>CM033470.1:294238978-295537498 GCA_019447015.1 Hymenochirus boettgeri | reverse complement strand
GTGGTTGATCGAGTTTCTTCATGAAATTTTTTATGAAAAATTAACAAAACACAACTTCAAAAGGTAAAAATCATGCCAAAACCTCATGGAATGTAAAAAAAGTTTACCAAAGTCAATCGCCAAATGTCCTAAATCAAACGGTATGCCATATGCATGTTACACACGCGGACGTGGAAGCAAATAGCCACAAAGCAGACAATGCATGGTGGCTCAGAAACAGCAAAATATTTAGCCAACTCCGATTTTGAACAGTGTGCAGTTTTTCCCCACAAAACAACCCTTGCAAACTATATATTCCTGAAATCTACACACCTTTATGTAACACTGTATTCGTTTATTCATACCATCAATGATGTGGGCGCAGTTTTTCGTAGAGTTTGCACTTTCTGGAAAAATGAACAAAAAAAAAACCTTCAAAGGTAGAAATCATGCCAAAACCTCATGAAATGTAAAAAAGATACCAATTTCAATCTCCCAAATGTCCTGAATCAAACGGTATGCCATATGTGTGGTTACACACGCGGACGTGAAAGTGAATAGCCACAAAGTGAGACAATGCACGGTGGCTCTGAAAAGCAATATATTTAGCAACTCCGAATTTGGACAGTCTCCAGTTTTTTCCACAAAACAACCTCGTAACTCAATAACCCCACACAACTATATATTCCTGAAATCTACACACCTTCAGCAATGTAACGGTGAAGTTTGTTCATTCATACCATCAATGTGGGCGCAGTTCTTCGTAGAAGTTCTCACTTTTATGAAAAATTACCAATATGCATGGTTACACATGCAGACTGTGGAAGCGAAAAGCCACGAAGTGAGACAATACATGATGGCTCAAAAACAGCAAAAATGTCCGCAAACTCCGAATTTGTACAGTCTGCAATTATTCCACAAAACACCCCCCACAAACTATATATTCCTTGAATATACACACCTTTAGCTATAAATTCTGTAGTTTGTTAATTCATACCAAATGTGGTGCAGTTTTTTGTAGAGTTCGCACTTCTCGCAGATTTTCTGAAAAATCAACTTTTGAAGGTAGAAATCATGACCAAACCCCATGGAATTTAAAAAAAGTTACTAAATACAATCCTCCAAATGTCCTGAATCAAACAGTATGCTATAAGCATGGTTACACACGCGGATGTGGAAGCGAAAAGCCACAAAGTAACAATGCATGATCGGCTCAAAAACAGCAAAAATATTTAGCCAACTCTGAATTTAATCAGTCAGCAGTTTTTCCCCCCAAAATACCCCCCACAAACATATATTCTCAGAATCTAACACCCTTCAGCTACAAAATGCTGTTTTTCATTCATACCATCAGGTGTGAGCGCAGTTCTTAGTAGAAATTTGCACAATTTTCTGAAAAATGGAGAAAAATATCAATCTCCCACATGTCCTGAATCAAACGGTATGCCATATGCATGAGTGCAACAGACACATGGCCACCAACTAACTCAGTGCTCTGTTTTGAAGAGTCTACACTTTTCAAAGGACAACAGCCCTGAAACATGAAATACCCCCCCAAACGATATATTTTTGGAATCTACACTGATCAGCTACGTTATGGTTCCAAGATTTCATACATACATGAAAAATTCCAGACACAGTAAATCCAAGAACTCTGTGTTTTTAGGAGATATTGTGAAAAATAAAATAAGATGATTGAAAGGTTTAAATCCTACCTAAACCCACTTGACAAGTAAAAACCCCCACAAAATGGCAATATCCCACATGTCCTGAATCAATCAGCATGCCATATTTAGGTGCAAACAGAGACGGGGCCACCAACCCAGTTCAAATGTGATGCATTTACAAGAACAAAGCAAAAAAACGCCAAACCCACCCACCACGCACACACTTCCCCTTTTAGTGGTATTTTGGTGAAAACCGGTTGGTACTGAGAGTCACAGAAATTTTTGCACACTTACTGATCCTAAAAATTCAGTTCAGTCTTTTTTGGTACCTTCTGCAAAATTTGCTACTAAATAGTCTTCCCTTGAAATCAGACAATTAATTATCTGCGTTTACTTTACGATACCACCGGGAACATTGGGAAGCTTGGAGAAAAGTGTTTTGCTAATTTTTAGCTTTAGTGTAAAAAAAAAAAAAAGGTGTGTACACTTTAAGAATTTTCTTAGGTGCATTTCCCCCCTTTTTTCCTGATTATTCCCAAAGATGATCAACAAATCATCTTAGGGAATGATAACGAACTTGGAATATGGGCATAAATGATCGGAAGAATCACTTACCAGAAATCCATTTTCCAGGAAGTGATTTTTCATTCATTGGCAAGGATCAATAATTTGGCGATCAGAAGTGATCACCAAATTTTGATCTCTGTCCCCATTCTTTTCCTAATTCTTTGCTAAGTAGCAAAGACTTGAAAAAATCCATTTGTGAATGGAACTCTGAGCTCCATTCACAAAAAGTATAGTAAAGCTGCCTCACTGACAACTTCACTATACCAGGTACTGCACTGCAATCTGAATGGAGATTGCAGTGCAGTACCCCAACTAGACCACCAGTCCTGTGACATCACCGGGGTCTCCCTTCCTGCGATCCCCATTAATTCTCGAGGGACCGGCAATAGAAGGAGGAGTAAGTATTGAGGGGCTGCATTCTCCCCATCGGATCTTAAAAATCCGAGGGGGGGGATTAAGGGGGCACTTGAATGCTCCCCTGCCCCATTGCCTGTAGCTGCTTAAAGGGGCAGGCAGCAGTTAAAGTGTCCACTAAGAGGTTAAACACTTTTTAAGCAGTTTCTGTTTGTACTAGGATTCCCAGGAAGCAACAGTCAACAAACCTGTTGTCGTGATTGGCATTGAAACAATGAAATATTCCTTTTTTTTTTTTTGTGACAAGAAATTAGTTGTGACAAAAAAAGAAAATTACACAATGTTTGCAACATTGCTTAAACACACAAAAAATGAAACATTCATTATTTTTTTATTACCGCCATCCATTGCAATTAAACATATACCCCACAAAGCTCAAAACAGTTTTGTACTTTTAATTGACCATAGATGGATCAATGTTATTGGCTGATAACAGAAATAATTCGATCAGCTGAAAATTTCACCCATCTGAAAACAAAATTGTCCAGATAGCTGTGCAACCCTGGAAGCTAAACCAAAACAATTCACACTTTAAAAAATGAATTGGACCAAAGTACAAAATGTGTGCTATACCTGGTGATATGAGATTGCAGGATTATTGGATCTAATTTTTTTAGGCATCAGTATATTTTTAAGTTCCAATGATATCCAACTGTTATATATAACAATGCCTCCCAACTTCTGTCTAGATCTAGAATTTTTTTTTTTTTAAGACCCCATACTGCTCTTATCCCTAGGTCAACAGCCACCTAATCCCTGTCTATACTGGGACATTGGCTCAGCTCTCGGGTTCAGGAGATATGCACTGGATTTTGTATAGATTCCCTTTAATGTCATAAAAAGTTTTGGAACAAAAGCATCAACCAAAAGATCAATTTTAGAGTAGAATCGTAGAATTCCTGTTAATTATACAGGTATTTTAGGAGTTTTTTTAAAGACTTTTTAATTTGTTCTTGTTCACTTGTATTAGCAAGCATGTGCTCTTGCTAGTTAATCCTTACAGATATGACCATACAGTGTGTCCTGTGCATGTTATAGTTTGATTCATTTTTGGTTGACACAAATAGATTTAAAGGCATGTCATCCATTCGTTGACCTGCCAGGCAGACTACACACATAAAATTATCAGCCTAAACGATGTTTGTTGTGCGCAATCCAGGTATCCCCCCCCCCTCCCCCCCCCCCCCCCGCATTCACGGGAGTCTTACCTGCTTTCTCCACCCCTTTTTGGCCGGAACGCCTCGGCCTGGAAAGCCTCCGCCCAACCCACGCCCTTTGATGACGTTTTCCACATCATATACAGTCCCACCCTCTTCTCCCCACCCTGCCAAGAAGCTAGCACAGCCCTACTAATTAAATTATTTAGTGTTCCCTACTAGACTAAATAATCTGGCAACCCAGGTTGGAGGGTATGAGACTGCGTTTTTGTTTGTGATCATTTTCCACAGACAGCCCTCCTGGTCCATCAATTTTATACATTTGTATCCAACATTCTACTTTAAAGGGCAACTATACTCACCTAGCCCCTGTCCACCGATTTTTAGTACCCGGGTGAGGACCTAAACCGCCAGGCCCTCACCGCTGGGTTTGCTTTCTATTTTCTCCGATACTTACGTAAATTTTCCTTCATGGCTCCATCCTCCATATCTAAAGTTTTTTGGAGTGAACTTGCCCTTTAACTTTTGTTACCCCCACCCACCCTGCAGCACAGAATCATGTACCCACCAGCGCAGAGCTCACTTAATATTCATAGCAGGTTAGTGTGATGTAATAATAGTTTTTACCATATTTGGCATTCATGTTGGTGAAATGAGAATTGACTGAGCTTTTTTACACGTGGGTGAAAATTTCAACAACAGTTTCAAGAAACAATAACATTTATTGGGAAAATTATGCATAACAGAAAAAGAACATAATGTCAAGTCTGTATTTTATCCAATCAATATTTCATCCACAACCGGTGGATAAAATGCAAACATTTAAAGTTAGTTAAATTTAAACTAAACTTTTTGCTACTCTTAGTGCTAGGCCACACTGCTGCGCGATTTTTCTTGCGTTTGCGCTTTTTCAAACATGGGAATCGCGGCAACACACGAAAACGCGCGTTTTTGGTGCGATGCGCTTGCGATTTGCGCTCCGCATTTTAAATCGCAATCGCATGCATTTTCCAATACTTAATGAAAAAACATGCGCAAACGCAACAAAATGGATTGTTGCTTTGTTAGTTAAAGGGGGCTATTCATAATGTGTCTTAGAGATAAATTTTGTGCATACCATTGCGTGTTGAAATGTTATGCGACATTGATCCATATCTATTTGGTTAAATGCTCATCCTACAGGATGATAATTACCCAAAACATAACCTCTAGGCTGAGGTAGAACTGAATAACAACTGACTCAAACTTTGTAGAAATTCTGCATACCTTTGTAAAGCTCAGCGATGAATGAGTTTGAATTTTATATCTTAAGGTTTTCTCTTTGATATATCAAAAAGAGAGATGAAAAAATGCTATTCATGGTTCGCTAAAATAAATATAATGAAACTAGACATTAAGACCCGCTACAATAACGGGCGCTAGAAGCACAGAGTGCCCCCTTAGTGTGTCCCAAGGCCATAGTCCTCCTCCATGTTCCAAGGCCAGAGTACCCTCTTAGGTCCCAAGGCCAGAGTCCCCCCTCTGTCCAAGCCAGGGGCCCCGGCCCCCCTCTGTCCCAAATCCATCAGCCCCCCCTCTGTCCCAAATCCAGGGCTCCCCCTCTGTACCAAATCAAAGGCCCCCCCTGTACCAAATCCAGGGCCCCCCCTGTCCAAATCCAGGGCCCCCCTCTTTCCCAAATCCAAGGGCCCCCACCTGTCCCGAATCTAGGCCCCCCTCGTGCAAATCCAGGGGCCCCCCCTCTGTCCCAAATCCAAGGGCCCCCCATCTTTCCCTAATCTAGACCCGCCTCTCTGTCCCAATCCAGGGGCCCCTGTCCCAAAAACCTTAACCTGCAGTCTGTTTAATTGCTGTTCTCCCTCCGTGGGTTTTCCTGTGTTTTCTCCCTCTAGTGGTGAGTCAATAGGAACTGCAGAGACTCTCCCTCTAGTGGTGAGTCCATAGTAACTGCAGTGACACACACGGACACGGACGCACTCTTAGGGTTTTAGTATATTGATGATGATGGACATTCTACCAATTTTCTATACATATACCAACCATCCCTCCCTCTCTCCCCCCCCCCCCTCAAAAGACTTTCTTTGACAAAACCAAACAAATCTTACTAAATTTATATGGGCAAGCTCTCACCATCGCCTCAAATATTCCACAATACTCGACATAAAAAAACAGGAGGACTGAGCCTTCCAGATCTAAGTTTATATCACAAAGTTGCCACTCTGACCCAAATTATAAACTGGATATGTCACACCCACAGACAATATGGGTAAAATCACAAATACATACTTCAAATGCCTACACAAAACCTACCATGGCTACTCCCACGGACCGACCCAATCCATCTGGAAAATATACTTCCTAGACAACAGTGGAGAATCTTGGGCACAACAAGGACAAAATATAAACTCTCCACAGACCCGGACCACTATCTCCTATTTTTCTCAACCCATCGTTTCCTTCAGGGCAATTAGCCCATAAATTTCATATATGGAATAAACAGACAATCCAAACTAATACATGTCATGGACAAAGGCTCTGTCACTCCATTAAATCAATTAATGCAAACAAAACCCCCTCTATAACCTGGAGCACAAACAAATCTAACCACTACAAAACTCCATCAAAATCAAGGAAACCACATCTTTTGAAAGCTCTGCAACCAAACCCCTCAACCCCAGGACATACAATTTCAAAAATATACTCAAATATATATAATTTCCACTCCTTAACCCACCCAACCTTCACCCACAAATGAAAAGAAGAGCTTCAAACTACGTTCACAGACCAACAGTGGGAGAAATGCTACAAAATGTCAATGGCAAGTAAAGCTCAAGAAAAAACTATAAAATTGTATCCAGATGACCGATGCCCAGCTTTACTACCCCCAAAATTTATCCAAATTTTGTGCCCCAGCCACATGCTGGAGATGTCAAAAGAAAGGAGGAAGACAATGTCCCATATCTGGTTTCCCTGCTCAGTAATCCAACATTTCTGGACCTCAATTATTGGAACATACAACCAAGCACAATCTTTGAACCCCGCTTGCTCAATATGTCTTAACGGCACGCCACACTGCAACGCAAACACATGCGATTTCATGTGCGATTTTGTTGCGTTTGTCATGTGTTTTCAACAATAGGTATAGGAAAACGCATGCGATTGCGATTAAAAATGCGGAACGCAAATCGCAACCACCCGAAAACGCGTGTTTTAGGTGCGTTGCCCCGCGTTTTCATGCTACCAGAAGTGTTTGAAAGATCGCAAAAAACAACTATTAGACACTTCCTAACAGCAGGAAGAATGGTTTCTACCCTGTTTCTTGAAAACCTGTCCCACAAATAACCACTGGGTCCAAGAACTATTACATGTAATGCGTATGGAGGACTTAACTGCTTCAAATATATACTCTCAGGATAAATTCCTCAAAACATGGTCTATATGGATCTAATTCATGGAAACTGACCCATATAAAACTCTACTAACCACATAAACCACAAATAAAAAATACTTCAAAGAAGAATCCTCAGGGCTTACTGTCTTAGTAGCCTATGTTTATAGATTGTTTAATAAATGACAAGATTAATTAATATAAGATGCTCTAATGTGTCCTCCCCAAGACTTTCCCTCTCCCTCCTTCCATATTTTCTCACTACTACTCTTCTATACTTTACCTCCAGAAAATACTCCTGCAAAAAGTTTGCAGGAGTCTTCGCACTCCCACATGTTATTTCGTAATTCTACAAAATAATATAATAAAAGAATTTTTTTTAAAAAACGTGGAGTGGAGGAACCTGTTTTTTCTTTTAATGGGTTGAAATTGTTGAGATGTAGAAGGGTTTTTTTCTACCCGTTCATTTCATGCATTTATATGGTTTTCCATAACAGTATATTTTCATTCAGGTAACCCTTGCACCTGAATACCTCTATGCTATGCTTTATATGATTTGATTATATAGACCTGCTCAAACTAATATTCAATATTACGTCAGTTCAGATATCATACCCATCAGTATATGACATTTAATAGGGTAGTGCCCCCGTTCGCCTCTTTTCGACCTACAGGCACAGTATCATCACATGCTGACGATTTTATCAAAAGCCATTACGCCTACAGTGATGGCTAAGGCATATCAAAACCACATAAGTCCTCAATAATACACTACAAAACAAAAACAAATACAACAACCAAATTTCAATCTCCCAAATGTCCTGAATCAAACGGTATGCCATATGTGTGGTTACACACGCGGACGTGAAAGTGAATAGCCACAAAGTGAGACAATGCACGGTGGCTCTGAAAAAGCAAATATATTTAGCCAACTCCGAATTTGGACAGTCTCCAGTTTTTTCCACAAAACAACCTCGTAACTCAGAAATACCCCACACAAACTATATATTCCTGAAATCTACACACCTTCAGCAATGTAACGGTGAAGTTTGTTCATTCATACCATCAATGTGGGCGCAGTTCTTCGTAGAAGTTCTCACTTTTATGAAAAAATTACCAATATGCATGGTTACACATGCAGACGTGGAAGCGAAAAGCCACGAAGTGAGACAATACATGATGGCTCAAAAACAGCAAAAATGTTCAGCAAACTCCGAATTTGTACAGTCTGCAATTATTCCCACAAAACACCCCCCACAAACTATATATTCCTTGAATATACACACCTTTAGCTATATAATTCTGTAGTTTGTTAATTCATACCAAATGTGGGTGCAGTTTTTTGTAGAAGTTCGCACTTCTCGCAGATTTTCTGAAAAATCAACTTTTGAAGGTAGAAATCATGACCAAACCCCATGGAATTTAAAAAAAAGTTACTAAATAACAATCCTCCAAATGTCCTGAATCAAACAGTATGCTATAAGCATGGTTACACACGCGGATGTGGAAGCGAAAAGCCACAAAGTAAGACAATGCATGATGGCTCAAAAACAGCAAAAATATTTAGCCAACTCTGAATTTAATCAGTCAGCAGTTTTTCCCCACAAAATACCCCCCACAAACTATATATTCTCAGAATCTACACACCTTCAGCTACAAAATGCTGTTTTTTCATTCATACCATCATGGTGTGAGCGCAGTTCTTAGTAGAAATTCGCACAATTTTCTGGAAAAATGGAGAAAAATATCAATCTCCCACATGTCCTGAATCAAACGGTATGCCATATGCATGAGTGCACACAGACACATGGCCACCAACTAACTCAGTGCTCTGTAATTTGAAGAGTCTACACTTTTTCAAAGGAAACAGCCCTGAAACATGAAAATACCCCCACAAACGATATATTTTTGGAATCTACACATGATCAGCTACGTTATGGTTCCAAGATTTCATACATACATGAAAAATTCCAGACACAGTAAATCCAAAGAACTCTGTGTTTTTAGGAGATATTGTGAAAAATAAAATAAGATGATTGAAAGGTTTAAATCCTACCTAAACCCACTTGACAAGTAAAAAACCCCACAAAAATGGCAATATCCCACATGTCCTGAATCAATCAGCATGCCATATGTATAGGTGCAAACAGAGACGGGGCCACCAACCAGTTCAAATGTGATGCATTTACAAGAACAAAGCCAAAAAAACGCCACAACCCACCCACCACGCACACACTTCCCCTTTTAGTGGTATTTTGGTGAAAACCGGTTGGTACTGAGAGTCACAGAAATTTTTGCACACTTTACTGATCCTAAAAATTCAGTTCAGTCTTTTTTGGTACCTCTGCAAAATTTGCTACTAAAATAGTCTTCCCTTGAAATCAGACAATTAATTATCTGCGTTTACTTTACGGATACCACCGGGAACATTGGGAAGCACAAGAAAAACAAACCACAAAACAACTACACAACACAAATAAATAAACAACTGAAAGCAGCGTGGAAATCTCCTCCTGACTACCAAACTGGATTTGGTTTTTAAACCAGACTATATCTATATAGTTGTTTAATATTTTTTAGTTTTAGAAACTTGCATGCCCACATCTGCCGGAAGACAGTTTCACCCATTCTCACTATAAGAACCTTCCTAACTAAAGTGAATCTTTTCTTTAATCTTAAAGGATGTCTATAGTCCTCTGACTTATTATTCGTGCAACAATGCACCAGGGAGAGTTATTGGAGTCCCATTAATAAATAGTAGGATGTTTATCCGACATTCCTGACCAACATTGAAGGGCTGATATCACTCAACCCCCCACTAAAATATTATTGAAATATATCCACACATGCAGATCATCAAATTTAAGTCTGTATGTCACATATATCACATATCTGTGAAGCACATACAGACAAATAAAAATAAGGTTGCGCTACTTCTTTTATTCTTGACAGTATCTTAAAATCACTCAGCATGACTAATGGCAAGATCTTATTGAGATTGACAGTATCGGGCTTGATCAGCAGTGCTGTCAGATCCTGTCTGTCTTTTTTCAAAAAACTGTCAGTGTGTACGACCCCTTAATCACAGCTGGTTGAACGATCATATAATCTATGTGTGGACACGTTTAGGCTACTTTCCCACTACCAAATGTGTTTATGCATTTGCCATATTAGTTTTTATGCAATGTAAATATTTAAAAATAAACTAACAACTGTTAAAAGTTGTCCCTACTGCGAAAAAATGTCGCGTCTGCAACCTTGATATGTGAACAAGCCTGAAGCGTGGCCATACATATGAACGTAAAAGGTAAATCCTGTCGATGGGAACGACGTGAATTTACCTATTGTTCGTGTGTAGGAGCTTTTCCTGACCAATGGAGTGCCCGACGATACACACTGTAGTTGTCACTAGGATCAATTGAAGATACATAATGGAAAATATCCGTTGTCCGTTATGCGGCTTCATTACTTGAATAAAGCGGGTAGTCAATAAGATGTGCGAGTGTTGGCCCACGGCCGTACATCTCACATACCGCACGCAGGGGGATCAGACGGGTCACTGTATCTGTTGTGCACACATGCTGTGGGGATTGCATGTGATACATGTGTCCAAGCTTAGCCTTGGGGGAGAAAAGGTAAGTAGGCTGTGTACTCATTTGGTTTACCAATCGCGTTAGTTGCCAGCTATTCCATCCTATGAAATATCAGACATGTGCACAACCTTTATTACACGCAATAACCCTAAAGCGCACCATGATAAATACTGTATACATCTTTTTTTGCCAAAACAAGAAACAGTGAGGATGATTAATCTAACCCTTCAGAGCCAACAGAATTCCTTCTTCTTTTTTTGCTTTTTGCGTTAAGTGTCCACAGCAGAATTTTCCGCCGAGTTTGCCCCTTAATCGCCTTAGACTCTACAGTAGGAAACTTGACAGTAAAATAGGAATATTATACTTTTTTTTTTAGCACAAAGTGTGCTCTCGTTAACACGGGTAACAGAATTGTTTAATAATTTTTTGGAAATTTTACTGGAATTATGGGTAAATATATAAATAATTTTAAATTTACACCTTTATCAGGTGATTTTCCCATTTTTAGTTATAGTTTTGAAGGCTACACACAACCAACAATCTACTGTTTCAAAAGCCTCTGATACTCTGCCCGATCGTACAGACATACCAGATATATGTAGGCTACCACCACTTTTCCTTACTAGGAGACCCCCCCCAAACTAAACTGTACCTTCAAGATATTAACCAATTGAAATGTAAACCACTACTGACAGTTTAAAGGGCATTGTGTCCCCCCCAAAATCTAATCCCCCAAATACTGGCCCCCACCTGTAGTGTAGTTTATCCTTACCATCACATCCCAACTCCATTGGTTCTCCTGTTAGTTCCCCCACCAAAGTTCCAAAAACTGCCCACCAGGAGGGCCAGCATTTCCATATAGGACACTGCCGTGCTACCTGGCCTCCCGGAGATCCTGCCATGCCGTGACTGCCAGCCCTTCTCCACCCCTCCCCACCTCTCCCTCCATCTCACCTTCTCCGTTCTAACTATCCCTCCCCTAGCACAAATCCTTCCCCCTTACTATCATGCTACCCATGTCCCCATCCCCAACCGCATGTTTTTTTTTTTTAAAAGCCTCCCAAACTCTACTTACCTCTCCGCTGCTTTCCTCGACTGCACTGACTGGACCAGGCAGCCACGTCGCTGATTGGCTGCCGCTCAGCCAATCACAGATGCAGACTGCCGCGTCCCCGCACCCTCTGCTTGAATTCCTCGCAATCAGAGGGCCGGCCAGTGCCGCGGAGCGATACGCGGGGAGGGCTAAAGCTAAGAGTTTGGGCGAGGCTTATTTAAAAAAACTAAACAAGCGGATGGGGACTGGGGACTATGGGGAGCTGTGATATAAATTTTTTTATTGGCGTGGCTCGCCTTTTTAACATAGACATCTACCAAATAACAAAATACCTCGCAAGTGCGATATTTTTAGAACTACACTACCAGCAGGATTTTATGAGGAGGTAAGTTTTTATCAAAATGCAGATAACCCGCGGCGCAGTTTCTTGTCACAGTTGTAAGTTATTTTACTCACATTTCTCTTTTTTTCCTCAAACTTGTAAAACAGAGACAAATCACAACAATGCGAATTCAGCCTACAAACTGTGGAGGAAAGTTCAAACGCCATCCCAATTGAAAGCCTAACCCCTCCGAATCAAACAGAGGCACTCGGGTAGTAACTCAACATGCAATTCAACTATAATTGCGACAGGAGCGGTCTGCGCGTAACGAAGTTGTTTCCATAACCCCGTCACACTCAGCATAACGACAATTTTGACACTATTTTATCATAAACACACCCAACTGTAATTACCACCCTACACACTTCATAATCGTAACGCTAAGTCTACACACTTCAGTGATGGGCGGAGAGCGAGATTCGCATTCATAACCATCATGGTGTGGGCACAGTTTCTTCTAGAAGTTTGCACTTTTACCAGATTTTCACAGAATAACATCAAACAGCATTCAAAAAGGTAGAAAATCATGCCATCAAACCTCCATAATGAGAAGAAAATTAATAAAGACTTACCAAATATCAATCTCCCAAATGTCTAAATCAAATGGTAAGCCATAGGTGGTTATACACGCAGACAAGCGAATCCCCACAAAGTGAGACGAATGCACGGTGGCCCTAGAATAAGCTAAAATATTAGCCAAACTCCGAATTTGCCAGTGCTGCAGTTTTTCACAAAAACAAGCTCCGACAGCTCCCTTTCTGGATAACTCAAACTACCCCACGACAAACGATATTCCTGAAATTACACACTTCGCATGTAACGGTGTAGTTTGTTAATTCCACCATCAATGGTGTGATCGACTCAGTTTCTTGCACATGAGAAGTTTTTATGAAAAAATAACAAAAACAACTTCAACAGGTAGAAATATGCCAAAACCTCATTGGAGTTAAAAAAACCAGGTTACCAAATGTCCAATCGCCCAAATGTCCTAAATCAAAGGTATAGCCTATGACCCATGGTTTACCACGCGGACGTGGAAGCAAATAGTCCACAAGCCGAGACAATGCATGGTGCCGAAACAGCAAAATATTTAGGCCAACGTCCGATTTGAACATGTGCAGTTTTTTCCACCAAAACAACCCTTGCAAACATATATTTCCCTGAAATACTACACACCTTTATGTCCCTAGTCTCTGTATTCATCATCATGTGTTTCGAGAATTCGCTTTCGAAATGCAAACCTGGCTAGCTCGCGCATCATGGAGCGATGCGCCGTTGTTCTCGTAGAAGTTGTGCTTTGTGCTGGAAGACAGAGGAAGAGGAAGCCTGGCAAGGAGAACCATTATGCCAAATCACTGGGCATGATGTAAAGTGGATACGCAAATATTCAATGCTCCAATAGTGTCGCTGTAAGTAAAACGGTATTGCCATCAAAGATTGTGGTTACATCAACCGACGTGAAAGTGATAGCCCACAAGTGACAATGCACGGTGCTACTGAAAGCAATATATTTAGCCACACTCCGAAATTTGAGACAGTATCCATGTTTTTTCCACAAAACACCTCGTACTCAGAAATACCCCACACAAACTATATATTACCTGCAAATCTACACACCTTCAGCAAGCTAACGGTGAAGTTTGTTCATTCATACCATAATGTGGCGCCAGTTCTTCGTAGAAGTTCTCACTTTCATGAAAAAATTTAACCAATATAGACATGCGTTACACATGCGCAAGTCGGAAGCCGAAAAGCCACGAAGTGAGACAACTACTATGGGCTCAAAAACAGCAAAAGTTCCGCAAACGCCGAATTTGTACAGTCTGCAATTAAATTCCACAAAACACCCCCACAAACTTATATATTCATTGAATATACATTGGACCTTTAGCCTATATAATTCTGGTAGTTTGTTAATTCATACCAAATGTGCGGGCCATTTTTTTATGAGAATTCGCACTTCTCGCAGATTTTTCTGAAAAATCACTCTTGAAGGTAGAAAATCCATGACCAAACCCCATGGAAATTAAAAAAAAGTTACTAAATCAACAATCCTCCAATGTCCTGAATCAACAGATATGCTATAAGCATGGTTACACAACGCGGATTGTGGAGGAAGCGAAAGCCACAAAGTAAGACATTGCATATGGCATCACAAAACAGCAAAATATGTAGCCAACTCTGAATTAATAATCAGCCAGTTTTCCCCCCAACAAATAAACCCCCCACACACTATAGATTCTCAGAAATCTACAACACCTTCAGCTACACAAACTGCGGTTGTTTTCATTACTACCATCATGGTGTTGGAGCGCAGTTCTTAGTAGAAATTGCCCACATTTTTCTGGAAAAATGGCGCGGAGAAAAAATATCAATCTCCCCACATGTCCCTGAATACAAACGCGTATGCCATATGCCATGAGTGCAACACAGACACTGGACCACCAACTAAGCTCAGTGCCCTGTATTGAAGCAAGTCTACACTTTTCAAAGGAGGAACTCCCTGAACATGAAAATACCCCCACAAACGATATATTTTTGGAATCTTACACTGATCAGCTACGTATTATGCGTTCCAGAATTTCATACATATGACATAAAATTCCAGACACAGTAACATCAAAGAACTCGTGTTTTAGGAGATATTGTGAAAAATAAAATAGATGATTGAAGGTTTAAATCCCTACCTAAACCCACTGACAAGTAAAAAACCCCACAAAAATGCAATATACCCACAGTTCCTGAATCAATCATCATGCCATAGGATATAGTGTCAAACAGAGACGGGGCACCAACACCTTTCAAAGTTTTTGATGCATTTACAAGAACAAAGCCAAAAAAAACGTCCACAACCCCCCACACCCGCCACACACTTCCCTTTTAGTGGTTTTGGTGAAAAACCAGGTTGGTACTGGAGTCAAGAAATTTTTTGCACACTACTGATCTAAAAATTCAGTTCAGTCTTTTTTGGTACCTTGCAAAATTTGATACTAAATTAGTCTTTCCCTTTGAATCAGACAATTAATTATCTGCGTTACTTTACGGATACCACCGGGAACATTGGGAAGGAGAGATGTGCTGCGAGTTTCACATGCTAAACGATTTTTAGGGTGTGAGAAATGTCGCTGGTGGGGCCTAGTCCCTAAGATTGCCCTTTTTCACGAAATCAAGTTCATTAAAACAGGTGCTAGGGATGGTTCGTTTTTACATAAAATGGGATGCTGGCATTATACAAATATGTATTTTGGGATTTTTAACAATTTTGAATGGTTTTGTCAAAAACAGTGACAGAGAAAAGCCCTTCTCTATCATAACTAACAGAATTTTATGTGATACAAGATATTTAATTTTATGCAAAAACAGAAAACTACAGTGTCCTTGACAATGAACATGCTGAATGGCACAAAGACCCCAAAACCAAATGACATATTGTTTCTCCACGATCAAGAATCTCCTTAATAAGGCAGCATGTTCCACCTTATTTATTTATAGTTCCATTCTACAAGGTACTGATGATTCCTTTTAATTTAGGTCATTTGGTTGTCCTTTTGACTGTAAGCACACATTACTGTAAAGATGTCTCTTTGCCCTGTTAATATTAATGAAGACCAAACAAGGTTTCAAACAGTTGAAGCTTTTTACCAACCAACCGGATTTTGTTAACCCCATAACATTTTTTTTTTATTATAGAGACAAAGACTGTTATTGGACTTTTTGTTGTATCTTTATGTATGTGAATTATAACGCATTAGAAGAAAAGGATTCTTGTATATAGGAATCGCATTTAAAGATGAAAAATCGATCACGTGTGGTTTTTCGTATTCAATTCTCAGAATCACAGTTAAAGCGGTCTAAAATTATTAATGGTCAACCAAATTGACAATGTATGACTAACTTTAGGCTTAAAGGTTGCACATTATGATTAGAAACCTCACCACTCCGACAACAATCCCACAACATTCAGTCATATTTCAGAGAATTGCCCTTCCTGCAACCAACATAGGATTGTGACTATCCATGTATTCGTAATCGTCACAAAAAAGGAACAGGATTTCTCGTCGATACGGGCCACAATAGGACCTTTCATTGTTAGTGTGGTATCACATTCCCGAGGCCGGACACAATGTCAGTGTGTTTACCCCACATTAATATGCAAGATGTGGTTGGAGGTGGGGGGGTGTTGACTGCGAGGGAGCTTAGACAAAGATGATTTATATCTGCACAGGCGATGGAAAGCAAGGGGGAATGAGACCATTGTTGATTGTAGCATCTGTACAAAATTGTCATTTTATCAAGTATAATAAACGCTCCCATTTAATGCTTGTATAGCCTTTAGCCTCCTTTTGCTGATCGCGAGCAATATCACGACTGTTTCTCTTAATCTCAAGCTGTCCTAAATTATCGGAGGGGAGCAGACAAAGCTGACATTTGCACTGCTATTGCTGGGCTCAATGAGTGCCACACGTCACCAAATGAAACAGTAGCTACTAGATAGCAATTCAGGGCATTGGCAAGAAGCCTTGAAGTATTCTGTTGAAAATCCTAGTTAAGCTCCATCCAATAAGTTAAAAGTGCTACTTGAATACAAGTGATTTCACATTAGATTAAATGAACATGCCTGGGGGATGACATGACAGAATGACAATTATTCCATAATGTCAGTCTATACATAATTAAGATTATAGTTTAATATAAACCCTGTATGGAAAGGGAGAGGGAGGGAGGAGTTCTTTCGTAGGATGCTTGGGAGCCCTAACGCAATCTGTCAAAGCTGCAACCATCGCTGCCGAACTGCTTTCACTACTCATTCCCCCAGGCCATCCCCCATCCATTTCTAAGTTTTAGGTAATGCCTGGATGACTAATAGATATGGGCCCTATTAAGAAGTTTACAGCAGCTCAGGCAGGCATGTCATAAAGCTGGCAAAGTGGAAGAGTGCATCCTTGTCTGCTCACCATCACGGTTAGAAGGAAAGCATAACAGGAGGTAGGCGAACAGTCTCCTCACCCCGTTAATTGTGTTTTTTTCACATCCACTTAAAACTATGTTTTTAAAATCTGGTCTTTAGCACCTATCTGCCAAGTATCGTACAAACATAGGATCTTAGATAACCAATTTAGAGTCTAGCAACACTAACTTCTAAGGAGTGTTGTGCCCTTGTTATTACCCCAACTGCCATTAGCTCCCTGCATCTTACACCAGAGGCGAGCAAAGAAGGAATGATCCTTCAGATGACAAGCTGTTTTGAAGGCATACACAGGTATATAACCATCGGGATACCATCAGGATTGGCAAGTTATTAGCTTAGTATAAAAGGTGAATAGACTAGCATGCACATTACGTATTTGTTCTAATTCTCGCAGACATTGATTGAAACAATTAGCCATCGACTACGAAAACTTCCGAGCGCACACGCGATGTTCATTGATCCATGCCAAACCCCGCTCCCGATCTTATACACTCGACGAACATCGCAAGTATGGGGATTTCTTGGATAGCATGTCCCGGTCGAGTATAAGTATCGGGAGAGTCTGTTCGGGCAGGATCATGAACTGCGTGAGCGCTCGGGCCGGGTAAGTTAATATCGTCATAATGTATGGCCACCTTTACATTTTGTTTAACAATCAAAAAATGATTCATCAATAGGGATATTAGGGAAGGAACAAATGACGTCGAAACTGTTGCAATGCCTAGTTATCTATTTATCAAAATGCTCATCCCAGCTGGTTACTAATAATTATGGGAGCATCTGGAGTTATGTTCCCTAAAAGCATGGCCAGCATTAAAAACTGTATCTGATATTCCTAGGGCTTATGGCCACACAGCAGTCTTTTAAGTGTGCAATCTGGTCTGGCCACACTAGGGCGCTCCCCTAATCGAGCGCATGCAATCTGCATTTTTTACACCCTCGCACACACATTGAAATTGCAACAACATTTGCGCAATGCAATCGCATGCCAACGTGCATTGCAACCATAAGAGTGTGTACGGCCGCTGCGTACACGATATTGTCATTATCATGTTGAGACTGTTTATAATATGCTAGTCAATTTTAGAACCATTTGCAGAATCATATTTTATACTAGGAAACTGTATGGGAAAGTTCTTTTGAATGCTATAATATACTGACAAACGGACACTTTTTTATGCAATAGAGGAATCACCGGGAGGATTGGTGCGTACCAAATTGGCTACAAATGATTGCAGCATAGCATTGTTTTTGCTAATCATCGCAAACAAGCCTGATACAACAAAAGCATATTGAAAAAAAATGTAACTTACAAAAACTTAAACGCTAATAGATATTGCCAATCTAGTTGTGGTGTAGTGGGTAGTTGGCGACAAGTGGATTGACAGGGTTTTGTTATCATTTCGTTTTAGGCTAGGGCACAATGCTGCGCTTTTTTTTGGCGTTGCGTTTTTTCAACATTGACAACGCGTACAATGCACCGAAAACGCAACGTTTCGGGTGCGTTGCCAATTTGCGTCCGCATTGGGTTAAATCGCAAAATCGCATGGCTTTTTCAAACCGTTAATGAAAAAAACGATGGCAAACGCAACAAAATCGCAAAGAAACACCACGCGATGCATTTGCGTTGCAGTGGTGGCCGTGGCCCCTTTAGTCACTTTATTTAAAATCCAACAATAAAGCTTTAAGGGAAAGTTCAGAGGAAATATTTTTTAATTCTTAAGTTGTTATTATAAGCCCAATTTTAACAGATATATTTAGAGTTATTGTATTTTTCTTTTAACAGATATTTAAAGAGATTTATTGTCCCATTCTGGATGAGAAAGATTGTTCCTCCCTCCATGCGCCGCTCAGGGCTGTGGACCTGCCAAAATCAACAGCCATGGTTGACTGCTCTGTCCCCTGCTGTCCTCTTGCACATGCTATAGCTTCTAAAAGCTCATTAAACAGGGGAAGGAGGCAACAACCTTTACCAAAAAGGGAGAGAGAACAGGACGGATTTCATTAAATATCTGGTTATGTATGTAATAAATTGCTAAAAACATCATTAAAGTTAGCGTCAAATAAAACGACAAGTGACTTTTTTTGTTTTAAGGGTGGACATGCCCTTTAAAACTCACTTGGCTAAAAAATATCTGCAGCAAAAAAAAGTTTACCAGCTTATTCCAACCTACCTGACCATAATTGTCTATGCCAGTTACTAATCTATTTAAATTTAATAAATCAAAAGCGGTCTTTAGGGATTGACCAAGAGTGGTGAGTCCAACAGCCTGGAGATTCTTTAGTTCATTCATAAAGGTGGCATGATTTTCTTTCCATCCAGCCTGCAAAAACAAAAAAACGTAGAAGGTAAAAAACAAACACTCATAGACCAATGGAAATAAAAGTAACCCGTTATAATGATAAAAACATACCACGACATAAAAACAGGTTTAAAACAAACCTAAGAGATAATAAGAATAAGATTTGTGTGCGTCATTTTTCGTTTACGATGCAAAATACCGGGTAATATTCCGTTTCAGAGTGCATGCGAATGGCATTAAAATGTGATCGCCTGCGCTACTAAAAGCGGATCACTTGCAAACAGACACCAGCGCACCTATGTGGCCAGACACTAGTGTGCACATTTTACGAGCAATCGGATTGCAACGTTATAACGAAATAGTGTGGCCTAGCCCTAATGAGATATTCCACTCACTATTTTGCTCCACTTCCAATAGGTTTCACGAAACCCGTCCTCCCCCCTAGTGTAATCGTTGACATGCTTTAAATTAAATGAAAAACGTTAAGTTTTATCTTAGAACAGTGCTGCGACTTCTTCTCTGGCTGGAGCCCCACCTTTCTCCATTTGTGTTCGCTTATTAACCTGACAGGTGGACCGGTTCATTGTTGGTTAGTTGCTAGCCTGGGCATCGAGGGGTCCAGGTAACGTGGTTTGAGCTCCCCATAGAAAGTGCAGATTGACCAATTATATATACAGCTGTAGTGATAAAGCGATTTTATGAGATTGCACATACGCAGAGTTGGTGGCTTGTGCAAAATCTCAGTCATTGGCAAAGTCATAGCATTTCACATGCAGTGAAGGAGACAGGGGGAAGCAGATTATAAATTGAAATCTCCTTACTGGTACACTGCTGGGAGAGGTGATAATTTAGCAATATAACCAATTTTTTGTGTTTTTTGTAGTAACTTGAAGTGTAACAGTTCTGCAATTCTTCCACCAATGTTAAGAATCAAAAATGCAATCTAGCAGATTGCGGTTACAGTCTTAAAGTCACCAAACCCATTTGCCAACAATGTACCATGGGTTAAAGGGACACTAAACTGGTAATTATAAGTATCTAAAATCAGTGCTTATTCCTACCTCCCTGTGAATAATAGAATGCCTGGGGGACACTGCCAAACTTACCTTACACCTGCCCTCCACAGCTGTCAGCCGAGCTGCCTGATCGTTCGCCTATCTTTTGGGCTGCGTTCCTGACAATGAGAAGGAGCCAAGTGGAGCACCAATAGGCAAGTACGGCAGTGTTCCAGGCGTTCTATTATTCACAGGGAGGTGGGAATAGGTTTCTCACCTCGCTGTGATAATAGAACAGATTTTATGCACTTAAAGGGCAACTGTGGGTCTCAAAACAAGTTAGGGTTAAATGAACAGCCTGCAGTATTTCCTTTAAAAATGAGCCAACAATCACATCACTGCTGGAGCCTGTGAGATATTGCATTGGGGTGAATGTTTCAAACTTCCTGTTCCCAGTAGGTTAAGACATCACTTACCTCTGCCCACCTGTCCTCCCCGGGGGAGAAGCATGCTCAGTAAGACTTAATGCTAGGAAATCAGGAAGTAAATGGGGAAAAAAATTGACAGTTGAGAAGGGGGCCTATTAATGCAGGCAGAGGCTGGCACATGACTACAAGCTGGTCAATGGCTGAAAAAGGAAGTTTTCAAGCAGTAAACATTGCTGAACATTTCCAGCAATAATCTCACAAATTTTATCTAGAGATGTGATCTTGGTTTTATTTTGAAGTTACACGATGGAAGGCTCTTTTTTATATAATTCTTACTAGTTTGGAAGAATTCGAGACCACAGTTACCCTTTAACAGAATACATAAAATATATTTAGTTCCCTTTTTTAAATGTTTACTTTAGCACTAATTTACAGTGGGTTACACACACGAACGATAAAGATACGATCCAGTCTGATCCAGCTGTTTTTTTTTTTATAGTTAGTATAACGCATTTTCGAGCGATCCCTAGGCCGACAAACTATTTACTACTATTCATTATTTTACATGACATATGTACTTTGCGCCTTTAATATTTGACATATGTACTGCTGTTTTTTAAATAATGCCAGGTTTAAAAGAATCAGCAGTACTATGTTAAATAATAAAGGCCACAAAGTACTAATTCTTTTAAAATGTTGTGCAAAAGAAAATGTACACTGGTTTCACCCACAATCGAGAAAGACGCCCGTTCGTCCAGACATGCTGGTAACTCTATGGGATCTCATGAATGGTACACACGAACTGTCAGCCACGGCAACGTGTCAGTTATTTTTTCCTGACCGAGTGTTTGCTACTCCCTTCGTATGTACCCAGCCAAATGTACCAAGAGCTGCAATCACATGGGTACATTGGATTGGGCGGGGGTTAAGAGAGAGTTAGGTGCCTCTTGATACCCTGAAAGTAAGGTATGTAAACTTGCGCCCTCCAGCTGATTGAAATCCACAGATCTCTGAATGCTGCCAGTTTGAAAATCCCTACTCTAATTATCTTAGGAAAGTCCCATAGATAATTGTCATACCAGCAGGGCCAGGTTCATGGACCCCCAATATCACAATAAAACTTTGCCATATAGGTGGATGAAATAAAATCCATCAATGTAGGACACCCAGGTGCTTGAACTCAGACTAGGGACTGTGCTGATGCTAAACTTTCCCTTGGGGGCGTCACTTGACTCCACGTCTCCCACAATGCTTTGGTGCTTGGTTACCAAGGCAAGGGGCGGAGCATGAAGGGGGTATCCGCCATGTTCCTCTCTAAGTGTGCGTGTTAATGCGTGTGCGCGGCAAACTCTTAAAGGGAAACACACTGACACGGGAACAGTGAGGGAGAGAACATCTGTAGGGATGTGACAGACATGGTGATGGTTATTGTGTACCTTGATCCATAAGGCGGCTCTTTCCAATGTGACCAACATGTACCGTCTCCTCTGCTGGCAGGATCCCCCGGGATCGAAGCTAGGAAAGAAGGACAGAAAGAGAGAGGAGCGGGACATATATTAGATGGAGACGGCACCGTGCAGGGCCCCCTTGCTGTGATAGGGTCGGTACTGTACCTTCATGAAAGTCTATATCAGCGCCTTTAGCTATGTCCAGGTAGGTGGGCCCAGGTAGCTGCGCTGGTTCATGGAGGCGGACGTATCTAGCAGGAAAAAGTAAAATGGTCATAGTGCTGCCGGTTACAGGGGAAGAAGCCGGTTTTACAGTGGAAGGAAGCCGTTACTGGACAGTCTCATTCACCCGGGTACAGGGGGACGAAGTCTCCCCCACGCCCGTTAAATAGTTTTGCCCCATATCCTCTTTGTATGACAAGTCGTGGCCTTCAGTCCCACCGGGGAACGGGTTGTTACTGATTGACAGGGATGAATGGGGGAGGTTGGAGACCTCTCTCTGCGATTTCTCCTGCGTTATGTGACGTTCTCTAAGGGGAGATAAAAAATATAGTTGAAGGGAACTTGAATTGTTTATGTGACAGAAGTTTGAATGAGTTTCAGCACTGTACTTCCAACCTCTGTCTCCCTCTACTGAACGCTTCCTTTCGCACTGGGAGCTTTATAAAGCAAGGAGGCGGGCTTAGTCCCGTTTCCGAATGCGGGTTTCGTCACATAAATTCACGTGAGCCAAGCGGGTGGTCCATTGGCCAATAGACTAAGGGCTGATCACATAATCATAAGGGGGGCGGTACGGTGCGTTGCGGAGCTGATAGCGCGGATTAACCTTTAAGGTCGGGGATCTGAGACTGCTGTCTGGAGCGTAGATAGCTCGCAAGGCGCAAGTCCACGAGACGATAAAAGGTTAAAGATGCGCGTTATTTGGTGGTGGGGGGGTCTTTGTCCAGGGTGCGCTCCCGAGAATGTGCGCGCGCTTCTTTTTTTTTTGTACAAGCGGGGCGGTCGTCGGTCTTTTATCTCAGTCGTCAGCCAGCTACCTGTGGTCTGGAAGGTGTTGGTAATAATCGGTCTCATGGTGTTATCGGCTATGTTCCTGTTCTAAACTATTAGTTTTGTACACACGTATGATGTGTAACCCGTTGAATGACCCCAAACAACACACATCGGCCACCGAATGGTCAATAATCGCACGTGGTGGATCAAACGAACGACGCCAGACTGGACGCATACACACATTCAATTATCGGTCGAAACAGGCGTTCATCACGCGTGTGCACCAGCTTGGTGTTGTTATTCGCATTCACCATTGTACATGTGTGTATATGGCTTTAGAGAACATTTGGTCCGACCTAGTTTTTCCGGGATTAAGATGACAAGGGACTGGAATTGGCTGTTTGTAGATTATTATTAAATGTGTTTATCTCCCTCGGCCATAATGTGGTTTAACGCTGGGTACAAACACTGTACCAATATACAAATTTTTATTTAATTTTTATATATTTTTTAATAAATTTTATATTAATGTTGTTAAATAATTACATTTACAATTTTAAATTCATAAATCAGTTTTATTGTACACATAATTGAATACCGTATATACTCGAATATAAGTTGAGATTTTCAGGCTTTAAATAAGCCTGAAAACCTAACCTCGCTTATTACTCGGGTCAAGTGCTAATTTAATCCAAATGCTGCATTGCGTAGTATAGTACCAGTAGTGGCGCTGTGTAATAAATCCTTCACATGCATAGAAAGTTACAGGAGCTGATCTGCCTTTACACTCCTTCTGCTTCCTGTATCCTGACTGCTGGGACTCACTCAGCACTGTCACTGCTCATCTGGATGCTGTAATCTGATGGGTCTCCTCATTTGGGGGCAAAATAGCTGCTAGTTCAATGCAAGTGACAGCTTGAAACTACAACTCTCAGGTGACACTTAACTATTGAGTGCCCTTAGTATATGGGGGTCAGTGGGGCCCTTTACTATATGGGGGCCAAGTGCCCTTTACTATATGGGGGCCAGAGTGCCCTTTAATATATGGGGGCCAGAGTGCCCTTTACATATAGGGGTCTGGAGAATTGTAAATGATGGTAAGCTAATTAAAAGTTTATTGAACCTTGTCACTCCACGTGTTTTAACTACAATTCCCACAAACCAAAGCATGCTGGAGTTGTAGGTTTCCAAACATCTGGAGTGCCAATAATTGGGGGTACGGTAGTGGATTGATAATTTCTACCCTCGGCTTATACTCGAGTCAATCAGGTTTACTAATTTTTCAGATAAAAATAGGTACCTCGACTGATACTTGGATCAACTTATACTCGAGTATATACGGTAGGCTTATTTACTATCTGTGATCTGTTAATTTAAAATAGATACTAGAATGCACGTTCTGCTATTGGACTTTATTAACCTTTGTGTGGTTTTGGGAGTAGAGTGCCCTGTGACCGGAAAAATTTCATATACAGGGAATTTCTCAAATAAATCATTAAACTAGTGATGAATCTTGTTAGAGCACCAAAATGGCTGCAAAAGGCCCGATCAAAGATCCCCAGGCCCTGGTAAAGAAACACAGATCTATTAAGAACTTGACTGTGCACTGAACATTCACACAACAGTCATGAACACCGTATACTGAATGGATAGTTTAGTTAGATAAATCCAACTGCCATTATTTACTGTAAAAACTGAAAACATCTGTACTTCACATGAAGAAACATAGTAATGGAGTTGAGACAGATGTCCATCTAGTCCAACTTTATACCGTATGCATAAACCCAATAGTTAATCCAGGGAACACCCCCCCCCCCCCAAATAATAACAACTGAAAGCAGCGTGGAATTCCTTCTGACTCCAAATGGTTTGTTGTGTTAACCGAACTATATATATTATGTTTTAATATTTTTTTAGTTTTAGAAACTTGCCATTGCCACATCTGCTGGAAGACAGTTTCACCATTCTCACTATAAGAACCTTCCTACCTAAAGATGAATCTTCTTCTAATTTAAAGGTGTCTATGAGTCCTCTGATTTATTATTGGTGAACAATGGCACCAGGAGAGAGTTATTGTAGTCCCAGATTAATAAAATATTAGATGTTTTATCCTACATTAAACTGACCACACATTGAAGGGCTGATACTCAGCTCAACCCCACACAAAAATATTATTGGAAATATGCCACTATGAGCACACAATTTAATTCTGTATGCACATATATACATATCTGTGAAGCACATACAGACAATATAAATAGAGGGTGCGCTACTTTCTTTTTATTTTGACAGTATCTTAAAATCATCAGCATGACTAATGGAAGTCTCATTGGATTGACAGTATCAGGGCTTTATCAGCAGTGTGTGCAGATCCTGTCGTCATTTTTCAAAAAACTGTCATGTGTGTACCGCTTAACACAGCTGTTGAAAGATCATATATCTGTGTGGACACGTTTTAAGGTACTTCACACTACCAAATGTGTTTTGCATTTGCAGTTAGTTTTATGCAATGTAAATATTTTAAAAATAAACTAACACTGTTAAAAGTTGTCCTACTGTGAAAAATGTCTGTCTGCAAACTTGATAGTGTGAACAAAGCCTGAAGGTGGCCATACATATGACGATAAAAGTAATCTGTCGAGGGAACGACGGAATTTACCTATTGTTCGTGTGTAGGAGCTTTTCCTGACCAATCGGAGTGCCGACGAACAACTGTAGTCGGCACTTGATCAATTGGGAATAATGGAAAATATCCGTTGGTCTATCGGCTTCCATTACTTGAAGTAAAGAGGAGTCAATAAGATGTGCGGTGTATGGCCGCACGGCCGACATCTCCATACCGCATAGGGGGATCAACGGGTCCAATGTGATCTGTTGGCACATGCTGTGGGATTGATGTGTATGGCCAGCTTAGCCTTGGGGGAAAGGTAAGTAGGCTGTGTACTCATGGTTTACCAATCGGTAGTCTGCAGCTATCCATCTAGTTGAAATATCAGACCATGTGAACACAACCTTATTACACTCAATAACCCATAAGCGCACCTATAATACTGTTATCATCTTTTTGTCCCAAGAAACGTGAGGTGATTAATTTAACCCTTTCAGAGCCAGCAGAATTTCCTTTTTTTTTTTGCGTTAAGTGCCAGCAGAATTTTCCGGATTTGCCCTTAATCGCTTTAGACTACAGTAGGAAACTTGCAGTAAATCAGGAATATTATCATTTTTTTTTTAGCACAAAGTGTACCTTTACACGGACGGTAAACAGAATGTTTAATTTTGGAAATTTACTGGAATTATGGGTAAAAGATATAAAATAATTTTAAATTACAACTTTTCATGGATTTTTCCCATTTTTATTTATAGTTATTTGAAGGCTACACAAAAATCTTACTGTTTCTAAAAGCTCTGATACTCCCGAGTACAACAATACCAAGATATATGTAGGTACCCCACTTTCCTGTATAGGAGACCCCCCCCAAACTAAAACTGTACTTCAAGAATATGACACCAATTGAAATGTATAACCACTACTGACAGTTAAAGGGCATGTCCACCCCCAAAACTAAATCCCCCCAACTACTGGCCCCACCATGTAGTGTAGTTTAATCCTTACCTCACATTCCCCCCAACTCCATCTGGTTCCTGTAGTCCCCCCCCAAAGTTCCAAAAACTGCCCACCAGGAGGCCAGCAGTTCCATATAGGACACTGCCTGCTACCTGGCCTCCCGGAGATTCCTGCCATGCGTTGCTGCAGCCCTTCTCCCCTCCCTCCCCCTCCCTCTCCCTCTTCCCTCCCGTTCTACTATCCCTCCCCTAGCACAAATCCCCCTTATATCATGCTACCCCCATGTCCCCAGCCCCAACCGATGTTTTTTTTTTTTAAAAAGCTCCCCCAAACTCTTACTTACCTCTCCGCTTTCCTCCGCTGCACTGACTGACCGGCAGCCACGTCGTGATTGGCTGCCCGTCAGCCAATCACAGATGCGGACTGCCGGTCCCGCCCCTCTGCTTGCATTCTCGCAAGCAGAGGGCCGGCAGTGCGGCGGAGGATCGAGGGGAGGTAAGTAAGAGTTTGGGGGCTTTTTAAAAAAACTAAACAAGCGGTTGGGGCTGGGGGACATGGGGGAGCGTGATATATTTTTTTATTTGTGGGTGGACAAGCCTTAACATAGAAATATCTACCAAATTAAAAAAAATATCCTCGCAAGTGAGATATTTTTAGAAACTACATACCAGCAGGAATTATGAGTGAGGAAAGTTTTTATCAAAATGCAGATACCCGGGCGCAGTTCTTTGTCCAATTGTAAGTTATTTTCTCACATTCCTTTTTTTCCTCAACTGTAAAATCAGGACAAAATCAAATGCGAATTTCAGCCTAAAAACTGTGGAGGAAAGTTCAAACGCATCTCCAAATATGAAAGCCTAACCCCTCCGAATAAAACGGTATGCACATTCGTGGAGGTCAGTAACAGCAAAAAAAAATTTTTTTGAACCGTCTGCAGTTTTTCCATAAAACACCCCCCTAACTCAGAAATACCCCCCACAAACTATATAATCTAAAACTGTATAATCTACACACCTTCAGTTATGTAACGCTGTCGTTCGTCATTCATACCATCAATGGTGTGGGCCAGTTCTTCGTAGAAGTTTGCACTTTTACCAGATTTTCAAAAATAACATCAAACAGCATTCAAAAGGTAGAAATCATGCCAAAACTCATGGAATGAAATAAAGTTACCAAATATTTCCAATCTCCCCAAATGTCCAAATCAAATGGTAAGCCATATAGCGTGGTTATACACGCAGACAAGCGAATAGCCACAAAGTGAGACAATGCACGGTGGCTCAGAATAAGCTAAATATTTAGGCCAACTCCGAATTTGAACAGTCTGAGTTTTTTCCACAAAAAACAACCCCTTAACTCAGAAATACCCCACACAAACGATATATTCCTGAAATCTACACACCTTCAGCAATGTAACGTGTGTTTGTTCATTCATACCATCAATGGTGTGATCGCAGTTCTTCATGGAAGTTTTTATGAAAAAATTAACAAAAAACAACTTCAAAAGGTAGAAATCATGCCAAAACCTCATGGAATGTAAAAAAAAGTTACCAAATGTCAATCGCCCAAAGTCCTAAATCAAACGGTATGCCATATGCATGGTTACACACGCGGACGTGGAAGCAAATAGCACAAGCGAGACAATGCATGGTGGCTCAGAAACAGCAAAAATATTTAGCCAACTCCGATTTTGACAGTGTGCAGTTTTTTCCACAAAAACAACCCTTGCAAACTATATATTTCCTGAAATCTACACACCTTATGTAACACTGTAGTTCGTTTATTCATACATCAATGATGTGGGCGCATTTTTCGTAGAAGTTTGCACTTTTCTGGAAAAATGAACAAAAAAAAACCTTCAAAGGTAGAAATCCATGCCAAAACCTCATGAAATGTAAAATAAGATACCAAATTTCAATCTCCAAATGTCCTGAATCAAACGGTATGCCATATGTGTGGTTACACACGCGGACGTGAAAGTGAATAGCCACAAAGTGAGACAATGCACGGTGGCTTCTGAAAAAGCAATATATTTAGCCAACTCCGAATTTGGACAGTCTCCAGTTTTTTCCACAAAACAACCTCGTAACTCAGAAATACCCCACACAACTATATATTCCTGAAATCTACACACCTTCAGCAATGTAACGGTGAAGTTTGTTCATTCATACCATCAATGTGGGCGCAGTTCTTCGTAGAAGTTCTCACTTTTATGAAAAATTACCAATATGCATGGTACACATGCAGACGTGAAGGCGAAAAGCCACGAAGTGAGACAATACATGATGGCTCAAAAACAGCAAAAATGTTCAGCAAACTCCGAATTTGTACAGTCTGCAATTATTCCCACAAAACACCCCCACAAACTATATATTCCTTGAATATACACACCTTTAGTATAATTCTGTAGTTGTTAATTCATACCAAATGGGGTGCAGTTTTTTGTGAGAAGTTCGCCACTTCTCGCAGATTTTCTGAAAAATCAACTTTTGAAGGTAGAAAATCATGACCAACCCCATGGAATATTAAAAAAAGTTACTAATAACAATCCTCCAAATGTCCTGAATCAAACAGTATGCTAAGCATGGTTACACACGCGGATGTGGAAGCGAAAAAGCCACAAAGTAAACAATGCATGATGCTCCAAAAACAGCAAAAATATTTAGCCAACTCTGAATTTAATCAGTCAGCAGTTTTTCCCCCCCAAATACCCCCCACAAACTATATATTCTCAGAATCTACAAACCCTTCAGCTACAAAATGCTGTTTTTCATTCATACCATCATGGTGTGAGCGCAGTTCTTAGTAGAAATTTGCACAATTTTCCGGAAAAATGGAGAAAAATATCAATCTCCCACATGTCCTGAATCAAACGTATTGCATATGCATGAGTGCACAAGACACATGGCCACCAACTAACTCAGTGCTCTGTAATTTGAAGAGTCTACACTTTTCAAAGCAACAGCCCTGAAACATGAAATACCCCCACAAACGATATATTTTTGGAATCTACACATGAATCAGCACGTTATGGTTCCAAGATTTCATACATACTATGAAAAATTCCAGACACAGTAAATCCAAAGAACTCGTGTTTTTAGGAGATATTGTGAGAAAATAAAATAAGATGATTGAAAGGTTTAAATCCTACCTAAACCCACTTGACAAGTAAAAAAACCCCACAAAAATGGCAAAATCCCACATGTCCTGAATCAATCAGCATGCCATATATAGGTGCAAACAGAGACGGGGCCACCAACCAGTTCAAATGTGATGCATTTAAAGAACAAAGCCAAAAAAACGCCACAACCCACCCACCACGCACCACTTCACCTTTTAGTGGTATTTTGGTGAAAACCGGTTGGTACTGAGAGTCACAGAAATTTTTGCACATTTACTGATCCTAAAAATTCAGTTCAGTCTTTTTTGGTACCTCTGCAAAATTTGTACTAAAATAGTCTTCCCTTGAATCAGACAATTAATTATCTGCGTTTACTTTACGGATACCACCGGGAACATTGGGAAGCTTGGAGAAAAAGTGTTTTGCTAATTTTTAGCTTTAGTGTAAAAAAAAAAAAAAGGTGTGTATCACTTTAAGAATTTTCTTAGGTGCATTTCCCCCCTTTTTCCTGATTATTCCCAAAGATGATCAACAAATCATCTTAGGGAATGATAACGAACTTGGAATATGGGCAAATGATCGGAAGAATCACTTACCAGAAATCCATTTTCCAGGAAGTGGTTTTCATTATGGGAAGGATCAATAATTTGGCGATCAGAAGTGATCACCAAATTTTGTCTCTGTCCCCATTCTTTTCCTAAGTCTTTGCTAAGTAGAAAGACTTAGAAAAATCCTATTTGTGAATGGAACTCTGAGCTCCATTCACAAAAAGTATGTAAAGCTGCCTCACTGACAAACTTCACTATACCAGGTACTGCACTGCAATCTGAATGGAGATTGCAGTGCAGTACCCCAACTAGACCACCAGTCCTGTGACATCACCGGGGTCTCCCTTCCTGCGATCCCCATTAATTCAGCGAGGGACGGCAATAGAGGAGGGGTAAGTATTGAGGGGCTGCATTCTCCCCATCGGATCTTTAAAATACCGAGGGGGGGATTAAGGGGGCACTTGAATGCTCCCCTGCCCCATTGCCTGTAGCTGCTTAAAGGGGCAGGCAGCAGTTAAGTGTCCACTTAAGAGGTTAAACACTTTTTAAGCAGTTCTGTTTGTACTAGGATTCCCAGGAAGCAACAGTCAACAAACTGTTGTCTGTGATTGGCAGTTGAAACAATGAAATAATTCTTTTTTTTTTGTGACAAAGAAATTAGTTGTGACAAAAAAAGAAAATTACACAATGTTTGCAACATTGCTTAAACACAAAAAAATGAAAATTCATAATTTTTTATTAACCGCCATCCAGTGCAATTAAACATATAACCCCACAAAGCTCAAAACCAGTGTACCTTTTAATTGACCATAGATGGATCAATGTTATTGGCTGATAACAAGAAAATAATATCGATCAGCTGAAAATTTCACCCATTGAAAACAAAATTGTCCAGATAGCTGTGCAACCCTGGGAAGCTAAACCAAAACAATTCACACTTATAAAAAATGAATTGGACCAAAGTACAAAATGTGTGCTATACCTGGTGTGATATGAGATTGCAGGATTATTGGATCTAATTTTTTTAGGCATCAGTATAGTTTTTAAGTTCCAATGATATCCAACTGTATATATAACAATGCCTCCCAACTTCTGTCTAGATCTAGAATTTTTTTTTTAAGAGCCCATACTGCTCTATCCCTAGGTCAAACAGCCCCTAATCCCTGTCTATACTGGGACATTGGCTCAGCTCGTGGTTCAGGAGATATGCAGCTGAGATTTGTATAGATTCCCTTTAATGTCATAAAAAGTTTTGGAACAAAAGCATCAACCAAAGGATCAATTTTAGAGTAGAATCGATAGAATTCCTGTTAATTATACAGGTATTTTAGAGTTTTTTAAAGACTTTTTAATTTGTTCTTGTTCACTTGTATTAGCAAGCATGTGCTCTTGCTAGTTAATCCTACAGATATGACCATACAGTGTGTCCTGTCAGTTATGTTTGATCATTTTTTGGTTGACAGCAAATAGATTTAAAGGGCATGTCCATCCATTCGTTGACCTGCCAGGCAGACTACACACATAAAAATCAGCCTAAACGAATGTTTGTTGTGCGCAATCCAGGTATCCCCCCCCCCCCCCGGCATTCACGGGAGTCTTACCTGCTTTCTCCACCCCTTTTTGGCGGGAACGCCCTGCCCTGGAAAGCCTCCGCCCCAACCCAGCCCCTTTGATGACGTTTTCCACATCATATACAGTCCCACCTCTTCTCCCACCCTGCCAAGAAGCTAGCACAGCCCTACTAATTACAATTATTTAGTGTTCCCTACTAGACTAAATAATCTGGCAACCCAGGTTGGAGGGTATGAGGACTGCGTTTTTGTTTGTGATACATTTTCCACAGACAGCCCTCCTGGTCCATCAATTTTATACAATTTGTATCCAACATTCTACTTTAAAGGACAACTATACTCACCTAGCCCACTGTCCACCGATGTTTAGTACCCGGGGTGAGGACCTAAACCGCCAGGTCCTCACCGCTGGGTTTGCTTTCTATTTTCTCCGATACTTACGTAAATTTTCCTTCATGGCTCCATCCTCCATATCTAAAGTTTTTTGTGAGTGAACTTGCCCTTTAACTTTTGTTACCCCCACCCCTGCAGCTACAGAATCATGTACCCACCAGCGCAGAGCTCACTTAATATTTATAGCAGGTTAGTGTGAGTAATATAGCTTTACCATTTTGGCATTCATGTTAGGTGAAATGAGAATTGACTGAGTTTTTTACACGTGGGTGAAAATTTCAACAACAGTTTCAAGAAACAATAACATTTTTGGGAAAATTATGCATAACAGAAAAAGAACATAATGTACAAGTCTGTATTTTATCCAATCAATATTTCATCCACAACGGTGGATAAAATGCAAACATTTAAAGTTAGTTAAATTTAAACTAAACTTTTTGCTACTCTTAGTGCTAGGCCACACTGCTGCGATTTTTCTGCGTTTGCGCTTTTTCAAATCATTGGAATCGCGGCAACACACCGAAACGCGCGTTTTTGGGTGCGATGCGCTTGCGATTTGCGCTCCGCATTTTAAATCGCAATCGCATGCATTTTCCAATACTTAATGAAAAAACGCATGCGCAAACGCAACAAAATGGATTGTTGCTTTGTTAAGTGATAAGGGGGGCTATTCATGATGGTCTTAGAGATAAAATTTTGTGCATACCATTGCGGTGTGAAATGTTATGCAGGACATTGATCCATATCTATTTGGTTAAATGCTCATCCTACAGGATGATAATTACCCAAAACATAACCTCTAGGCTGAGGTAGAATGAATAACAACTAGACTCAAACTTTGTAGAAATTGCAATACCTTTGTAAAGCTCAAGCGATGAAGAGTTTGAATTTTATATCTGTAAAGGTTTTCTCTTTGATATATCAAAAAGAGGAGATGAAAAAATGCTATTCATGGTTCGCTAAAATAAATATAATGAAACTAGACATTAAGCCCGCTACAATAACGGGCGCTAGAAGCACAGAGTGCCCCCTTAGTGTCCCAAGGCCATAGTCCTCCTCCATGTTCCAAGGCCAGAGTACCCTCTTAGTGTCCCAAGGCAGAGTCCCCCTCTGTCCAAGGCAGGGGCCCCTCTGTCCAAATCCAGCCCCCCCTCTGTCCCAAATCCAGGGCTCCCCCTCTGTACCAAATCAAAGGCCCCCCTGTACCAAATCCAGGGCACCCCTCTGTCCCAAATCCAGGGGCCCCCTCTGTCCCAATCCAAGGGCCCCCCACCTGTCCCGTAATCTAGGCCCCCCTCTGTGCCAATCCAGGGGCCCCCCTCTGTCCCAAATCCAAGGGCCCCCCATCTGTCCCGAATCTAGCCGGCCGCCTCTCTGTCCCAAATCCAGGGGCCCCTGTCCCAAGAAACCTTACCTGCAGTCTGTTTAATTGCTGTTCTCCCTCCGTGGGTTTCCTGTGTTTCTCCCTCTAGTGGTGAGTCAATAGGAACTGCAGAGACTCTCCCTCTAGTGGTGAGTCCATAGGAACTGCAGTGACACACACGGACACGGACGCACTCTTAGGGTTTTAGTATATATGATGATGATGGACATTCTACCAAGATTTCTATACATATACCAAACCATCCCTCTTCTCCCCCCCCCCCCCAAAGACTTTCTTTGACAAAACCAAACAAATCTTACTTAAATTTATATGGGCAAGCTCTCACCATCGCCTCAAATATTCCACAATGACTCGACATAAAAATACAGGAGGACTGAGCCTTCCAGATCTAAGTTTATATCACAAAGTTGCCACTCTGACCCAAATTATAAACTGGATATGTCACACCCAAGACAAATTATGGGTAAAAATCACAAATGACATACTTCAAATGCCTACACAAAACCTACCATGGCTTACTCCCACGGACCGACCCAAATCCATCTGGAAAATATACTTCCTAGACAACATGTGGAGAATCTGGGCACAACAAGGACAAAATATAAACTCTCCAACAGACCCGGACCACTATCTCCTATTTTTCTCAACCCATCGTTTCCTTCAGGGCAATTAGCCCATAAATTTCATATATGGAATAAAACAGACAATCCAAAACTAATACATGTCATGGACAAAGGCTCTGTCACTCCATTAAATCAATTAATGCAAGACAAAACCCCCTCTATACCTGGAGCACAACCAAATCTACCACTACATAAACTCCATCAAAATCAAGGAAACCACATCTTTTGAAAGCTCTGCAACCAAACCTCAACCCCAGGACATACAATTTCAAAAATATACTCAAATATATATATATTTCCACTCCTTAAACCCACCAACCTTCACCCACAAATGGAAAGAAGAGCTTCAAACTACGTTCACTGACCAACAGTGGGAGAAATGCTACAAAATGTCAATGGCAAGTAAAGCTCAAGAAAAAAACTATAAAATTGTATCCAGATGGTACCGATGCCCAGCTTTACTCCACAAAATTTATCCAAATTTTGTGCCCCAGCCACATGCTGGAGATGTCAAAAGGAGGAAGGAACAATGTCCCATATCTGGTTATCCTGCTCAGTAATCCAACATTTCTGGACCTCAATTATTGGAACATACAACCAAAGCACAATCTTTGAAACCGCTTGCTCAATATGTCTTAACGGCACGGCCACACTGCAACGCAAACACATGCGATTTCATGTGCGATTTTGTTGCGTTTGTGCATGTGTTTTCATCAATAGGTATAGGAAAACGCATGCGATTGCGATTAAAAATGCGGAACGCAAATCGCAACGCACCCGAAAACGCGTGTTTTAGGTGCGTTGCCGCGTTTTCATGCTACCAGAAAGTGTTGAAAGATCGCAAAAACAACTATTAAGACACTTCCTAACAGCAGGAAGAATGGTTCTACCCTGTTTCTTGAAAACCTGTCCCACAAATAACCACTGGGTCCAAGAACTATTACATGTAATGCGTATGGAGGACTTAACTGCTTCAATATATGACTCTCAGGATAAATTCCTCAAAACATGGTCTATATGGATCTAATTCATGGAAACTGACCCATATAAAACTCTACTAACCACATAAACACAAATAAAAAATACTTCAAAGAAGAATCCTCAGGGCTATACTGTCTTAGTAGCCTATGTTTAATAGATTGTTTAATAAATGCAAAAGATTAATTAAATATAAGATGCTCTAATGTGTCCTCCCCAAGACTTTCCCTCTCCCTCCTTCCATATTTTCTCACTACTCTTTCTATACTTTACCTCCAGAAAAATACTCCTGCAGAAAAAGTTTGCAGGAGTCTTCGCACTCCCACATGTTATTTCGTAATTCTACAAAATAATATAAATAAAGAATTTTTTTAAAAAACGTGGAGGTGGAGGAACCTGTTTTTCTTTTAATGGGTTGGAAATTGTTGAGATGTAGAAGGGTTTTTTTCTACCCGTTTCATGCATTTATATGGTTTTCCATAACAGTTATTATTTCATTCAGGTAACCCTTGCACCTGAATACCTCTATGCTATGCTTTATATGATTTAGATTAATATAGACCTGCTCAAACTAATATTCAATAGTTACGTCAGTTCAGATATCATACCCATCAGTATATGACATTTAATAGGGTAGTGCCCCCGTTCGCGCTCTTTTCGACCTACAGGCACAGTATCATCATGCTGACGATTTTATCAAAAGCAAATTACGCCTACAGTGATGCTAAGGCATAATCAAAACCACAATAAGTCCTCAATAATACACTACAACTTAATGAAAACGACATACACTAAGGATGTTTCAACTCTTAAATACTATATAAAACCCCTGTGATTGTGACAAAACGTACGTCGGCTGGTTCTAGTGGAGGATGCTATGCGATACAAGGTCGCGTCTGAGGACACGAGCGCCATTTCCAAACTGAGATACTGTGGTCGTAGGCATATGGACACGGAAGGATAAGTGTGGGAATGTATTCAATGTAATGGAGAGTCTTAAGTTAAACAGGTGGAAAATATGTATGGTGCATTGTAGCGATATGAGATCATTGATAATCATCTTGTAGCGATTTGTGATCATATTTTTGTAGTCTAGAACTATTTATATGTTTATTGTGAGGCTTCAGAGGTTCCGCCGAACTAGACTATCCAGATAAGAGCGGAACTAGACTCTCCATATAGACAGGCTGAGTGACCATTATTAAAAGTTATAAGAAGGTCCTGACGAACACAGGTTGTGCTCGAGTCCCACGTCAATCTACAATACTGACATATTGTGTAATGGTAGATTGATAATTAGTCCATCTTGTATATGTAGTACAGAATGTTTTGATATGACATATTTTATAATATTGGATCGTGCGCAATATTTTGGCATCGTGTAGACATCCTCCATCACTTATGTGTTGGTAACATCCTTAGTGTATGTCGTTTTCATTAAGTTGTAGTGTATTATTGTGGACTTATTGTGGTTTTGATTATGCCTTAGCATCACTGTAGGCTTAATTTGCTTTTGATAAAATCGTCAGCATGATGATACTGTGCCTGTAGGTCGAAAAGAGCACGAAGGGGGCACTACCCTATTAAGTATGTCATATACTGATGGGTATGATATCTGAACTGACGTAACTATTGATTATTAGTTTGAGCAGGTCTATATTAATCTAAGTTATATGGTAGCTTTTTTAGCTACAAAATTTGTTGTGTATGGTTTATATGATGGCTTCTTAAAGGGTGTGCTGGGGTATACTCTGGATGTCTTCAGAGAGACGAAGGTGTACCTCAATTTTGGTAGTGGAAATATTTTTACCAATATAACTTAAATGGTATGTACAAAAAATTAATATGTTATGGAGCACCCCCTAAAAACCACAGTAATGTTCCCAGGCTGTGAAATTGAACCTACAACTCTACGCTCCACAGCCGTGGCTCCCTTCTAATTCCTGGCAAAGCTGTCAGTCACAGCCATGACAGTGACATCACGGCCAATGGCTGACGGCCATTACTGATTGAGCCTCCACTGCTGCTAGATGCCCTTTCCGTTTCATGAGCAGCAGCAGTGGAGAGTTGATCGGTATTGGCGGTAATGTCACTGAGCAAGCAGTGGATAAAGTGGTGGTGGATTGTGGAGTTATAAGTTTTAATTCCTCAGCCTGGAAGCATTATTGAAGAGTGTAAGTAAAACGCAACTGGGGGTTTGGGGGGTGCACCGTAACTTTACATTTTTGGAAAAAGGGTGGAAGTTTTGTAGAAGGTTATTCTGTTTTAATAAAATTTCATTGCATTACCTATCACTACATTAATTATCATCAAATGTAATTACAATTTACACTGTAAAGTGTGTAAAATATGGGCAATTTCAACATTAAAGAGTATGCTAACGGGAAAAACATTACTTTGCCTCATCTAATCTATAAATGAACCTTATAGTGCATACTCTAGGGTGGTGGTGTCTACTGATGCCTTTAATCCAGTACTTGTTTTGCTCAGGCTACGCGTTTCCCCTCCCACCTTCAACCGATGCCCCCTTATCACAGGTTTCAAGAAAGTACACCCCAGCACACCTCCTTTGGCACGGCCTCCAATTGATAGGTGCAATCCTCCCAGCCCTCCACCTCAAGGGCCACAGCAATACGGCAAATGTAAAAAAGTTGGGGAGCACACTATTTCATTTCCAGTGTTTATTCAGGCAAAAAACTAACAACGTTTCGGGGGATGTGACTTCCCTCAGGAGGAAGGGGAAGTCACATCCCCGAAACGTTGTATGTTTTTTTCCTGAATAAACACTGGAAATGAAATAGTGTGCTCCTCCAACTTTTTTACATTTGCCCCTTTATCAGGCACCACTCCTGTTGAGGGCAAGCATGCTCAGTAATTACTTTGAGAAAACATAAAATGATACAGTGGTGGTTTGGAAGAATATAGTTCCAGTAATGGATAATTACAAAAAAAAAGCTTTTTGGTTTTAGTTTTTATTTTGCTCCCCTTAAAAGCACAATCTGAAAAATTCTGAGAACCACTGAATATATCAATTAAAGATAATATGTTGCTGGACCGTCATAGAGAATTAGTTAAAGACCTTTAGACTAATTAGAATAAAATAACATCTGGGTATTGGAGAAGACTGGTTACAATGTGAATCCTTTTGAAAATTCACATTAGATGCACTTATCCCTAAAAAGCACAAAATAATCTTTTTTCCCCCTGTTTTGTTATCTTTGCTGGCATTATTTCTATTTATTTTATCTTGTCCTTTTTTAAAATTAATTAACACAACTGGACACTAGATGGCAAAAAGTGTCAGTATCACACTAAATTATCCTAAAATCACTTTTTAATACCCGGATTAAAGGGCAATGATACCCCCCAACCCCCTGCTACTAAATTATTAATAATAAATTAAAACTAGATAGGGAAAATTTAAGTATAAACTTTGAATTTGGCTTGAAAGACTGCATTTTGGAAGGGAATTTGTGTGTTTGTGCTGCAGATTTTAAAACTCAATAATGTCAATGAAGAGGACATTGTTGTTTTTTACTTACCCTTTAAATATGTCACATGTATTAAAGGTAGGTCAGTTGGTGTGTGTGTATTCATATCAGGTTGGGGGATAAAATACTAACTTTTTGATGATTGGTCAAAATGATTTTTTTTACTTTAGTTACCCTTTACATATGGCTGCCATAGTAATGGATCAGTAGGTGTGTGTACCCGTGTCGGGTTGAGAGTTAAAAAAAAGTTTTTTGATGATTGGTCAAAATTAGATTTTTTGACTTTAGTTACCCTTTCTCAAGACATGTTGACGAAAAAAATTGTGATATTTACCTTAGGTTCACTGATAGTTCAATTATTTGGTTTCTTTCACAGGCGTGGTGGGAACTCGGCCCTGAAGGGTCGAACTGTGGCCTTTTCAGCCTACACGCCAAACATCAATAATTGATTCTGTTTTCAGTTGGCTCAGAACTTGCCTGGAATCTCTTGTAACCTTTCAGTTCTACGTGCTAGATTCTGGATCTGATAATAAAGTTATGGTATATCGAAAGAAGCATTCAAAGTATTGCGATTTTATAGAACATATACACACTCTCAGTGATTTACAATTTTTTTAAACAATACATTCCACAATCTGCCTAGATTAATCATGTTTAATTATACAAATTTCTGCACAATCCTTACCCTCATCCTGTACACTACTCAATGTAGTTCCGTGCCCCCATCATTCTACTATGACTCGCTGGCTCAGCAAAAAGGGTTTCTTCCTCGTATAAAACCAGTTTGCATCAATCAACGACTAAACAATGAGGAAGATATACAGAGTGGGCCAAAAGAACCATACATGTTTTATTAACTATTTTGTTTAATAGCAGGTACTGGGGGAAAGTTGGTATCAATGGATGATAACATTTTGACACTGAAGGCTGGTACACCACATGTACGGTTCGGCTGGTTAAAATATTGGAAACAGCCAAGGATATATTCATTCCGCATACCGATTTGTTGGATCGTAAAATAAATGGACTAATGCCAACTGACATATCCAAATCAAATGCAAGTTCAACCGATATTGGTCAGACACCGAAGAAGAACAAAAACACACCACTATTGTGAAGCAGTCACCCCGCATATCTTCGGTCAAAATATTTAGTAGTGTGTACTAGGCTAAGAAATATTGTACTGTTACCTATAAAATATACTCCTGACTGTGATATTTTCCATTAAACACTTACAATAGGAATCTTGTGTTCAACGGGTTAAAGTAAGTAATCTCGCAATTGATATCTGATAACTCGCAGTATTTTTCAATATTAACAAATTAGGGACCTAGATAACCTAATAGCAAGAGAGACCAGGAGTGACATTAAAAGCCCATCAGCGAAAGCATTCCATAAATGGTAAAAAAGTCCTTTGGAACCCAGACATACCTAAATGTCCACTGTATATGTCAACGTGTGCTTACATTAATACCTGTTTTCCATATTTACACATATAACACGATATTAATAATTCTTAAACATTATTTACAATAACTAAGGCTAGTTAACAAACAGATTGTTACAACAATCACTCATTTATATTGGCGTGGCCAGAGATGATGTTCATTAGTAAATAAGCAGAAAGTTATTCAGATGTATTCAGGGATTCCTAGGCTGCTTACACAAAACAATACCTCTGAACCGAAAATATAAATTTAAGGGCATGCCCACCCTTAAAACAAAAACTGGTGTACTTGTCCGTTATCTGCCCACAACTCCAACAGCTATTTTCCAACTTGACATGCGTTTGGAACGAAAACACTTTTTCAGGCCGACCCGACCCCATACACCAAAATATTGGTCATAAAAAATCTGCTTTTTGTGAACCCAGCATAAAAAAAAATAATAAAACAATCCACTGCAAGCATAAAAAAACTATAACTATACATTTTTTCCTATTTGTGTTCTAGTCGCAGATTCAGACATGTTTATAACATGCCTGGACATGCAAATCTGCAAGCTGAGGGTCTACAATACTTCCAACATTTGCAGCTAACATACAAACCGACCTAAGTTTACTTAGTACGAAAATCTTTGTTTTTACGGAGTCAAACACCTTAAAAACCTGCCAACATTAATATTCATGTCTAGATGCTATTTTTAAAAACAGGAAATGATCCTCCAGTGTTGTTTGGAACAAAACTACAACCCTCATCATTCCTGAGTTGAAGATCGCAGATTTGTATCAAAGCCCGTAAGCTGCAATTCCAGAAGTGGAACATCTGTAACTGTCATTGGGTGATTGCATAATAAACTTTTTAGTTGCTGGTCAAAAAGAGATGAACCCGGTGCAACTACAACAACACCACAATCTTATCATATGGGTGCAGTTTTTAAAAAAAATCATTTTTAGTATTGAACATGGCATTTGATTTCTCGTTACGTAAGGCTGAGGCCCACTATAGACAACCTGCGTGAACATCATGCACCCACCATGCACCATTTAAACGCGTACGGTCTGTTTGTACGTGCATCTACACAATAAAAAGCCCATGCCATGTGCCACCCCACATGATATGTACTGTGCTGCGAGTTTCACATTGCTAAACGGATTTTTAGGGTGTGAGAAATGTGCTGGTGGGGCCTTCCCTAAGATTGCCTTTTTCAAAATCAATAATTAAACAGGTGCATAGGGATTGGTTCGTTTATCATAAAATGGATGCTGGCATTTATACAAATATAGTATTTTGGGATTTTTAACATTTTGAAATGGTTTTTGTCAAAAACAGTGCAGAGAAAAGCCCTCTCTATCATAACTACAGAATTTTATGTGATACAAGATATTTAATTTTATGCAAAAACAGGAGAAACTACGGTCCTGACAATGAACATGCTGATGGCACAAAGACCCCAAAACCAAATAGACATCTTGTTTCTCCACGATCAGAAATCTCCTTAATAAGGCATGCATGTTCCCCTTATTTATTTATAGTTCCTAGTCCAAAGGTACTGATGATTCCTTTTTAATTTTAGGTCATTTGGTTGCCTTTTGACGTAAAGCACACATTCTGTAAAAGATGTCTATTTGCCCTGTTAAATATTAATGAAGACCAACAAGGTTCAACAGTGAAGCTTTTACCAACCAACCGGATTTTTGTAACCCATAACATTTTTTTTTTATATTTAATGGACAAAGACTGTATGGACTTTTTGTTGTTATATTATGTATGTGAATTATAATCGCATTAGTAAGAAAAGGAATGTCTTTGTATTAACGGAATCGCATTTAACGAAGATGAAAATCGATCACGCGTGTTCGGTCTGTTTTCGATTAATTCTCAGAATTCACGTCTAAAGCTGGTCTAAAAGTTTAAAGGTCACATCAAATGACAATGTAGACTAGCTTTAGGCTTAAAGGTGCACATAATTAGAACCTCACCACTCCGACCAATCCCACAACATTCAGTCAGGTTTTCAGGAATTGCCCTTTCCTGCAACCAACATAGGATTGTGACTATCCCATGTATTTCGTAATCGTCACAAAAAAGGAACAGGATTTTCGTCGATACTGGCACAATAGGAACCTTTTCTTGTTAGTGTGGTACACATTTCCGAGGGCCGACACAATGTCAGGTGTTTACCCCACATTTCATGCAAGATGTGTGGATTGGACGGGGTGGGGCGGGGTTCCTAGGATTAAGAGATATTTCTGAAACATAGACAGGGGACTAGGGTGAAACCCATTGTGATTGTAAGCATCTGTACAAAATTTCATTTTATAGTACTAATATAACAGCTCCATTTAATGCTTGTATAGCCTTTAGCCTCCTTTTTGCTATCGCGAGAATATGTCACGGACTGTTTCTCTGTAATCTCAAAGCTGTTCTAAATTAATCAGGAGGGGAGCAGACACAAAGCTGACATTTGCACTGCTATTGCTGTGGCTCAATGAGTGCCACAGTCACCAAAATGAAAACAGTAGCTAGCTACAGCAATTCAGGGCATTGGCAAGAGCTTGAAGTATTTTGTGAAATCCTAGTTAACTCCATTCCAATAAGTTAAAAGTGCTACTTGAATACATAGTGATTTCAACTAGATTAATGAACATGCCTGGGGGTATGAGCATGACGAATGACAATTATTCCATAATGTCATCTATACATAAATTAAGATTATATTTAATATAAACCCTGTATGGTAAAGGGAGAGGAGAGGTAGGAGTTCTTTCGTAGGATGCTTGGGAGCCCTAACCGAAATGTCAAAGCTGCCAACCAATCTGTGCCGAATGCTTCACTACTCATTCCCCCAGGCCATCCCACATCCATTTCTAGTTTTAGATGCCTGATGACTAATAGATATGGCCCTATTAAGAAGTATCACAGCCGCTCAGGCAGGCATGTCATAAAGCGGCAAAGTGGAAGAGTGCATCCCTTGTCTCTCCACCACAGGTTAGAAGAGCATAGCAGGAGGTAGGCGAACATTCTCCTACCACCCGTTAATTGTGTTTTTTTCACATCCACTTAAAACTATTTTTTTAAATCTGGCAGTTTAGCACCTATCTGCCAAGTATCTACAAAATAGGATCTTAGTAATAACACAATTTAGAGTCTAGCAACACTACTTTAGTAGGAGTTAGTGTGCCCTTGTTATTACCCCAACTGCCATTAGCTCCCGATCTACACCAGAGGGAGCAAAAAGGAGTGATCCTTCAGATGACCAAGCTGTTTTGAAGGCATACACAGTATATAACCATCGGGGATACCACCTCAGGATGGCAAGTTATCTAGCTTAGTATAAAAGGTGCCTAAGATACTGCATAACATCTAGTATTGCCTCTATCCCTTGCATAATTTTTGAATGTTAACAATGTTAGGGCCCACGATATACTCCGACCGGACTTGCACCGCGATGTTCATTGATCCATGCCCAAACGCCGCTCCCGATCTTATACACTCGATGAGATCGATCGCAAAGTAATGGGGTTTCTTGCATAGCAGTCCCGGTCGAGTATAAGTATCGGGAGAGTCTGTTCGGGCATGATCGATGAACTTGCGTGAGCGCTCGGGCCGGGTAAGTTAATTATCGCATGATAGTATGGCCACCTTTACATTTTGGTTAACAATCAAAAAATGATTCATCAATAGGGAATTAGGAAGGATACAAATGACGTCAAACTGTTGCAATGGCCTAGTTAATCTATTTATCAAAATGCTCACCCAGCTGGTTACTAAATATAATGGGAGCATCCTGGAGTTATGTTCCCTAAAAGCAATGGCCAGACATTAAAAACTGTATCTGTATAATTCTAGGGCTAGGCACACAGCAGTCTTATAATGTGCAATCTGGTCTGGCCACACTAGGTTGCGCTCCCCTAATCAGAGCCGCATGCATTGCATTTTTTACACCCTCGCACACACATTGAAATTGCAACAACATTTGCGTCAATGCATCGCATGCCAACGTGCAGCACACATAAGAGTGTGTACGGCCCGCGACACGATATTATGTCCATTATATTTTTGGAGACTGTTTTAATAATAGCTAAGTCAATTTTAGAACCATTGCAGAATCATATTTTATAAGGAAAACTTAGTGGGAGAAGTTATTTTGAATGCTATAGATTATACTGAAACGGACACTTTTTATGCAATAGAGGAATCACCGGAGGATGGGTGCGTACCAAATGGCTACAAATGATTGCAGCATAGCATTGTTTTGCTATAATCACGCAAACAAGCCTGATACAACAAAAGCATATGTTAAAAAAAAATGTAACTTACAAAACTAAAGCATAATAGATATTGCCAATCTAGTGGTGTATGGGGTAGTTGGCGACAAGTGGATTGACAGGTGTTTTGTTATATTTCTTTAGGCTAGGCCACATGCTGCGCTTTTTTTGGCGTTTGCGTTTTTTCATACATTGAAAACGCGTACAATGCACCGAAAACGCACGTTTTCGGGTGCGTTGCCATTTTGCGTCCGCATTTTGGGTTAAATCGCAAATACGCAGGCTTTTTTCAACGTTATGAAAAAAAGCATGACGCAAACGCAACAAAATCGTCAAAGTGAAAGCACCCGCGATGGCCATTTGCGTTTGCAGTGTGGCGTCGTGGCCCCTTAGTCATTTAATTTAAAATCAAATAAAGCTTTAAGGAAAGTTCAGAGGAAAAATATTTTTTAAATTCTTAGTTTCTATTATAAGCCCAATTTTAACAGATATATTTAGAGATTTTCGATATTTTCTTTAAACAGATATTTAAAGAGATTTTATTGTCCCATTCTGGATGAGCAAAGATTGTTCCTCCCCCATGCGCCCGCTCAGGGCTGTGGACTGCCAAAATCACAGCCACTGGTTGACTGCTTCTGTCTCCCTGCTGTCCACTTGCACATGCTTAGCTTCTAAAAAGCTCATTAAACAGGGGAAGGAGGCAACAACCTTTACCAAAAAGGGAGGAGAACAGGACGGATTTCATTAAATATCTGGTTATGTATGTAGAAATTGCTAAAAACATCAGTTAAAGTTAGCGCAAATAAAACGACAAAGTAGTACATTTTTTTGTTTAAGGGTGGAACATAGCCCTTTAAAAACTGCACTTGGCTAAAAAAATATTGCAGCAACAAAAAAGTTTACCAGCTTATTCCAACCTACCTGACCTGAATTGCTATGCCAGTTCTAATCTATGTTAAATTTAATAATCAAAAGGCGTCTTTAGGGATTTGACCAAGAGTGGTGAGTCCAACAGCCCCTGGAGATTCTTTTAGTTCATTCATAAAGGGTGGCATGATTTATTTCCATCCAGCCTGCAAAAACAAAAAAACGTAGAAGGGTATTAAAACAACCAACACGTCATAGACAATGGAAATAAAAGTACCCGTTATAATGATAAAACATACCACCGACATAAAAAAACAGGTTTAAAAACAAACCTAAGAGATAATAAGAATAAGATTTTGTGTGCGTCATTATTCGTTTACGATGCAAATACCGGTTAATATTCCTTTCAGAGTGCTGCGAATGGCATTAAAATGTATCGCCTGCGCTCTAAAAGCGGATCACTTGAACAGACACCAGCGCACCTATGGTGGCCAGACCTAGTGTGCACATTTTACGAGCATCGGATTGCACTTTAGACGAAATAGTGTGGCCTAGCCCTAATGCGATATTCCACTCACTATTTTGCTCCACTCCAATAGGTTTCACGAAACCCGTCCTCCCCCCTAGTGTATCGTTGACATGCTTTAAATTAAATGAAAAACGTTTAAGTTGTTATCTTAGAACAGTTGCTGCACGACTTCCTTCTCTGGGCTGGTAGCCCCCACTTCTCCATTTGTGTTCGCTTATTAACCTGACAGGTGGACCGTCATTGTTGGTTGTGTGCTAGCCTGGAGACGTAATCGAGGTGGTCCAGGTAACGTGGTTGAAGCTCCCCATAGAAAGTGCGATTGACCAATTATATATACAGTGGTAGGTAAAGCATTTTATGAGATTGGCACATACCAGAGTTGGTGGCTTGTGCAAATTCAGTCATTGGCAATCATAGCATTTCACATGCGTGAAGGAGAACCTGGGGGAAGCAGATATAAATTGAAATTCCTTACTGGTACATGCTGGAGAGTGGTGGATAATTATTAGCAATATATACCAATTTTTTGTTTTTCTAGTGAACTGAAGTTAACAGTTCTGCAATTTTTTCCACCAATGTTAAGAATCAAAAAATGCAATCTTAGCAGATTGCGGTTTACAGTCATTTAAAGTCACCAGAAACCCCATTTGCAACATGTACCATGGGTTAAAGGGGGGACACTAAAACTGGTAATTATAAGTATCGAAAATCAGTGCTTATTCCTACCTCCTGTGAATAATAGAATGCTGGGGGGACCTGCCAAACTTACCTTACAAACCTGCACCCTGCACTCACCGCTGTCAGCCGAGCTGCGTGATCGTTCGCCTATCTTTTGGGCTGTGTTCTGACAATGAGAAGGACCAGTGGCAGCAACCAATAGGCAAGTACAGGCAGTGTTTCCAGGGCGTTCTATTATTCACAGGGAGGTGGGAATAGGTGTTTCCACCTCGCTGTGGATAATTAGAAACGATTTATGCCACTTAAAGGCAACTGTGGGTCTCAAAACAAGTTAGGGTTAATGACAGCCTGCAGTATTTCCTTTAAAAAAATGATCCAACAATCACATCCACTGCTGGGCCTTGATGATATTGCATTGGGGTGAATGTTTCAAACTTCCTGTTCCAGTAGGTTAAGACAATCATTAACCTCTGCCCACCCTGTCCTCCCCGGGGGAGAAGCATGCCTCAGTTAAACTTTAATGCTAGGAAATCATGAAGTTAAATGGGAAAAAAATTGACGTTGAGAGGAAGGGAAGCCTATTAAGGCAGGCGGAGCTGGCACATGACTACAAGCATGGTCAATGGCTGAAAAACAGGAAGTTTCAAGCAGTTAAAACATTGCTGAAGACATTGACCAGCAATAACTTCACAAATTTTATCTAGAGATGTGATCTTGGTTTTATTTTGAGTTACGGACGATGGAAGGCTTGTTTATATATTCTACTAGTTTGGAAGAATTCGAGACCACAGTTACCCCTTTAACAACGAATACATAAAATAATATTTAGGTTTTCCCTTTTTTTAAATGTTTACTTTAGTCACTAATTTACAGTGGGTACACACACTGACGACTAAAGATACGATTCCAGTCTGATCCCAGCTGTTTTTTTTTTTATAGTTAGATAACGCTTTTCGAGCGATCCTAGGACGGACAACTATTTACTACTATTCATTATTTTACATGACATAAGTACTTTGGCGCTTTAATATTTGACATATGTAACTGCTGTTTTTTAATAATGCCATGGTTTAAAAGAATCAAGCAGTACTATGTTAAATAATAAAGCCACAAGTACTCATTCTTTTAAAATGTCTGTGCAAAAGAATTACAACTGAGTTTCACCCACAATCGAGCAGAAGAGTCCCGTTGGTCCAGACATTGCTGGTGAAATCTATGGGATCTCATGAATGGTCCACACGAACTGTCAAGCCACGGCAAACGTCAGTCCCCACGTTTATTTTTTCTGACCGAGTGTTTGCTCTCCCTTCGTATGTAACCCAGCCAATGTTCCAAGATCTTGCAATACACATGGGTACATTGGATTAGGGCGGGGGTAAGGAGAGAGATTAGTGTGCCTCTGATACCCTGAAAGTAAGGTATGTAAACTTGCTCCCTCAAGCTGATTGAAATCCACAGCTCTCTGAATGCTTGACCAGTTTTGAAATCCCTGCTCTAAATGTCTCTTATGGAAAGTCACCATAGGATAATTGTATAACCAGCAGGCTGCCAGGTTCATTGGACCCACCAAATATCACAATCAAAACTTGCCATCAGTGGATGAAACTAAATCCAATCAATGTAGGACACCCAGTGCTTGAACCTCAGAATAGGGGACTGTGCTGATGCTAAACTTTCCCTTGGGGGCGTCAACTGACTCCCACGTCTCCCACAATGTTTGGTGCTTGGTTACCACAGGCACAGGGCGGGAGCATGAAGGGGGTAATCCGCCATGTGCCTCTCTAAGTGTGAGTGTTAATGTCGCTGTGCGCGGCAAACTCTTAAAAGGGAAAACACACTGACACGGGAACAGGAGGGAGAAACCTCTGTAGGGATGTGACAGACATGGTGAGTGGTTATTGTGTACCTTGGATCCATAAGGCAGGCTCTTCCAATGTGACCAACATGTACCGTGTCTCCCTCGGCTGGCAGGATCCCCGGGATCGAAGCTAGGAGAAGACAGAAAGAGAGATGAGCTGGGACATATATTAGATGGAGACGGCACCGTGCAGGGCCCCCGCTGTGTAGGGTCGGGACTGTACCTTCATGAAAGTCTATGATCAGCGCCTTTAGCTAGTCCAGGTAGGTGGTGCCCAGGTAGCTGCGCGGTCCATGGAGGGGGGCGGACGTATCTAGCATGAAAGGAAGTAAAATGGTCATAGTGCTGACGGTTACAGGGGAAGAAGACCGGTTTACAGTGGAAGGAAGCGTTACTGGAACAGTCTCATTCACCCGGTACAGGGGGAGCGAAGTCTCCCCCACGCCCGTTAATAGTTTGCCCCATATCTCTTTGTGATGACAAGTCGTGGCCTTCAGTCCCACCGGGGAACGGGTTGTTACTATTGACAGGGATGAATGGGGAGTTGGAAGACCTCTCTCTGCGATTTCTCCTGCGTTATGTGACGTTTTCTTCAAGGGGAATAAAAATAATAGTTGAAGGGACTTGATGTTTATGTGACAGAAGTTTTGAATGAGTTTCAGCACTGTGTACTTCCAACCTTGTCTCCCTCTACTGAACGCTTCCTCGCACTGGGAGCTTTATAGAACAAGGAGGCGGGCTTAGTCCCGTTTCCGAATGCGGGTTTCGTCACATAAATTCACGTGAAGCCAGCGGTGTGTCCTATGGCAATAGACTAAGGGCTGTCACATAATCATAAGGGGGCGGTTACGGTGGTTTGCTCGGCGATAGCGCGCGATATAACCTTAAGGTGGGGATCTGAGATGCTGTCTGGAGCGTAGATAGCTCGCATAGGCGCAAGTCACGAGACGATAAAAGGTAAAGATGCGTCGTATCTTGGTGGTGGGGGGGTCTTTGTCCAGGGTGCGCTCCCGTAGAATGTGCGCGCGCTTCTTTTTTTTTGTACAAGCGGGGGGGTCGTCGGTCTTTTACTCAGTCGTCACCAGCTACCTGTGGTCTGGAAGGTGTTGGTATAATACGGTACTCATGGTGTATCGTGGCTATGTTCCCTGTTTAAACTAGTAAGTTTTGTACACACGTATGATGTGTACCCGTTGAATGACCCCAATACAAACACATTCGGCCACCGAATGGTCAATATCGACGTGGTGGATCAAACGAACGACGCCAGACTGGACGCATACACACTTCAATTATCGTCGAAACAGGGTTCATCACGCTGTGTGACACAGACTTGGTGTGTTATTCGACATTCACCCATTGTAAACATGACTGTGTATATGGCTTAGAGAACATGTTTGGTTCCGACCTAGTTTTTCGGGGAATCAAATGACAGTGACTGCGAAATTGGCTGTTTTGTAGTATTATTAAATGTGTTTATCTCCCTCGGCCATAACTGTGTTTACGCTGGGTACAACACTTGTGACCAATATACAAATTTTTATTTATATATATTTATAATTTATATTACTGTTGGGGGGGGGGGTTTTTTTAATATTTTTTTATGTTTTTTTTTTTTTGTCTACTATTACCATTTACAATTTAAATTCATAAATCAGTTTTATTGTATCACATAATGTGAATACCTATATACTCGAATATAGTTGGGAGATTTTCAGGCTTTAAATACAGCCGAAACCTAACCTCGCTTATTACTCGGGTCAAGTTGCTATTTTAGATCGCAAATGCTCAATTGCGTAGTATCGTACCAGTAGGTGGCGTCTGTGTATAAATCCTTCACATGCATAAAAGGTTACAGAGCTGATCGCCTTTACACTCCTTCCTGCTTCCTGTAGTCCTGACGCTGGGACTCACTCAGCACTGTCACTGCTCATACTGGATGCTGTAAATCTGATGGGTCTCCCTCAGTTTGGGCAAAGGCAAAAATAGCTGCTAGTTCAATGCAAGTGACAGCTTGAAACTAAACTCTCAGGTGACACTAACTATTGAGTGCCCTTAGTATATGGGGGTCAGTGGGACCCTTTACTATATGGGGGCCAAAGTGCCCTTTACTATATGGGGGCCAGAGTGCCCTTAATATATGGGGGCAGAGTGCCCTTTACTATTAGGGGTCTGGAGAATTGTAAATGATGGTAAGTCTAATTAAAAGTTTATTGAACCTTGTCACTCCACGTGTTTTAACTACAATTCCCCAAACCAAGCATGCTGGGAGTTGTAGTTTCCAACATCTGGAGTGCAAATAATTGGGGGTACTTAGTGGATTGATAATTTCACCCTCGGCTTATACTCGAGTCATCAGTTTTACTAATTTTTCAGATAAAAATAGGTACCCTCGACTGATACTTGGATCAACTTATACTCGAGTAATTACGGTAGGCTTATTTACTATCTGTGCTCTGTTAATTTAAAATAGATACTAGAATGCACGTTCTGCTATTGGACTTATATTTAACCTTTGTGTGGTTTGGGAGTAGAGTTCCCTGTGACGGAACATTTCATATACAGGAATTTTCTCAAATAATCATTAAACTAGGTGAATCTTGCTAGAGCACCAAAATGGCTGCAAAAGGCCCTATCAAAACGATCCCCAGGCCCCTGGTAAAGAAACAACAGATTATTAAGACCTTGACTGTGCACGAACATTACACAACAGTCATGCAACACCGTATACTGAATGGATAGTTTAGTTAGATAAATCCAACTGACCATTATTTACTGTAAAACTGAAACATTGTACTTCACATGAAGAAACATAGTAATGGAGTTGAGACATATGTCCATCTAGTCCAACTTTTATCCGTATGATAAACCCAATAGTTAATCCAGAGGAACACCCCCCCCCCCCCCAAATAAATACAACTGAAAGCAGCGTGGAAATTCCTTCTGACTCCAAATGGTTTGTTTGTTAACCCGACACTATACTATTATGTTTTTATATTTTTAGTTTTAGAAACTTGCCATTGCCACATCTTCGGAAGACAGTTTCACCATTCTCACTATAAGAACCTTCCTACCTAAAGATGAATCTTCTTCTAATCTTAAAGGATGTCTATGAGTCCTCTGATCATATCTATTGGTGAACAATGGCACCAAAGAGTTATTGTAGTCCCAGTTAATAAAATATTAGATTTTTTATCCACATTAAACTGACCACACATGAAGGGCTGATACAGCAGCTCAACCCCACACAAAAATATTATTGGAAATATGCCACTATGAGCACACAAATTTAATTCTGTATGCACATATATCACATATCTGTGAAGCACATACAGACAATAAAAATAAGGGTGCGCTACTTTCTTTTTATTTTGACAGTATCTTAAAATCATCAGCATGACTAATGGAAGTCTCTATGATTGACAGTATCAGGGCTTTATCAGCAGTGTGTGCAGATCCTGTCTTCATTTTTCAAAAAACTGTCATGGTGTACGCAGCTTAACACAGCTGTGTGAAAGATCATATATCTTGTTGGACACGTTTTAAGGTACTTCACAACTACAAATGTGTTTTGCATTTGCAGTTAGTTTTATGCAATGTAATATTTAAAAATAAACTAACACTGTTAAAAGTTGTCCCTACTGTGAAAAAATGTCTGTCTGCAACCTTGATAGTTGAACAAAGCCTGAAGGTGGCCATACATATGAACGATAAAAGGTAATCCGTCGAGGGAACGACGGAATTTACCTATTGTTCGTGTGTAGGAGCTTTTCCTGACCAATCGGAGTGCCGACGAACAACTGTAGTCGGCACTAGTGATCAATTGAATAATTGAAAATATCCGTTGGTCTTATCGGCTTCCATTACTTGAAGTAAAGGAGAGTCAATAAGATGTGCGGTGTATGGCCGCACGGCCGACATCTCCATACCGCATAGGGGGATCAGACGGGTCCATGTGATCTGTTGGCACCATGCTGTGGATTGATGTGTATGGCCAGCTTTAGCCTTGGGGGAGAAAGGTAAGTAGGCTGTGTACTCATTGGGTTTACCAATCGGTAGTCTGCAGCTATCCATACTAGTTAAATATCAGACCATGTGAACACAACCTTATTACACTCAATAACCCATAAGCGCAACATAAATACTGTTATCATCTTTTTGTCCCAAGAACATGAGGTGATTAATTTACCCTTTTCAGAGCCAGCAGAAAATTTCCTTTTTTTTTTTGCGTTAAGTGTCCGCAGAATTTTCCCCGATTTGCCCTTATCGCTTTAGACTACAGTAGGAAACTTGAAGTAAATCAGGAATATTATACTTTTTTTTTTAGCACAAAGTGTACTTTAACACGGTAAACAGAATGTTTAATTTTGGAAATTTACTGGAATTATGGTAAAAATATATAAAATAATTTTAAATTTCAACTTTTCAATGTTTTCCCATTTTATTTATAGTTATTTGAAGGCTACACACAACATCTTACTGTTTCTAAAAGCTCTGATACTCCCGGATACAACAATACCAGATATATGTAGGTACCCCACTTTTCCTGTATAGGAGACCCCCCCCAAACTAAAACTGTACCTTCAAGAATATTAACAACCAATTGAAATGTATACCCACTACTGACAGTTTAAGGCATGTCCACCCCCAAAACTATATATCCCCCCAACTACTGGCCCCACATGTAGGTAGTTTAATCCTTACCTCACATCCCAACTCCATTGGTTCTCTGTAGTCCCACCCCCAAAGTTCAAAAAACTGCCCACCAGGAGGCCAGCAGTTCCATATAGGACACTGCCTGCTACCTGGCCTCCCGGAGATTCCTGGCCATGCTGTGCAGCCCTTCTCCCCCTCCTCCCCCTCCCTTCCCTCCCTCCCTCCCGTTCTACTATCCTCCCCCTAGACAAATCCCCCTTAATATCATGCTCCCCATGCCCCAGCCCCAACCGCATGTTTTTTTTTTAAAAAGCTCCCAAACTCTTACTTACCTCTCCGCTTCCTCCGCTGCATGACTGCCGGCAGCCACGTCCGTGATTGGCCTGCCGCTCAGCCAATCACAGATGCGACTGCCGGTCCCGCCCCTCTGCTTCATTCTCGCAAGCAGAGGGCCGGCAGTGCGGGCGGAGGATCGAGGGGAGGGTAAGTAAGAGTTTGGGGGGCTTTTAAAAAATAAACAAGCGGTTGGGGTGGGGGACATGGGGGAGCTGATATCAATTTTTATTTTGTGGGTGGACATAGCCTTAACATAGAAATTCTACCAAATTAACAAAAATATCCTCGCCAAGTAGGATATTTTTAGAAACTACATACCAGCAGGATTTTGAGTGGAGTAAGTTTTTATCAAAATGCAGATACCCCGGCGCAGTTCTTTGTCCAATTGTAAGTTATTTTCTCACATTTCCTTTTTTTCCTCAACTGTAAAATCAGGATACAAAATCAATGCAATGCCTAAAACTGTGGAGGAAAGTTCAAACGCATCTCAAATATGAAAGCCTAACCCCTCCGAATAAAACGGTATTCACATTCGTGGAGGTCAGTAACAGCAAAAAAAAAATTTTTTTTGAACAGTCTGCAGTTTTTCCATAAAACACCCCCCTAACTCAGAAATACCCCCACAAACTATATAATCTATAAACGTATAATCTACACACCTTCAGTTATGTAACGCTGTCGTTCGTCATTCATACCATCAATGGTGTGGGCACAGTTCTTCTAGAATTTGCACTTTTACCAGATTTTCAAAAATAACATCAAACAGCATTCAAAAAGGTAGAAATCATGCCAAAACCTTCATGGAATGTAAATAAAGTTACCAAATATCAATCTCCCAAATGTCCTAATCAAATGTAAGCCATAGCGTGGTTATACACGCAGACAAACGAATAGCCACAAGTGAGACAATGCACGGTGGCTCCGAATAAGCTAAAATATTAGGCAACTCCATTTGAACAGTCTGCAGTTTTTTCCACAACACAACCCCTTAACTCAGAATACCCCCACAAACGATATATTCCTGAAATCTACACACCTTCACAATGTAACGTGTAGTTTGTTCATTCATACCATCAATGGTGTGATCGCAGTTCTTCATGGAAGTTTTTATGAAAAAATTAACAAAACAACTTCAAAAGGTAGAAATCATGCCAAAACCTCATGGAATGTAAAAAAAAGGTTACCAAATGTCAATCGCCCAAATGTCCTAAATCAAACGGTATGCCATATATGGCCATGTTACACACGCGGACGTGGAAGCAAATAGCCACAAGCGAGACAATGCATGGTGGCTCAGAACAGCAAAAATATTTAGCCAACTCCGATTTTGAACATTGGTGCAGTTTTGTTCCACAAAACAACCCTTGCCAAACTATATATTTCTGAAATCTACACACCTTATGTAACACTGTAGTTCGTTTATTCATACCATCAATGATGTGGGCGATTTTTCGTAGAAGTTTGCACTTTTCTGGAAAAATGAACAAAAAAAAACCTTCAAAGTAGAAACTCATGCCAAAACCTCATGAAATGTAAAATAAGATACCAAATTTCAATCTCCAAATGTCCTGAATCAAAACGGTATGCCATATGTGTGGTTACACACGCGGACGTGAAAGTGAATAGCCACAAAGTGAGACAATGCACGGTGGCTACTGAAAAGCAATATATTTAGCCAACTCCGAAGTTTGGACAGTCTCCAGTTTTTTTCCACAAACAACCTCGTAACTCAGAAATACCCCACACAAACTATATATTCCTGAAATCTACACACCTTCAGCAATGTAACGGTGAAGTTTTGGTTCATCATACCATAAATGTGGGGCGCAGTTCTCGTAGAAGTTCTCACTTTTATGAAAAAATTACCAATATGCATGGTTACACATGCAGACGTGGAAGCCGAAAAGCCACGAAGCTGAGGACAATCATGATGGCTTAAAAACAGCAAAAATGTTCACAAACTCCGAATTTGTACAGTCTGCAATTATTCCCACAAAACACACCCCACACAACTATATATTCCTTGAATATACAACACCTCGCTTATAATTCTGTAGTTGTTAATTCATACCAAATGTGGGTGCAGTTTTTTTGAGAAGTTCGCACCTTCTCGCAGATTTTCTGAAAAATCAACTTTTGAAGGTAGAAAATCATGACCAACCCCATGGAAATTAAAAAAAGTTACTAAATAACAATCCTCCAAATGTCCTGAATCAACAGTATGCTATAAGCATGGTTACAACACGCGGATTGTGGAGCGAAAAAGCCACAAAGTAAAAACAATGCAATGATGGCCAAAAACAGCAAAAATATTAGCCAACTCTGAATTTATCAGTCAGCAGTTTTTCCCCCCAAATACCCCCCCAAACTATATATTCTCAGAATCTACAACACCTTCAGCTACAAAATGCTGTTTTTTCATTCATACCATCATGGTGTGGGAGCGCAGTTCTTAGTAGAAATTTCGCACAATTTCTGGAAAACATGAGAAAAATATCAATCTCCCACATGTCCTGAATCAAACGGTAGCCTATGCATGAGTGCACACAGACACATGGCCACCAACTAACTCCAGTGCCTGTAATTTGAAGAATTCTACACTTTTCAAAGGAAACAGCCCTGAAACATGAAATACCCCCACAAACGATATATTTTTGGAATCTACACATGATCAGTCGTTCGTTATGGTTCCAAGATTTCATACATACATGAAAAAATTCCAGACACAGTAAATCCAAAGAACTCTGTGTTTTAGGAGATATTGTGAAAAATAAAATAAATGATTGAAAAGGTTTAAATCCTACCTAAACCCACTGACAAGTAAAAAACCCCACAAAAATGCAATATCCCACATGTCCTGAATCAATCAGCATGCCATATGTATAGGTGCAATCAGAGACGGGGCACCAACCAGTTCAAATGTGATGCATTACAAGAACAAAGCCAAAAAAACGCCACAACCCACCCACCAGCACACACTTCCCTTTTAGTGCTATTTTGGTGAAAAACCAGTTGGTACGAGAGTCACAGAAATTTTGCACACTTTACTGATCCTAAAAATTCAGTTCAGTCTTTTTTGGTACCTTCTGCAAAATTTGCATCTAAATGTCTTCCCTTGAATCAGACAATTAATTATCTGCGTTTACTTTACGGATACCACCGGAACATTGGAACGCTTGGAGAAAAGTGTTTTGCTAATTTTAGCTTTAGTGTAAAAAAAAAAAAAAGTGTGTATCACTTTAAGATTTTCTTAGGTGCATTTCCCCCCTTTTTTTCCTGATTATTCCCAAAGATGATCAACAAATCATTTAGGGACATGATAACGAACTTGGAATAGGGCATAATGATCGGAAGAATCACTTTACCAGAAATCCATTTTCCAGGAAGTGATTTTTCATTCATGGCAAGGATCAATATTTGGCTATCAGAAGTGATCACCAAATTGATCTCTGTCCCCATTTCTTTCCTAAGTCTTGTGCTAAGTAGCAAAGACTTAGAAAAAAATCCTATTTGTGAATGGAATCTGAGCTCCATTCACAAAAAGTATAGTAAAGCTGCCTCACTGACAACTTCACTATACCAGGTACTGCACTGCAATCTGAATGGAGATTGGCAGTGCAGTACCCCAACTAGACCACCAGTCCTGTGACATCCCGGGGTCTCCCTTCCTGCGATCCCCATTAATCAGCGAGGGGACGGCAATAGAGGAGGAGGTAAGTATTGAGGGGCTGCATTCTCCCATCGGATCTTTAAAATACCGAGGGGGGGATTAGGGGGCACTTGAATGCTCCCCTGCCCCATTGCCTGTAGCTGCCTAAAGGGGCAGGCAGCAGTTAAAGTGTCCACTTAAGAGGTTAAACACTTTTTAAGCAGTTTTTTGTTTGTACAGGATTCCCAGGAAGCAACAGTCAACAAACTGTTGTCGTGATTGGCAGTTGAAACAATGAAATACTTCCTTTTTTTTTTGTGACAAAGAATTAGTTGTGACAAAAAAGAAAATTACACAATGTTTGCAACATTGCTTAACAACAAAAAAATGAAATTCATAATTTTTTATTTAACCGCCATCCAGTGCAATTAAACATATACCCCACAAAGCTCAAAACCAGTTTACCTTTTAATGACCATAGATGGATCAATGTTATTGGCTGATACACAAGAAATAATATCGATCAGCTGAAAAATTCACCCATCTGAAACAAAATTGTCCAGATAGCGTGCAACCCTGGGAAGCTAAACCAAAAACAATTCACATCTTAAATAAAAATGAATTGGACCAAAGTACAAAATGTGTCTATACCTGGTGATATGAGATTGCAGGATTATTGGATTCTAATTTTGTTTAGGCATCAGTATAGTTTTTAAGTTCCAATGATATCCAACTGTTTAATAACATGCCTCCCAACTTCTGTCTAGATCTAGAATTTTTTTTTTAAGAGCCCCATACTGCTCTATCCCTAGGTCAAACAGCCACCTAATCCCTGTCTATACTGGGACATTGGCTCAGCTCCGTGTTCAGGAGATATGCAGCTGAGATTTTGTATAGATTCCCTTTAATGTCATAAAAAGTTTGGAACAAAAGCATCAACAAGGGATCAATTTAGAGTAGAATCGATTAGAATTCCTGTTAATTATACAGGTATTTAGAGTTTTTTAAAGACTTTTTAATTTGTCTTGTTCACTTGTATTAGCAAGCATGTGCTCTTGCTAGTTAATCCTTACAAGATATGGACCATACAGTGTGTCCTGTCAGTTATAAGTTTGATTCATTTTTGGTTGACAGCAAATAGATTTAAAGGGGCATGTCCATCCATTCGTTGACCTGCCAGGCGACTACACACATAAAATTATCAGCCTAAACGAATGTTTGTTGTGCGCAATCCAGGTATCCCCCCCCCCCCCCCGGCATTCACGGGAGTCTTACCTGCTTTTCCCCCCCTTTTTGGGCGGGAACGCCTCTGCCCTTGAAAGCCTCCGCCCCAACCCAGCCCCTTTGATGAACGTTTTCCACATCATATACAGTCCCCCCATCTTCTCCCACCCTGCCAAGAAGCGTAGCACAGCCCTACTAATTACCAATTATTTAGTGTTCCCATACTAGACTAAATAATCTGGCAACCCAGGTTGGAGGGTATGAGGACTGCGTTTTTTGTTTGATACATTTTCCACAGACAGCCCTCCTGGTCCATCAATTTTATACAATTTGTATCCAACATTCTACTTTAAGGACAACTATACTCACCTAGCCCACTGTCCACGATGTTTAGTACCCGGGTGAGGACCTAAACCGCCAGGTCCTCACCGCTGGTTTGCTTTCTATTTTCTCCGATACTACGTAAATTTCCTTCATGCTCCATCCTCCATATCTAAGTTTTTTTGGAGTGAACTTGCCCTTTAACTTTTGTTACCCCCACCCCCTGCAGCTACAGAATCATGTACCACCAGGCAGAGCTCACTTAATATTATAGCAGGTTAGTGTGAGTAATAATAGCTTTACCATATTTGGCATTCATGGGTGAAATGAGAATTGACTGAGCTTTTTTACACGTGGGTTGAAAATTTCAACAACAGTTCAAGAAACAATAACATTTATGGGGAAAATTATGCATAACAGAAAAAGAACATAATGTACAGTCTGTATTTTATCCAATCAATATTTCATCCACAACGGTGGATAAATGCAAACATTTAAAGTTAGTTAAATTTAAACTAACTTTTTGCTACTCTTAGGCTAGGCCACACTGCTGCGATTTTCTTGCGTTTGCGCTTTTTCAAATCATTGGAATCGCGGCAACACACCGAAAACGCGCGTTTTTGGTGCGCATGCGCTTGCGATTTGCGCTCGCATTTTAAATCGCAAATCGCATGCATTTTCCAATACTTAATGAAAAAACGCATGCGCAAAACGCAACAAAATGGATGTTGCTTTGTTAATGATAAGGGGGCTATTCATGATGGTCTTAAGAGATAAAATTTTGTGCATACCATTGCGGTTGAAAATGTTTGCATGACATTGATCCATATCTATTTGGTTAAATGCTCATCCTACAGGATGTAATTACCCAAAACATAACCTCTAGGCTGAGGTAGAACTGAATAAACAACTAGACTCAACTTTGTAGAAATTCTGCAATACCTTTGTAAAGCTCAAGCGATGAAGAGTTTGAATTTATATCTGTAAAGGTTTTTCTTGATATATCAAAAAGAGGAGATGAAAAAAATGCTATTCATGGTTCGCTAAAATAAATATAATGAAAACTAGACATTAGCCCGCTACAATAACGGGCGCTAGAAGCACAAGTGCCCCCTTAGGGTCCCAAGGCCATAGTCCTTCCTCATGTTCCAAGGCCAGAGTACCCTCTTAGGTGTCCCAGGCCGAGTCCCCCCTTGTCCAAGGCAGGGGCCCCTCTGTCCAAATTCCAGCCCCCCCTCTGTCCCAAATCCAGGGCTCCCCCTCTGTACCAAATCAAAGGCCCCCCCTGTACCAATCCAGGGCACCCCTCGTCCAATCCAGGGGGCCCCCTCTGTCCCAAACAGGCCCCCACCTGTCCCGATCTAGGCCCCTTGTGCAAATCCAGGGGCCCCTCTTCCCAATCAGGGCCCCCATCTGCCCGATCTAGCCCCCCCTCTGTGCCAATCCAGGGCCCCCTCTGTCCAACTCCAGGGCCGCTCTCTGTCCCAATCCAGGGGCCCCTGTCCCAAGAAACCTTACCTGCAGTCTGTTTAATTGCTGTTCTCCCTCCGTGGTTTCCTGTGTTTCTCCTCTAGTGGTGAGTCAATAGGAACTGCAGAGACTCTCTCTAGTTGGTGAGTCCATAGGAACTGCAGTGACACACACGGACACGGACGCACTCTTAGGGTTTTAGTATATATGATGATGATGGACATTCTACCAAGATTTCTATACATATACAAACCATCCCTCCTCTTCTCCCCCCCCCCCCAAAGACTTTCTTTGACAAAACCAAACAAATCTTACTTAAATTTATGGGCAAGCTCTCACCATCGCCATCTCAAATATTCCACAATGACTCGTACATAAATACAGGAGGACTGAGCCTTCCAGATCTAGTTTATATCACAAAGTTGCCACTCTGACCCAATTTAAAACTGGATATGTCACACCCAAGACAAATTATGGGTAAAAATCACAAATGAACATACTTCAAATGCCTACACAAAACCTACCATGGCTACTCCACGGACCGACCCAAATCCATCTGGAAAATATACTTCCTAGACAACATGTGAGAATCTGGGCACAACAAGGACAAAATATAAACCTCCAACAGACCCGGACCACTATCTCCTATTTTTCTCAACCCATCGTTTCCTTCAGGGCAATTAGCCCATAAATTTCATATATGGAATAAAACAGACAATCCAAAACTAATACATGTCATGGACAAGGCTCTGTCACTCCATTAAATCAATTAATGCAAGACAAAACCCCCTCTAATACCTGGAGCACACAACCAAATCTACCACTACATAAACTCCATCAAAATCAAGGAAACCACATCTTTTGAAAGCTCTGCAACCAAACCTCAACCCCAGGACATACAATTTCAAAATATACTCAATAATTATATATTTCCACTCCTTAAACCCACCAACCTTCACCCACAAATGGAAAGAAGAGCTTCAAACTACGTTCACTGACCAACAGTGGGAGAAATGCTACAAATGTCAATGGCAAGTAAAGCTCAAGAAAAAAACTATAAAATTGTATCCAGATGTACCGATGCCCAGCTTACTCCCACAAAATTTATCCAAATTTTGTGCCCCAGCCACATGCTGGAGATGTCAAAAGGAGGAAGGAACAATGTCCCATACTGGTTATCCTGCTCAGTAATCCAACATTTCTGACCTCAATTATTGGAACATACAACCAAGCACAATCTTTGAAAACCGCTTGCTCAATATGTCTTAACGGCACGGCCACACTGCAACGCAAACACATGCGATTTCATGTGCGATTTTGTTGCGTTTGTGGCATGTGTTTTCATCAATAGGTATAGGAAAACGCATGCGATTGCGATTAAAAATGCGGAACGCAAATCGCAACGCACCCGAAAACGCGTGTTTTAGGTGCGTTGCCGCGTTTTCATGCTACCAGAAAGTGTTAAAGATCGCAAAAACAACTATTAAGACACTTCCTAACAGCAGGAAGAATGGTTTCTACCCTGTTTCTTGAAAACCTGTCCCACAAATAACCACTGGGTCCAAGAACTATTACATGTAATGCGTATGGAGGACTTAACTGCTTCAATATATGACTCTCAGGATAAATCCTCAAAACATGGTCTATATGGATCTAATTCATGGAAACTGACCCATATAAAACTCTACTACCACATAAACACAAATAAAAAATACTTCAAGAAGATCCTCAGGGCTATACTGTCTTAGTAGCCTATGTTTAATAGATTGTTTAATAAATGCAAAAGATTAATTAAATATAGATGCTCTAATGTGTCCTCCCAAGACTTTCCCTCTCCCCCTCCTTCCATATTTTCTCACTACTCTTTCTAACTTTACCTCCAGAAATACTCCTGCAGAAAAAGTTTGCAGGAGTCTTCGCACTCCCACATGTTATTTCGTAATTCTACAAATATATAAATAAGAATTTTTTTAAAAACGGTGGAGGTGGAGGAACCTGTTTTCTTTTAATGGGTTGGAAATTGTTGAATGTAGAAGGTTTTTTTCTACCCGTTTCATGCATTTATATGGTTTTCCATAACAGTTATATTTCATTCAGGTAACCCTTGCACCTGAATACCCTATGCTATGCTTTATAGATTTAGATTAATATAGACCTGCTCAAACTATATTCAATGTTACGTCAGTTCAGATATCATACCCATCAGTATATGACATTTAATAGGGTAGTGCCCCCGTTCGCGCTCTTTTCGACCTACAGGCACAGTATCATCATGTGACGATTTTATCAAAAGCAATTACGCCTACAGTGATGCTAAGGCATAATCAAAACCACAATAAGTCCTCAATAATACACTACAACTTAATGAAAACGACATACACTAAGGATGTTTCAACTCTAAATACTATATAAAACCCCTGTGATTGTGACAAAACGTACGTCGCTGGTTCTAGTGGAGGATGCTATGCGATACAAGTCGCGTCTGAGGACACGAGCGCCATTTCCAAACTGAGATACTGTGGTCGTAGGCATATGGACACGGAGGATAAGTGTGGGAATGTATTCAATGTAATGGAGAGTCTTAAGTTAAACAGGTGGAAAATATGTATGGTGCATTGTAGCGATATGAGATCATTGATAATCATCTTGTAGCGATTTTGATCATATTTTTGTATTCAGAACTATTTATATGTTTATTGTGGGCTTCAGAGGTTCCGCCGAACAGACTATCCAGATAAGAGCGGAACTAGACTCTCCATATAGACAGGCTGAGTGACCATTATTAAATTATAAGAAGGTCCTGACGAACACAGGTTGTGCTCGAGTCCCACTCTACATACTGACATATTGTGTAATGGTAGATTGATAATTAGTCCATCTTGTATATGTGTACAGAATGTTTTATATGACATATTTTATAATATTGGATCGTGCGCAATATTTTGCATCGTGTAGACATCCTCCATCACTTATGTTGTTGGTGTGTTTTAGGTGTTTTTTAAGGGGTTTTTATATTATAAGAGTTGAAACATCCTTATGTATGTCGTTTTCATTAAGTGTAGTGTATTATTGTGGACTTATTGTGGTTTTGATATGCCTAGCATCACGTAGGCTTAATTGCTTTTGATAAAATCGTCAGCATGATATACTGTGCCTGTAGGTCGAAAAGAGCACGAAGGGGGCACTACCCTATTAAGTATGTCATATACTGATGGGTATGATATCTGAACTGACGTAACTATTGATTATTAGTTTGAGCAGGTCTATTTAATCTAAGTTATATGGTAGCTTTTTTAGCTACAAAATTTTGTTGTGTATGGTTTATATGATGCTTCTTAAAGGGTGTGCTGGGGTATACTCTGGATGTCTTCAGAGAGACGAAGGTGTACCTCAATTTTGGTAGTGGAAATATTTTTACCAATATAACTTAAATGGATGTACAAAAAATTAATATGTTATGGAGCACCCCCCTAAAAACCACAGTATGTTCCCAGCTGTGAAATTGAACCTACAACTCTACGCTCCACAGCCTGGCTCCCTTCTAATTCCTGGCAAAGCTTTCAGTCACAGCCATGACAGTGACATCACGGCCAATGGCTGACGGCCATTACTGATTGAGCCTCCACTGCTGCTAGAACCCTTTCCGTTCATGACAGCAGCAGTGGAGAGTTGATCGGTATTGCGGGGTAATGTCACTGAGCAAGCATGGATAAGTGGTGGTGGATTGTGGAGTTATAATTTTAATTCCTCACCTGGAAGCATTATTGAAGAGTGTAAGTAAAACGAACTGGGGTTTGGGGGGTGCACCGTAACTTTACATTTTTGGAAAAAGGGTGGAAGTTTTTAGAAGTTATTCTGTTTTAATAAAATTTCATTGCATTACCTATCACTACATTAATTATCATCAAATGTAATTACAATTTACACTGTAAAGTGTGTAAAATATGGGCAATTTCAACATTAAAGAGTATGCTAACTGAAAAACATTACTTTGCCTCATCTTAATCTATAAATGAACACGTTAGTAGTGCATACTCTAGGGTGGTGTGTTACTGCATGCCTTTAATCCAGTACTTGTTTGCTCAGGCTACGCGTTTCCCCTCCCACTCTAACCGATGCCCCCTTTATCAGGTTTCAAGAAAGTACACCCCAGCACACCTCCTTGGCACGGCCTCCAATTGATAGGTGCAATCCTCCCAGCCCTCCCCTCAAGGCCACAGCAATACGGCAAATGTAAAAAAGTTGGAGGAGCACACTATTTCATTTCCAGTGTTTATTCAGGCAAAAAACACAACGTTTCGGGATGTACTTCCCTCAGGAGGAAGGGGAAGTCACATCCCCGAAACGTTGTATGTTTTTGCCTGAATAAACACTGGAATGAAATAGTGTGCTCCTCCAACTTTTTTACATTTGCCCCTTTATCAGGCACCACTCCTGTTGAGGGCAAGCATGCTCAGTAATTACTTTGAGAAAAACAATAAAATGATACAGTGGTGGTTTGGAAGAATTATAGTTTCCAGTAATGGAAATTACAAAAAAAAGCTTTTTGGTTTTAGTTTTAGTTTAGATACCCTTTAAGAAGCACAATCTGTGCCACAATCTGAAAAATTCTGAGAACCACTGAATATATCAATTAAAGATAATATGTTGCTGGCACCGTCATAGAGAATTAGTTAAAGACCTTTAGACTAATTAGAATAAAATAACATCTGGGTATTGGAGAAGACTGGTTAACAATGTGAATCCTTTTGAAAATTCACATTAGATGCACTTATCCCTAAAAGCACAAAATAATCTTTTTTCCCCTGTTTTGTTATCTTGCTGAGCTGGCATTATTCTATTTTTTTATCTTGTCCTTTTTTAAAATTAATTAACACAACTGGACACTAGATGGCAAAAAAAAGTGTCAGTATCACACTAAATTATCCTAAAATCACTTTTTAATACCGGATTAAAGGGCAATGATAGCCCCCCCAACCCCTGCTACTAAATTATTATAATAAATTAAAACTAGATAGGGAAAATTTAAGTATACTTTGAATTGGCTGAAGACTGCATTTTGGAAGGGAATTTGTGTGTTTGTGCTGCAGATTTTAAAACTCAATAATGTCAATGAAGAGACATTGTTGTTTTTTACTTACCCTTTAAATATGTCACATGTATTAAAGGTAGTCAGTTGGTGTGTGTGTATTCATATCAGGTTGGGGGATAAATACTAACTTTTTGATGATTGGTCAAAATGATTTTTTTTACTTTAGTTACCCTTTACATATGGCTGCCATAGTAATGGATCAGTAGGTGTGTGTACCCGTGTCGGGTTGAGATTTAAAAAAAGTTTTTGATGATTGGTCAAAATTAGTTTTTTGACTTAAGTTACCCTTTAAGTATGGCTGCCACAGTAATGAAGGGGTAGGTCAGTAGCTGTGTATACCTGTATCGCGTTGGGTGTTTAAAAAAAAATTTTTTGATTATTGATCAAAATTTGCTTTTTTGACTTTAGTTACCCTTTAAAGGCAAGTCCAGCCACAAAATGAAAACTTACATACAGGTAAATCACCCCCCAAAAACCCTAAACGGTAATAGTTTGAAATCTGAAATATATAAGTCTAACCTGAAATCCTGCACAATGTCCTGTTGCACGTTTCTGCTTCCTAGTTCTTCCAGTTAGTAACTGCCAGTTATGGATTTGACGTTGACCACATCACGCCAATGACTTAATGTTAATCCCCTGTCTGCCTCTTCTGAGCATGCCAGGCTCCGTAGATGCCAGTACACGTTTCTAAATTGCTCAGTTTCCAGAAGCATCCAGAAGCATAGCAGGCATACAGTAATGAATTCATAGGACAAACTATGACATATCAACATTTTAAAGAGGCCATTCTTTCTAAAATATGTTATTATGAGGGTGGAGTTGTCCTTTAAAGTATGGCTTCCACAGTAATGGATAAGTAGATCAGTAGGTGTGTGTACCTAGGTCTGATTGAGGGGTATGTCTTTTTTATGTTTACAACCATAAAACTATTTTTATTGAGGATAAATCTAAATTAGTTTTTTTTACTTTAGTTACCCTTTAAGTATGACTGCCACTGTAATGGATAAGTAGATCAGTAGGTGTGTGTTACTTGGGTCTGTGTGAGGGAGTATGTCTTTTTTGTGTTTACAACCATAAACTATCTTTATTGAGGATAAATCCATATTTGTTTTTTTGACTTTAGGTACCCTTTAATATGACTGCCACCGTAATGATAAGTAGATCAGTAGGTGTGTTACCTGGGACTGGTTGAGGGGTATGTCTTTTTGTGTTTACAACCATAAAACTATATTTTATTGAGAATAAATCTAAATAGTTTTTTTTTACTTTAGTTACCCTTTAAGTATGGCTGCCACAGTAATGGATAAGTAGATTAGTAGGTGTGTGTACCTGGGTCTGGTGAGGGGGTATGTCTTTTTTGTGTTTATAACCATAAAACTATCTTTATTGAGGATAAATCTAAATTAGTTTTTTTGACTTAGTTACCCTTTAAATATGGCTTCCATGGGAAGGAAAGGTAGGTCAGTAGGTGGGTGTACCTGGGTCTGTGTGGGGGGTTGGGAGTATCACCATTTGTTTTATGACCATGAAAAACCTTTTTTGAAATATCCACATTTGAGGATTGTTACCATATAGTCTAAGGGAAAAAATGACCGGAAATTCACCGTACTATCTTCTAGCTAAGGAATCCGCGGAAGCGTTACGGCGTTATCGGTGAATTTCCGGTCATTTTTTCCCTTAGACTATAATGGTAACAATCCTCAAATGTGGATATTTCAAAAAAGGTTTTTTCATGGTCATAAAAACAAATGGTGATACTCCCAACCCCCCACACAGACCCAGGTACACCCACCTACTGACCTACCTTTCCATTCCATTCCCGGAAGCCATATTTAAAGGGTAACTAAAGTCAAAAAAACTAATTTAGTTTTTCCTCAATAAAATAGTTTTATGGTTATAAACACAAAAAAAACATACCCCCTCACCAGACCCAGGTACACACACCTACTAATCTACTTATCCATTACTTGTGGCAGCCATACTAAAGGGTAACTAAAGTAAAAAAAAACTAATTTAGATTTATTCTCAATAAAATATAGTTTTATGGTTGTAAACACAAAAAAGACTACCCCCTCAACCAGTCCCAGGTACACCACCTACTGATCTACTTATCAATTACGGTGGCAGTCCATATTAAGGGTACCTAAAGTCAAAAACAATATGGATTTATCCTCAATAAAGATAGTTTTATGGTTGTAAACACAAAAAAGACATACCCCCTCAACCAACCCAAGTACACAACCCTACTGATCTACTTATCCATTACAGTGGCAGTCATACTTAAGGGTAACTAAAGTAAAAAAAATAATTTAGATTTATCCTCAATAAAAATAGTTTTATGGTGTAAACATAAAAAAGACATACCCCCTCAATCAGACCTAGGTAACACACACCTGATCTACTTATCCATTACTGTGGAAGCCATACTTTAAAGGACAACTCCACCCTCATAATAACATATTTTAGAAGAATGGCCTCTTTAAAATATGTTGATATGTCATAGTTTGTCCTATGAATTCATTACTGTATGCCTGCTATGCTTCTGGATGCTTCTGGAAACTGAGCAATTTAAAACGTGTACTGAGCATCTACGGAGCCTGGCATGCTCAGAAGAGGCAGACAGGGGATTAACATTAAGTCATTGGCTGTGATGTCAACTGTCAAATCCATAACTGGCAGTTACTAACTGGAAGAACTAGGAAGCAGAAACAGTGCAACAGGACATTGTGCAGGATTTCAGGTTAGACTTATATATTTCAGATTTCAAACTATAACCGTTTAGGGTTTTGGGGGGTGATTTACCTGTATGTAAGTTTTCATTTTGTGGCTGGACTTGCCTTTAAAGGGTAACTAAAGTCAAAAAAGCAAATTTTGATCAATAATCAAAAAATTTGTTTTTTTAACCCCCAACGCGATACAGGTATACACAGCTACTGACCTACCCCTTCATTACTGTGGCAGCCATACTTAAAGGGTAACTAAAGTCAAAAAACTAATTTTGACCAATCATCAAAAACTTTTTTAACTCTCAACCCGACACGGGTACACACACCTACTGATCCATTACTATGGCAGCCATATGTAAAGGGTAACTAAAGTAAAAAAAATCATTTTGACACTCACAAAAGTTAGTATTTTATCCCCCAACCTGATATGATACACACACCACCAACTGACCTACCTTTAATACATGTGACATTTTAAAGGGTAAGTAAAAAACAACAATGTCCTCTTCATTGACATTATTGATTTTTTAAAATCTGCAGCACAAACACACAATTCCCTTCCAAATGCAGTCTTTCAAGCCAAATTCAAAGTTTATACTTTAAATTTTCCCTATCTAGTTTTAATTTATTATTATAATTTAGTAGCAGGGGTTGGGGGGTATCATTGCCCTTTAATCCGGGTATTAAAAAGTGATTTTAGGATAATTTAGTGTAACTGACACTTTTTGCCATCTAGTGTCCAGTTGTGTTAATTAATTTTAAAAAAGGACAAGATAAAAAAATAGAAAAATGCCAGCAAAGATAACAAAACAGGGGAAAAAAGATTATTTTGTGCTTTTAGGGATAAGTGCATCTAATTTGAATTTTCAAAAGGATTCACATTGTACCAGTCTTCTCCAATACCCAGATGTTATTTTATTCTAATTAGTCTAAAGGTCTTTAACTAATTCTCTATGACGGTCCAGCAACATATTATCTTTAATTGATATTTCAGTGGTTCTCAGAATTTTTCAGATTGTGGCCACAGATTGTGTGCTTCAAAGGGTATCTAAACTAAAACTAAAACCAAAAAGCTTTTTTTTTGTAATATCCCTTACTGGAACCTATAATTCTTCCAAACCACCACTGTATCATTTTATTGTTTTTCTCAAAGTAATTACTGAGCATGCTTGCCCTCAACAGGATGGGGTGCCTGATAAAGGGGCAAATGTAAAAAAGTTGGAGGAGCACACTATTTCATTCAGTGTTTATTCAGGCAAAAACATACACGTTTCGGGGATGTGACTTCCCCTTCCTCCTGAGGGAAGTCACATCCCCCAAACGTTGTATGTTTTTTGCCTGAATAAACACTGGAAATGAAATAGTGTGCTCCTCCAACTTTTTTACATTTGCCGTATTGCTGTGGCCCTTGAGGTGAGGGCTGGGAGGATTGCACCTATCAATTGGAGGCCGTGCCAAAGGAGTTGTGCTGGGGTGTACTTTCTTGAAACCTGATAAAGGGGGCATCGGTTAAGAGTGGGAGGGGAAACGCGTACGCTGTAGCAAAACAAGTACTGGATTAAAGGCATGCAGTAACACACCACCCTAAGTATGCACTACTAACGTTTCATTTATAGATTAAGATGAGGCAAAGTAATGTTTTTCAGTTAGCATACTCTTTAATGTTGAAATTGCCCATATTTTACACACTTTACAGTGTAAATTGTAATTACATTTGATGATAATTAATGTAGTGATAGGTAATGCAATGAAATTTTATTAAAACAAAATAACCTTCTACAAAACTTCCACCCTTTTCCAAAAATGTAAAGTTACGGTGCACCCCCCAACCCCCAGTTGCGTTTTACTTACACTCTTCATAATGCTTCCAGGCTGAGGAATAAAACTTATAACTCCACATCCACCACCACTTTACCACTGCTTGCTCAGTGACATTACCCGCCAATACCGATCAACTCTCACTGCTGCTGCTCATGAAACGGAAAGGGCATCTAGCAGCAGTGGAGGCCAATCATTAATGGCCGTCAGCCATTGGCCGTGATGTCACTGTCATGGCTGTGACTGACGCTTTGCCAGGAATTAGAAGGGAGCCACGGCTGTGGAGCGTAGAGTTGTAGGTTCAATTTCACACCTGGGAACATACTGTGGTTTTTAGGGGGTGCTCCATAACATATTAATTTTTTGTACATACCATTTAAGTTATATTGGTAAAAATATTTCCACTACCAAAATTGAGTACACCTTCGTCTCTCTGAAGACATCCAGAGTATACCCCAGCACACCCTTTAAGAAGCCATCATATAAACCATACACAACAAATTTTGTAGCTAAAAAAGCTACCATATAACTTAGATTAATATAGACCTGCTCAAACTAATAATCAATAGTTCGTCAGTTCAGATATCATACCCATCAGTATATGACATACTTAATAGGGTAGTGCCCCCTTCGTGCTCTTTTCGACCTACAGGCACAGTATCATCATGCTGACGATTTTATCAAAAGCAATTAAGCTACAGTGATGCTAAGGCATATCAAACCACAATAAGTCCCCAATAATACACTCAACTTAATGAAAACGACATACACTAAGGATGTTTCAACTCTTAAATATCTATATAAAACCCCTTAAAAAACACCTAAAACACCCCAACAACTAAGTGATGGAGGATGTCTACACGGCCAAAATATTGCGCACGATCCAATATTATAAAATATGTCATATCAAAACATTCTGTACTACATATACAAGATGGACTAATTATCAATCTACCATTACACAATATGTCAGTATTGTAGATTGACGTGGGACTCGAGCACAACCGTGTTCGTCAGGACCTTCTTATAATTTTAATAATGGTCCCATCGCCTGTCTATATGGAGAGTCTATTTCCGCTCTTACTGGATAGTCTAGTTCGGCGGAACTCTGAAGCCTCACAATAAACATATAAATAGTTCTAGACTACAAATATGATCACAATCGCTACAAGATGATTATCAATGATCTCATATCCTACATGCCACCATACATATTTCCACCTGTTTAACTAAGACTCTCCATTACATGAATACATTCCCACACTTATCCTTCCGTGTCCATATGCCTACGACCACAGTATCTCAGTTTGGAAATGGCGCTCGTGTCCTCAACCGACTTTTATCGCATAGCATCCTCCACTAGAACCAGCCGACGTACGTTTTGTCACAATCACAGGGTTTTATATAGTATTAAAGAGTTGAAACATCCTTAGTGTATGTCGTTTTCATTAAGTTGTAGTGTATTATTGAGGACTTATTGGTGTTTTGATTATGCCTTAGCATCACTGTAGGCGTAATTTGCTTTTGATAAAATCGTCACATGATGATACTGTGCCTGTAGGTCGAAAAGAGCGCGAACGGGGGCACTACCCTATTAAATGTCTATACTATGGGTATGATATCTGAACTGACGTAACTATTGAATATTAGTTTAGCAGGTCTATATTAATCTAAATCTATAAAGCATAGCATAGAGGTATTCAGGTGCAAGGGTTACCTGAATGAAATAATAACTGTTATGGAAAACCATATAAATGCATGAAACGGGTAGAAAAAACCTCTACATCTCACAATTTCCAACCCATTAAAGAAAAAACAGGTTCCTCCACCTCCACGTTTTTTAAAAAAATTCTTTATTTATATTATTTTGTAGAATTACGAAATACATGTGGGAGTGCGAAGACTCCTGCAAACTTTTTCTGCAGGAGTATTTTTCTGGAGGTAAAGTATAGAAAGAGTAGTGAGAAAATATGGAAGGAGGGAGAGGGAAAGTCTTGGGAGGAACACTTAGAGCATCTTATATTTAATTAATCTTTTGCATTTATTAAACAATCTATTAAACATAGGCTACAAGACAGTATAGCCCTGAGGATTCTTCTTTGAAGTATTTTTTATTTGTGTTTATGTGGTTGTAGAGTTTTTATATGGGTCAGTTTCCATGAATTAGATCCATATAGACCATGTTTTGAGGAATTTATCCTGAGAGTCATATTTGAAGCAGTTAAGTCCTCCATAACGCATTACATGTAATAGTTCTTGGACCCAGTGGTTATTTGTGGGACAGGTTTTCAAGAAACAGGGTAGAACACCATTCTTCCTGCTGTTAGGAAGTGTCTTAATAGTTGTTTTTGCGATCTTTCAACACTTTCTGGTAGCATGAAAACGCGGCAACGCACCTAAAACACGCGTTTTCGGGTGCGTGCGATTTGCGTTCCGCATTTTTAATCGCAATCGCATGCGTTTTCCTATACCTATATGATGAAACACATGCACAAAACGCAACAAAATCGCACATGAAATCGCATGTTTTTGCGTTCGAGTGTGGCCGTGCCGTTAAGACATATTGAGCAAGCGGTTTTCAAAGATTGTGCTTTGGTTGTATGTTCCAATAATTGAGGTCCAGAATGTTGGATTACTGAGCAGGATAACCAGTATGGGACATTGTTCCTTCCTCCTTTTGACATCTCCAGCATGTGGCTGGGGCACAAAATTTGGATAAATTTTGTGGATGTAAGCTGGGCATCGGTACCATCTGGATACAATTTTATAGTTTTTTTCTTGAGCTTTACTTGCCATTGACATTTGTAGCATTTCTCCCACTGTTGGTCAGTGAACGTAGTTTGAAGCTCTTCTTTCCATTTGTGGGTGAAGGTTGGTGGGTTTAAGGAGTGGAAATATATATATATTTGAGTATATTTTTGAAATTGTAGTCCTGGGGTTGAGGTTTGGTTGCAGGCTTTCAAAAGATGTGGTTTCCTTGATTTTGATGGAGTTTATGTAGTGGTAGATTTGGTTGTGCTCCAGGTATAGAGGGGTTTTGTCTTGCATTAATTGATTTAATTGAGTGACAGAGCCTTTGTCCATGAACATGTATTAGTTTTGGATTGTCTGTTTTATTTCCTATATGAAATTTATGGGCTAATTGCCCTGAAGGAAACGATGGGTTGAGAAATAGGAATAGTGGTCCGGGTCTGTTGGGGTTTTATTTTTGTCCTTGTTGTGCCCAGATTCTCCACATGTTGTCTAGGAAGTATATTTTCCAGATGGATTTGGGTCGGTCCGTGGGAGTAGCCATGGTAGGTTTTGTGTAGGCATTTGAAGTATTCATTTGTGATTTTTAACCCATAATTTGTCTTGGGTGTGACATATCCAGTTTTAATTTGGGTCAGAGTGGCAACTTTGTGATATACCTTAGATCTGAAGGCTCAGTCCTCCTGTATTTTTATGTCGAGTCATTGTGGAATATTTGAGGCGATGGTGAGAGCTTGCCCATATAATTTAAGTAAGATTTGTTTGGTTTTGTCAAAGAAATCTTTGAGGGGGGGGGAGAGAGGATGGGTTTTGGTATATGTTATAGAATCTTGGTAGAATGTCCATCATCATCATATATACTAAAACCCTAAGAGTGCGTCCGTGTCCGTGTGTGTCACTGCAGTTCCTTGGACTCACCACTAGAGGAGAGTCTCTGCAGTTCCTATTGACTCACCACTAGAGGAGAAAACAGGAAACCCACGGAGGGAGAACCAATTAAACAGACTGCATGTAAGGTTTCTTGGGACAGGGGCCCCTGGATTTGGGACAGAGAGGCCGGCTAGATTCGGGACAGATGGGGGGGCCCTTGATTTGGGACAGAGGGGGCCCCTGGTTTGCACAGAGGGGGCCTAGATTCGGGGACAGGTGGGGGCCCTTGGATTTGGGACAGAGGGGGCCCCCTGGATTTGGGACGAGGGGTGCCCTGGATTTGGTACAGGGGGGGCCTTTGATTTGGTACAGAGGGGGAGCCCTGGATTTGGGACAGAGGGGGGGCTGGAATTTGGACAAGGGGCCCCTGCCTTGGACAAGGGGGAACTCTGCCTTGGGACACTAAGAGGGTACTTCTGGCCTTGGAACATGGAGGAAGGACTATGGCCTTGGGACCCTAAGGGGGCACTCTGTGCTTCTAGCGCCCGTTATTGTAGCGGGCTTAATGTCTAGTTTTCATTATATTTATTTTAGCGAACCATGAATAGCATTTTTTTTCATTCTCCTCTTTTTGATATATCAAAGAAAAACCTTTACAGATATAAATTCACAACTCATTCATCGCTTGAGCTTTACAAAGGTATTGATATTTCTACAAAGTTTGAGTCTAGTTGTTATATCTCAGTTCTACCTCAGCCTAAGGTTATGTTTTGGGTAATTATCATCCTGTAGGATGAGCATTTAACCAAATAGATATGGATCAATGTCCTGCATAAACATTTCACACACGCAATGGTATGCACAAAAATTTTATCCTCTAAGACATCATGAATACCCCCCTTTATCACTTAACAAAGCAACATCCATTTTGTTGCGTTTTGCGCATGCGTTTTTTCATTAAGTATTGGAAAATGCATGCGATTGCGATTTAAAATGCGAGCGCAAATCGCAAGCGCATCGCACCAAAAACGCGCGTTTTCGGTGTGTTGCCGCGATTCCAATGATTTGAAAAAGCGCAAACGCAAAAATCGCAGCAGTGTGGCCTAGCCCTAAGAGTAGCAAAAAGTTAGAGTTTAAATTTAACTTAACTTTAAATGTTTGCATTTAATCCACCGTTTGTGGATGAAATATTGATTGGATAAAATACAGACTGTACATTATGTTCTTTTTCCTGTTATGCATAATTTTCCCCAAAATGTTATTGTTTCTTGAACTGTTGTTGAAATTTTCAACCCACGTGTAAAAAAGCTCAGTCAAGTCTCATTTCACCCAACATGAATGCCAAATATGGTAAAGCTATTATTAACTCACACTAACCGCTATGAAATATTAAGTGAGCTCTGTCTGGTGGTAACATGATTCTGTAGCTGCAGGGGTGGGGGTAACAAAAGTTAAAGGGCAAGTTCACTCCAAAAAACTTTAGATTATGGAGATGGAGCCATGAAGGAAATTTACGTAGTATCGGAGAAAATAGAAAGCAAACCAGCGGTGAGGACCTGGCGTTTAGGTCCTCCACCCCGGGTACTAAACTCGGGACAGTGGGCTAGGTGAGTATAGTTGTCCTTAAGTAAATGTTGGATACAATTGTAATAAAATGATGGACCAGAGAGGCTGCTCGTGGAAATGTTATCACAAACAAAAACGCCAGTCCTCATACCCTCCAACCTGGGTTGCCAGATTATTTAGTCCTAGTATGGGAACACTAAATAATTGGTAATTAGTAGGGCTGTGCTACTTCTTGGCAGGGTGGGAGAAGATGGGGGACTTGTATATGATGTGGAAAACGTCATCAAACGGGGCTGGGTTGGGGCGGAGGCTTTCCAGGGCAGGGCGTTCCCGCCAAAAAGGGGTGGAGAAAGCAGTGTAAGACTCCCGTGAATGCCGGGGGGGGGGGGGGATACCTGGATTGCGCACAACAAACATTCGTTTAGGCTGATTTTTATGTGTGTAGTCTGCCTGGCAGGTCAACGAATGGATGGACATGCCCTTTAAATCTATTTGCTGTCAACCAAAAAATGATCAAACATAACTGCACAGGACACACTTGTATGGCCATATCTGTAGGATTAACTAGCAAGAGCACATGCTTGCTAATACAAGTGAACAAGCACAAATTAAAAAGTCTTTAAAAAACTCTAAATACCTGTATAATTAACAGGAATTCTATCGATTCTACTCTAAATTGATCCTTTGTGTTGATGCTTTTGTTCCAAACTTTTTATGACATTAAAGGGAATCTATACAAATCTCAGCTGCATATCTCCTGAACCACGGAGCTGAGCCAATGTCCCAGTATAGACAGGGATTAGGGGCTGTTTGACTAGGGATAGAGCAGTATGGGCTCTTAAAAAAAAAATTCTAGATCTAGACAGAAGTTGGGAGGCATTGTTATACTATACAGTTGATATCATTGGAACTTAAAAACTATACTGATGCCTAAAAATTAGATCCAATAATCCTGCAATCTCATATCACCCAGGTATAGCACACATTTTGTACTTTGGTCCAATTCATTTTTAAAGTGTGAATTGTTTTTGGTTTAGCTTCCCAGGGTTTGCACAGCTATCTGGCAATTTTGTTTTCAGATGGGTGAATTTTTCAGCTGATCGATATTATTTCTTGTTATCAGCCAATAACATTGTTCCATCTATGGTCATTAAAAGGTAAACTGGTTTTGAGCTTTGTGGGGTATATGTTTAATTGCACTGGATGGCGGTTACATAAAAAATTATGAATTTTCATTTTTTTGTGTTTAAGCATGTTGCAACATTGTGTAATTTCTTTTTTGTCACAACTAATTTCTTTGTCACAAAAAAAAAAGAAGTATTTCATTGTTTCACTGCCATCACAGACAACAGTTTGTTGACTGTTGCTTCCTGGGAATCCTAGTACAAACATAACTGCTTAAAAAGTGTTTAACCTCTTAAGTGGACACTTAACTGCTGCCTGCCCCTTTAAGCAGCTACAGGCATGGGGCAGGGGAGCATTCAAGTGCCCCCTAATCCCCCCCTCGGTATTTTAAAGATCCATGGGGAGAATGCAGCCCCCTCAATACTTACCGTCCTCCTCTATTGCCGTTCCCCTCGCTGAATTAATGGGGATCGCAGGAAGGGAGACCCCGGTGATGTCACAGGACTGGTTGGTCTAGTTGGGGTACTGCACTGCCATCTCCATTCAGATTGCAGTGCAGTACCTGGTATAGTGAAGTTGTCAGTGAGGCAGCTTTACTATACTTTTTGTGAATGGAGCTCAGAGTTCCATCACAAATGGATTTTTTTCTAAGTCTTTCTACTTAGCAAAGACTTAGGAAAGAATGGGGACAGAGACAAATTTGGTGTCACTTCTGATCGCCAAATTATTGATCCTTCCCATAATGAAAACACTTCCTGGAAAAGGATTTCTGGTAAAGTGATTCTTCCGATCATTTGCCCTATTCCAAGTCGTTATCATTCCCTAAATGATTTGTTGATCATCTTTGGGAATAATCAGGAAAAGGGGGGAAATGCACCTAAGAAAATCTTAAAGTGATACACACTTTTTTTTTTTTTTACACTAAAGCTAAAATTAGCAAAACACTTTTCTCCAAGCTTCCAATGTTCCCGGTGGTATCCGTAAAGTAAACGCAGATAATTAATTGTCTGATTCAAGGGAAGACTATGTTTTGTAGCAAATTTTGCAGAGGTACCAAAAAAGACTGAACTGAATTTTTAGGATCAGTAAATTGTGCAAAATTTCTGTGACTCTCGTACCAACTGCGGTTTTTCACCAAAATACCACTAAAAGGAAGTGGTGTCGTGGTGGGTGGGTTGTGGCGTTTTTTTGGCTTTGTTCTTTGTAATGCATCACATTTGAACTGGTTGGTGCCCCGTCTCTGTTTGCACCTATCATCTGGCAGGCTGATTGATTCAGGACATGTGGGATATTTGCATTTTTGTGGGGTTTTTTACTTGTCAGTGGGTTTAGGTAGGATTTAAACCTTTTCAATCATCTTATTTTATTTTTCACAATATCTCCTAAAAACACGAGTTCTTTGGATTTACTGTGTCTGAATTTTTCATCATGTATGTATGAAATCTTGGAACCATAACGTGCTGATCATGTGTAGATTCCAAAAATATATCGTTTGTGGGTGGTATTTCATGTTTCAGGGCTGTTACCTTTGAAAAGTGTAGACTCTTCAAATTACAGGCACTGGAGTTAGTTGGTGGCCATTTGTCTTGGTGCACTCATGCATAGCATACGTTTTGATTCAGGACATGTGGGAGATTGATATTTTTCTCCATTTTTCCGGAAATTGTGCAAATTTCTACTAAGAACTGCGCTCACACCATGATGGTATGAATGAAAAACAGCATTTTGTAGCTGAAGGGTTTGTAGATTCGAGAATATATAGTTTGTGGGGGGTATTTGGTGGGAAAAACTGCTGACTGATTAAATTCAGAGTTGCTAGATATTTTTGCTGTTTTTGGTATGCATTGCATTGTTTTACTTTGTGGCTTTTTCGCTCCACAATCCGCGTGTTGTAACCATGCTTAGCATACTGTTGATTCAGGACATTTGGAGGATTGTTATTTAGTAACTTTTTTTAATTTCCATGGGGTTGGTCATGATTTTCTACCTTCAAAAGTTGATTTTTCAGAAAATCTGCGAGAAGTGGCGAACTTCTCTACAAAAACTGCACCCCATTTTGGTATGAATTAACAACACAGAATTATATCTAAGAGGTGTTGTATATTCAAGGAATATATAGTTTGTGGGGGTGTTTTGTGGGAATAATTGCAGACTGTACAAATTCGGAGTTTGCTGAACATTTTTGCTGTTTTTGAGCCATCATGTATTGTCCTCCCTTCGGGGCTTTTCCCTTCTACGTTGCTCATGTGTAACCATGCATATTGGTAATTTTTTCATAAAAGTGAGAACTTCTACGAGAACTGCGCCCACATTATGGTATGATGAACAAACTTCACCGTTAGCATTGCTGAAGGTGTGTAGATTTCAGGAATATATAGTTTGTGTGGGGTATTTCTGAGTTACGAGGTTGTTTTGTGGAAAAAACCTGGAGACTGTCCAAATTCGTCGGAGTTGGCTAAATATATTGCTTTTCAGATAGCCACCGTGCATTGTCTCACTTTGTGGCTATTCCCTTTCACGTCCGCGTGTGTAACCACACATATGGCATACCGTTTGATTTCAGGACATTTGGAGATTGAAATTTGGTATCTTATTTTACATTTCATGAGGTTTTGGCAGAGATTTCTACCTTTGAAGGTTTTTTTTTGTTTCATTTTTCCAGAAAAGTGCAAACTTCTACGAAAAATGCGCCCACATCATTGATTTATGAATAAACGAACTCCAGTGTTACATAAGGTGTGTAGATTTCAGAAATATATAGTTTGGCAAGGGTTGTTTTTGTGGCAAAACTGCACCTGTTCAAAATCGGAGTTGGCTAAATATTTTTGCTGTTTCTGAGCCACCATGCATTGTCTCGTGCTTGTGCTATTTGCTTCCACGTCCGCGTGTGTAAACCATGCATATGGCAAACCGTTTGATTTAGGACTTTGGGCGATTGACATTTGGTAACCTTTTTTTTACATTCCATGAGGTTTTGGCATGGATTTCTACCTTTTGAAGTTGTTTTTTGTTAATTTTTTCATAAAAACTTCCATGAAGAACTGCGATCACACCATTGATGGTATGAATGAACAAACTACACGTTACATTGCTGAAGGTGTGTAGATTCCGGAATATATCGTTGTGTGGGGTATTCTGAGTTAGGGGTTTGTTTTTTGTGGAAAAAACTGCAGACTGTTCAAATTCGAGTTGCCTAATATTTAGCTTATTCTGAGCCACCGTGCATTGTCTCACTTTGTGGCTATTCGCTTTGTCTGCGTGTATAACCACGCTATGGCTTACATTTGATTTGGACATTTGGGAGATTGATATTTGGTAACTTTATTTCATATTCCATGAGTTTTTGGCATGATTTCTACCTTTTGAATGCTGTTTGATGTTATTTTTTGAAAATCTGGTAAAAGTGCAAACTTCTACGAAGAACTGGGCCCACACCATTGATGGTATGAATGACGAACGACAGCGTTCCATAACTGAAGGTGTGTAGATTATACGTTTTAGATTATATAGTTTGTGGGGGGTATTTCTGAGTTAGGGGGGTGTTTTATGGAAAAACTGCAGACGGTTCAAAAAAATTTTTTTTTTTTGCTGTTACTGACCTCCACGAATGTGCAATACCGTTTTATTCGGAGGGGTTAGGCTTTCATATTTGGAGATGCGTTTGAACTTTCCTCCACAGTTTTAGGCTGAATTCCTATTTGATTTTGTCCTGATTTTACAGTTGAGGAAAAAAAGGAATTGTGAGAAAATAACTTACAATTGGACAAAGAACTGCGCCGCGGGTATCTGCATTTTGATAAAAACTTTCCTCACTCATAATATCCTGCTGGTATGTAGTTTCTAAAAATATCTCACTTGACGAGGAATTTTTTTTTAATTTGGTAGATATTTCTATGTTAAGGCTTGTCCACCCACAAATAAAAAAAAATATATCACGCTCCCCCATGTCCCCCAGCCCCACCGCTTGTTTATTTTTTTAAAAGCCCCCCAAACTCTTACTTACCCTCCCCTCATCTCCGCCCGCACTGCCGGCCCTCTGCTTGCGAGAATGCAAGCAGAGGGGCGGGACCGGCAGTCCGCATCTGTGATTGGCTGCGGCAGGCCAATCACGACGGGCTGCCGGCAGTCATTGCAGCGGAGGAAAGCCGGAGAGGTAAGTAAGAGTTGGGGGAGCTTTTAAAAAAAAAAACATCGGTTGGGGCTGGGGCATGGGGGAGCATGATATTAAGGGGGATTTGTGCTAGGGGGAGGGAATAGTAGAACGGGAGGGTGAGGGAGGGAGGGGGAGGGAGGGGGAGAAGGGCTGCACAACGCATGGCCAGGAATCTCCGGGAGGCCAGGTAGCGGCAGTGTCCTCATATGGAACTGCTGGCCTCCTGGTGGGCAGTTTTTTTTGGAACTTTGGGGGGGACTACAGGAAACCAATGGAGTTGGGATGTGAGGTAAGGATTAAACTACACTTACATGGTGGGGCCAGTAGTTGGGGGGATTTAGTTTTGGGGGTGGACATGCCCTTTAAACTGTCAGTAGTGGTTATACATTTCAATTTGGTGTATATTCTTGAAGGTACAGTTTTAGTTTGGGGGGGGTCTCCTATACAGGAAAAGTGGGGTACCTACATATATCTGGTATTGTTGTACTCGGGAGTATCAGAGCCTTTTAGAAACAGTAAGATTTTTTGTGGTAGCCTTCAAATAACTATAAATAAAATGGGAAAATCCATGAAAAGTTGTAATTTAAAATTATTTATATTTTTACCATAATTCCAGTAAATTTCCAAAATTAAACATTCTGTTTACCGTCCGTGTAAAGTACACTTTGTGCTAAAAAAAAAATTATAATATTCCTGATTTACTGCAAGTTTCCTACTGTAGTCTAAAGCGATAAGGGCAAATCGGCGGAAAATTCTGCTGGCACTTAACGCAAAAAAAAAAAGGAAATTCTGCTGGCCTCTGAAAGGGTTAAATTAATCACCTCACGTTTCTTGGGACAAAAAGATGATACAGTATTATAGGTTGCGCTTATGGGTTATTGAGTGTAATAAGGTTGTGTTCACATGGTCTGATATTTCAACTAGTATGGATAGCTGCAGACTACCGTTGGTAAACCCAATGAGTACACAGCCTACTTACCTTTTTCCCCCAAGCCTAAGCTGGCCATACACATCAATCCCCAGCATGTTGCCACAGATCACATTGGACCCTCTGATCCCCCTATGCGGTATGGAGATGTCGGCCGTGCGGCCATACACCGCACATCTTATTGACCCTTCCTTTACTTCAAGTAATGGAAGCCGCATAGACCAACGGATATTTTCCATTATTCCCAATTGATCATAGTGCCGACTACAGTTGTTCGTCGGCACTCCGATTGGTCAGGAAAAGCTCCTACACACGAACAATAGGTAAATTCCGTCGTTCCCTTCGACAGATTACTTTTATCGTTCATATGTATGGCCACCTTCAGGCTTTGTTCACACTATCAAGTTTGCAGACAGACATTTTTTCACAGTAGGGACAACTTTTAACAGTGTTAGTTTATTTTTAAATATTTACATTGCATAAAACTAACTGCAAATGCAAAACACATTTGGTAGTGTGAAGTACCTTAAAACGTGTCCACACAGATATATGATCTTTCAACAGCTGTGTTAAGGCGTGTCACACATGACAGTTTTTTGAAAAATGACGACAGGATCTGCACACACTGCTGATAAAGCCCTGATACTGTCAATCCAATGAGACTTCCATTAGTCATGCTGATGATTTTAAGATACTGTCAAAATAAAAAGAAAGTAGCGCACCCTCTATTTTATTGTCTGTATGTGCTTCACAGATATGTGATATATGTGCATACGAATTAAATTTGTGTGCTCATAGTGGCATATTTCCAATAATATTTTTGTGTGGGGTTGAGCTGAGTATCACAGCCCTTCATGTGTGGTCAGTTTAATGTGGATAAAACAATCTAATATTTTATTAACTGGGACTACAATAACTCTCTTCCTGGTGCCATTGTTCACCAATAGATAAATCAGAGGACTCATAGACACCTTTAAATTAGAAGAAGATTCATCTTTAGGTAGGAAGGTTCTTATAGTGAGAATGGTGAAACTGTCTTCCAGCAGATGTGGCAATGGCAAGTTTCTAAAACTAAAAATATAAAACATAATATAATATAGTTCGGGTTAACAACAAACCATTTGGAGTCAGAAGGAATTTCCACGCTGCTTTCAGTTGTTATTTATTTGGGGGGGGGGGGGGTGTTCCCTCGGATTAACTATTGGGTTTATTCATACGGTAAATAAAGTTGGACTAGATGGACATTGTCTCAACTCCATTACTATGTTTCTTCATGTGAAGTACAGATGTTTTCAGTTTTACAGTAAATAATGGCAGTTGGATTTATCTAACTAAACTATCCATTCAGTATACGGTGTTCCATGACTGTTGTGGAATGTTCAGTGCACAGTCAAGTTTCTTAATAGATCTGTGTTTCTTTACCAGGGGCCTGGGGATCCTTTGATCGGGCCTTTTGCAGCCATTTTGGTGCTCTAACAAGATTCAATCACTAGTTTAATGATTTATTTGGAGAATTCCTGTATATGAAATTTTTCCGTCACAGGGCAACTCTACTCCCAAACCACACAAAGGTTTAATAAAGTCCAATAGCAGAACGTGCATTCTAGTATCTATTTTAAATTAACAGATTCACAGATACGTAAATAAGCCTACCGTATATACTCGAGTATAAGTTGATCCAAGTATCAGTCGAGGTACCTATTTTTATCTGAAAAATTAGTAAACCTGATGACTCGAGTATAAGCCGAGGGTAGAAATTATCAATCCACTACCGTACCCCCAATTATTTGCACTCCAGATGTTTGGAACCTACAACTCCCAGCATGCTTGGTTTGCTGGGAATTGTAGTTAATAACACGTGGAGTGACAAGGTTCAATAAACTTTTATTAGCTTACCATCATTTACAATTCTCCAGACCCCTATATGTAAAGGGCACTCTGCCCCCATATATTAAAGGGCACTCTGGCCCCCATATAGTAAAGGGCACTTTGGCCCCCATATAGTAAAGGGCCCCACTGACCCCCATATACTAAGGGCACTCATAGTTAAGTGTCACCTGAGAGTTGTAGTTTCAGCTGTCACTTGCCTTGAACTAGCAGCTATTTTTTGCCTGCCCAAATGAGGAGACCCATCAGATTACAGCATCCAATGAGCAGTGACAGTGCTGAGTGAGTCCCAGCAGTCAGGACTACAGGAAGCAGAAGGAGTGTAAAGGCAGATCAGCTCTGTAACTTTTATGCATGTGAAGGATTTATAACACAGACGCCACTATGCGGTTACATACTACGCAATTGAAGCATTTGGCATCTAAATTAGCAACTTGACCCCAGTAATAAGCGAGGTTAGGTTTCGGCTGATTTAAAGCCTGAAAATCTCCCAACTTAATTCGAGTATATAGGTATTCACATTATGTGTAACAATAAACTGATTTAATGAAATTTAAATTGTAAATGTGAGAACAAAAAAACAACAACAAAAAAATTTAACCCCCCCCCCCCCCAAACCATTAATATATAAAAGTTATTAAAAATATATAAAAATAAATAAAAATTTTGTAGATATGGTCAAGTGTTTGTACCCAACGTAACACATTATGGCCGAGGGAGATAAACACATTAATAATAATCTACAACAGCCAATTCGCAGTCCTGTCATACTTAATCACCCGAAAACTAGGTCGGGGAACCAAACATGTTCTCTAAGCCATATAGCAATCATGTTAGCAATGGTGAATGTCGAATAACAACACCACCATCTGTGCACACAGCTTGATGACCCTGTTTCGAACGATAATGAATGTGTGTATGCGTCCAGTCTGGCGTCGTTCGTTTGATCCACCACGTCGATATTGACCATTCGGTGGCCGATCGTGTGTTGTATGGGGTCATTCAACGGGTACACATCATACGTGTGTACAAAACTTAATAGTTTAAAACAGGGAACATAGCCGATAACACCATGAGACCGATTATAACCCAACACCTCAGACCACAGTGCTGGCTGCGACCTGAGATAAAAGACCGACGACCGCCCCGCTTGTACAAAAAAAAGAAGCGCGCGCACAATTCTCGGGAGCGCACACGCTTCGGACAAAGACCCCCCCACCACCAAGATAACGAGCATCTTTACCTTTTATCGTCTCGTGTACTTGCGCCTATGCGAGCTATCACGCTCCAGACAGCAGTTCTCAGATCCCCGACCTTAAGGTTATCCGCGCTATCCTCGACAACCACCGTAAACCGCCCCCCTTAGTTAGTGACAGCCTTAGTCTATTGCCAAGGACACACCCGCTTGGCTTCAACGTGAATTTTAATGTGACGAAACCACGCATTCGGAAACGGACTAAGCCCGCCTCCTTGCTTTAATAAAGCTCCCAGTGCGAGGAAGCGTTTCAGTAGAGGGAGACAAGGTTGGAAGTACACGTGCTGAATCTCATTCAAACTTCTGTCACATAAAACAATCAAGTTCCCTTCAACTATATTTTTTATCTCCCCCTTGAGAAACGTCACATAACGCAGGAGAAATCGCAGAGATGAGGTCTCCAACCTCCCCCATTCATGCCCTGTCAATGTAACCAACCCGTTCCCCGGGTGGGACTGAAGGCACGACTTGTCCATACAAAGAGATATGGGGCAAAACTATTAACGGGCGTGGGAGACTTCGACTCCCCCTGTACCCGGGTGAATGAGACTGTTCCAGGTAACGCTTCCTTCCACTGTAAAACGGCTTTTCTTCTTCCCTGTAACGTCAGCACTATGACCATTTTACTTCCTTTCACTGCTAGATACGTCCGCCCTCCATGGACCGACGCAGCTACCTGGGCACCACCTACCTGGACTAGCTAAAGGCGCTGATGCATTAGACTTCATGAAGGTACAGTCCGACCCTACACAGCAGGGGGGCCCCTGCACGGTGCGTCTCCATCTAATATATGTCCCAGCTCACTCTCTCTTCTCTAGTCTTCTTCCTAGCTTCGATCCCGGGGATCCTGCCAGCCGAGGGGAGACCGGTACATGTTGGTCACATTGGAAAGAGCCTCCTTATGGATCCAACGGTACAATAACCACTCACCATGTCTGTCACATCCCTACAGAGTTCTCTCCCTCACTGTTCCCGTGTCAGTGTGTTTTCCCTTTATAAGAGTTGCCCGCGCACACGACATTAACACCACACTTAGAGAGGCACATGGCGGATTTACCCCGCTTCATGCTCCGCACCTTGCCTTGTAACCAAGCACCAAATCATTGTGGGAGACGTGGGAGTCAAGTGACGCCCCACAAGGGAAAGTAGGCATCAGCACAGTCCCCTAGTTCTGAGGTTCAAGCATGGGTGTCTACTTGATTGGATTATTTTTCATCCACTGGATGGCAAAGTTTTGCAAGGTTTGTGATATTGGTGGGTCCATGAACCTGGCCCTGTGGTTATGACAATTATCCTATGGTGACTTTCCTAAGAGTACATTAGAGAGGGATTTCAAAACTGGCAAGCATTCAGAGAGTCTGTGGATTTCAATCAGCTGTTGAGGGCGCAAAGTTTTTAATACCTTCACTTTTCAGGGTATCAGAGGCCACCTAATCTCCTCTACCCCCGCCCTAATCCAATGTACCCATGTATTGCAGATCTTGGATACATTTAGGCTGGGTTACATACGAAGGGAGTAGCAAACACTCGGTCAGGAAAATAAACTGGGGGACTCGTTTGCCGTGGCTTGACAGTTCGTGTGACCATTCATGAGATCCCATAGAGTTACCACAGCAATGTCTGGACCGAACGGGCGACTCCTTCCTGCTCGATTGTGGGTGAAACCCAGTGTAATTTTTCTTTTGCCAACATTTTAAAAGAATAGTACTTGTGGCCTTATTATTTAACATATGTACTGCTGATTCTTTTAAAACCTGGCATTATTAATAAAAAACAGCAGTTACATATGTTCAAATATTAAAGGCGCAAAGTACTATCATGTCATGTAAAATAATGAATAGTAGTAAATAGTTTGTCGCGCATAGGATCGCTCGAAATGCGTTATACTAACTATAAAAAAAAAAACAGCTGGATCAGACTGGATCGTATCGTTTAGTCGTTCGTGGTGTGTACCCACTGTAAATTAGTGCTAAAGTAACATTTAAAAAAGGGGAAACTAAATATATTTTATGTATTCTGTTAAAGGGGTAATGGTGGTCTCGAATTTTCCAAACTAGTAAGAATTATATAAACAAAGAGCCTTCCATCGACGTAACTCAAAATAAAACCAAGATCACATCTCTAGATAAAATTTGTGAGTATTGCTGGGTCAATGTTCTTCAGCAATGTTTAACTGCTTGAACTACTTCCTTTTTTCAGCCATTTGACCAGCTTGTAGTCATGGCCAGCTCGCTGCCTGCATTAATAGGCCTCCCTTCTCTCAACGTCAATTTTTTTATCCCCATTTAACTTCTGATTTCCTAGCATTAAGTTTAACTGAGCATGCTTCTCCCCCGGGGAGGACAGGGTGGGCAGAGGTTAGTGATTGTCCTTAACCTACCTGGAACAGGAAGTTTGAACATTCACCCCAATGCAATATCTAATCAGGCCCGCATTGGATGTGATTGTTGGTCATTTTTTAAAGGAAATACTGCAGGCTGTCATTTAACCCTAACTTGTTTTGAGACCACAGTTGACCTTTAAGTGCATAAATCGTTTCTAATTATTCACAGCGAGGTGAAACACCTATTCCCACCTCCCTGTGAATAATAGAACGCCGTGGAACACTGCTGTAACTTGCTATTGGTTGCCTCCACTTGGTCCTTCTCATTGTCGGAAACGACAGCCCAAAAGATAGCTGCGAGACGATCAGGCAGCTCGGCTGACAGCTGATGGGGGTCAGTTGTAAGGTAAGTTTGGCAGTCCCCCAGGCATTCTATTATTCACAGGGGTTAGAAAAGCACTGATTTTAGATACTTATAATTACCAGTTTTAGTGTCCCCCTTTAACCCATGGTACATTGTTGGCAAATGGGTTTCTGTGGACTTTAATGACTGTAAACCTGCAATCTGCTAAGATTGCATTTTTTGATTCTTAACATTGTGGAAGAATTGCAGAACTGTTAACTTCAGTTACTAGAAAAAAACAAAAAATTGGTTATTTGCTAAATACTATTCACCACTCTCCAGCAGTGTACCGTACGGAATTTCAATTTATTAAATCTGCTCTTCCCCCAAGTCTCCTTCACGCAGTGATGCTATGAACTTGGCCAATGACTGAGATTTGCACAAGCCACCAACTCTGAGTATGTGCCAATCTCATAAAATCGCTTTTCACTACCATGTATATATAATTGGTCAATCTGCACTTTTCTATGGGGAGCTTCAACCACGTTACCTGGACCACCTCGTTGTCTCCAGGCTAGCACACACCAACAATGACCGGTCCACCTGTCAGGTTAATAAGCGAACACAAATGGAGAAAGGTTGGGGGCTCCAGCCCAGAGAAGGAAGTCCCTGCAGCAACTGTTCTAAGATAACAACTTAAACGTTTTTCATTTATTTAAAGCATGTAACGATACACTAGGGGGGAACGGGTTTCGTGAAATCCTATTGGAGCGGAGCAAATAGTGAGTGGAATATCTCATTAGGGCTGGCCACACTGATTCTCGTTCTATAACGTTGCAATCCGATTGCTCGGTAAATGTGCACACTAGGTCTGGCCACCAATAGGTGCGCTGGTGTCTGTTTGCAATGTGATCCGCTTTTAGTGAGCGCAGGCGTCACATTTTAATGCCATTCGCAGCACTTGAAACGGAATATTACCCGGTATTTTGCATCGTAAACGAAACATGACGCACACAAAATCTTATTCTTATTTATCTCTTAGGTTTGTTTTTAAACCTGTTTTTATGTCGTGGTATGTTTTATCACTTATAACTGGGCACTTTTATTTCATTGTCTATGACGTGGTTTGGTGTTTTAAACCCTTTACGTTTTTTTGTTTTTGCAGGCTGGATGGAAAGTAAATCATGCCACCCTTTATGAAGAACTAAAAGAATCTCCAGGGGCTGTTGGCCTCACCACTCTTGGTCAAATCCTAAAGACGCCTTTTGATTTATTAATATTTACCCATAGATTAGAACTGGCATAGACAATTATGGTCAGGTAGGTTGGATAAGCTGGTAAACTTTTTTTGTGCTGCAGCATATTTTTTTAGCCAAGTGGTTTTTTAAAGGGCTAGTCCACCCTTAAAACCAAAAAAATGTCACTTGTCGTTTTATTTGCGCTAACTTTAACTGATGTTTTTTAGCAATTTCTTACATACATAACAGATATTTAATGAAACCTGTCCTGTTCTCTCTCCCTTTTTGGTAAAGGTTGTTCCTCCTTCCCCTGTTTAATTGAGCTTTTTTAGAAGCTATAGCAAATGTGCAATTGGACAGCAGGGAGACAGAGCAGTCAAACCATGGCTGTTGATTTTGCCAGGTCCACAGCCCTGGAGCGGCTGCATGGGGGAGGAACCAATCTTTCTCATCCAGAATGGGACAATAAATCTCTTTAAAATATCTGTTTAAAGAAAATATGCTAAAATCTCTAAATATATCTGTTAAAATTGTGGCTTATAATAGACAACTTAAGAATTTAAAAAATATTTTTCCTCTGAACTTTCCTCTTAAAGCTTTATTGTGATTTTAAATAAAGTGACTAAAGGGCCACCGGCCCACTGCAAACGCAAATGCCAACGCGGGTGTTTCCTTGACGATTTTGTTGCGTTTGCGTCATCTTTTTTTCATAACTGTTGAAAAAAGCCATGCGATTTTGCGATTTAACCAATGCGGAACGCAAATAGGCAAACGCACCCGAAAACTTGCCGTTTTCGGTGCATTGTAGCGTTTGTCAATGTATGAAAAAACGCAAACCCAAAAAAAGCGCAGCATTGTGCCCTAGCCCTAAAGAAAATAACAAAACACCTGTCAATCCACTTGTCGCCAACTGACCCACTACACACACTAGATTGGCAATATGCTATTATGCGTTTAAGTTTTGTAAGTACATTTTTTTTTCAATATGCTTTTGTTGTATTCAAGGCTTGTTTGCGGTGATATAGTCAAAAACAATGCTATGCTGCAATCATTTGTAGCCATTTGGTACGCACCACATCCTCCGGTGATTCCCTTTGCATAAAAAGTGTCCGTTTGTCAGTATATTATAGCATTCAAAATGAACTTATCCCACTACAGTTTCCTGTATAAAATAATTCTGCAAATGGTTCTAAAAACTTGACTAGCATATTATAAACAGTCCCAAAAATGAAATGACATATATCACGTGTACGCAGCGGCCGTAAACACACTCTATGTGTGCATGCAGTGGCATGCGATTGCATTGACGCAATGTTTTGCAATTTCATGTGTGTGCGAGTTGTGTAAAAAATGCAATGCATGCGGCTCTGATTAGGGGAGCGCAACTAGTGTGGCAGACCAGATTGCACACTTAATAAACTGCTGTGTGGCATAAGCCCTAGAATAATCAGATACATTTTTAATGCTGGCCATGCTTTAGGGAACATAACTCCAGATGCTCCCATTAATTATTAGGTAACCAGCTGGATGAGCATTTGAGTAAATAGATAATAGGCCATTGCAACAGTGCGACGTATTTGTACCTTCCCTAATATCCCTATTGACATGGAATCATTTTTTGATTGTTAACCAAAAATGTAAAGGGGCCATACATTCATGAGATATAACTTACCCGGCCCGAGCGCTCACGCAAGTGTTCATCGATCATGCCCGAACAGACTCTCCCGATCTTATACTCGACCGGACAGCTATCCAAGAAAATCTCCCATACTTGCATGAATCTCGATCGATTATAAGATCGGGAGCAGGGCGTTTGGGCAGGATCAATGAACATCGCGGTGCGCCGTGGAAGTATTCGAGTCGTTGGCTTAATGTTACATTCAAATGATCACAAGAGGAGAGACATAGAATGTCAATGAGTACTTAGCACCTTTTATACTAAAGCTAATAACTTGCCATCCTGAGTGGTATCCCGATGGTTATATACCTGTGTATGCCTTCAAAACAGCTTGGTCATCTGAGGATCACTCCTTTTTGCTCGCCTCCTGGTGTAGATGCGGGAGCTAATGGAGTTGGGGTAATATACAAGGGCACATAACTCCTACTAAATAGTGTTGCTAGACTCTAAATTGGTTACTAGCTAAGATCCTATTTTTGTAGAGTACTTGGCAGATAGGTAGCATAAATGACCCAGATTTTAAAAACATAGTTTTAAGTGGATGTGACAAAAACACAATTAACGGGGTGTAGGAGATGTTCCGCCTACCTCCTGCTATGCTTTTCACCGGTGTTGGTGGAGAGACAGGGATGTCACTCTTCACACTTGCCGCTTTACTGACATGCCTGCCTGAGCGCTGGTAATACTTCTTAATAGGGCCCATACTATTAGTCATCCAGCATACCTAAAACTTAGAAATGGATGTGTTGGATGGCTGGGGGAATGAGTAGTGAAAGCAGTCGGCAGCAGATGGTTGCAGCTTTGACAGTTTCGGTTAGGGCTCCCCAAGCTCCTACGAAAGAACTCCTCCCTCCCTCCTCCCTTTCATACAGGGGTTTATATTAACTATATCTTAATTTATGGTATAGCTGACCATTATGGAATAATTGTCATTCGTCATGCTCATCCCCAGCATGTTCATTTAAATCTATGTGAAATCACTGATGTATTCAAGTAGCACTTTTAACTTATTGGAATGGAGCTTAACTAGGATTTTCAACAGCAATTTCAAGGCTCTTGCCAATGCCCTGAATTGCTTAGTAGCTACTGTTTCATTTGGTGACTGGGCACTCATTGAGCCACAGCAAATAGCAGTGCAAATGTCAGCTTTGTCTGCTCCCCTCCTGATAATTTAGGAACAGCTTTGAGATTAAGAGAAACAGTCGTGACTATTCTTCAGCGATAGCAAAAAGGAGCTAAAGGCTATACAAGCTTAAATGGAGAGGTTAGTATTAGACTTATAAAATGAATTTTGTACAGATGCTACAATCAAATGGTCCCCATTTCCCCTTCTTCATACGACTTTGCAGTTAATAACAATCTTTTAAGTGCTAAGCTAACCTACGGCACTAACACCCCCCCACCGTCCAACCACATCTTGCAGATAATGTGGGAAACACACTGACATTTGTCGGCCTCGGAATGTGATACACACACTAACAATGAAAAGGTTCCTATTGTGGCCCAGTATCGACGAGAAATCCTGTTCCTTTTTTGTGACGATTACGAAATACATGGGATAGTCACAATCCTATGTTGGTTGCAGGAAGGCAATCTCTGAAATACTGACTGAATGTTGTGGGATTGTGTCGGAGTGGTGAGTTTCTAATTATGTGCACCTAAGCCTAAAGTAGTCATACATTGTCACATTGGTGTGACCATTATAATTTTAGACCGCGTGTTAACGTGAATTCTGAGAATTGAATACGAAAAAACCAACACGGTGATCGATTTTCATTCCGTTAAATGCGATTCCGTATATAAAAGTTCCTTTTCTTACTAATGCGATTATAATTCACATACATAAATAACAAAAAAAGTCCATAAAGTCTTTGTACATTAAAATATAACAAAAAAAATGTTATGGGGTTACAAAATCCGAGTGGTTGGTAAAAGCTTCAACTGTTGAACCTTGTTTGGTCTTCATTAATATTTAACAGGGCAAATAGACATCTTTTACAGAATGTGTGCTTTACAGTCAAAAGGCACCAAATGACTAAAATTAAAAAGGAATCATCAACCTTGAGAAAGGAACTATAAATAAAATAAGGGGAACACTGCTGCCTTATTAAGGGATTCTGATCGTGGAGAAACAAATGTCTATTGGTTTTGGGGTCTTTGTGCCATTAGCATGTTTCATTGTCAAGGACACTTGTAGTTTTCCTGTTTTTGCATAAAATTAAATATCTTGTATCAATAAAATTCTGTAGTTATTGTATAGCATGAAGGGCTTTTCTCTTCACTGTTTTTTGACAAAAACCATTCAAAATGTTAAAAATCCCAAAATACTATATTTGTATAATGCCAGCATCCCATTTTATGTATAACGAACATCCCTATGCACCTGTTTAATATTGATTTTGAAAAAGCAATCTTAGGGAGGCCCCACCAGCACATTTCTCACACCCTAAACAATACCGTTAGCAATGTGAAACTCGCAGCACATCTCTCGTGGATCCTACATACAGGACTCAGACCATCCAGAGTGGATCCTACATGCAGGACTCAGCCTACACAGTGTATACACTACAGGACCGTGGCCCAGGACATCACCAGACCCACATTGCTTGTAGTTAAGCACTAGACCACGCCCCCTACCGCCCAGTGTTTCGGTTGTCGCCAGAGGTAAACGCATTGGAATTCTACGTTCAGCCAATAGGACATCGCCACTAAAATGCCATCCCGGGTGGGGGCGTTCCCAAACATGACGCATGCGCTGAGGCGCTCCAGTCTGTGTCAATGCTGTGCGCTGTGTACACTGGTTAGGGGAGCGCTGGGATCCCGATACAGCTGCCACTTTGTCCTGGATGTAGAGCCGCTTTGCCCAGCGCTCCCTCTGCGCTTACCGACCCTCCCTACGTGCTACTATGGCAGCTCAAATCCACCCAAAGCCACTGACTCGCAAACCCGTTTTGCTGAGTAAAGTGGAGGGTTCGCAGGACGTGGTGAACATGGCAGTGATTGTACCCAAGGAGGACGGAGTGATCAGCGTGTCAGAGGACAGGTAACTGCTACCTTGTCTGCAATGGTTCACCCCATCCATCTGGGATGGAGTTATAGTTACTGACAGGCTAATACAGTGATGTCGTACACGTTACTCTATTTGTTTAGAAACTACAACTCCCAGAATGCCTTGTTCTGCAACCAAGAATTTTAACATCAAGTATGACATAATTTTGCAACCAAGCCATTGTCCCCCCCTCTTCCTATCCCCCCATGATCCCCATCCTGTCATGTGGATGATCAGACGGTTAAACTGAGGTAGGTCATGGGTAGGCTATAAAGGTTGGACTAGATGGCCGTATGTCTTTATTCCATGTCAGTTACTATGTATATATTCTATAGAGAGAGAGAGAGGGATACACTCTCCTGCTTCCAGGGTCGTGACTACCACAGGGACCCAGGAGCAAGGGGCCCCATCTTCTTATTTTTCCTATGACAGGTATAGGTTCCTCCCAGACAACCACTGTGGATGAAGCACGGGTAGGGGCCCCATCATGGTATTGCAGGGGGGCCCAGTGATTCTTAGTTGCGCCACCATCTCGCTTGATGGGTCATTCAGAGAGACCAAAGGTAACCATTCAGCAAACAACGACCAAGGCAGAAGGTATTCAGAATAAACTAGTGCAGGGCTCATTCGTGTGAAAGGTCCTGCATTTCTTTATCAAACAGCAACAGTAGATACCACAAGAATTATTAAAGAGTACTGTGATCTCATGTGATCTACTGTTGCTGTTTGTTAAGGTGACCATTCATATTAATGCCGACAGATTACATGTGCGGCCCTACCAACCTTACATTTGCTAAATGGGGATCAGTTGGCCCATGTGCACATACATGGGTCGATTGTATCGACTCCCTCTTCTGAAAGTTAATGTACATTCACTGAAAGTTAGTGTACATTTTCTGCAATGTTGATAGCTGTAGTTTGTCGGCATCTTGGTCAGTTGTTTTCATCCCCCCAACACCTTGCCCTCACCCCCCCCCCTCCCTCCATCCGAATCCCTCGGCACTGCAGTTAATGTTAAAATAAATAAACTTTCCTGTAGTGTTATCATTGTTCCCTGAAGTAGCAATGGGTCCCCCTACACTACAGAAAAGTTTAGATTTTGGGGTGGAGATACCCTTTAAAGGATTAGTTCACTCTCAAAGTGAATGAAGGCTTTTACTATAGCTGGTTTACCTCCCAATCTTCACTTAAAGCTTAAAAGCCAACGTTCACTTTGAGAGTAAACAAACCCTTAAACCAATTGGAAGTTTGTCTGATGGGCAAATTGGCTTAAAGGGTATGTCCACCCTAAAAATAATTTTTTAATTTATTTAATATAAGATTCCCCCTGCCAGCCCAGCCCCAACCGCAATATTTATATGTTTAGAAAGCTCCCCGAACTCTACTTACCTCCCCTCTTTCCTCCGCCGCGCTCCCGCCCCTCTGCTTGCGAGAAAATGCAAGCAGAGGGCCGGGACCGGCAGTCGCGTCTGTGATTGGCTGAGCGGCAGCGGGAGCAATACCTATATATTAAGGGTTTTACACTAGGGGGTGGGAATCCTGAGAGGGAGGGAGGGGGAGAAGGGCTGCAGTACGCATGCCAAACTTCTCCCGGAGGCCAGGTAGGAGGCAGAGTCCTATATGGACCCTGCTATCCTCCTGGTGGGCAGTTTTTGGGACTTTGGGGGGGGGGACTACAGGAGAACCATATGGAGCTGGGATGTGAGGTAAGGATTACACTACACTACATGATGGGGCCAGTAGTTGGGGGGATTATAGTTTTGGGGGTGGACATGCCCTTTAAGGCTGAGTATACACTACAATGCTACTACATTAGCAATGCATTTTTGTGCACGTAGTGATTTCTCTAGTAGTCCCTTAACACGTGATCCACACAATAATTGTTGTTCGTATGCGTTCTGCTAATGGACCTTAGCACAAGCAGCCATTGGGGTTGACTACATTGCCAATAGGTCAGAGTCCCTTTACCTTCTATTGCTGTTGGATCCTGCTGTGTTCTGTCCCATTAAGTAATGGGCAGTCCCAGACAGTGAAGACTTACAAGAATATCTTCTTTATGCTTTGCCCCCCTCTGGCATGCAGTGTACACATCACAATCAGACCTAGCCCTTAGTGATAATTTTCGGCTTCCTATACTGAGTACAGGAAGGAAGCTCATGCAAGAAAAAGGGGGAACATAAAGACTGCTTGCAGTGGATTTGTAGTAATGGCTCAGAGCTGTGAGGCATTTATGCTAAAATTTGAGCCACCAATGCTTGTCATGGCCACAATATGGAACTATGAATCATTCATCTCATGTATGTTGTTTTTGTATTTTACTATAGTTTAACATTTAATGCAACATTTAGTGTACAGACCTGGAATACCAGATGCAGTTTCTTACAAATCGCATGACAGATTCATTTTAAATTGCAGTAGCAATTCTCTGTAGATTGCTTGCAAAGTGTGTGCAGAATTTTCGACCAATACATATTGACAGACAAGCGAGAACTCAAGACTGGAAAGTCTGGTTTTGCAGTGTTTGTAGTCTGCAGTAATGATGCCTGTGTCAGATGGTGTCTTTTCTGGTGATGAATTAATAAACAGGCATGCTTGGGTTGCATTTCTGCCACCTTGTAATGTAGGATTGCTTAACAATAGACTTTTCTCAACTTTACCCTTACTGCGGCAGCATGAATGTAAACAGATTTCTCAATGGTGTTAAAGGACTGTATTGACATATTTTGTAAATATTAACAGCCACACACAGACCTGTAATGTTTATGTTTTTTTTTTAATATCAGTTTCGTTTCCAAGAACTTGCCTTCCATCTTCAAAAAAAACTCATGGAAAATGTTAAAGGATGGGGGGAGAATTAGGGGGGTTACCTATACCTTGTACTTTAATATGGTCATGTAACTCCAAGGTGAATTCCAATATCCTTACATTTTAAAATAAAGGAGGGCATTATTCATGCAGCATAAAGACAAAATGCCCAGGGGCAAGGAACATATAATGACGTATACTAATTACCTAGCCTTCCAATAAAACATTGGCAAACACATAAAACACATTGCTCCACTGGTTAAGAAGGTTTAGATACACTTCTACAGTGCTACTTGCTTTACAATGGCAATTTAGCTTCACTTTTGCCAGAAAGATAAAATAAACGTAAAACTTGTAAAGAATAAGAAACCTCTATATGGCAATGAAGATCTAAGATCTGAGTTACCACGAGTTTCCATAAATTGTAGATGTATCCTATATACTAACAGAGAGGTGTAAATCATATGGCCCATGGACGCAGAAGCTCAAGCCCCGCTTCATCAAAACTCCTCCCACTTGCTGCATGCCATTGGAGAAGCCGAACTATACTTGCACACTCCACAGTGGGAGGAGGGTTGATGATGTGGTGCTTGCACACCTGAGACACCAGAAGCAGTGGCGTAACTAGGGATCACTGGGCTCCCCAGCAAAACTATGATGGGGCCCCTACCCATGCTTCAACTACAGTGGTTTTCTGGAGGGAGGCTATAGATGTCATTGTAAAAATAGGAAGATGGGGCCACTTTGGCTCCTGGGCCCCCCTGCGGTTGCACCCGCTGCTCCCCTGTAGTTACGCCCCTAACCAGGAGAGAATGCGCTGGGGGAGAGAGATGCAGGGTTGACCGATTCTTTTACGAATCGGGATTTTGCTGGTTATCCTTAATGAGCTTGAACCTATCACTTCATTTATGTTAAAATGCCGGAATATGACTATTTCTGTCCTTTTGCTGATGATGACATTATGGGTGTAAGTAACAGAAATTGGTGGTCGGAATGGTATGGTATGAAAATGAAGTATTTGCTGTTTGGTTTTAGAATTGTTTTTATTTATGTGCTGAGCTGATTTCTTGTGCTCTTTAACTTTCCCTTTATACCTCTATAAAATAGATAAACAGCCACTTCAGAGTGTTTGTATATCATTTGCATTTGTTTTGCAATTCTCTAGAGGCTGTTTTGTACTGTACAAGATAAAACTTATTTATAGCACTGAAACTGGCTATTTCGCTGGTATCCAAGACTCTAGGGCAGTGATGTCACCTTGGCACTCCAGGTGTTTTGGAAACTACAACTCCCAGCATGCCTTGTTTTCAGAATGCAAGGCATGCCGGGAGTTTTAGTTTCTAAATATCTGCCACGATTCGACATCCCTGCTGAAGTGGCAACCATACATTCATAGGCTGCACAGTGTTGCAAATGATTACTACTATAAGTAGTAATCAAATTAAAGCACCTTGCACCATCGATCGTGAGTAGATTTTCCATCTGATCGATCACAGCTCAATAAATTGCTCAATATCAATGAGCAGTCTATTAAACAGATGTGTAAAGTGGAATCAATTTTAGACTGAATTGATAAAATTGATAAATAAAAATTATCCTGTGTATGGCAGGCCAAGGGCTCACTGCAAAGTACTGATAAGCTATTTCCTATGCAATGATTTTAATATTTAAAGGGAATGTCCACCCCTAATAAATTTTTTAATATGTTATTCAGGATCCCCCAAAAGTCCAGTTACGTTTTGTTTAAATAATGCTCCCAGAGTGAGAAATTATACCTACAAATCCATAATCCACAGCCGCTTGCTCTGTTCCCGAGCAGCAGCAGTGGAGGCACGTCTGGTAATGGCCATCAGCCCTGACTGACTGCCTTACCAGGGAGTAGCAGGGAGCCACGGCAGTGGATTGTGGAGATTGTAAGTATAATTTCTCACTCTGGGAGCATTATTGAAACTTTTTATGTATGTCCACTCCCCCCCAAAAAACTTTTTATATTTGGTTGGCAACCCCCCAAAACCTCGAACATTGCAAGGTTTATAAAATCCAAAGATGCCTGTAATAGTACTTAGGCTGGGTACAAACCAGCAGATATTTTCGACCTCAATCGTTTGCACGTTTGTCCGCGGTCGAATTTGGACAAATAGTCCCTTCCTGTGTACCCAGCCTTACCCAGCCTTTTTCCCTCCAGGGTGCTTCTGCATGCTTCTGTGTCTTTTCCATGCAAGGAAGCAAGTAAAAGGGGCTGGACCGACAGTGTCTCCTGTGATTGGCTTGTCTTGAACTGACCAGCTTTGACCTGGGCAGGGGTGGATGGGGCATGAATTCTCTTTTCTATGATCATTAAATTTATGTGGCTTAAAAAAGCCAAATTACTGTTCTTTCTATTTCTTCTTTAATTTTTAAGACTTTCAGGGAGATTCAATAAAAGTTCTAATTGTTAAAAATCGTGCTAATTTTGCCCCAACCAATCAGATCTTGGTTAACATTTGAAAGCTAACATCTGATTGGTTGGGGCAAAATTAGCACAATTTGTAATGATAAGAACCTTTATTGAATCTACCTGTTTATCTCCTACCACAGGTTTCGACCTTGAAACACGAAAGTTTTTGTAGCAAATAATCAAAGGTTTTTGAAGGACATGTAATCAATTCCAACTGCCCCATTCCAAATGAAATGCACCTGGATCTGAGGCATACTGTTACTCACATTGTGTCTCTCTGAAAAACACAGACATCTTGGAGAAAAAGTGTTTTGCTAATTTTTAGCTTTAGTGTAAAAAAAAAAAAAAGGTGTGTATCACTTTAAGAATTTTCTTAGGTGCATTTCCCCCCTTTTTTCCTGATTATTCCCAAAGATGATCAACAAATCATCTTAGGGAATGATAACGAACTTGGAATATGGGCAAATGATCGGAAGAATCACTTACCAGAAATCCATTTTCCAGGAAGTGGTTTTCATTCATTGGAAGGATCAATAATTTGGCGATCAGAAGTGATCACCAAATTTTGATCTCTGTCCCCATTCTTTTCCTAAGTCTTTGCTAAGTAGAAAGACTTAGAAAAATCCTATTTGTGAATGGAACTCTGAGCTCCATTCACAAAAAGTATGTAAAGCTGCCTCACTGACAACTTCACTATACCAGGTACTGCACTGCATCTGAATGGAGATTGCAGTGCAGTACCCCAACTAGACCACCAGTCCTGTGACATCACCGGGGTCTCCCTTCCTGCGATCCCCATTAATTCAGCGAGGGACGGCAATAGAGGAGGGGTAAGTATTGAGGGGCTGCATTCTCCCCATGGATCTTTAAAATACCGAGGGGGGGATTAAGGGGGCACTTGAATGCTCCCCTGCCCCATTGCCTGTAGCTGCTTAAAGGGGCAGGCAGCAGTTAAAGTGTCCACTTAAGAGGTTAAACACTTTTTAAGCAGTTTGTTTGTACTAGGATTCCCAGGAAGCAACAGTCAACAAACCTGTTGTCGTGATTGGCAGTTGAAACAATGAAATAATTCTTTTTTTTTTTTGTGACAAGAAATTAGTTGTGACAAAAAAAGAAAATTACACAATGTTTGCAACATTGCTTAAACACAAAAAAATGAAAATTCATAATTTTTTATTAACCGCCATCCAGTGCAATTAAACATATACCCCACAAAGCTCAAAACCAGTTTGTACCTTTTAATTGACCATAGATGGATCAATGTTATTGGCTGATAACAAGAAATAATATCGATCAGCTGAAAATTTCACCCATCTGAAAACAAAATTGTCCAGATAGCTGTGCAACCCTGGGAAGCTAAACCAAAACAATTCACACTTTAAAAATGAATTGGACCAAAGTACAAAATGTGTGCTATACCTGGTGATATGAGATTGCAGGATTATTGGATCTAATTTTTTTAGGCATCAGTATAGTTTTTAAGTTCCAATGATATCCAACTGTATATATAACAATGCCTCCCAACTTCTGTCTAGATCTAGAATTTTTTTTTTTAAGAGCCCCATACTGCTCTATCCCTAGGTCAAACAGCCCCTAATCCCTGTCTATACTGGGACATTGGCTCAGCTCGTGGTTCAGGAGATATGCAGCTGAGATTTGTATAGATTCCCTTTAATGTCATAAAAAGTTTTGGAACAAAAGCATCAACCAAAGTGATCAATTTTAGAGTAGAATCGATAGAATTCCTGTTAATTATACAGGTATTTTAGAGTTTTTTAAAGACTTTTTAATTTGTCTTGTTCACTTGTATTAGCAAGCATGTGCTCTTGCTAGTTAATCCTACAGATATGACCATACAGTGTGTCCTGTCAGTTATGTTTGATTCATTTTTGGTTGACAGCAAATAGATTTAAAGGGCATGTCCATCCATTCGTTGACCTGCCAGGCAGACTACACACATAAAAATCAGCCTAAACGAATGTTTGTTGTGCGCAATCCAGGTATCCCCCCCCCCCCCCCGGCATTCACGGGAGTCTTACCTGCTTTCTCCACCCCTTTTTGGCGGGAACGCCCTGCCCTGGAAAGCCTCCGCCCCAACCCAGCCCCTTTGATGACGTTTTCCACATCATATACAAGTCCCACCTCTTCTCCCACCCTGCCAAGAGCTAGCACAGCCCTACTAATTACAATTATTTAGTGTTCCCTACTAGACTAAATAATCTGGCAACCCAGGTTGGAGGGTATGAGGACGCGTTTTTGTTTGTGATACATTTCCACGAGCAGCCCTCCTGGTCCATCAATTTTATACAATTTGTATCCAACATTTACTTTAAAGGACAACTATACTCACCTAGCCCACTGTCCACCGATGTTTAGTACCCGGGGTGAGGACCTAAACCGCCAGGTCCTCACCGCTGGTTTGCTTTCTATTTTCTCCGTACTTACGTAAATTTTCCTTCATGGCTCCATCCTCCATATCTAAAGTTTTTTGGAGTGAACTTGCCCTTTAACTTTTGTTACCCCCACCCCTGCAGCTACAGAATCATGTACCACCAGCGCAGAGCTCACTTAATATTTATAGCAGGTTAGTGTGAGTAATATAGCTTTACCATTTTGGCATTCATGTTGGTGAAATGAGATTGACTGAGTTTTTTACACGTGGGTGAAAATTTCAACAACAGTTTCAAGAAACAATAACATTTTGGGAAAATTATGCATAACAGAAAAAGAACATAATGTACAAGTCTGTATTTTATCCAATCAATATTTCATCCACAACGGTGGATAAAATGCAAACATTTAAAGTTAGTTAAATTTAAATCTAACTTTTTGCTACTCTTAGTGCTAGGCCACACTGCTGCGATTTTTTGCGTTTGCGCTTTTTCAAATCATTGGAATCGCGGCAACACACCGAAACGCGCGTTTTTGGTGCGATGCGCTTGCGATTTGCGCTCCGCATTTTAAATCGCAATCGCATGCATTTTCCAATACTTAATGAAAAAACGCATGCGCAAACGCAACAAAATGGATTGTTGCTTTGTTAAGTGATAAGGGGGGCTATTCATGATGGTCTTAGAGATAAAATTTTGTGCATACCATTGCGGTGCTGAAATGTTATGCAGGACATTGATCCATATCTATTTGGTTAAATGCTCATCCTACAGGATGATAATTACCCAAAACATAACCTCTAGGCTGAGGTAGAATGAATAACAACTAGACTCAAACTTTGTAGAAATTCAATACCTTTGTAAAGCTCAAGCGATGAAGAGTTTGAATTTTATATCTGTAAAGGTTTTTCTTTGATATATCAAAAAGAGGAGATGAAAAAAAATGCTATTCATGGTTCGCTAAAATAAATATAATGAAAACTAGACATTAAGCCCGCTACAATAACGGGCGCTAGAAGCACAGAGTGCCCCCTTAGAGGTCCCAAGGCCATAGTCCTCCTCCATGTTCCAAGGCCAGAGTACCCTCTTAGTGTCCCAAGGCAGAGTCCCCCTCTGTCCAAGGCAGGGGCCCCTTGTCCAAAATTCCAGCCCCCCCTCTGTCCCAAATCCAGGGCTCCCCCTCTGTACCAAATCAAAGGCCCCCCCTGTACCAAATCCAGGGCACCCCTCGTCCCAAATCCAGGGGGCCCCCTCTGTCCCAAATCCAAGGGCCCCCACCTGTCCCGAATCTAGGCCCCCCTCTGTGCCAAATCCAGGGGCCCCCCTCTGTCCCAAATCCAAGGGCCCCCCATCTGTCCCGAATCTAGCCCCTCTGGCCTCTCTGTCCCAAATCCAGGGGCCCCTGTCCCAAGAAACCTTACTGAGTCTGTTTAATTGTGTTCTCCCTCCGTGGGTTTCCTGTGTTCTCCTCTAGTGGTGAGTCAATAGGAACTGCAGAGACTCTCCTCTAGTGGTGAGTCCAAGGAACTGCAGTGACACACACGGACACGGACGCACTCTTAGGGTTTTAGTATATATGATGATGATGGACATTCTACCAAGATTCTTAACAATACAAAACTCCTCCTCTCTCCCCCCCCCCAAAGAATTTCTTTGACAAAACCAAACAAATCTTACTAAATTATATGGGCAAGCTCTCACCATCGCCTCAAATATTCCACAATGACTCGACATAAAAATACAGGAGGACTGAGCCTCCGATCTAAGTATATCACAAAGTTGCCACTCTGACCCAAATTATAAACTGGATATGTCACACCCAAGACAAATTATGGGTAAAAATCACAAATGACATACTTCAAATGCCTACACAAAACCTACCATGGCTTACTCCCACGGACCGACCCAATCCATCTGGAAAATATACTTCCTAGACAACATGTGGAGAATTGGGCACAACAAGGACAAAAATATAAACCTCCACAGACCCGGACCACTATCTCCTATTTCTCAACCCATCGTTTCCTTCAGGGCAATTAGCCCATAAATTTCATATATGGAATAAAACAGACAATCCAAAACTAATACATGTCATGGACAAAGGCTCTGTCACTCATTAAATCAATTAATGCAAGACAAAACCCCTCTATACCTGGAGCACAACCAAATCTACCACTACATAAACTCCATCAAAATCAAGGAAACCACATCTTTTGAAAGCCTGCAACCAAACCTCAACCCCAGGACTACAATTTCAAAATATACTCAAATATAATATATTTCCACTCCTTAAACCCACCAACCTTCACCCACAAATGGAAAGAAGAGCTTCAAACTACGTTCACTGACCAACAGTGGGAGAAATGCTACAAATGTCAATGGCAAGTAAAGCTCAAGAAAAAAACTATAAAATTGTATCCAGATGGTACCGATGCCCAGCTTATCCACAAAATTTATCCAAATTTTGTGCCCCGCCACATGCTGGAGATGTCAAAAGGAGGAAGGAACAATGTCCCATATCTGGTTATCCTGCTCAGTAATCCAACATTTCTGGACCTCAATTATTGGAACATACAACCAAAGCACAATCTTTGAAACCGCTTGCTCAATATGTCTTAACGGCACGCCACACTCGCAACGCAAACACATGCGATTTCATGTGCGATTTTGTTGCGTTTTGTGCATGTGTTTTCATATAGGTATAGGAAAACGCATGCGATTGCGATTAAAAATGCGGAACGCAAATCGCAACGCACCCGAAAACGCGTGTTTTAGGTGCGTTGCCGCGTTTTCATGCTACCAGAAAGTGTTGAAAGATCGCAAAAACAAACTATTAAGACACTTCCTAACAGCAGGAAGAATGGTGTTCTACCCTGTTTCTTGAAAACCTGTCCCACAAATAACCACTGGGTCCAAGAACTATTACATGTAATGCGTATGGAGGACTTAACTGCTTCAATATATGACTCTCAGGATAAATTCCTCAAAACATGGTCTATATGGATCTAATTCATGGAAACTGACCCATAAAAACTCTACAACCACATAAACACAAATAAAAAATACTTCAAAGAAGAATCCTCAGGGCTATACTGTCTTTAGTAGCCTATGTTTAATAGATTGTTTAATAAATGCAAAAGATTAATTAAATATAAGATGCTCTAATGTGTCCTCCCAAGACTTTCCCTCTCCCTCCTTCCATATTTTCTCACTACTCTTTCTATACTTTACCTCCAGAAAAATACTCCGCAGAAAAAGTTTGCAGGAGTCTTCGCACTCCCACATGTATTTCGTAATCTACAAAATAATATAAATAAAGAATTTTTTTAAAAACGTGGAGGTGGAGAACCTGTTTTTTCTTTAATGGGTTGGAAATTGTGGATGTAGAAGGGTTTTTTCTACCCGTTTCATGCATTTATATGGTTTTCCATAACAGTTATTATTTCATTCAGGTAACCCTTGCACCTGAATACCTCTATGCTATGCTTTATAGATTTAGATTAATATAGACCTGCTAAACTAATATTCAATAGTTAGTCAGTTCAGATATCATACCCATAGTATAGACATTTAATAGGGTAGTGCCCCCGTTCGCGCTCTTTTCGACCTACAGGCACAGTATCATCATGCTGACGATTTTATCAAAAGCAAATTACGCCTACAGTGATGCTAAGGCATAATCAAAACACAATAAGTCCTCAATAATACACTACAACTAATGAAAACGACATACACTAAGGATGTTTCAACTCTTTAATACTATATAAAACCCTGTGATTGTGACAAAACGTACGTGGCTGGTTCTAGTGGAGGATGCTATGCGATACAAAGTCGCGTTGAGGACACGAGCGCCATTTCCAAACTGAGATACTGTGGTCGTAGGCATATGGACACGGAAGGATAAGTGTGGGAATGTATTCAGTAATGGAGAGTATTAGTTAAAACGGTGGAAATATGTATGGTGCATGTAGCGATATGAGATCATTGATAATCATCTTGTAGCGATTGTGATCATATTTGTAGTAGAACTATTTATATGTTTATTGTGAGGCTTCAGAGTTCCGCCGAACTAGACTATCCAGTAAGAGCGGAAATAGACTCTCCATATAGACAGGCGATGGGACCATTATTAAAATTATAAGAAGGTCCTGACGAACACGGTTGTGCTCGAGTCCACGTCAATCTACAATACTGAAATATTGTGTAATGGTAGATTGATAATTAGTCCATCTTGTATATGTAGTACAGAATGTTTTGATATGACATATTTTATAATATTGGATCGTGCGCAATATTTTGGCAGTTGTAGACATCCTCCATCACTTTAGTTGTTGGGGTGTTTTAGGTGTTTTTAAGGGGTTTTAATAGATTTAAGAGTTGAAACATCCTTAGTGTATGTCGTTTTCATTAAGTTGTAGTGTATTATTGGGACTTATTGTGGTTTGATATGCCTTAGCATCACTGTAGGCTTAATTGCTTTTGATAAAATCGTCAGCATGATGATACGTGCCTGTAGGTCGAAAAGAGCACGAAGGGGGCACTACCCTATTAAGTATGTCATATACTGATGGGTATGATATCTGAACTGACGAACTATTGATTATTAGTTTGAGCAGTCTATATTAATCTAAGTTATATGGTAGCTTTTTTAGCTACAAAATTTGTTGTGTATGGTTTATATGATGGCTTTTAAGGGTGTGCTGGGGTATACTCTGGAGTCTTCAGAGAGACGAAGGTGTACTCAATTTTGGTAGTGGAAATATTTTTACCAATAAACTTAAATGGTATGTACACAAAAAATTAATATGTTATGGAGCACCCCCTAAAAAACCACAGTAATGTTCCCAGTGTGAAATTGAACCTACAACTCTACGCTCCACAGCCGTGGCTCCCTTCTAATTCCTGGCAAAGCGTTCAGTCACAGCCATGACAGTGACATCACGGCCAATGGCTGACGGCCATTAATGATTGGCCTCACTGCTGCTAGATGCCCTTTCCGTTTCATGGCAGCAGCAGTGAGAGTTGATCGGTATTGGCGGGTAATGTCACTGAGCAAGCGTGGTAAAGTGGTGGTGGATGTGGAGTTATAAGTTTTATTCCTCAGCCTGGAAGCATTATGAAGAGTGTAAGTAAAACGCAACTGGGGGTGGGGGGTGCACCGTAACTTTACATTTTGGAAAAGGGTGGAAGTTTTGTAGAAGGTTATTTTGTTTTAATAAAATTTCATTGCATTACCTATCACTACATTAATTATCATCAAATGTAATTACAATTTACACTGTAAAGTGTGTAAAATATGGGCAATTTCAACATTAAAGAGTTATGCTAACTGAAAAACATTACTTTGCCTCATCTTAATCTATAAATGAAACGTTAGTAGTGCATACTTAGGGTGGTGTGTTACTGCATGCCTTTAATCCAGTACTTGTTTGCTAAGCGTACGCGTTTCCCCTCCCACTCTTAACCGATGCCCCCTTTATCAGGTTTCAAGAAAGTACACCCCAGCACAACTCCTTTGGCACGGCCTCCAATTGATAGGTGCAATCCTCCCAGCCCTCACCTCAAGGGCCACAGCAATACGGCAAATGTAAAAAAGTTGGAGGAGCACACTATTTCATTTCCAGTGTGTTATTCAGGCAAAAAAACTACAACGTTTGGGGATGTGTACTCCCTCAGGAGGAAGGGGAAGTCACATCCCCGAAACGTTGTATGTTTTTGCCTGAATAAACACTGAATGAAAATAGTGTGCTCCTCCAACTTTTTTACATTTGCCCCTTTATCAGGCACCCCATCCTGTTGAGGGCAAGCATGCTCAGTAATTACTTTGAGAAAAACAATAAAATGATACAGTGGTGGTTTGGAAGAATTATAGTTTCCAGTAATGGGATAATTACAAAAAAAAAGCTTTTGGTTTTAGTTTTAGTTAGATACCCTTGTGAAGACACAATCTGTGCCACAATCTGAAAAAATTCTGAGAACCACTGAATATATCAATTAAAGATAATATGTTGCTGGACCGTCATGAGAATTAGTTAAAGACCTTTAGACTAATTAGAATAACAAAACATCTGGGTATTGGAGAAGACTGGTACATGTGAATCCTTTTGAAAATTCAAATAGATGCACTTATCCCTAAAAAGCACAAAAATAATCTTTTTTCCCCTGTTTTGTTATCTTTGCTGGCATTTCTATTTATTTTATCTTGTCCTTTTTTAAAATTAATTAAACACAACTGGACAACTAGATGGCAAAAAGTGTTCAGTTACACTAAATTATCCTAAAATCACTTTTTTAATACCGGTATTAAAGGGCAATGATACCCCCCAACCCCTGCTACTAAATTATAATAATAAATTAAAACTAGATAGGGAAAATTTAAAGTATAAACTTTGAATTTGGCTTGAAAGACTGCATGTTTGGAAGGGAATGTGTGTGTTTGTGCTGCAGATTTTAAAATCAATAATGTCAATGAGAGGACATTTGTTGTTTTTTACTTACCCTTTAAAATGTCACATGTATTAAAGGTAGGTCAGTTGGTGTGTGTGTAGTCATATCAGGTTGGGGGTATAAAATACTAACTTTGCTGATGTGTCCAAAATGATTTTTTTACTTTAGTTTACCCTTTACATATGGCTGCCATAGTAAATGGATCAGTAGGTGTGTGTACCCGTTGTCGGGTTGAGAGTTAAAAAAAGTTTTTGATGATTGGTCAAAATTAGTTTTTTGACTTTAGTTACCCTTTAAGTATGGCTGCCACAGTAAGAAGGGTGGGTAGGTCAGTAGCTGTGTATACCTGTATCGCGTTGGGGTGTTAAAAAAAAATTTTTTGATATTGATCAAAATTTGCTTTTTTGACTTTAGTTACCTTAAAGGGCAAGTCCAGCCACAAAATGAAAACTTACATTACAGGTAAATCACCCCCCAAAACACCTAAACGGTTATAGTTTGAAATCTGAAATATATAAGTCTAACCTGAAATCCTGCACAAGTCCTGTTGCACGTTTCTGCTCTAGTTCTTCCAGTTAGTAACTGCCAGTTATGGATTTGACAGTTGACATCCACAGCCAATGACTTAATGTTATCCCTGTCTGCCTCTTCTGAGCATGCCCAGGCTCAGTAGATGCTCAGTACACGTTTTAAATTGCTCAGGTTTCCAGAAGCATCCAGAAGCATAGCAGGCATACAGTAATGAATTCATAGGACAAACTATGACATATCAACATATTTTAAAGAGGCCTTCTTCTAAAATATGTTATTATGAGGGTGGAGTTGTCCTTTAAAGTATGGCTTCCACAGTAATGGATAAGTAGATCAGGTGTGTGTACCTAGGTCTGATTGAGGGGTATGTCTTTTTTATGTTTACACCATAAAACTATTTTTTATTGAGGATAAATCTAAATTATTTTTTTTACTTTAGTTACCCTTAAGTATGACTGCCACTGTAATGGATAAGTAGATCAGTAGGGTGTTGTACTTGGGTTGGTGTAGGGGGTATGTCTTTTTTGTGTTTACAACCATAAACTATCTTTTATTGAGGATAAATCCATATTTGTGTTTTTGACTTTAGGTACCCTTAAATATGACTGCCACCGTAATTGATAAGTAGATCAGTAGGTGGTGTACTGGGACGGTTGAGGGGGTAGTCTTTTTGTGTTTACAACCTATAAAACTATATTTTATTGAGAATAAATCTAAATAGTTTTTTTTTACTTTAGTTACCCTTTAAGTATGGCTGCCACAAGTAATGGATAAGTAGATTAGTAGGTTTGTGTGTACCTGGGTCTGGTGAGGGGGTATGTTTTTTTTGTGTTATAACCATAAAACTATCTTTATTGAGGAAAAACTAAATAGTTTTTTTGACTTAGTTACCTTTAAATATGGCTTCCATGGGAAGGAAAGGTAGGTCAGTGGGGGTGTACCTGGGTCGGTGTGGGGGGTTGGGAGTATCACCATTTGTTTTATGACCATGAAAAAACCTTTTTGAAATATCCCATTTGAGGATTGTTACCATTATAGTCTAAGGGAAAAAATGACCGGAAATTCACAGATAACGCCGTAACGCTTCCGCGGATTCCTTAGCTAGAAGATAGTACACTTCTCTATATGCCCGCACGTCGAATAAAAAGGAAGAAGAAAAGAAGAAGAAATAGAGAAGAACAGTAATGGGCTTTTTCAAGCCAAATTAAATACCTAAATGTGGAGTAATTATATATATAAGGTTTTAGAGACTTTTCTGTAGGGTACAATGCAGCATGTATTTTGTAATCCCATATGCTTGGATACATTGAAAATCTTCACTGGTGCTCATTCAGTAATAATGGCAAACGTGTATTTTTTTTAGATTTTTCCATATTCATATGACTGTCTTCCTAAAGACATGTACAGCCGATGCATTAAGCTAAGCGGCGCTACTTACCCGACTGTGTTCCCGCCAATGCCTGTAGAGTCCACTCCAATGTGAACGGTGGTTTATTACAAACAATTCATCAACATACACAAACGTTCGATGGTCTAAGCACCCCTTATCAGGTGCTTAGACCCTTGTTTTGAGGGGGCTTAGACCCTTGAATGATTTATGTATGTATGTATGTAGTATGAGTGGTTTGTTATAAACTCACCGTTCACATTGGAGTGCGACTCTGCATTATACTTTGCTGATTTGACCTATTCCCTTGGAAGTAGGGAAACCAGACGTCTGCAGGTTGGAAGTGTGCATAGGGGACTATTTCACTTTCGGGCCCGCAATGCTGTAAACTCATTTGCAAGATCGGTCAGGTTAGAGGTGCGCTTTACGCCTCCAGGGTATTAAATTTGCACAAAATGTTGTGCAAATTTTAACTTAGCCTTTTTTACAGGCTAGCTACGGTATTCCCAAAAAGTTTTGGGATTAGTTGGCCAGCACAAATGTGCACTAATTCGGACGGATAGTGGCTAATAAAGCATGTGCCTTAAAAGTTACACAGTGTATACTTTTTCCATCCCCCTCAAACCCAAGATTATTTATTTACCTACCTGTGATCCCAGTAATCTCTTTTACCTGTGTGTCTCAACCTTGGACTTCCTCTGATGCTGGATTTCCTCCTGTTACAGTCTGCAGTCACAGCTGTGGCAGGTTTATGGCCGATGACTTGGCTGGCTTGAAGTGGAGGATAACCTAACAGCGTCTACTGAAACTGGATTGCTGACCTAACAGTGTCTGCTGGACTGGAGTGCTGACCTAACAGTGTCTGCTGAACTGGAGTAGTGCTGATCTAACAGTGTTGCTGCACGGAGGGCTGACCTAACAGAGTTTCTGCTGAACTGGACCTAATAGTGTCAAGTCTGGCTCAGGGGCCAAAAGGTCTAGAAGCACCCCTGGAATGTTTATACATTCCTGTATAGATTAGCATATATAAAACCTGAGTGTCCAATGCTAAACTAGATAGATTTCGGGGGGCGCAGAGATTTTTACCATTCACAGCCATTTAAATTATTGCCAATTCAATCAGGTCATAGTACATAATACTAAAACAGAAAATAATAATAGTGGTTTAGGCCCTCACCATTTTGCAATGCAAAAGAAGACAAGTAGGGTTGGTGGGTTAATAGAATCCACTTTAAAACCTCCCCCAGCCCCGACTGCAAAATAAGATTTTTGATATTTTAAAGGGTATGTCCACCCTTGAAAAATATTTTTGATATATGATTCCCCCTGTCCCCCCAGCCCCAACCGCTCTTTTTTATTCTTAGAAAGTGCCCCAAAACTACTTACCTCCCCTCTTTCCTCCGCGCGGCTGCCGGCCCTCTGTTTCCGAGAAAAAATGCAAGCAAAGGGGCGGGACGCAGTACGCGTCTGTGATTGGCTGAGCGGCAGCCAATCACGGACGCGGCTGCCGGGAGTTCTTTGCAGCGGGGGAAGAGGGAAGGGAAGTAGAGTTTGCGGCACTTTTAAGAATACAATAGGGCAGTTGGGGCTGGGGGACGGGAATCATATATTAAAGGGATTTACACTAGGGGAGGAATCCTAAGAGGGAGGGGGAGAAGGGCTGCAGTAACATGCCAAAATTCTCCCGGAGGCCAGGTGGAGCAGAGTCCTGTATGGACTCTGCTATCCTCCTGGTGGGCAGTTTTTGGGACTTTGGGGTGGGGGACTACAGGAGAACCATATGGAGTCTGGGATGTAGGTAAGGATTAAACTACACTACACAAATGGGGCCAGTAGTGGGGGGGATTATAGTTTTTGGGGGGTGGACATGCCCTTTTAACTTTTAAACTGCAGTGATATTGTCCCTTATAAATAAGTTCCAAGTATCCTGTCCCAATTTTTACAGTAGAACAAACAAGAAAAGAGATGATCAATGCACATCCTGGCCCCAAATTTCTCTGGGTGGTACCTTTTATATAATATCTATGCTAGTGGCAAAACAGTAAAAACATGGGTGGTTTTTAGTTACAATTTTATGCATAAAAGTGAAAAAAGCCTTCCAACCACGTCAAGGTAACCCCAGTATGGAAGGTCCTAACAGTTTACCTTGGGTCATTTATCTGGGCTGACACTCCCAGCTTGGTTGCTTTTCGTGGGAAGATTGTCTCCTGACCTTGCATTGGATTAGTATTGAAGGCTATCACTTCTCCCACCTACTGGTTTAACAAGGACGGAAGAGGCTGCCACCAATGTTTGTATTCAGGTGGTAAAACCTCCAATTAAAGGGACGTGTTGGGGTGCTACTACCACATGGAAGCTTGTGTCTATCTTTTCCGACAGAGAAACTCTGGTACATTACATAACACAGAAAGGGGGGGTGTGGGGAGCCCTCCTGTGGCAACATATTAATAACATAGTGGAAGTGCTACTGATCTGACCAAAACATTAGACACAACAAGAAAAGAGATGATCAATGACCATCCTGGCCCCCATATATCATTAAATCTATGCTAGTCCAAACAGTAAAAACATGGGGGGGGGGGGTTTATTTACCATTTTATGCATAAAGTAAAGAGCCTTCCAATACGTCAAGGTAACCCAGGATGGAAGGTCCTAACAGTTTACCTTGGGTCATTTATCTGGCTAACAATCCCTACTTGGTTGCTTTTCGTGGGAAGATTGTTTCCTGACCTTGCATTGGTTGTATTAAAGGCTATTCACTCCTCCACCTATACTATATTGGTGTTCTTTTGCACATGAATGTAAACTTACCAACTAGGGGTCTGTTACTCTGCCTACCATTACGGTGGTGCCTGCTGCAGAGAAACAATGTATATAACTTTATAACGAACACAGGATGCCAATGGCCCATTTTACAAGTAATTATTTACACCATATAATAGTGGAAAAACCACTTATAACTATCCTATCAATGAATCCAGCTCTCAACAATTTCAAAATATTCAAAAGTTTTTTTTGTTACAGGTCCATCCCCCCCAAACATATATCACACCCGTGTGATATTTTAGAGTAAGTTATAATCAACTCCTATAGAAATGGACACGAGGGGTGTCACTTTCTTCCCTCGATTGATAATAGTCCAAAATTCTGTCATTTACTTATAAATGGTACTTCCGCTTTTAGCAGTTCCAAGTTCTAAGTCACACCATTTTTTAATCCTTAAGTATGAATCACATCCACTACCCAATGTTTAGTGTAGTTATACAATACTTGTATTGCGACGAATTTACAGCAATTTGTATAAAATTCCCGGGCAGTATTCCTTGGTCCGCCCATCCAACCACATCTATCTGGATTTAACAACAAAGTCATACAGCTTATCAACACTTTAACGGGACTTAATATGTGTTACTTCACCTGTCTGATGATGCTGCATGTTCATCCGCATTAGCACTCGCCCGTAGTCCCTCTGTGGTCTCACTGATGCCAAGTCCGTCTTTTTTCCGCTTCCAAAGTCCCAAACAGGTTTGGAAATGATAGTATCACCACTGTTTTCGGGAGCCCCATACTCCCTCCTTCTCCAGGTCACACCAACAAACAGTCTACGTGCGTTCGTGCACGTCCCGTGCACTTCCTCAGGGCCTATAAAACTCTTTAAGTAACCCCTATCAGAAACTCTTTACTTTCCACAATTCAAGCTTATAGCGTATCATAAATATTCTATACAATGATGCATGAGATAGCAGCATGGCGTACCTCCAAAAAATCCTAACAATCTTTATTAAAAAACAAAAAGAAAAGTAGATTCATAATTCAATCCATAAAATTTAATTTAGGCACTTTTTAATGAAAGGATTGCTTACTAGTATATCAACTTTTATAAAGTTTAGTCTATGAAGGTGATTTCCTGATTACTCAATTCTAATGTCAGGTGGATATTACTTTTATTCCTATTTAGGGTTGTGACAATAAACAGGCATATGTGGGGGCACAAGATGCAGTCCCTCTTTCTTACTTGTAATACTGTCCATTGAATAGTGAAAGAATGTATTAAGCACAACTCCAATAGCTTAAGCACAAACTTTGTATGTGCAGGATTGCAATGCCCTGGTCTCCGAAAATGTTTGCATTCTGTATGCCCCCGTGTGCGGACTGAGGAGTAGAGGTTTCAACACATCTTTCGTGTCTTGTACATATGATGGTAATGTGTATAAGAATGGTCTTATACAGTGTCTTAAGTATTTCACTTAAACCTTATGTAGGCCCCCCAATCCCGGACACGATGGGCTACCGGGAGAAATCTGGAATTCTTATGAATCTTGGGTATATTTGTAAAAGGTGGGAACAGACGGAGAAGTTCTGAAGATAAATTGCTTCTCTTGGGCATTGATCAAACCCCAAACTAAACCCGTCATCTAGGATTTGGACAGATTTTTTTTGGGCTAACTAAGGAGGTTATGCACAAGGTTTGTGCTTAAGCTATTGGAGTTTATCAAGGCTTAGTATTCAAGGTGTAAAAAAATTTTTGCATAATAAAATTAACTGTTTGCACTAGCACAGATATTATGATAGTAATGGGGCCCAGGAATGGCATTGATCATCTCTTTTCTTATTTGTTCAATGTTTTGGGCTCGATCAGTAGCACTTCCACTATATGTTATAATAATGTTGCCATAGGAGGGCTCCCACAACCCCCCTTTTGTTTATGTAATGTAGCAGAGTTTCTCTGCAGGAAGATTAGACCAAGATTCATGTGTAGTAGCACCCCAACACGTCCCTTTAGTTGGAGGGTTACACCTTGAATACTAAGCATTGGATGAGAGGTCTCTTCCCTCCTTGTTAAAGCCAGTAGGCGGGGGGAAGTGATAGCCTGTAATACTAATTCAATGCAATGTCAGGGAGACAAATCTACCCACGAAGATGCAACCAAGCAGGAGTGTCACCCCAGATAAATGACCCAAGGTAATTTGTTGGACCTTCCATACTGGGGTACCTTGACGTTGGTTGGAAGGCTTTTCACTTTTATGCATTAACACCCCCCCATGTTTTTACTGTTTGCACTAGCACAGTTTATGATAGGAATGTTGCCCAGGGAATGTGATTGATCATCTCTTTCTTGTTTGTTCTAATGGTTTGGTCAGATCAGGAGCCCTTCCACTATATGTTTATATTAATAATGTTTGCCATAGGAGGGCTCCCACAGCCCCCACTTTTGTTTACCTTTTACAGTATATAGCCCGTCAAATATAGTATACCGTACTATTACTCGATTGTATAAACCGTCCCGAGATAACCGAGGCTTTTTATTGTGCCGGTCTGTTTGAGGGAAAAAGTAAGGAAACACACACTGACCCAGAGTAAAACGACTGGGGGTAGTATTTGCACTAAGATGTGTTGAGAAACTACAAATCCAGCCAGGCTTTATGGACTGGGAGTTGTAGTCGTTTCAAAATCTTAAGTTGCAATACTTACAAATATATAGTAAAACCTTTTGATTTTGTTGCATACTGTATGCCAAAATTATAGGAGGATTACCCCTATCTTGCAATATTGCACTTAAGATTGTTGCAAAACTACAACTCCCACCAATAAAGCATGCTGGGAGTTTTGTACTATCAAACTCTTAAGTGGGAAATATTGCAAATAGGGTGAAATCCTCCTACTATTTTGTGCATACAGTATGCACAAATATAAAGAAGCGGTTAATCTTCTTTGAAGTATTTGCCAATTCCCTTGAAAGCAAAAAGCAGCTATCTCTACCTGTCCGCCGGCTCTGCGCGATTGATCCTTCACACACCTCTGCGCATCCGGATGATCGGTCATACCCGGCGCTCTCACCTTTGCGCGACGCCGGTGGTGGGGTGACATCATAACCGAGCCGAGAAGTCGTGAAGACGAGATGCGGGTCGCCGGCTGACTAAAGTGGTAGGAGCATGGCTGATCGAGTAAAACCGAGGTAAGTTTCAGGCTTTTTTAAAGCCTGAAAACTCGGTGTATACTGCGAGTGATATACGTGCTATGTGTTATGACTTTGGTTGGTAACAATGCCTTGACAAAAAAAAAAGACCCCTTTTAATTTAATGGCATATGGCTGAAATATGTTCTTTTGTGCTATGATGAGTTAAAGAAAGGTCACGTCATACAGACCTGAATTAAGATGCCAGTAATCCAATGCTGGTGTATTAAATTCGCACTAGGAAATACTAGAACAATGATAATTCTAACAAAATAACTGCGTCACATATATCTGAACTCAGGCGGCACATGTGAAAAATGAAATATATAGACAAGCAACCAATAAGATCTAGTGAGGATGTCAAAGTTACATTGCCAAAATTAGAGGGAACAGGGAATCTGGGAGGATCTTAAAGGAATTTCAGAATCACCATATAGGGAAATTGAGCCCTAATCCATCCATACTTGTTTAATGGTACCCTAAGGGTGAGGCCCACTGAAAGCACCAGGAATCGCGCAAAAATCCCACGAGCGTTTATCGCACGCGATGTGCCGCCGCGATTCTTGCGTGTTCGCGCTACGTGTTCGCGTTTTGCGCCTGCGGTTTTCAGTATCTTTTCGCCGTTAGGACACGCATGCGTTACCGCACCAAAAATGGTGAACGCATGCGTTACCCAAAAATGCGATGGACGCGCCTATCGCTTATGCGCATCGGAAATAGCGGGGAATTTTTGCGTTCCCGCCGATTTCCTTTACGCCAAAAACGCGGTGGGGCGCAAACACGATGCGCGCAACAGCTCCATGTTGCGAAAACCGCGAAAACGCGGCAGGTGGCCTACCCTGAGTGCTGAGGCCTAAACCCGTAGCCTAACACATGTAACGCGGCGTGTCGAAAAGCTGATAGCAACTGCAGAGTTGGATTTATGTGTTTAAAGGGCCAATTTCTCCCAATATTATGTCTTAGATAATCTGCACAAAATGGTGATAGCATATCGGAGCCAGCGCAAATATTGTGGCCTGACCACATTTCAATGCACTGGCACTGATGATGCTGATTCACTTTTGGTACACGACGCAAAGCAAAAGAAAGAAAACTTCCAGAGTGGCCTAGCAGACGGGTGGGGGGCAGGGGCGTTGAGCAGCTGTAGTTGAGTTTCGCTAACAGCCCCTTGTGGGGTTGGGTATGCTCTGGGTAAATAGCCACCAATATGTAATCACTATAACAATTCTGCTGGAGGAATGGAGGGAGCAATGTGGTACTCGTGTGTGGCTATATGTTGCGTTCAACGTCATATGCACCACAGTGCACAATGCTTAGGTGGACCTGTGCTTTACAAGCCTCTGTGATTTAATAATCTTCCACCAAGAAACTCACACTAACACTGCAATAAGAGAGTCTGTTGCTTAAGGTTCACTTTAACAGTGTCGATCAATATTAAACTTTTAAAAGCCTGAATGCCTCCTGATGTTAGTTAAAATGTGGGAGTTGTTTCACTTGCAGATTGTATGAAGCAACTACAAATTGATCTCTTAGGAAATCTTCCTGTAGGTTCAGCTATACTTACTCTTAGTGGAAAAACAAGCTGTGGTCAGACATTTAACTTATCATGTTATTGATTACACTAAAATTTCTGGACACCTATTTTGTAAATACGGCTCAGTACATTATGAGGTAAGTAAAAAGCGCCATTCAAGTATAATACAATATAACATGTGAGTGTATATGGGTCGCATATTACAATATTTTTATTCGAGAATATTAAAACAAAAGTTTGAGTCCAATCTGTTCACAATAAATGCATGATCGGTTGTATGCAACCTTGTGCGTACAAGCTGAGTCACTCCTTTAGAAATTATAGTTTTGTCAGTTTGGTTGAACATTCACTCAATATCTATGCAAATGATGACTATGATAATGTAATACCTACGTAAACTGTATAAGCAATTATAAGTTGCCTATAAAAGTTTCCGTGACCATATGAGTTTTATAAATGGGGCACAGAACTTCAAGTTGATTCTGATATCCTTGTATTTTACGCAGGGGAGAAATTTATCTGGTTATAATTTACCCCACCCACCAATTTTTAAGGCAACAGCTGTAACCCTGGTAGTAAAATGTGTGTCTTTGATGGTCTTTACAACCCACCCTAACTCATCTCTCTCCATCCCCCTCCAGACTCTGTGATAGGGCTTCCACGATCACATCGCAACCACCCCACCCTATTTCCCCGTGGCTTACTCACTTACACTCCTTTCAAATTCCTTGGGGGGGGGAGGATTTATAAGTGTGACATGGCAGAACCTTGAACTTGCCGGAACTGCTGAATTGTAAGTTTATCAGCCTCACAGGGTGGTTGGAGCGAGTAGTGTTTTCTTGCGCCAATACTTCCGTTATAAGTGGGCATTGACTACTCACCGTTGAGTGGCACGTGATTATTAGGATATATCCGGGCAGTTGGAGTTCCAGAGAAATCCTATTAAAGGGGGTTGATGAATAAAATAATAAACATCACATCCCCACCAAACATAATGAAAGCAGCCGCAATACTCAGTAGAATAGGGATAGGATTGAATGCCGTACTGACAGCTTCCCATGGATGCCCACTTGACACAACCACACAGTTTGAAGAACAGTCCTATGTTTGACATTGGCCATCAGGTAAAATTGAGAGATAGGAGCAAGCGCGGTTTATATCCCAATAAAATTAGTTGGTTGTATAAAGGAGAACTATATCAATAACTCACCCCTCCTTTCTTCACATACATACACCACTTCGAACGCCCCACCCCCTGGGTTCTGTTTAGTTCTGCAGATACCACTACCTATCTATTTACTTCAATGATACAGTTCCGACTGGCTTTGCAAAATGGCTCTTGCAGAGCTCTTTTCTCATGGCCTCCATTACAACAGACTAGGATGACTAGGAGCAGACTGGGGCCATCTAGGGAATTGTTTAGGGTAACGTTATGAAGAATCTAAACCAAATCCAGGGTGTGCGACAGGAAACGGTTGGTTTGCGGTTCTAATCTGATCACGATTAAGTGTTAAAAGGGGGGGGACGTTATCTGTTCTACATAGATAAAAAAGAACCTGGAGCTAGGTTTAATTCCACCTTAAGAAGTATAAGACAAACAATATGTGGTATGGTGAGCCAGGGATATTTTCTAATTCGCTACTTGGAGTAAGGAAGTCAGGAATTCCCCCTCCCCAATACAGTTTTTTTCTTCTTTGTCTCCTCTGGATCACTGAGGCGGACAGGCCAAGTAGGTTTGGATTAAATGGACCTTGTCTTATAAACCCGCCAACACCGGGGTCTCCCTTCCTGCGATCCCCATTAATTCAGCGAGGGACCGGCAATAGAGGAGGAGGTAAGTATTGAGGGGCTGCATTCTCCCCATCGGATCTTTAAAATACCGAGGGGGGGATTAAGGGGGCACTTGAATGCTCCCCTGCCCCATTGCCTGTAGCTGCCTTAAAGGGGCAGGCAGCAGTTAAAGTGTCCACTTAAGAGGTTAAACACTTTTTAAGCAGTTTCTGTTTGTACTAGGATTCCCAGGAAGCAACAGTCAACAAACCTGTTGTCGTGATTGGCAGTTGAAACAATGAAATACTTTCCTTTTTTTTTTTTTGTGACAAAGAAATTAGTTGTGACAAAAAAAGAAAATTACACAATGTTTGCAACATTGCTTAAACACAAAAAAATGAAACATTCATTAATTTTTTATTTAACCGCCATCCAGTGCAATTAAACATATAACCCCACAAAGCTCAAAACCAGTTTGTACCTTTTAATTGACCATAGATGGATCAATGTTATTGGCTGATAACAAGAAATAATATCGATCAGCTGAAAATTTCACCCATCTGAAAACAAAATTGTCCAGATAGCTGTGCAACCCTGGGAAGCTAAACCAAAACAATTCACACTATAAAAAATGAATTGGACCAAAGTACAAAATGTGTGCTATACCTGGTGATATGAGATTGCAGGATTATTGGATCTAATTTTTTTAGGCATCAGTATAGTTTTTAAGTTCCAATGATATCCAACTGTTATATATAACAATGCCTCCCAACTTCTGTCTAGATCTAGAATTTTTTTTTAAGAGCCCCATACTGCTCTTCCCTAGGTCAAACAGCCACCTAACCCTGTCTATACTGGGACATTGGCTCAGCTCCGTGTTCAGGAGATATGCAGCTGAGATTTTGTATAGATTCCCTTTAATGTCATAAAAAGTTTTGGAACAAAAGCATCAACCAAAAGTATCAATTTTAGAGTAGAATCGATGAATTCCTGTTAATTATACAGGTATTTTAGAGTTTTTTTAAAGACTTTTTAATTTTTCTTGTTCACTTGTATTAGCAAGCATGTGCTCTTGCTATTAATCCTTACACATATGACCATACAGTGTGTCCTGTGCAGTTATAAGTTTGATTCATTTTTGGTTGACAGCAAATAGATTTAAAGGGCATGTCCATCCATTCGTTGACCTGCCAGGCAGACTACACACATAAAATTATCAGCCTAAACGAATGTTTGTTGTGCGCAATCCAGGTATCCCCCCCCCCCCCCCGCATTCACGGGAGTCTTACCTGCTTTCTCCACCCCTTTTTGGCCGGGAACGCCTCTGCCCTGGAAAGCCTCCGCCCCAACCCAGCCCCTTTGATGACGTTTTCCACATCATATACAAGTCCCACCCTCTTCTCCCCACCCTGCCAAGAAGCTAGCACAGCCCTACTAATTACAATTATTTAGTGTTTCCCTACTAGACTAAATAATCTGGCAACCCAGGTTGGAGGGTATGAGGACTGCGTTTTTGTTTGTGATACATTTTCCACAGACAGCCCTCCTGGTCCATCAATTTTATACAATTTGTATCCAACATTCTACTTTAAAGGACAACTATACTCACCTAGCCCACTGTCCACCGATGTTTAGTACCCGGGGTGAGGACCTAAACCGCCAGGTCCTCACCGCTGGGTTTGCTTTCTATTTTCTCCGATACTTACGTAAATTTTCCTTCATGGCTCCATCCTCCATATCTAAAGTTTTTTTTGGAGTGAACTTGCCCTTTAACTTTTGTTACCCCCACCCCCTGCAGCTACAGAATCATGTACCCACCAGCGCAGAGCTCACTTAATATTGATAGCAGGTTAGTGTGAGTAATAATAGCTTTTACCATATTTGGCATTCATGTTAGGTGAAATGAGAATTTTTTTTTACACGTGGGTGAAAATTCAACAACAGTTCAAGAAACAATAACTTTATTGGGAAAATTATGCATACAGAAAAAGAACATAATGTACAATTCTGTATTTTATCCAACAATATTTCATCCACAACCGGTGGATAAATGCAACATTTAAGTTTAGTTAAATTTAAACTAAACTTTTTGCTACTCTTAGTGCTAGGCCACCTGCTGCGTTTTTCTGCGTTTGCGCTTTTCACAATCATTGGAATCGCGGCAACACACCGAAAACGCGCGTTTTTGGGTGCGATGCGCTTGCGATTTGCGCTCCGCATTTTAAATCGCAATCGCATGCATTTTCCAATACTTAATGAAAAAACGCATGCGCAAACGCAACAAAATGGATTGTTGCTTTGTTAAGTGATAAAGGGGGCTATTCATGATGGTCTTAGAGATAAAATTTTGTGCATACCATTGCGTGTTGAAATGTTATGCAGGACATTGATCCATATCTATTTGGTTAAATGCTCATCCTACAGGATGATAATTACCCAAAACATAACCTCTAGGCTGAGGTAGAACTGAATAAACAACTAGACTCAAACTTTGTAGAAATTCTGCAATACCTTTGTAAAGCTCAAGCGATGAATGAGTTTGAATTTTATATCTGTAAAGGTTTTCTCTTTGATATATCAAAAAGAGGAGATGAAAAAAATGCTATTCATGGTTCGCTAAAATAAATATAATGAAAACTAGACATTAAGCCCGCTACAATAACGGGCGCTAGAAGCACAGAGTGCCCCCTTAGTGTCCCAAGGCCATAGTCCTCCTCCATGTTCCAAGGCCAGAGTACCCTCTTAGTGTCCCAAGGCCAGAGTCCCCCCTCTGTCCAAGGCCAGGGGCCCCCTCTGTCCAAAATCCAGCCCCCCCTCTGTCCCAAATCCAGGGCTCCCCCTCTGTACCAAATCAAAGGCCCCCCCTGTACCAAATCCAGGGCACCCCCTCTGTCCCAAATCCAGGGGGCCCCCTCTGTCCCAAATCCAAGGGCCCCCCACCTGTCCCGAATCTAGGCCCCCCTCTGTGCCAAATCCAGGGGGCCCCCTCTGTCCCAAATCCAAGGGCCCCCCATCTGTCCCGAATCTAGCCGCCTCTCTGTCCCAAATCCAGGGGCCCCTGTCCCAAGAAACCTTGATAACGCCGTAACGCTTCCGCGGATTCCTTAGCTAGAAGATAGTACACTTCTCCTATATGCCCCGCACGTCGAATAAAACGGAAGAAGAAAAAGAAGAAGAAATAGAAAGAACAGTAATTTGGCTTTTTCAAGCCAAATTAACTACCTAAATTGTGGAGTAATTATATATATATAAGGTTTTAGAGACTTTTTCTGTAGGTTACAATGCAGCATGTATTTTGTAATCCCTATCTGCTTGGATACATTGAAAATCTTCACTGGTGCTCATTCAGTAAATAATGGCAAACGTGTATTTTTTTTAGATTTTTCCCATATTCATATGACTGTCTTCCTAAAGACATGTACAGGCCGATGCATTAAGCTAAAGTGCGCTACTTACCCGACTGTGTTCCCGCAATGCTGTAGAGTCCACTCCAATGTGAACGGTGAGTTTATTACAAACAATTCATCAACATACACAACGTTTCGATGGTCTAAGCCCCCTTCATCAGGTGCTTAGACCCTTGTTTTGAGGGGGCTTAGACCCTTGAAATGTTATGTATGTATGTATGTATGTATGAGTGGTTTGTTATAAACTCACCGTTCACATTGGAGTGCGACTCTGCATTATACTTTGCTGATTTGACCTATTCCCTTGGAAGTAGGGAAACCAGACGTCTGCAGGTTGGAAGTGTGCATATGGACTATTTTCACTTTCTGGCCCGCAATGCTGTAAACTCATTTGCAAGATCCCGGTCAGGTTAGAGGTGCGCTTTACGCCTCCAGGGTATTAAATTTGCACAAAATGTTTGTGCAAATTTTAACTTAGCCTTTTTTACATAGGCTATGCTACGGTATTCCCAAAAAGTTTTGGGAATAGTGTGGCCAGCACTAAATGTGCACTAATTCGGACGGATAGTGGCTAATTAAAGCATGTCCTTAAAAGTTACACAGTGTATACTTTTTCCATCCCCCTCAAACCCCAAGATTATTTATTTACCTACCTGTGATCCCAGTAATCTCTTTTACCTGTGTGTCTCAACCTTGGACTTCCTCTGATGCTGGATTTCCTCCTGATTACAGTCTGCAGTCACAGCTGTGGCAGTTATGGCCGATGACTTGGCTGGCTTGAAGTGGAGGACTAACCTAACAGCGTCTACTGAACTGGATTGCTGACCTAACAGTGTCTGCTGAACTGGAGTGCTGACCTAACAGTGTCTGCTGAACTGGAGTGCTGACCTAACAGTGTCTGCTGAACAGGAGTGCTGACCTAACAGAGTTTCTGCTGAACTGGACCTAATAGTGTCAAGTCTGGCTCAGGTGCCAAAAGGTCTAGAAGCACCCCTGGAATTGTTTTATACATCCTGTCATAGAGTAGCATATATAAACCTGAGTGTCCAAATGCTAAACTAGATAGATTTCGGGGGGAGCAGAGATTTTTACCATTCACAGCCATTTAAATTATTGCCAATTCAATCAGGTCATAGTACATAATACTAAAACAGAACATAAATAATAGTGGTTTAGGCCCTCACCATTTTGCATTGGCAAAAGAAGACAAGTAGGGTTTAGGTGGGTTAAATAGAATACCACTTTAAACCTCCCCCAGCCCCGACTGCAAAATAAGATTTTTTGATATTTTAAAGGGTATGTCCACCCTTAAAAATATTTTTTGATATATGATTCCCCCTGTCCCCCCAGCCCCAACCGCTCTATTTTTATTCTTAGAAAGTGCCCCAAACTCTACTTACCTCCCCTCTTTCCTCCGCCGCGCTGCCGGCCCTCTGTTTCCGAGAAAATGCAAGCAAAGGGGCGGGACCGGCAGTCGCGTCTGTGATTGGCTGAGCGGCAGCCAATCACGGACGCGGCTGCCGGGAGTTCTTTGCAGCGGGGGAAAGAGGGAAGGTAAGTAGAGTTTGCGGCACTTTCTAAGAATACAAATAGAGCAGTTGGGGCTGGGGGGACGGGGAATCATATATCTAAAGGGATTTACACTAGGGGGAGGGAATCCTAAGAGGGAGGGGGAGAAGGGCTGCAGTACACATGCCAAACTTCTCCCGGAGGCCAGGTAGGAGGCAGAGTCCTGTATGGACTCTGCTATCCTCCTGGTGGGCAGTTTTTGGGACTTTGGGGGGGGACTACAGGAGAACCATATGGAGCTGGGATGTAAGGTAAGGATTAAACTACACTACACAATGGGGCCAGTAGTGGGGGGGATTATAGTTTTGGGGGTGGACATGCCCTTTAACTTTTAAACTGCAGTGATATTGTCCCTTTATAAATAAAGTTTCCAAGTATCCTGCTCACATTTTACAGTAGAACAAACAAGAAAAGAGATGATCAATGCACATTCCTGGGCCCCAAATACTATCTTCCTGCAGAGAAACTCTGGTACATTACATAAACAGAAAGGGGGGTTGTGGGAGCCCTCCTGTGGCAACATTATTATAACATAGTGGAAGTGCTACTGATCTGACCAAAACATTAGAACAAACAAGAAAAGAGATGATCAATGCCCATTCCTGGGCCCCATATATCATAATATCTATGCTAGTCCAAACAGTAAAAACATGGGGGGTTTTATTTACAATTTTATGCATAAAAGTAAAGAGCCTTCCAACTACGTCAAGGTAACCCCAGTATGGAAGGTCCTAACAGTTTACCTTGGGTCATTTATCTGGGCTAACACTCCCTACTTGGTTGCATTTTCGTGGGAAGATTGTTTCCCTGACCTTGCATTGGATTAGTATTAAAGGCTATCACTTCCTCCCACCTATACTATATTTGGTTTCTTTTGCACATGAATGTAAACTTACCAACTAGGGGTCTTGTTACTCTGCCTACCATTACCGGTGGTGCCTGCAGATGAACACTGTATATAACTTTATAACGAACCACAGTATCTGCCAATGGCACACTTTTACAAGTAATTTATTACACCATATAATAGTGGAAAATACCACTTATAACTATCCTATCAATGAATCCAGCTCTCAACAATTTCAAAATATTCAAACATTGGTTTTTTGTTACAGGTCCATCCCCCCCAACATATATCACACCCTGTGTGATATTTATAGAGTAAGTTATAATCAACTCCTATAAGAAATGGACACGAGGGGTGTGCACTTTCTTCCCTCGATTGATAATAGTCCAAAATTCTGTCATTTACTTATAAATGGGTACTCCCAGCTTTTAGCAGTTCCAAAGTTCATAAGTCCACCATTTTTTAATCCTTAAGTATGAATCAACATCCACTACCCAATGTTTTAGTGTAGTTATACAATACTTGTATTGCGACGGATTTACAGCAATTTGTAAAAATTCCCGGGCAGCTATTCCTTGTTCCGCCCATCCAACCACATCTATCTAGGTATTAACAACAAAGTCATACAGCTTATCAACACCTTTTACGGGACTTAATATGTGTTATACTTCACCTGTCTGATGATGCTGCATGTTCATCAGCATTAGCACTCGCCAGTAGTTCCCCTCTGTGGTCTCACTGATGCCAAGTCCGTCTTTTTTCCGCTTCCAAAGTCCAAACAGGTTTGGAAATGATAGTATCACCACTGTTTTCGGAGCCCCATACTCCCTCCCTTCTCCAGGTCACACCACCAAACAGTCTACGTGCGTTTCGTGCACGTCCCGTGCACTTCCTCAGGGCCTATAAACACTTCCAGTTCTGACCCTTCTTAAGTAACCCCTATCAGAAACTCTTTTACTTTCCACAATTCAAGCTATAGCGTATCATAAATATTCTATACAATGATGCATGAGATAGCAGCATGGCGTACCCTCCAAAAATCCTAACAATCTTTATTAAAAAACAAGAAAAGTAGATTTCATAATTCAATCCATAAAATTTAATTTATGGCACTTTTTTAATGAAAGGATTTGCTTACTAGTATATCAACTTCTTTATTAAAGTTAAGTCTATGAAGGTGATTTCCTGATTACTCAATTCTAATGTCAGGTGGATATTACTTTTATTCCTATTTAGGGTTGTGACAAATAAACAGGCATATGTGGGGGCACAAGATGCAGTCCCTCTTTCTTACTTGTAATACTGTCCATTGAATAGTGAAATGTTATTAAGCACAAACTCCAATAGCTTAAGCACAAACTTTGTATGTGCATTATGTTCAATGCCCCTGGTCTCCAGAAAATGTTTGCATTCTTGTATGCCCACCGTGTGCGAGACTGAGGAGTAGAGGCTTTCAACACATCTTTCGTGTCTTGTACATATGATGGTAATGTGTATAAGAATGGTCTTAATACAGTGTCTTAAGTATTCACTTACACCTTCTGTAGGCCCCCCAATCCCGGACACGATGGGCCTACCGGGAGGACATCTGGAATTCTTATGAATCTTGGGTATGGTGTAAAAGGTGGGAACAGACGGAGAAGTTCTGAAGATAAATTGCTTCTCTTGGGCATTGATCAAACCCAAACTAAACCCGTCATCTAGGATTTTGGACAGATTTTTTTTTGGAGCTAACTAAGGAGGTTAATGCACAAGTTTGTGCTTAAGCTATTGGAGTTTATCCAATGCTTAGTATTCAAGGTGTAAAAAATTTTATGCATAAAATTATACTGTTTGCACTAGCACAGATATTATGATAGTATATGGGGCCCAGGAATGTGCATTGATCATCTCTTTTCTTATTTGTTCTAATGTTTTGGTCAGATCAGTAGCACTTCCACTATATGTTATAATAATGTTGCCATAGGAGGGCTCCCACAACCCCCCTTTCTGTTTATGTAATGTAGCAGAGTTTCTCTGCAGGAAGATAGACCAAGATTCCATGTGGTAGTAGCACCCCCAACACGTCCCTTTAGTTGGAGGTTTTACACCTTGAATACTAAGCATTGGATGAGAGGTCTCTTCCCTCCTTGTTAAAAGCCAGTAGGCGGGGGGAAGTGATAGCCTGTAATACTAATCCAATGCAATGTCAGGGAGACAATCTACCCACGAAGATGCAACCAAGCAGGGAGTGTCAGCCCAGATAAATGACCCAAGGTAATTTGTTAGGACCTTCCATACTGGGGTCACCTTGACGTGGTTGGAAGGCTTTTCACTTTTATGCATAAACCCCCATGTTTTTACTGTTTGCACTAGCACAGATATTATGATAGGAATGTGCCCAGGAATGTGCATTGATCATCTCTTTTCTTGTTTGTTCTAATGGTTTGGTCAGATCAGTAGCCCTTCCACTATATGTTATAATAATGTTGCCATAGGAGGGCTCCCACAGCCCCCCCTTTCTGTTTACATTTTACAGTATATAGCCCTTCAAATATAGTATACCGTATATACTCGAGTATAAACCGTCCCGAGTTAAACCGAGGTACCTAGGTTTAGGGAGGAAAAAGTAGGAAACACACACTGACCCGAGTATAAACCGAGAGGGGGTAGTATTTGCCACTAAAGATGTTTGGAAACTACAACTCCCAGCATGCTTTATTGCTGGGAGTTGTAGTTTTCAAACATCTTAAGTTGCAAATACTTAAAATATAGTAAAACCTTCTTTATTGTGCATACTGTATGCACAAATATAGGAGGATTACCCTATTTGCAAGTATTTGCCACTTAAGATGTTGAAAACTACAACTCCCACCAATAAAGCATGCTGGGAGTTGTAGTTATCAAACATCTAAGTGGGAAATACTTGCAAATAGGGGTAAATCCTCCTATATTTGTGCATACAGTATGCACAAATAAAGAAGGTTTTACTCTTCTTTGAAAGTATTTGCCAATTCCCTGTGAAAGCAAAAAGCAGCCTATCTCCTACCTTGTCCGCCGGCTGCGCGATCTGCATCCTTCTACACAGGCTTGCGCATCCGGATGATGTCACTACCCGGCGCCTCTCACTTGCGGCGCCGGGTAGTGACATCATCCGGATGCGCAGAAGCTGTGAAGCGAGGATGCGGATCGCGCTGACAAGGTAGGAGATAGGCTGACTCGAGATAAACCGAGGTAAGATTTCAGGCTTTTTTAAAGCCTGAAAACCTCGGTTTATATCGAGTATATACGGTTTAGGTTATAGAGTTGTAAATGCCTTTAAAAAAAAAAAGATCCCTTTTAATTTAATGGCATATGCTGAAATATTGTTCTTTTTTGCTATTAATTGTTAAAGAAATGTCACGTCATACAGACCTGAATTAAGATGCCAGTAATCCAGATTCTGGTGTCTTAATTCAGCACTAGGAAATAACTAGAACAATGATAATCTAACAAACATTCAACTGCAGTCTACATAATCTGACACTAGGCGGCACATGTGAAAAATGAAATATTATAGACAAGCACCAATAAGATCTAGTGGAGGGATGTCAAAGTTCATTGCAACAATAGAGGGCAACCAGGGAATCCTGGGAGGAATCTAAAGGAATTTCAGAATTCACCATAAAGGGCAATTGTAGCCCTAATTCCACCATACTTTTTAATGTACCCTAAGGGTGAGGCCACACTGCAACGCACAGGAATCGCGCACAAAATCACGAGCGTTATCGCACGCGATTGTGCGCGCGATTCTTGCGCGTTCCGCGCTCGTGTTCGCGTTTTGCGCATGCGGTTTCGTCTTTTCGCGTTATGGACACGCATGCGTTAACGCACCAAAAATGGTGAACGCATGCGTTACCAAAATGCGAATGGACGCGCAATCGCATGCGCATCGGAAATCGCGGGAATTTTTGCGTTCCCGCGATTTCCATTTTAGCAAAAATCGCGGGCGCAAACACGAGCGCGCAACGCGTGCGCAAACGCGCGAAAAACGCGCTAGTGTGGCCTAGCCCTGAGTGAGGCCCTAAAACCCGTAGCCACACAGTAACGGGCGTGAAAAGCCTGATAGCAATGCAGTGTGATTTATGTGTGTTAAAAGGCAATTTCTCCAATATTCTGTTATGATAATCTGCACAAAAATGGTGATAGCATGATCGGAGCCCAGCGCAAATATTGTGGCCTGACACATTTCAATGCACTGGCATGTGATGCTGATACTGTACCAGATCGCAAAAAGAAAGAAACTTTCCAGAGTGGCCTAGCCAGAAGGGTGGGGGCAGGGCCGGAGCAGCTGTGTGAGTTTCGCTAACAGCCCCTTTGGGGGTTGGGTATGCTCTGGGTAAATATCCACCAATATGTAATCACTATAACAATTCTGCTGGAGGAATGGAGGGAGCACTGTGGTTACCTGTGTGTCTATGTTGGTCACGTCATATGCACACACATGCACAAGGCTTAGGTGGACCCTGTGCTTACAAGCCTCTGTGATTTAATAATTTCCACCAGAAACTCACCTAACACTGCATAAGAGATCTGTTGCTTAAGGTTCACTTAACATTGTTCATCAATTAAAACTTTTTAATAAGCCTGAATGCCTCCTGATGTTATAAAATGCTGAGAGTTGTTTCACTTGCAGATGTACTGAAGCAAATACAAATTATCTCTTAGGAAATCTTCCTTATGTTCAGCTATAACTTAACTCTTAGGGAAAAAAGCTGTGGTAGGCATTAACTTATTCATGTTATTGCATTCCACTAAATTTCTGACACCTGTTGTAAATACGGCTCAGTACATATGAGGTAAGTAAAAGGCTCAAGTATAATAAATATAACATGGAGTAGTATTGGGTCGCATTACAATATTTTTTATTAGGAAATTAAAAAGAAAGTATTTGATGTCCAATCTTCACAATAAATGCATTGATCGGTGTATGCACCTTGTGCTGTACAAAGCTATGAGTCACTCCTTTTAGAAATATATTTTTGTCATTTTTGGTTGACATCTCACTCTACTATGCAAATGTATACTAGATAATGTAATACCTACTGTAAATTATAAGCATATTATAAGTTGCCTAAAAGTTCCGTGACCATATATTCTTTTATAAATGGGCACAGAACTCCAAGTTGACTTCTGATATCCTTGTATTTTACAGTAGGGGGAATATTATCTGTTATAATTTACCCCCCATCCCAATTCATTTTAAGGCATCAGCTGTAACCCTGGAGTAAAATGTGTGTCCTTGCTGGTCTTTACAACCACCCTAACTCCTCTCTCTCTTCAATCCCCCTCAGACTCTTGTAGGCTTCACGATCACATCGCAACACCCCACCCCATTTCCCGTGGCTGATACCTTCCTTTTCAATTACTGGGCGGGGAGAGGATGTAAGTGTGACTGGCGAACCTGACTTGCCGGAACTGCTGAATTGTAAGTTTATAGCTCCCAGGGGGTTGGAGGAGTATGTGTTTTTCTTGCCTGCTATACTTCCTGTTTATAATTGGCATGCTACTACGTAGTGGCACGCTGATTATAGGGATATTATCGGGCAGTTGGGTTCCATAGAAATCCATTAAGGGGGTAGATAATAAAATAATAAACACTATCCCCCACACAAACATAATAGAAAGCAGCCGCAATCTCAGTAGAAAGGGATAGGATCTGCTGCAGTACTGACAGCTTCCTCATTGGATGCCCACTTGACACAACCCCAGTTTTGTAATACAGTACCTATGTTTGACATTGGCATCAGGTAAAATGAGAGATAGGAGCAAGCGCGTTTATCTCCCAATACAATATAGTTTGGTTGTATTAAAGGAGAACTATATATACCTCACCCCCTCCTTTCTACCATACCTACACCACGAGGCCCCCACCCCTGGGTTTTGTTTAGTTCTGCAGAACCACTTACCTTATCTATTATTCAATGATCCAGTTCCTATCTGGCTTTGCAAAATGGCTCCTTGCAGAGCTCTTCTTCTCATTGGCCCCATTACCAACAGACTAGGAGACTCGGAGCAGAATGGGGCATCTAGGGAATGTTTAGGTAAGTTATGCAGATCTAAACCAAATCCAGGGGTGAGGACCTGTTGGTTTGGGTCTTTAATCTGATCACTATTCAGTGTTAAACAGGGGGGAGTTATAGTTCTCCTATAGAATAAAAAAGCATCCCTGGAGCTAGGTTCATTCCCCTTTAAGAAGTATAAGACAAAATATTGGAGTTGATCCAGGGATATTTCTAATTGCTACTTGGAGTAAGGAAGGAATCCCCCCCCCAATACGGTTTTTTCTTTTTGTCTTCCTCTGGATCTACTTTTAGGCGGACATTGCCAAGTAGGTTGGATTAAATGGACATGTCTTTATAAACCGCAAATAATTTACTATAATAAAATATCGTAGGAGGTAGGACTGGTAATTCCTACCTCACAGTATTGTTTCTGTGAGGAGACCCAGCACAAAGAAAACTGTTTCTGCCAGTCTTCCTCCTGGCTTCAGCACTATCTTTAATACAGTAAAGCCCAGGACTTGAAAATACAATAGCCACATACGGCTTACATAGTAGCTTCTAAAGACAACTGCCCATACATAGGTAAATTAACTGGGGTTCAGGGGCACTTCTACCATTAGGCAGAGTGAGACATTTGTCTCAGGTGGCACCCCTGCACTGAAGAAGAAAGGCGGCAGACAGGCAGTGGTGGGGAAAAAATGTTTTTTCCCTTGACCAGTCAAGAAAAAAAGGAATTTTCCTTAGTAACAGATATAATGTTGTTAAAATAATTTTATATATTTAGGTTAGCTTTAGTTAGTTTGTTAGGGAAAGGTTAGACTAGTTGGGTTAGTTAGGGCCCTGCTGAAAGAGTCACCAGTTTAAAACAGCGGCTTCGCAGCATGCCTGGAAATAATCAAGGGCGGCATTCAAAACTTTGGCTCAGGCAGCAGAAAACCTAAAAGTGCCCCTGCTGGGGTTATCTCCAATTGTTCAGTACCCCGCTGTAATAACTTGCTATAAGATGCTATAGCCCTGAGCCTGTCGCTTGATGCAATTTCATATATTTAAAATGCAGTCTTGCACTGGTCATCACATTTCACCTATGTAAGTTCTTATGGGGCACTCACCGTATCCCGTCGGTAGTCCGAACTTCTCGCTCTGGTTCAATCCACTTGTAACACGTAAAAAGCACTGAAGAGCCTGGCGCACTCCAGAAAGTAGGACAGCCGATACAGCAATATCTAAAATCTACATACTTTATTTATCAAAACTTTAAAAACAGCATAATTACCCGACAGCAGGTGTAGCCTGATGTGTTTCGAGCTTCCCTCAGCCCTTAATCATAGGTAGATCTCCCGCCATCTTAACGCTCATTTATACCCGGCAGAGGTGAGTGACGCTAAAACGGAAGGGAAAGGACACACCCCCTACTTAAAGTGCCCCAGAGGTATATGCCCCACAGAAGGTAAGCAAGCCTCTATTCCCTACTGCCCCGTACACAATGATCGGACTGTAATTAGTACACATACACATTGACACATCAGAAAAAAGCTACTAAACATATGTATGATAATAAATCCAAAACGGAAAGACTCGCTACACTCATAACTGTAGCAGTGACACAATGTACCATGTATACTGCTTAGCCCGATCTAGTCTGTCCAGTTCAGTATATTGATTCTTGAGCGAGCACATACCGAAAATGAACATAGTCTTCAGAATCAAACTTACTATCACTTGAAAAGGAAAAAGGGTGAAATAATTAAACATATATATATGGGGATAAAACCTATCTGTGCTCGTGTACAAACCCATAACCAGCACAGGAGTAGATACACAGAACATGGTGCCATAGTATCTTATTATGCCATATACAGAGGAAAAGGATTGCGTTCTAGTCAATATAACACATCACATCATGTATAGAGTTTAAGCCTTTAGGTATCCTAGTGGCTAATTCGAAAATCCCTTTAGATTCTAAGCGAAACTGTATTATTCTAATTCCTACTATTCTGTTTGACTTGTTGTCCTTGTACCTTCAGATACTTGTCGTTACCCCCATTAGACATAAAAAAAAATGTCCGGCCACTGGAATTTTCTGATTTCTGTTTCTAATGTCCCTCAAATACTCTCGATTACGACATTTGAGAGACCTGGTTGTGCAACCTAAATATTAAAGTCTACAATTACCGCAGGTCAACATGTATACCACAAAAGCCCAGGACTTACCTGACGGTTGTAAACTGTAAATAAATGAAATGATATAGAGAGGTAGGAATAATCAATCCTACCTTCTGGCCCAAGGACCTTTTCATTTTTTATAAAGAAAATTTATAGTGTAGTTGTCCTTTAATAGCACAGGCACATTTGGCACCTCTTATTAGATAAGCCTTAAAGTGTTTTTACGTAGAAATGTGTGGAAAAGAAAACAGATTATTAGAGACTAGCCAGTTAAGCCCGTTATAAAAATGGGCGCTAGATCTCTCTCTCTCTCGCACACATAGCCAGAAGAAAAAAAAGGCGCTACACACATTAGTCCGGATTTGCGCAGAGGAGCCCAGCCACTCCCACTCTTCTCTCACACATGCGCAGAAGAGGAAAAGCCACACACGGATTCATGGACGCAGGTTTAGCCTTTTATTATATAGGATATGTAAACACTTGCACAGATCACACAGAGATTATTTCTCTTAACAGAAATGCAACATAACCTGCTTCAGGCTAAACAGCAGAGGAACAGGGTAGCACTGTTTATGCTTTTCTCACTGCTCAGTATAATAAATAAACGGTCTATTGGACTGAATAAAAAAAGAAACGGTTACTAATGTACACAAATGTTATTAAAGGGCAACAAAACTCTGATGAAAGTGTTCCAACCCAAACCCTCTAATAAAAGTACACAAGGTCCTCACCCTGGGGTGTACCTCTAATTTCTTTCAATCTTCTACATTTACTCAAATGAAAAACTAGGGTCACAGATGATCCCTTCATAATCTGAAAATAAAAATCTTTATGGGTACTGAAAATTAAAGGGTTCTTTACAGTAAGTGATTCATTAGATTGTTTCAAGACAGAGATAGGGCAGTCTGAAACAGATGGACTTACTCAACCTTGATAACCATGTAACTGTATGTGATGTGTATCTGCATTGTGTGTATTGTGTACACATTATTTACTAGGGTTGCACGCTGGCTTGTCCCTTAAAAACTGAACCCATAGTAAATATGCTGCAAGGTTAAACATATGGTGGGACATTCTGTTAATTACTGATAATACAAAAAATTAGCACGAGCTCTCAGCACGATTTGTTCTTCAGGTTATTATATGCAATATAATTACCATAAAATCCTACCAGTTTATTAAATGTATGCTGTATGTCTACACTGTAACCAATGCAGCCTGCATCACCCTGATTTTAGATGTATTCACTTAAGGGAAGAGACTGTAAAATTTTCATTAACCAATTTGGCCTCTTCCCAGATTCTCCATCCAGTTTTATTTATATCTCCATCTGTTTTTTTTATATATCTAGGCACATCCTATATAATAAAACCCTAAGTTTGCGTCTGTGTCCATGTGTGTGTGTCACTGCAGTTCCTATGGACTCACCACTAGAGGGAGAGTCTATGCAGTTCCTATTGACTCACCACTAGAGGGAGAGTCTCTGCAGTTCTTATTGACTCACCACTAGAGGGAGAGTCTCTGCATTTCCTATTGACTCACAACTAGAGGGAGAGTGTCTGCAGTTCCTATTGACTCACCACTAGAGGGAGAAACACAGGAAACACACAAAGGGGGAACAGCAATTAAACAGACTGCAGGTAAGGTTGCTTGGGACGGGGGCCCCTGGATTTGGGACAGACGGGGGGCCCTGGATTTGGTACAGAGGGGGAGCCCGGGATTTGGTACAGAGGGGGAGCCCTGGATTTGGTACAGGGGGGGGCTGGATTTGGGACAGAGGGGGGCCTCTGGATTTGGGACAGAGGGTGCCCCTGGCCTTGGACAGAGGGGGGACTCTGGCCTTGGAACATGGAGGAGGACTATGGCCTTGAGACACTAATGTCTAGTTATTTTATAATTCTCTTTCTTAACCAGCAAAGCCAACAGGACTCTGACCATCCAAAGTGGAACCTACATACAGAACTTTGACCATGCAGTGAGGAACCTAAAGGACTTAAGTTTATAATTCTCTTTCTTAACCAGCAAAGCCAAGAGGACTCTGACTATCCAGAGTGGATCCTACATACAGGACTCAGACCATCCAGAGTGGGTCCTACATACTGGATATAGGTAAATAGAAGGGAGGCACACTGCAGATAATGAATCAATAATTCATTTATTTCTGTGCTGAAAAACATGCCTAAACACACTACGTTTCGGGTAGACTAAGCCCCCTTCCTCAGGTGTAGCTAAACACTGCATCAACAAGACTATATATAGTGACATCATTTAACCATGATAATTCAACTCCTCCCATTCTCAGGTGGGATATTCAAGTAAATATACAATATAATTCAATATTATTATGCATACTTATTATCCAGTTATCAAAACAATAAAAAACCTTTGAGGAAAATAATTTTTTGATTACTATTGCGGCCAGTTCTTGAATGAATCCACTAGATGGCGTTTGGTTATCTGCAAAGAGAAATGGGGATGCTAAACATTTAAAATATTTTTGTATCCATCTTACCCACATACTGCACTCAGACCATCCAGAGTGGATGGTTTGAGTCCAGTATGTAGGATCCACAGTGGACCCTATATACAGGACTCTGACTATCCAGAGTGGACCCTACAAACAGGACTCTGACCATCCAGAGTGGACACTCTATACAGGACTCAGACCATCCCTAGTGGATCCTACATACAGAACTCAGACCATCCAGATTGGATCCTACATACAGGACTCAGACCATCTAGAGTGGACCCTACATACAAGACTCTGACCATCCAGAGTGGACCCTACATACAGGACTCTGACCATCCAGAGTGGACACTCCATACAGGACTCAGACCATCCCTAGTGGACCCTACATACAGAACTCAGACCATCCAGAGTGGATCCTACATACAGGACTCAGACCATCCAGAGTGGATCCTACATACAGGACTCAGACCATCCAGAGTGGATCCTACATACAGGACTCAGACCATCCAGAGTGGATCCTACATGCAGGACTCAGACTACACAGTGTAGACACTACAGGACCGTGGCCCAGGACATCACCAGACCCACATTGCTTGTAGTTAAGCACTAGACCACGCCCCCTACCGCCCAGTGTTTCGGTTGTCGCCAGAGGTAAACGCATTGGAATTCTACGTTCAGCCAATAGGACATCGCCACTAAAATGCCATCCCGGGTGGGGGCGTTCCCAAACATGACGCATGCGCTGAGGCGCTCCAGTCTGTGTCAATGCTGTGCGCTGTGTACACTGGTTAGGGGAGCGCTGGGATCCCGATACAGCTACCACTTTGTCCTGGATGTAGAGCCGCTTTGCCCAGCGCTCCCTCTGCGCTTACCGACCCTCCCTACGTGCTACTATGGCAGCTCAAATCCACCCAAAGCCACTGACTCGCAAACCCGTTTTGCTGAGTAAAGTGGAGGGTTCGCAGGACGTGGTGAACATGGCAGTGATTGTACCCAAGGAGGACGGAGTGATCAGCGTGTCAGAGGACAGGTAACTGCTACCTTGTCTGCAATGGTTCACCCCATCCATCTGGGATGGAGTTATAGTTACTGACAGGCTAATACAGTGATGTCGTACACGTTACTCTATTTGTTTAGAAACTACAACTCCCAGAATGCCTTGTTCTGCAACCAAGAATTTTAACATCAAGTATGACATAATTTTGCAACCAAGCCATTGTCCCCCCCTCTTCCTATCCCCCCATGATCCCCATCCTGTCATGTGGATGATCAGACGGTTAAACTGAGGTAGGTCATGGGTAGGCTATAAAGGTTGGACTAGATGGCCGTATGTCTTTATTCCATGTCAGTTACTATGTATATATTCTATAGAGAGAGAGAGAGGGATACACTCTCCTGCTTCCAGGGTCGTGACTACCACAGGGACCCAGGAGCAAGGGGCCCCATCTTCTTATTTTTCCTATGACAGGTATAGGTTCCTCCCAGACAACCACTGTGGATGAAGCACGGGTAGGGGCCCCATCATGGTATTGCAGGGGGGCCCAGTGATTCTTAGTTGCGCCACCATCTCGCTTGATGGGTCATTCAGAGAGACCAAAGGTAACCATTCAGCAAACAACGACCAAGGCAGAAGGTATTCAGAATAAACTAGTGCAGGGCTCATTCGTGTGAAAGGTCCTGCATTTCTTTATCAAACAGCAACAGTAGATACCACAAGAATTATTAAAGAGTACTGTGATCTCATGTGATCTACTGTTGCTGTTTGTTAAGGTGACCATTCATATTAATGCCGACAGATTACATGTGCGGCCCTACCAACCTTACATTTGCTAAATGGGGATCAGTTGGCCCATGTGCACATACATGGGTCGATTGTATCGACTCCCTCTTCTGAAAGTTAATGTACATTCACTGAAAGTTAGTGTACATTTTCTGCAATGTTGATAGCTGTAGTTTGTCGGCATCTTGGTCAGTTGTTTTCATCCCCCCAACACCTTGCCCTCACCCCCCCCCCTCCCTCCATCCGAATCCCTCGGCACTGCAGTTAATGTTAAAATAAATAAACTTTCCTGTAGTGTTATCATTGTTCCCTGAAGTAGCAATGGGTCCCCCTACACTACAGAAAAGTTTAGATTTTGGGGTGGAGATACCCTTTAAAGGATTAGTTCACTCTCAAAGTGAATGAAGGCTTTTACTATAGCTGGTTTACCTCCCAATCTTCACTTAAAGCTTAAAAGCCAACGTTCACTTTGAGAGTAAACAAACCCTTAAACCAATTGGAAGTTTGTCTGATGGGCAAATTGGCTTAAAGGGTATGTCCACCCTAAAAATAATTTTTTAATTTATTTAATATAAGATTCCCCCTGCCAGCCCAGCCCCAACCGCAATATTTATATGTTTAGAAAGCTCCCCGAACTCTACTTACCTCCCCTCTTTCCTCCGCCGCGCTCCCGCCCCTCTGCTTGCGAGAAAATGCAAGCAGAGGGCCGGGACCGGCAGTCGCGTCTGTGATTGGCTGAGCGGCAGCGGGAGCAATACCTATATATTAAGGGTTTTACACTAGGGGGTGGGAATCCTGAGAGGGAGGGAGGGGGAGAAGGGCTGCAGTACGCATGCCAAACTTCTCCCGGAGGCCAGGTAGGAGGCAGAGTCCTATATGGACCCTGCTATCCTCCTGGTGGGCAGTTTTTGGGACTTTGGGGGGGGGGACTACAGGAGAACCATATGGAGCTGGGATGTGAGGTAAGGATTACACTACACTACATGATGGGGCCAGTAGTTGGGGGGATTATAGTTTTGGGGGTGGACATGCCCTTTAAGGCTGAGTATACACTACAATGCTACTACATTAGCAATGCATTTTTGTGCACGTAGTGATTTCTCTAGTAGTCCCTTAACACGTGATCCACACAATAATTGTTGTTCGTATGCGTTCTGCTAATGGACCTTAGCACAAGCAGCCATTGGGGTTGACTACATTGCCAATAGGTCAGAGTCCCTTTACCTTCTATTGCTGTTGGATCCTGCTGTGTTCTGTCCCATTAAGTAATGGGCAGTCCCAGACAGTGAAGACTTACAAGAATATCTTCTTTATGCTTTGCCCCCCTCTGGCATGCAGTGTACACATCACAATCAGACCTAGCCCTTAGTGATAATTTTCGGCTTCCTATACTGAGTACAGGAAGGAAGCTCATGCAAGAAAAAGGGGGAACATAAAGACTGCTTGCAGTGGATTTGTAGTAATGGCTCAGAGCTGTGAGGCATTTATGCTAAAATTTGAGCCACCAATGCTTGTCATGGCCACAATATGGAACTATGAATCATTCATCTCATGTATGTTGTTTTTGTATTTTACTATAGTTTAACATTTAATGCAACATTTAGTGTACAGACCTGGAATACCAGATGCAGTTTCTTACAAATCGCATGACAGATTCATTTTAAATTGCAGTAGCAATTCTCTGTAGATTGCTTGCAAAGTGTGTGCAGAATTTTCGACCAATACATATTGACAGACAAGCGAGAACTCAAGACTGGAAAGTCTGGTTTTGCAGTGTTTGTAGTCTGCAGTAATGATGCCTGTGTCAGATGGTGTCTTTTCTGGTGATGAATTAATAAACAGGCATGCTTGGGTTGCATTTCTGCCACCTTGTAATGTAGGATTGCTTAACAATAGACTTTTCTCAACTTTACCCTTACTGCGGCAGCATGAATGTAAACAGATTTCTCAATGGTGTTAAAGGACTGTATTGACATATTTTGTAAATATTAACAGCCACACACAGACCTGTAATGTTTATGTTTTTTTTTTAATATCAGTTTCGTTTCCAAGAACTTGCCTTCCATCTTCAAAAAAAACTCATGGAAAATGTTAAAGGATGGGGGGAGAATTAGGGGGGTTACCTATACCTTGTACTTTAATATGGTCATGTAACTCCAAGGTGAATTCCAATATCCTTACATTTTAAAATAAAGGAGGGCATTATTCATGCAGCATAAAGACAAAATGCCCAGGGGCAAGGAACATATAATGACGTATACTAATTACCTAGCCTTCCAATAAAACATTGGCAAACACATAAAACACATTGCTCCACTGGTTAAGAAGGTTTAGATACACTTCTACAGTGCTACTTGCTTTACAATGGCAATTTAGCTTCACTTTTGCCAGAAAGATAAAATAAACGTAAAACTTGTAAAGAATAAGAAACCTCTATATGGCAATGAAGATCTAAGATCTGAGTTACCACGAGTTTCCATAAATTGTAGATGTATCCTATATACTAACAGAGAGGTGTAAATCATATGGCCCATGGACGCAGAAGCTCAAGCCCCGCTTCATCAAAACTCCTCCCACTTGCTGCATGCCATTGGAGAAGCCGAACTATACTTGCACACTCCACAGTGGGAGGAGGGTTGATGATGTGGTGCTTGCACACCTGAGACACCAGAAGCAGTGGCGTAACTAGGGATCACTGGGCTCCCCAGCAAAACTATGATGGGGCCCCTACCCATGCTTCAACTACAGTGGTTTTCTGGAGGGAGGCTATAGATGTCATTGTAAAAATAGGAAGATGGGGCCACTTTGGCTCCTGGGCCCCCCTGCGGTTGCACCCGCTGCTCCCCTGTAGTTACGCCCCTAACCAGGAGAGAATGCGCTGGGGGAGAGAGATGCAGGGTTGACCGATTCTTTTACGAATCGGGATTTTGCTGGTTATCCTTAATGAGCTTGAACCTATCACTTCATTTATGTTAAAATGCCGGAATATGACTATTTCTGTCCTTTTGCTGATGATGACATTATGGGTGTAAGTAACAGAAATTGGTGGTCGGAATGGTATGGTATGAAAATGAAGTATTTGCTGTTTGGTTTTAGAATTGTTTTTATTTATGTGCTGAGCTGATTTCTTGTGCTCTTTAACTTTCCCTTTATACCTCTATAAAATAGATAAACAGCCACTTCAGAGTGTTTGTATATCATTTGCATTTGTTTTGCAATTCTCTAGAGGCTGTTTTGTACTGTACAAGATAAAACTTATTTATAGCACTGAAACTGGCTATTTCGCTGGTATCCAAGACTCTAGGGCAGTGATGTCACCTTGGCACTCCAGGTGTTTTGGAAACTACAACTCCCAGCATGCCTTGTTTTCAGAATGCAAGGCATGCCGGGAGTTTTAGTTTCTAAATATCTGCCACGATTCGACATCCCTGCTGAAGTGGCAACCATACATTCATAGGCTGCACAGTGTTGCAAATGATTACTACTATAAGTAGTAATCAAATTAAAGCACCTTGCACCATCGATCGTGAGTAGATTTTCCATCTGATCGATCACAGCTCAATAAATTGCTCAATATCAATGAGCAGTCTATTAAACAGATGTGTAAAGTGGAATCAATTTTAGACTGAATTGATAAAATTGATAAATAAAAATTATCCTGTGTATGGCAGGCCAAGGGCTCACTGCAAAGTACTGATAAGCTATTTCCTATGCAATGATTTTAATATTTAAAGGGAATGTCCACCCCTAATAAATTTTTTAATATGTTATTCAGGATCCCCCAAAAGTCCAGTTACGTTTTGTTTAAATAATGCTCCCAGAGTGAGAAATTATACCTACAAATCCATAATCCACAGCCGCTTGCTCTGTTCCCGAGCAGCAGCAGTGGAGGCACGTCTGGTAATGGCCATCAGCCCTGACTGACTGCCTTACCAGGGAGTAGCAGGGAGCCACGGCAGTGGATTGTGGAGATTGTAAGTATAATTTCTCACTCTGGGAGCATTATTGAAACTTTTTATGTATGTCCACTCCCCCCCAAAAAACTTTTTATATTTGGTTGGCAACCCCCCAAAACCTCGAACATTGCAAGGTTTATAAAATCCAAAGATGCCTGTAATAGTACTTAGGCTGGGTACAAACCAGCAGATATTTTCGACCTCAATCGTTTGCACGTTTGTCCGCGGTCGAATTTGGACAAATAGTCCCTTCCTGTGTACCCAGCCTTACCCAGCCTTTTTCCCTCCAGGGTGCTTCTGCATGCTTCTGTGTCTTTTCCATGCAAGGAAGCAAGTAAAAGGGGCTGGACCGACAGTGTCTCCTGTGATTGGCTTGTCTTGAACTGACCAGCTTTGACCTGGGCAGGGGTGGATGGGGCATGAATTCTCTTTTCTATGATCATTAAATTTATGTGGCTTAAAAAAGCCAAATTACTGTTCTTTCTATTTCTTCTTTAATTTTTAAGACTTTCAGGGAGATTCAATAAAAGTTCTAATTGTTAAAAATCGTGCTAATTTTGCCCCAACCAATCAGATCTTGGTTAACATTTGAAAGCTAACATCTGATTGGTTGGGGCAAAATTAGCACAATTTGTAATGATAAGAACCTTTATTGAATCTACCTGTTTATCTCCTACCACAGGTTTCGACCTTGAAACACGAAAGTTTTTGTAGCAAATAATCAAAGGTTTTTGAAGGACATGTAATCAATTCCAACTGCCCCATTCCAAATGAAATGCACCTGGATCTGAGGCATACTGTTACTCACATTGTGTCTCTCTGAAAAACACAGACATTCAGGGTTATTTCAATAAAAGATCAATTATTTAAATGGTGCTAATTCTGCCCAACCAATCAGATGTTAGCTTTCAATGTTAAATAAGATTGATTGGTTGGGCAAAATAGCACCATTTAAACGATAAGAACTTTATTGAATAACTGTTAGTGTCTCTCTGCCAAACACAGCCATACGTTTACTCACATTGTGTCTTCTGACTAATACAGCCATACTGTTACTCACATTGTGTCCTCGACGCAAACACAGGCATACTGTTACTCTTTGTGTTCTCTCGACAAACACAGGCATACTGTTACTCTCAATTGTGTGTCTCTGACAAAAACAGGCATACTGTGCTCACTGTGTCTCTCTGAACACAAACACAGGCATACTGTTACTCACATTGGTTTCTGACACAAACACAGGCATACTGTCTCACATGTGTCTCTGACAAACACAGGCATACTGTTACTCACATTGAGTCTCTGACAAAACACAAGCATATGTTACTATTGTGTGTCTCTGACACAAACACAGGCATACTGTTACTCACATTGGTGTCTCTGACACAAACACAGGCATACTGTTAGGGCAAGACCCCACTAAGTAGCGCAAATAATTGCGCAGCAACAGAGCAATCACATGTCATGAGATTCGCGTGCACTACCACTTGCGAAAAGGGTCGGCAGTGCAGTGGCAGCAGAGATAGTGGGCGTCCCCATTTACTTCTATTGGCGTGTATACACAGTGCACACCAAAACAGCCTAGTGGGTCTAGCACTTACTCGCATTGGCCTTTCTGTACACAAAAACAGCCATACTGTAACTCACATTTGTGTGTCTCAATACAGCGCATACTGTAACTCTCACATGTGTCTCTCTGACACACACAGCCATACTGTAACTCACATTGTGTCTAAATACAGCCATACTGAACTCACATTGTGTCTCTCTGACACACACGCATACTGTAACTCACATTGTGTCTCATTGCAAAAAAGCAGCCATACTGTAACTCACATGTGTTCTCTCACTACAGCCATACTGTAACTCACATTGTGGTCTCTCAGACACAAACACAGCCATACGTAACTCACATTGTGTCTCTCAATACAAGCCATACTGTAAACTCACTTGTGTCTCTCAGACACAATACAGCCATACTGTAACACATTGTGTCTCTCAATACAGCCCATACTGTAACTCACATGTGTCTCTCAGACACAAACACAGCCATACTGTAAGTCACATTGTGTCTCTCAGACACAAACACAGCCATACTGTAACTCACATTTGTCTCATTGACACAAAGCAGCCATACTGTAACTCACATTGTGTCTCTAGACACAAACAGCCATACTGTAACTCACATTGGTCTCTCAATACAGCCATACTGTAACTCACATGTGTGTCTCTCAGACACAAACACAGCCATACTGTAAGTCACATTGTGTTCTCAGACACAAACACAGCCATACTGTAACTCAAATTGTGTCTCATTGACACAAACGCAGCCATACTGTAACTCACATTGTGTCTCCAGACACACACAGCCATACGTTGTAACTCACATTGTGTCTCTCAGACACAAACCACAGCCATACTGTAACTCACATTGTGTCTCTCAATACAGCCATCACTGTAAACTTCACATTGTGTCTCTCAATACAGCCATACTGTAACTCACATGTGTGTCTCTCAGACACAAACACAGCCATACTGTAACTCACATTGTGTCTCTCAGAACACACACAGCCATATTGAACTCACATTGTGTCTCTCATACACAATCTGAATACATTATGTCTCTCAATACGGCCATACTGTAACTCACATTGTGTCTCTCAAAACACACAGCCATATGTAACTCACATTGTGTCTCTCAGACACAAACACAGCCATACTGTAACTCACATGGTGTTCTCTCAGACACCAAACACAGCCATACTGTAACTCACATTTGTGTCTCTCGACACACAAGCCATACTGTAACTCACATGTGTCTCTCAAACAGCATATACTGAAACTCAATTGTGTCTCTCAGACACAAACACAGCCCTACTGTAACTCACATTGTGTCTCCAATACAAGTCCATTACTGTAACTCACATTGTGTCTCTCAATACAGCCATCTGTAATTCAACATGTGTTCTCTCCAATACAGCCATACTGTAACTCACATGTGTCTCTCAGACACACACACAGCCATACTGTAAATCACATTGTGTCTCTCAGACACACACACAGCCATACTGTAACTCACATGTGTCTCTCAGACACAACACAGCATACTGTAACTCCACTTGCTGTCTCATTGACACAAACAGCCATACTGTAACTCACTTGTGTCTCTCAGACACAAACAGCATATCTGTAACTACACATTGTGTCTCTCAATACAGCCATACTGTAACTCAAATTATGTCTCTCAATACAGCCATACTGTAACTCACATTTATGTCTCTCACATACAGCCTACTGTAAACTCACATTGTGTCTCTCAGACACACACAGGCATACTGTAACTCAACATTGTGTCTCTCTCGACCACAACACAGCCATACTGTAACTCACATATGTTCTCAATACAGCACATACTGTAACTCACATTTGTCTCAGACAACACAGCCATACTGTAACTCACATTGTGTCTCTCAGACACACCACAGCATACTGTAACTCCCACATTGTGTCGAGGCATACTGTTACTCACATTGTGTCTCTCTGAAAAACACAGACATACTGTTACTCACATTCAGGGTTATTCAATAAAAGATCATATTATTTAAAATGGTGCTAATTCTGCCCCAACCAATCAGATGTTAGCTTTCAAATGTTAAATAAGATCTGATTGGTTGGGGCAAAATTAGCACCATTTTAACGATAAAACTTTTTATTGAATAACTGTTAGTGTCTCTCTGCCAAACACAGCCATACTGTTTACTCACATTGTGTCTTTGACTAATACAGCCATACTGTACTCACATTGTGTCCTCTGACGCAAACACAGGCATACTGTTACTCTATTGTGTTCCTCGACAAACACAGGCATACTGTTACTCTCCATTGTGTGTCTCTGACAAAACGGCATACTGTTGCTCACTGTGTCTCTCTGACACAAACACAGGCATACGTTACTCACATGGTTTCTGACACAAACACAGGCATACTGTTCTCACATGTGTCTCTGACAAACACAGGCATACTGTTACTCACATTGAGTCTCTGACAAACACAAGCATACTGTTACTATTGTGTGTCTCTGACACAAACACAGGCATACTGTTACTCACATGTGTGTCTCTGACACAAACACAGGCATACTGTTAGGGCAAGACCCACTAAGTAGCGCAAATAATTGCGCAGCAACAGAGCAATCACAATGTCATGAGATTCGCGTGCACTACCACTTGCGAAAAGGGTCGGCAGTGCATGGCAGCAGAGATAGTGGGCGTCCCCATTTACTTCTATTGGCGTGTATACACAGTGCACACCAAAACAGCCTAGTGGGTCTAGCACTTACTCGCATGGGCCTTTCTGTACACAAAAACAGCCATACTGTAACTCACATGTGTGTGTGTCTCAATACAGCCATACTGTAACCTCACATGTGTCTCTCTGACACACCACAGCCATACTGTAACTCACATTGTGTCTAAATACAGCCATACTGAACTCACATTGTGTCTCTCTGACACACACCATACTGTAACTCACATTGTGTCTCATTGCAAAAAAGCAGCCATACTGTAACTCACATGTGTTCTCTCACATACAGCCATACTGTAACTCACATTGTGGTCTCTCAGACACAAACACAGCCATACGTAACTCACATTGTGTCTCTCAATACAAGCCATACTGTAACTCACATGTGTCTCTCAGACACAATACAGCCATACTGTAACACATTGTGTCTCTCAATACAGCCATACTGTAACTCACATTGTGTCTCAGACACAAACACAGCCATACTGTAAGTCACATTGTGTCTCTCAGACACAAACACAGCCATACTGTAACTCACATTTGTCTCATTGACACAAACGCAGCCATACTGTAACTCACATTGTGTCTCTCAGACACAAACAGCCATACTGTAACTCACATTGGTCTCTCAATACAGCCCATACTGTAACTCACATTGTGTCTCTCAGACACAAACACAGCCATACTGTAAGTCACATTGTGTTCTCAGACACAAACACAGCCATACTGTAACTCACATTGTGTCTCATTGACACAAACGCAGCCATACTGTAACTCACATTGTGTCTCTCAGACACACACAGCCATACTGTAACTCACATTGTGTCTCTCAGACACAAACACAGCCATACTGTAACTCACATTGTGTCTCTCAATACAGCCATACTGTAACTCACATTGTGTCTCTCAATACAGCCATACTGTAACTCACATTGTGTCTCTCAGACACACACACAAGCCATACTGTAACTCACATTGTGTCTCTCAAGAACACACACAGCCATATTGAACTCACATTGTGTCTCTCATACAGCATACTGACATACATTATGTCTCTCAATACGGCCATACTGTAACTCACATTGTGTCTCTCAAACACACAGCCATAATGTAACTCACATTGTGTCTCTCAGACACAAACACAGCCATACTGTAACTCACATGGTGTTCTCTCAGACACCAAACACAGCCATACTGTAACTCACATTTGTGTCTCTCGACACACAAGCCATACTGTAACTCACATGTGTCTCTCAAACAGCATATACTGAAACTCAATTGTGTCTCTCAGACACAAACACAGCCCTACTGTAACTACATTGTGTCTCCAATACAAGCCATTACTGTAACTCACATTGTGTCTCTCAATACAGCCATCTGTAATTCAACATGTGTTCTCTCCAATACAGCCATACTGTAACTCACATGTGTCTCTCAGACACACACACAGCCATACTGTAAATCACATTGTGTCTCTCAGACACACACACAGCCATACTGTAACTCACATGTGTCTCTCAGACACAACACAGCCATACTGTAACTCCACTTGCTGTCTCATTGACACAAACAGCCATACTGTAACTCACTTGTGTCTCTCAGACACAAACAGCATATCTGTAACTACACATTGTGTCTCTCAATACAGCCATACTGTAACTCAAATTATGTCTCTCAATACAGCCATACTGTAACTCACATTGTATGTCTCTCTCATACAGCCTACTGTAAACTCACATTGTGTCTCTCAGACACACACAGGCATACTGTAACTCAACATTGTGTCTCTCTCGACCACAACACAGCCATACTGTAACTCACATGATGTTCTCAATACAGCACATACTGTAACTCACATTTGTCTCAGACAACACAGCCATACTGTAACTCACATTGTGTCTCTCAGACACACCACAGCATACTGTAACTCCCACATTGTGTCGAGGCATACTGTTACTCACATTGTGTCTCTCTGAAAAACACAGACATTCAGGGTTATTCAATAAAAGATCATATTATTTAAAATGGTGCTAATTCTGCCCCAACCAATCAGATGTTAGCTTTCAAATGTTAAATAAGATCTGATTGGTTGGGGCAAAATTAGCACCATTTTAAACGATAAGAACTTTTATTGAATAACTGTTAGTGTCTCTCTGCCAAACACAGCCATACTGTTACTCACATTGTGTCTCTCTGACTAATACAGCCATACTGTTACTCACATTGTGTCTCTCTGACGCAAACACAGGCATACTGTTACTCTCATTGTGTCTCTCTGACAAACACAGGCATACTGTTACTCACATTGTGTGTCTCTGACAAACACAGGCATACTGTTGCTCACATTGTGTCTCTCTGACACAAACACAGGCATACTGTTACTCACATTGTGTCTCTGACACAAACACAGGCATACTGTTACTCACATTGTGTCTCTGACAAACACAGGCATACTGTTACTCACATTGAGTCTCTGACAAACACAAGCATACTGTTACTCATATTGTGTGTCTCTGACACAAACACAGGCATACTGTTACTCACATTGTGTGTCTCTGACACAAACACAGGCATACTGTTAGGGCAAGACCCCACTAAGTAGCGCAAATAAATTGCGCAGCACAGAGCAATCACAATGTCATGAGATTCGAGTGCACTACCCTGCGAAAAGGGTCGGCAGTGCAGGGCAGCAGAGATAGTGGGGCCGTCCCCATTTACTTCTATTGGTGTGTATACACAGTGCACACCAAAACAGCCTAGTGGGGTCTAGCACTTACTCGCATTGGGCCTTTCTGACACAAAAACAGCCATACTGTAACTCACATTGTGTGTCTCAATACAGCCATACTGTAACTCACATTGTGTCTCTCTGACACACACAGCCATACTGTAACTCACATTGTGTCTCAATACAGCCATACTGTAACTCACATTGTGTCTCTCTGACACACACAGCCATACTGTAACTCACATTGTGTCTCATTGACACAAACGCAGCCATACTGTAACTCACATTGTGTCTCTCAATACAGCCATACTGTAACTCACATTGTGTCTCTCAGACACAAACACAGCCATACTGTAACTCACATTGTGTCTCTCAATACAGCCATACTGTAACTCACATTGTGTCTCTCAGACACAAATACAGCCATACTGTAACTCACATTGTGTCTCTCAATACAGCCATACTGTAACTCACATTGTGTCTCTCAGACACAAACACAGCCATACTGTAAGTCACATTGTGTCTCTCAGACACAAACACAGCCATACTGTAACTCACATTGTGTCTCTCAGACACAATACGCAGCCATACGTAAACCACATTGTGTCTCTCAGACAACACAGCCATACTGTAACTCACATTGTGTCTCTCAGACACCAAACACAGCCATACTGTAACTCACATTGTGTCTTCAGACACAAAAAACCAAGCCATACTTAACTCACATTGTGTCTCGCAGACACAAAACACAGCCATACTGTAACTCACATTGTGTCTCTCCAAACAGCCATACTGTAACTCACATTGTGTCTCTCAATCAGCCATACGTGTAACTCACATTGTGTCTCTCAGACACAAACAGCCATACTGTAAGTCACATTGTGTCTCTCAGACACAAACACAGCCATACTGTAAGTCACATTGTGTCTCTCAGACACAAACGCAGCCATACTGTAACTCACATTGTGTCTCTCAGACACAAACACAGCCATACTGTAACTCACATTGTGTCTCTCTGACACAACACAGCCATACTGTAACTCACATTGTGTCTCTAACACAATCACAGCCATACTGTAACTCACAGTTTGAAATTGACGTTCCCTCTTCCTTTGCCGTAGTTTGCAGCACACAAAGACACAATAATTATTATTATTATTGTGGATTTATATAGCGCCAACATCTTCCCTAGAGCTTTACAATTCCATGTATACATTCACATCAGGCCCTGCCCCGAAGAGCTTACAATCTAATCACATTTATTTGACACAAACAACCTATCAGTGTGTCTTTATGATTGTGGGGGAAACCGGAGTGCCCGAAGAAACCCACGCAAGCACAGGGAGATCATACAAACTCCTTGTAGATGTGTACAAGGGTGGAAGCGAACTCAGGACTTTAGTGCTGCAAGATATCAATACTAACCACTGAGCTGCCTGAGCCACATACGGTAATATGTCTTTGTCCATGGTGGATTCCCTTCCAAAATGGCCCCATTTCAAGCCAAATTATACTTAAATTTTCTTTTTACCGTAGTTATTTCTCTACAATGCTACCGAATTCTGAGTTGAGATACAGTTGTCTATTGGTTAGCAATCAATTAAACAAATGATGTAGGGTTTTTTATAGTTTAACTTTAGTTCTCCTTTAAGCAGTCATTTTTGCCTCCACAAATTTCCTTGCACATTTACATGGTATGATTGAATAGTGTTCTGTAAGCGTGGGGAGTGTATATTGTAAGTTATTGCAGTATTTCAACAAGAATACATGTTGTAACACACCACTCCCAATCAGTTCTAGGAACTGTGATCCTGAGATGATTCCTAAAGCGATACTCATAGTCTGTAGCTGGATGCATGTTTTTCATTAAGAAAAAAAAAGTATTTTCAAGGCGATTCACCCAGAATGCTCTTCCAGAAGAGATTATCCAATAGCCGCACAGCCTCTGGTAAATAGGCTTGTGGCATCTGCAAAATACTCACGAAGCCGCTGCAACCTAGGGCTTAAACTCTCGTTAAAAGATTGTTAATCTGTTATTGCAACTTTAACCCCTAGAGTTCAGCGACTACCAAGTGCCTCCTTGTAAATTCCCCACTCCCAGGCCCAAAATTACTGAATAGGGCCCCCAAAACTTACTTACCGGTGTCACAGGTTTCTGGAATGTGATCTGCTGATTCATCACGAGCACTGGTCCTGTATGTAGCTGCTGTAATTGTCTTTGACATTACAGCCATGGCTGTGACTGCTGGCTGCAACCCAGAAGGACTGGGGAAAAGAACAGAGAAGCTTGCAACACTTGTTCAAGGGTCACCTTTGACACCGGTAAGTATCATGGTCTTGGGATTTTGGGGGGCTTCTTAGATGTCCAGTATAATTTGGCTTGGGGTTGGGAATGTCTATTTCATTTTTGGGACAGATAAAGCAACCGTTCAGTTTTAAATATGTATGTATATATATGTTTCTTTATATAGTACCACACAGTACTGTACAATATAGAATACAAAAAGCCGCACAAGGGCGACAATAAATAAATACATAAATATAAAAATCAGTATGCGCATCATGAATTATACATGTCCTTAAACATGTAACATGAGGTTAGAGGTCCCTGCCCCGTAAAGCTTATAATCTAACTAGGTGGGTAACATACAGATACATAGGAAAGGGTGAAAGTGCCATAGTATTAACTGGGGCAGTGTCAACTGTCCTATGCTGTGCTGTGCCCAAAAAGATAGGATGAGAGGCCAGACCTAAATTTGTTTATTGAGGTACTCCTGATGAAGAGACAGGGGAATAGAATTCCAGAGGATGGGAGCCACAAGAGAAAAAGTCCCAAGGCGAGAGGAGGTAGCGTGGGGGGGGGGGGGTCAGTACAAGAGATGTTTCTGAGAGGAGCAGAGGGTATGGGCAGGGACATATGGGGGGACACAGGACACTAGAGAAGAAATACAGGCAGATGTTCAGCCTAATTTCCTGATTGGTAAAGTGCAAGACAATGCGTGCGGCAGAGTTGAGCATCGACTGAAAGGGGGAAAGACAAGAAGCAGGAAGACCAGAAGGCTAAAATAGTCCGGGTGTGAAAGGATGAGAGCATACACAGCAACAGTAGGAAGAGAGAGGAATCCACAGACCTTTGCAATATTACAGTGAAAAGTGTCTGGTTTTGGCAACATTTTTAATGTGATTAGAAAAGGAGAGAGAGGAATCAATAATAACCCCCAAGCAAAGTGCCGACTGAATAGGGTAAATGGGGGTTGCTGCCAACAGAAACAGAAAAGGTTGGGACAGGACCAGGTGGTTGGGACAGGACCAGGTGGGAAAATCCGTTCCGTCCTAGCCAGGTTTATACTGGTTCTACTGGTTTATATTGTTTATTAAAATGCTTTTCTTACTGTTTTTGGCTCTATTTAAATGTTAGCAGTTTTCTTGATTGAATGTGCTGTGGGACCATGGGGGGAGATTCCCCTGTAACCCTGTGTGCCAGTCCGACTGTAAAAGTAAAAAGCTGGAATTTAGCTAGAAATGCTGCATTTTGGATGGGAAAGGAGAGAACTGTGTAAGTATTGTTAGAAGCATCCTTAAAGGTAAAGCTGGGTACACACATTAGCGGCACATTTTTGCATTTCTGTAAGCAGTTTTGCTGTACCTGAAATGGTTTGACAGTTGAAGGCATGCAGCAACACACACACCTCAGAGTAAGTGCTACTTACATGTATTTATTTATAGATTAAGATGACGCAAAGTCATTTTTTCAGTATACATACACTTTAAAGCATAGGAAGTCGGCCGTGGCTGCAGTCCCTAGCTTTCTCCCTATGCTTTACTATGCTTTACCTATGGAGAACGCTTGGGACTGTGTGAAGGGGGATCTGCAGATTCTGTCAGTCATATTTTAAAGATTAAGCTGTGTGTACCCAGCTTAAATGTAGCAAAATTTGTGTTGGGGGGGGGGGGTTATCTGCTGTGAAAGTTATTAGTGTAGACATGCCCTTTAATTCTGAGCTAGAACATTTGTTTTTATTATTGTGTTATTTTATCAATCCATGGATTAACTAGTAGATATCACACTTCTCCTGTGAGTCCTGCAGTTTGTGTAAGAGGAGATACGGTCCAAAAAGTGGGAAGAATCAAAGTGTAAAATTTGCTCAGTTGGTATTTTTGACAGATATTTAAAGGACAATTATACTCGCCTGTTCCCTGATCCATAGGCGAGTATATTGATAGTTCCCAGGGAGAGAACCTAAAAAGTCCTCACCCCGCAGTGCAGACAATGGGAAGACACGCCTCCTTGACGAGTGTGTCTTCCCATTGGCTGCATCATGATCTGTAACTTTTAGAGGATCAGAAGAGGAGCGGAGCAGATCGCCGATGGAGACGATCAGTTAGTGTTGCAGGAGTTCGGGAAAGAACCCAAAGGTGATGACTTGGCGATTTAGGTCCATAGGCTGGGTTCTGTGCAGCTATGGAGGAGGAGGAGTGAGGGGAAGGTGATTATAATTGTCCTTTAATTGTCAGCGGAATCTAGTTTTACAGTTTCTTATAATAGCTAGTTATGGCAGTCCTCTATTGGCCGTGAATTAAGCGTCATGGCTTTGACTGACTTACTAAAGTGATCTTCCAGCTTGCAGTTCTGGTCAATAATGTTAAATCCCAACCATATCCAAGGTCTTTAATTCCTATAATTGTGTTCTAGTTTCTGGGGCATTTATTCCAACTTTTATAATGTTAAGAGGAAACATATTTCTCTATCTCCTTGTACACTAATACCCCTTCTGTCCATAAATCACAACACACCGGCCCCAGGTAAATCCGTAAATCATACACATAACAAGGATAGTCTAGCATACATGTCCACGTTTCTCTGGTTAGTGTCAGTAACTCACTGTCTGGGAAAGGTCAATGTTCTCAAAGCTTCTCTGTGAAACAGGATGTATTTTCCAGTTTGAGTAAAGGTCAGCTAAAAAATATCTGGACAGTTTTGTTTGTCTTGAATGCGAATCAATCCTCATTGTTATTCTTATGTTAAAGCTTCTGCCCATAGTACACAGCAGGAGGGGGCAAAAGGTTTGTCCCATTAGGAGACAGTTAAACGTTTCTAGAAGCCAATTGGGAAATGTATTGATACCCTGCACTAAAGTAGCAATGTGTGCAGATCATAGACAGATCCCATTGGATTCCATCTATGGCAGATGTGGCTACACACAGTCCTGATTTGTGCCATTTGTTTCTTTTATTCACAGGGAGGTGAGAACGCTTATTCTCACCTCCCTGTGAATAATATTACGCTCGGGGGACCTGGAACTTACCTTACACGCCGCTCCACTCGCAAGCCGCTCCTTCACTAAACAGCTGTTCTCTCCCGATCGTGCGCCCTATCTTTTGTATTGGCGCGCATGCGCCTAAGATGGGGCGCATGGTCGGGATAGAGTGGCTGTCAGTGAAGAAGCGGCTGCGAGTGGAGCGGCGATAAGGTAAGTTCCAGGTCCCCCGAGCGTCCTATTAATCACAGTGAGGTGAGAATAAGCGTTCTCCCCTCCCTGTGAATAATAGAAACGAATGGCACATTGTTCTTTTTTGGGGTTTAGTGTTCCTTTAATAAAGTATAGGGACCTTCCCGGTCACGTTTGGGTGTTGAGATATACGACCATCTACAAATATGGGATGTCGATGGGGGTTGTTGTAATAAATGTTTTTGATATGACACATTAAGAATTGGGTTCATTTATTTATTTCCCACCATATTACGGGTTGCCTAGAGCTCTAATTAATTATTTTATTTCCCACCATATTACGGGTTGCCTAGAGCTCTAATTAATTATTTAGAGTGCCATCAGCAGATACTTTTCTCCTCTTTTGGCGAAGTGCCAGAGAGTGCCATCAGCAGATACTTTTCTCCTCTTTTGGCGAAGTGCCAGGCTCAGGCACGAAACGCGTTAGACGTGTACTCGTTTGTATAGCTATATGTGTTAAATAAAGAAGTTTTTATCTACTACCTCCAGAAATCAGGAAGGGGGCAAATAGTTTTTCACATCACTGTATATATTATGACTGTTATATTGATTGTAATTATGACCACAGACATGATTCGTCCGGGAAACCTCACTGGAACGTCGTCAGGTTAATCATGTAATGTATCATCATGTAATGTATCACCATTTTCTGGCCAGCATGACAGATGTTTGTTCTGTCGTGTGTTTCTTAGCGATTTGAAGTTCCCTCTTTGCTTTAATTGCCTACATCTGATATTTGTGTAATTATTCGTACAGTTCAGCTAAGAAGGCCTTACACCAAAATATATTTCCCTTCCCATTCATATGTGGCATCTGATCAGTTGTGCCGAAATATGCCGGGTGTACCTAGGCCCACTTCTAGGGTTTTTCCTGCCTGAGCCAAACTTTTGAATAGTGCTGTGCACTATGGGAGTGTTTTGATTGGTTCCACTGCTTCCTTCCTTAAATGGGAGCCATACATTATGCTGATCAACAGGCAGGCTGCGTGTACTTATTCCTGACTCTTAAGAAGCAGAAGTGGAGTTGAAGCAAATTTAAGGCACCATGTATTGGATTCATTCACCACTGCCTGTCTGCCTCCTTTCTTCTTCAGTGCAGGTGCTGCCTGAGACAAATGTCTCACTCTGACTAATGCTAGATGTGGCCTTGGGTGTACCTAACCTTAAAGGGCAACTGAGGTCCGAAAATGACTTTAGGTAAATTGATAGGAATTGCTCTCCTGAGAACTTTTGCAATTTATTATATTGTTTATTTTACATAGTTTGAAAGATATTTACATTTTTGTGTCTGATATGGCAGCTGCATCACCAGGTCCCCTGCGCTTCCTGCTCTGAAACCATGTCAGTCAATCTGCCCTGTGTCTCCTCCCCTTTGCAGCCCCCCTTGGTCCCATTCCCTTACAGCCCCGAGTGGCCTCTCCCCCTCAAGGGTGCCGTGGGCCACTTTGGACCCCCCCCCACACACACAGAAAACTCTGTGGAAACGGCCTTTTCAGGCAGACTGAGAACTCTGCCTGAAAAGGCTGTTTTCACATAGTGGCAGAGAAGGACTGTAGATTCCCTTACCTTCTCTGCAGCTGAAGGTCCTTCACACAGTAGGGAGGAGGAGGGACTTCCTGTCTCCCTCACACACTGAGGGAGTCTGAGGCTGTGCTCGCCGGAGGCACTGTGCAGGAGAAGCCTTAGGAATGTCACATGTCATCCTCCAACCCATTAACTTTCTGGTGAGTAATTTCTTTAATTTCAACTTGTTTGGAGACTACAGTTCCCCTTTAAGTAAACTGTGTAAACCACCTCCCCTTTCATTAGCAGAGAGAGATACAGGAAAAGGTGGTTTACAGCATAACCCTTTTGAAATAAAAAATAACAAAAGTGGTATAAAGGTGATCCCTTTATTGGCTAAGATAATCATAGCAAGCTTCCAGAACATTTTAGTTCCTTATTCAAGCTGATTACCTAGAACTGGAATGTTCTGAAAGCTTGCTATGATTATCTTAGTTAGCCAATAAAGAAGTATCTGACTGGAGAGCTGCACACTGAGCATGCCCGGGCCATAAAACTGGAGGGGTCAGACAATGGGCGCTTTGTCTACTGGGAAGAAAGATAAACTGTATAATGAATTTCTTTGAATACATTTTTTAGGCAGAAGTATAGTACACCCCAAACATCCCTTTTTTAAAGGGATACCTGGTCTGAAGGGTTTGACGCGGAACACCTGGCTTTGTACTGTGGGGACTTGGTCAGGTGGTCCGGGAAAAAATGGATTCTAGTCTTAAGATATTGTCCCACATTAAATATATGTTTGGGCAAGTTACAAGCCCACTTCCTACGTTTGTAGATCTGCTGTAAAATAAAGGGACCCATATATACATATTATTATTATATGTGATATTCTTGGGTGAATAATATTCACATTTTCCATAATGTCTGAAATACCAAAAGATCAGCCTGTCACCACACACTATTCAATTATCATACAAAAATCAGCATCATATTAGTGTTATTATGTGAAAGTGCCCGATATTCCCCGTATGGGTTAATACATTATTTTACATAGATTGGTATTGAGGACCATTCACATCATTGAAGGAGATGAGACATAATTGAGAAAAGGCGATTGCGTGGGGATATGATTACTGTGTATAAATACATTAACGGGCCATACAATAAACTATCTGGGGCATTGTTCACCAATAGAACATGTCAGAGGACACGAGGACATCCCTTAAGACTTGAAGAAAAAAGGTTTAGGCTTCAAGTTCGGAAAGGATTTTTCACTGTGAGAACGGTAAAGCTTATGGACGTCTTCCAGTGGACGTTGTATGGCAGGTTCATTGGTCAGTTTAAAAAAAAAAGCTGGATGAGTTTCTGCAAACAAGGAATGTTACAAGTTACTGGTATTGATACATAAAGTAGAGTTGATGCAGGAAATTTCCGATTGCCACTTGGAGTCAGGAAGGATTTTTTTTCCCCCTTCATAAATTCTGGTGTTTTTTTCCCCTTCCTCTGGATGAACAGTTAGACAGGAAATGAGGATATTTCTATATGGGTTGGACTGGATGGACGTATGTCTTTATTCAACCTCAAATACTATACTATACTAATTCCTTCTATAAAACCCAACATGTCTTGTGCTATAAAGTAAATATTAATGGACGGATGGTATCCATGCCATTGACAGTGATCCATTGGTAAGGCTGAGGCCACACTGGACCGGATGGTAAGGCGTGAGAAAATCGTGTGCACAATGGCGTGTGTTTCTTATCCATTGCCATCCATATGAGCTGTGATTAGCAAAAATACGGTTATCATATGCGCTCTGAAAACGTAGCGCAACGCAGCCCCATTGCAATGCACTAACATGAGTTTCTCACATGCTAATGGATCGTTCTGTGGCTTTTGCATTGTTTTAATATGTTTGTAACCCTGCAGTAAGGAGGGAATGTAAAATCTCTCTCTTTCTATCTACCCTGCATTACAATTACAGCTATTTTATTTTAACTCGCTAGAGGTGAAAAGTGTGGCTTGGAGACTGATGATTTCCATGGTGATTTGTGATATACTAATTTCGGATGTAGAGATGATGTATGGAAAGAAGTAAATGTATCTCCATATAGAAAACCCTACAGAGTGTCTGTTTCCATGTTAACATCTTATTATGAGATTGTCTAGTATTTTATTTTGTTTTTATGTTTGACAAATGAATATTTAATGTTTCTGTCATTGTTTCAGAACCGTTCGGGTTTGGATGAAGAGAGACAGTGGGCAGTTCTGGCCCAGTATATACCATGCAATGCCAGGTCAGTATTTACACTAATATAGTTCACATACATGTGAATGTGGAAAGTACCGGCTGATTTGTTTAATACAAGTATTACTGTATATTGCCGGGTGTTGTTGGTTCTATAATGGAAGGAACTGGAGAATGACAAATGGTGAATCTTCCATCAAGATACATAATTATTAATGGACTGGATTAGTGGTTTGTCTAGGAATCTGACCCAGATACATCCATAGATGCTACAATCCGCAGATTGTAAGATCGGTTAATATTTTTTCTTGTCAGGATAGTTGGGGGAAAAAATAATCTGCTTATCCGATTCTACAATCTGCAGATCGTATAACCACAATTGTAGTGTCTATGGCTACTATTACTTTACAGACCTCTTACTAACTTACACCGCAAACTTACCTCCCAACATTTCCATGACATTAAACATGTAAACAACATTTCCAATAACGTCTGTCCTGACTATTTGGGACCAATATTACAACCTTAATTTCAATTATAAACCATTATCCACCCAGAAACATCATGGGAACGGCAGCAGGAAATGAAAGTCATTAAACCTGTCGTTCCCAATGATCCAACATTAGTGTCTGATCAAATCAATAGAACATTGAGTCAGTGTGTGGCCACCCTAACTCTTACTAAAGGGGCCCATCCACATAAATCTACAATTGTAACATGCTTGTTCATATTGGTAGTGCTGCCCAACAATGAACTCGGGCCAAGAAAAAGGAGACAATTTTGGGTTTTTTCCTGTCGGAGTTAAGCTGGGTACACACATGACAGATCTTGGAAAGATGACAGACAGAATCTCTCACGCATTGTCAGCTGTTTACATGATTGCAGCCATGCACAAAACTGAACATACAAGAAGGGGCTTGTACAAAGTTTTATTTTTCTAAGGGCTTGGCCACACTGCCACGATTTCTCGTGTTTTAGCTTGTGCGTGGGAATTGGTGTGGGTGACCACAATATGTTCTTGGAGTACATGGGATTACAATTTTTTGTAACGTGCTTTGCTGTCCAGCATAGTGTGGCCTCGGCCTTAAGATAATTTCCCTATTTCACACATTATGTCCTTAAACTGTTAATAAACATATTAACAAAAATGAAAAGAATAAATTCTAGTGATGTAGGGCACCCACCTACACACTGCTATGGCTGCTTTTTCCTGACAAATATTCACCCCCTACCTCTGACGTGGGCACACACCTGCCCTTGGTCAATGAATAAGGCAAGGAGGATTAGGAATATCAACCACAACAGAGTTGAAGAAGGGGGCTTGTATTCTTAATTTGCCTTTGACAGATAAAGTGGCCCTCTCCTAGAAAAACACTTTAGATGAAACAAGGAGGGGCCCCCATCATAGTTAGGGCCCAGTGATTCCTAGTAACACCACTAGTGTTTGCGGTATGTTCTTGGCAATACCTCTCAGCGGTTATTTTATGTACGTTGGGATATGTGTGGACATTTATGGAACTCGGTGTTTGGTAGAGCAGTGCTTTAATTTGGTTTTTGTAGTGAATACATTTGCACTGACCTTGTCATCTGTAAACCTTTCAGCTTTTAGTGCTGCAGAGGAGAATTTTCCTGTGCAAATTGTGTTGGAGGAACTTCCATTTGCTGTTTAGGCTGCTTTACATTACTATGACAACGCTACTTCCATATACTGTTAGAGTTCACTTAAAGTTAGAATGGTTTCTTTTGAAAGGTTTTTCACATTACAGATGAGGCACTTTCATTTACATGTGATCCTTTTATACAAGTGCATTAATGGGCCGTACAATAAATGATGCATTGTTCATCAATAGGAAAGGAATATGGTGGGCATAACTACTAGTACACTTGCTCAACGCACTAACTTGTGTGCAACGATTAGCTGCTTTGCCTGATAGTTGCATGTGTGTAGCTGTTCTGTACTACGTCATTCATTGACCTGACCAGCAGATCACTGAATGATGCCTGACCAAACTGCTACACACTCCATCTTGTGTATCTGTCCGTAATACTAGATCCATAGATCTCCCGACACTCGCCTCATCCCTGTCCTCTAGTCTCTCCTCCCTTTTGACAGTTAGACGATAGACTCTATTGCCCCCTTGCATTCCCTCAGACGAGGAACCTCTAATACTCATCCGTGGCTCAACCCCCACCTCCCGTTTTATACGCAGGTGCATGTGTGCTGATGAACGTGCGTGGAGGAAGTCCTGTGCAAAGGCTGACTTTCTCCATTACAAGTTCATGCTGCAATGTCTCTGCTCTGGGCTCCTGCTGGCAAAACAGGACTATTACCGTAAACTAATAAATAACAACAAATCGAACCCACGTCGCCTGTTCTCCATCTTCAACTCCCTTCTGCACCCCTCTCCCACTGACCCTCTCCTTTCTCTGCACCCTCCCCAGGACTTTGCGCATTACTTTCAGCATAAAGTGGAGTCCGTTCATGTGCAGATATCTGGTCCTAGGGATGACTCTCAGATCATGTTGCCCTCTCCTCCCTCAGCTATTCTTGGATCTTTTGCTCCTGTGACCCATTCAGAAGGGTCTTGCCTGCTTCTATCATGTCCGCTCACGACCTGTCCTCTTGATCCCATGACCTCTGTATTACTGAAGCACTGTAATCATGTGTTTACCCCTATACTCGCCCACATATTCAATGCCTTCCTTACATCTGGAATTTTCCCTTCTGTCTTTAAGCACGCCCATGTTAAGCCCATACTAAAAAATCCCTTGCTGGGCCCCTTTTGTTTAGCCAATTAACGCCCGGTCTCTCTCTTACCGATAGCCTCTAAACTGCTAGAATGATTACTCTTCTCCCGTATCACTAACGACCTTCATGCTCATAACCTATTGGATCCATTGCAATCTGGATTCCGTCCTGTGCATTCCATCGAGACGGCCCTGTGTAAGGTTATAAATGATCTGCAGGTTGCAAAGGCCAATGGTCACTTTTCTATTCTTATTCTCCTTCACCTCTCCTCTGCTTTCAACACAGTCGATCATTCCCTCCTAATGCAGATACTTCACTCTTTGGGCATTCGGAATGAAGTGGCATCCTGGTTTCTATCCTATCCCTCTAACCGAACTTACTCTGTATCTTATGCTAGCAATACCTCTTCTCGTGTGGGGGTCCCGCAGGGGGTCTGTCCTTGGACCCTTATTGTTCTCCCTCTACACTATTTCCTTGGGAGATGTTATTACCTTTTTTGGCTTCAAATATCATTTATATGCAGACGATACACAAATCTATTTGTCCACACCTACGCTAACTCCTGACATCCAATCACGTGTCTCTGACTGCCTCCTTGCCATCTCCTCTTGGATGTCTCAACGCTACCTCAAATGAAATCTTTCTAAAACTGATCGATTTCCACCTAAACCTGGTCCTGTTCCATCTTTCTCCATCTCTGTTGAGAATACCCCCATTTCCCCTATCCAATTGGCACGCTGCCTAGGGGTAATTATTAACTCCTCTCTCTCCATTTCTAACCACATTAACTATGGAGAAAACCTGCCGCTTCTTCCTCCGTGATATAGCCAAAATCCACAGGTTCCTTTCTCTCCCAACCACCGCTATGCTTATCCATGCTCTCATCCTATCGCGCCTGGACTATTGCAACATACTACTTTCTGGTCTTCCTGCTTCCCACCTCTCTCCCCTTCAGTCTATACTTAACTCTGCCACACGTATTGTTTCACTCTCTAATAAACAGGATCCCAAATCTCCTCTGTACCGGACAACAACCTCCCCGTTAAACAGCGCATTGCTTACAAAATCCTTTCCCTAACATTTAAATCCCTTTGCTCTGCTGCTCCTCCTTATATTTCCTCTCTAGTCTCACCATATGTTCCTGCCCGTACCCTCCGCACATCGCAGAACCAGTTCCTGTACAGACCCTGTACTGCTTCCTCTCGCCTTAAACCTTTCTTTCTTGTGCCTCCCATCCTGTGGAATTCTATTCCCCTCTCTCTACGTCAAGAAACCTCGATTAGCAGGTTTAATCTAGCCTTACATCCTACCTATCTGGTAACCAGCACAGTATATGACAGTACATTTGATTGTTTTATTTACACTGCATACATCTTACTCCAGCACTTATACCCACACCATTGTATCTGTATGTTACCCACCTAACTAGATTGTAAGCTCTGCAGGGCAGGGACCTCCTTACCTCTTGGGGCAAAGCACTAGCACTTCTATTTATATAATTTATATATTTATATACTGAACTATCTATGTATTTGTTCTCCTTGTATGACTTAATTGTATTTTGTTATTGTACAGCACTGCGTCCCCAAGTGGCGCTTTATAAATAAACTATACATACATACACATGAGATTATCGCCAAAATGATACTCAGCCCTGTTTGTTCATCGGACGCCATGCGCTGTATAAGACGTGTGTATCAGACGCCTTTAGGATTAGAATAAGAGAGGTTTTGTTTTTGCACATTTGCCTGGTGACTGTTGCTGACACACACAATGTCTGTTCACATTAGATACCAATAACCTGTTTTCCACAGTCTGAAAAGGTTTAAGAACCACTGGGCTAGAATAATACTGACTGTATTACTGACTATACAGTAGGAATCTTACATCCTAACGTTCCCCCAGTGTTTGGACAACCACCTGGTTATCCGATCACAAAATGGACGGGCATTAACAGGAATGGATCTTAGATAATAGTTTTGACTATCGAACATGGCCAAGCATACAATGGCACCATGCAATCATTTAATGTCTTTACTTGTTTATATCTTTCAGCTTCATGTTCGTGTATGTGTTTCAACCCAGAAACCAGAAGGCTCACCGTAGGTCTGGACAATGGTACAATCTCTGTACGTATCTTTATTGGTTTCTTTCTGTTAACGTGAATGTAAAGAGGCTGGAAGCTGTATATTTACATTTAAAGGAATACCGATGCTAAAACAAGCAAAACCACAACTCCCAGCATTCCTTGGTGGCATCGCTGGTTTAAAGAAAATAGGAAAACACTGCAGAGTCTCATTGACTGCATTGTACAAAATACTGTAAACTGGCCCTTTAACTCTATACTGTATAGGTATTTCATTTTAAAAAGTATTTGGCCCCTAATCATATTTACCATAATCCATGCAAACAGTCCTTCCAGATAGGAAGAGAATCAACTGCAAATCTGCTCTGTTCTAATAAGAAGCATTATACCCTCCCCCTCTGTTGTCCTGGGCAGCAAAGCAAATCCCATTATCTGTACCAGGTATTGGGTTTCCTTATTGTCTGTGATTGAAAAAACTTCATAGAGATCAATGAACAAAGCTTATTCCAGGCAGTTCAGCGTGAGTTTTGCTGATTACTTAAAACTCGTACACATGCTTGATGTGCGCACCGAGCCACGACCCCCGACACCTACTGCTACCCACGACAAACAGACGTTTTGGCTGAGAATCGTCCGTGTGTACGTGTTCGGTCAGGGGTCGTTCGTTGACCAGCCCAGCGGACCAGACGGCCATACCAAACGATAATCGTACTTGTATGGCTGCTAGGTCAGGTATAGTAAGTTGGTTCACCGGGTCAGACCAGCAACAATGTCTGAATAATAATTGACATATGATTATAATTGGCTTGTCCGTCAATGGTTGTGTGCAAAATCGAACGATTGCACTTAAATTCTCAGTCATCCAGGCACATGGATGCTTGGCATTACATAGACGCTTGATATTCGCAAATCACGTTTACAATTCCTAAGCCACAGGATCTAATATGTGACAGGGGAGTTATTCAGTGGAATCCACTTGCTGCTGGACTATGATCAGATTCTCCCTACATATTTCAATACATTTGGCACCTTCTAAAGGATGTTTATTGGATTTTTTTTGTATTCCCTATAACCGCTTTATCTGTTCCCTTTCTCCCAGCCTTCCATTGAATTAAACTGACATTATTGCCCTGCAGAAAAGGCTAATACACAATAGAATAGAGAATATAAAATTCCTTTATACAGTTACAGAATGTATTTGAAATGTGTTTATACTCCCAGCCTATATGATTGCAGTTTATTTATCAAGGTCAGCTAGCAGGAAGCAGAGTGAGCAAACTGGTAATGTGATCTGTGTCTATAGTGAGTGCTGTTGCATTGTTAATATTTAATGATTTACTGCCAGTAGTTCTGTGTTTTTTGGTTTTATGTTTACCTATGTACTGTAGTTAGACCCCCAAAGATTGTAAATCTAAAAAGGGAACACTTTATTACTGTGCATTTAATGGATACTATAGGCATTAAGTTGGTTACACACTGTGTGACAGATAGAATCTGCAAGATTCAGATGGGACTACACAGTCACGATCGTACTCCCTATATAAAGTATATATAAAGTATAGGGAGAACATTCCTGACTGCCATACTCCCTCTGATCGTGGCCGAATCCAGCTACTTTAGTGCAGGAAGCCGACAGCGAACGAGGGAAGTGTTTTTTTCTGAAATGATTTACCAACATGTAACGTTCATTGGTGTCAAACTATCGTTTTGGCCAGACACACTTTACATGGTACCACGGGATTGGTCTTTTATCGGCAATATGCGTACCCAGCTTAAGGGTCTCAATCCAATTGGCTATAGTGTGTGGTATTACCTTACATTCAATTTAACACCTCTAGTGCGACATTGAATCCTACAATGGGAATAGGGACAGATTCCCACTTACTAACTCGCTATTCATGGGTATGGAGAAAGTACCATGGGAGAGTCACAACTGCTGGGCAATGCTTCTCTGGGAGTTTGTTATGGTTTACAGTAGTGATGCCCAAAGAAACAGGTCACCAATGCATCTCATTATTTATCTCTGTATTTACTGCTGCTAACTGCTCATGTTGGGTTACAGAAACTCCTGTGTGCCAGAGCTCTTAGGCTAGGTACAGACAGTAGGTAGGCATGGAATAATATTTTAGCATGACCAACCACCCTGTGCAATATTTAGATTGGTCAGGCTAAAATATCACCCAGATTTTTTGCTGACAGGTGTTTATTCACCAAATCAGTAAAAGTGAGCAGACATGGAGATTTTTCAGGATTAGGTGTCATTTTGAAACTTCTGCTGTGCAATATATCACTTGGCAGATCTGTCAGGAGAAAAAATATTGGGAAGAAGTTGGCCCATGTGTTATATAAAGGGCATGTCCACCCCCAAAACTTAAACTTATTAATCTAACCCACTACTGGCCCCACTGTGAAGTTTAAAAAAATCCTTACCATACATCCCTGCTCCTTAGGGTTCTCCTGCAGTGCTTGTCCAAACTCCAGGAAACTGAAGAGTAGGAGCCTTCCTGTCCTAACGGTTTCTGCCTCTGATCTGTCCTCTGAGTTGTTTCTTGCATGGGCAGGGAAGCCCTTTTTCTGGATCCCTCCTCGCTCGTCCGATATTCTAGCATGAAATCCTTTTAATATAAGCTAGCTACCCCCTGCCCAACCCCAACCGCTGCATAAGTTCAAACGAATCCGAATCATATTTACAGCCCTCCTCTCCCACGGTGCTCTCCATTGCTGGCAGCCGCGTTTGTGATTGGCTACTTTTCGAACTAACGCTGTGTTTGGGTCTGGGTAGGGGGGAGCTACGTTATATTAAAAGTTTAGTTTTATGGTGGACATTCCATTTTTATATATGTATTAAAGCATTTAGCGGTTTTATTATTTTTTTTAACACATACAATATAAAATATATATGGAGGTAGCTTAAGTATATTAACCCAGATATTGTATTTTCACTTTAACTGGAACACCGCACCATTTTAATGGAAACCACTGACCATTTGGAAGAAATGTAATGTTCCAATAAGTATTTCCAAGTTTTAAAGGGTATTCATAGGTTTAAAATTCCCTCCTCTTTAGTTGTACCCAGACTACACACATTGTACAATAACACACATTAATTTTACCTCTGGATGAATAACCCACAAGGAATTATCCTCTTTACAAGCTTCTTCTTCAGACTAGTTATAGTGACACCCCCTCACTTGTCCAGCGATCCAAACAAAAAGAACCTGCTCTTCCTGCAGGTTATTTCTTAAAGGGTAACTGTGGTCTTCATACAAGTGTCCTCTATTTAAAAGAGCTTCTCTGAGTTATACACAGACAGTCAGGATAAATCAGGTGAGTGACAGTCACAGTTGCTCTGTAAAAGCCTGATCTTTTCTAAAGCTATTTAAAGACCGTTAATGCAGTAGGATACAACTGGGCATGCTCAGTGCCTGTGGCAAGGGGGGCAGAGCAATGGTGCTTGTGATGTCACAACTCACAGTGCTAGCTGGAAACACCACCCTATATACTGCTATAGGTTTGGAAGTTTGTGTCTAGAAGCATGATCCTGGAGCTGTTTTAAAGGTAGGAATGTGTTCTTTTTAATAATGGTCACTTGTATAGAGACCACAGTTACCCTTCAAATCCATAGATCTTAGAACAAAAAGAAGAAAAACTTTAGACAGTAATTTTGTTTGTGCCCAGTGGATATATATGGATGTATATGGGGTCTGGAAATGACAAACCCAGGATAAAAACGAGAGATAATACCCACATGTATACCAAGTACTTGGCTCCTTCTTTGCATAAAGGTTTTACTCTCATTTTCCAGTAATACTTTTGCAAACATTGATATATAATTTTAATAAATATCTATGTAAATACAGTAGTTCTGCCAAGTTTTTCTATGGTCTGGATTTTGGAACTGCTATCAAGGATTCCTTCATAAAAACTGAGGCTTGTTTTACCACTATTGTCTATACCCTACTGCTCCTGAGTGTGGATGTTGAAATTCTTATTCTATGTAAAATGTGTCTTATCATTTTATCCCTGAATATCACACTGCAAGTTTATCACTTGTATTACCTGTACAGAATGACTTTGTACCAGGGGAATGCAGGGGATAACTACCAGGAGATCAACTGCAGGAGGGCCCAGGAGCCAAGGGGGCTCCATCTTCTTTTTCCTATGAAAGCCTCCTCCCAGAAAACCACTGTGGATGAAGCATGTATAGGGGCCCCATCATAATTTTGCTGGGGGCCCCATTAGTTCCCCCTAGTTCCATCACTGGGGGAATGGTGTCAATTGCGTGCGATTGCCTGTGGGTTTTTTCGTTTACCTTGGTGGTTCCATGCAATGTTCTTTCCTGTTTTAATGATTTTTGCTGACAAATTTCCATTTTAGGGTTTGCTTCTGTTTAAATGCCAAGACTGGAGGCAACAGGATGGGAAGTTTTATTTAAATATGCTGGTTTGGTTGCATTGTTTGTTAAAAATCTTAACTTGTATAAAAGCACAGGGGTTGCACCTTATCGCCGGCTCTTAGCTTGTCTTAATAGTTTATTTTCTTAAAGGGGAAGAAAGGTAAAAGACAAACGTTATTCCCCACATTTTGGTTATGCTTTCCTGAGGAATATTTCCTTGTTCCCCATCCCAAACGCCATTAAAACCATAATTAAAATGAAATAGTCAAACTAAGCTCTCTGCATATATTTTCCATTATAGAGTCCACCATCCTTTGTTCCAAACTGTTAGGCTGGGTACACACCAGCAGATATTTATATCTGCTGGTGTGGGGTGGTTGGTTGGCGATCGGACATGTTGGTAAATCACAGCAGATCATGCGGTTCCATATGGGACCGCACAATCGGTTGCGCGCACTGTCGGCTGCTGCCTCTATTGCCGCGGCCGACAGTCATTTGTCCCAACAGAGCTTTCGCTAGTAGCGAGCGCTCGGTCTGGACAAATAATGGGTCCGTGTGTACCCAGCCTTAATATCACCTGCATGCAAATCAACACAGTGCCTCTTGCTGGTATTGCTGGTATTGTCCCCCCAGCAATGAAATCCTATACTGATCCAATTGTGTGATTTTCAATGCAAAGGCCAAACAGTCTGGTCAGGGCCTCTCCCCTGCCTGAATAAAAATTAAGGGCTGCAGTACGAACTAGGGGAGGAGGGAATTCACTATATGGCAAATATTGTTACAGTCAAGTTAAGTCTGTATCACTTTTTCTTGGGATAAAGCTAAATACACACAGAGTGCTAGAGGGTCTATGCTTTGTCTTGTGTTCTCGCTGTTCGACACGTGCCATATCCAGACAGATATTCATGACCAACCATCAATAAACTGGTCATTAGTGGCCTATTAAAAACAAGGCTGCTAGCCAAAATTTACTGACGAGCCCAATGTTCTTTTCAACTGTAAATCCGTTTGGAGATATTCAATCATGTATAGGAGAGTCAGAGGAGAGGAGTTGGGCATAATTCTGCCTTTGTATAGAGCCCTTGTAAGGCCCCATTTTGTGTACACAGTGCAGTTTTGGGCACCATTCAATTGAAAGGATATCAACCATTAGAAAGAGTACTCAGACTAACCTGATATAATGGAATGGAGAATTTGTGTTGTGAAGATAGATTATCAAAGTTTATTTGCAAGAAAAAAGGAAAATGAAAACCCTGTACAAATATATGAATGGACTAAGCTTTGATAAGTGGAGGGGTTGAGCTTGATGGACTGTTCATTTTTTTTTATCAACCCAAAATTAACTAGGTGACAATATCATCCTGTGTGTGCCATCTCTTAAGCTCTGTACACATGTACGATCATAGGCCATTTCAGCCAACTATCAGTTGGTGCATGGGCACTTGGTTGGGCGACCCAGTGGATCATCAACTACGCCCAACCAAACAGCCGTTCGTCTGTTACTTGTGCATAGTGGGTCGGGCATGCGCTTATGAGTGTACAAACCTTTAACAGTCAAGATGTTTATAATCTGCCTTTTATCAGGATTTCTGCTCTCACGCTACATGGATGAACCACACTGAACCTGCCCAGACCTTATAGCTGTAGACAATGCTGTATTTCTGTAAAACAAAATACTTTTAAAGTTAAGTGATGCATCATTCATATCGGTAATTTGTGGGTTACCATACAGGGAAAATGTATTGTAGCTTAAAGATTTGCTTTAAGAATTCAACAGGAATTTGTATATGTCAATTTCCAATAATCGAATTCCAGGCCATCATCTAATAGAATCTTTTAAGGTTACACTCTGTTCCTTTGTTTTTCAGGAATTTGTTTTGGCAGAGGATTATAATAAAATGAACCCAGGGAAAACTTACCTCGGTAAGTTAAAGTGAAAAGTCAACACACAGACTTTATTACCTATGTTTGTTTTCATTATCTCCTAAATAATCTTAATACCAGCCTTCATTCCCTCGGCTGCCTTCTGCTTGCTTTCTTGCCTTTTCCGTGCATGGAAGCAAATAGAAGGGGCTGGACCGGCAGCAACTCCTGTGATTGGCCTAGACATTGCATCTCAGCCAATCGCAGGATTTGCTGCCGGTACGGCTTTTATACTTTATTCCGTGCACGGAAAAGGTACGGAAGCAAGCAGAAGGCAGCCGAGGGAACAAGGGTTAAGTATGTTTAGAAGCTGAAATTTCTAACTTTCTACCTTGTGAGGTGTGGATTTTTGTTTATTTTTTATTGGGAGGTAGAAATTACCAATCCTATATACCTGTTCCAACTACTCTTCATTTTAACTGTATTTTAAAAAACTTTATATACGTGATAGTTATCGTAAGTAAGTATATTTATTTTATAATTGACTTAGTGTTAGGACCTTGGTATTTTGGACCGGTCCAATAAAATCAGTGGTAATCCATACATTCTGATGTTTTTCAACATGGTTAAAAGTGACTTTGTTTATGGTTATAGTTATCAGTGCTAATTAGCTTTTACATGGTGAAGTGGTGTTACAAAATTCAGAAAATCCAGCTGCCCATTTAGATGTATAATGCAAAAATGCAAGGCGATGAAGATGGTTAATGTTCTGTTTCTGATTCTCGTATCTGCAGCACATCAGGCAAGGGTATCCATGGTACTATTTGTCCTGGAGATGGAATGGTTATTGAGCACTGGGCAAGACAAGCTTTTCACTTGGCACTGCTCAGAGAGTGGACAGCGTCTAGGAAGCTATCGTACTGCTGCCTGTGCCTCGTGTCTTCAGTATCCTTTTTAATCCATGTATAGGATATAGTTTATAACTTACTACTGAATGCTGTAAAAGGGTCTGGCACTACCTTACTCCTCTTTCTAGTATATATAAAGAAAAATGTTTAGAGTCATAGCCATAGTAATAATATAATACAGCAGCATTGTGTTTGAATATACCTAACAATCTTTCCTCTCCTCCTGCTTCTAAATTTGCATTTTCCAACTTTTTATTTTGCTATCCAGGGGGATTTTTCTCACTATCAGGGTTGGTGTGGAACCAAATCTCTACCGATCCCAAACTTTGTGACTTTACCACCGAGCCAATCTCCAAAGGTGGGAGCAGGTTGCAATGAGAATGATTTATTCTATTAAAGCCAACAATGCAATTGCACCTGAATAGGAACGTAACTGGGTTCAAAACATGTTGTGTTGGTCTCTACAATAAATGTTTTTCTAGCAAAGAAATTGCTGAGTTCTCTCACGTGAACTTTCTTTGTTACAAGGGATCTATACAGAGGCAGAATTATGACCATTTCTTTTGATGCTATGTTCTTTTTTTTATATATGAAAAAATGTATTTGTAGATACCGCTTGACACTGCTTAGAGCTACCAAGTCTATAATCCACATTAAGTCCGAAACAAATCACAAAACCAAGCCGGGCACCCGGAAACAAAATAAAGACTCCAGTGAAATCAATAGTCTTTGTTCACAATACATATAGAAGAAAACGTCCACGCCTGACACGTTTCATGTGAGACCACACGAATGATGCCTCTGATGAAGTGTGGTCTCACACGAAACGCATCAGGCGTGGACGTTTTCGGGTGCCCGGCTTTGTTTTGTGATTTGTTTTCTATATGGCTAGCCTGGCAAAGGGCCTGGGGCATGGATGCACCCGGGCCACCTTTCTAAGTGGGTAAGTTCATTGCCTACGTTGTGTACTTGCAGTTTATCTGCTACAGTTTAACCTGTTCATGATTTGTGCCATGTGGACGCCGCTGACTGACGAGGGCTGGGGGCGTGTCCACCCAGCCCTATCGGCAGAGCACGTACATCCCTTGAATTTTACTGCAATTTAATTGTTACATTATTTCCCACACCCCATAATTATATTATATTTGGTGGCTGAGATTGGGAGGTTGGCTAGCCTGACAATCATTCAATTCTATTGAATTAACTCCTATCTCTATCCCATAAAGGGTATACCCAGCATTCATGCTTTTTCCCAAATGCATCATTTTGCATTTCTCAACATTAAACTTCATTTTCCACTTTGCAGCCCAATCACCATGTAGGTTTTAGTCCGTTTGTAAGGTAGAGACACCCGGCACTGAGCCTATAGTCCTGTACAATTTAGTATCATCAGCAAACACAGATTGTACTCCAACAAATAGAAAAGTTGAGACCACATTTATCTCTCCTTATTAACGTCCGCCACACCTTCTCTTCAGAAAAAAGGCTTTAAAAATAATTTGTCCTCTATGTGCTCAGATTTTCCTACTGTTGTTCATTGGTATTTTACTTTTTGTTCTTTTTTTTGTCTGTGTTTAATGAAGTTTAGCTACATGTCCACAAATATCTTCTATTCTGACTGGTATATATGGGGTACACATGCATAAGTGCCCCGTGGTGTTTATGCCTCTTAACCTTATCATGATAGATTTGATGTGGAGACAAGGCATGCTTTTGTTGGGGACCACTCTGGCCAGGTTACCATCCTTAAACTTGAACAAGATAACTGTAGCCTTATCACAACGTTTAAGGGCCATGCAGGTAAGAAGACTAACTTCTGTATGTCCATATACAGACAGTCCCCGTGTTACAAACATCTGACTTACATACAACTCCAACTTCCATACAGAGCAAATGGAGGGGCATAAGGGCAAATACAGCATAGGGGTCTGCAGGAGCGTACAGACAAGTGGTCCACCTTTGGTTGGCTACCCACCACTGTTAAATGGACCCCCAACCCTCCCCTTTACCCACCTTGCACTGTACCAGAAGCAGCTGACCGGAAAGCCGGATGGCACTGCAATTCCATTTAAAAATGCTGCTAACATCTATGTCTGCATTGTTTAATAGGTATATGTACCTGTTCCAACTTAACTACAAACTTAACAACAAACCTATAGAACTGGTTCTTAACCCGGGGATTGCCTGTATCAAGTAACCGTTCATAAATAAATCGCCATGTGTCTTTTAGTAAACTAGTTTAGAATGCATATTAGGTTCCCCTAGCCCGTCCTCACATATGCAGATAAGAATCAGAGACTTCTGGGTAATTTTAGAAAATGCTATTTGATAGAATCGATGATTCTGGCAAGGATTAGGTAAAGCCAATAGCTAGTCTTTCTGATGAGAATTATAGTGGTTCTTCTGATATATCAGTGCAGTTGATTGTGTGGCCCATTTAAAACCACGGAATTAGGGGAAAGTTTCAACCATATCCATATGTCTTGAATGTTTTGTTTTATAATTAAACAAAAATGAAATTTATGTGGAATCCAGGGCATCAATATTTATTTCATAGTCTGTTACTAGCCCAATAACTAGCACATTGGACAGCTCTATCCACTGACATAGTCCAACCTCCTGACAGACCCTCCAGCTTCTATCATATGCATTCATGCACATATGGTACAGAAGGAGGGAAGTGGATGAGAAGAACTGCAGGAGAGTGGTCACTGGCGGATCTTGGGTGCAGGAGTTCCAGATGAAAATGGAAGGTAGTAGTATTGGGTTTTATTTTAGCTTTGGGGGGGAAAACAATTTCCCCCACTTTACATATCCTTTAAAGTAGAATAAACCCCAATGAAATATAAAATAAGGCAATTCCCTGCTGTAATAATGTATCTTTTAAGTTTAATAATGTTATACAATGCCTGCCCTCTGACTGTTGTACCATTCTGCACCTAGTAATGTTAGCACTATTAAATCTATGGGGCTTGTTCCAAGTAGCTATCTGGGTGGATGCTAGGTGTTTCCAATATCTTGGGGAGAAGATGAGTTGCATTAATATCTGTTGTATTGATTTATAAGCAATTGTAGCATATAAATGTCAGATCACATTCTCATTGCATGGGGAGTTATATGAACTTATTTATTTTTACACTTTAGTTGCCCTTTAAGTTTTTCCTTAAGTTTCCTTGCTTTACCTGTGGTTTTCCTTTATATACGGGAGCAATCTGAGTGTCTAACACTTCCCACTGTCTATTACAGCTGGCGTGACAGCTCTATGCTGGGACCCTGTTCAAAGGCTGCTATTTTCTGGGAGTTCGGACCACTCCATTATTATCTGGGACATAGGGGGTCGGAAAGGAACAGCACTGGAACTCCAGGGGCACAAGTAAGTAAATGGAAAATGTTTTTGTTTTGAAACTTGGAAACCTGCTGGTGTTTACAGAATAGGAATTTAGCTTTGTGGACTGAAGGTGTGTCTGGTCTAACAACCTGGTTGTTTTCCTGTACACACTGCAGGGAGAGCTAATTGTTCACTCTGGGAACCAGTATGTTGCTTAGAAACCAAAATATCAGCATCCTGTGTACCAATAGTTCTTGTGATGCCGGTGAATGAGCAGATGCTAGTAGACCCACGATCCTCTTTGATAGAAGTTGACTTTAATTTATAATTAAACATTTCAATGTAATAGTTTGTTTAAAGCAAAATGTACCAAAATATGCAGAAAACCACATAGAGGAAGTACAAGGAGCTATTAATAGAGGAAGAAGAGCCACAGGAGGAACACCTCTTGTACGTTATCATTTAATGTGGAGACAAGTACGGCATGTTTAGCACCACAGTGGTTCTTGTGTGTGCAAATCCTCCACAATAAGTGATGAAGTAGCAGCTTCTGCTGTGCCATTGTGTCCTCTGCTATTGCTATTTATATTTTAAAGATCGGTGGAACATCTGACACTATCTGATTTAGCCACTTACAGACCTTCAGGATAGAAATAAAAATAGTCGTTTAAATTGCGTTTACAGGGGGAATCCCATCCCATTGCAATTTAAACGACTGGACAGCCCTATTTTCATTTATGCATTGAGCAGATCAACTGACAACCTACTGATCTGCTTCACCTTCTGTTTCATCCCCCGTCTCTTCTAGACTGTAAGCTCTCTTGGGCAAGGCCCTCCTTTCTATTGTACCACAGTAATGCTGAAAAGCTAGGTACACACCATACAATAATTCGGGCCGACCGTCCGACATTTCAGTGTTTTGGTCGGTTGGACCTAATAATTGGATGTGTTTTGCGGCCAGACGCGACCAATCACCGAATCAGATGTCCTGTATGCACCACACAATCGGTTGCGCCTAACTGTCTGACACGGCTACTTTTGCCGCAACCGACAGTCCTTCCTCCTGGCCGACCTTAACTCTCGTCTTTACACACTGAATTCTGCTGGACCTGCACTGGAATAATTTGCACTTTGTATTACTTGCACCACCCTTGTATGTAACGTATGTTTTCCTCATATGTATTAATGCAACAGTAAAGCATCATTAAAGATGTTGGTGCTATATAAATCCACAATAATAATAATGATCCTGAAAGCATTTAAACAACAACTTGGAGGCTGCAAACTTAAAGGTCAAATATTATTTTAAGAAGTCCCTATCCCATTGAGGCAGGAAATCATATTCCTACGTGTCTGGGTGGCTCTCAGGGATGTAGGTTCAACAACAAAAGTCTGTACCAAAATCTCCCGTTTAAAGTCGCTGGCATTCTCCAATATGGGTTACACTGCCTTACCCCAAACGTATTCAATAGTTCAAAAAGTAATTTAGAGAGGTCCAGACATTGATTTTGTGCAAAGGAATGTATTTATTCCTTCATTAAGAGTACAAAACAGGCAACGTTTTGGGCCTACTCAGCCCTTTATCAAGTCTCAGGGATGTAGGAATGGGATAGGGGCTTTAACATCTCAAAAGTGTTTTGGGGTACGGTTGCCCTTTAACTTTCATGAAATAAATTAAAATGAAGCTGTTGGCACATGAAAACATGCAATATATTTTACCTTTTTACCTTTTTTTACCATAAACTAATGGTTTATGGTAAAACTACGTGCATTTCTCAAGTCCTCAATTGTATGAAATGAAAGATTGATGGTTCTCTAACCTTCTTGTATAATAATTAGTGGATGTTTTACAGTGACAAGGTTCAGTCCATCAGCTACGCACACCACACACGGCAGCTGATCTCCTGCAGCGCAGATGGTGGGATTGTAGTCTGGAATATGGATGTTGAAAGGCAGGAGGTAATTTTCAGTGTTTTTATTACCATATGGCTGATTGTACCCAGTGGCGTAGCTACAGACTTATGGGCCCTGCTGCAGAATTTGGTGATGGGGGCCCCCCCAACCCCGCAACAAACACAAATTCGCACCTCATATACCCCTATAATACTAAAACAAAACAATAGAGCACAATAACAGCGATAACACATAATAGTAAGACATGGTAGTATTAAAACCATGTACAGTTTATTTACTGCTGGCCTTTATGGCTTGCAGAATTAGAGAGATGTTTTTCTCCTAGGTTAAAGCCGGACTGGTATTTTACATATCTCTCAGGACAGGGACTTTAACATTGACTTGTTAACAAACTGCAGTTAAACTAAACAAAATATAAACAGTTCTAGGCATTTTTCAAGACTCTACGTCTAGATTTGGATTCTGCGAAAGTGTTCACAAGGTTGTCAATATCCATTTTCCTAGCTCGTTCATTTTCACTGCTCAGAATGGCAAGTCCTGAAAGTCTTTGTTGGGACATTATACTCCGCAAGTAGGTTTTAATAAGCTTTAACTTAGTATAGTATAGTATTTGAGGTTGAATAAAGACATACGTCCATCCAGTTCCCAACCCATCTGCACTATCCTCATTTCCTGCCTAACTGTTGTATCCCGAGAAGGCAAAAACACCCCCACAATTATAAGGGGGAAAAAATCCTTCCTGACTCCAAGTGGCAATCGGATTTCCCTGGATCAACTCTACTTTATGTATCAATACCAGTAACTTGCAACATTCCTTGTTTGCAGAAACCATCCAGCTTTTTTTGAACTCACCAATATACCTGCCATTAACAACGTCCACTGGAAGACGGTCCATAGCCTTACCGTTCTCAACAGGTGAAAACCCTTTCCGAGCTTGAAGCCTAAACCTTTTTTCTTCAAGTCTTAAGGGATGTCCTCGTGTCCTTTGACATGTTTCTTGGTGACAATGCCCCAGATATGTATTGTATGGCCCGTTAATGTATTTATACACAGTAATCATATCCCCAAGCAAGCGCCTTTTCTCCAGCGTACATAATTGTAACTTTTCCAGTCTCTCTTCATATTCAAGCTCCCCCAATCCCCTTATTAATTTAGTTGCCCTTCTCTGAACCCTTTCCATTTCAAGATGTCCTTTTTTTTACACAGGATTCCAAAATTGCACTGCATTATTCCAAATGAGGCCTTACCAATGCTTGTAAAGAGGGAGAATTACATTTTCCTCCCTTGAATCCATACCTCGCTTATACAAGACAATACCATAAAACTTGGAGAAAGATCTTTCTGCTGAGGCCACTGTAACTGGTAGTGTGAGAAACAACAACAAACCTGTACACACATCTGGAAGTGTTGAAGACAAAACAGCATTGTCCACAATCCCACAATAGTAAGATGCTTGGTTCCTTTATTGTGGTGCACATACAGATTTCATTTTTCAGTATACTCCGAACACTCAACAGCTGCATGGGAAAGTCGGGATAGATCTTCCTGGTAGTTTATTTGCAGATTTGTTGCAGCTTTAACCAGGACATCATCTGATTCTTCTACAAGGATGTAGGCTGAAGAATTTTGGAACTCTGAACTATGGTGTTCATCCCTGCAAAGTGTCTAGATAACAGAGCGTTAATGATGCCTAATGTGCCATAAAATACTGCAGCTTTGAAACGGCTTTCAGGATCTTCCAGACGTTCATCTTCACACAGTTCATCATAATGTCTTTTCACTTTAGCCGCTGTTTTATTATCAAAACTTGCAGGTATTCCCCACTTTCCTGCAAGTGAGATTGCAGTTTTTTTGGCATCCTTATAATTACTTCTGTATTCCCTGAGAACTGCTGCGGAATTTTGTATCAGATAAGCAGCATAGGACCGATCCATTTCCTCTGCCTGCAACACTAGAAATGGAATTAAGGGTTTCAGCAGCACAGTGCACATATAAGGCATTTGGCTCTTTCTCCGAAATACGAGCTTATATACACTGCTCATTGTTGCTGCTCCATCATATCTTTGTCCACGGCATTTACTAAGCTCTAGACCCTTTTCCTCTATACTTTGGACAATATCTTTCTCAAGACCGGCAGCACTTTGGTCTTCTACTGCCTGAAAACCCAGAATGACCTCGTTCATAGTTATATCGGTTGCCCTAAGAGACTCATCCCGTCTAACAGTGACGTAACTGGTCAATTCTGGATATATCTTGAGTAGTATCCATAATGATAGAGTAAAACTGTGATGATCTGATATCAGAATTTCAGATTCTACCTGCTTAGCCAGCATGTTGATTACTTCATTTTGTATGGATGGACTCAATTATCGGATCGAGCCCTGTTGTAATTGGAGAAGTTCCCCTAAAACGTGGTGATAGTAAGCTAGGAATTCAATGATGGCGAGGAAATGGCAGTTATTGCTCTCTCCTACTTTTTCTCTGTGACCAAGGAATGCTATATTGCCCATTGCCATTGTTAATGTCACTTTAATTATTCTGTTCATGACCTGTCTCCAAAGATTTTTCTCTCTTAAAACTGACTTTTCATTCTCAGCATCTATGGTTTTATTCCTCCTCCGCTGCTCATATACAATGCACGCATCCAAGGGAGCCTGGGAATTCTCGTGAATATTTATTTTAGCAGAGAGCCTTTGCCACTTCTGTATTCCCTTTGCCCATGCAGGCTCAAAGCCCAGTTTTTTTCTATCTCCAAGTAACCAGCATGGTTCACAGTTAGCTACATTCTGTTTGGAGAATAGTAAAGCCACATTACTGGAATTTTATGGCCTGCTTTTGTAACTCTGTGATAATAGTTGTCATCCAAATTCACCATTAAAGGATATATGATGGAAAGTACCTGAGGCAAGGAGCTGGATTGATTATTCCTACCTCCCAATACTTTTTGTCGAGGAACTACAGCACATACAGTTTTTATCTGCCATTTTAGTTCTGGGCTTTCCTGTATTAAAGATAGTGCTGAAGCCAGGAGGAAGACTGGCAGAAGCAGTTTTCTTTGTGCTGGTGCTCCTCACAGAAACAATGTTGGGAGGTAGGAATTACCATGCCTACTTCCCTGACCCAGATACATTTTGCTTAATGGTTTGTTTTTTTAAAAAACCTGTATACGCACACATACTTCACCGATCATACTCTAGCAGACTATTTATCTGATACCACAGTATTTCTAAACTTGGATCCTCAAACCTTACACTTTAAAATAACTGACAAACCAACACTGGTAAATACTTGGCACATCGACACTGGTAAAATGCTTGGCCCACAGAAACTGGTAATTTGGCATATAGAACCAGTAAAATGCTTAGCACAGAGATGCTGGTTAAATGCTTAGCAAACAGAGAATGATAAAATGTTTAGTAGATGACTATTGGTAAAATAGTTGGCACGCAAACACAGATAAATGGTTGGCACTGCACACAGCCAGACACTGGTTAAATGCTTGCCACACAGGTAAAATAGCTGGCACATAGACTGGTTAAATGCTCGCCACACACACTGATATAATGTTTAGCATGTAGAAGCTGGTAAAATGCTTTGTACATCAACACTGGTAAATGCTTGGCACACAGAGAATAGCATACAGACATTAGTAAAATAGTTGGCATATTGGCAGTGGTAAAATGCCACTTGATTCACAGACAATGCCACACATTTACAACTGCCAATTTGCAAACCATTTTGATTTCTCAATGTTGGCATACAGGCAAATTGGCAGTTGAAAATGTGTGGCATTGTCTGTGTATCAAGTGGCATTTTACCACTGCCAATATGCCAAATATTTTACCAAGTCTGTATGCCAACTTGGCATACAGACATTGTTAATTGGTTGGCATATTGGCAGTGGTAAATGGTTGGCATCAAGACTTAATGCACAGATTTTGCCAACTGTTTACCACTGCCAATTTCAACAATTCTACCAATGCTCGGGCTGGCTGGCACAAAAGTGTGAAAAAAAAAACAAAGGAAGGCACATTTTTTTTGTAGCAGGCCAGGGTACACCAGCACCACCCCCCTGAAGGTAATAACACCAGGGTAATGTATCACCCTGTACAGTAATAACATTATTATACATGTAATAATAACATATTATATCACCCTATACAGTAATAACATTATTATACATTTAATATTATATCACATTATACAGCAATAACATTATTATGCATGTAATAACTTATTATATCATCCTATATAGTAATAACATTATTATACATGTAATAATAACACATTATATCACCCTATACAGTAACAACATTATTATACATGTAATAATATTATATTACCCTATACAGTAATAACATTATTATGCATGTAATAACTTTTTATATCACCCTATATAGTAATAACATTATTATCACTGTATAATACATTATATTACCCTTTACAGTATAACATTATTATAACATGTAATAATATATATTACCCTATACAGTAATAACATTATATACATGTAATATTATATTACCCTATACAGTAATAACATTATTATACATGTAATAATAACATTATATTACCCTTTACAGTAATAACATTATTATACATGTAATAATATTATATTACCCTATACAGTAATAACATTATTATACATGTAATATTATATTACCCTATACAGTAATAACATTATTATGCATGTAATAGCATATTATATCACCTTATACAGTAATAACATTATTATGCATTTAATAATAACAAATTGGCAGTGGTAAATGGTTGCCATCAAACAGATATTGTCAACTCTTTTTTTTTGCCAATTTCAACCATTTCACCAATGCCAGGGCTAGCTGGCACAATAGTGTGGTGAAAAAAAAACTAAGGCAGGCACCAGACCCCCCCCCCCCCCCAAACTATTGCCCTCCTTGCTTTCTCTGTCCTGAGAATGACCTGGGGCTGAACTTATATTTCAGTTCCTCCTTCCATGCAGAGTCAGCATTATAGTTCCGCTGCCCAACTTGACCTTCCGTCACTCCATGATCCCATCCAGCTCCAGGCGTTCTTCTGCGAGCAGCGCGCACCAGCCCGCCCATATTTCCTGTAGTATACACTTGCGCATGCACACGCGGTAGACACAGCTAGGCAGCTCAGCTGATAGAAGAGTCATGTGTGCGGCTGCGGCGCACCCGGCCCCCGAGGTACATGGGCCCAATCGCAAGTGCGACCTTCGCGACCCCGGTACCTACGCCACTGATTGTATCTTACAACAAGTATATAGTGTGTGTACAGGGTCTATGACCAAGTATAGATATTGCCTGAGAAATGCTGGTAATGCACCTACATGGTTCTTACCAAAGAAGTAACCGCAGGCTGATTCATTTTCTTTCCTCGTATGTCACAGTAAGCGAAATGCTTTTTTTTGTTTTTGGCCCAATTGAGGGCGAATAGATTTTTCTTTCTTTTCCCTGTCCTGCAGGAAAAAAAGATTTAAAAACAATTCCTTGATTTTTCTCTCAGACACCAGAGTGGTTGGACAGTGACTCCTGCCAGAAATGTGACCAACCTTTTTTCTGGAACTTCAAGCAAATGTGGGATCACAAAAAGATTGGTCTCAGACAGGTAATGTGTAATGTACAAAATATATACAGTTCTACACATTATACATACAGATACAGACCTTGTGCTTGGAATTCAGGGTCTGTGATCTTTGTAGGGCAGGAAGGGTATGCACCAGTGGGAAACTGAAATAACATGTCCTTCTGTCACCTAAAAGTCCTATGCTAAGAAAATCTCTGTCTTCTGCTTTGTACAAGTTACTTTAAAGGAAAACTATTGTGTGTATAAAGTTTATTTAAAAAACAGTTAAACTGAAAAGTATTTGGGACACAGATATAGGATTGGTAATTCCTACCTCCCAATATTGTTTCTGTGAGGAGCACCAGCCTAAAGTAAACTGATTTTGCCAGTCTTCCTCCAGGATTAGTCCAGGACTGACTGACAAATGAAAACTGTTGGTGCTGTAGCTCCTGAACGAAATGATATTGTGAGGTAGGAATAATCAATCCTTTAATGAGCTCCCAGCAGTGATACTAAATGGGTAAATGTCTATTAATGTTTCATTTAATCTTTTTAGCATCATTGCAGGAAATGTGGGAAGGCCGTCTGTGGGAAGTGCAGCTCTAAGAGATCGACTATTCCACTCCTGGGGTTCGAGTTTGAGGTGCGGGTCTGTGACAGCTGCTATGAGACTATCACAGATGAACAGTAAGTCCTAATTAAATGTTGTGGCATACACAGGTAGGTGATATTATTACTAAAACTGCTTCCTCGTTACCTGCCTTTTTCTGGCAGGTCTGTATAATTATTATTTGGATTTATATAGTGCCAACATAAGCGCTTTCATAGCGCTTTACAGTTACATGTATACATTCACGTCAGGCCCTTCCCCGAAGAGCTTACAATCTAAGCACATATATTTGACACATATAACCTATCAGTATGTCTTTATGACTGTGGGGAAAACCGGAGTGCCCAGAGAAAACACATGCAAGCACGGGGAAAACATACAAACTCCTTGCAGATTTGTTAAAGGGTGGAATTGAACTCAGCACAGCAAGGCATCAGTGTTGGCCACTGAGCCACCGTACAATGTAATTTTATTTACATTGCTTCCTCTCATGTAGACATTATCTAGAACATGCACCTTTAACTATGTCTCTGAGATCCCAGAGGGATATGGACTGCACCAAATAAGCTGCTGACGTAATCTTGTTCTTTTTACTTTTACAGCAGGTCAATTTTACTGTGTCTTCCCACTCCTCTACTAACCCTGTCTTATGTTTTTTAGACGTGCCCCTACGGCAACTTTCCACGAGAGCAAGCACAATATCGTCCATGTACACTATGATGCAACTAGAGTATGGCTGCTGACTTCAGGAGCTGACAAGGTCATAAAGGTTGGTCATGAATCCCTTTAATTATACTTGGTATATAGCTGTAGTGTCACTGTGACTTGGTATGGCTTTCTATGGTTAGTTCACAATATGCATTTGTTTTGAATGCCTCCATGCTGTTTTCTAGTCCTTTGTTTGGTGCCCATTGGTGAACCAAACAAACATTGATCACATTTTTGTGGCTAATCAGGCCTATGTAATTAAAGGAATAGTTCACTCTCGAATTGAACTATTCCTTTAATATACTTCACTCACCAGAGGAGAATAGTCAATAGTCAATTTGAGAGTGAACTATTCCTTTAAAGTTCTTTTGGTTAAAAATGGTGCTAATTTTGCCCCAACCAATCAGATTTTATGTTGGGGCAAAATTAGCACCATTTTTTAATGATAAGAACATTTATTACATAAGCCTGCATTTTTCTATCAGTTTTCAGGGACTTCCTCTAAACTTCCTGTGCACTGTTACACATCGATTTGGAGCTGTGACAAGTCCTCTGATATAGTTCTGCAATAAATTGCTGCATTTATTGTGGCAATTCTCCGCATTTAGAGAATTGCCACAATATGAAAATAATGAGGCTTTATAATTAAACAATCTACCAAAGGATAATTTAAACTTGGGACCTAGCCCACTGTAAGATCTTTTTCCTATTGTTCTGTTGAGAAAGAAAATGGATCCTAAAAATAAAAACATTGAAAGGATCAAAGTTTGTGTTAAAGATTGTTCCTTTCTGTTATTAAAAAAAAACTAAAGCATTAACGTTTATCTGTTAAAGGTGAGAAATAAAGTATAACTGAAAATCCATCTTAACTTGTTTCTTCTTCTGATAGCAATTATAATTAATGTCCCTGGGAAGGGCCCATCTGTGTCCTTTCCTTCACTTGATAGACAGGATTTCAGAGAAGCTATTCTCATGCAGTAACTGACTGATTTCTGCTTGTGAAGGTTCTCATTCATCCATGGTATTTAGTTAACTAAGCTTCAAATCTAGTTGATTTAACTGAAAACCACAGATGATTGATCTCTGGTTCCACCCATAATTAGGGTCCCTGACACTACACTACTATATCTAACAAAAGGCAATCAAGCACATGTTAAAGAAAATGGGGTCAAACTGTGGGAGGAGCCAGATTAGTCATTTACTGATTTTTCTCTGTATTGTGACCTTGATAATCACTTTCTTATTTAAAACATGTTTCTTGTACAACAGCTCCTTTCCTCAAAATCTAAATGTTCCTTTAATTTATTTCAGCTGTGGGATATGACACCTGTGGTTTCTTGACAATACTTTTTCCGTCCGTGATGGAGATGTGATACACGAAAGGGAATTCCTTATAACTCTAAATGAGTAATGGGAGCATCTAGCAGTTAAATAATGGAGATCCATCATTTGGAGGGAAGTCAGTTGATTCCTGACTTTTCCCCTACTATGTTGGACATGGTTTGAAAATAAATGAGCTTGGCTTTTTAACAAGGGAACCAGTGCAGCTTATGCTCAAACTGGGTTTCCACATCCTTCTGGGTGAATTGAATTGTTTTGCCATGAAGATTTGTATGCAATGCATAGTACCGTATATACTCGAGTATATACGGTAGTTCTGTTATTTTTACAACTTTCTTTAACTAACTCCTCTGTCTGATTTATGAAGTCAATTTTTAAATTGTGTTTTTTAGGTACTGCTTTATCGGGTTAAAAACAAAAGGCAGTATTACCACTTAAAATGTGACGCCTCCACCACAACGCACATTGCGCTCAAGACGATACATCAAGAGCTGCTATTGGCAACCCGGTGCAAAGTCGCCAGCGATCTTATATGCCGATAGCCGCTAACTGGTGGGATCTATTTCTCGGCTTTTGAAGTGCGGCAGTAGAATGTCACTTTCGGCATATAACGTTGCTTGCTGTGCAGCTAACTTCTGTGTTAGCCATGCAGCTGCCGCAATAGAGTAGTTTAAGTCATGCTAACTGATATAACATTGGTTAGCATGACCTAAACTTCAGAACAGGAGCAGTGCGCCCTTTGGTGCATCACTGTTCGTATTTACTCTCTTGTAGGATTAGTGAGCACACATATAGCTTTCAATCACTGCCCCTATTCCCAGTCTGGCGAGTAAACCTGCTCCTGTATCTGTCAGTCACTGCCACCTATTCTCAGTGGCAAGTAATGACCTGCTCCTGTATCTGTCAGTCACTACCACCTATTCCCAGTGGCAAGTAATGACCTGCTCCTGTATCTGTAAGTCACTGCCACCTATTCCCAGTGGCAAGCAACAACCTGCTCCTCTCACTGTCAGTCACTGCCACCTATTCCCAGTGGCAAGCAACAACCTGCTCCTGTCACTGTCAGTCACTGCCACCTATTCCCAGTGGCAAGCAACAACCTGCTCCTGTCACTGTCAGTCACTGCCACCTATTCTCAGTGGCAAGTAATTACCTGCTCCTTTATCTGTCAGTCACTACCACCTATTCACAGTGACGAGCAAAGACCTGCTCCTGTATCTGTCAGTCACTACCACCTATTCCCAGTGGCAAGCAAAGACCTGCTCCTGTATCTGTCAGTCACTACCACCTATTCCCAGTGGCAAGCAAAGACCTGCTCCTGTAACTGTCAGTCACTACCACCTATTCCCAGTGGCAAGCAAAGACCTGCTCCTGTACTGTCAGTCACTCTGCCACCTATTCCCAGTGGCAAGCAAAGACCTGCTCCTGTATCTGTCAGTCACTACCACCTATTCCAGTGGCAAGCAAAGACCTGCTCCTGTATCTGTCGTCACTGCCACCTATTCCCAGTGGCAAGCAAAGACCTGCTCCTGTAACTTTCAGTCACTACCACTATTCCCAGGGGCAAGCAAAGACCTGCTCCTGTATCTGTCAGTCACTACCACCTATTCCCAGTGGCAAGCAAGAGACCTGCTCCTGTATCTGTCAGTCATCTGCCACCTATCTCCAGTGGCAAGCAAAGACCTGCTCCTGTAACTGCATTCCTACCACCCTTTTCCCAGTGGCAAGCAAAGACCTGCTCCTGTAACTGTCAGTCACTGCCACCTATTCCCAGTGGCAAGCAAAGACCTGCTCCTGTATCTGTCAGTCACTACCACCTATTCCCAGTGGCAAGCAAAGACCTGCTCCTGTAACTGTCAGTCACTGCCACCTATTTCCAGTGGCAAGCAAAGACCTGCTCCTGTATCTGTCAGTCACTGCCACCTATTTCCAGTGGCAAGCAAAGACCTGCTCCTGTATCTGTCAGTCACTGCCACCTATTCCCAGTGGCAAGCAAAGACCTGCTCCTGTCTGTTAAGAATTTTTGAAACATAAGACTCGATTTATTGGATTTTACATTCATGTAAAGTATTTGGAGAAAGTTTCCTTCCCAAGTAACCTAACCTGGTAGTTGTTTTTTACAGGTCTGTACATCTATACAGAGTTTAATATTTCTTGTATTAAAAAGTTTTCTCTAATGGTTTACACCTGACACAGACAAACCAAAATCCTCCATCCTATATTAAACTTCCACATGCATTTTTTCTGAATGTTTTTAGAGGAGGAATTGTTTAAAGCATCACTCCATAGGAGCTTTCAACTTCAAATAAATGAAATCTATATAACCCTGGCAGGTAGGAGTCACTACAACCCCTATTCTTATTCCAGCACAAAACGTCTGAATTTAGCCATGAGTGTGGTAGCATAAACACGTGAATATGAGCTACCAGCCACTGTCCTTGTGGATAACATCAGAGCTTTGGTGCAGGAATTCAGTGAAAACTGCTTAGGTCAGTAGTAAGCTGCCTTTCAGTTTTGCAATGGTCTTTTTTTTTTCTCAGGATACTCACTTCCTTGAAATGTTTCTAACCATCATTTTTGCCACATCAGCGGTTGGGTAAAATATGCTCATTCACGGGAAAACCCATAACTATCTATGGTTTTGGATGTCGGTACTTTTTTATGCAGACCTTTTTTTGGGTCAGATAAAGGTTATTACATTTTTGTTCATGAAGTATGCTTATTTTTGTAAACCTTAATTAAAACCCTGTGGAGTGTTTCTTTAACAAAGTTCTAGGTTCAACAAAAATAGTGTATCCACATAACTAATATAAATGGAAAGTATACAGTATATGAGCTTCCTGTAACACAAAATATAATAGTCTGGTATAGACGAATAGTGCTACTGAAATCCTTTTATTTAAATTTCAAATCCTGATTATTTGTAGCTTCAGTTATATGAGAATAATAGGAGCCTGTGTAGACTGGGAGTTTAATAATCATTGCTTCTCACTGGTTTATTCCTGTTCATCCCTGTTGCTACTGCCAGATTTGTGTGTCTGTGACAAATGGGCACTGTGATTGTCAACTGAAACAATGTTTATTGTTACCAGCTACCGAGCTGTCTACACTCTCTCTCATTTCGTATCCATGTCAGTGTGTCCTTCATCAATCAATCCCAGGCACTCTAACTGCTTATTCTATTTGTGTTCACATTCCAGATAAAATATTTTATTTTGTTTTACTTTTTAACTGCATTCTGGTGTGTCTTAGTGCAAGGGCCAGCAAATTTTGCACAGAAATCAATCTGTCTTGATCCCACTAGTGCATTGCAATAAAGCACAGCTGCACAAAGTTTTACCCATACACATTGCAGAACGTTGATAGTGTGAATGAGCCCTAATGCACTGAAAATCAGTTATATTGAAAGTAACCCACAAAATAAATTCCTACAAATATTTTCCAAACAAATCTTACCAATCACACCATCGCAAGGCTCCTATACACGTGCGATGGTGGGGGCCGACGCATGATGTGTATGAGCACTTTGTTGGCCCGAAACGGGCATTCGGATGGGCCTCGTTGATGATCTGCTGTGTGGATCGGTCAATGAGGCCTGACCAAATGTCTTGTTTTGCCTGACGAAGCAGCCATACACGGTACAATGGCCCGATTAAATCACATTGTGTAGGCCCCCACGACTGTGCATGTATATGTTACAAGCCAATACGACAAAGCTTCTGAATACGGAGTGTGCTCTCTCTGCTTTTAAATGTGTCTGTTTGGACGTAATAACGGTTTTAGTGGGGATTTATTGGGAAAGATTTTTATATATATTAGAATAAACTAGACCAATGAGTTTGTTTTTTTTTTTAAACATTCAATTTAAAACCTAGCCTGACTTACCCCCTCGCACAAATCTTTACTATCGTGCATAGTGTTTGGGGTTTTTTTTACGTTAAAATATACCTGGGGCAATAATAAATTGTGAGGAGCACCAGCACAAAGAAAACTACTTCTGCCAAATTTCCAGTGCTCCAGCACTATCTAATACAGGAATGCCCAGGACACTAACATGGCAGATAAACTGTACGTGCCGGTGCTCCTCCATGAAATATCGGGAGGTAGAAATTATTATTCCTACCTCCCGGCCCCAGGTACTTTTCATTTTGAAATTTTTTACAGTGTAGTTGTCTTATAATAAGAAATGAGATTACTCTTATTAGAAATAATGGGCCATATTTATAAATGCGTGGTATCACACATTTGCAATACCGTGCATTATTGGTAAATTATGGAGGCCGTGATTGTACATTTATGCTGAACATGAATACCATGCAGTAGTACACATGGTAATCCATGGGGATTGTAAATCTACGATTGTGGACGTAGATTTCCGATCGTTAAACCGATAGCTTTATAAATTTTGGCCCAATGCACCCAATTATATAATACTAGCCGGTTAAGCCCTTTAACATAATGGGAGCTAGATATATCTCACTCCCCCCTCGTACTGTCCGGTGGATCACTAAATATATTCCCATAGCAGTGAGATGCCTCCTCACGAGCGAACTATCCGTCCAGATCCGCATAGCCAAGCCTCTTCGCACTTGCGTACAAATGAAAAGCCACACACACACGGATTCACGGACACACATTAGGCCTTTTGTTATATAGGATAACATTGCCTTGTTAAATCTCTTGAAATCTGTAGCCTTGTTCTTTTATATAGTCACAGGTGCAGTCTCTTCTCTAGGTAGAGCAGAAGATACAAGTGTAATTATATTAGCCAGGTCACTGCTATAGGATGTCCACAAATTCTTTAAGAGACCATTACGTGTTTTCCCTATACCCTTAAGGCTCCTATGCAATTCCAAATATACTAAACAGAATATTACAAGTTAAGACAGTTTCAGCAGGGTTCTTTTTTTATAACAACCATTTGCTTTATATACTATTATTTGTCAAGGATAAAATTGTTGAGTCTCCAGATAATTAAACTCTGTGATATGTTGTCCCCTGACCATAAACGGTTTTAGGCTTGGGTTCATGCCAGAAGATATTTTCAGCCGACCGATAGTGATGTGTACAGTTGGTCGGAAATATCGCATGATGTGGGGCGGCCGACCATGACGGAGCTTGTTTGTCCATATTGGTTGAATGGGAATTTTGGTAAATCATGGCCAATTGTGCAGTTCCCTATGGGATAAGTATTATTGGTCAAGTGACCAAGGGCATTTGTCCTGGTCGAGTGAACGCTATTAGCTAACGCTTGATCAGGACAAAAAGTCCCCCCGTGTGTACCGAGCCTTAGACGTACAGCCAATTAAATGTTAGTTCTGATGAATGTCTAATCAGCTTTAACATCTTCCTGTCCAGCGGGTTCTTACCTGCGACATTCCCCGGACAGATTACACTTCACTATAATTGTACTGTTGGTTATTAAGTGGATCGGGAAGTCTGGTTTGGGTAATGTCACAGGTAATTTACTAGTGTAATGGGCATCTTTACCTGTAGAACTGTCCTTTGTAATGGTTTACCCACACAACATTAGATCCATTGTTCCAAGCTTCCAACTTTAGCAAACTGAACCTGCACAGAATAAAGCCTTGTACACACAACGCATGTTGATGTCCACCAACTGAGTGCCCATACACATGGAAGTTAAAGCTACTAACATTAGAACGGAGGACAGTGGTTCAGAGTATAAGGGAATCCATGAACCACTTAAGTCATTTGCCATTGGGGATTGGATTTAGTAGAAAAATGGAATCATGTTCTAGGGTTTAATGTTTTTAAGGCTTATTTCTGGATCATTTTGTAATTCCACTTCATCCTTTTGTCTCTTCCCGGGGCCATGAAATTCGCAAACTGGTACCTTCTAAGATGTAACAGAGTGAGCTATGCATATGCGTGACATCATCGCAATGAGTTCCAATCACATTTCGTTACTGTGTGTGTTAAAGTCTAGACATACTGTTTACATTTGTTTTTAATGTGTCACTCCTAAAAGGTTTTATAAGGATTTTGGGTGGGGCAGATTAGTATTCCATATACAAGCTTGAGAACAAGGCATTTATATAGACTATCAGGGAGATTATCTGTTGTATTCAATTAGATCAACTGGACTTGAAATGTAGTTCTTGAAGACCTGGGGCCGGGAGGTAGGAATAATAATTTCTACCTCCCGATATTTCATGGAGGAGCACTGGCACGTACAGTTTATCTGCCATGTTAGTGTCCTGGGCATTCCTGTATTAGATAGTGCTGGAGCACTGGAAATTTGGCAGAAGTAGTTTTCTTTATGCTGGTGCTCCTACATTTCAAGTCCAGTTGATCTAATTGAATACAACAGATATACCATGACCTGGATGAATGAGAACCTTCACAAGCATATCCGGGAGATTCAATAAAAGTTCTTATCGTTTAAAATGGTGCTAATTTTGCCCCAACCAATCAGAACTTATGTAACATTTAAAAGCTAACATCTGATTGGTTGGGGCAAAATTAGCACCTTTTTAAACAATAAGAACTTATTGAATCTCCCTGTTAGTGTACAGAGTTTCTTATTCTGACTTTAAACTACAATGAAGTTCACACACTAAATTTAAACAATTGCCCCAATATTTGCTCGATGTTTTACATGATGTAAGTATAGGGAGAACTTTCAGCCAAATTTCCTTTAGCCGTAGCAGTGCACATTTTAACGACAGGGGTGATTCCGTCCAGGATAGCGTTCTATGTGGTACATAAGAGACACTAAAAGGTTTTATGGAGGCAGTAGCTATTTTATCATTCAGGGTTTGTATAGCTTACAGGGTCTATTAAATACTGCATGAAATGACGTCTGTCTATTTCCAGGCTATAAAGACAGACGTCTATTAGATAAACCCCACACTTCTATCTAATTAAAATTTTATTACTGAACATTTCAGATTTTTTTGCTGCTAATTTTTAACTTCTGTTAATTAAAGGGGACCAGATTTTAGTTGTTTTCTTTTGTGTTCCATACGTGTGCATTATGTTCATTTGTATTTGATTTTTAGCCTTGTAGATATTTGGATTAAGGTTTTAACAAACTGTGTATAATTAAAGTATTTCTCAACTTCTCCTGCTGTGTTCATTTTTAACTTGCTGAAGTGTAGAAATGTTCTAAGAGCCGGTGTCATCCCAGCAGTTTCTCTGCCAGTGATCACCACTTTGTTCTAAACAGTTGTGGTGGACCAGTAGTATTCATATTTCGAAACAGTCTGGTATTCGAAGTCAAATGGACCGATACCAATATTGAAATACCAGCTGGCATGGGTCTTTCAGCCAAAAATGAACATACTAGCGGTATAATTTCATACCGCTAGTTTCAGTCTGCTAAACCCTGGTACAAAAAGGCAAGTACCAGTAGGATAGGACCCAGTTAAAGAAAGCAACCTTGATATGGTGACTGGGCTTAAAATAATTGGCCAACTTATTGAACTGATTGCTTTTATTTATCCAGGGTTTATCAGACTGTTTGTAGCAGCAACCTTATGGAGGTAGCCAATATGCAATTAGAATTGTTTGTGCCCTAGAATTCTGTTTTTTGAATGGAAAGGTAGGTCAGTAGGTGGGTGTACCTGGGTCTGTGTGGGGGGTTGGGGGTATCACCATTTGTATTTATGACCATGAAACAAACTGTTTTGAAATATCCACATTTGAGGATTGTTACCATTATAGTCAATGGGAAAAAATGTCTGGAAATTCGCTGATAACGCCGTAACGCTTCCGCGGATTCCATAGTTAGAAGATAGCACACTTCTCCTATATGCCCCGCATCCATACATTGCATGTTGACAGACTACACCAGGAGCAGACGTGACCTGTCAAATAATGAACAGCTGGTAATGTGAAATGCTACATTGCCTGTTGCTGTGAGACGCAGCAACGGTCAAATTTGACAGGTCACGGGTGCTTCAAATTTCGTGAGAACAGTTAACGGGTGAACAGAGTAACTCTATTGAATATTAGTCACCGAACTTGCTCCAGCACAAATAGGTACTAGTATTTTACAGTTCCTGGTAAAATGCACAAAAGCACTGTCCACCAAAGGATACTAGCCGCAATCACAAGACTCGTGTGTTATTTTACAACCACGATAAACACAGTACATCTATCTCTCTACCTCCTAGCACGGAACATTAATTAACAGATGGAGGAAAACAAGTTGGCCTTCCACCTTTATAATTTCTTTAGTTTGACACATTTCAAATAAACATTAAAAATGGCAAATTCCATGACCAACGCTGTTAATCTACTAATACAAACAGAGCATTGAATTTTGGCCTTTTCACAAAAAAAAAACTACTAACCTATATCTATTATGCTGTTTGTTCTGAATGGCCATGGTTCTACAAACTTCAAATACCCCAATATCAGATTCAATAAAAGGAGAATTCAGAGTTGTAAAGTCCACATCAGTTTGGAGGGTAAAGTTGTGTCTCCATAAAGATGGCCGACATCGGCTTGGTAACCTGATCAATACAATTCCAACTAAAAAAAAAACTTCAAGGGACAGAATCCACAACCTTCCATTGTTTATTAAGTTTGTCATTGATATGGTGTGCGGCTTTCAGCTGTTCATTCAAACTACACTAGCCTATCTATATAAAGGCCACCTGGGGAGCACCTGCTCTGCATGTAAGGACTATAGATTACTTGTCGCAGGTGCAAATCTTTGGGAAAATTCCCGTAAAACCTCCAGTAGCTTCTCTTCATCTTCAGGGGAGGAATGAGTAAATGCGAAGGGTAAATGCGTAGAGACAGGTTTCCGATCTACAAAGAAAGACATATTGAATAGCTCAGTAAATCACAGGGCTTGGAGCGCAAGAAGCACACACTTTGTGCACTTTAAATAAACATTTGACAACCACAGTAGCCAAAACAAACCTCTCCCCAACAATTACACCTGCACATTCCATTCTTAGAGGAGTAGTAACAGGTAAGGCTGATTAAGGGAGCAACTACACCACCCAGTGGAAAAATCAAGAACTAGAAATCACCAGCTCCTCCACACCACATAAGCCATATTTTTTATACTGCATCTCTTTTCTCTAAAAGTAAAAGGTAAAATACCAGGATCACAACTACAGGCAATTTACATGTAACCGTTTATTCATTGTAACACTTTCATTCCTTGTCTACAGCTGTGATCAGGTGAATTATTTCCATACATCCTGCAGAACTACACACTGTTCTGTGTAGTTCCTCTATGGTACATGCAGTGCTCACCTTGAAAAAACAGGCCACTTGGGTGCTTTGTGGCAGCAGATGATATTGCCAGCCAAACCACCGTGTCAGCCCCTTGTTCTTCAGTACGTAACCGGTTCTTCATTTTCTCATAGAAGTCTGGCATGGACGACCTTACAGCTTTATTAGATAAAAAAAAACAATATTGGAACGAAAACACAGAGACAACATTTACCACACTAGCTTCTTAACTAAATATCCATGTATCTAAAATACATATATAAATATACATATACGCTACATGGATTACAGAGAGAAATATATAGACATCCAACATTTGGTGTACAAGTGGCACTCGCATATCCTTATGTCACATCCCAATAATGTGTATAACAAAGGTAAAGGGGACAGCCAAACAGCAGGCAGCCCGACAACAGCCATTTATAATAGTGGAATTACATGATGCAGTATTATTTATGAAATGACCTAGTGCAATTTTGTGTCAATCGTGTCACCTAAATTTTTTTGCCGTGATCAACATATTTTGCTTCATTGTTTGTCAGACATTAAATACATAAAGACATGTTGGTAATTTTTAGCTGATCACATGGTCCTTAACAGGCCAATGCATTTGGTAGCGACAGATTATCAGCATTAGCGCCCATCTGACAGACTGGAAAATTTTGTAATTTGTAATGGTCACCAGGGGAAGTAGGAGTCACTTTTTCCCAGCTAGTCCATTCCAACAGATTTACATTCTTAGTTGGAGGACAGCACGGAAGTAGCATATATGGAGTGGGATGAACTCCTGAGCATCCATGAGACAACCATCTCAAATACAAGGGAGCAAGAAGGCTAGGAAGGTGGTAGTGCACTCAAAGGTGGATTGTGCTATCTGCCCCCAAACCCCTACATGCCAAACAGTGTGTGGTCTACCTTGTGCTAGGGTTTGACACATGGTGGATTGTGTAGACAGATTATTGGGTGGGGCGGAGAGTAACCCAGTGGTCTTTTTAGAAATACTACTGCAGCCATGTGCTACGCTAGGGATGCAACAGGAGCTTAGGAGTATTAATTCATGGCTAATAGATTGGTGTAAGGAGATAGAGTTTGGGTTTTTAGAAAACTGGGCTGACTTTTCTGTTGGCTACAGGTTCTTTGTTGGGGATGGACTGCACCTCAATGATGGCGCAGCTGCTTAGGGGGAGGAGATGGCTATAGGGATGGAGAATATTTTAAACTAGGTATAGTGCAAGGGTATTTTGGACTACATAGGGGTAGATAGAGGGGCAAGGGATCAAGGTGCTAATAAGATAATGGAGGGAGGAGCATAGAGTATAGGGAGGCATGTACATGAAAGGGTGGAAATATATTAAATGACAGAGTAAATAAGAAAGGAGTGGTTGTATGTATTTATGCTACATATATACCCAAGAATTAAAGCCAAATCTAAAAGATGGAATAGATGAGGGGATAAACAATAAGGTGTAAACTGTATGGGTGAAGCTGTTTTTCGGGAAGCAAGAAGGTGGGTTTATTAATTGTAGGAGTCTGTTATAAGCCACCAAATGCTAGTGAGGAGGTTGAAATTCACCTCTATTTGCAGTTGGTGAAGGCTGCAGGTATCTGGTCATGGGGGGGATTTCAATTACCCTGACACAGATAGGGAACTGCCAGAACCTCAAAAGGTATCAAGTTCCTAAATTTACTATATGAGCATTTCCTTTCTTTCACAGATTGTAGTGAAAGGATGCGTTTCTGGATCTGGTGATATCTAATAACCCTAAATTCATTATGGAAATGAAGGTATAGGAAAGCTTAGGGAAAAGTGATGATTATATAGTGTCATTAAATTAGGAAAGCCAATTTTATGCTATTAAAATAATTACTCCTGCTCATTGACTGGGGGGGATATGTTCTCGGGTAAAAATACTTAACAGAATTACACTGCTCTTAAAACAGTAATAAACTACTACATTTCTAAATGTATACCTTTATACTATAACAAGTGTATAAAATCCCCAGTGCATGTCACAGTCCTTGTTGAGGTTAAGGAAGAAACAGTGAGTGGATGACTCACTGACAGCTTCTACTTTTCACTTAAGTATATCAGTGGTAAAAATACGAAGGGTATAAATGAGTATTTTTCACTCTGGATGAAAGACCGAATGGTAGGGAAACAGTTAGACAAAGTTAATATCAAAGCCCCAGGACCTGATGAGCTACATCCTCCAGTTTAATATAGACCACTGTTCCCTGTCTTTTTAGATTCACTTTTGTCTGGTTATTTGCCTGTGGATTGGAAAGAAGCATATAGTAAAACTAATATTTAGAAAAGGTAGTAGTTTACAGCCTGTTAACTATAGACTTGCAGGTCTAACATCATTGGTAGGGAAGATACTGGAAACGTTGTAATGGGATCATTTTCTGGATTAAGTCTGACAAGATCTTGTTCTCATAAATCCATGCCGACTACTACTTATAAGATCAGTTCTGAAGACAAAATTTGCTTGTTTTTTTAAGAGATGAGTAAGAATTTAGAATCGTAGCACTGGTGACTTGTAAAGGATGTAAGGTGATGCACTTGGGATTTAACCATCCTTGTGCCACTTACACCATAATTAACTCTGTGCTAAGTAAATCTCTGTTGGAAAAAGATTTGGAGGTTCTAGTAGATAACAGACTTAGCTGTAGCTAGAGCTAGTACTTTAAAGTTGAATAAAGACATACGTCCATCCAGTCCAACCTGCTTAGCAATACCCACATTTCCTGCCTAACTTGATCCAGAGGAAAGCAAAAAAAAGAAAAAAAAAAAAAAACAGAATTATGAAGGGGGATAAAATTCCTTCCTGACTCCAAGTGGTAATCCCTGGATAAACTCTACTTTATGCATCAATACCAGTAACCTGCAACATTCCTTGTTTTCAGAAACTCATCCAGGTTTCTTTTGAAACAATCCTATGAACCTGCCATCACAACGTCCAGTGGAAGTTCGTTCCAAAGTTTTACCGTTCTCACAGTGAAAAACCATTTCGGAACTTGAAGACTGAACTTCTTTTCTTCAAGTCTTAAGGGGTGTCCGCGATTTTTCTGACATGATCTTTTGGTGAACAATACAGTGTATTGTATGGCCCGATAACGTATTCATACACAGTAATCATACACGCCCTTTCTCTAGTGGACTTATGGTATCTACACACCATGCAATATTTTAGCCTGATCGACCGATAGTTCAGTGTATTGGTAGATCTGGCTAAAATGATCGCATAGGTTTTTGGTAGTTTCTGACCGCCCATTCATCCAAACCGGACTAAAGGATGATCGGACACGGCAAAAAAAAACCACGCTCGGTAGCGGGGAAGAGCCAAACAGTTGTTCAGGAGGAACCATTGTGTATACCATGCTTTAATTGTAACTTATCCAATCTGTCTTCATATTCAAGCTCCCCCACTCCCCTTATTAATTTAGTTGCCCATCTCTGAACCCTTTCCATTTCCAAGATACCCTTTTTGTACACAGGATTCTAAAATTGCACTGCATATTCCAAATGAGGCCTTACCAATGCTTTGTAAAGAGGGAGAATTAAATTTTTCTCCCTTGAATCCATACCTCTCTTTATACAAGACAATACAATGCCGGCTCTAGATGTTGCTGCCTGGCACTGTTTGCTACCTTTAAGTTTATTATCCACCAAAACCCCAATATCCTTTTCCAACAGATTCACCTAACACAGAGCCATTTATAGTATAAGTAGCACAAGGATTTTAAAGTCCAAAATGCATCCCCCCTGCAAAGATTGCACATCCTCTGAAGTTTTTAACTGTCAACAAAGTTTTGAGTTGTCCGCAAACACAGAAACCTTGCTGACAATACCCACTTCCAAATCATTAATAAATAGATTAAATAGAAGCGGCCCCAACACAGAATCCTGTGGCACCCCACTTAGCACTTTAGTCCATATTGATGAAGCCTCATTAACAACTACTCTCTGCATCAATTTAGAATTGACAAAGCCATTTGGATGACTAGCGAAACGTCTTCAATAACTAAACTTTAAGTCCAGTTAATCTAACCAAATACAACAGATATACGATATAGATATAGATTTAAGGGAGAAAATATTCTCTCTCTGTACAAGGCACTGGTAAGGCCTCATTTGGAATATGTGTTGCAGTTTTGGAATCCTGTGTACAAAAAAGGACACATTTGAAATGAAAGAAGAAGTTCAGAGAAGGGCAACTAAAACAATAAAGAGAATGGAGGGACTTGACTATGCAGGCAGATTAGACTGGCTGTTAGGGCTGTTTACATTGGTGAAGTGATGTTTAACCAGGGGGATATGATTACTTTATATGAATATATTGATGAGACATATAATAAACTCTCTGTTGCATTGCTCACTAATTAGTTATATCAGAGATCACGTGGACATCCTTTAAGATTGGAAGAAAAGAAGTTCCATCTTCAGGTTAGGAAAGGTTTCTTTACAGTGAGAACAGTGAAACTGTGTAACGGTCTTCCAGCAGATGTGGTAATGGCACGTTCACTGAATAGCTTTAAAAGTGGGCTGGATAAGTTTCTTAAAGAGAAACCGTTGTCCAAAAATGACTTTAGGTAAATTGATAGGAATTGGTCTCCTGAGAGTTTTTGCAATTTATTTCCATTGTTTATTTTACATAGTTTTGAAGATATTTACATTTTTGTGTGTGATATGGCAGCAGCATCACCAGGTCCCCTGCACTTCTGCTTCCTGCTCTGAAACCTGTCAGTCAATCTGCCCTGTGTCTCCTCCCCTTTGCAGCCCCCTGATCCCTCCCACTCATGGACCCCATGGTCCCTCCAGTTGCAGGCCCCCCTTGGCCCATTCCCTTACAGCCCCATGTGGCCCCGCCCACTCACGGGTGCCTAAGCCCCATCCGCTCTCTAACACCCCCCCCTACCCCCCGAAAACTCTGTGGAAACAGCCTTTTCAGGCAGAGTGAGACCTCTGCCTGGAAAGACTATTTTCACATAGTGAGAGAGAAGGGCTGTAGATTCCCTTACCTTCTCTGCAGTTGCAGGTCCTTCACACAGCAGAGAGGAGGGACTTCCTGTCTCCCTCACACACTGAGGGAGTCTGAGGCTGTGCTCACTGGCGGCACTGTGCAGAAGCCTCAGGAATGTCACATGTCAGCCTCCCACCCATTAACTTTCTGGCCAGTCATTTCTGTATATCTTGGGCTGTGGAGCACGTAGAGAAGGTGGTTGATGGCTCGTTTTAAAGGTAGGAAACTGGTCTTTCATTTAAACTCAACTTGGTTGGAGACCACAGTTCCCCTTTAAACTAAAAAAATATTATTCGTATTAATACATATATTGTAGGTTTCGATGATCCAGGGAACCTTTCCAATTGCCATTTGGAGCCAGGAAGGAATTCCAGTTCCAGTGCAAATTTCAGGCAATATTTTGGATCAGCCAATAGAAATATTGCACTGGGTGGTTGGTTGAGTCCAAATGTCGATCTGTGTGTACAGTGTTAGAAATCAGACACAAAAAAAAACACAACTCCAAAATCAACTCATCTGTAGTAACTTCTCTATGAGAGTAAAGACATCAATCCAAAGATAGACGGAGGGCTTGTTTACCTGGTGTGTCTGCCCAGCCTGGGTGCATGATCGAGAAATGGATTTTTGGGTGTGATTTAGCCCAGTGCTCAGTTAATATAACTTGCTGCCTCTAGAAAGTAAACACAAACAAAACGCTTTTATCAAACGGTAGAAAGAGCAAATTAATGTTGGCAACAATCAAAAAAAAATTCTATAAAAATAGAGACAGATTCAAAGAAATGGAGCAAAAGTATACAAAAGTTTCCTTACAGGTGGCCTCCACACAAGTGGCCTTTATTAAAAAAGGCGCACTTCTAACTTTTTAATGACTCTGGGATCATGCTTCTAGCTGCATTCTATCCAAATTTACAGCAGTATAAAAGGTGTTTTTTCCTGCTAGCACTGAACAGTGACATAACTAGCACCACTAGTCTGCCCTCAAGTTTAAGGTTGGAGCACTGGGACAGAGCATCATCAGCTACATCGTAAGCCCAGCTCCCAAACTTGTTAATCATTTTTAGAGCTAACCACAAGCCTGAAAATATTTTTTCCTCTCCCTAAGGCATCCATAGGTAGAGAAAAGGTAGGTAGAGAATAGTTGCAGGTCTAGTTGAAAAAAACGTTGAGCCCACCTGATGCACTGGATGCGCAGTGGACATGTATCAGTAAATAAGGCTATTAGTATTTTAACTTAAAACCCAAAGGGTGGTCTTGTCTTCAAAACCTCAGCAGGTTTTAGGCTGAGGTCACAATGTAGAGTGCTTACGAGTGCTCGGATAATGGGCATGCAATTTTTTCCTGTGCACTCGAGCATGTTGCAGTGTGCAAAAAATGTGATCAGATGCGTTCCAATGAACGGATTGCAGTGCAGATGCACATGAGCACACTAGTGTGGCCACCACAATTGGGCCACAGTAGTGTGTTAAAACGAAGGAGCTTTCAGAAACATATTTCCAGATGCATTTGTTCATGCAGTCTCCCGATATAGTACAGTATTTCCAGTAGAAAGGGGCCAGCTGCTAATTTACAAACACACCTTGTTTTGTGCGTACGCCATTGTTCCATCAAACGTTCCCGTCTCAAACTGAAGGTCTAATACGTTTAGCTTCTGCACCAACATTCCACCAGAGGAGACTGTGATCTGACAACAGAGAAGACATAAAACAATAACTAGTATGGTTCCAGTGTAAAGCCCTGAAGCGTGTCCAACAGTCACTATTACAATGAGTGGGATAAACAGAAAACAAAATATAACAACACATTCAAATTGATTACATTTATAGTCCCACTGTATTGCCAACATTACACTCAATAACAATGAAAGTTATTGTTTTAATAACATAATGAAAGCAACCAAAAGAATTTACATACATTTATATTATACATACAAACAACAGTAAAATTAGTGCACGTCTAATTAAAATATATAAAAACAGAACAGTCCACGGAGCACTCATAGGCTTTATGATATATTGTATTAAACAATCAGAGTCCAAAATCGATGCATTTCGCCCCCACCTTTGTTTAGGCAGATGGCTGAAACGCATTTTGACAATCTTTGTTTAGGCCATCATCGGGAGTGATGATGGCCTAAACACAGATTAACTATGCAGTGATGTACATTATAAAATACAGAGTATAAAAAACAAGTTTTATTTTTCTTTATTGTGGTTTAAAAGAGAGAGAGAGAGAAGGAGAGGAGAGAGGAGAGAGAGAAGAGAGAGAGAGGAGAGAGGAGAGAGAGAGAGAGAGGAGAGAGAGAGAGGAGAGAGAGAGAGAGAGAAACGAGCAGCAAGAGGGAATGGTTTAAGACCGAGGAGGCTGTGCTAGTTTGGGGTTAGTGGAGAAGATACAGCAATACAATGGGAATATAGAATGTAAGCATTCCGAATTAACATGGATATGCTAGTCAATTATATTGTTGTGGGATTTATATAGCGCCAACATCTTCCGCAGCACTTTACAATTATATGATAACATTAACATCAGGCCCTGCCCGAAGAGCTTACAATCTAAGCACATTTTTGACAACTACAACCTATCAGTATGTCTTTATGATTGTGGGGAAACCGGAGTGCCCGGAGGAAACCCAAGCAAGAACGGGGAGAGGAGAACTACAAACTCCTTGTAGATGTGTCCAAGGGTGGAATCAAACTCAGGACTCAGCACTGCAAGGACATCAATGATACCCACTAGTGAGCACCGTGCTGCCCTATTTTGTTTGTGCATACCTTAAATAAAAGGTCACTTAGCAGGTATATTTAGAAAAGCTCTAGAAACTGTGTGAAAACCAAACTTACAACTCTGGCATCATCTTCCTTTTCCATAGCAGGCAGCAGTGCAGCAGTCAGAATGTATGTTCCTAAAAGAAATATTAGGTAAGTAACCATTGTGGCATATTGCGCTGGTTACAAAGGGTGAAAGGTGACAGAGTGCCTGATCAAAGCTATGTATATACAGTGTTGTGTACTACAGAACACTATCAGCATTTCCTTTAATATAGTAATGCTATACTGTGTGAGGCTTGGAAAGACAGATAAAAGTTTGCCCATCCTGCTAACCCACTGCAAACAACCTAAAGTTTGCTTTATTTCCTGAACTACAATTAGTCAGAAAAGCCAGCAATATTTTGGCAGCTGTAGGTTACCAGTTTTTCCCCCTTTATCTATACATAATTCCCACAGTCATTGTCACAGACAATTCTGCCATCTTTAACATTGGAGAACATATGCTAATGGAGGGGGAGGAGTCAGAAAACAGTCTGAATGAGTATAATTCTTCTTTAAACTGCTCTTTAAACAGGACACTTTAGTGATCTTTCCTAGGATCATTTAGCACTTTATGGCTAGGTTAACATGGCAAAACTACAGCTTCCTGGTAACAGTTTACTAGTAGTTAACAGGTGGCTGCTGTCAGAAGTAGTGTTTCTGACTCCTCCCCCTCCATTAGCATATGTTCTCCAATGTTAAAGATGGCAGAATTGTCTGTGACAATGACTGTGGGAATTATGTATATAAAGGGGGAAAAACTGGTAACCTACAGCTGCCAAAATATTGCTGGCTTTTCTGACTAATTGTAGTTCAGGAAATAAAGCAAACTTTAGGGTTGTTGCGAGGGGTTAGCAGGATGGGCAAACTTTTATCTGCTTTCCAAGCCTCACCAGTATAGCATTACTATATTAAAGGAAATGCTGATAGTGTTCTGTAGTACACAACACTGTATATACATAGCTTTGATCAGGCACTCTGTACCTTTCACCCTTTGTACACACGCAGCATATGCCACAATGGTTACTTACTAATATTTCTTTAGGAACATACATTCTGACTGTGCACTGTGCCTGCTATGGAAAAGGAAGATGATGCCAGAGTTGTAAGTTTGGTTTTCACACAGTTCTAGAGCTTTTCTAAATATACCTGCTAAGTGACCTTTTATTTAAGGTGACAAACAAAATAGGGCAGCACAGTGGCTCAGTGGTTAGCATTGATGTCTTGCAGTGCTGAAGTCCTGAGTTGATTCCACCCTTGGACACATTACAAGGAGTTTCTTATTGTTCTCCCCGTTCTTGCTTGGGTTTCCTCCGGGCACTCCGGTTTCCCCACAATCATAAAGACATACTGATGGTTGTATGTGTCAAATAAATGTGCTAGATTGTAAGCTCTTCGGGCAGGGGCCTGATGTTAATGTATACATATAATGTTAAAGTGCTGCGGAAGATGTTGGCGCTAATAAATCCACAACAATAATAGACTAGCAATCCATGTTAATTCGGAATGCTTACATTCTATATTCCCATTGTATTGCTGTATCTTCTCCACTAACCCCAAACTAGCACCGCTTCTCCTGTCTTAAATTCCCTCTTGCTCTGCTCTCGTTTCTCTCTCTCCTCTCTCTCTTCTCTCTCTCTCTCTCTCTCTCTCCTCTTTCTCTCTCTCTCTCTCTTTCTCTTCTCTCTCTCTTTTTAAACCACATAAAAGAAAAATACCCTTGTTTTATACTCTGTATTTTATAATGTACATCATGCATAGTTAATCTGTGTTTAGGCCATCATCACTCCCGATGATGGCCTAAACAAAGATTGTCAAAATGCGTTTCAGCCATCTGCCTAAACAAAGGTGGGGGGCGAAATGCATCGATTTTGGACTCTGATTGTTAATACAATATATCATAAAGCCTATGAGTGCTCCGTGGACTGTTCTGTTTTTATATATTTTAATTAGACGTGCACAATTTTACTGTTGTTTGTATGTATAATATAAATGTATGTAATTCTTTTGGTTGTTTCATTATGTTATTAAACAATAACTTTCATGTATTGAGTGTAATGTGGCAATCAGTGGGACTAAAATGTAATCAATTTGAATGTGTTGTTATATTTTGTTTTCTGTTTATCCCACTCATTGTAATAGTGACTGTTGGACACGCTTCAGGGCTTTACACTGGAACCATACTAGTTATTGTTTTATGTCTTCTCTGTTGTCAGATCACGTTCCTCTGGTGGAATGTTGGTGCAGAAGCTAAACGTATTAGACCTTCAGTTTGAGACGGGAACGTTTGATGGAACAATGGCGTACGCACAAAACAAGGTTTGTTTGTAAATTAGCAGCTGGCCCCTTTCTACTGGAAATACTGTACTATATCGGGAGACTGCATGAACAAATGCATCTGGAAATATGTTTCTGAAAGCTCCTTCGTTTTAACACACTACTGTGGCCCAATTGTGGTGGCCACACTAGTGTGCTCATGTGCACTGCACTGCAATCCGTTCATTGGAACGCATCTGATCACATTTTTTGCACACTGCAACATGCTCGAGTGCACAGGAAAAAATTGCATGCCCATTATCCGAGCACTCGTAAGCACTCTACATTGTGACCTCCAGCTAAAACCTGCTGAGGTTTTGAAGACAAGACCACCCTTGGGTTTAAGTTAAAATACTAATAGCCTTATTTACTGATACATGTCCACTGCGCATCCAGTGCATCAGGTGGGCTCAACGTTTTTTTCAACTAGACCTGCAACTATTCTCTACCTACCTTTTCTCACCTATGGATGCCTTAGGGAGAGGAAAAAATATTTTCAGGCTTGTGGTTAGCTCAAAAATGATTAACAAGTTTGGGAGCTGGGGTTACGATGTAGCTGATGATGCTCTGTCCCAGTGCTCCAACCTTAAACTTGAGGGCAGACTAGTGGTGCTAGTTATGTCACTGTTCGTGCTAGCAGGAAAAAACACCTTTTATACTGCTGTAAATTTGGATAGAATGCAGCTAGAAGCATGATCCCAGAGTCATTAAAAAGTTAGAAGTGCGCCTTTTTTAATAAAGGCCACTGTGTGGAGGCCACTTGTAAGGAAACTTTTTATACTTTTGCTCCATTTCTTTGAATCTGTCTCTATTTTTATAGAATTTTTTTGATTGTTGCCAACATTAATTTGCTCTTTCTACCGTTTGATAAAAGCGTTTTGTTTGTGTTTACTTTCTAGAGGCAGCAAGTATATTAACTGAGCACTGGGCTAAATCACACCCAAAAATCATTTCTCGATCATGCACCCAGGCTGGGCAGACACACCAGGTAAACAAGCCCTCCGTCTATCTTTGGATTGATGTCTTTACTCTCTAGAGAAGTTACTACAGATGAGTGATTTTGGAGTTGTTTTTTTTTGTGTCTGATTTCTAACACTGTACACACAGATGACATTTGGACTCAACCAACCACCCAGTGCAATATTTCTATTGGCTGATCCAAAATATTGCCTGAAATTTGCACTGGAACTGGAATTCTTCCTGGCTCCAAATGGCAATTGGAAAGGTTCCCGGATCATCGAAACCTACATATATGTATTAATACGAATAATATTTTTTTAGTTTAAAGGGGAACTGTGGTCTCCAACCAAGTTGAGTTTAAATGAAAGACCAGTTTCCTACCTTTAAAACGAGCCATCAACCACCTTCTCTACGTGCTCCACAGCCCAAGATATACAGAAATGACTGGCCAGAAGTTAATGGGTGGGAGGCTGACATGTGACATTCCTGAGGCTTCTGCACAGTGCCGCCAGTGAGCACAGCCTCAGACTCCCTCAGTGTGTGAGGGAGACAGGAAGTCCCTCCTCTTGCTGTGTGAGGACCTGCATCTGCAGAGAAGGTAAGGGAATTCCAGCCCTCTCTCTCACTATGTGAAAATAGTCTTTCCAGGCAGAGGTCTCACTCTGCCTGAAAAGGCTGTTTCCACAGAGTTTTCGGGGGGTAGGGGGGGGTGTTAGAGAGCGGATGGGGTTAGGCACCCGTGAGTGGCGGGGCCACATGGGGCTGAAGGGAATGGGCCAAGGGGGGCCTGCAACTGAGGGACCATGGGGTCCATGAGTGGGAGGGATCAGGGGGCTGCAAAGGGGAGGAGACACAGGGCAGATTGACTGACAGGTTTCAGCAGGAAGCAGAAGTGCAGGGGACCTGGTGATGCTGCTGCCATATCACACACAAAAATGTAAATATTTCAAAACTATGTAAAATAAACAATGGAAATAAATTGCAAAAACTCTCAGGAGACCAATTCCTATCAATTTACCTAAAGTCATTTTTGGACAACGGTTTCTCTTTAAGAAACTTATCAGCCCACTTTTAAAGCTATTCAGTGAACGTGCCATTACCACATCTGCTGGAAGACCGTTACACAGTTTCACTGTTCTCACTGTAAAGAAACTTTCCTAACCTGAAGATGGAACTTCTTTTCTTCAATCTTAAAGGATGTCACGTGATCTTGATATAACTAATTAGTGAGAATGCAACAGAGAGTTTATTATATGTCTCACAAATATATCATATAAAGTAATCATATCCCCCTGGTTAACATCACTTCACCAATGTAAACAGCCCTAACAGCCAGTCTAATCTGCCTGCATAGTCAAGTCCCTCCATCTCTTTATTGTTTTAGTTGCCCTTCTCTGAACTTCTTCTTATTTCAAAGTGTCCTTTTTTGTACACAGGATTCCAAAACTGCAACACATATTCCAAAGAGGCCTTACCAGTGCCTTGTACAGAGAGAGAATATTTTCTCCCTTAAATCTTATCTTATCGTATATTCGTGGTTTTGGTTAGATTAACTGGACTTAAAGTTTAGTTATTGAAGACGTTTCGCTAGTCATCCAAATGGCTTGTCAATTCTAAATTGATGCAGAGAGTAGGTGTTAATGAGGCTTCATCAATATGGACTAAAGTGCTAGTGGGGTGCACAGGATTCTGTGTTGGGGCCGCTTCTATTATTCTATTTATTAATGATTTGGAAGTGGGTATTGTCAGCAGGTTTCTGTGTTTGCGGACAACTCAAACTTGTTGACAGTTAAAAACTTCAGAGGATGTGCAATCTTTGCAGGGGGGATGCATTTTGGACTTTAAAATCCTGTGCTACTTATACTATAAATGGCTCTGTGTTAGGTGAATCTGTTGGAAAAGGATATTGGGGTTTTGGTGGATAATAAAAAAAGGTAGCAAACAGTGCCAGGCAGCAACATCTAGAGCCGGCATTGTATTGTCTTGATAAAGAGAGGTATGGATTCAAGGGAGAAAAATTTAATTCTCCCTCTTTACAAAGCATTGGTAAGGCCTCATTTGGAATATGCAGTGCAATTTTAGAATCCTGTGTACAAAAGGGTATCTTGGAATGGAAAGGGTTCAGGATGGGCAACTAAATAATAAGGGGAGTGGGGGAGCTTGAATATGAAGACAGATTGGATAAGTTACAATTAAAGCATGGTATACACAATGGTTCCTCCTGAACAACTGTTTGGCTCTCCCCGCTACCGAGCGTGGTTTTTTTTTTGCCGTGTCCGATCATCCTTTAGTCGGTTTGGATGAATGGCGGTCAGAAACTACCAAAAACCTATGCGATCATTTAGCCAATCTACCAATACACTGAACTATCGGTCGATCAGGCTAAAAATATTGCATGGTGTGTAGATACCATAAGTCCACTAGAGAAAGGGCGTGTATGATTACTGTGTATGATACGTTATGGGCCATACAATACACTGTATTGTTCACCAAAAGATCATGTCAGAAAAATCGCGGACACCCCTTAACTTGAGAAAAGAAGTTCAGTCTTCAAGTTCCGAAATGGTTTTTCACTGTGAGAACGGTAAAACTTTGGAACGAACTTCCACTGGACGTTGTGATGGCAGGTTTATGGATTGTTTCAAAAGAAACCTGGATGAGTTTCTGAAAACAAGGAATGTTGCAGGTTACTGGGATTGATGCATAAAGTAGAGTTTATCCAGGGATTACCACTTGGAGGTCAGGAAGGAATTTTATCCCCCTTCAAATTCGTTTTTTTTTTTTTTTCTTTTTTTTGCTTTCCTCTGGATCAAGTTAGGCAGGAAATGTGGGGTATTGCTAAGCAGGTTGGACTGGATGGACGTATGTCTTTATTCAACTTTAAAGTACTAGCTCTAGCTACAGCTAAGTCTGTTATCTACTAGAACCTCCAAATCTTTTTCCAACAGAGATTTACTTAGCACAGAGTTAATTATGGTGTAAGTGGCCAAGGATGGTTAAATCCAATGCATCACCTTACATCCTTTACAAGTACCCAGTGCTACGATTCTAAATTCTTACTCATCTCTTAAAAAAACAAGCAAATTTTGTCTTCAGAACTGATCTTATAAGTAGTAGTCGGCATGGATTTATGAGAACAAGATCTTGTCAGACTTAATCCAGAAAATGATCCCATTACACGTTTCCAGTATCTTCCCTACCAATGATGTTAGACCTGCAAGTCTATAGTTAACAGGCTGTAAACTACTACCTTTTCTAATATTAGTTTCTATATGCTTCTTTCCAATCCACGGCAAATAACCAGACAAAAGTGAATCTAAAAAGACAGGGAACAGTGGTCTATATTAAACTGGAGGATGTAGCTCATCAGGTCCTGGGGCTTTGATATTAACTTTGTCTACTGTTTCCTACCATTCGGTCTTTCATCCAGAGTGAAAATACTCATTTATACCCTTCGTATTTTTACCACTGATATACTTAAGTGAAGAGTAGAAGCTGTCAGTGAGTCATCCACTCACTGTTTCTTCCTAACCTCAACAAGGACTGTGACATGCATGGGGATTTTATACACTTGTTATAGATAAAGGTATACATTTAGAAATGTAGTTAGTTTATTACTGTTTTAAGAGCAGTGTAATTCTGTTAAGTATTTTTACCCGAGAACTATTCCCCCCAGTCAATGAGCAGGAGTAATATATTTTAAAGCATAAAATTGGCTTTCCTAATTTAATGACACTATAATCATCATTTTCCCTAAGCTTTCCTATACCTTCATTTCATATGAATTTAGGGTTATTAGATATCACCAGATCCAGAAACGCATCCTTCACTAATCTGTGAAAGAAAGGAAATGCTCATATAGTAAATTTAGGAACTTGATACCTTTTGAGGTTCTGGCAGTTCCCTATCTGTGTCAGGGTAATTGAAATCCCCCCCCCCAGACCAGATACCTGCAGCCTCACCAACTGCAAATAGAGGTGAATTTCAACCTCCTCACTAGCATTTGGTGGCTTATAACAGACTCCTACAATTAATAAACCCACCTTCTTGCTTCCCGAAAACAGCTTCACCCATACAGTTACACCTTATTGTTTACCCCTCATCTATTCCATCTTTTAGATTTGGCTTTAATTCTTGGGTATATATGTAGCATAAATACATACAACCACTCCTTTCTTATTTACTCTGTCATTTAATATATTTCACCCTTTCATGTACATGCCTCCCTATACTTAGCTCCTCCCTCCATTATCTTATTAGCACCTTGATCCCTTGCCCCTCTATCTACCCTATGTAGTCCAAAATACCCTGCACTATACCTAGTTAAAATATCTCCATCCCTATGCCATCTCCTCCCCCAAGCAGCTGGCCATCATTGAGGTGCAGTCCATCCCAACAAAGAACCTGTAGCCAACAGAAAAGTCAGCCCAGTTTCTAAAAACCCAAACTCTATCTCCTTACACAAATCTATTAGCATGAATTAATACTCCTAAGCTCCTGTGCATCCCTAGCGTAGCACATGGCTGCAGTAGTATTCTAAAAAGACCACTGGGTTACTCTCCGCCCACCCATAATCTGTCTACACAATCCACCATGTGTCAAACCCTAGCACAAGGTAGACCACACACTGTTTGGCATGTAGGGGTTTGGGGGCAGATAGCACAATCCACCTTTGAGTGCACTACCACCTTCCTAGCCTTCTTGCTCCCTTGTATTTGAGATGGTTGTCTCATGGATGCTCAGGAGTTCATCCCACTCCATATAGCTACTTCCGTGCTGTCCTCCAACTAAGAATGTAATCTGTTGGAATGGACTAGCTGGAAAAAGTGACTCCTACTTCCCTGGTGACCATTAAAAATTACAAAATTTTCCGTCTGTCAGATGGGCGCTAATGCTGATAATCTGTCGCTACCAAAGCATTGGCTGTTAAGGACCATGGTGATCAGCTAAAAATTACCAAATTTCTTATGTATTAATGTCTGACAAACATGAAGCAAAATATGTTGATACACGGCAAAAAAATTTAGGTGACACGATTGACACAAAATTGCACTAGGTCATTTCATAAATAATACTGCATCATGTAATTCCACTATTATAATGGCTGTTGTCGGGCTGCTGCTGTTTGGCTGTCCCCTTTACCTTTGTTATACACATTATGGGATGTGACATAAGGATATGCGAGTGCCACTTGTACACCAAATGTTGGATGTCTATATATTTTCTCTCTGTAATCCATGTAGCGTATATGTATATTTATATATGTATTTTAGATACATGGAGATTTAGTTAAGAAGCTAGTGTGGTAAATGTTGTCTCTGTGTTTTCGTTCCAATATTGTTTTTTTTTATTCTAATAAAGCTGTAAGGTCGTCATGCCAGACTTCTATGAGAAAATGAAGAACCGGTTACGTACTGAAGAACAAGGGGCTGACACGTGTTTTGGCTGGCAATATCATCTGCTGCCACAAAGCACCCAAGTGGCCTGTTTTTTTCAAGGTGAGCACTGCATGTACCATAGAGGAACTACACAGAACAGGTGTTAGTTCTGCAGGATGTATGGAAATATTCACCTGATCACAGCTGTAGACAAGGAATGAAATGTTACAATGAATAAACGGTACATGTAAATTGCCTGTAGTTGTGATCCTGGGTATTTTACCTTTTACTTTTAGAGAAGAGATAGAGAGTGCAGTAAAAAAAATATGGCTTATGTGGTGTGGAGGCTGGTGATTTCTAGTCTTGATTTTTCCACTGGGTGGTGTAGTTGCTCCCTTAATCAGCCTTACCTGTTACTACTCCTCTAAGAATGGAAGTGCAGGTGTAATGTTGGGGAGAGGTTTGTTTTGGCTACTGTGGTTGTCAAATGTTTATTTAAAGTGCACAAAGTGTGTGCTTCTTGCGCTCCAAGCCCTGTGATTTACTGAGCTATTCAATATGTCTTTCTTTGGAGATCGGAAACCTGTTTAAGCATTTACCCTTCGCATTTACTCATCCTCCCTGAAGATGAAGAGAAGCTACTGGAGGTTTTACGGGAATTTTCCCAAAGATTTGCACCTGCGACAAGTAATCTATAGTCCTACATGCAGAGCAGGTGCTCCCCAGGTGGCCTTATATAGTAGGACGTGTTAGTTTGAATGACAGCTGAAAGCCGACACCATATCAATGACAAAACTTAATAAACAATGGAAGGTTGTGGATTCTGTCCCTTGAAGTTTTTTTTTTTAGTTGGAATTGTATTGATCAGGTTACCAAGCCGATGTCGGCCATCTTTATGGAGACACAACTTTACCCTCCAACTGATGTGGACTTTACAAACTCTGATTCTCCTTTATTGAATCTGATATTGGGGTATTGAAGTTTGTAGAACCATGGCCATTCAGAACAAACAGCATAATAGATATAGGTTAGTAGTTTTTTTTTTGTGAAAGGCCAAAATTCAATGCTCTGTTTGTATAGTAGATTAACAGCGTTGGTCATGGAATTTGCCATTTTAATGTTATTTGAAAGTGTCAAACTAAAGAAATTATAAGGTGGAAGGCAGTCTGAATGAGTATAATTCTTCTTTAAACTGCTCTTTAAACAGGACACTTTAGTGATCTTTCCTAGGATCATTTAGCACTTTATGGCTAGGTTAACATGGCAAAACTACAGCTTCCTGGTAACAGTTTACTAGTAGTTAACAGGTGGCTGCTGTCAGAAGTAGAATTGTGAGACTTTTACTTTAAATAATATTTACCCAGAGTATTGGTAGCAAAGTTTTTCTCCAGACCATCTTCTGTCAATTCCCTATTGTTGACCATGCACCCAGCATTGTTTATCTGCAGAAAAGACAACACAAAGAAGTTCGTGCAAGGATGGTGTAATGTTAAATTCTTCCTTTACCTCCTAGTCAAAACTTTTCTGATTAGCCAATACTTTTCACTTTATCTCCTTACAGCCCAGACTTCCCTTTCACACTTCCAGCTCCCCCACAGACTGTATTGTACTTGCTACAACTGCTACACTTACAGCTGAGTACTTATAATCAGGTGTAAGTGGCTAATGAAATATGCTATAACCTTTACCAATAACTATATGGTGACTGCAGACCAACACAGAAAAGATTTTGGGACATGTTACAATATAGTCATTGAACCTGTGTCCGAACTGCTAAATGTCATAGATTAAACTGAAGGATAGTCTGGGTTCTTTATAGGACCTCACATTTACCAATAGTTTTCCTCTCTACACATTTACCATAGTGCTCCCTCTCTAACACATTTACCATAGTGATCCCTCTCTAACACATTTACACAATAGTGATCCCTTTCTAACCATTTACCAATAGTGATCCCTTTCTAACACATTTACCATAGTGATCCCTCTCTCACATTTACCAATAGTGAATCCCTCTCTAACACTTTACATAGTATCCCTTCTAACACATTTACCAATAGAGATCCTCTCTAACACATTTACCAATAGAGATCCCTCTCTAACACATTTACAATATGATCCCTCCCTAACACATTTACCATAGTGATCCGCTTCTAACACATTTACAATAGTGCTCCCCCTCTAACACATTTAACCAATAGGGATCCCTTTCTACACCATTACCAATATGATCCCTCTCTAACACACATTTACCCATAAGTGATCCCCTCTCTAACACCTTTACCAATATTTGATCACCTCTAACACATTGACCATAGTGATCCCTTTGTAACACATTTACCATATGGATCCCGCTCCCTCTCTAAACACGTTACCAATAGGGTCCCTCTCTAACCACATTTACCATAGTGATCCCTCTCTAACAAACATTACCAATAGTGATCCCTCTCTAACACATTTACCATAGTGATCCCTCTCTAACACATTTACCAATAGTGATCCCTCTCTAACACATTTACCAATGTGATGCCTCGCTAACACTTTACAATAGTGATCCCTCTCTAACAAACACTTTACCAATAGTGATCCCTCTCGACACCACATTTACCAATAGTTATCCCTCTCTTACACATTTACCAATAGTGATCACTCTCTAACACATTACCAATAGTATCCCTCTCTCACAACACATTTTACCAATTAGTGATCACCCTCGCAACACATTACCAATAGTGAGCCACATCTCTAACCACATTTACCCAATCGTGATCACTCCTAACCATTGACCACCTAGTGATCCCTTTGTAACACATTTACCAATGTAGACCCCCCCCCTCTAACACATTTACCACTAATAGGGATCCCTCCTCTAACGAACATTTAACCAATAGTGACCCTCTCTAACAACACATTTTACCACTAGTGATCACTCTCTAACACATTTACCAATAGTATCCCTCTATAACCATTTACCAATAGTGACCCCACCAGTGACCCCCCCCTCTAACCATTTACCATAGTGATCCCCTCTAACACATTTAACCCATGTGATCCCCCTCTCTACACATTGACCAATATGATCCCCTTGTAACACCATTTACCAAGAGTGGACCCCCCCTCTACCCATTATAACCAAGTGGACCCTCTTCTAACACATTTACCAATAGTTATCCCTCTCTAAAACACATTTACCAATCGTGTCCCTCTCTAACCACATTTTCTCCAATATGATCACTCTCTAACCACATTACCATAGTGAAGTTTCCCATCTCTAACCAAACAACTGACCAATAGTGATCCCCTTTGTAACACATTTACCATAGTGGACCCCCTCTAACACATTTTACCAATAGTGATCCTCGCTAACAACATTTACCAATAGTGATCCCTCTCTAACACATTTAACCAATAGTGATCATCCTCTCTTCACATTTACCAATAGTGGATCCCTCTAACACCTTTACCATCGTGATTCCGTCGCTAAACACATTTAACATTAGTGATCCCCTCTACACATTTACCAATAGTGATCCCGCTCTAACACTTTACCAATCGTGATTCCCCTCTAACAGAATCCCTTGCCCTGCGACGCTGTGAGTTAATGGGGAGGGTGATTATTGACAAGACAAGACTAAGAAACTTTAATTAAGAATGTTCCAATGGATCTCCTATTTGATGGGAATTTTAAGGGGGTAATATTGATTTAAAGGCTATGTCCACCCCTAATAAGAAATGTTAAATATTATGCTCCCCCTGCCCCCAGCCCCAACCGCTGTTTGTTTTTTAAAAAGCCCCCCCCAAACTCTTAACTTACCACCCGTCCTCTCTCGATCCTCTTCTTATCCTTCCGCCGCACTGCCCGGCCCTCTGCTTGCGAGAATCCAAAAGCAAAGAAGGGGCGTGACCCGGCAATTTGCGTCGGTGATTGGCTGAGCGGCAGCCAATCACGGACAACGGCTGCCGTTCATTCAGTTCAGCGTAGGAAAGCGGAGAGGTAAGTAAGAGTTGTGGGGAGCTTTTTAAAAAAACAAACATGCGGTTTGGGGGCTGGGGGCGGGGGGAGCAAATCTTAATGTGGTTAAATGCTAGGGGAGGATATTATAAAGGCCGTGATGTAGAGACATGAAGGAGGGAGAGGAGGGGTAGTATGCTGTTTATAAGTGCTGCCTGCCGCCCTCATTTGCCGGAAATCTCCGGAGGAGGCCAGGTAGCCCCAGGCAGTGTCCCTCCTAATGGAGCCGTGCTAGCCTCCTGGTTGGGGCAGAGTTTTTTATGGGAGAACTACTTTGGGGGGGGGACTACAGGAAACCGATGATTTGGAGTTGGGATGTGAGGTAAGGATTAAACTAACACTACATGGTGGGGCCAGTAGTGGGGGTATTATAGTTTTGGGGGTGGACATTTCCCCTTTTAAGTCTGCACAACATTTGTATTATTCCAGAGGTGTTTCTACTGAAACTAGACACTATACAATGCTTACAATAAATAGATCAAATATTCATTTAGGGGATGTGAGGACTTAAAGGGACAACTTAAAGTCCCCCATAACTCCAGAAAATCCAAACTCTGTGCAATTCGTTTCTATTATTCCAGGGAGTTGAGAACGCTAAAAAACGATTTTGCTGGTGTTTAGTGTTCCTAATGAACCAAGATTTCATGGGTTTCTTTTATTTTAACAATCTGCCTTATTTTTCTTTATACAAATCATAAATTTATATTAAAGATTTATATCATTTGTATCCACACATATCTAATCCTACACCCCATATTTATACAAACATAAAAAGATAATCCAATGCACATTCCTAGGGCCCCGTAAATACTCATATTATCTGCGCACTCTGCATACTTTATAAACCAAAGGGGTTTAATATTATACATTACAGTGATCACATGAATGAAAAAGGCCTTCAAACCGGCACAGGTAACCCCAGATGGAAGTCCTAACTCTAACCTTGTATCAATTAATGTAGTTGTAGATATGTTATATGTAATATATCTAATCTATATATATTATATATATCTAGACTTATATGATATAGAACGAGTTGGGCTGCAATTGCGGGGCACTCCACGGGAATTGTTCAATTAAACACTTAACTTTATTTGAAGAAGTTCGAATTAGTCAATGCATTTTCGGGCTACACCTAGCCGTCATCAGGACATCCATACCCTAGGTGTGCCGAGAGCATTGACTCATTACGAACTTCTCATCAGAAAAGTTAAGTTTTAATTGAACAAGTCCCTGGAGTGGCCCCGATTGCTTTCTATACCTACATAGTATATATTTATAATATCTAGATAATAAATATATTAGTATATATCATAGTATAATATATATATCTAATAAAGAAGGCTTGTTATTCAACGCACTCTCAGGGACTTCTTCTATCCAAGTATTTATTTAACACTTTTTCACTGTGTTAGGCAAACGTTGCTTAGGTCCCCTTTTCTCAAGCCTGATATGATGCTGAGAAGGGACCTAAGAAAGGTCGAACGTTGCCTACACAGTGATGTATTAACATAAAATACTTGGACGAAGAAGTTCGAGAGTGAGTTGGAATATACAAGCTTATTTATATGACTTTTTGCAAAGATACCACCACAACAGCACCCAGGCGGATGCAAGGAGGGTGGTGGAGGAATGCCAATGGCATACAACTATTTGATATATATAGATAATGATATATATCATATTATATATATCTCGAAACAACTATCCTATTCATAGCATACTTCAAAGACAAGGTTATTTAATAGTATATACTCAGAATAGGACAATATACTGTAAATAGTTTTAATTATCCATGTCAGGGCTCTGGTGCTACATTGGCTCCCTACCTGCGCCCCGCGGTCATGGGCCTGCGCATCCTTCGGGTACATGCGCCACTGAAGGCCCGGCGCTTTGAACACTGTGGTCGGCATTATTTAATACATCACTGTGTAGTCAACGTTTTCGGACCTTTCTAGGTACCCCTTTCTCAAGCCTGATATGAGCTAGTGAGAAACAAGCCCCTTTGAATACTGAATGAAAACATATGATTGAAACATACGTGCGATCTGCTGTTTAACAGACTGGACCCAAACTTCGGTTCTGGTCTTGTAACCAGTGATTGCATGTATGTTCATCATCACTGCAATCAGCTGTCAAAAACGCTGATTGTGGAGTGGGGTGAGTCAGGGGTCCCAGCCTCGCAATCCGCAGGGTGGTCCTGTGCCGGCAGTTACCCCTGTGCTTTCATTGGGTAGGCTTAAAAGGTTGGATAGATGGCCGTAATCTTATTCACCTCCAATACTATGTACAATCCTTAGGGCAGGTACACACAACCAAATAAAAAATGTAAATAGATAAAGGGATAGCCGCAGAAAGAAAAAAAAGGACAGAGTGGGATGGATAGACAGATAGAATACCAGAAAGAAATAAGGAAGTAACAGACCAGATAAACGAGGGGCTCAGAGCCACAGTGGCAACTCGACATGTTCTATACACAGTTCCCCTACTTGAAGCGCACACATAGGTACCTCCCGTTGCAAAGGACATCCACAAAGCCCAAACGGGGAGCATATAATCATAAAGAGTCCCATGCCACGTCGCAGATAAGAGCACAGAACGCCAGCGTAAGTCAGTCACCATAGACCTACGCACCGTGTGTGGAACGCCTCTTCTTCCGGGCACGTGGTAACTAAACAGCCATACAGAAGATGTTTAAAATCTGTCACAGGCCTCGGAGTTAATGTCCTGAAAATAAATGTTCGATAAGAAGCTTCCACTGGAAATTCTATCCTAAAGCCATACATATAATGAAAGGGTCTCATAGTATGGCCCATAATCATAAACTGGAGTTAAAAAATATCAATATGTTATACAATGTTGCACGCAAATAATTTACAACACACTATCATGGCATTGAGAACATTGGGTCAAAACTTGTTTATATAATAATGAGCATACTCCATGGCATTGTTATCTCTTTCCATTAATCAAATGGTGTGACACTCTCGACAGAAACAAATTGCAGTTCTTCATTCATGCCTTTGGATATCGACTTTGCAACAGAAAAATCCACCTTGCTTCTTTTCATTAACTTTTATCCCAATTCCCACCTCGTATAGGAGTGGTATTTTTTCCAGTCCCCATGCAGTTATGCAACTTGGTGTCTGATGCATGTTTACATAAAAATGTCGTGCCACGCTACTTTCCTGTTCTGTTATTTCTTATATCACAGATGTGCTCAACAAGTCTCGTCAAGTTCTCTACTGTTTACCTACATATAACAAGGGGCAATCACATTGAAGAGCATATATAACTCCCTTGGATCTGCAGTTAATAAAATCTTTTATTGGAAAAGCTTTACAATTCTGGTTATAAAAGGTCTGTTTTTTTTCATGTATATACATGGTTTGCATGAGCCACATTTGTGGCTACCTTTAAGTGGCCTCTGTTCTAACCAGGATGGATTTTTCAAAGTAGGAATATAGAGGCTAGAGGTCACTGCTTGTCCAATTGTCAGGGCTCTCCTGGGTACAATCATTGGTTTTACTCCTATAAATTCCTTAATTTATAAATAAACCTCATCAAAACAGAAGAATATCAGTGCCCTCCTTTTGTACCTTCCAACGATTGTTACTGGGTGATCATATACATTCACTAGGTGATCTATATACATTCACTTCACTGGGTGTTATATATACATTCACTGGCTGATCTATATGCATTCACTTGGTGTTCTATATACATTCCACTGGGTGTATTTTATAACATTCCTGTTACTATATACATATCACGGGGTGATCTAATCTACATTCATGTTATATATACATTCACATGGTGATCTATAACATTCACTTGGTGTTCTATATATCATTCACTGGTGATTCTATATACATCACTGGGTGATCTATATACATTCACTGGTTGATCTATTACATTCACTGGGTGATCTTATATACATTCACTTGGTGAGCTATATACATTCCTTTTCTATATACATTCACTGTGATCTATATACATCATGGGGATCTTATCTACATTCACTGGTGATCTATATACATTCACTGAGTGATCTATATACTTATGTTCTATATACATTCCTGGTGTTTATATAATTACTATCTGATCTATATACATTCACTGGTGTTTTCGATACATTCATTGGTGATCTATATACACTCACTGGCTGATTTATTACATTCACTTGGTGATCTATATCATTCCGGGGGATCTATATACATTCATGAGTGATCTATAACTTCATGTTCTATATACATTCACTGGGTGTTATATATACATTCACTGGCTGATCTATATACATTCACTGGGTGTTCTATATATATTCACTTGGTGATCTATATACATTCACTGGGTGATCTATATACACTCACTGGCTGATCTAAAATCACTGGTTATCTATATCATCTGGGTGATCTATACATTCACTGGTGTATATATACATTCACGGTGATCTATATACATTCACTGGTGCATTCTGGGTGATCTATAATTCCACTAACTCACTGGCTGATTATATACATCTGGTATCATTCTTCATGGGTGATCTAATACATTCACTGGGTGATCTATATACTTCACTGGGTGTCTATATACTTTCACGGGTGGCTATATAGATGTCTCTAGCTGTGTATTAGTGGAACCATCCATATACATTTAGTGATATTCTGTGCACCTGTCATTTACCTAGATCAGTGGATTTCGTACCTTGGCACTCCATATGTACCCAAAGCTGCTGGGAGTTTCTAAACATTGAGTGCCGAGGTTCCACAACACTGATGTAGATAATGAGTCAGTAGGACATCATTTCACCCATGGGTATTTCACTTCCTAATCCACAATCAATAGGGAACCAAACACTGGCACGTGTTTAATGGCCACCAGCTGACTTCCCTTGTGTAACGAATAGCCAAGTGACAGAGAAAACTGCTGAATGGGGGGAGGGTCCCGGGTCCCAGTTCCACCTTCCCTTACACAACAGGCAGTGAATGGGAGGCGGGAGGAGGAATCAGCTTCATTCTGTGGCGGTTTTACAGGGGAAGGAGCAATGTCCTGTTAGGAACACAGTGTGGTTCCTGAAAGGGATGAGAGAGTACACCAGGTAAGTACATGGGCAAGATGGTCATGTCACCAAACAGTTCCTGGCACCCCCTGTATTAATGTACAGGCAAGGCAGAAGTTTGTATTGTGTTATATTTTCTTACATAGCACTGACATGTCACCCAGGCCCTGTTTTGAAGAGCTTACAATCTAATCACTTGTATGCATCGTGAGCAGATTTGTCTCCGGTGCCATCCCCTTGCAATTAGACGTATGGTCTGAAGAAGGTGCCATATAGGAGTCGAAACCGTGTGTACAATAAATGACACATTGCGTTAAGACTGGTGGGCGCTGGGATTTATATCTTTCTGATTCAGATTCGACTGGCAGTGGTAATTCAGCAGCACCCGCAAGATTTATTACCTAAAGTGAAGGTGTGGGGGAGACCACCAAAGAAAATATTCTATTAGATTACATCGCCTCATGGCGCTGTTATCTGACATACCACCATATATTAGTCCGTGTCAAAAACCATTGAAAATTACAAACTGCAGTGCAAAAAAATTTGATACACTACATGGATTATTTTGGATAATACAATCAATTGTTCAGTTTGTGCGATTTAAGTTGGTGGTAGTTCCTTGAACCCCTACAACACAATCCTCAACCATTAAAGCCTACGGTTTGGATCCCCCCTTTGCAGTTGGGGCACTGGATAACTGCCCAGTTTACCCTTATGGTAAAACTGGTCCTGTATATAATAAACATGTATCGTAAAATCCCACTTATTGGAATTGCAGCGCGTGTACTGTACGATTGCACTGTAAATTACTAACACATTCAGAAAATGCAAGGTTTATAGCTATAACCAAGATATACCTAAGGAAGGGCGTTCCCAAAATATTATATGTTGTTCCAATAAATTATTGAAATTACTCTGTAGTGTGCTCCTCCTTCGCTGTTGTATACTTATATTTGAATATTTGAGCCCGTGGAGTATATGGCAGGAGGATTGCACCCATACATGTCTGGCACAAAGCCAACAGCAGTATGTTGTAGTGTTCCTGAACAGTGTTTATATAGGATACCTAGCCTGCCATGATTCAGACTGGACCAGTTTTACTCTTCTAGATGAAGCCGTTTTGTCATCACACATCCTTTATTTGCCACAATGTCAAGTTTTCTTCCACAGATTGTCAGTGGAATGAATGAAATTTCAAATGAGACAAACTCTTAAATTCCAATGTTGTTTACATATTCCCTGTCTGGATAGATGTGGAAAAAGTGTAATACAGATGCTTACAGCGCACACCCTATGTAGATATGGGTATCTTCTTTCTCTTTGCTTGTAATTTTAAACACCCTATTTCTATAGCAGTTAAATACAGAGCAGTTTTTTATATTAAATCTCTTGTGTAACAGACAGTGAGTGGAGGGTGCAGCCCTACATGGATGGAAGATTTTACACACCATGGTTTTTAGTAAACATTACTATTAATCCCTGACCTTTCTTATTATACCCCTCGTTAATACTAAAGGCAGAGAGTACAAAGGGTAGGCTTATTGATATACATTTATGAGTGAGGTAAGCCTGAAACAAGGTAGAAAGCACAAAGTCTGAATTGCAGTGTTAGTTCTATCTGTAATGGGTGGTAGTACACTGCAGAGAGCTAAATACTGTAGATCAATATGTCAAAATTCCCTGTGGCTGAAATGTTGAGCTGTTTGTATAAACTAAGTTGTTAGTTAATGTGTCGGAGGTTCATATCTATTGGGGTAACATCCTCAAAGTACTTAGTGATATGTTAAACATCTGTCCACTTTAGGTTTTAATGTTGTATTGGCTGTTAATGGAGACTGGAGCAGATATCAGTTGATATTCTTCACTCGTTTGTACCTGAAAGTGCTAATTATAATGTTTTAAATTGGAAATAATATACAAGCATTTAGTATGTTTAGAGACATTTGGCAGGTATGGCAAATATGGTCTGATTTTGCTTATAAAATACGAGTAAAAGACACCCCAAGAGTCCCTCCTGGCACTCATTGGAGTTCCTCACCAAATTAATACAATATTTGTCCAAAATGAAACGGACTCAAATAAATCTTGTGATCTTTTTATTGCACAGTGCCCATATTAATCACACACAATCAATACCCAAAACACCCACCTTACCCCTAAAGGGTAAAAATGCTAAGACACAAAGCAGGTTAAAAACAAGAATAGTACATGTGGAAGAAGTTGTATATTATCTCGACCTAGTCCTTGAAAATGTCCTATTATATTTGTCCACAGATAATAAGACTGGTCTGCTTGGTGTGTATGTAGGCGGGCTTCTCAGGGATATTGCACATCACACAGGATCGCAATATCCCTTAAGAAGTCCCGCCTTCATACACACGGGGTGAAATTTGTTTTTGTGACTGATGTACAAGTGGATTACTGGAGCTACAATTGTTTGGTACTGTAGGTATTCTGAGGTAAGAGTATCAAACACTCCTGCTAGGTATTAGTCTGGATGAAATGAACGGGAAACCGCCTATATGACCAGACCCGGACGCCAGGAGAAAGCCAACATTTGGACAGGAGAGTAAGTGTACCGGGGAAGGAGGTCCACCACAGTGAGATGTTGGGGGAGACGGGAGTAACTCCGAGTAAGTCCCAGTGTTGATTTGCCTTAGGAGCAGGTCCACACTTCCGAAGGTAACACGGTAGGAGAGCTCCATACATTCAATTATACTTATACCAAGCAGACCAGTCTATATTATCTTTGTGGACAAATATAATAGGACATTTTCAAGGACTAGATCGAGCTAATATATGACTTCTTTCCACATCTTCTATTCTTTGTTTTAACCTGCTTTGTGTCTTAGCTTTTTTAGTGTACCCTTAGGGTAGGGTGTTGTTTTGGGTATTGATTGTGTAATTAATATGGGCACTGTGCAATTAAAGTCAACACAGATCACAATATTTATTTGAGTCAGTTTCATTTTGGACAAATATGTATTAATTTGGTGAGGAACTCCATGAGTGCCAGGACGGACTCTTGGGATGTCTTTTACCCATATTTATAAGTATTAAAGGACAACTCCACCTCTCATAAGAACATTTAGAAAGAATGGCCTCTTTAAAAATATGTTGATATATCATAGTTTGTTCTGTGAATTCATTACTGTATGCCTGCTATGCTTCTGGATGCCTCATGGAAACTGAGCAATTTAGAAACCTTTACTGAGCCTGTACTGAGCCTGGGCATGCTCAAAGAGGCAGTCAGGGGATTAACATAGTCATTGGCTGTAAAAGTCAACTGCAAATCCATAACTGACAGTTGCTAACTGGAGAACCAGGAAGCAGAAAACGGGGAAACAGGCAAATTGTGCAGGATTTCAGGTTAGACTTATATATTTTAGATTTCAAAATATTACCATTTAGGGTTTTGGGGGGTGATTTACCTGTATGTAAGTTTTCATTTTGGGGCTGGACTTGCCCTTTAAGTTTAGTCCTGGGCACCACTCAACATGTTTGTAGTTGGAACCTCTGGTAAATGCTAAATACCAAAGATAATTTATGTCATGTGATTCCAGATCAATTTGGTTGTACTATGGTCTGACTTCGCCTCTATGACCTATCAAAGGTAGAAGGCTAAATTTATATCCTAACTTGACGACAATTAACAATCTGACAATGTGCTCATGGCACTTGTATAGTCCCAACAAAAATAACAGATACTGCAGATACAATTATGAGAGCTATAGAAGACCTAATCGATAAGAGTCAAAACTGATCTCCATTTACAAAATTAGTTAACATGAGGCTCACGCACAGTGGTTCAGTGGTTAGCACTGATACCTTGCAGCACTGAGGTCCTGAGTTTGAATCCACCCTTGGGCCATCCACAAGGAGTTTGTATGTTCTCCCTGTGCTTGCGTGTGTTTTCACACATTTGTATGTGTCAAATAAATGTGCTTAGATTGTAAGCTCTTTGGAGCAGGGGATGGTTAATGCACATGTTTTGTAAAGGGACGGAAGATCCACAATAATATAATAAGTAATGTAATTTTTTTCATTTAAAATGGGTATTAATATAGATCTCTTTAAGTACCTTAATTTATGGATTCTGTTGTACTGTGGGATTTGGGATTTTTGGTCAAATCCCATGCTGTGCACAGTTTGATTTTAGAAGTGGATATAGGCTGCAGCCAAACAATTTGTAGCAGAAGATTTGGAGTCAATGTCGCAGGAAGATCCTACATGATCACAGGAGCAAAACAGTGGAATTGCAAAGCTACAGCCTTGGCAATTGCAAAGAAGGTAACAAGATTAGAGAATGTTGCAAGGGTCTTTCACATGTAACTTGTAAAACAATGTGCTGTGTTGTTTGGCACAATGTGGCATTGTGCATTAATGTGTGTTCTATAGGTGGGACTATCCATTTGGTGTGCAGAAATAAAAGAGGCAGAAGAAGCAAAGCGCGAGCTCATAGCGAACGTGGAAATGAGGTTAGTTAACCCAGGGTGCTCCTAGTCTCAGTCCTGCTAATGTAATCTGCAGGTGCAACAGTCCTAAAACTAGGCCTTTGTCATATTGGCAAGCATATCATTCACAATTTATTCTAAATCAATCTAGTAACTGACCCAGGGGCGAAATTTCAGTGCAACTGATTGCAACATGATTGGACAAATTTATCAGCATGTCCAATCAAGCGTAATGTTCATGCCGATCGATCGTGCCAGAGTATCATAACACAGCCTAATTCATCCCCAGTACAAAAAGCCACAGGTACACACAGCAGCATTTACATTGTGTGTGTGGTCTTTAAAGGACAATTAACTCACTTTTTCCCCGATCCACTGCAGCATAGTACCCAGGGAGTAACCTAAAATCGCTAAGTCCTCACCCTGGGTTTCTTTCCTACTCTCCTGCACTACTTACGCAAATCTGCTTCGGCGATCCGACTGTTTCCCCCTCTCTCCTCTGTCATGGACAGTCGCGAGGCAGCCATTTGGAAGACACACGCCTCCTTGCAGAGCGTATCTTCTATTGGCTGCCTCGCATCTGTCATTGAAGCAGGAAGAGCGGAGAACGGAGCGATCGGCGAAGCGATTTGGGTAGTAGTGCAGGAGTTAGAAAGAACCCAGGGTGAGGACTTAGCGATTTTAGGTCCTCACCCTGGGTACTATGCAGCTATGAGGAAGAGGACGAGGTGAGGTGAGTATACTTTCCTTTAAGTAAAAATATGTTTCTGTAAATAAAAAGCGAAGCTTGTATAGACTGTGTTAGACAAGAGTCTGACATTCCACATTGTTAATGCATTTTCTCCTGTTACATAGGGTATATCAGATATCTTGGTGGACATGTCCGCCCTAAAGATATATGGGCATTTGCTGAAAATTTAAGACTGAACATAAACTAAATGTCTTGGTAAGTGATAAAAAAACAAACATCCTTAAATGTAATGAAAAGGGTGTAATAAAATATGAATAATGTGCTTCTCTCTAAGTAACCAATCATAAAATTCGACTCCGGCACTAGCAGCAATTATTACCAAATGTTCTGTTTATTCATTAGATCACTGGACTTGAAGTTTAGTTCTTGAAGACTTTCGCTGTCATCCGACTGGCTTTCTCAATTCAGAATGACTTGACAAGAATCTGTGGCAATTATTGTACCCTGGAAAATCCTAATTAGCATATCACAGCCAGTGTTAAGGGCGTGATTGGATAGTGACTAAGAGGTGTTAGGAACGGCCCGGGGTAAGGTTCAAAACAGCATTGTCATGGCAACAGTCGAACCCCCCCACCTCTATTCAAGGCTTGGTTTCTTTATATTTCACATAAATGGCCTCCTTGACCCCTCTCTTGAACCAGTCAGTTCCTTTGCCAATATGTTAACATTACAATCTTCAAAGGTATGTCCTTTATCCTTAAGGGCATCTATAGTGAAAAAACAACATTGCCCCTTTGCAAAGTTAAATTCATGTACTCTGTGTTGCCTTAATCCTATCTATGTCAGTGACTCTGTTTAACCATGGTGTCGATCTGTGTGCACGCACTCCCCCTTCCCCCTCCCCTCTGTTACCTCCTCCATGTCTCAACTCCGGCTTGCCGACAGCTATACTATCAGTGCAGTAGGAGTTAAAGTTCAACATCCTGAAAACACACCCACGCACATGGCCAATAGAAAGAAGCTGTCCTGGAGACACGGAAGAAGAGAGAAACAGTAACAGTTTACGACTCTCACTTGTGACCCATCATCAATCAGTGAAAGCTATTAGAAGGGGGTCAAGTGTAGCCTTATATCTACCATCAAACTACCTCTCTCCCCCTGCTAATGCTGTTATCTCTATTACAGACAGGGAGGGGGGATCACGTCACTGGATTTGATTGAAAGTCCAGTAGAGTAGAGGAATGCAATCTCATATTCTTCTAACTGGTGTCCAGGACAGAGAGGGAATCTGAAAAAGTGAAGACACTGGGGTTGTGGGGAATTATAGAACACATGGAAAGAAAGAAAAACACCTCTTAGCCACTATCCAATCACCCCTTACAACCTTGGCTGTGGATATGCTAATTGGGATTTTCCGGGTACATAATTGCCACAGATTCTTGTACAAGTCATTCTGAATTAAGAGCCAGTCGATGAACTAGCGAAACGTCTTCAAGAACTAACTTCCAAGTCATTGATCTAATGGAATACAACAGATATACCATAACCTGTATGAATGAGAACCTTCACAAGCTATTACCAAATGGTTGGCCGTGCTTAAATAGGTAGAAGCAATCAATACAATAAGGAAATGACCTATAGCACTCTGTATTAAAATTCCATTATTTACTATGGAAATCACATATAAAACTCCTTAAAACATGTTAAGACACCCTAGGCTAGCTAGTTATAGATCTCAGGTAAAATATACCATTTATATATTAGCATTTGTGGGATACATATGTTTTAGAAACGCGTATGGCGTATTCGGGCACCCAGGCTACACTACTGATTCAGGCACACTGACGGTATTGTATAACCCTTTTCTTTTGTTTTACACTAATATTGCTCCAATGTGGACAGATGAATGTTATGTTTTACCTAATATTTAGTACTTGTGTAACCCTCTAAATACATACAGTATGTGTCCACAAAATGCTAATAATACTGTGTATATTTTACCTGATGTTATACTACCGTAGCTCCTAGTGTCTATACATGTTTTTAAGTATGTTTTAGGTGATTTCCCAAAGTAAATAAGACATAGAAAAGATAATCAATGCACATTCCTAGGCCCCATACAAATCATATTATCTGCTCACTGGCATACTTTATAACAAAGGGGTTTAGTATACATACTGTGATACATAAATGAAAAGCCTTCCAACCAGTCAAGTAAACCCTCTGGAAGGTCCTAAGTCTAACCGTTTCAATTTCTTTTACTTCAATTACGATAGCAACTTTGCATTTCTCATTCTTACACTCTGGATCCATTTAACAGGCTCTCTCCCTCCCCCTCAGCCCTTTGGCTTTTAAAAATGAGGGAAGAGGCCATCCAGTGCTTTATATATTAAGGCAGAGGACCTCCCATTAAAGGGGCGTTTGGGGGTGCTATTACCACATGGAGGCGTTGACCAAGCCTCCCAATAAATACATACAATCCAGACTGGGGTACCTTGACGTGGTTGGAAGGCTTTTCATTATGTGATCACAGTAATGTATACTAAAACCCTTTGTTTATAAAGTATGCCAGTTGAGCAGATAATATGATATTATATGGGCCTAGGAATGTGCTTGATTATCTTTTCTATGTTTTGTATAAATGTTTGACCAGATCAGTAGCACTTCACTAAATGTAGTTGTAAATGAGCCTAATTGGAGTGCTTCCACAATTCTGGATTGTATGTATTTATTGGGAGGCTTGGTCAACCTCCATGTGGTAATAGCACCCCCAACACGCCCCTTTAATGGGAGGTCCTCTGCCTTTATATAAACACTGGATGGCCTCTTCCCTCATTTTAAAGGCCAAAGGGCTGAGGGGGAAGGGAGAGAGCCTGTTAAATGGATCCAGAGTGTAAGAATGAGAAATGCAAAGTTTGCTAATCGTAATTGAAGTAAAAGAAATTTGAAAAGGTTAGACGTTAGGACCTTCCAGACTGGGGTTACCTTGACGTGGTGGAAGGCTTTTCTTTATGTGATCACAGTAATGTATACTAAAACCCTTTGTTTATAAGTATGCCAGTGAGCAGATATATGATAATATGTATGGGGCCTAGGAATGTGCATTGATTATTTTTTCTATGTTTGTACAAAGTAATAAAGGGATTTTAATGCAGAGTGCTATAGGTCTATTCTCCTATTTGTATTAATGTGATTCTCTAATCACATATTCATATTATTTTCCTTGCTACTCCCTGGGAGTAAAACCATTAGGAGTAATGATGGCTGTATCAACCCATTGTCCCCTATTCATTACCAAAATACCAATAGCATAAATAAGCAATTCGTGTAAGGGTTAGACCTATCACATTGTCAGTAACATATACAATGTCACTTACAATAACATTATTAGCTTTACATTAGGAGTCAGCATGGTTTCAAAATTCTGGGTGTATTCACAGCCCTGGCCCTAATGATTGCCTTTTTCCAGGCTTCTAAAATCTATAAACATACATTTTAGATTATAATCCTGTGATTTATTTATGCACTTTAAAGGGTATAAATATTTACATTTTTACCAGACATTGCCCTGTCCCCCCAGCCCCAACCGCTATGTTAGTTATCTCAGAAATGCCCCAAACTACTTACCTTCCCTCTTGCCTCCGCCGTGCTGCCGGCCCTCTGCTTGCTAGAAAATGCAAGCAGAGGGGCGGGACGGCGTCGCGTCTGTGTTGGCTGAGCGGCAGCCAATCACGGACGCGGCTGCCGGAGTTCAGTGCGGCGGAAGTAAGGTAAGTAATGTTCTGGGCATTTTCTGAGATAACTAACATGGCTGAGGCTGGAGGGACAGGGGCAATGTCTGGTGAAATGCTTTTTATGGTAGGGGGAGGGATTCTTAATCAGGAGGGGGAGGAGGGGGAGAAGGGCTGCATACGCATGCCAAACTTCTCCCCGAGGCCAGTAAAGGCAAGACCTATATGGACTCTGCTATCCTCCTGGTGGGCAGTTTTTGGGACTTTGGGGGGGGGACTACAGGAGAACCCTATGGAGCTGGGATGTGAGGTAAGGATTAAACTACACTACATGATGGGGCCAGTATGTGGGGGGTTATAGTTTTGGGGTGGACATGCCCTTTAATACACATGCCTCCCCTATTCTCTATGCTAGCCCCTCCCCCTATCCTCCCATTAATAGCCCATCTACAACCCTGCTTACCCCTGTGCTGTCTACTCCAGTACTCTCCTCCCCAAAATCTAGTATAGAATTTCCCCAACCCTCTAGCCATCTTCTCCCCCCAATGGCTGCACCACCAGCATTGAGGTGCAACTGTCCATACTAAAGAGCCTGACGACCGAAAAGTCTGCCCAGTTCTCTAAAGAACCCAAACCCCACCTCTTGGCCATGTATTAATACTCCTAAGCTCCAGCTCTCTCCCAAGTGTAGCACGTGGTTTCAATAGTATTTTTGAAAATACCTACCTGGAGCTCCTTGCCTTATATTTGGCCCCTACCTCTTGGAGGTCATTTTTAAGGACCTCTCCTCCTCCTCTACACTTGGCACCAAAGTGAACTAAGACCGTAGGGTCACTCCCAGCCCCACCCAATAATCTGTCTACATGATCTACATGTCGAAACCCTAGCACCGGGTAGGCAACATGTTTGGCATGTAGGGTCTTGACGCCAGTAACCCTATCCACCTTTCTAATAATGGAGCTTACTATGTCTAGCCTCCCTAGCCCTTGGTTCTCTCCCCTTGAATTAGAAAAGCTTGTTCCCGAGTGCTAAGGTTGGCCTGCTCCATCATGCTACTTCTGATCTGACCTCCCTGCTTCATCACCTAGAAGGCAAATCATTTTTTATGGACTAGCTAGAAGAAGGGACCCTTCTCTTCTGTTTCCCACTTCCCCTGGTGACCCTTACAAATCTATCTTCCTTCCCCAGCCTATCTGCCCCATTTCCTTTAGGCAGGATCACATTGCATGGCCCAAGTAAAACTGTCCATCCTAGACAACAATACTCAAAGATAAACAGCAGTTTTGTTTTAAACTATTTCTTAAATGCTTTCGTTTCTCACACTCCATCAGTACAGTCAGGAAAGGCAAATCATTGTAAGTACAATGTAAACATGTTCTGGCCTTGGTATATCGGCAGATAAAACTGCTGCTCCACTTTTACTATCATTCGACATTCATCTTGGATTGAATTTCTAATCTGTGTAATGTTGAGGTAGCTTTAAATATAACATATTTATTATTAGCATTTTGTGTGATACAATGTATTAGAAACGCGTTATGGCGTAATTCGGGCACCAGGCTACACACTGATTCAGAGTCAGGCAATACGCGGTTTGTATCAACCCTTTTCTTGTTTTACACTAATATTGCTTCCAATAGTGGATACAGATGAATGTATGTTTACCTAATACTTTAGTACTTGTGTAACACTCCTAAATACATACACGTATGTGTCCACAAATGCTAATAATAAACTGTGTATATTTACCTGATGTTATACTACTTAGCAGCCTAGGGTGTCTATACATGTTTATAGTAGTTTTATGTGATTTCCAAGTAAATAAAGGGATTTTAATACAGAGTGCTATAGGTCTATTCTCCTTATTTGTATTATGTGATTCTCTAATCCATTATTCATATTATTTTCCTTGCTACTCCCTGGGAGTATAAAAACCATTAGGAGTAATGATGGCTGTATCAACCCAGTTCCCCTATTCATTACCAAAATACCAATAGCATAAATAAGCAATTCGTGTAAGGGTTAGACCTATCACTATTGTCAGTAACATATACAATGTCACTTACAATAACAAATTATTAGCTTTACATTAGGAGTCAGCAGTGGTTCAAAATTCTGGGTGTATTCACAGCCCTTGGCCCTAATGATTGCCTTTTTTTCAGGCTTCTAAAATCTATAAACATACATTTTAGATTATAATCCTGTATTTATTTATGCACTTTAAAGGGTATTAAATATTTAAATTTTTACCAGACATTGCCCTGTCCCCCCAGCCCCAACCGCTATGTTAGTTATCTCAGAAAATGCCCCAAACTTTACTTACCTTCCCTCTTGCCTCCGCCGTGCTGCGGCCCTCTGCTTGCTAGAAAATGCAAGCAGAGGCGGGACCGGCAGTCGCGTCTGTGATTGGCTGAGCGGCAGCCAATCACGGACGCGGCTGCCGGAGTTCAGTGCGGCGGAAGTAAGGTAAGTAATGTTCTGGGCATTTTCTGAGATAACTAACATAGCGGCTGAGGCTGGAGGGACAGGGGCAATGTCTGGTGAAATGCTTTTTATGGTAGGGGAGGGAGGGATCTTAATCAGGAGGGGGAGGGAGGGGGAGAAGGGCTGCAGTACGCATCCACTTTCTCCCGGAGGCCAGTAGAAGGCAGAGACCTATATGGACTCTGCTATCCTCCTGGTGGGCATTTTTGGGACTTTGGTGGGGGACTACAGAGAACCCTATGGACTGGGATGTGAGGTAGGATTAAACTAACACTACATGATGGGGCCAGTAGTGGGGGGGATTATAGTTTTGGGGGTGGACATGCCCTTTAATACACATGCCTCCCCTATTCTCTATGCTAGCCCCTCCCCCCTATCCTCCCATTAATAGCCCATCTACACCCTGCTTACCCCCTGTGCTGTCTACTCCAGTACTCTCCTCCCCCAAAATCTAGTATAGAATTTCCTCCAACCCTCTAGCCATCTTCTCCCCCCAAATGGCTGCACCACCAGCATTGAGGTGCAAACTGTCCATACTAAAGAGCCTGGAGCCGACAGAAAAGTCTGCCCAGTTCTCTAAGAACCCAAACCCCAACCTCTTGGCCATGTATTAATACTCCTAAGCTCCAGCTCTCTCCCAAGTGTAGCACGTGGTTTCAATAGTATTTTTGAAAATACCTACCTGGAGCTCCTTGCCTTATATTTGGCCCCTACCTCTTGGAGGTCATTTTTAAGGACCTCTCCTCCTCCTCTAACATTGGCACCAAAGTGAACTAAGACCGTAGGGTCACTCCCAGCCCCACCCAATAATCTGTCTACATGATCTACATGTCGAAACCCTAGCACCGGGTAGGCAACATGTTTGGCATGTAGGGTCTTGACGCCAGATAACCCTATCCACCTTTCTAATAATGGAGCTTACTATGTCTAGCCTCCCTAGCCCTTGGTTCTCTCCCCTTGAATTAGAAAAGCTTGTTCCCTGAGTGCTAAAGGGATTGGCCTGCTCCATACATGCTACTTCTGATCTGACCTCCCCTGCTTCATCACCTAAGAAGGCAAATCATTTTTTATGGACTAGCTAGGAAGAAGGGACCCTTCTCTTCTGTTTCCCACTTCCCCTGGTGACCCTTACAAATCTAAAATGGTGCTACAATTTTGCCCCAACCAATCCAAGGATTATTTTGTTGGGGCAAAATATCGACCATTTTTTAATGATAAGAACATTTATTACATAGCCTGCATTTTCTATCAGTTTTCAGGGACTTCCTCTAACTTCCTGTGCACTGTACACACTCGATTTGGAGCTGTGACAAGTCCTCTGATATAGTTCTGCAATAAATTGCTGCATTGTATTGTGGCAATTCTCACGCATTTAGAGAAGTCCACAATCTGAAAATAATGAGCTTTAATAATTAAACAATCTACCAAAGGATTTTAAACTTGGGACTAGCCCCACTGAAGATCCTTTTCCTATTGTTCTGTTGAGAAGAAATGGATCCTAAAATAAAAACATTGAAAGGATCAAAGTTTGTGGTTTAAAGATTGTTCCTTTCTGTTATATTAAAAAAAACTAAAAGCATTAAACGTTTATCTGTAAGTGATGAAATAAGTATACTAAAATCCATCTTACTTGTTTCTTCTTCTATAGACAATTATAATTAAGTGTCCCTGGACAGGGCCCATCTGTGTCCTTTCCTTCACTTGATGACGGATTTCAGAGAAGCATTCTCATGCAGTAACTGACTGATTTCTGCTTGTGAAGGTTCTCATTCATCCATGGTATTTATTACTAAGCTTCAAATCTAGTTGATTTAACTGAAAACCACAGATGATTGATCTCTGGTTCCCCACCCATAATTAGGGTCCCTGACACTACACTACTATATCTAACAAAAGGCAATCAAGCCACTGTTAAAGAATGGGGTCAACTGTGGGAGGAGCCAGATTAGTCATTACTGATTTTTCTCTATTTGTGACCTTGATAATCATTTCTTATTAAACATGTTTCTTGTACAACAGCCCTTTCCTCCTCAAAATCTAATGTTCCTTTAATTATTTCAGCTGTGGGATATGACACCGTGGTTTCCTTGCAATACTTTTTCGTCCGGTATGGAGATGTGATACACGAAAGGGAATTCCTTATAACTCTAAATGAGTAATGGGAGCATCTAGCAGTTAAATAATGGAGATCCATCATTTGGAGGGAAGTCAGTTGATTCCTGACTTTTCCCACTATGTTGGACATGGTTTTGAAAATAAATGAGCTTGGCTTTTTAACAAGGAACCAGTTGCGCTTATGCTCAAACTGGGTTTCCAATCCTTCCGTGGTGAATTGAATTGTTTTGCCATGAAGATTTGGTATGGCAATGCATAGTACCGTATATACTCGAGTATAATATGTAGTTCTGTATTTTTAACAACTTTCTTTAACTAACTCCTCTGTCTGATTTATGAAGTCAATTTTAAATTGTGTTTTTTAGGTACTTGCTTTCATCGGGTTAAAAAACAAAATGCAGTATACACTTAAATGTGACGCCTCCAACCCAACGACATTCGCTCAAGCGTACATCAAGAGCTGCTATTGGCAACCCGTGCAAAGTCGCCAGCCGATCTTATATGCCGATAGCCGAACTGGTGGATCTATTTCTCTCTTTTGAAGTGCGGCAGTAAATGTCACCTTTCGCATATAACGTTGCTTGCTGTGCAGCTACCTTCTGTGTTAGCCATGCAGCTGCCGCAATAGAGTAGTTTAAGTCATGCAACTGATATAACATTGTTAGCATGACCTAACTTCAGAACAGGAGCAGTGCCCCTTTGGTGCATCACTGTTCGTATTTACTCTCTTGTAGGATTAGTGAGCACACATATAGCTTTCAATCACTGCACCTATTCCCAGTCTGGCGGTAATCCCTCTCCTGTATCTGTCAGTCACGGCCACTCTTCTATGCAGTAATGACCTCTCCTGTATCTGTCAGTCACTACACCTATTCCCAGTGGCAAGTAATGACCTGCTCCTGTATCTGTAAGTCACTGCCACCTATTCCCAGTGGCAAGCAACAAACCTGCTCCTCTCACTGTCAGTCACTGCCACCTATTCCCAGTGGCACAACAACCTGCTCCTGTCACTGTCAGTCACTGCCCACCTATTCCCAGTGGCCAACACCCTGCTCCTGTCACTGTCAGTCACTGCCACCTATTCTCAGTGTCAGTATTACCTGCTCCTTTATCTGTCAGTCCTACCACCTATTCACAGTGACGAGCAAAGACCTGCTCCTGTATCTGTCAGTCACTACCACCTATTCCCGTGGCAACAAAACTGCTCCGTATCTGTCAGTCACTACACCTATTCCCAGTGGCAAGCAAAGACCTGCTCCTGTAACTGTCAGTCACTACCACCTATTCCCAGTGGCAAGCAAAGACCTGCTCCTGTAACTGTCAGTCCTACCACCTATTCCAGTGGCAAGCAAAGACCTGCTCCTGTATCGGTCAGTCACTCCACCTATTCCTCCGTGGCAAGCAAAGACCTGCTCCGTATCTGTCAGTCACTGCCACCTATTCCCAGTGGCAAGCAAAGACCTGCTCCGTACTTCAGTCACTACCACCTATTCCCAGTGGCAAGCAAAGACCTGCTCCTGTATCTGTCAGTCACACCACCTATTCCCCAGTGGCAAGCAAAGCACCTGCTCCTATCTGTCACCCTGCCACCTTTCCCAGTGGCAAGCAAAGACCGGCTCCTGTAACTGTCATTCCTACCACTTTTCCCATGGCAAGCAAAAGACCGTCTCCTGTAACTGTCAGTCACTGCCACCTATTCCCAGTGGCAAGCAAAGACCTGCTCCTGTATCTGTCAGTCACTACCCACCTATTCCCAGTGGCAAGCAAAGACCTGCTCCTGTACTGTCAGTCACTCCACCTATTCCATGGCAAGCAAAACCTGCCCTGTATCGTCAGTCACTGCCACCTATTTCCAGTGGCAAGCAAAGACCTGCTCCTGTATCTGTCATCACTTGCCACCTATTCCCAGTGGCAACAAAGACCTGCTCCTGTCTGTTAAGATTTTTGAAACATAAGACTCGATTTTTGGATTTTACATTCATGTAAAGTTTTGGAGAAAGTTTCCTTCCCAATTAACCTAACCTGGTAGTTGTTTTTTACAGGTCTGTACATCTATACAGAGTTTAAATATTTCTTGTATAAAAAGTTTTCTCTAATGGTTTACACAACCTGACACAGACAACCAAAATCCTCCATCCTATATTAAACTTCCCCATGTCTTTCCTGAATGTTTTTAGAGGAGGAATTGTTTAAGCATCACTCCATAGGAGCTTCAACTTCAAATATGAAATCTAATAACCCTGGCAGGTGGAGTCACTACAACCCCTATTCTTATTCCAGCACAAAACGTCTGAATTTAGCCATGAGTGTGGTAGCATAAACACGTGAATATGAGCACACACCACTGTCCTTGTGGATAACATCAAGCTTTGGTGCAGGAATTCAGTGAAAACTGCTTAGGTCAGTAGTAAGCTGCCTTTCAGTTTTTGCAATGTCTTTTTTTTTTTCTCAGATACTCACTTTCCTTGAAATGTTTCTAATCTAACCATTTTTGCCACATCAGCGTTGGGTAAAAATATGCTCATTCACGGGAAAACCCATAACTACTTATGGTTTTGGATGTCGGTACTTTTTTATGCGACCTTTTTTTGGGTCAGATAAATGTTATTACATTTTTGTTCAGAAGTAATTTATTTTTGTAAACCTTATTAAAACCCTGTGGAGTGTTTCTTTAACAAAGTTCTAGGTTCAACAAAATAAGTGTATCCACATAACTAATAAATGGAAATTATAAGTATATGAGCTTCCTGTAACACAAAATAATAGTCTGGTATAGACGATAGTGCTACTGAAATCCTTTTATTTAAATTCAAATCCTATTTTTGTAGCTTCGTTATATGAGAATAAGGAGGCCTGTGTAGACTGGGAGTTTAATAATCATTGCTTCTCACTGGTTTTTCCTGTTCATCCCGTTGCTACTGCCAGATTTGTGTGTCTGTGACCAAATGGGCACTGTAATTGTCAACTGAAACAATGTTTATTTTACCAGCTACCGAGCGTCTACACTCCTCTCATTTCGTATCCATGTCAGTGTGTCCCTTCATCAATCATCCCGCACTCTAACTGCTTATTCTATTTGTGTTCACATTCCAGATAAAATATTTTATTTTGTTTTACTTTTTAACTGCATTCTGTGTGTTTAGTGCAAGGGCCAGCAAATTTTGCACAGAAATCAATCTGTCTTGATCCCACTAGTGCATTGCAATAAAGCACAGCTGCACAAGTTTTAACCCATACACATTGCAGAACTTTGATAGTGTGAATGGCCCTAATGCACTGAAAATCAGTTATATGAAAGTAACCCCAAAATAAATTCTACAAATATTTTCCACAAATCTTACAATCACACCATCGCAAGCTCCTATACCGTGCGATGGTGGGGGGCCGACGCATGATGTGTATGAGCACTTTGTTGGCCCGAACGGGCATTCGGATGGGCCTCGTTGATGATCTGCTGTGTGGATCGGTCATGAGGCCTGACCAAATGTCTTGTTTTGCCTGACGAAGCGCCATCACACGGTACAAGGGCCCGATTAATCACATTGTGTAGGCCCCCACGACTGTGCATGTATATGTTACAAGCCAATACGACAAAGCTTCTGATACGGAGTGTGCTCTCTCTGCTTTTAATGTGTCTGTTTGGACTTATAACGGTTTTAGTGGGGATTATTGGGAAAGATTTTTATATATTAGAATATAGACCAATGAGTTTTTTTTTTTTTTAAACATTCAATTTAAAACCAGCCTGACTTACCCCCTCGCACAATCTTACTATCTGCATAGTGTTTGGGGTTTTTTTACGTTAAATATACCTGGGGCATAATAATTGTGAGGAGCACCAGCAACAAAGAAAACTACTTCTGCCAAATTTCCAGTGCTCCAGCACTATCTAATACAGGAATCCAGGGACTAACATGGCAATAACTCTGTACGTGCCGGTGCTCCTCCATGAAATATCGGGAGGTAGAAATTATTATTCCTACCTCCCGGCCCCAGGTACTTTTCATTTTGAAATTTTTTACAGTGTAGTTGTCTTATAATAGAAATGAGATACTCTATTAGAAATAATGGGCCATATTTATAAATGCTGGGTATCACACATTTGCAAAACCGTGCATTATGGTAAATTATGGAGGCCGTGATTGTACATTTATGCTGAACATGAATACCATGCAGTAGTACACATGGTACTCCATGGGGATTGTAAATCTACGATTGTGGACTTAGATTTCCGATCGTTAAACCGATAGCTTTATAAATTTTTGGCCCAATGCACCCAATTATAATACTAGCCGTTAAGCCCTTTAACATAGTGGAGCTAATATATCTCACTCCCCCCTCGTACTGTCCGGTGGATCACTAAAATATATTCCCTAGCATTGAGATGCCTCCTCACGGCGCACTATCCGTCCGATCCGCATAGCCAAGCCTCTTCGCACTTGCTTACAAATGAAAAGCCACACACACACGGATTCACGGACACCTTAGGCCTTTTTTATAGGATAACATGCCTTGTTAAATCTCTTGAAATCTGTAGCCTTGTTCTTTATATATTCACAGGTGCAGTCTCTTCTCTAGGTAGAGCAGAAGATACAAGTGTAATTATATTAGCCAGGTCACACTGCTATAGGATGTCCACAAATTCTTTAAGAGACCATTACGTGTTTTTCCCTATACCCTTAAGGCTCCTATGCAATTCCAAATATACTAAACAGAATTTACAAGTTAAGACAGTTTCAGCAGGGTTCTTTTTTATAACAACCATTTGCTTTATATACTATTATTTGCCAAGGATAAAATTGTTGAGTCTCCAGATAATTAAACTCTGTGATATGTTTCCCCTGACCATAAACGGTTTTAGGCTTGGGTTCATGCCAGAAGATATTTTCAGCGCGACCGATAGTGATGTGTACAGTTTGGTCGGAATATCGCATGATGTGGGGGGCCGACGGCCGACCATGACGGAGCTTGTTTGTCCACTTTGTTTGAATGGGAATTTTGGTAAATCATGGCCAATTGTGCAGTTCCCTATGGTATATTATATTGGTCAAGTGACCAAGGGCATTTGTCCTGGGCGAGTGAACGCTATTAGCTAACGCTTGATCAGGACAAAAAGTCCCCCCGCGTTGTACCGAGCCTTAGAGACGTACAGCCAATTAAATGTTAGTTCTGATGAATGTTAATCAGCTTTAACATCTTCCTGTCCAGCGGTTTTCTTACCTGCGACATTCCCCGACCAGATTACACTTCACTATAATTGTACTGTTTGTTATTAAGTGGATCGGGAAGTCTTGGTTTGGGTAATGTCACAGGTAATTTACTAGTGTAATGGGCATCTTTACCTGTAGAACTGTCCTTTGTAATGGTTTACCCACACAACATTAGATCCATTGTTGCCAAGCTTCCAACTTTAGAAACTGAACCGCACAGAATAAAGCCTTGTACACACAAAACGCTGTTTGATGTCCGACCAACTGAGTGCCCATACACATGGAAGTTTCAAGCTCTACACATTAGAACGGAGGACAGTGGTTCAGAGTATAGGGAATCCATGAACCACTTAAGTCATTTGCCATTGGGGATTGGATTTAGTAGAAAAATGGAATCATGTTCTAGGGTTTATAATGTTTTAAGGCTTATTTCTGATCATTTTGTAAATTCCACTTCATCCTTTTGTCTCTTCCCGGGCCCAATGAAATTCGCAAACTGGTACCTTTAAGATGTAACAAGTGAGCTATGCATGCTGCGTGACATCATCGGCAATGAGTTCCAATCACATTTCGTTTACTGGTGTTGTATTAAAGTCTAGACCATACTGTTTACATTTTGTTTTTAATGTGTCCACTCCTAAAAGGTTTTATAAGGATTTTGGGTGGGGCAGATTGTATCCCATATACAAGCTTGAGAACAAGGCTTTATATAGACTAGTCCGGAGATTATCTGTTGTATTCAATTAGATCACTGGACTTGAATGTAGTCTTGAAGACCTGGGGCCGGGAGGTAGGATAATAATTTCTACCTCCCGATATTTCATGGAGGGCACTGGCACTACAGTTTTATGCTGCGCATGTTAGTGTCCTGGGCATTCCTGTATTGATAGTGCTGGAGCACTGGAAATTTGGCAGAAGTAGTTTTCTTTATATGCTGGTGCTCCTACCTTTCAAGTCCATTTGATCTAATTGACTACAACAATATACCATGACCTGGATGAATGAGAACCTTCACAAGCATATCCGTGAGATTCAATAAAGTTCTTATCGTTTAAACTGGTGCTAATTTGCCCCAACCAATCAACTTATGTACATTTAAAAGCTAACATCTGATTGGTTGGGGCAAAATTAGCACCTTTTTAAACAATAAGAACTTATTGAATCTCCCTGTTTAGTGTACATATTTCTTATTCTGACTTTAAAACTACAATGAAGTTCACACAACTAAATTTAAACAATTGCCCCAATATTTGCTCGATTTATTTACATGATGTAGTATAGGAGAACTTTCATCAGCCAAAATTTCCTTTAGCCTTAGCATTGCACATTTTAACGACAGGGGTGATTCCGTCCAGTAAGCGTTTATGTGGTACATAAGAGACACTAAAAGGTTTTATGGAGGCAGTACTATTTTATCATTCAGGGTTTGGTATAGCTTACAGGGTCTATTAAATACTGCATGAAATGACTCTGTCATTTCCAGCTATAAAGACAGACGTCTATTAGATATAACCCCACACTTCTATCTAATTAAAATTTTATTACTGAACATTTCGATTTTTTTGCTGCTAAGTTTTAACTTCTGTTATTAAAGGGGACCAGATTTTAGTTTGTTTTCTTGTGTTCCATACGTGTGCATTATGTTCATTTGTTTTGATTTTTAGCCTTGTAGATATTTGGATTAAGGTTTTACCAAACTGTGTTATTAAAGTATTTCTCAACTTCTCCTGCTGTTTTCATTTTTTAACATTGCTGAAGTGTAGAAATTTTCTAAGGCCGGTGTCATCCCAGCAGTTTCTCTGCCAGTGATCACCACTTTGTTCTAAACGTTGTGGTGGACCATTAGTATTCCTATTTCGAAACAGTCTGTATTCGAAGTCAAATGAACCGATACCAATATTGAAATACCAGCTGGCATGGTCTTTCAGCCAAAATGAACATCTAGCGGTATAATTTCATACCGCCAGTTTCAGTCTGCTAAACCCTGGTACAAAAGGCAAGTACCAGTAGGATAGTGACCCAGTTAAAGAAAGCAACCTTGATATGGTGACTGGGCTTAAAATAATTGGCCAACTTATTGAACTGATTGCTTTTATTTATCCAGGGTTTATCAGACTGTTTGTAGCAGCAACCTATGAGGTAGCCAATATCAATTAGAATTGTTTGTGCCCTAGAATTCTGTTTTTTGAATGGAAAGGTAGGTCAGTAGGTGGGTGTACCTGGGCTGTGTGGGGGTTTGGGGTATCACCATTTTGTATTTTATGACCATGAAACAAACGTTTTGAAATATCCACTTTGAGGATTGTTTACCATTATAGTCAATGGGAAAAAATGTCTGGAAATTCGCTGATAAACGCCGTAACGCTCCGCGGATTCCATGTGTAGAAATAAGCAGCACACTTCTCCTATATGCCCCCGCATCCATACATTGCATGTTGACAGACTACAACACCAGGACAGACTGACCTGTCAAATAATGACACTGGTATGTGAAATGCTACATTGGCCTGTTGCTGTGAGACGCAGCAAACTGGTCAAATTTGAACAGGTCACGGGTGCTTCAAATTTTCGTGAGAACAGTTAACGGGTGAACAGAGTAACTCTATTGAATATTAGTCCCCACCGAACTTGCTCCAGCACAAATAGGTACTATTATTTTAAGTTCCTGGTAAATGCACAAAAGCACTTGTCCACCAAAGGACTAGCCGCAATCACACAGACTCGTGTGTTATTTTACAACCACGATAATAGTATTCTCTCTACCTCCTAGCAACGGACATCATTAACAGATGGAGGAAACAAGTTGGCCTTCCACCTTATAATTTCTTTAGTTTAACACTTTCAAATAACATTAAAAATGGCAATTCCATGCACCAACGCTGTTAATCTACTAATACAACAGAGGCATTGAATTTTGGCCTTTCACAAAAAAAAACTACTAACCTATATCTATTATGCTGTTTGTTCTGATGGCCATGGTTCTACAAACTTCAAATACCCCAATATCAATTCAATAAAGGAGAATTCATGAGTTGTAAAGTCCACATCAGTTTGGAGGGTAAGTTGTGTCTCCATAAAGATGGCCGCCATCGGCTTGGTAACCTGATCAATACAATTCCAACTAAAAAAAAAAACTTCAAGGCAGAATCCACACCTTCCATTGTTTAATTAAGTTTTCATTGAGATTTGGTGTCGGCTTTCAGCTGTTCATTCAAACTACACTAGTCCTATCTATATAAGGCCACCTGGGGAGCACCGCTTCTGCATGTAGGACTATAGATTACTTGTCGCAGGTGCAAATCTTTGGGAAAATTCCCGTAAAACCTCCAGTAGCTCTTCTCTTCATCTCAGGGAGGAGAGTAAATGCGAAGGGTAATGCGTAGAGACAGGTTTTCCGATCTACAAAGAAAGACATATTGAATAGCTCGTAAATCCCGGGCTTGGAGCGCAAGAAGCACACACTTTGTGCACTTTAAATAAACATTGACAACCACAGTAGCCAAAACAAACCTCTCCCCAACAATTACACACCTGCACATTCATTCTTAGAGGAGTAGTAACAGGTAAGGCTTAAGGAGCAACTACACCACCCAGTGGAAAAATCAAGAACTAGAAATAACCAGCTCCTCCACACCCCATAAGCCATATTTTTTTATCACTGCATCTCTTTTCTCTAAAAGTAAAAGGTAAATACCAGATCACAACTACAGGCATTTACATGTACCCTTTATTTCATTGTAACACTTTCATTCCTTGTCTACAGCTGTGATCAGGTGAATTATTTCCATACATCCTGCAGAACTACACACTGTTCTGTGTAGTTCCTCTATGGTACATGCAGTGCTCACCTTGAAAAACCAGGCCACTTGGGTGCTTTGTGGCAGCAGATGATATTGCCAGCCAAACCACCGTGTCAGCCCCTTGTTCTTCAGTACGTAACCGGTTCTTCATTTTCTCATAGAAGTCTGGCGGACGACCTTACAGCTTTTTAAATAAAAAAAAACAATATTGGAACGAAAACACAGAGACAACATTACCACACTAGCTTCTTAACTAAACTCCATGTATCTAAAATACATATATAATATCATATACGCTACATTGATTACGAGAGAAATATATAGACATCCAACATTTGGTTACAAGTGGCACTCGCATATCCTTATGTCACATCCCATAATGTGTATAACAAGGTAAAGGGACAGCCAACAGCAGGCAGCCCGACAACAGCCATTTAAATAGTGGAATTACATGATGCAGTATTATTATGAAATGACCTGTGCAATTTTGTGTCAATCGGTGTCACCTAAATTTTTTTGCCGTTATCAACATATTTTGCTTCATTGTTTTTCAGACATTAAATCATAAAACATGTTGGTAATTTTTAGCTGATCACCTGGTCCTTAACAGGCCAATGCATTTGGTAGCGACAGATTATCACATTAGCGCCCTCCATCTACAGACTGGAAATTTTGTAATTTGTAATGGTCACCAGGGAAGTAGGAGTCACTTTTTCCCAGCTAGTCCATTCCAACAGATTTACATTCTTAGTTGGAGGACAGCACGAAGTAGCATATATGGAGTGGGATTAACTCCTGAGCATCCATGAGACAACCAATCTCAAATACAAGGGAGAAGAAGGCTAGGAAGGTGGTAGTGCACTCAAAGGTGGATTGTGCTATCTGCCCCCAACCCCTACATGCCAAACAGTGTGTGGTCTACCTTGTGCTAGGGTTTGACACATGGTGGATTGTGTAGACAGATTTTGGGTGGGGCGGAGAGTAACCCAGTGGTCTTTTTTAGAAATACTACTGCAGCCATGTGCTACCGCTAGGGATGCACAGGAGCTTAGGAGTATTAATTCATGGCTAATAGATTGGTTGTAAGGAGATAGAGTTTGGGTTTTTAGAAACTGGCTGACTTTTCTGTTGGCCAGGTTCTTTGTTGGGGATGGACTGCACCTCAATGATGGCACGCTGCTTAGGGGAGGAGATGGCTATAGGGATGGGAATATTTTAAACTAGGTATAGTGCAGGTATTTTGGACTACATAGGGGTAGATAGAGGGGCAAGGGATCAAGGTGCTAATAAGATAATGGAGGGAGGAGCATAGATATAAGGGAGGCATGTACTGAAGGGTGGAAATATATTAAATGACGAGTAAATAAGAAAGGAGTGGTTGTATTGTATTTATGCTACATATTACCCAAGAATTAAAGCAAATCTAAAAGTGGAATAGATGAGGGGATACAAAATAAGGTGATAACTGTATGGGTGAAGCTGTTTTTTCGGGAAGCAAGAAGGTGGGTTTTATTAATTGTAGGAGTCTGTTAGAGCCACCAAATGCTAGTGAGGAGGTTGAAATTCACCTCTATTTGCGTTGGTGATGGCTGCAGGTATCTGGTCATGGGGGGGATTTCATTACCCTGAACACAGATAGGGAACTGCCAGAACCTCAAAAGGTATCAAGTTCCTAAATTTACTATATGAGCATTTCCTTTCTTTCACAGATTGTAGTGAAAGGATGCGTTTCTGGATCTGGGTGTATCTAATAACCCTAAATTCATTATGGAAATGAAGGTATAGGAAAGCTTAGGGAAAATGATGATTATATGTGTCATTAAATTAGGAAAGCCAATTTTTTCTATAAAATATTACTCCTGCTCATTGACTGGGGGGTATGTTCTCGGGTAAAAATACTTAACAGAATTACACTGCTCTTAAAACAGTAATAAACTACTACATTTCTAAATGTATACCTTTATCTATAACAAGTGTATAAAATCCCAGTGCATGTCACAGTCCTTGTGTGAGGTTAAGGAAAGAAACAGTGGAGTGGATGACTCACTGACAGCTTCACTCTTCACTTAAGTATATCAGTGGTAAAAATACGAAGGGTATAAATGAGTATTTTTCACTCTGGATGAAAGACCGAATTGTAGGAAACAGTGACAAAGTTAATATCAAAGCCCCAGACCTGATGAGCTACATCTCCTCCAGTTTTAATATAGACCACTGTTCCCTGTCTTTTTAGATTCACTTTTGTCTGGTTATGTTGCCTGTGGTATTGGAAAGAGCATATAGTAAAACTAATATTTAGAAAAGGTAGTAGTTTACAGCCTGTTACTAAGACTTGCAGGTCTAACATCATTGGTAGGGAAGATACTGGAAACTTTAAGGGATCATTTCCTGGATTATCTGACAAGATCTTGTTCTCATAAATCCATGCCGACTACTACTTATAAGATCAGTTCTGAAGACCAAATTTTGCTTGTTTTTTTAAGAGATGAGTAAGATTTAGAATCGTAGCACTGGTGACTTGTAAAGGATGTAAGGTGATCACTTGGATTTAACCATCCTTGTGCCACTTACACCATAATTAACTCTGTGCTAAGTAAATCTCTGTTGGAAAAAATTTGGAGGTTCTAGTAGATAAGACTTAGCTGTAGCTAGAGCTAGTACTTTAAAGTTGAATAAAGACATACTCCATCCAGTCCAACCTGCTTAGCAATACCCACATTCCTGCCTAACTTGATCCAGAGGAAAGCAAAAAAAAGAAAAAAAAAAAAAAACAGAATTATGAAGGGGATAAAATTCCTTCCTGACTCCAAGTGGTATCCCTGGATAAACTCTACTTTATGCATCAATACCAGTAACCTGCAACATTCCTTGTTTTCAAAACTCATCCAGGTTTCTTTTGAAACAATCCTATGAACCTGCCATCACAACGTCCAGGAAGTTCGTTCCAAAGTTTTACCGTTCCACAGACTGAAAACCATTTCGGAACTTGAAGACTGAACTTCTTTTTCTCAAGTCTTAAGGGGTGTCCGCGATTTTTCTGACATGATCTTTTGGTGAACATACAGTGTATTGTATGGCCCATAACGTATTCATACACAGTAATCATACACGCCCTTTCTCTAGTGGACTTATGGTATCTACACCACCATGCAATATTTTAGCCTGATCGACCGATAGTTTCAGTGTATTGGTAGATCTGGCTAAAATGATCGCATAGGTTTTTGGTAGTTTCTGACCGCCATTCATCCAAACCGACTAAAGGATGATCGACAACGGCAAAAAAAAACAAACACGCTCGGTACGGGGAGAGCCAAACAGTTGTTCAGGAGGAACCATTGTGTATACCATGCTTTAATTGTAACTTATCCAATCTGTCTTCATATTCAAGCTCCCCCCCTCCCCTTTAATTTAGTTGCCCATCTCTGAACCCTTTCCATTTCCAAGATACCCTTTTTGTACCAGGATTCTAAAATTGCACTGCATATTCCAAATGAGGCCTTACCAATGCTTTGTAAAGAGGGAGAATTAAATTTTTCTCCCCTTGAATCCATACCTCTCTTTATACAAGACAATACAATGCCGGCTCTAGATGTTTCTGCCTGGCACTGTTTGCTACTTTTAAGTTTATTATCCACCAAAACCCCAATATCCTTTTCAACAGATTCACCTAACACAGACCATTTATAGTATAAGTAGCACAAGGATTTTAAAGTCCAAAATGCATCCCCCCTGCAAAGATTGCACATCCCTGAAGTTTTTAACTGTCAACAAGTTTGGAGTTGTCCGCAAACACAGAAACCTTGCTGACAATACCCACTTCCAAATCATTAATAAATAGATTAAATAGAAGCGGCCCCAACACAGAATCCTGTGCACCCCCACTTAGCACTTTAGTCCATATTGATGAAGCCTCATTAACAACTACTCTCTGCATCAATTTAGAATTGACAAGCCATTTGGATGACTAGCGAAACGTCTTCAATAACTAAACTTTAAGTCCAGTTAATCTAACCAAATACAACAGATATACGATATAGATATAGATTTAAGGGAGAAAAATATTCTCTCTCCTGTACAAGGCACTGGTAGGCCTCATTTGGAATATTGTTGCATTTTGGAATCCTGTGTACAAAAAAGGACACTTTGAAATGAAAGAAGAAGTTCAAGAGAAGGGCAACTAAAACATAAAGAATGGAGGACTTGACATGCAGCAGATTAGACTGGCTGTTAGGGCTGTTTACATTGGTGAAGTGATGTTATAACCAGGGGGATATGATTACTTTATGAATATATTGATGAGACATATAATAAACTCTCTGTTGCATTGCCTCACTAATTAGTTATATCAGAGATCACGTGACATCCTTTAAGATTGGAAGAAAAGAAGTTCCATCTTCAGGTTAGGAAAGGTTTCTTTACAGTGAGACACGTGAAACTGTGTAACGGTCTTCCAGCAGATGTGGTAATGGCACGTTCACTGAATAGCTTTAAAAGGGGCTGGATAAGTTTCTTAAGAGAACCGTTGCCAAAAATGACTTTGGTAAATTGATAGGAATTGGCTCCTGAGAGTTTTTGCAATTTATTTCCATTGTTTATTTTACATAGTTTTGAAGATATTTACATTTTTGTGTGTGATATGGCAGCAGCATCACACAGGTCCCCTGCACTTCTGCTTCCTGCTCTGAAACCTGTCAGTCAATCTGCCCTGTGTCTCCTCCCCTTTGCAGCCCCCTGATCCCTCCCACTCATGGACCCCATGGTCCCTCCGTTGGCAGGCCCCCTTGGCCCATTCCCTTACAGCCCCATGTGGCCCCGCCCACTCACGGGTGCCTAGCCCATCCGCTCTCTAACACCCCCCCCTACCCCCCCCTCCGAAAACTCTGTGGAAACAGCCTTTTCAGGCAGAGTGAGACCTCTGCCTGGAAAGACTATTTTCACATAGTGAGAGAGAAGGGCTGTAGATTCCCTTACCTTCTCTGCAGATGCAGGTCCTTCACACAGCGAGAGGAGGGACTTCCTGTCTCCCTCACACACTGAGGGAGTCTGAGGCTGTGCTCACTGGCGGCACTGTGCAGAAGCCTCAGGAATGTCACATGTCAGCCTCCCACCCTTTAACTTTCTGGCCAGTCATTTCTGTATATCTTGGGCTGTGGACACGTAGAGAAGGTGGTTGATGGCTTCGTTTTAAAGGTAGGAAACTGGTCTTTCATTTAAACTCAACTTGGTTTGAGACCACAGTTCCCCCTTTAAACTAAAAAAATATTATTCGTATTAATACATATTTGTAGGTTTCGATGATCCGGGAACCTTTCCAATTGCCATTTGGAGCCAGGAAGGATTCCAGTTCCAGTGCAAATTTCAGGCAATATTTTGGATCAGCCAATAGAATATTGCACTGGGGTGGTTGGTTGAGTCCAAATGTCGATCTGTGTGTACAGTGTTAGAAATCAGACCACAAAAAAAACACAACTCACTACCAACTAACAACTCACAACTAACTCAACTTACTTAAACTACAACTAACTAAAAACTACATTCACTTACTAAACAACAACTATACTACTACGTCAATTAAACTACACTAAAAAAAACACTTACGTAACTCCCTAAACGTTAACTCTTACTGCAACTACTACTCTACTTAACTAAACTAACCACTATCAACTACTCTCACTACTACTTACTACTGTAACTAACATACTGAACTTACTTACTAACTCACACACTACTTGATGTCGAACTCGAACTAACTCTTAACTAACAACTAGACTTAACTAACTTACTACTTCACACCTACAACACTAAACTACAACTAACTACTAACGACTTCCCAACTACTACTTAACTTAACTAACTACTAACTAACATAACCTAACAACTCACTTCAACTTCACTAACTTCCTAAACTAGAACTTAACAACTAACTACTGACACTAACCGCCTAAAACTAACTAAACTACTAACACAACTCCACTCAACCTAACTTACTAACACAACTAACTTTAAACTTAACTTAACTCGCACTCTACACTCTTTTTACTACTCACAACTTTGCAACAACTTATAAACTCTACTTACTCAACTACACAACTAAACTACTAACTACTCAAAAAACTTAACTACTACTTAACTAACTCACTCTCGAACTCGTTCCACTACAAAACACTACCTCTTAAAACTTAACTAACAACACAACTAACTCCTTGCCAACTACTAACCTACTCAACTACTCTTTAACTACGCCAACTCTTAACTAACTACTTACAACTCAACCTACTAACTAACTTACTAAACAATAGAACTAAACTTAAACTTTCCCATACTAACTATACTAACTTAAAACGTACTTAAACTTTAACTACTCTACAACTCCACTAACTAACTACAACTTACTAACTACAACTCAACTTAAACTACAACTAACAACTTAACTTGAACTACTAACTCTTAACTACATAGACAATACTGTACTTCAACTCACTAACTTACAACTTACACGATTAACTCACAACTCATAAACTCCTGCTAACTCAACTTTACAACTACTCAACTACTGTACTAACTACCACTTTAACTTAACTACTACTTACAACTAACTTTCCCAAATCAACTCATCTGTAGTAACTTCTCTATGAGAGTAAAGACACTCAATCCAAGATAGACGGAGGGCTTGTTACGGTGTGTTGCCCAGCCTGGGTGCATGATCGAGAAATGGATTTTTGGGTGTGATTTAGCCACGTGCTCAGTATAATATAACTTGCTGCCTCTAGAAAGTAAACACAAACAAAACGCTTTTATCAAACGGTAGAAAGAGCAAATTAATGTTGGCAACAATCAAAAAAAATTCTAATAAAATAGAGACAGATTCAAAGAAATGGAGCAAAAGTATACAAAAGTTTCCTTACAATGGCCTCCACACAATGGCCTTTATTAAAAAAGGCGCACTTCTAACTTTTTAATGACTCTGGGATCATGCTTCTAGCTGCATTCTATACCAAATTTACAGCAGTATCTAAAGGTGTTTTTTCCTGCTAGCACTGAACAGTGACATAACTAGCACCACTAGTCTGCCCCCTCAAGTTTAAGGTTGGAGCACTGGGACAGAGCATCATCAGCTACATCGTAAGCCCAGCTCCCAAACTTGTTAATCATTTTTAGAGCTAACCACAAGCCTGAAAATATTTTTTCCTCTCCCTAAGGCATCCATAGGTAGAGAAAAGGTAGGTAGAGAATAGTTGCAGGTCTAGTTGAAAAAAACGTTGAGCCCACCTGATTGCACTGGATGCGCAGTGGACATGTATCAGTAAATAAGGCTATTAGTTTTAACTTAAAACCAAGGGTGTGTCTGTCTTCAAAACCTCCAGCAGTTTTAGGCTGAGGTCACAATGTAGAGTGCTTACGAGTGCTCGGATAATGGGCATGCATTTTTTCCTGTGCACTCAGCATGTTGCAGTGTGCAAAAAATGTGATCAGATGCGTTCCAAATGAAGGATTGCAGTGCAGATGCACATGGAGCACACTAGTGTGGCCACCACAATTGGGCCACAAGTAGTGTGTGTTAAAACGAAGGAGCTTTCAGAAACATATTTCCAGATGCATTTGTTCATGCAGTCTCCGATATAGTACAGTATTTCCAGTAGAAAGGGGCCAGCTGCTAATTTACAAAACAACCTTGTTTTGTGCGTACGCCATTGTTCCATCAACGTTCCCGTCTCAAACTGAAGGTCTAATACGTTTAGCTCTGCACCAACATTCCACCAGAGGAGACGGTGATCTGACAACAGAGAAGACATAAAACAATACTAGTATGGTTCCAGTGTAAAGCCCTGAAGCGTGTCCAAACAGTCACTATTACAATGAGTGGGATAACAAAAACAAATATAACAACACTTCAAATTGATTACATTTATAGTCCCACTGTATTGCAACATTACACTCAATAACAATGAAAGTTATTGTTTAATAACATAATGAAAGCAACACAAAAGAATTACATACATTTATATTATACATACAAACAGTAAAATTAGTGCACGTCTAATTAAAAATATAAAAACAGAACAGTCCACGGAGCACTCATAGGCTTTAGATATATTGTATTAACAATCAGAGTCCAAAATCGATGCATTTCGCCCCCACCTTTGTTTAGGCAGATGGCTGAAACGCATTTTGACAATCTTTTGTTAGGCATCATCGGGAGTGAATGATGGCCTAAACACAGATTAACTATGCAGTGATGTACATTATAAAATACAGAGTATAAAACAAGGTATTTTCTTTTATTGTGGTTTAAAAGAGAGAGAGAAGAGAAGGGAGAGAGAGAGAGAGAAAAGAGGAGAGAGAGAGAGAGAGAGAGAGAGAGAGAGAGAGAGAGAGAGAAACGGAGCAGCAAGAGGGAATGGTTTAAGACAGGAGGAAGCGGTGCTAGTTTGGGGTTAGTGGAGAAGATACAGCAATACAATGGGAATATAGAATGTAAGCATTCCGAATTAACATGGATATGCTAGTCAATTATTATTGTTGTGGATTTATATAGCGCCAACATCTTCCGCAGCACTTTCAATTATATGTTATACATTAACATCAGGCCCTGCCCCGAAGAGCTTACAATCTAAGCACATTTATTTGACACATACAACCTATCAGTATGTCTTTATGATTGTGGGGAAACCGGAGTGCCCGGAGGAAACCCAAGCAAGAACGGAGAACATAGAAACTCCTTGTAGATGTCCAAGGGTGGAATCAAACTCAGGACTTCAGCACTGCAAGACATCAATGCTAACCACTGAGCCACTGTGCTGCCCTATTTTGTTTGTGCATACCTTAAATAAAGGTCACTTAGCAGGTATATTTAGAAAAGCTCTAGAAACTGTGTGAAAACCAAACTTACAACTCTGGCATCATCTTCCTTTTCCATAGCAGGCAGCAGTGCAGCAGTCAGAATGTATGTTCCTAAAAGAAATATTAGGTAAGTAACCATTGTGGCATATTGCGCTGGTTACAAAGGGTGAAAGGTGACAGAGTGTGCCTGATCAAAGCTATGTATTACAGTGTTGTGTACTACAGAACACTATCAGCATTTCCTTAATATAGTAATGCTATACTGTGTGAGGCTTGGAAAGACAGATAAAAGTTTGCCATCCTGCTAACCCACTGCAAACAACTAAAGTTTGCTTTATTTCCTGAAACTACAATTAGTCAGAAAAGCCAGCAATATTTGGCAGCTGTAGGTTACCAGTTTTTCCCCCTTTACTATACATAATTCCCACAGTCATTGTCACAGACAATTCTGCCATCTTTAACATTGGAGAACATATGCTAATGGAGGGGGAGGAGTCAGAAAACAGTCTGAATGAGTATAATTCTTCTTTAAACTGCTCTTTAAACAGGACACTTTAGTGATCTTTCCTAGGATCATTTAGCACTTATGGCTAGGTTAACATGGCAAAACTACAGCTTCCTGGTAACAGTTTCTAGTAGTTAACAGGTGGCTGCTGTCAGAAGTAGAATTGGAGACTTTACTTAAATAATATTTACCCAGAGTATTGGTAGCAAAGTTTTTCTCCAGACCATCTTCTGTCAATTCCCTATTGTTGACCATGCACCCAGCATTGTTTTCTGCAGAAAAGACAACACAAAGAAGTTCGTGCAAGGATGGTGTATGTTAAATTCTTCCTTACCTCCTAGTCAAAACTTTTCTGATTAGCCAATCTTTCACTTTATCTCCTTACAGCCCAGACTTCCCTTTCACACTTCCAGCTCCCCCACAGACTGTATTGTACTTGCTACAACTGCTACACTTACAGCTGAGTACTTATAATCAGGTGTAAGTGGCTAATGAAATATGCTAACCTTTACCAATAACTATATGGTGACTGCAGACCAACACAGAAAAGATTTTGGGACATGTTACAATATAGTCATTTAAGCTACCTCAACATTACACAGATTAGAAATTCAATCCAAGATGAATGTCGAATCGATAGTAAAAGTGGAGCAGCAGTTTTATCTGCCGATATACCAAGGCCAGAACATGTTACTACATTGTACTTACAATGATTTGCCTTTCCTGACTGTACTGATTGGAGTGTTGAGAAACGAAAGCATTTAAGAAATAGTTTAAAACAAAACTGCTGTTTATCTTTGAGTATGTTGTCTAGGATGGACAGTTTTACTTGGGCACTGCAATGTGCATCCTGCCTAAAGGAAATGGGGCAGATAGGCTGGGAAGTAAATACATAGCGGTTGGGGCGGGGGGACAGGGGCAATGTCTGGTAAAAATGTAAATATTTAATACCCTTTAAAGTGCAATAAATAATCACGGATTATAATCTAAAATGTATGTTTATAGATTTTAGAGCCTGAAAAAAAGGCAATCATTAGGGCCAAGGGCTGTGAATACACCCAGATTTGAACCACTGCTGACTCCTAATGTAAAGCTAATAATATGTGTTATTGTAAGTGACTTGTATTTGTTACTGACAATAGTGATGGTCTAACCCTTACACGAATTGCTTATTTATGCTATTGGTATTTTGGTAATGAATAGGGGAAACTGGGTTGATACAGCCATCATTACTCCTAATGGTTTTTATACTCCCAGGGAGTAGCAAGGAAAATAATATGAATAATGTGATTAGAGAATCACATTAATAAAATAAGGAGAATAGACCTATAGCACCTGCATTAAAATCTTTATTACTTTGTACAAACATAAGAAAAGATAATCAATGCACATTCCTAGGCCCCATACAATATCATATTATCTGCCTCACTGGCATACTTTATAACAAAGGGGTTTTAGTATACATTAATGTGATCACATAAATGAAAGCCTTCCAACCACGTGTCAAGGTAACCCCAGTCTGGAAGGTCCTAACGTCTAACATTTTCAATTTCTTTATATTCAATTACGATTAGCAAACTTTGGCATTTCTCATTCTTACACTCTGGATCCATTTAACAGGCTCTCTCCCTTCCCCCTCAGCCCTTTGGCTTTTTAAAAATGAGGGAAGAGGCCACCAGTGCTTATATTAAAGGCAGAGGACCTCCATTAAAGGGGCGTGTTGGGGGTGCTATTACACATGGAGCTTGACCAAGCCTCCCAATAAATACATACAATCCAAGAATTGGGGAAGCACTCCAATAGTGCTCATTTACAACTACATTTAGTGGAAGTGCTACTGATCTGGTCAAACATTTATACACAAACCATAGAAAGATAATCAATGCACATTCCTAGGCCCCATACAATATCATATTATCTGCTCACTGGCATACTTTATAAACAAAGGGGTTTTAGTATACATTACTGTGATCACATAAATGAAAAGCCTTCCAACCACGTCAAGGTAACCCCAGTCTGGATTGTATGTATTTATTGGGAGGCTTGGTCAAGCCTCCATGTGGTGGGGAATGGGGTTACCTTGACGTGGTTGGAAGGCTTTTCATTATGTGATCACAGTAATGTATACAAAACCCTTTGTTTATAAAGTATGCCAGTGAGCAGATAATATGATTATATGGGGCCTAGGAATGTGCATTGATTATCTTTTCTATGTTTGTATAAATGTTTGACCAGATCAGTAGCACTTCCACTAAATGTAGTTGTAAATGAGCCTAATTGGAGTGCTTCCACAATTCTTGGATGTATGTATTTATTGGGAGGCTTGTCAAGCTCCATGTGGTAATAGCAACCCCAACACGCCCCTTTACTGGGAGGTCCTCTGCCTTTATATAAAGACACTGGATGGCCTCTTCCCTCATTTTTAAAGCCAAAGGGAGAGGGGAAGGGAGAGAGCCTGTTAAATGGATCCAGAGTGTAAGAATGAGAAATGCCAAAGTTTGCTAATCGTAATTGAAGTAAAAGAAATTGAAAAGGTTAGACGTTAGGACCTTCCAGATGGGGTTACCTTGACGTGGTTGGAGGCTTTTCATTTATGTGATCACAGTAAGTATACTAAAACGTTTATAAAGTATGCCAGTGAGCAGATAATATGATATTGTATGGGGCCTAGGAATGTGCATTGATTATCTTTTCTATGTTTGTACAAAGTAAATAAAGGGATTTTAATGCAGAGTGCTATAGGTCTATTTCCTATTGTATTAATGTGATTCTCTAATACATTATCATATTATTTTCCTTGCTACTCCCTGGGAGTATAAAAACCATTAGGAGTAATGATGGCTGTATCAACCCAGTTCCCCTATTCATACCAAAATACAATAGCATAAATAAGCAATTCGTGTAAGGGTTAGACCTATCACTATTGTCAGTAACATATACAATGTCACTTACAATAACAATATTATTAGCTTTACATTAGGAGTCAGCAGTGGTTCAAAATTCTGGGTGTATTCACAGCCCTGGCCCTAATGATTGCCTTTTTCAGGCTTCTAAAATCTATAAATACATTTTAGATTATAATCCTGTGATTTATTTATGCACTTTAAAGGTATTAAATATTTACATTTTTACCAGACATTGCCCCTGTCCCCCCAGCCCCAACGCTATGTTAGTTATCTCAGAAAATGCCCCAAACTACTTACCTTCCCTCTGCCTCCGCCGTGCTGCCGGCCCTCTGCTTGCTAGAAAATGCAAGCAGAGGGGCGGGACCGGCAGTCGCGTCTGTGATTGGCTGAGCGGCAGCCAATCACGGACGCGGCTGCCGGGAGTCATGTGCGCGGAAGTAAGGTAAGTAATGTTCTGGGCATTTCTGAGAAAACTAACATAGGGTGGGCTGGAGGGACAGGGGCAATGTTCTGGTGAAATGCTTTTTATGGTAGGGGGAGGGATCTTAATCAGGAGGGGGGAGGGAGGGGGAGAAGGGCTGCAGTACGCATGCCAAACTTCTCCCGGAGGCCAGGTAGAAGGCAGAGACCTATATGGACTCTGCTATCCTCCTGGTGGGCAGTTTTTGGGACTTTGGGGGGGGACTTCAGGAGAACCCTATGGAGCTGGGATGTGAGGTAAGGATTAACTACACTACATGATGGGGCCAGTAGTGGGGGGGATTATAGTTTTGGGGGTGGACATGCCCTTTAATACACATGCCTCCCCTATTTCTATGCTAGCCCTCCCCCCTATCCTCCATTAATAGCCATCTAAACCCTGCTTACCCCCTGTGCTGTCTACTCCAGTACTCTCCTCCCAAAATCTGTATAGAATTTCCTCCAACCTCTAGCCATCTTCTCCCCCCAAATGGCTGCACCACCAGCATTGAGGTGCAAACTGTCCATACTAAAGAGCCTGGAGCCGACAGAAAAGTCTGCCCAGTTCTCTAAGAACCCAACCCCAACCTCTTGGCCATGTATTAATACTCCTAAGCTCCAGCTCTCTCCCAAGTGGAGCACGTGGTTTCAATAGTATTTTTGAAAATACCTACCTGGAGTCCTTGCCTATATTTGGCCCCTACCTTGGAGGTCATTTTTAGGACCTCTCCTCCTCCTCTAACCTTGGCACCAAAGTGAACTAAGACCGTAGGGTCACTCCCAGCCCCACCCAATAATTCTGACTGATCTACATGTCGAAACCCTAGCACCGGGTAGGCAACATGTTTGGCATGTAGGGTCTTGACGCCAGATAACCCTACCACTTTCTAATAATGGAGCTTACTATGTCTAGCCTCCTAGCCCTTGGTTCTCTCCCCTTGAATTAGAAAAGCTTGTTCCCTGAGTGCAAAGGATTGGCCTGCTCCATATCATGCTACTTCGATCTGACCTCCCCTGTTCATCACCTAAGAAGGCAAATCATTTTTTATGGACTAGCTAGGAAGAAGGGACCCTCTCTTCTGTTTCCCACTTCCCTGGTGACCCTTACAAACTATCTTCCTTCCCCAGCCTATCTGCCCCATTTCCTTTAGGCAGGATGCACATTGCATGGCCCAAGTAAAACTGTCCATCTAGACAACAATACCAAAGATAAACAGCAGTTTTGTTTTAAACTATTCTTTAATGCTTTCGTTTCTCAACACTCCAATCAGTACAGTCAGGAAGGCAAATATTGTAAGTACAAGTGAGTAAACATGTCTGGCCTTGGTATATCGGCAGATAAAACTGCTGCTCCACTTTTACATCGATTCGACATTATCTTGGATTGAATTTTAATCTGTGTAATGTTGAGGTAGCTTTAAATGACTATATTGTAACATGTCCCAAAATCTTTCTGTGTTGGTCTGCAGTCACCATATAGTTATTGGTAAAGGTTATAGCATATTCATTAGCCACTTACACCTGATATAAGTACTCAGCTGTAAGTGTAGCAGTTGTAGCAAGTACATACAGTCTGTGGGGGAGCTGGAAGTGTGAAAGGGAAGTCTGGGCTGTAAGGAGATAAAGTGAAAGTATTGGCTAATCAGAAAAGTTTTGACTAGGGAGTAAAGGAAGAATTTAACATACACCCATCCTTGCACGAACTTCTTTGGTGTGTCTTTTCTGCAGAAAACAATGCTGGGTGCATGGTCAACAATAGGGAATTGACAGAAGATGGTCTGGAGAAAAACTTTGCTACCAATACTCGGGTAAATATTATTTAAAGTAAAGTCTCACAATTTACTTCTGACAGCAGCCACCTGTTAACTACTAGTAAACTGTTACCAGGAAGCTGTAGTTTTGCCATGTTAACCTAGCCATAAAGTGCTAAATGATCCTAGGAAAGATCACTAAAGTGTCCTTTTAAAGAGCAGTTTAAAGAAGAATTATACTCATTCAGACTGTTTTCTGACTCCTCCCCTCCATTAGCATATGTTCTCCAATGTTAAAGATGGCAGAATTGTCTGTGACAATGACTGTGGGAATTATGTATATAAAGGGGAAAAACTGGTAACCTACAGCTGCCAAAATATTGCTGGCTTTTCTGACTAATTGTAGTTCAGGAAATAAAGCAAACTTTAGGGTTTTGCAGTGGGTTAGCAGGATGGGCAAACTTTTATCTGCTTCCAAGCCTCACACAAGTATAGCATTACTATATTAAAGGAAATGCTGATAGTGTTCTGTAGTACACAACACTGTATATACATAGCTTTGATCAGGCACTCTGTCCTTGTACACCCTTTGACACACGACAGCATATTGCCACAATGGTTACTTACTAATATTTCTTTTAGGAACATACATTCTGACTGTGCACTGTGCCTGCTATGGAAAAGGAAGATGATGCCAGAGTTTGTAAGTTTGGTTTTCCACACAGTTCTAGAGCTTTTCTAAATATACCTGTAAGTGACTTTTATTTAAGGTATCAAACAAAATAGGGCAGCACAAGTGGCTCAGTGGTTAGCATTGATGTCTTGCAGTGCTGAAGTCCTGGAGTTGATTCCACCCTTGGACACATTACAAGGTAGTTTCTATTGTTCTCCCCGTTCTTGCTGGGTTCTCTCCGGGCACTCCGGTTTCCCCACAATCATAAAGACATACTGATGGTTGTATGTGTCAAATAAATGTGCTTAGATTGTAAGCTCTTCGGGCAGGGCCTGATGTTAATGTATACATATAATGTTAAAGTGCTGCGGAAGATGTTGGGCGCTAATAAATCCACAACAATAATAGACTAGCAATCCATGTTAATTCGGAATGCTTACATTCTATATTCCCATTGTATTGCTGTATCTTCTCCACTAACCCCAAACTAGCACCGCTTCTCCTGTCTTACAATTCCCTCTTGCTCTGCTCTCGTTTCTCTCTCTCCTCTCTCTCTTCTCTCTCTCTCTCTCTTCTCTCCTCTTTCTCTCTCTCTCTCTCCTTCTCTTCTCTCTCTCTTTTTAAACCACATAAAAGAAAAATACCCTTGTTTATACATCTGTATTTTATAATGTACATCAATGCATAGTTAATCTGTGTTTAGGCCATCATCACTCCCGATGATGGCCTAAACAAAGATTGTCAAAATGCGTTTCAGCCATCTGCTAAACAAAGGTGGGGGCGAAATGCATCGATTTGGACTCTGATTGTTAATACAATATATCTAAAGCCTATGAGTGCCCGTGGACTGTTCTGTTTTTATATATTTTAAATTAGACGTGCACAATTTTACTGTTGTTTTTGATGTATATATAAATGTATGTAATTCTTTTGGTTGTTTCATTATGTTATTAAAACAATAACTTTCATGTATTGAGTGTTAAGTGGCAATAGTGGGACTAAAATGTAATCAATTTGAATGTGTTGTTATATTTTGTTTTCTGTTTATCCCACTCATTGTAATAGTGACTGTTGGACACGCTTCAGGGCTTTACACTGGAACCATACTAGTTATTGTTTTATGTCTTCTCTGTTGTCAGATCACGTTCCTTCTGGTGGAATGTTGGTGCAGAAGCTAAACGTATTAGACCTTCAGTTTGAGACGGGAACGTTGATGGAACAATGGCGTACGCACAAAACAAGGTTTGTTTGTAAATTAGCAGCTGGCCCCTTTCTACGGAAATACTGTTATATCGGGGAGGACTGCATGAACAAATGCATCTGGAAATATGTTTCTGAAAGCTCCTTCGTTTTAACACACTACTGTGGCCCAATTGTGGTGGCCACACTAGTGTGCTCATGTGCACTGCACTGCCATCCGTTCATTGGAACGCATCTGATCACATTTTTTGCACACTGCAACATGCTCGAGTGCACAGGAAAAAATTGCATGCCCATTATCCGAGCATCGTAAGCAATCTACATTGTGACCTCCCTAAACCTGCTGAGGTTTTGAAGACAAGACCACCCTTGGGTTTAAGTTAAAATACTAATAGCCTTATTTACTGATACATGTCCACTGCGCATCCAGTGCAATCAGGTGGGCTCAACGTTTTTTCAACTAGACCTGCAACTATTCTCTACCTACCTTTTCTCACCTATGGATGCCTTAGGGAGAGGAAAAAATATTTTCAGGCTTGTGGTTAGCTTAAAAATGATTAACAAGTTTGGGAGCTGGGGTACGATGTAGCTGATGATGCTCTGTCCCAGTGCTCCAACCTTAAACTTGAGGGCAGACTAGTGGTGCTAGTTATGTCACTGTTCCGTGCTAGCAGGAAAAAACACCTTTTATACTGCTGTAAATTTGGATAGAATGCAGCTAGAAGCATGATCCCAGAGTCATTAAAAAGTTAGAAGTGCGCCTTTTTTAATAAAGGCCACTGTGTGGGGCCACTTGTAAGGAAACTTTTTATACTTTTGCTCCATTTCTTTGAATCTGTTCTATTTTTATAGAATTTTTTTGATTGTTGCCAACATTAATTTGCTCTTCTACCGTTTGATAAAAGCGTTTTGTTTGTGTTTACTTTCAGAGGCAGCAAGTTAATTAACTGAGCACTGGGCTAAATCACACCCAAAAATTCATTTTCTCGATCATGCACCCAGGCTGGGCAGACACACCAGGTAAACAAGCCCTCCGTCTATCTTTGGATTGATGTCTTTACTCTCTAGAGAAGTTACTACAGATGAGTGGTTTTGGAGTTGTGTTTTTTTTGTGTCTGATTTCTAACACTGTACACACAGATGACATTTGGACTCAACCCAACCACCCAGTGCAATATTTCTATTGGCTGATCCAAAATATTGCCTGAAATTTGCACTGGAACTGGAATTCTTCCTGGCTCCAAATGGCAATTGGAAAGGTTCCCGGATCATCGAAACCTACATATATGTATTAATACGAATAATATTTTTTTAGTTTAAAGGGGAACTGTGGTCTCCAACCAAGTTGAGTTTAAATGAAAGACCAGTTTCCTACCTTTAAAACGAACCATCAACCACCTTCTCTACGTGCTCCACAGCCCAAGATATACAGAAATGACTGGCCAGAAGTTAATGGGTGGGAGGCTGACATGTGACATTCCTGAGGCTTCTGCACAGTGCCGCCAGTGAGCACAGCCTCAGACTCCCTCAGTGTGTGAGGGAGACAGGAAGTCCCTCCTCTTGCTGTGTGAGGACCTGCATCTGCAGAGAAGGTAAGGGAATTCCAGCCTCTCTCCTCACTATGTGAAAATAGTCTTCCAGGCAGAGGTTCACTCTGCCTGAAAAGGCTGTTTCCACAGAGTTTTCGGGGGGTAGGGGGGGGTGTTAGAGAGCGGATGGGGGTTAGGCACCCGTGAGTGGCGGGGCCACATGGGCTTGAAGGGAATGGGCCAAGGGGGGCCTGCCAACTGAGGGACCATGGGTCCATGAGTGGGAGGGATAGGGGGCTGCAAAGGGAGGAGACACAGGGCAGATTGAATGACAGGTTCTAGCAGGAAGCAGAAGTGCAGGGACCTGGTGATGCTGCTGCCATATCACACACAAAAATGTAAATATTTCAAAACTATGTAAAATAAAACAATGGAAATAAATTGCAAAAACTCTCAGGAGACCAATTCCTATCAATTTACCTAAAGTCATTTTTGGACAACGGTTTCTCTTAAGAAACTTATCCAGCCCACTTTTAAAGCTATTCAGTGAACGTGCCATTACCACATCTGCTGGAAGACGTTACACAGTTTCACTGTTCTCACTGAAAGAAACTTTCCTAACCTGAAGATGGAACTTCTTTTCTTCAATCTTAAAGGATGTCACGTGATCTTGATATAACTAATTAGTGAGAATGCAACAGAGAGTTTATTATATGTCTCACAATAATATATCATATAAAGTAATCATATCCCCCTGGTTAAACATCACTTACCAATGTAAACAGCCCTAACAGCCAGTCTAATCTGCCTGCATAGTCAAGTCCCTCCATCTCTTTATTGTTTTAGTTGCCCTTCTCTGAACTTCTTCTTTATTTCAAAGTGTCCTTTTTGTACACAGGATTCCAAAACTGCAACACATATTCCAAAGGAGGCCTTACCAGTGCCTTGTACAGAGAGAGAATATTTTCTCCCTTAAATCTTATCTATATGCGTATATTCGGTGGTACTTTGGTTAGATTAACTGGCTTAAAGTTTAGTTATTGAAGACGTTTCGCTAGTCATCCAAATGGCTTGTCAATTCTAAATTGATGCAGAGAGTAGTGTTAATGAGGCTTCATCAATATGGACTAAAGTGCTAGTGGGGTGCACAGGATTCTGTGTTGGGGCCGCTTCTATTATTCTATTTATTAATGATTTGGAAGTGGGTATTGTCAGCCAGGTTTCTGTGTTTGCGGACAACTCAAACTTGTTGACAGTTAAAAACTCAGAGGATGTGCAATCTTTGCAGGGGGGATGCATTTGGACTTTAAAATCCTGTGACTTATACTATAAATGGCTCTGTGTTAGGTGAATCTGTTGGAAAAGGATATTGGGGTTTTGGTGGATAATAAATATAAAGGTAGCAAACAGTGCCAGGCAGAAACATCTAGAGCCGGCATTGTATTGTCTTGTAAAGAGAGGTATGGATTCAAGGGAGAAAAATTTATACTCCTCTTTACAAAGCATTGGTAAGGCCTCATTTGGAATATGCAGTGCAATTTTAGAATCCTGTGTACAAAAGGGTATCTTGGAAATGGAAAGGGTTCAGGATGGGCAACTAAATAATAAGGGGAGTGGGGGGAGCTTGAATATGAAGACAGATTGGATAAGTTACAATTAAAGCATGGTATACACAATGGTTCCTCCTGAACAAACGTTTGGCTCTCCCCGCTACCGAGCGTGGTTTTTTTTTGCCGTGTCCGATCATCCTTTAGTCGGTTTGGATGAATGGCGGTCAGAAACTACCAAAAACCTATGCGATCATTTTAGCCAATCTACCAATACACTGAACTATCGGTCGATTAGGCTAAAATTTGCATGGTGTGTAGATACCATAAGTCCACTAGAGAAAGGGCGTGTATGATTACTGTGTAGATACGTTATGGGCCATACAATACACTGGTATTGTTCACCAAAAGATCATGTCAGAAAAATCGCGGACACCCCTTAAGGCTTGAGAAAAGAAGTTCAGTCTTCAAGTTCCGAAATGGTTTTTCACTGTGAGAACGGTAAAACTTTGGAACGAACTTCCAGCGACGTTGTGATGGCAGGTTATATGGATTGTTTCAAAAGAAACCTGGATGAGTTTCTGAAAACAAGGAATGTTGCAGGTTACTGGGATTGATGCATAAAGTAGAGTTTATCCAGGGATTACCACTTGGAGGCAGGAAGGAATTTTATCCCCCTTCAAATTCGTTTTTTTTTTTTTTTCTTTTTTTTGCTTTCCTCTGGATCAAGTTAGGCAGGAAAATGTGGGGATTGCTAAGCAGGTTGGACTGGATGGACGTATGTCTTATCAACTTTAAAGTACTAGCTCTAGCTACAGCTAAGTCTGTTATTACTAGAACCTCCAAATCTTTTTCCAACAGAGATTTACTTAGCACAGAGTTAATTTGGTGTAAGTGGCCAAGGATGGTTAAATCCAAGCATCACCTTACATCCTTTACAAGTACCCGTGCTACGATTTAAATTCTTACTCATCTCTTAAAAAAACAAGCAAAATTTTGTCTTCAGAACTGATTATAAGTAGTAGTCGGCATGGATTATGAGAACAAGATCTTGTCAGACTTAATCCAGAAAATGATCCCATTAACGTTTCCAGTATCTTCCCTACCAATGATGTTAGACCTGCAAGTCTTAGTTAACAGGCTGTAAACACTACCTTTTCTAATATTAGTTTCTATATGCTTCTTTCCAATCCACACGGCAAATAACCAGACAAAAGTGAATCTAAAAAGACAGGGAACAGTGGTCTATATTAAACGGAGGATGTAGCTCATCGGTCCTGGGGCTTTGATATTAACTTTGTCTACTGTTTCCTACATTCGGTCTTTCATCCAGAGTGAAAATACTCATTTATACCCTTCGTATTTTTACCACTGATATACTTAAGTGAAGAGTAGAAGCTGTCAGTGAGTCATCCACTCACTGTTTCTTCCTAACCTCAACAAGGAAGTGACATGCACTGGGATTTTATACACTTGTATAGATAAAGGTATACATTTAGAAATGTAGTATGTTTATTACTGTTTTAAGAGCAGTGTAATTCTGTTAAGTATTTTTACCCGAGAACTATTCCCCCCAGTCAATGAGCAGGAGTAGATATATTTTAAAGCATAAAATTGGCTTTCCTAATTTAATGACACTATAATCATCAATTTTCCCTAAGCTTTCCTATACTTCATTTCATATGAATTTAGGGTTATTAGATATCACCAGACAGAAACGCATCCTTCACTAAATCTGTGAAAGAAAGGAAATGTCAATAGTAAATTTAGGAACTTGATACCTTTTGAGGTTCTGGCAGTTCCCTATCTGTGTCAGGGTAATTGAATCCCCCCCAGACCAGATACCTGCAGCCTCACCAACTGCAAATAGAGGTGAATTTCAACCTCCTCACTAGCATTTGGTGGCTCTATAACAGACTCCTACAATTAATAAACCCACCTTCTTGCTTCCCGAAAAACAGCTTACCCATACAGTTACACCTTATTGTTTACCCCTCATCTATTCCATCTTTTAGATTTGGCTTTAATTCTTGGGTATATATGTAGCATAAATACATACAACCACTCCTTTCTTATTTACTCTGTCATTTATATATTTCACCCTTCATGTACATGCCTCCCTATACTATAGCTCCTCCCTCCATTATCTTATTAGCACCTTGATCCCTTGCCCCTCTATCTAACCTATGTAGTCCAAATACCCTGCACTATACCTGTTTAAAATATCTCCATCCCTATGCCATCTCCTCCCCCAAGCAGCTGGCCATCATTGAGGTGCAGTCCATCCCAACAAAGAACCTGTAGCCAACAGAAAAGTCAGCCCAGTTTCTAAAAACCCAAACTCTATCTCCTTACACAAATCTATTAGCATGAATTAATACTCCTAAGCTCCTGTGCATCCCTAGCGTAGCACATGGCTGCAGTAGTATTCTAAAAAGACCACTGGGTTACTCTCCGCCCACCCACAATCTGTCTACACAATCCACCATGTGTCAAACCCAGCACAAGGTAGACCACACACTGTTTGGCATGTAGGGGTTTGGGGGCAGATAGCACAATCCACCTTTGAGTGCACTACCACCTTTCTAGCCTTCTTGTCCCTTGTATTTGAGATGGTTGTCTCATGGATGCTCAGGAGGTTCATCCCACTCCATATATGCTACTTCCGTGCTGTCCTCCAACTAAGAATGTATCTGTTTGGAATGGACTAGCTGGGAAAAAGTGACTCCTACTTCCCTGGTGACCATTACAAATTACAAAATTTTCCAGTCTGTCAGATGGGCGCTAATGCTGATAATCTGTCGCTACCAAAGCATTGGCCGTTAAGGACCATGGTGATCAGCTAAAAATTACCAAATTTCTTTGTATTAATGTCTGACAAAACAATGAAGCAAAATATGTTGATACACGGCAAAAAAATTTAGGTGACAGATTGACACAAAATTGCAACTAGGTCATTTATAAATAATACTGCATCATGTAATTCCACTATTATAATGGCTGTTGTCGGCGCTGCTGTTTGGCTGTCCCCTTTACCTTTGTTATACACAATGGGATGTGACATAAGGATATGCGAGTGCCACTTGTACACCAAATGTTGGATGTCTATATATTTTCTCTCTGTAATCCATGTAGCGTATATGTAATTTATATATGTATTTTAGATACATGGAGATTTAGTTAAGAAGCTAGTGTGTAAATGTTGTCTCTGTGTTTTCGTTCCAAATTGTTTTTTTTTATTCTAATAAAGCTGTAAGGTCGTCATGCCAGACTTCTATGAGAAAATGAAGAACCGGTTACGTACTGAAGAACAAGGGGCTGACACGGTGTTTTGGCTGGCAATATCATCTGCTGCCACAAAGCACCCAAGTGGCTGTTTTTTTCAAGGTGAGCACTGCATGTACCATAGAGGAACTACACAGAACAGTGTGTAGTTCTGCAGGATGTATGGAAATATTCACCTGATCACAGCTGTAGACAAGGAATGAAATGTTACAATGAAATAAACGGTACATGTAAATTGCCTGTAGTTGTGATCTGGGATTTACCTTTTACTTTTAGAGAAGAGATGAGAGCTGCAGTTAAAAAAATATGGCTTATGGTGGTGTGGAGAGCTGGTGATTTCTAGTCTTGATTTTTCCACTGGGTGGTGTAGTTGCTCCCCTAATCAGCCTTACCTGTTACTACTCCTCTAAGAATGGAAGTGCAGGTGTGTAATGTTGGGGAGAGGTTTGTTTTGGCTACTGTGTTGTCAAATGTTTATTTAAAGTGCACAAAGTGTGTGCTTCTTGCGCTCCAAGCCCTGTGATTTACTGAGCTATTCAATATGTCTTTCTTTGAGATCGGAAACCTGTTTACAGCATTTACCCTTCGCATTTACTCATCCTCCCCTGAAGATGAAGAGAAGCTACTGGAGGTTTTACGGGAATTTTCCCAAAGATTTGCACCTGCGACAAGTAATCTATAGTCCTACATGCAGAGCAGGTGCTCCCAGTGGCCTTATATAGTAGGATCGTGTTAGTTTGAATGAAGTGAAAGCCGACACCATATCAATGACAAAACTTAATAAACAATGGAAGGTTGTGGATTCTGTCCCTTGAGTTTTTTTTTTTAGTTGGAATTGTATTGATCAGGTACCAAGCCGATGTCGGCCATCTTTATGGAGACACAACTTTACCCTCCAACTGATGTGGACTTTACAAACTCTGGAATTCTCCTTTATTGAATCTGATATTGGGGTATTGAAGTTTGTAGAACCATGGCCATTCAGAACAAACAGCATAATAGATATAGGTTAGTAGTTTTTTTTTTGTGAAAGGCCAAAATTCAATGCTCTGTTTGTATAGTAGATTAACAGCGTTGGTCATGGAATTTGCCATTTTAATGTTATTTGAAATGTGTCAAACTAAGAAATTATAAGGTGGAAGGCATGGATTGTATGTATTTATTGGGAGGCTTGGTCAAGCCTCCATGTGGTAATAGCACCCCCAACACGCCCCTTTAATGGGAGGTCCTCTGCCTTTAATATAAAGCACTGGATGGCCTCTTCCCTCATTTTTAAAAAGCCAAAGGGCTGAGGGGGAAGGGAGAGAGCCTGTTAAATGGATCCAGAGTGTAAGAATGAGAAATGCAAAAGTTTGCTAATCGTAATTGAAGTAAAAGAAATTGAAAAGGTTAGACGTTAGGACCTTCCAGACTGGGGTTACCTTGACGTGGTTGGAAGGCTTTTCATTTATGTGATCACAGTAATGTATACTAAAACCCCTTTGTTTATAAAGTATGCCAGTGAGCAGATAATATGATATTGTATGGGGCCTAGGAATGTGCATTGATTAATTACCCCAAATCTGCTTCGCCGATCGCTCCGTTCCTCCGCTCTTCCTGCTTCAATGACAATCGCGAGGCAGCCAATAGGAAGATACGCTCTGCAAGGAGGCGTGTCTTCCAATTGGCTGCCTCGCGACTGTCACTGACAGTAGGAGAGAGGTGGAAACAGTCTGGATCGCCGAAGCAGATTTGCGGTAAGTAGTGCAGGAGTTAGAGAAAGAACCCAGGGTGAGGACTTAGCGATTTTAGGTCTCACCCTGGGGTACTATGCTGCAGTGGATCGGGGAAAAGGTGAGTATAATTGTCCTTTAAAGACACACACACACAATGTAAATGCTGCTGTGGTACCATGTGCGCTTTTTGTACTGGGGATGAATTAGGCTGTGTTATGATACTCTGGCACGATCGATCGGCATGAATCATTAGCTTGATTGGACATGCTGATAAATTTTGTCCAATCATGTTGCAATCAGTTGCACTGAAATTTCGCCCCTGGGTCAGTTACTGCATTGATTTAGAATAAATTGTGAATGATATGCTTGCAATATGACAAAGTCCCTAGTTTGGACGTTGGCACCTGCAGATTACATTAGCAGGACTGGACTGGAGCAAACTGTGTATAACTAACCTCATTTCCACTTTCGCTATGAGCTCGCGCTTTGCTTCTTCTGCCCCCTCTCTTATCTGCACACCAAATGGATAGTCCCACCTAATAGAACAACACATTAATGACAATGCCACATTGTGCCAAACAAACAGCACATTGTTTTACAAGTTACTGTGAAGACCCTTGCAACATTCTCTAATTCTGTTACCTTTCTTTGCAATTGCCAAGGCTGTAGCTTTGCCATTCCACTGTTGCTCTGTGATCATGGAGGATCTTCCTGCGACATTGACCTCCAAATCTTCTGCTACAAATTGTTGGCTGCAGCCTCATATCACTTCTAAAATCAAACATGTGCACAGCAGGATATTGTACCAAAAATCCCAATCCCACGTACAACAGAAATCCATAAATCTAGGGTACTTAAAGAGATCTATATTAATACCCATTTTAAAGTGAAAAAAATTACATACTTAATTTAATATTGTGGATCTTCCGTTATCCCTTTACAATAACATGTATGCATTCCATCATGCCCTGCTCCAAAGAGTACAATCTAAGCACATTTATTTGACACATACAAATGTGTGAAAACACACGCAAGCACAGGGAGAACATACAAAATCCTTGTGGATGTGCCCAAGGGTGGATTCAAACTCAGGACCTCAGTGCTGCAAGGTATCAGTGCTAACCACGAACCACTGTGCGTGAGCCTTATGTTAACTAATTTGTAAATGGAGATCAAGTTTGACTCTTATCGATTAGGTCTTCTATATGCTCTCATAATTGTATCTGCAGTATCTGGTATTTATTGTTGGGACTATACAAGTGCCATGAGCACATTGTCAGATTGTTAAATTGTCGTCAAGTTGGATATAAAATTTAGCCTTCTACCTTGATAGGTCATAGAGGCGAAGTCAGACCATAGTAACAACCAAATTGATCTGGAATCACAGACATAAATATCTTTGGTGTATTAGCATTACCAGAGGTTCCAAACTACAAAAATGTTGAGTGGTGCCCAGGACTAAACTTAAAGGGCAAGCCAGCCCCAAAATGAAAACTTACATACAGGTAAATCACCCCCCAAAACCCTAAATGGTAATAGTTTGAGAATCTAAAATATATAAGTCTAACCTGAAATCCGCACAATGTCCTGTTTCCCCTGTTTCTGCTTCCTGGTTCTTCCAGTTAGCAACTGTCAGTTATGGATTTGACGTGTGACTTTTACAGCCAATGACTATGTTAATCCCCTGTGCCTCTTGAGCATGCCCAGGCTCAGTACAGGCTCAGTAAAGGTTTCTAAATTGCTCAGTTTCCATGAGGCATCACAGCATAGCAGGCATACAGTAATGAATTCCGAAACAAAACTATGATATATCAAACATATTTTAAAGAGGCCATTCTTTCTAAAATGTTCTTATGAGGGTGGAGTGTCCTTTAATACTTATAAAAATGGGTAAAAGACATCCAAGAGTCGTCCTGGCACTCATGGAGTTCCTCACCAAATTAATACATATTGTCCAAAATGAAACTGACTCAAAAAATATTGTGATCTGTGTTGACTTTTAATTGCACAGTGCCCATATTAATTAACACACATCAATACCCAAAACAACACCCTTACCCCAAAGGGTACACTAAAAAAAGCTAAGACACAAAGCAGGTTAAAAACAAAGAATAGAAGATGTGGAAAGAAGTCATATATAGCTCGGATAGTCCTTGAAAATGTCCTATTATATTGTCCACAAAGATAATATAGACTGGTCTGCTTGGTATAAGTATAAATTGAAATGTAGGAGCTCTCCTACCGTGTTACCTTCGGCAGTGGTGGACCTGCTCCTAAGGCAAATCAACACTGGGACTTATCGGAGTTAATCCCGTCTCCAACATCTCACTGTGGGTGGACCTCCTTCCCGGTACACTTTACTCTCCTGTCCAAATGTTGGCTTTCTCCTGGCGTCCTCGGGTCGGTCATCATAGGCGGTTTCCCGTTCATTCATCCAGACTAATACCTAGCAGGAGTTATTATACTCTTACCTCAGAATACCTACAGTACCAAACAATTGTAGCTCCAGTAATCCACTTGTACATCCGTCACAAAAACAAATCACCCCGTGTGTATGAAGGCGGGATCTTAAGGGATATTGCGCCATCCTGTGTGATGTGCAATATCCCTGAGAAGCCCGCCTACATACACACCAGCGACCAGTCTATTTATCTTTGGGACAAATATAATAGGACATTTTCAAGGACTAGGTCGAGATAATATACAACTTCTCCACATGTACTATTCTTTGTTTTTAACTGCTTTGTGTCTTAGCATTTTTACCCTTTAGGGGTAAGGGTGTTGTTTTGGGTATTGATGTGTGTGATTTATGGGCACTGTGCAATAAAAAGTCACAAGATTTATTGAGTCCGTTTCATTTTGGACAAATATGTATTAATTTGGTGAGGAACTCCAATGAGTGCCAGGAGGGACTCTTGGGTGTTTACTCGTATTTATAAGCAAAATCAGACCATATTGCCATACCTTGCCAATGTCTCTAAACATACTAAATGCTTGTATATTTTTTCCAATTTAAACATTATTAATGCACTTTCCAGGTACAAACGAGTGAAGAATATCAACTGATATCTGCTCCAGTCTCATTAACAGCCAATACAACCATACAACCTAAAGTGGACAGATATGTTTAACATATCACTAAGTACTTTGAGGATGTACCCCAATAGATATGAACCTCAGGACACATTACAACTAACTTAGTTTATACAAACAGCTCAACATTTCAGCCACAAGGGAATTTTGACATATTGATCTACAGTATTTAGCTCTCTGCAGTGTACTTACCACCCATTACAGTAGAACTAACAGCTGCAATTCAGACTGTGCTTTTCTTACCTTGTTCAGGCTTAACTCTACTCCATAAATGTTATCAATAAGCCTACCCTTTGTACTCTCGCCTTTAGTATTAACGAGGGGTTATAAAAGAGGTCAGGGATTAATAGTAATTGTACTAAACAACCATGGTGTGTAAAATCTTCCATCCCAGTAGGGCTGCACCCTCCACTCACTGTTGTACACAAGCAGATTCTAATATAAAAAAAGACTGCTCTGTTATTAACTGCTATAGAAATAAGGGTGTTTAAAATTACAAAGCAAGAGAAAGAAGAAGATACCCATATCTACATAGGGTGGCGCTGTAAGCATCTGTATACACTTTTTCCACATCTATCCAGACAGGGAATATGTAAACAACATTGGAATTTAAGAGGTTGTCATCATTTGAAATTTCATTCATTCCACTGACAATCGTGGGAAGAAATGAAATGTTGGCAAAATAAAGGAGTGTTGATGACAAAACGGCTTCATCTAGAAGAGTAAAACTGGTCCAGTCTGAATCTAGGCAGGCTAGGTATCCCATATAAAACATGTTCAGGAACACTACAACATACTGCTGTTGGCTTTGGGCAGACAATGTATGGGTGCAATCCTCCTGCCATATACTCCACGGGCTCAAATATTCAAATATAGTATACAACAGCGAAAGGAGGAGCACACTACAGATGTAATTTCAATATTATTGTGAACAACATATATATTTTGGGAACGCCCTTCTTAGGTATATCTTGGGATAGCTATATAACCTTGCATTTTTCTGAATGGGTTAGGAATTACAGTGCAATCGTACAGTACAACGCTGCAATTCCAAAAGTGTGGATTTTACAGATACATGTTTATTATATACAGGACCAGTTACCATAAGGGTAAACGGGCAGTTATCCAGGCCCCAACTGCAAAGGGGGGATCCAAACCGTAGGCTTAAATGGTGAGGATGTGTTGTAGGGGTTCAAGGAACTACCACAAACATTAAAATCGCACAAACTGAACAATTGATTGTATTATCCAAAATTATCCCATGTCAGTGTATCAAATTTTTGCACTGCAGTTTGTAATTTTCAAGGTTTTGACACGGACATACTAATATGGTGTGTATGTCAGATAACAGCGCCATGAGGCGATGTAATCTAATAGAATATTTTCTTGGTGGTCTCCCTGCACACCTTCACTAAGGTAAGTATAAATCTTTGGGGTGCTGCTGAATCCACTGCCAGTGGAATCTGAATTCAGAAAGATAAAAATCCACAGCGCCCACCAGTCAACGCAATGTGTCATTTATTGTACACACGGTTTCGACTCCTATATGGCACCTTCTTCAGACCATACGTCTACTGCAAAGGGGATGGCACCGGAGACAAATCTGCTCACGATGCATACAAGGTGATTAGATTGTAAGCTCTTCAAACAGGCCTGGGTGACATGTTCAGTGCTATGTAAGAAAAATTACACACAATACAATCTGCCTAGGCCCTGTAAAAAATACAGGGGGTGCCAGGTAACTGTGTGGTGACAGTGACCCATGCCCATTGACTTACCTGGTGTACTCTCTCATCCCTTTCAGGAACCACACTGTGTTCCTATACAGAGACATTGCTCCTTCCCTGTAACAACCGCCACAGAACTGAAGCTGATTCCTTCCTCCCGCCCCTCCCATTCACTGCCTGTTGTGTAAGGGAAGGTGGAACTGGGACCCGGGACCCTCCCCATTCAGCAGTTTTTCTGCCACTTGGCTATTCGTTACACAAGGGAAGTCAGCTGGTTGGCCATTAAACAGTGCCAGTGTATGGTTCCCTATTGATTGTGGATTAGGAAGTGAAATACCCATGGGTGAAATGTAGTCTCCTACTGACTCATATCTACATCAGTGTTGTGGAACCTCGGCACTCAATGTTTAGAAACTCCCAGCATGCTTTGGGTACATATGGAGTGCAAGGTACGAAATCACTGATCTAGGTAAATGACAGGTGCACAGAATATCACTAAATGTATATGGATGGTTCCAATAATACACAGCTAGAGACATCTATATAGACCACGTGAGTATAGATACCAGTGATGTCTATAGATCACCCAGTGAATGTATATAGATCACCCAGTGAATGTATATAGATACCCAGTGAAGTGTATATAGATCGCCAGTGATGTTATATAGATCACCCAGTGAATGTATATAGATCACCAGTGATATATGACACCCAGTGAATGTAATAGATCAGACAGTGGAATGTATATATAACACCCGTGAATGTATATAGATCACCCAGTGAATGTATATAGATCACCAAGAATGTATATAGATCAGCCAGTGAGGTATAGATCCCCAGTGAATGTATATAGATCACCAAGTGATATATATAGAACACCCAGTGAATGTATATAGATCAGCCAGTGAATGTATATATAACACCCAGTGAATGTATATAGAACATGAATGTATATAGATCACTCAGTGAATGTATATAGATCACCCAGTGAATGTATATAGATCACCAAGTGAATGTATATAAATCAGCCAGTGAGTGTATATAGATCACCAAGTGAATGTTATAGAACACCCAGTGAATGTATATAGATCAGATAGTGAATGTATATATAACACCCAGTGAATGTATATAGAACATGAATGTATATAGATCACTCAGTGAATGTATATAGATCACAGGAATAGATATCACCCAAGTGAGTATATAGATCACCCAGTGAATGTATATAGAACATGATGTTATAGATCACCCAGTGAATGTATATAGATCACCCAGTGAATGTATATAGATCACCCAGTGAATGTATATAGATCACCCAGTGAATGTATATAGATCACCCAGTGAATGTATATAGAACACCAAGTGAATGTATATAGATCAGCCAGTGAATGTATATATAACATGAATGTATATAGATCACCCCGTGAATGTATATAGATCACCCAGTGAATGTATATAGATCACCCAGTGAATGTATATAGAACACCAAGTGAATGCATATAGATCAGCCAGTGAATGTATATATAACACCCAGTGAATGTATATAGATCACCTAGTGAATGTATATAGATCACCCAGTAACAATCAGTTGGAAGGTACAAAAGGAGGGCACTGATATTCTGTCTTGTTTGCATGAGGTTTATTTATAAATTAAGGAATTTATAGGAGTAAAACCAATGATTGTACCCAGGAGAGCCCTGACAATTGGACAAGCAGTGACCTCTAGCCTCTATATTCCTACTTTGAAAAATCCATCCTGGTTAGAACAGAGGCCACTTAAAGGTAGCCACAAATGTGGCTCATGCCAACCATGTATATACATGAAAAAAAAACAGACCTTTTATAACCAGAATGTAAAGCTTTCAATAAAAGTTTATTAACTGCAGATAAGGGAGTTATATATGCTTTCAAGTGGATTGCCCCTTGTTATATGTAGGTAAAACAGTAAGAGAACTTCGTACGAGATTGTTGGAGCACATCTGTGATATAAGAAATAACAGACAGGAAAGTAGCGTGGCACGACATTTTTATGATAAACATGCATCAGACCCAAGTTGCATAACTGCATGGGGACTGGAAAAAATACCACCTCCTATACGAGGTGGGAATTGGGATAAAAAGATAATGCAAAAAGAAGCAAGGTGGATTTTTCTGTTGCAAAGTCGATATCCCAAAGGCATGAATGAAGAACTGCAATTTACTGTTTCTGTGAGAGTGTCACCATTGTGATTTAATGGGAAAAGAGATAACAAGAATGCCATGGAGTATGCTCATTATTATTATAATACAAGTTTTGACACATATGTCTCAAATGCCATATAGTGTGTTGTAAATTGTGCCTGCTACATTGTATACATATTTATATATTTTTTAACTCCAGTTTATGATTATGGGCCATACATATGAGCACCCTTTTCTATTATATGTATTGGCTTTAGGATAGATTCCAGTAGGAACTTCTTATGGAGACTTTATTTTCAGGACATTACTTCCTGATGCCATGTGACAATGTATTTAAACATCTTCTGTATGGCTGTTTAGTTACCACGTGACACGGAAGAAGAGGCGTTCCACGAAACGTGCGTAGGTCTATGGTGGACTGACTCTACGCGTGGCGTTCTGTGCTTATCTCGACGTGGATGGACTTCTTTATGATTTATGCTCCCCGTATTGGCTTTGTTGGATGTCCTTGCAACGGGGTACCTATGTGCCGCTATCAAGAGGGAGACTGTGTATAGATACATTCGGAGTGCCATGTGGGCTCTGAGCCCCTCGTTTAATCCTGGTTCTGTTACTTTCCTTATTTCTTCTGGTATTCTATCTGTCTATCCCATCTCCCCTCTGTCCTTTTTTTTCTTTTTCTGCGGCTATCCCTTTATCTATTTACATTTTTTATTTGGTTGTGTGTACCTGCCCTAAGGATTGTTACATAGTATTGGAGGTTGAATAAAGATATACGGCCATCTAGTCCAACCTTTTTAGCCTACCCATGAAGCCTACCAGGGACGTAACTGCAGGCACCAGACCCACCTGCGAGATTGGAGGCTGGACCCCTGACTCACCCCACTCCACAATCAGCAGTTTTGACAGCTGATTGCACGTATGAATGAAACATACATGCAATCATCTGGTTACAAGACCAGAACCGAAGTTTGGGTCCAGTCTTTTAAACAGCAGATCGCACGTATGTTTCAATCATATGTTTTCATTCATATTCAACAGGGGCTTGTTTCTCAAGCCTCATATCAGGCTTGAGAAAGGGACCTAGAAAGGTGCCGAAACGTTGCCTACACAGTGATGTATTAAATAATGCCCAGACCACAGTGTTCAAACGCGCCGGCGCGTCAGTGGCGCATGTACCCGCAAGGATGCGCAGGCCCATGACCGCGGGAGCAGGTAGGGAGCAGGTAGCACCAGGATCCTGACAATGATATAAAATCATTTAAAGTATAATTGTCCTATTCTGAGTATATACCTAAAATAACCTTTGTCTTTGAAGTTATGCTACTGAATAGGAAGTATTGTTTCGAGATATATATATATATATAATAGTGTATAGCCATTGGCACTCTCTCCACCACCCTCTTGCATCACGCCTGGGTGCTGTGTGTGTATCAAAAGTCATATAAATAAGTTGTAATTCAACCACTCTCAGAACTCTTCGTCCAAGTATTTATTTAATACATCACTGTGTAGGCAACGTTTCGACACCTCTAGGTCCCTTTCAAGCCTCATATCAGGCTTGAGAAAGGGACCTAGAACGTTGCCTACACAGTGAAGTGTTAAATAAAATACTTGGATGAGAAGTCCCGAGAGTGCGTTGAATATACAAGCTTTATTATATAATATAATATATATAAATATTATATATAGATATTATATATAATTATATATACTATATATTAGTATGTATGAGAGAAGGAATCGGGGCACCCACGGGACTTGTTCAATTAAAACTAACTTTTATTGAGAGAAGTTCGAATGAGTCAATGCATTGGCTACACCTAGGGTAGGATGTCCTGATGACGGTAGGTGTAGCCGAAATGGATTGACTCATTCGAACCTATCAATAAAGTTAAGTTAATTGAACAAGCCCATGGCTGGAGTGCGCCCAATGAAGCCCAAAAATATAGTATAGAAAAGAAAGATAGTGAAGAGAAATGGAGAGTGAAAAGAGGAAGAGAGAATGAGAGAGGAGAGAGGGGAGTGGGGGGGGTGAGGGAGGGGAGGGAGGAAGTGGGTGAGGAGGGAGGGGAGTGGAGAGGAGGGGGGGGGGGGGGCGGGGGGGGGTGGCTGGGAGAGGAGGGTGGAGGGTGTGAGGGGTGAAGGGTGGGGGGATGGGAGAAAGGGAGGGGGGGGGGGGGGGGGAGGGGAGAGGAGGGAGAGGGGTAGGAGGGGGGTGGTGGGGGGGGGGGAAGGGTGGAGGGGTCGGTTCTGGGAGGAGGGGGGGGGGTGGGGGGGGGTGGGGTTTGGGGTTGTGGGGGGGGATTTGGTATAGGGGGAGGGTGGGAGGGGTTCTGCGTTTGTTTCTGTTTATGTTCTTTTTGTTTTTATTAGTTTTTTGTCTGTTTTTTTCTAGATATATATAGATATAGAAGATAGTGATATATAATATAATATATATACAGATATACATATATACAATAAATGTAATGAATTTTGGGAAATCACATAAAACATACTTAAAAACATGTATAGACACCCTAGGCTAGCTACGGTAGTATAACATCAGGTAAAATATACACAGTTATATATTAGCATTTTGTGGACACATACTGTATGTATTTAGAGTGTTACACAAGTACTAAATATTAGGTAAACATAACATTCATCTGTATCCACTATTGGAGCAATATTAGTGTAAAACAAAGAAAAGGGTTATACAATACCGTCAGTATTGCCTGAATCAGTAGTGTAGCCTGGGTGCCCGAATACGCCATACGCGTTTCTAAATACATATGTATCCACAAAATGCTAATATATAAATATGTGTATATTTTACCTGAGATCTTATACTAGCTAGCCTAGGGTGTCTATACATGTTTTTAAGTATGTTTTATGTGATTTCCCATAGTAAATAATGGAATTTTAATACAGAGTGCTATAGGTCTATTCTCCTTATTTGTATTGATTGCTTCTACCTATTTAAGCACCTGGCCAAACCATTTGGTAATATGCTTGTGAAGGTTCTCATTCATCCAGGTCATGGTATATCTGTTGTATTCAATTAGATCAACTGGACTTGAAGTTTAGTTCTTGAAGACGTTTCCGCTATTCATGCCGACTGGCTTTCTTAATTCAGAATGACTTGTACAAGAATCTGTGGCAATTATGTACCCTGGAAAATCCCAATTAGCATATCACAGCCAAGTGTGAAGGGCGTGATTGGATAGTGGCTAAGAGGTGTTTTTTCTTTCTTTCCATGTGTTCTATAATTCCCCACAACCCCCAGTGTCTTCACTTTTTTCAGATTCCCTCTCTGTCCTGAGATACACCAGTTAGAAGAATATGAGATTGCATTCCTCTACTCCTACTTGGACTGTCAATCAAATCCATGTGACGTGATCCCCCCTCCCTGCTCTGTAATAGAGATAACAGCATTAGCAGGGGGAGAGAGGTAGTTTGATGGTAGATATAAGGCTACACTTGACCCCCCTTCTTAATAGCTTTCACTGATTGATGATGGGTCACAAAGTGAGAGATCGTAAACTGTACTGTTCTCCTTCTTCTTCCGTGTCTCCAGGACAGCTTTCTTTCTATTGGCCACTGTGCGTGGGTGTGTTTTTCAGGATGTTGAACTTTTAACTCCTACTGCACATGATAAGCTTGTCGGCAAGCCGGAGTTGAGACATGGAGGAGGTAACAGAGGGGAGGGGGAAGGGGGGAGTGCTGCACACAGATCTGACACCATGGTTAAACAGAGTCACTGACATAGATAGGATTAAGGCAACACAGAGTACATGAATTTAACTTTGCAAAGGGGCAATGTGTCTTTTTCACTATAGATGCCCTTTAAGGATAAAGGACATACCTTTGAAGATTGTAATGTTAACATATTGGCAAAGGAACGTGACTGGTTCAAGAGAGGTGTCAAGGAGGCCATTTATGTGAAAATAAAGAAACCAAGCCTTGAATAGAGGTGGGGGGGTTCGACTGTCTGCCATGTACAATGCTGTTTTGACACCTTACCCCGGGCCGTTCCTATAACACCTCTTAGTCACTATCCAATCACGCCCTTAACACCTGGCTGTGATATGCTAATTAGGATTTTCCAGGGTACATAATTGCCACAGATTCTTGTACAAGTCATTCTGAATTGAGAAAGCCAGTCGGATGACTAGCGAAACGTCTTCAAGAACTAAACTTCAAGTCCAGTTGATCTAATTGAATACAACAGATACATTTGGTAATATATTGCTGCTAGTGCCGGATCGAATTTTATGATTGGTTACTTAGAGAAGCACATTATTCATATTTTATTACACCCTTTTATTACATTTAACGGATGTTTGTTTTTTTTATCAACTTACCAAGACATTTAGTTTATGTTCAGTCTTAAATTTCTCAGCAAATGCCCATATATCTTTAGGGCTGGACATGTCCACCAAATGTACTGATATACCCTATGTAACAGGAGAAAAATGCATTAACAATGTCGGAATGTCAGACTCTTTGTCTAACACAGTCTATACAAGCTTCGCATTTTATTTACAGAAACATATTTTTACTTAAAGGACAAGTATACTCACCTCACCCTCGCTCCTCTTCCTCCATAGCTGCATAGTACCCAGGGTGAGGACCTAAAATCGCTAAGTCCTCACCCTGGGTTCTTTCTCTAACTCCTGCACTACTTACCCACAAAATATGCTTCGCCGATCGCTCCGTCTCCGTCTTCTGCTTCAATGACAGATCGCGAGGCAGCCAATAGGAAGATACGCTCTGCAGGAGGGCGTGTCTTCCAATTGGCTGCCTCGCGACTGTCACTGACAGTAGGAGAGAGGTGGAACAGTTCGGATCGCCGAAGCAGATTTGCGGTAGTAGTGCAGGAGGTAGAGAAAGAACCCAGGGTGAGGACTTAGCGATTTAGGTCCTCACCCTGGGTACTATGCTGCAGTGGACGGGGAAAAGGTGAGTATAATTGTCCTTTAAAGACACACACACACAATGTAAATGCTGCTGTGTGTACCATGTGCGCTTTTTGTACTGGGGATGAATTAGGCTGTGTTATGATACTCTGGCACGATCGATCGGCATGAATCATTACGCTTGATTGGACATGCTGATAAATTTTGTCCAATCATGTTGCAATCAGTTGCACTGAAATTTCGCCCCTGGGTCAGTTACTAGCATTGATTTAGAATAAATTGTGAATGATATGCTTTGCCAATATGACAAAGTCCCTAGTTTTAGGACTGTTGGCACCTGCAGATTACATTAGCAGGACTGAGACTAGGAGCACACTGTGTATAACTAACCTCATTTCCACTGTTCGCTATGAGCTCGCGCTTTGCTTCTTCTGCCCTCTCTTTATTTCTGCACACCAAATGGATAGTCCCACCTAATAGAACACACATTAATGCACAATGCCACATTGTGCCAAACAACACAGCACATTGTTTTACAAGTTACTGTGAAAGACCCTTGCAACATTCTCTAATTCTTGTTACCTTTCTTTGCAATTGCCAAGGCTGTAGCTTTGCCAATTCCACTGTTTGCTCCTGTGATCATGTAGGATCTTCCTGCGACATTGACCTCCAAATCTTCTGCTACAAATTGTTTGGCTGCAGCCTCATATCCACTTCTAAAATCAAACATGTGCACAGCATGGATATTGTACCAAAAATCCCAAATCCCACAGTACAACAGAAATCCATAAATCTAGGGTACTTAAAGAGATCTATATTAATACCCATTTTAAAGTGAAAAAAATTACATTACTTAATTATTATTATTGTGGATCTTCCGTATCCCTTTACAAATACATGTATGCATTCACATCATGCCCTGCTCCAAAGAGCTTACAATCTAAGCACATTTATTTGACACATACAAATGTGTGAAAACACACGCAAGCACAGGGAGAACATACAAACTCCTTGTGGATGTGCCCAAGGGTGGATTCAAACTCAGGACCTCAGTGCTGCAAGGTATCAGTGCTAACCACTGAACCACTGTGCGTGAGCCTCATGTTAACTAATTTTGTAAATGGAGATCAAGTTTTGACTCTTATCGATTAGGTCTTCTATATGCTCTCATAATTGTATCTGCAGTATCTGTTATTTATTGTTGGGACTATACAAGTGCCATGAGCACATTGTCAGATTGTTAAATTGTCGTCAAGTTAGGATATAAAATTTAGCCTTCTACCTTTGATAGGTCATAGAGGCGAAGTCAGACCATAGTAACAACCAAATTGATCTGGAATCACATGACATAAATTATCTTTGGTATTTAGCATTTACCAGAGGTTCCAACTACAAACATGTTGAGTGGTGCCCAGGACTAAACTTAAAGGGCAAGTCCAGCCCCAAAATGAAAACTTACATACAGGTAAATCACCCCCCAAAACCCTAAATGGTAATAGTTTGAAATCTAAAATATATAAGTCTAACCTGAAATCCTGCACAATGTCCTGTTTCCCCTGTTTCTGCTTCCTGGTTCTTCCAGTTAGCAACTGTCAGTTATGGATTTGACAGTTGACTTTTACAGCCAATGACTATGTTAATCCCCTGACTGCCTCTTCTGAGCATGCCCAGGCTCAGTACAGGCTCAGTAAAGGTTTCTAAATTGCTCAGTTTCCATGAGGCATCCAGAAGCATAGCAGGCATACAGTAATGAATTCACAGAACAAACTATGATATATCAACATATTTTAAAGAGGCCATTCTTTCTAAAATGTTCTTATGAGGGTGGAGTTGTCCTTTAATACTTATAAAATATGGGTAAAAGACATCCCAAGAGTCCGTCCTGGCACTCATGGAGTTCCTCACCAAATTAATACATATTTGTCCAAAATGAAACTGACTCAAATAAATATTGTGATCTGTGTTGACTTTTAATTGCACAGTGCCCATATTAATTACACACAATCAATACCCAAAACAACACCCTTACCCCTAAAGGGTACACTAAAAAAAGCTAAGACACAAAGCAGGTTAAAAACAAAGAATAGAAGATGTGGAAAGAAGTCATATATTAGCTCGATCTAGTCCTTGAAAATGTCCTATTATATTTGTCCACAAAGATAATATAGACTGGTCTGCTTGGTATAAGTATAAATTGAAATGTATGGAGCTCTCCTACCGTGTTACCTTCGGCAGTGTGGACCCTGCTCCTAAGGCAAATCAACACTGGGACTTACTCGGAGTTACTCCCGTCTCCCCAACATCTCACTGTGGGTGGACCTCCTTCCCGGTACACTTTACTCCTCCTGTCCAAATGTTTGGCTTTCTCCTGGCGTCCTCGGGTCTGGTCATATAGGCGGGTTTCCCGTTCATCTTCATCCAGACTAATACCTAGCAGGAGTTATTATACTCTTACCTCAGAATACCTACAGTACCAAACAATTGTAGCTCCAGTAATCCACTTGTACATCAGTCACAAAAACAAATTTCACCCCGTGTGTATGAAGGCGGGACTTCTTAAGGGATATTGCGCATCCTGTGTGATGTGCAATATCCCTGAAGAAGCCCGCCTACATACACACCAAGCAGACCAGTCTATATTATCTTTGTGGACAAATATAATAGGACATTTTCAAGGACTAGGTCGAGATAATATACAACTTCTTTCCACATGTACTATTCTTTGTTTTTAACCTGCTTTGTGTCTTAGCATTTTTACCCTTTAGGGGTAAGGGTGTTGTTTTGGGTATTGATTGTGTGTGATTAATATGGGCACTGTGCAATAAAAAGATCACAAGATTTATTTGAGTCCGTTTCATTTTGGACAAATATGTATTAATTTGGTGAGGAACTCCAATGAGTGCCAGGAGGGACTCTTGGGGTGTCTTTTACTCGTATTTTATAAGCAAAATCAGACCATATTTGCCATACCTTGCCAAATGTCTCTAAACATACTAAATGCTTGTATATTTATTTCCAATTTTAAAACATTATTAATTAGCACTTTCCAGGTACAAACGAGTGAAGAATATCAACTGATATCTGCTCCAGTCTCCATTAACAGCCAATACACACATTACAACCCTAAAGTGGACAGATATGTTTAACATATCACTAAGTACTTTGAGGATGTTACCCCAATAGATATGAACCTCAGGACACATTAACTAACTAACTTAGTTTATACAAACAGCTCAACATTTCAGCCACAAGGGAATTTTTGACATATTGATCTACAGTATTTAGCTCTCCTGCAGTGTACTTACCACCCATTACAGTAGAACTAACAGCTGCAATTCAGACTTTGTGCTTTTCTTACCTTGTTTCAGGCTTACCTCTACTCCCATAAATGTATATCAATAAGCCCTACCCTTTGTACTCTCTGCCTTTAGTATTAACGAGGGGTATAATAAGAGGTCAGGGATTAATAGTAATTGTTACTAAACAACCATGGTGTGTAAAAATCTTCCATCCCATGTAGGGCTGCACCCTCCACTCACTGTCTGTTACACAAGCAGATTCTTAATATAAACTAAAAGACTGCTCTGTATATTAACTGCTATAGAAATAAGGGTGTTTAAAATTACAAAGCAAAGAGAAAAGAAGATACCCATATCTACATAGGGTGTGCGCTGTAAGCATCTGTATTACACTTTTTCCACATCTATCCAGACAGGGAATATGTAAACAACATTGGAATTTAAGAGGTTGTCATCATTTGAAATTTCATTCATTCCACTGACAATCTGTGGGAAGAAAACTTGACATTGTTGGCAAAATAAAGGATGTGTTTGATGACAAAACGGCTTCATCTAGAAGAGTAAAACTGGTCCAGTCTGAATCTATGGGCAGGCTAGGTATCCTATATAAACACTGTTCAGGAACACTACAACATACTGCTGTTGGCTTTGTGCCAGACAATGTATGGGTGCAATCCTCCTGCCATATACTCCACGGGCTCAAATATTCAAATATAAGTATACAACAGCGAAAGGAGGAGCACACTACAGATGTAATTTCAATAATTTATTGTGAACAACATATAATATTTTGGGAACGCCCTTCCTTAGGTATATCTTGGTATAGCTATATAACCTTGCATTTTTCTGAATGTGGTTAGTAATTTACAGTGCAATCGTACAGTACAACGCTGCAATTCCAATAAGTGGGATTTTACAGATACATTGTTATTATATACAGGACCAGTTTTACCATAAGGGTAAACTGGGCAGTTATCCAGTGCCCCAACTGCAAAGGGGGGATCCAAACCGTAGGCTTTAAATGGTTGAGGATTGTGTTGTAGGGGTTCAAGGAACTACCACAAACATTAAAATCGCACAAACTGAACAATTGATTGTATTATCCAAAATAATCCCATGTCAGTGTATCAAATTTTTTTGCACTGCAGTTTGTAATTTTCAATGGTTTTTGACACGGACATACTAATATGGTGTGTATGTCAGATAACCAGCGCCATGAGGCGATGTAATCTAATAGAATATTTTCTTTGGTGGTCTCCCCTGCACACCTTCACTTTAAGGTAAGTATAAATCTTGCTGGGTGCTGCTGAATTACCACTGCCAGTCGAATCTGAATTCAGAAAGATATAAAATCCACAGCGCCCACCAGTCTTAACGCAATGTGTCATTTATTGTACACACGGTTTCGACTCCTATATGGCACCTTCTTCAGACCATACGGTCTACTGCAAGGGGATGGCACCGGAGACAAATCTGCTCACGATGCATACAAGGTGATTAGATTGTAAGCTCTTCAAAACAGGGCCTGGGTGACATGATCAGTGCTATGTAAGAAAATATACACACAATACAAATCTGCCTTAGGCCCTGTACATTTAATACAGGGGGTGCCAGGTAACTGTGTGGTGACAGTGACCCATCTGCCCATGTACTTACCTGGTGTACTCTCTCATCCCTTTCAGGAACCACACTGTGTTCCTATACAGAGACATTGCTCCTTCCCCTGTAACAACCGCCACAGAACTGAAGCTGATTCCTTCCTCCCGCCCCTCCCATTCACTGCCTGTTGTGTAAGGGAAGGTGGAACTGGGACCCGGGACCCTCCCCCCATTCAGCAGTTTTCTCTGTCACTTGGCTATTCGTTACACAAGGGAAGTCAGCTGGTTGGCCATTTAAACACGTGCCAGTGTTATGGTTCCCTATTGATTGTGGATTAGGAAGTGAAATACCCATAGGGTGAAATGTATGTCTCCTACTGACTCATTATCTACATCAGTGTTGTGGAACCTCGGCACTCAATGTTTAGAAACTCCCAGCATGCTTTGGGTACATATGGAGTGCCAAGGTACGAAATCACTGATCTAGGTAAATGACAGGTGCACAGAATATCACTAAATGTATATGGATGGTTCCAATAATACACAGCTAGAGACATCTATATAGACCACCCAGTGAATGTATATAGATCACCCAGTGAATGTATATCTATGTCTTATTATCCTTGGGAATCACATAAAAACATACTTAAAAACATGGATAGACACCCTAGGCTAGCTACGTAGTATAACATCAGGTAAAATATACACAGTTATATATTAGCATTTTGTGGACACATACTGTATGTATTTAGAGTGTGTACACAAGTACTAAATATTAGGTAAACATAACATTCATTATCCATATTGGAGCAATATTAGTGTAACAAAACAAAGAAAAGGGTTTAACAATACCGTCAGTATTGCTGCTTAAGTAGTGTAGTGGTGGGTGACGAATACGCCATACGCGTTTCTAAATACATAGTATCCACAAAAATGCTAATATATAAAATGTGTATATTTTACCTGAGATCTTATACTAGCTAGCCTAGGGTGTCTATACATGTTTTAAGTAGTTTTATGTGATTTCCCATAGTAAATAATGGAATTTTATACAGAGTGCTATAGGTCTATTCTCCTTATTTGTATTGATTGCTTCTACTATTTAGCACCTGGCCAAACCATTTGGTAATATGCTGTGAAGGTTCTCATTCATCCAGGTCATGGTATATCTGTTGTATTCAATTAGATCAACTGGACTGAAGTTAGTTCTTGAAGACGTTTCGCTAGTCATCCGACTGGCTTTCTTAATTCAGAATGACTTGTACAAGAATCTGTGGCAATTATGTACCCTGGAAAATCCCAATTAGCATATCACAGCCAGTGTGAGGGTGATTGGATAGTGGGCTAGAGGGGTTTTTTCTTTCTTTCCATGTGTTCTATAATTCCCCACAACCCCCAGTGTCTTCAATTTTTCAGATTCCCTCTCTGTCCTGAGATACACCAGTTAGAAGAAATGAGATTGCATTCCTTACTCCTACTTGGACTGTCAATCAAATCCATGTGACGTGATCCCCCTCCCTGCTCTGTAATAGAGATAACAGCATTAGCAGGGGAGAGAGGTAGTTTGATGGTAGATATAAGGCTACAACTTGACCCCCCTTCTTAATAGTTTCACTGATTGATGATGGGTCACAAAGTGAGAGATCGATAAACTGTATGTTTCCTTCTTCTTCCGGTTCTCCAGGACAGCTTTCTTTCTATTGGCCACTGTGCGTGGGTGTGTGTTTTTCAGGATGTTGAACTTTTAACTCCTACTGCACATGATAAGCTTGTCGGCAAGCCGGAGTTGAGACATGGAGGAGGTAACAGAGGGGAGGGGGAAAGGGGGAGGGAGTGCTGACACAATATTGACACCATGGTTAAACAGAGTCATGACATAGATAGGATTAAGGCAACACAGAGTACATGAATTAACTTTGCAAAGGGGCAATGGTCTTTTTTCACTATAGATGCCCTTTAAGGAAAAGGACATACCTTTGAAGATTGTAAGTTAACATATTGGCAAAGGAACGTGAATGGTTCAGAGAGGTGTCAAGGAGGCCATTTATGTGAAAATAAAGAAACCAAGCCTTGAATAGAGGTGGGGGGGGTTCGACTGTCTGCCATGTACAATGCGTGTTTGACACCTTACCCCGGGGCCGTTCCTATAACACTCTTAGTCACTATCCACTCAGCCCTAACACCTGGCTGTGATATGCTAATTAGGATTTTCCAGGGTACACATAATTGCCACAGATTCTTGTACAAGTCATTCTGAATTGAGAAAAGCCAGTCGGTATGACTAGCGAAACGTCTTCAAGAACTAAACTCAAGTCCAGTTGATCTAATTGAATTACAACAGATACATGTGGTAATATATTGCTGCTAGTGCCGGATCGGAATTTTATGGATTGGTTACTTAGAGAAGCACATTATTCATATTTTATTACACACCTTTATTACATTTAACGGATGTTTGTTTTTTTATCAACTACACAAGACATTTAGTTTATGTTCAGTCTTAAATTTCTCAGCAAATGCCCATATATCTTTAGGGCTGGACATGTCCACCAAATGTACTGATATACCCTATGTAACGAGAAAAAATGCATTAACAATGTCGGAATGTCAGACTCTTTGTCTAACACAGTCTATACAAGCTTCGCATTTTATTTACAGAAAACATATTTTTACTTAAAGGACAAGTATACTCACCTCACCCTCGCTCCTCTTCCTCCATAGCGCATAGTACCCAGGGTGAGGACCTAAAATCGCTAAGTCCTCACCCTGGGTTCTTTCTCTTAACTCCTGCACTACTTACCCAAATCTGCTTCGCCGATCGCTCCGTTCCTCCGCTCTTCCTGCTTCAATGACAGATCGCGAGGCAGCCAATAGGAAGATACGTCTTGCAAGGAGGCGTGTCTTCCAATTGGCCTCGCGACTGTCACTGACAGTGGGGAGAGGTGGAACAGTCTGGATGCGCGAAGCAGATTTGCGGTAGTAGGGCAGAGTTAGAGAAAGAACCCGGGTGAGGACTTAGCGATTTTAGGTCCTCACCCTGGGTACTATGCTGCAGTGGATCGGGGAAAAGGTGAGTATAATTGTCCTTTAAAGACACCACACACAATGTAAATGCTGTGTGGTACCATGTGCGCTTTTTGTACTGGGGATGAATTAGGCTGTTATGATACTCTGGCAGATCGATCGGCATGAATCATTACGCTTGATTGGACATGCTGTAAATTTTGTCCAATCATGTTGCAATCAGTTGCACTGAAATTTCGCCCCTGGTCAGTTACTAGCATTGATTTAGAATAAATTGTGAATGATATGCTTTGCCAATATGAAAAAGTCCTAGTTTTAGGACTGTTGGCACCTGCAGATTACATTAGCAGGACTGAGACTAGGGCACAACTGTGTATAACTAACCTCATTTCCACGTTCGCTATGAGCTCGCGCTTTGCTTCTTCTGCCCCCTCTTTATTTCTGCACACCAAATGGATAGTCCCACCTAATAGAACACACATTAATGCACAATGCCACATTGTGCCAAACAACACAGCACATTGTTTTACAAGTTACTGTGAAAGACCCTTGCAACATTCTCAATTCTTGTTACCTTTCTTTGCAATTGCCAAGGTGTGTAGCTTTGCCAATTCCACTGTTTGCTCCTGTGATCATGTAGGATCTTCCTGCGACATTGACCTCCAAATCTTTGCTACAAATTGTTTGGCTGCAGCCTCATATCCACTTCTAAAATCAAACATGTGCACAGCAGGATTTGTACCAAAAATCCCAAATCCCACGTACAACAGAAATCCATAAATCTAGGGTATTAAAGAGATCTATATTAATACCCCATTTTAAAGTGAAAAAATTACATTACTTATATTTTATTATTGTGGATCTTCCGTATCCCTTACAAATACATGTATGCATTCACATCATGCCCTGCTCCAAAGAGCTTACATCTAAGCACATTTATTTGACACATACAAATGTGTGAAAACACACGCAAGCACGGGAGAACATACAAACTCCTGTGGATGTGCCCAAGGGTGGATTCAAAACTCAGGACCTCAGTGCTGCAAGGTATCAGTGCTAACCACTGAACCACTGTGCGTGAGCCTCATGTAACAATTTGTAAATGGAGATCAAGTTTTGACTCTTATCGAAGGTCTTCTATATGCTCTCATAATTGTATCTGCAGTATCGTTATTATTGTTGGGACTATACAAGTGCCATGAGCACATTGTCAGATTGTTAAATTGTCGTCAAGTTAGGAATATATTTAGCCTCTACCTTTGATGAGGTCATAGAGGCGAAGTCAGACCATAGTAACAACCAAATTGATCTGGAATCAAAGACATAAATTATCTTTGGTATTTAGCATTACCAGAGGTCCAACTACAAACATGTTGAGTGGTGCCAGGACTAAACTTAAAGGGCAAGTCCAGCCCCAAAATGAAAACTACATACAGGTAATCACCCCCCAAAACCCTAAATGGTAATAGTTTGAAATCTAAAATATATAAGTCTAACCTGAAATCCTGCACAATGTCCTGTTTCCCCTGTTTCTGCTTCCTGGTTTTTCCAGTTAGCAACTGTCAGTTATGGATTTGACAGTTGACTTTTACAGCCAATGACTATGTTAATCCCCTGCTGCTCTTCTGAGCATGCCCAGGCTCAGTAGGCTCAGTAAAGGTTTCTAAATTGCTCAGTTTCCATGAGCATCCAGAAGCATAGCAGGCATACAGTAATGAATTCACAGAACAAACTATGATATATCAACATATTTTAAAGAGGCATTCTTTCAAATGTTCTTATGAGGGTGGAGTTGTCCTTAATACTTATTAATATGGTAAAAGACACCCAAGAGTCCGTCTGGCATCATGGAGTTCCTCACCAAATTAATACATATTGTCCAAAATGAAACTGACTCAAAAAATATTGTGATCTGTGTTGATTTTAATTGCACAGTGCCCATATAATTACACACAATCAATACCCAAAACAAACAACTTACCCTAAGGGTACACTAAAAAAAGCTAAGACCAAAGCAGGTTAAAAACAAAGAATAGAAGATGGAAAGAAGTATAATATAGCTCGATCTAGTCCTTGAAAATGTCCTATTATATTTGTCCACAAAGATAATATAGACTGGTCTGCTTGGTATAAGTATAAATGAAATGTATGGAGCTCTCCTACCTGTTTACCTTCGGCAAGTGGGACCTGCTCCTAAGGCAAATCAACACTGGGACTTACTCGGAGTTACTCCCGTCTCCCAACATCTCACTGTGGGTGGACCTCTCCGGTACACTTTACTCCTCCTGTCCAAATGTTGGGCTTTCTCCTGGCGTCCTCGGGTCTGGTCATATAGGCGGTTTTCCCGTTCATCTTCATCCAGACTAATACTAGCAGGAGTTATATACTCTTACCTCAGAATACCTACAGTACCAAACATTGTAGCTCCAGTAATCCACTTGTAATCAGTCACAAAAAACAAATTCACCCCGTGTGTATGAAGGCGGGATTCTTAAGGGATATTGCCATCTGTGTGATGTGCAATATCCCTATGAAAGCCCGCCTACATACACACCAAGCAGACCAGTCTATTATCTTTGTGGACAAATATAATAGGACATTTTCAAGGACTAGGTCGAGATAATATACAACTTCTTTCCACATGTACTATTCTTTGTTTTAACCTGCTTTGTGTCTTAGCATTTTACCCTTTAGGGGTAAGGGTGTTGTTTTGGGTATTGATTGTGTGTGATTAATATGGGCCATGTGCAATAAAAAGATCACAAGATTTATTTGAGTCCGTTTCATTTTGGACAAATATGTATTAATTTGGTGAGGAACTCCAATGAGTGCCAGGAGGGACTCTTGGGGTGTCTTTTACTCGTATTTTATAAGCAAATCAGACCATATTTGCCATACCTTGCCAAATGTCTCTAAAATACTAAATGCTTGTATATTTATTAGGACCTTCCAGACTGGGGTTACCTTGACGTGGTTGGAAGGCTTTTCATTCATGTCATCACAGTAATGTATACTAAAACCCCTTTGTTTATAAAGTATGCCAGTGTGCAGATAATATGATATTGTATGGGGCCTAGGAATGTGCATTGATTATCTTTTTTATGTTTGTATAAATGGGGCCTAGGAATGTGCATTGATTATCTTTTTTATGTTTGTATAAATATGTGGGTGTATGATTAGCTATATGTGGATACAGATGATATAAAATCTTTACTATAAAATTTAATGATTTGTATAAAAGAAAATAAAGGCAAGATGTTAAAAATAAAAGAAACCCTATGAAATCTTGGTTCTATTAGGAACACTAAACCCAGAAAATCGTTTAGCGTTCTCACCTCCCTGTGAATAATAGAAACGAATTGCACAGAGTTGATTTTCTGGATTATGGGACTTTAGTGTCCCTTTAAGTCTCACATCCCCTAAATGAATATTTTGATCTATTTATTGTAACATTGTATAGTGTTATAGTTCAGTAGAAACACCTCTGTGAAATACAACTGTTGTGCAGAGCTTAAAGGGCATGTCCACCCCCAAAACTATAATCCCCCCAACTACTGGCCCCACCATGTAGTGTAGTTTAATCCTTACCTCACATCCCAACTCCATCTGGTTCTCCTGTAGTCCCCCCCCAAAGTTCCAAAAACTGCCCACCAGGAGGCTAGCGTTAGAGAGGGATCACTATTGGTAAATGTGTTAGAGAGTGATCACTATTGGTAAATGTGTTAGAGAGGGATCACTATTGGTAAATGTGTTAGAGAGGGATCACTATTGGTCAATGTGTTAGAGAGGGATCACTATTGGTCAATCTGTTAGAGAGGGATCACTATTGGTAAATGTGTTAGAGAGGGATCACTATTGGTAAATGTGTTAGAGGTATCACTATTGGTCAATGTTTTACAGAGGGATCACTATTGGTCAATAGAACCCAGACTATCCTGTCATGTTTCAATCTTATTACATTTATCAGTTCAGGACACAGGTTCGTGGCTTCTATGGGGTCTATTGGTTAAATAATGTAATAAACTATTAACAAACTCACTTCATTGTCTCAAAGAGGTGGGCATGGAGATGTTTTCCTTGCAGTCCCCCTATCATATATAGCAGGGATAAGCAACCAGTAGATCTCCAGATGTTTGAAAACTACCACTCCCAGCATTCCTCTTCAAGCACTCTGTAACTAGGGAATTAAAACTATAACTCCCAGCATTCCTCTACAAGCACTCTGTAGTTAGGGAAATTAAAACTACAACTCCCAGTACTCCACTACAAGCACTCTGTAGTTTCTGGAATTCTGGGAGTTGTAGTTTCCAAACATCTGGAGATCTACTGGTTGACTATCCCTGATCTATAGATATCTCTTAAAGGACAACTAAAGCCACAGAACAACACTGAACCAGAAGGCAAAACACCTTGATATAAAGCCAGTAATCAGTGTCTTACCTCTCATTTTGATATGGGTGCTGGGAAATTTCCCTAAATAATATATGGTTTGTGCTTAATATCACAGCATTCTAATATCACACAGTTTGGTCAATATGGGATGTGAGGTAAGGATTAAACTACACTACATGGTGGGGCCAGTAGTTGGGGGGATTATAGTTTTGGGGGTGGACATGCCCTTTAATACTTATTAGTATTCACCACGGCAATTGGTGATGGTACCTCATATATTATAACAGAAGTTACCTCACATCATCATGTTATTATAATAGCATTGCACTAATAATCTAACCTATAAACAAACATTTCTCATTCCCAGTTTACCTACATAAATGGATTTATCCTTTATATACTCTTTTATACAGCTCTAATTGAAAAAAATTGCTTCAGAGCAATTTTTAATAACTGAAAACGGCTTTTTATTTCAGTATTACAGTAAATCCTTGGACTTGCCAGCGAGCACCTTCATCACAACCATTAATAGTGGCTGTCAATTCAAATTGTTCTAGCCAATCAGTCCACTCCCTAGTTACCCCATCAAATGGATCAGATTTAAAAATAGGTTTGGCAATTGGGCCTGGTAGAGCTACTCAGTCTAATTCGGGAATTTCATCTGCAGGTACCAGAACAGGAGACTTTAAATCAATACTTTCAGTAGCAGCCTCCATAGCTTAATACAGAGAACAAATATACAAAGAAAACAGGAAGAATAAATGGTATTACCAGCTCCGCTGCCACCAATTTGTACCAGATCACTGCTTAATGGAAGGATTATGGGTAGCATGGCACACAGTGGGTACTCTGTGTGCACATAAACAGGTTCCCCACATACCGTGCAGTAATCAGGGGTGTCCCTGTCTATGGTGCACCACTTTGAATAGTGACCAGGCCTGTATACAGACATCCCACCCTGCTGAACCTGGTTTCCGGGCAGGGTGGGGAGAAGGAGGCGTGGCCGAGTGATGTGACGTCAGTGGCGTCACTAAAGGGGTGGAGTCAGGGGAGGGGCCAGTTACGCCCCTAGCCACACCTCTAACGTGACGTGAATTCTGTCCCGTTAGAGGCGTGGCTAGGTGCGTAACTGGCCTGTGTGACGTAATTTACGTCACATAGGAGGCGTGGCCAGAAGAAAGAAAACATTCTGGAGGTGGACTCTCAGGTAAGTTCGGGTCGCAGGAGTTTGGGGTGGTCTAGTCAGGGGAGGGGCCAGTTACGCCCCTAGCCACACCTCTAACATGATGTAAATTATGTCTCATTAGAGGCGTGGCTAGGGGCGTAACTGGCCTGTGTGACGTAATTTACGCCACATAGGAGGCGTGGCCAGAAGAAAGAAAACATTCTGGAGGTGGACTCTCAGGTAAGTTCGGGTCGCAGGAGTTTGGGGTGGTCTCACGAGTGTGCGGGAGGATCAACAGTAAACTCCAAACAAAAGGAACAGGACGATCAACCCAAAAAAAAAAAAAATTAAGCTAAGGTAAGGAAGTTTCTTAAAATCAGAATACTGTATTAGCACATCACAATAGACATGGGCACAAGATCAGTCCCTGACGTGCAGACGTGCTTCTAGACCTTTTGCCACCTTTTCAACTTTCCAAGCCGCCTATACATTTTCCTGCGGCTTAGGGCAGCCCACCAGTGTGACTGGTACATATAAGTTTGACACGGTGTAACTGGTACACGCAAGTCTGCCCACCATGTGACAGGTACATGCAATTTTCCCACTGTGACTGGTAGCACTCAAGTTCCATAGACACTGCCCTCCAGTTTAGCATGCACTGTTCAGTCAGCCCTCTAGTTTCCTAGATACAGTCAGGCAGGGATGCCCCTACCATGAAGCAAAGTGAAACATTTGCTCAGGGCGTGCCCCTGCGGAACACTGAAAAGGCACCAGTTAAACAAAATCCTCCTCCCTGCAATACCGCATTTCAGCACCAGTCCACCAATCGGTGTTAAGGCAGCCCTCCATACCTACCTTCACAAGCCACGCCTATGTTCCCTGATGAAGCCATGCCGCTTCACATGCCACCCACATCCCCCACACCGATAGGTGGCATTTAAAAGTTGTTTCATGTGTCAAAACCCCTAGGAACACCCCTGCTAAAGAGAGATTGTTGTCTAAGCTCTTGTGTGTCCCTGCCCTGGGGAATGGTATGGGAACTGAAGCAGGGGAAGGGATAGGCCTTTCTTTATGATCTTGAGGACCCATTGGTCCGAACATATTGCCTCCCAGGCTGGGTAAAATTTTATTGACAGAATCAGGCAAGAAGAATGGGTACCTACCTGCAAACGGTTTTCGAGCAACTGCTGCTCTTGGGACAGAGGCGTGCTGGTCTGGTCCCTGTCCTCTATGGTTAAATCATCTGTAGCTGCCCTGCTTTAAGTAGTGCTTTCATTGAGGTGAGTAATAGACGGAAGCATTGGTCCATGTCTATATCGCCCTCCTGTTCATCCTTGGACAACATGATAAGGAGAGGGCCAGCTGCGCCTGCTATTTTGTACTGAATATTGTGCAGCGTATTATCTAATGAAGAATGTGACTGGGTGTCACTGGTAAAGGACGATAATGTGGGGTCAAACTCTGGGGCTATGAGCGCCTGCATGTCTGGGACTCCTAAATAGTTTCTCAGTACCAGCTCATCTTCTTTGACGAGCATGGAACTAAATGCCAGCTGGGCGAAGTTGAAAACCTCTGAGGAGTTTGATATGTCCCAGTGCTGTGAGAAAAGTTTTGAGGGGGGTTCTTTTCCAGCTAGCCCCACGCGAGACATTTGGAGTTCGCTAATCTTTCCACTTGTTGAGGTGGAAAACCTGGATACTGTCTCAGAGTCCCAGTCCACTGTTGAAGATGTGGAAAATGCGTCAAACTACAATATTTTGTGTGAGGCAAACGCCTCTCTCCCTTTTATGACTTCTGCTCAAACAAGCATCAGGGAGAATTTTGGAAGAGACTTGAGGGGTGTGTAATTTGTGAAACAATCCTCCGTGTTTCACCTTGTGGATACATTTCTTTGCCATCCTATTGCCCTTAACAGGGCTAATGGCTTCCTCAGATGTACCAGAGGTGTCTGAGGGAAGCTTCTGGGAAGGGTGTACTTTTTTCCTTTTATAAACAGGCTCCTCATCTGAGGAGGATGATATAGTGTCTCTTACCACCCTCTTATAAGGTAATTGGGGGAGGATTGTCTGCTAGGGGAAAAGAGCTCACTGGAGTCCTCCTCCATTGCGGGCTGAAAAAAATCTGCCTTTAGTGAGATCTCGCAAGATCTCGGGACTTCCTGAGATCGCGCATGCGCGAACGGGTGGAATTGGGTGCACGCACCCGCGAATTTCCATACCCATCGGCAGATTCGGGAGGCAGCTGCCAAGCCCAACAGCTGTTGCTAGGTGGCTACCTCCCGTGGGACAAATATATATATAATGTCAACACAAATCATCGTTCAACCTCCAACATTCGCATTTACCAATATCATTACCAATAACCTTTCTTTAGAGAATAATCATGCAGCAGGGGAATTCCAATGTATGGTAATGAAGAACATACTGAAGGATGACAGACACACAGAGAGACCCGATGGATCAGATTAGATCTGCAGTAGGTTTAAATGTGTAACATGTATAAATTATATGTTGTGATGTCATTTCCCCTTTAGCATTTGTATCTACAGGGCACCACTCCTATGTATACATTACTACTCAAAAATCTAAAAGACAAGAATAAAGAGTGCTATTGCTTTCTTTAGAGCTTCCTTTTTCCCTTGTCTATTAGACAATAGGGGTTTGTAAAATGTTCTTATTAATTAGGGATATTATAATAAAATTAGTAATAATAAACAATCAAAATAGAAATGAAACTTACCAGCTTAGGGAACTTCATTGGTTTACCGTAGGGTTTCGTCCGAGAATCGTTAAAAAAAACACATTCCGCAGAACCTGCATTTCTGAAACACACAAAATGTCAACTAGAGATGGCCGAACTTTCGAAAGTTCAGTCCGTTTTCGAACTTTCAAACTATATGGAAAGTTAAAAAGTTTGAAAACGGACCCATTAAAGTCAATGGGAGTCAAATAGTTCGAAAAGTTCTAATGAAATACAATTAAAATATCAATGGTAACTTAATGTAAATGGCTGTGGGACCTGGGAAATGGTCTGGGGAACATGTTCCAATATCCAGGACTTTTGAAAAATCGATTTTACTCTCACGCGCGAGTTCATTCGCGCCTAGGTACCATGTACATTTTACTCGCAGATTCGATGCTCGCGTATAGGCTTTAATGGACACCTTACTCGTAGATTCGATGTTCGGGCCTAGACACCATGGACATTTTACTCACGGATTCGATGCTCGCGTATAGGTTTTAATGGACACTTTACTCACGGATTCGATGCTTGCGTTTACGCCTAGATACCATGGACATTTTACTCGCGGATTCGATGCTCGCGTATAGGGTCCGGGATAGTTCGAGAAGTCTGAATTTGTTCGAAATCGAATAGTTTGGCTCGAACTCGGGTTCGAGTTCTAGTCCATCTCTAATGTCAACTGAAAATTGTTTGTGAGGCAGCAACAGCAGAAACAACTTATATAGACTGTGAGCGTGATGTCATCGAGCCTGTAACATCATTACTGATTTGAATAATTTTTGGAATGGCTCATTACACAAAGGGGTGGATTATATATAGAATCAACTGTCAATCTGAAACATAGGCCACCATAAGAGGGGCTTGACTATGCAGGCAGATTAGACAAGTTAGGGCTGTTTTCATTTTTAGAAGCGGCATTTGCGAGGGGATATAATATATACAAATAAATCAATGGGCTATATAATAAACTCTCTGGTGCATTGTTCACTAATTGGTCACACAATGCACCAGACACGAGGACATCCTTTAAGACTAGAAGAAAAGAAGGTTCATCTTCAGGTTAGGAAATGTTTCTTTACAGTGAAACTGTGAAACTGTCTTCCAGTAGATGTGGTAATGGCAAGTTCATTAAATAGCTTTAAATGTGGGCTAGATAAGTTTCTAAAACTAAATAATAATGAGAATTACTGGTATTAATACATATACTGTATTTCTTGGTTGGTACAGGGGATAATATATAAATTTAGAATTACGGATTAAATACATATACTGTAGTTTGGCTTGGTACAGGATATACATGTAATATGGGATTACTGCGTCTTAATACTATACTGTAGTTCTGTTGGTACAGGGATATATATAATATGGAGAATAACTGTAGTAATACAATACGCAGTCTGTGTTGATCCAGGATCTATATAATATTGAGAATTACTGGTATTAATACATATACTGCAGTTCTGGTTGATCCAGGGATACCTTCCGATTGCCGTTTGGAGTCAGGAAGGAATTTTTACCCCTTTTCCTCTGGATCAACTGTTAGGTAGGGTTAATGAGTACGGTTTGACTAGATGGACGGATGTCTTTATTTAACCTCAATTACTATGTGACTTCTAATATCCTTATAATTTACAGTAGGTACATTATCCCTTATAATACATGAGTGTTACCCAGAGTTGCCTGACCTATTTAATTCCGCCTATTTCCTTGTACCTCCATGACTTCTAATATCCTTATAATTTACAGTAGGGGATACTTTATTCCTAATAATACATGAGTTTTAGTCAGTGTTCCCTGACCTGTATATCAGCCTGTGTCTTTATGTATGTATGTATGTATTTTATTTCTTATATAGCGCTACATATTCCGCAGTGCTTTACAATTTTTTACACAATTCACATCAGGCCCTTCCCCAAAGAGCTTACAATCTAATCACTTTTATGTACACATACAACCTATCAGTATGTCTTTAAGATTGTGGGGGAAACCGGAGTGCCCGGAGGAAACCCACGCAAGCACATACAAACTCCTTGCAGATGTGTCCAAGGGTGGAATCAAACTCAGGACCTCAGCGCTGCAAGGCATTAGTGCTAACCACTGAGCCACTGTGCTGTCCAAAAGCTTTAAAAAGAGCAGCTTTAAAAAGAGCAGCTTTAGAGAAGATCCCTTTAGTCCTCATGGGGCAAGCACATGGATAAAGGGAGAGCTAGGATACATGCTGAGGCAGTATTCTGTAGCTAGGAGCTGATTAATTCTATCTTGCCCCTTGAGAGCAAGGGCTACAGGAGGCAAGCCTGCAGGTGGAAGCAGATTAGGGATTGGCAGAAGGGAAAGCTGAGCAAGGGAGACCAGAGCTGGGACACATGCTTAGGCAGTGCCTAGGACCTCAGAGCTGTAAAAAACTACCCTGCCCCTTAGCTTGAGAGCAAGGACCCAGGAGCCAATAAAGCAGGACCAGGCCAGCAGCAGCCGTCCTGCTTTATTGGCTCCTGGGTCCTGCTCTCAGTAAGGGCAGTGGGTAGTTTTACAGCTCTGAGGGTCTCCTAGGCACTGCCGCAAGCATGTGTCCAGCTCTGTCTCCTTGCTCAGCTTTCACGTTGCCAAAGCCCTAATCTGCTTCCACCTGCAGGCTTGCCTCCTGTTATCCTTGACCTCAAGGGGCAAAGATAGAATAATCAGCTCCTAGCTACAGAATACGCCCCGATGTATCCTAGCTCTCCCTTACTCAATGGGCTTGCCCCATGAGGACTAAGCTGATCTTATTAAAGCTGCTCTTTTAAAGCGCTCTTTTAAAGCTTTTGCGACAGCACAGTGGCTCAGTGGTTAGCACTAAGGCCTTGCAGCGCTGAGGTCCTGAGTTTGATGCCCACCCTTGGAACATCTGCAAGGAGTTTGGATGTGCTGTCGTGGGTTTCCTCCGGCACTCCGGTTTCCCCCACAATCTAAAGACATACTGATAGTTTGATGTGTACACATAAAAGTGATTAGTTAAGCTCTTTGGGGAAGCGGCCTGATGTGAATTGTGTAAAAATTGTAAAGCACAGCGGAATTATGTAGCGTATATAAGAAATAAAATACAAAATACACTACATAAGGGACCAGGCTTGATATACGGTAAGGGAACACTGACGAAAATCAGGTATTATTAGGAATAATAAAGTATCCCCTACTGAAATTATAAGGAATATTAGAAGTCATGGAGGTACAAGGAAATAGGCGTTTAATTTAATTAAATAGGTCAGGCAAATTGGGTAAAACACTCATGTATATAAGGGATATGACCTACTGTAATTAAAGGATATTAGAATCACATAGTAATTGAGGTTAAATAAGACAGTTCGTCCATCTATCAAAACGTACTCATTACACCTACCTACAGTTGATCCAGAGGAGGAAAAGGGGTAAAAAATTCCTTCCTGACTCCAAACGTGGCAATCGGAAGGTACCCTGGATCAACCAGAACTGCAGGATATGTATTAATACCAGTAATTCTCAATATTATATAGATCCTGGATCAACAAGAACGCAGTATATGTATTACTACCAGTATTCTCCAATATTATATATATCCCTGTACCAACAGAACTACAGTATATGTATTAAACCAGTAATTCTCCATATTACATATATCCCGTACCAACAAACTACAGTATGTATTAATCCGTAATTCTAATTATATTAGTTATCCTGTACCAACCAGAAATACGTATAGGATATTAATACCAGTAATTCTCAGTATTATTTAGTTTTAGAAACTTATAGCCCACATTTAAAGCTATTTTTAAAAAAAAAAAGAACTTGCCAGACCCATCTACTGGAAGAAGTTTTACCGTTTCACTGTAAAAGAAGACACATTTCAACTGAAGATGAATGCCTTCTTTTTTCTAGTCTTTACAGGAGTCTGTGTTGGAGATTGTGTGTTTTTTCCACTTCTTTCCACTGACTGAGATTTATATAGGCCCACAGTGCGTTATGTAAGAAGGTATTCTTGTGTTCTTTGGGGGTATATGACACCCGGAGTGTTCATCTAAATTGTCTTTTTCTAATGATCTTCTTATACATTGTATTAAAAGTTATTATGTTGATGATTCGCTTTCTTCCAGTTGTTTTTGTGATACTACGGCTGTTTTCCTTTTCACTGTCCTTCACTGTTTATGATTATTGTTTGGTTTCAATTCGACAGAATCTTTGTTTATTATAAATCACCGAAGTGCGAGTTTTGGCGTGGTAATGGAGGACACATTCCGAACTAAGACCGTGGAGCGAATTATGCAATTCAGTAATGACTGGTGTGCTTATGGCTAGTTGCTCTGGCCAGGACGTGCCTAAAAGCACCATTTATCGAAGCCGAGTCGAGCCACCACCCACTCTGCGATTGAAAAGGTGTAGCGCAGATTCACAGGCTGATGCAGGACAGAGTGACCACACTGTGTCTCCCCCCCGGCTCGATCTGATCGCAATAGTACCACTCGGCGACCGCGTTGTAGGGCTCTCCGGCGAGAGCATCGGAATCCGGAAGGGGTAGAAACGCAGCGCAGGCCGCTGGGGTCACTTTGCAAGCGAGACAGCCTTCGAACGGTCCCCCGTGATCACCACTCGTTTTCCACACACCGGACATGTCCTTCCGGAGGGCAATCCTCGAGCCCGGGACACTCGGTACCAGACCCACCTGCTCCCAAGAGAAGGGATAGCAAGCAGTAAAATGTCCATGGTGTCTAGGCCCGACATGAATTACGAGTAAGGTGTCATTAACGCATACGCGAGCTCGGAATCTAGCGAGTAAGTAAAATGTACATGGTACCTAGGGCAATGAACTCGCGCGTGGAGTAAAATCGATTTTTCAAAAGTCCTGGATATTGGAAAATGTCCCCCAGACCATTTCCACAGGTCCCACAGCATTTACATACAGTTACCATTGCTATTTTCATTGTATTTCATAGAATTTTCGAACTATTTGACTACCAGGACTTTAAGGGGTCGTTTTCCAAACTTTTTAAACGTTCCCATATATTTGAAAGTTCGGAAACGGAGAACTTTCGAAAGTTCGGCCTCTCTAGTTGACATTTGTGTGTTCCCAGAAATGCAGGTTCTGCGGAAGGTGTTTTTTTTACGATTCTCGCGAACCCTACGGTAAACCACATGAAGTTCCCTAAGCTGGGTAAGTTTTCATTTCTATTTGAGTTTATTATTACTAATTTTATTATAATATTCATTCCCATCATTATAAGAACATTTTACAAACCCCTATTGTCTAATAGACAAGGGAAAGGAAGCTCTAAAGGAAGCAATAGCAACTCTTTAGTCTGGCTTTTTAGATTTTTGAGTAGTAATGTATACATAGGAGTGGTGCCCCTGTAGGTGTAGATCAAATGCTAAAGGGGTAAATGGACATCACAACATATTTAATCTGTATAACATGGTTAACACATTAAACCTAGGAGAGTCTAATCTGAATCCATCGGGTCTCTAGTGTGTCTGTCATTCCTTCAGTATGTTCGTCAATTACCATACATTGGAAGTCCCATGCTGCGCATGTTAGTCTCCAAGGAAAAGGTTATTGGTAATGAATATGGTAAATGTCGAATGTTGGAGGTATGAACGATGTGATTTGTTGTTGACGATATATAATTTGTACACGGGAGGTAGTCCACCTAGCAACAGCGTTGGGGCTGGCAGCTGACTCTCCGAATTCTGCCGATGGGTATGGAAATTCGCGGGTGGAGTGAACCCAATGCCACCAGTTCGCGCACCCCCCAATGCGGATCTCAGGAGGGAAACCCAGTCCCGAGATCTTGCGAGATGCACTAAGGCAGATTTTTTTCAGACCGCAATGGAGGAGGACTATCAGTGAGCTTCTTTTCCCTAGCCAGACAATTCCCCCCAATTACCTTATAAAGAGGGTGGTAAGAGACCACTAATCAATCCTCCTCAGAAGGGAGGAGCCTGTTTATATAAAAGGAAAAAAAGTACACCTCCCAGAAGCTTCCTCAGACCATCCGGCTGGTAAATCTCGAGGAACCATAAGCCCTGGTGTTAGGGCAATAGGGATGGGAAGAAAACGAAAGAATGTTCCACAAGGTGAAACACGGCTGGATTGTTCACAAATACACACCCTCTCAAGTTCATTCCAAAATTCCCCTGATGCTTGTTTGAAAGCAGAAGTCATTAAAAGGGAGAGAGAGAGAGGCGTTTTTGGCCTCACACAAACTATTGTAGTTTGATCGCATTTTCCTACATCTTCAACAGTGTACTGGGACCTGAGGACAGTATCCAGGTTGTCCCACTGAAAAGTAAGAAAAGATTATGCGAACTCCAAATTTTGTTCTCGCGTGGGGGCATAGATGGAAAAGAACCCCCCTAAAAACTTTTCTCACAGACTGGACATATCAAACCCTCAGAGGTTTTAAAACTGTCGCCCCAGCTGCATTAGTGCCATGTCGTCAAAGAAGATGAGCTGGGGACATGAGAAACTATTTAGAGTCCCAGACTGCAGGCGCTCATAGCCCAGAGTTTGACCCCACATTATCGTCCCTTTTACATCAGTGACACCCAAAGTCCACATCTTCATTAGAGTAATACGATGTCACAATATTTCAGTACAAAGGCAGGCGCACGCTGGCCATCCTCCTTCTCATGTTGTCCAGGAATGAAAGGAGGGCGAATAGAGACATGGACCAATGCTGCGTCTATTATAACCCTCATGAAAGCACTTACTTAAAGCAGGGCAGCTACAGATGATTAACCCATAGAGGACAGGGACCAGACCGCACGCCTCGTCCAAGAGCAGCAGTTGCTCGCATAAAACCGTTTGCGGGTAGGTAACAATTACTTCTAGCCTGAATTCTGTCAATATAAATTTTACCCCGGCTGGGAATGGGACAATATGTTCGGGACAAATGGGTCCTCAGATCATAAAGAAAGCGCCTAGCCTTCCCTGCTTCAGTTCCCATACTATTCTCCAGGGGGCAGGGACACCACAAGAGCTTAGGACAAGCAATCTCTGGCAGGGCTGTGTTCCTAGGGGTTTTGGACACATGAAACAACTTTAAATGCCACCTATCGGTGTGGGGGATGGGGGGTGGCATGTGAAGCGCAATGGCTTCATTCAGGGACCAAGGCATGGACTTGTGAAGGTAAGGTATGAGGGCTCCTTAACACGAATTGTGGATGGTGCGAACTCTGAATCGGATGCTAGGCAGGCCAGCAGCAGCCCAGCAGTTTGGAGCCAAGGCAGTGGAGCCCAAAGAGTGGAGCCCAGAGATCCCAGGGACTGTATCCCAAGGACAGTGCTTGCTTGGTAGGATAAGGTTGTGCTTGGTACTGATGTGTTATAATAAAGCTCCAACTGTAAAAAAGTTGCCTAGGTTTGCCTTATTTCCCACAACCTCACACAGGGCGTCCTGTGACATTGGTCCTTATACATTTATATGGACACAGATCTCTTCTGTGACTTCTAATATTCTTATAATTTACAGTAAGGGATACTTTATTCCTTATAATACATGACCTGTTCCCTAACCTGTATATCTCAGCCTGTGTCCTTATACATTTATATAAATAGTTACTATAAAACCTAACACTGTAATTTTCTATATAGTTAAATGATAGATTATCTTCCTATTTTATTAGACCCTTTGAAACCCCATTTCCCCTTCCTCCATACTCTCCCTATGTATGTGAAATGCTGATTGTGCACCAACAGGAAGATTATAATATTTATTAACGTGGTCAAAGACAAAAGACAGCCAATGTAAATATAAACAGGGAGATTCAATAAAAGTTCTTATCGTCAAAAATGGTGCTAACTTTGCCCCAACCAATCAGATGTTAGCTTTCAAATGTTAAATAAGATCTGATTGGTTGGGGCAAAATTAGCACCATTTTAAACGATAAGAACTTTTATTGAATAACCCTGATAATATATTATTAAATACAAAATCCTGTAAGAACCTTCAGCCAATGGGATTAATGAGGTGGAATTAAAGGGATATGAGATGATTGTTAAAGGGATATGAACTTTACACTAGGTAACTGAAAACATTCTAGTTAATTTGGCTTGAAAAAGCCAAATTACTGTTCTTTCTATTCTTCTTCTTTTCTTTCTTTCCGTTTCTTCTTCCGCTTTTTTGGATGTATCTCCTCTAAGTGTTGAGATAGAGAATTAAAATTCGGTACAGACGTGCGGGGCATATAGGAGAGGTGCTATTCTTAGACTAATAATCTGCGAGAAGCGTATTACGGCGTTTTATTCGGCGATTTCCGGATTTTTTCCCATAGGGACTAAATGGTAACATCCTCAAATGTGGTCAAAGAATTCAAACAGTTTTTTTCATGGTCATAAATACAAATGTGAGTACCCCCAACCCCCACACAAGACCCAGGACACCCACCTACGACCTACCTTTCCAGTTCCCATTGTAGCCATATGTTACAATGGTCAACTAAGTCAAAAAACTAATTAGATTTCTCTCAATAAAAGACAGTTTTTATGTTGATAAAACACAAAAAAGACCATCCCCCTCAACCAGACCCAGGTAACACACAACCTACTGATCTACTTACAAGTACGGGGTTGGCAGCCATAGCTTAACGGTAACTAAAGTAAAAAAAAACTAATTTAGATGTATCTCATAAAATTATAGTTTTATGGTTGTAAAACAAAAAAGACAGCCCCCTCAACCAGACCCAGGTACAACCCCTACTGATTTACTTATCCATTACTGTGGCAGCCATACTTAAAGGGTAAACTAAAGGCCAAAAAAATAATTTTGATAATAATAAAAAAAGGTTTGTTTTTTTAAACCCCATGTGGCAAGTTACATACACCTTACTGACTACCCCTTCATTTACTGTTCAGCCATACCTAAGGGTTAACTAAAGTTACAAAAAAAAAAAAATTTTGACCAATCATCAAAAAAAGTTTGTTTTTTTAACCCCAACTGGACACAGGTACACACACCTACTGATCTACTTATCCATTACTGTGGCAGCCATACTAAAGGGTAACTCAAAGTCAAAAAAACTAATTTTGACCAATCATCAAAAAAGAGAGATTCAATTAAAAAGTTCTTATCATTGAAAAAATGGTGTAATTTTGCCCTAACCAACAGATGTTAGCTTTCTGATGATTGGATCAAAAAATTAGCACCACTTTGGGCTGGGTACACACAAAATTTCAAACAAGGGTTCACTACAAACTCCATCATTCCATATTGAGTTTAAAAATCGACAGCAAAACACACCTAATATTCCCTTCCAAAATGCAGCCCTTCAAGCCAAATTCAAAGCTTATACTTAAACTTTCCCTTTCTAGTTATTGAATATATTTCCAAATGCTATCCCCGATGGTTCATCTACCATAAAGTATTTCTGGTTATGTAATACATGGAAAGAGTATGTGTACCATACCTCCTGCACTGCCAAAACAGACCACAACTACGAGATAATGTACAAATAAAGTATTCCACTTGCTGCACTACGTCTGAAGAGTTGTCCCATCTCTCTTTGGGGATAGGCCACACTACTGCTCTTTTTTTAATCACGATCGCACACAGTAGTGTTGGACTATGGTTTCCACTGTGCTGCGATCCGCTTATCGGAGAGCATGTGATCACAATTTTTACTGCGATTCACATGTGTTCCGATGAGGGCAAATTGCTCGAATCGTATGCTCAAGCGGACACCAACAGACCGTAACACGCTCCCGATTGCACAATCACGTGCATTGTAGTGTGGCCTCAGCCCTTAACTTTTATTTATAGCTAACTGCATTTCTAGTTATGCAAAGTGAAAGTAAAGCCAGAATGTAACTTTGTTTTGGAAGGTTCAGCCCTGATACAAGAAGAAACAGTCCAAGCACTAAATCAAACCTTACCATATGGACCAGCTATTACATCCTCTAGGTTTATCTAGGCCATTGCAGGTATCCCACCCCTCCTGTCAGTCGCAGGAGTCTTCCCTTACCGGGTCGTCACGCACCCAGAAAAGCCCACTATGTCACTAACCCACCCTCGGAATGCCCCTGGGATGCATCTAACTCCACCCCTACCCAACACCATGCCCCCTGCCATGCTTATGCTATAAATGGCTCTGTGTGTGTGATGGGTTTCTCATTTATCCAGGTCATGGTTAGAGGTGGCCGAACTTTCAAAAATCTGTTCTGCTTCGTGGATTTCCAAAAATGGCGAATTTTGCTATTAAAGTCAATGGGGAAATGGATTTCCAAAAATGGCGAATTTTGCTATTAAAGTCAATGGGGAAAAAAGTTTGGAAATTTCTGCCTAAATTAAGGGTTTAGATAGCAGTGGTTCTAGGACCTGGGAAATGGTCTGAGGAACACGTCCCTGCAGGAAGAACAGCCAAAAAAACGGAAGTAGTGGGTTTCTACGGACCCTCCCTCCCCAGCACTTAGAAGTGCCCTTGCGGCACTGACAAGTGCCTTTGTTGGGGGTCATGCAGCTTGAAACCAGGGGCCCTATTTATAAAAGATCGGTATCGTTATCGTAAAATACCGATCGTTATCGTAAAATAACGACTGGGTTTTTACCGATAACGACCGTTATATTGGGTTTCAAAAAATCCTGCCAAAATGTTTCTCTTGCCCCTCAACTCTTTCCTGCATCAATAATGTTCCCTTTTATTTTAAAGGGTATGTCCACAACTAAAGTAATAATAATTTTTTCTGTGTGTAGGGCACCCCTGCTCACCCCAACCGCCGATTTAGATTTGTAAAAAAAAGCCCCAGAAACATACTTACAGCCCCCCCAGTGCTCTGCTAGCCGGAAGCATCAGAGAGGGATGGGACTGGCAGCCACATCTGTGATTGGCTAAGTGGCAGCCATTCACAGATGCAGCTGCCAGCTCTGCACACAGTCGAGGGAATAAAAGACTATACGTATATTTCTGGGGATTGTTTTACAAATCTTTGTTTGTTTTTTTAATTGTAATTTTTATTAATTTTTTAGAATCAAGTTAACAAAATAAAACAGGAAAATAGAGCAAAGGTAATCACTTTTAAGTAACCTATAAAGGGTATAGGTTACCGGATATTATCACAAGGGTGGCACATTTGTAATGTTCAGTTGTTTACAGTACACATATTCAATCACAATAGTAATTAGTTTTTAATATTATGTCATCCCCTTTCCCCGAGAACAATCACCAAGACCTCTGACCTGAGAGGATAGACCACATATTGTAATGAATCCATTGTACTATGTATGCATGCTGTTAAATATTCCATTGTTCTGATGTGTTGAATTCAGGCTAGGGAGTCAAACTCAGAGGGTGGGTAGGTTTGTTTCCAGTATTTGGGGATAGTTGTTCATGCTGATGATGAAGGACCCTGACGAAGCCCGTACGTATAGGATAGGGCGAAACACGTCGTCGGTTTTCTGTAAGAGGACGAAACAGAACATGCAGTTGAGTCACGTAATGGAGTCCCGCGCAGTACAGTTGGATTGGTAAACCGGAGGAGATTTGTTACCCACGCTGGGAGTTTATTCTCGCCTAGGAACGGGTGAGAGTGTGGTCCGTCTGAGGAACGGGAGGCAGTTCCCCGACCTCAGTCCTGGCTTCTCACGCTAATCCCGGACAAGTGAGTACTGTCAACTTACTAGAAGCGTGTTCCAACTTTCTTTCTCTAGGTCCGGCAGCTAAGATTGAGCCGAACTAATTATATATATACATATGTATGGAACTCGAACTGGTCTATACTGTTTTTCCTTCTCCCATTTGAGAAGCCAGGACGCCTGGCGTGGGTGAGGGGTGTCTCGTGGTGTTAGTTTTTTTGTGGTTAACTGTCTAAGTAGAGGGAGGGGCAGGGGAGATTGTTACACTTGTTGTGTCACCAATAAATGCTTTTGATATAATTATAGGCCTAACGTATTTCTGTTGCGTATATTAGGGATCTTCTTCTAGGGAATTCTCTTCGTCTTATTATATTTTTTATAGTATATTGAATATCCCTATGTGCACCGCTGGATTCCAGCGTTACATGGCTAAGTCTGAAGTTGGTGCACCTGCCTTTACATAGTTTACATAATTTTTTGATTTTTTAGTTAGCTGAAGACCGGCAAGTTTATTTTCAGGCTTTAGGAGTTCAGAGAAGGGGAGACCCAATAAAGCTTGTTTTGGGTTTGTTTGAAAGGTTTTATTCATATAGTTAAATATGGTGGACCTGGGTATAGGAGTACCAGAGGTTCATAGATCTTGTTTTACAAATCTAAATTGATGGTTGGGGTGAGAGTTGGGTGCCCTACACACAGAAAAAAACTTTTAATGTTAGAGATACAAGCAGCCATAAGGGATATGGGGGGAGGGCTTCTCTGCACTTGTCAGAAACCATTCAAAGGACAATGAAGAAGCAGGGACCAGAAGACTCACAGACAGCTTCTACTCTTCACTTTTTGGGACTTTGCACAGGCACTGCAGGAGAACCATAAGAGCATAACCATAAGAGATGTAAGATACGCACACAGTGGGGTCAGTAGTGGGTTACATTTTTTTTATTTTGCAGTTCAGGTCAATATAAGTAGCATTAAAATTGTAATAGATTGTGTTAGTATATTATACAATCCTGTGTTGCATATATATTTATATATACATATTGGTTATAAACAAGAGATAAGGATCATTCACTTATATTGTTTGTCTATACATTATACATTCAGGATTACTTACTTCGCATATCATATTGTCTATCTGTGGCATTATTGAACTGTCCTCTATTTGTTTCATAACTTTTAGTGTGTTAAATTTTAGTTTTGGGGGTTGACATGCCCTTTAAAATATAAGGCAAACTTGCATGTGCCAGTGACCGTGGGCAAACTTGCATTTGCCAGTCACAGTGGGCAAACTTGCATGTGCCAGTCACAGTGGGCAGACTTGTATGTACCAGTCACACTGGTGGGCTGACCTACTAGTAAATTAGCCCTCCAGTTCACCAGCCAGTTAGGTAATCACTGGATGGTGAACTGTAGGGCTGACCAAACAATGGCTGGTGTACTGGAGGGCTGACATAACAGTGGCTGGTGTACTGAAGGGCAGAGCATGCTCAAGTAAGACTTAATGATGGAAATTACATAAAGTACCTGCACAGACTTAAACAAAATTACAGTTAAGGGGAGGGGCTATTTATGTAGGCAGAGACTGTTCACATGGACTATAAAAATCAGGATTCAGACATGCTCAAAAAGTAAATTGCTAAACTTTTTCAGCAGTGTAACTTCTCCCAAATTTTAACTAATTATGTGATCCAGTGTTCATTTTAAAGATATGATAGTAGGGCTTTTATTGAACCCTAAGTTGTCTGGAGACCACAGTTGCCCTTTTAGGGCAATAAGTCTGAAAATGGTTTCTTTTTTTATTCTATGTAGTCTCTGTTACTGTGTGATCTGTTACACACCAATCCCTAAACAAGCAGCATTCACTTTTCATTTCTGCATATTGGCTCCTATTGTTTTAATTCCCTTTCAGACTGACACCTCTTGCAGTTTTTGATGACCTCAAGATGCCAGAACTGCAGGTAACTATAAATCCCTAGAAAGGGAAATCTGGGCACCTGTAATCCCCTCCTAAAATCACACATACACACATCCACCCATGATACCTTTACAGTCGCCAAAAGGGCAAATGTTATTAGGTTTCAACTGTAATGTAGTGCACATCTAGAAAAAGACACAAGATGGAGCTAACAAATCAATATAAAAAATTGGTCCAAAGTTGGCAAGGTGTTTGTAAAGTGCCTAAAAGTTATTTTGATTTGAAAAATTAGCAAACTGTTTCTATTCATGTGCGATCACGTGTGCCGACCCGCGATGCATGATGTGTACGAGCGAGTGATTTTCGGCCGATAATCGGCCCGTGTATGAGCACTTTATCAGCCGAGATGGCCGCTCGTTCAGAGATCCGCCCGGCAGATCGAGCACCAGTCTCCGAATGAACGGCTATTTCGGCTGATAAAGTGCCCATAAACAGGGCTGAAACGCTCGTTCGTACACATCGTGCGTTGCGGGCCGGCACCTGTGATCGCACATGTGTACGAACCTTTAGTCTGGGTACACACATTGCAGATTTGTAGCTTTGCGTATCTGCTGACAAAAAATTCTAATTTATGAAAATGTATAATCTGAACTCCCTATACCAGTGTTTCTTTTAATCCTTGTGGAACCCCCTGCTACAATTTCCATGTATCAGGTGACATATAAAAGTTTATATTATTATTTTATCTTTCTTTCTCAGCCATGACTTCACCCAAATATGTAATTCATACAAATATAATAGACCAATAAATATATCTATATTAAAACAAAATACACTCAAATCTGAACAATTCCTCTCCCAATCACCCTAGTGACCACTCAGGGACACCTGGTTGAGAAACACTGCCCTACACACTTTATCCATGTGAATAGCCTACTGTAATAAAGTATAGGAAGCCAAAAGTGATTGATGGATATAAAAACAACTGTTCCGGAGCAAAATTCTCAAAACCAATGTCAACCGCAAGATCACCAGATTTTCCAGCATACCAGGGGAGTTTTTAGGGTCTGAAAAGATCCATGGCACCATTAGGCATTTCTAGGCAATGCCCCTTTCCATGAGAGAAACAGGCAGGCAGAGACAAAGATAAACAGATAGAAAGACATAATGAGATAGATGGAGAGAAACACAGAGATAGATAGATAGATAGATAGATAGAGATAAATAGATAGATAGATAGAGATAAATAGATAGATAGATAGAGATAAATACAGTGATAGAAGAAAGAGACTGAGAGAAAGACAGAAATAGACAGCAAACTGGGAATTTATGATACTGGTACAGCAAACTGGAAATTTCATGATACTGGTACAGCACACTGGGAATTTCATGACACTGGTACAGTACACTGCGGATTTCATGATACTGCTACAGCACACTGGGAATTTCATGAAACTGATACAGCACACTGGGAATTTCATGAAACTGGTACAGCAAACTGGGAATTTCGTGATATATGTAAAGCAAACTGGGAAGTTCATGAAACTGGTACAGCAAACTGGGAATTTCACGATACTGGTACAGCACACTGGGAATTTTATGATACTAGTACAATGAACTGGGAATCCCATCCTACCCCTTGATTCCCAAATATAAAACGCCATATATGTTTTATAAATAAAACACACACAGTTCTCATTTAAAATTATGTTTTTAATACAGTGATAGAAGAAAGCGAAAGAGGTGCAGCACAGGGAATTTCATGATACTGTACACCAAACTGGAATTTCCTGATTGGTAAAAGCAAATTGGGGAATTTCATGATACGGGTAAGCAAACTGGGAATTTCATGATACTGGTAGAGAACTGGGAACCCATCCTCCCCCTTGTTTCCTTAATATAAAACACCATATATGTTTTTAAATAAACCACACCCAGTTTCTCATTTAAAATTATGTTTTTAATACAGTGATAGAAGAAAGCGAAAGAGGTGCAGCACACTGGGAATTTCATGATACTGGTACACCAAACTGGGAATTTCATGATACTGGTAAACTAAACTGGGATTTTTGCGATACTGGTATAGCACACTGGGAATTTTATGATACTGGTACAGCACACTGGGAATTTCCTGATATTGGCACAGCAAACTGGAAATTTCATTATATGGTACAAGCAAACGATGGGCAATCCCCATCCCACCCCATGCTTCCCAAATATAAAACGCCATATATGTTCTCCTTAAAAATTGTTTTTAAAACAAATTAATTTCCTCATAATTGGTGTTCTTTTCTTAATTAGACTGACTGCCCCAGCCCTACAGTTGAATTTTCTTAGGCCCAGCATGTCTCACATTAAATTGAGCCAATTAATAACTTCTGAATTAGAAATGAAAGATTCCTTCCCTACGTTTCGCACCCATCAGCAGCAGAGCAACATAGAAACAGGAATTCTTCTGTTCCTTTTGGAATATTTAGACAATCTCTCAGACGAGCAGTGACCACCTGCAGATGGAGTGAAGCACATAACTTGGGAAGATTAGACTGTCCTGTTCATAATAGCAAATGAACCACCAGCAGCTTTTCAACTCCCATGGATTCCACAACTGTCAAAATTCATTTTATGGTGAGAAAATTGTTCAAGCAAAAATGCCTTTAAATGATGTTGTAAGGTTGTAATGGGTAAAACACTGGTCAACCACTGCAATATTCTACACTTTCACAGTAAAGTCATTGTGGGAATCACCTATTTATATGTGTGTTGTACCTGTTATATGGATATTATTACGTCACACCCATATATACTTTATTTATTAAAATCTATGACTATAGTCTACAGACGTTCTCATTCACAAGAAAATGAAACCAGATTACACAGGGTCTTCTAGCTGCCATTATATAAGACACATGGCACCATGGGAATACACACAATGGGGTATGGATCATGGAATATATATATATATATTTGTAACTACTGTATAGTGGTGCTGATCCTAATATGGAGGAGACTCACTAAACCCGTGTTTTGGGGGGATTTTAGGGGCAGAGGGGCCCAAAATCTGTCAGCTTAAGGCCATCAGAAAGTGCAAGGGGGATTAAACAATGGAAGGCAAGATCCAGACATGAACAGTAAAGGTGGCCATACATATATTCAATTTTGCTTACCCTACTGAGCGCTCCACGACATTTGATCGATCCTGCCGGAAACCGCCTCTCCCCGCTCTTCTATTGACCGACATGTGATTGCCAAATGAATGAGATTTTGCGATCACATGTCGGTCACATAGAAGAATGGGAGAGGCTGTTCGGCAGGATCGAGTTGATGTCGCGGGAGCGCTCAGTAGAGAAAGCAAAAGCGAATATATGTATGGCCACCTTAAAGCGAACCAGACAATTGCACAACTGCAGGGCGATCTTGATAGGCAGGGTGTACGTACTTGCAAATTGCTGCTAGCAGTCTGAGATACACAGGTATGCTTTGAAATGCGAAATAATAATAATAATGGACAGGGTCTGGCAGTAAGGACAGTTTATGGCCAAGGAAAAGATCTCTGATACGCATGGAAATTACAATAAACATTTACCGTGTGGTACTGAATACTGCATGGTGATGTGTGGGGGATCGTAAATCTACAATCCCCGCATTTCAAACCTACTGCACCTTTAGAAACATGAGCCCTATCTATCTAACCTTATCTTTTTATATAACCTACAGTTATTGATATTATAAAATACAGATATCACCGTGAAAGTTGGATGTTCAGACGCAACGCGAATTTTTGGGAGGAAACCATCTCGGGAATGTCTGAAGGTGAAGTGTACGGGCACTTTTCACACTGCACTGGTTTAACATGGTACATTAGTGCATGCAGGGTGAGCTAAGCTACTCCTCCGCCACCCGCTATTAGCTGGTGAAATACTTGAGCGCCACGCTGCCTCTCGTAAAATTGGTTTGGCAATGGCTGCGCAAGTGCCTCTTCGGTACTTACGTCGTGTTAACCAATCGTAAATCAGTTGACGCAACGTTAAGAACTGAGAGGGGCATGATGATGTCTAATCAGTAAAAAAATAGATAACTAGTCTAGATAACTGAAATGGGCAGAAAGTGTCACAATCTTTTAGATATTGTAGTAATATTATATCATTCAATCTGCTACACTCCAGGTTGGAATAGTAAGTTCATTCATTTCAGATAAGAAGTAGGGAGGTTTTATCAAGGGTAAAATAAGCAATAGCCCAATGCCCCAAACCCCTAAGGGGGCCCTAACAAAGGTTTATATGTTAAAAGGGACCTCCCCATAGTGTTTTACTTAGGGTCCCCACAGACCTTGCCACCGGCCACCTAAGGAGTATTTGAACATAACAGTGTAAGTTTAGCAAATAATGTCTGCAATAGCAAATATATAAGTACAGTTAGTATGTCCTTGTATTAATAAGGGACATTCATAAGATGACAGTGGTGTAGCCACAACCTGGGCCCTTATGTAGGATTTGGACCTGGGCCCCACTGATCAACCACTGCATAAACACACTCAGGCCCCAGACATCATGCCTCCCCACCCTGTGAGCCAGAATTCCAAAAAGAGTCCCTTGAATAGTACCCATGGTGGCGATTCATCAAATATGAGAAGCTCATTGTAGAATACACAGTTCAGTTTTGAATCCGAAGTTGGTGTGGCATACGAGTATTACATTAATAAGGGTAATAGAGGCCTGAATTATTCACATAAAAAAAAAAAGTCATGGGAATATAATCAGTTTTAACAAATCCATACAACAGTTCTTCAAAAAACTCCAGGTGCTTGTTCACCAGTAGATCTTTTTACCCAGGAACAAAGGGGCTACCCTGAAGAAAAAAGGTGCACTTTTCCGCCTAATTTACAAAGAAATGTTCCCTCTTCAGGGGTTGGTGCTTCATATGTTAAAAGTAAATTTGATTTCTGGATCAACGCTTCACAACAAACACAATTAATACACTGTAATTTCATGTTTCCATTTGCATCTGGATAACATAATGATGGATGAGGAAAACCTGTTGAGGGTTCATCTTCAATTGAATCGCATACTGGAAATCTGCCCACAACTATAAAGCGCTGGTGAATCCCCTGCTTACATTATTACACTATTATAATATTACACAAGAGGTGCAAAATTGGCCTGTGCTATTAATTGTGCACTAACCAATCAGATGTAACAATTTCTAACGTATAGACCTAAAAGTGTCATCTGATTGGCTGCCTCAAATTCTATTATTAAAGGAAAGTGTTAGAACTCTTAATAAGCATTTTATTACACTATGTGCTATTATAATATATGGCCAGACGGTTAAATCTAATGTTTCCAGATTTGTAGTGGATTTGTAGTAGGGATAAAACAAAAAACTCAAAATGATTAAAGGGGAACTGTGGTTCCAAACAAGTGAGTTTAAATGAAAGGCCAGTTTCCTACCTTTAAATGAGCCATCAACCACCTCTCAACGTGCTCCACAGCCTAGATATAAGAAATGACTGACAGAAAGTTAATGGGTGGGAGGCTGACATGTGATTCCTAAGGCTTTTCCTCACCAGTGCCGCCGGCGAGCACAGCCTCAGGCTCCCTCAGTGTGTGAGGGAGACAGGAAGATCCCTCATCTCTCTGCTGTGTGAAGCACCTGCAGAGAAGGTAAGGAATCTACAGCCCTCTCTTTCACTATTGTGAAAACAGCCTTTTCAGGCTTTTTTTGACATAGCCTTTTATGCATAAAATTGTAACTAAAAACCCCATTTTTACTGTTTGACGAGACGAGTCATAATATTAGGATATATGGGCCCAGGAATGTGCATTGATCATCCTTTTCTTGTTTAAAAAAACACTGTCTAATGTTTGGTCAGATCAGTAGCACTTCACTATTTGTTCTAAAGTATTTTGCCACAGGAGGGCTCCAACAGCCCCCCGATTGTGTGTATATGTAGCAAAGTTTCTGCAGGAGATTGACAAGTTTCATGTGGTAGTAGCACCCCCTACACGTCCCTTTAATTGAGGTCTTAGCCTTGAATACTAAGCATTGGATGATAGGCCTCTTCCCTCCTTGTTAAAAGCCAGAAGGTGGGCGGAAGTGATAGCCTGTAATACTATCCATGCAAGGTTAGGGAGACAATCTTCCCACGAAAATGCAACCACAGGGAGTGTTAGCCCACATAAATGACCCAAGGTAAATTGTTGGACCTCCATACTGGGGTTACCTTGACGTGGTTGGAAGGCTTTTCACTTTTATGCATAAAATTGTAACTAAAACCCCCCATGTGTTTTTACTGTTTGCGACAGCATAGATATTATGATATATGGGGCCCACGAATGGGCATTGATCATCTTTTATCTGTTGTTCTAATGTTTTTGGTCAGATCAGTAGCACTCCACTATTTGTTATAAAGTTATTTGCCACAGGAGTGCTCCCACCAGCCCCCTTTTGTGTGAAAAGGCTGTTTCCACAGAGTTTTCGGGGGGTGTCAGATTGAAGTACAGGTACCACTCTGACAGCGGGTGGGGCTAGGCACCCCCGTGAGGGGTGGGGCCATGGCAACCCGCAAGTGGGCGGGGCCATGAACCCTCAAGTGGGCAGGGGGGCCAATGGGGCTGTAAGGGAATGGGCCAAGGGGGGCCTGCAACTAGAGGGATCAGGGGTCCATGAGTGGGAGGGACCAGGGGGCTGCAAAGGGGAGAAGACCAGGGAGATTGACTGACAGGTTTCAGAGCAGGAAGCAGTAAGTGGCAGGGACCCTGGTGATGCTGCTGCTATATCACACACAAAAATGTAAAATCTTCAACTATGTAAATAAACAAATGAAATACATTGCAAGAACCGCAGGAGAGCAATTCCTATGAATTACCTAAAGTCATTTTGGGACACAGTTCTCTTTAATTCATGAAGTGACAAGATAATCCATATTATAGAGGGGAGGTATATAACGCCAGATACAGGCGGGCATGCTAGGTTTGAGTAATGAAAATTGAACTGTTTGTGTCTCCCCAAATTCCATCCGGGACATTATGGGAATAGGGCAAACCCTCTATATATGTCCATTTGAAGATAGGATATATGTACCAACAAGTGACATAAATAGATGCTGCTTATTGGTATTCTAGAATTCAGGCATAGACAGCAATGCGTGGCATTTCCAATATACGTATACTGTATATGAAAAAATACTTAGCGAGATGGCAACATCTCGTACAGCATCCAGTTTTAAAGCAAATGGACAGAGGGCATAATTTATATTCTTCCGAAGAAAAGAATGATCTAATTTATACACCCTGCATGTCCAGATCATTAAAACACACACATATCAATCCCATATGTGCACACACGCATATTATATATATATATATTATATATATATATATATAGAGTATATAAATATATAATATATATATATAATATATACTAACATAAGATAGGTGCACTCAAGGGGATTGAATCAAAACTGATTTATTTTGTGCTAAGGTGCACAGTGCAACAAAGTTTCAGTCCAGACTAAGACCTTTATCATTTTATTTCATTTCAGCATCCCTATATATATATTGTGATCACCATATGAGTGCTGAAATAAAAGCACATTAAATTTGGACAATTGGAGTGCCGGACTCTTTTTGAACTTATAATATATAGGGATATATAGACTATATATATATATGTCATATCTTAGCACTATAGTGCATTTATGTTATATTTTAAACATTTTTTAAAAAAGTACCTGGGGCACAGAGGTAGGACTGGTAATTTCTACCTCCCAATATGGATTCTGTGAGGTGCCCCAGAAAACTACTTCAGCCAGTCATCTTTAATAAGGAGTCCAAGGACCTGGCAAATGAAACTGAAATAATTAGACTGGTACCAGGTTACTTATAAAAGATACATTTTACAGTGTAGTTGTCCTTTAAATTTCCTTTAAAATAAATAAATCTTTTTTTTTTTTAAATATTCTGCCAGGGCAATTATTCCACTTCCTTTTGCCTCCCAGTACCCGGGAACCATAATGGTAGGACCCCCCCGGATTTAATTAGATAGCTGGTGGAATACATAGTTGCGTGGGTCCGGTGGGCAATGATAATGAATTATAATAAAGTTCAACAATTTATTGTATTCACAATACATTTTTTATTTAAAAACATTTGAATAAAATAATTATAGATAAATTCCTAGAAACAGTGAATGTCAAGAACATGTTTCCCTGCTATGCATCAATAGATAAGTCTATTGTCTGCATATCTGCAATCACCATCTAAAAATCAACCCAACCACTTCTATAGGACAGTGGTTACTGCATTCTCAGCTACAACTAAATCCTTTCTAGTTCCTGAGTATGCTGGTGGATTGTATTCATACAAAAGAATGACATCAACCTGATTCATGATAAGGTAGATAAGTGGGGCCCAATAATATAAAGTAAAATCTTGTGGCCCTTACCCGGGATGGTCATACAAAGAGCCAAGTTGCAGGGCAATATGTGACTCCCATTGTGTTGTAAGGTTACATTCTGTCCACTTAATGTCCTGTTTCATTCCGTCCTTGTCATATACTCAGTGCTGTAAACTTGTATATCACTGATTAATAGATAAACACCAAGCAGACTTTCCCCCGTGTGCTACCTCATAACAGCCATAGAGGGCCATTGTGGCAGCACAATTCAGGACAGAACACTTCCCTTTTGAGAGGTTATTCACATCATCTGCTCCTCGTGGGTTTCATTGATCAGCAGTGACCATTTATCTTTCCTCCATTCGAGTTGTGGCGGTTCAGCTTCTGTGAAGACCTGGAAGTCAGAGGACACTTGCGATGTAGCTGATCTGATCCCACGCACTTTTCTTAGTTGATCTCCTTCTCCGGTCACATCCCAAGTGAACGCTAATTGGATGGGTAAGTGGTTCATCTCCCATGGGCTCGGGATTCAAATCTTTCAGAGTCTGGTTTTCTGTAGCTGAAGCAGAGCATGACACATTTATAATTCTGCACATCCTATAGGCAATGTGGATAGATATGAATTCACCATGATAACAATCTGATAGATGCCTCATAGATACTTTGAAATTTTCACTGTCTGCTCTGCTCATCTTACTACAAGGTAAATGCTCTGATTATATTAATAGCCTGAAGTTTAAATCTAAGTGATTTACTAAGATCAAGTAAACCTGGCAAAGCAAGGCCTGGAGGCCACAAGTGGCCGGGGCTGCCCCCTGATGGCCCCTCAATACTAGACCTTACCAAAAATTTTAATATAATTGATTGTCTCAGGCTGGATAATTTATTTTATTTGATTGGGTTTATTTCTGTTCCTTTTTAAATGATGACCCGATCAATTGATCTTTGGAATGGATCAAAAATATTACACACCTTCTATTAAAAAAAAAACAGAACCAATATATTAATTAAATCGTTTTATAAAATCCAGTTTTGCAATCTTATAATAATAATTGAGTTTAACCAATTTGTCGGCCCTTCACGACAAATCCAGTTTCTTCTTGCCCCTTGTACCACTTGTAAATTTTGATTGCCCACCCCAAGCTTGTATAGTTTGATATAGTCATCTTCGCTTCTTTCCTTAAATTAGTAATTGGGTATGTGCATGACCTATGTGCAGAGAGGCAGAGAATAAACTCCAAAAGGTAACTGGTTCATTCATTTTGGAATATTCTCCTTTTAATTCTATTTGATTGGCTGATGGCTCAGGGACAAAATCTTGCATTCTCTCAACTAATTAGAGGATTTTCTTGCTTCTATCAGGTGTTGCTGACACTACAAAAAGTTGCTGTGCGAAATCAGAATAAAGGCAATGCTGTGATGATACACAATTTCATTTGAATGATAATACAGATCTGTGCACACAGTGAGTAACAGAATAGAGGGAAATTTTTAGAGTTTAGTTTAGGATGTCTTTACAGGTCAACTTAAAATACCAAAAGAGAAACATCACAGCAAACCCACAAACATTGTAGACAGCTGGAGCCCCGACACCTTACTCAACTAGAGAAAAAGTTACTATCCAACAAGCCAAGTTCTTTGGGAGTGGGACACAAGTTTGATGCGCGACTCTATCTTTGGGGGGAGCTTTATATGCATAATATCAATATATGGGATTACATAGAGTGTCACATGTTGGATGGATCCAACTGTAATATGTAACTTGGAATGTTCTTTTAGGCACAGCAGATATGTAATAACATACAAATTGATTTCTATTTACCATCCATTTCATATTAAGTAACTTTTGCTTCCTTAATTAGGTAATAAGGGAAGTTCCCTGGTTAATGCTTGGTACCAATCTTAAATTGGTCTGCATTTTCCATACAACATAAGACCAGCGCTAATCCATGACACTTTGTTGGTAGTGAATTTGTTGGCTATCACTTTGTATATATAATATCAATACACCCTTTTCTTTATTTCCATTTGACTTTGTGCAGTTGCCTAGTACTATTGTCTATTATACAATGACAGGAATTCCCTCAAGATTAATGATCCAAACAATTTTGTATTTGAGAAAATGCAGGAAGGCTGTAAGAACATTATTATTGGGATTGTCTACCCAGCAGCTCCTGCTGAGAAACCTTTCCTAATGACAGGAGTTTAGTGTCATTGTATCTGGATGGGTGTCTGGGATTCATTGGCTAAGCAGCAGATCTGGTTTATAGTTGGGCAGGAAGGTACATGTCCCAGACACATGGGTGCAAATAGGGGAGAGCAAGCAGCAAAGGTGGTGCCATCCCCCAAATGCTCTGCTAAAATGAGATCAAGGGTCACCAGTCTCTCTGACAAATACATTTTGCAACACACCATATCTTGTATTTATATTAGAGATGTAATGTGGTTCAAATGGAACCCGATTTCGAATCGATCTGAGGGATTCGATGAGTCCCGATGAACTCTCGGATACTCCCGGGTTTCACGGAACCCAGATTTTTATTGAAAATCGTAAGTAGTACGATTATCGAATCGAATCCTCCAAAGTAACAATCGATTCTGGTAACTCTCGAAAATAGAATAGTAGTGCGGAAGCTCGAAAACAGCCCACTCATGAGGAAAGATACATAGTTTTGGTTACAGGTTCCCCAGACCATTCCCCAGGTCTCTGTGCCATTTCAGTAACCTACTATGACTATTTGTCCCCAAAAGGACAGAAACTTTCAAATTTTGCTCCATTGTTCTAGGGGTTTGTTTTTCGATCTTCGAATTTTACGGAAAATTTGAAAGGGAATGAAACTCAAACTGTTTCGAACATCTCTATTATAATGTATGTACCAAATTGTATTACTCTGTTTACAAATGTGTTATACCATCTCTTAACAGGAGTAGTTCCAAATACCATGTTAATGAGGAACTAAACTCTTGCAGGTGCCCTTTGTAGGACTATTAATGGTAATGATAGAGCTGGGTTAGCACACTGTTTAACAATCTATTGTTGCTTCTGCCAGGGGACAATCTTCATGCACACAACCCTCATTTTTACACCAAACAGTGGTGATGGGTCCCTTAAGGCCTCGTTCACATGTAAAACATTTGTGCATGAAGCCATCAATGGCTCAGACTTCTAAATTATAAAAACTTTTATTGCATACATATACTGAGTTATACATATACTTAGTTTTACATATACTGAGTAATTACATATACAGAGCTCAGATTTCTAAATGATAAACCATTATACATAAATGAGTTATTACATATACAGAGTCGATTTCTAAATGTAAAATACCTGTATTACTTATGATTATTACATATACAGAGCTCATTTTAAATATAAAAACCTTTATTACATATACTGAGTTGCGAAGATAAATTGAAATTACATATTATGTCTGTTCACATCAGATCTGCCCTCAAAATCCTGTTATCTAAACCTATGACACACACAGCCATCAGTGTGCCTTTATGTTTATGGGCAGGGGCGTAACTACAAGGAGCACTGCAGAGGGGCCTGGGAGCCAAGGGGGCCCCACCTTCTCATTTATTTATGACAGATATAGCCTCCTCCCAGAAACCACTGTGGATGGAGCACAGATAGGGTCTCCATCAGTTTGCAGGGGGACCAAGTGATTCCTAGTGTCCTAGGAAGCAAGGTACCCAGAGAAAACCTCATAAGCACGGGGAGAACATACATTAAATGTAGTAGTAGTTTTTTACCACAGAAGCACAGAATATTGTACCATAGTCACAATACATATTACCATGGTGATGAGGCTCTGAACTAACTTTAATTGCAGTGATGAACAAAACCACAGAAACGAGGAAGCCGCCATTGCAGCTGAACATCCAAGGCTGTATACTAATCCAGCTGGCATGAACAACCTTGTGAATGTAGAAAAGAGGAACATCTATAACCGTGTATAATGTCATTGGAAAACACAATAAGGGGAGCCCAAAGCCGCAGCACTCATATTTTATTACGTGGGTGAGCATGATTTTAAGAAGGGAATTGCAGCAGCTGCATTGGTTTACCACAAGCATTCACGCTTAGCACAAGTGATTTAATATCATAGTTATAGCTCTTTTAGTGCGGACTTAATAAAGGTAATTGTTGGCAGCAGATGAGACCTGATTGGGATTTACCTCCGCGATAGGCACGCCTAGAATATTATAATAAAGCGAAAATAAAGTTCAGTGATGTTCTGCGCACTGTCCTCTGAGAGGTGGAAACTGGCGACATACGCCAACAAATCATTCTGCAAACAGGCAAAAAGATGTTTAGATGTTGTACATACTACTCTCAATGCTGCCATTTGTGTACTTAATGTATAACCCTGATAACGTTAGGGGACAGGGAGAGCTACGGTCCAATAGTTGTTGTACAAGCCAATCGATCGATAACTAACTAAGAGGTCTGTTTATCAGGCGTTGACCCGACCAATCTTGGAGACAATTGGCTGTGAATTACGATAATCAACATTGTTCTGCTTTCTTAGCTCGCTGGTGTCGTGTGGTGCCTGGTTACATTCAGTGGGTTGGTGTGTCCTGTGTATGACTTAAAGGGCAAGTGCAACATGTTTAAAATGTACCTCCCTCTATCATCTATCTATAATTATCTATACATCTATCTATCCTTTACGTATCTCATCATCTATTATATCTATCTATCTATCTATCTATCATTATCTATCTATCTATCATCTATCCTACGATCTACGTATCTATCTACTCTATCATTAATCTATCTGTCTGTCTATCTATCTGTACTGTAGTCTGTCTATCTATTACCTATTCTGTGAATCTACTACTATCATCTATCCTATATTCTATCTATCTATCTGCTCGTCTGTCTGTCTGCTGTCCTGTCGTCCTGTACTTCGTCTGTTGTTTGTCGTCTGTCTGTCATTATCTACCTGTTATCTATCACTAGCTATTCTATATCATCTATCATTCTATATCTATCCTATTCATTATCATCTGATCTACTACTCTATCCATTATTCTGTCGTACTTCGTCTCTGTCTTCTATCTATCTATCTAGTCTATCGTCCCTTACTGTCTATCTATCCGTTTTCTATCGTGTCGTCTGTTGTCTGTCGCCGCTATATGTTTTTAATACAGTGATAGAAGAAAGCGAAAGAGGTGCAGCACAGTGGGAATTTCATGATACTGGTACACCAAACTGGGAATTTCCTGATATTGGTAAAGCAAATTGGGAATTTCATGATACTGGTAGAGCAAACTGGGAATTTCATGATACTGGTAGAGAAAACTGGGAATCCCATCCTACCCCTTGTTTCCTTAAATATAAAACACCATATATGTTTTATAAATAAAACACACACACAGTTCTCATTTAAAATTATGTTTTTAATACAGTGATAGAAGAAAGCGAAGAGGGCAGCAACACTGTGTGTGAGTATTTCTCTCGGTTGATACGGGTACACCAAAATGGGAATTGTCCTGATACTGGTAAACTAACTGGAATTTGCGATACTGGTATAGCACACTGGGAATTTTATGATACTGGTAACAGCACACTGGGAATTTCCTGTATTGGCACAGCAACTGGAAAGTGCATTATATGGTACAAGCAAACTGGGAATCCCATCCCACCCCATGCTTCCCAAATATAAAACGCCATATATGTTCTCCTTTAAAAATATGTTTTTAAAACAAATTAATTTCCTCATAATTGGTTGTTCTTTTTCTTTAATTAGACTGACTGCCCCAGCCCCTACCAGTTGAATTTTCTTAGGCCCAGCATGTCTCACATTAAATTGAGCCAATTAATAACTTCTGAATTAGAAATGAAAGATTCCTTCCCTACGTTTCGCACCCATCAGCAGCAGAGCAACATAGAAACAGGAATTCTTCTGTTCCTTTTGGAATATTTAGACAATCTCTCAGACGAGCAGTGACCACCTGCAGATGGAGTGAAGCACATAACTTGGGAAGATTAGACTGTCCTGTTCATAATAGCAAATGAACCACCAGCAGCTTTTCAACTCCCATGGATTCCACAACTGTCAAAATTCATTTTATGGTGAGAAAATTGTTCAAGCAAAAATGCCTTTAAATGATGTTGTAAGGTTGGTAATGGGTAAAACACTGGTCAACCACTGCAATATTCTACACTTTCACAGTAAAGTCACTTGTGGGAATCACCTATTTATATGTGTGTTGTACTGTTATATGGATATTATTACGTCCACAACCCATATATACTTTATTATTAAAATCTATGACTATGTCTACAGAATTCTCATATACAAGAAATGAAACCAGATTACACAGGGTCTTTAGCTGCAATATATAAGACACAGGGCACCATGGAATACACACAATGGGTAATGGATCATGGAATAATATATTAATATTTGTAACTACTGTATAGTGGTGCTGATGCCTATATGGAGGAGACTCACTAAAAACCGTGTTTTGGGGGGATTGGGGCAGAGGGCCCAAATCTGTCAGCTTAAGGCCATCAGAAGGTGCAAGGGGGATTAAACAAATGGAAGGCAAGATCCAGACATGAACAGTAAAGGTGGCCATACATTATTCAATTTTGCTTACCCTACTGAGCGCTCCACGACATTTGATCGATCCTGCCGGAACCGCCTCTCCCGCTCTTCTATGCGACCGACATGTGATTGCCAAATGAATGAGATTTTGCGATCACATGTCGGTCACATAGAAGAATGGGAGAGGCTGTTCCGGCAGGATCGATTGAATGTCGCGGGAGCCCTCAGTAGGGTAAGCAAAAGCGATATATTGTATGGCCACTTAAAGCGAACCAGACAATTGCACAACTGCAGGGCGATCTGATAGGCAGGGTGTACGTACTTGCAAATTGCTGCTAGCAGTCTGAGATACACAGTGCTATGCTTTGAAATGCAGAAATAATAATAATAATGGACAGAGTCTGGTAGAAGGACAGTTATACTGGCCAAGGAAAAAGAATCTCTGTATACGCATGGAAATTACAATTAAACATTTACCGTGTGGTACTGAAATACTGCAATGGTGATGTGTGGGGGATCGTAAATCTACAATCCCGCATTTCAAACCTACTGCACCTTTAGAAACATGGCCCTATCTATCTAACCTTATCTTTTTATATAACCTACAGTTTATTGATATTATTAAAATACAGATATCAGCCGTGAAAGTTGGGATGTTCAGACGCAACGCGAATGTTGGGGGAAACCATCTCGGGAATGTCTGAAGGTGAAGTGTACGGGCACTTTTACACTGCACTGGTTTAACATGGTACATTAGGTGCATGCAGTGGTGTAGCTAGCTCCTCCGCCACCCGCTATTAGCTGGTGTTAAATACTTGAGCGCCACGCTGCCTCTCATAAATTGGTTTGCAATGGCTGCGCAAGTGCCTCTTCCGGTACTTAACGTCGTGTTAACCAATCGTAAATCAGTTAGCGCAACGTTAAGAACTGAGAGGGGCATGATGATGTCTAATCAGTAAAAAAACTATCTAGATAACTGAAATGGGCAGAAAAGTGTCAAATCTTTTAGATATTGTAGATAAATATTATATCATTCATCTGCTACACTCCAGGTTGGACATAGTAAGTTCATTAATTTCAGATAAGAAGTAGGGAGGTTTTATCAAAGGGGTAAATACAGCAATAGCCCAATGCCCCAAACCCCTAAGGGGGCCCTAAACCAAAGGTTTATATGTTAAAAGGGACCTCCCCATAGTGTTTTACTTAGGGTCCCCCACAGACCTTGCACCGGCCAGCTAAGGAGTATTTGAACATAACAGTGTAAGTTTTAGCAAATAATGTCTGCAATAGCAAATATATAAGTAACAGTTAGATATGTCCTTGTATTAAAAGGGACATTCATTCAAGATGAACAGTGGTGTAGCCACAAACCTGGGCCCTTATGTAGGATTTGGACCTGGGCCCCACTGATCAACCACTGCATAAACACATCAGGCCCCAGACATGCCTCCCCACCCTGTGAGCCAGAATTCCAAAAAGAGTCCCTTCGAATAGTACCCATGGTGGCATTCATCAAATATTGAGAAGCTCATTGTAGAATACACAGTTCAGTTTTTGAATCCGAAGTTGGTGTAGATACGAGCAATTACATTAATAAGGGTAATAGAGGCTCTGAATTATTCACATAAAAAAAAAAGTCATGGGAATATAATCAGTTTTAACAAATCCATAAACAGTTCTTTCAAAAAACTCCAGGTGCTTGTTCACCAGTAGATCTTTTTACCCAGGAACAAAGGGGCTACCCTGAAGAAAAAAGGTGCACTTTTCCGCCTTAATTTACAAAGAAATGTTCCCTCTTCAGGGGTTGGTGCTTCTATAGTTAAAAGTAAATTTGATTTCTGGATCAACGCTTCACAACAAACACATTAATACACTGTAATTTTCATTGTTCCATTTGCATCTGGATACATAATGATGATGATGAGGATAAAACCTGTTGAGGGTTCATCTTCATATTGAATCGCATACTGGAAATCTGCCCACAACTATAAAGGCGCTGGGTGAATCCCCCTGCTTACATTATTACACTATTATAATATTACACAAGAGGTGCAAAATTTGGCCTGTGCTATTAATGTGCACTAACCAATCAGATGTTAACAAATGTTTTCTAACTGTAGTAGACCACTAAAAAGGTGTCATCTGATTGGCTGCCTCAAATTATTATTAAAGGAAAGTGTTAGAACTCTTAAATAAGCATTTTATTACACTATGTGCTATTATAATATATGCCAGACAGTTTAAATCTTAATGTTTCCAGATTTGTAGTGGATTTGTAGTAGGGATAAAACAAAAAACTCAAAATGATTAAAGGGGAACTGTGGTCTCCAAACAAGTTTAAATGAAAGGCCAGTTTCCTACCTTTAAAATGAGCCATCAACCACCTCTCCACGTGCTCCACAGCCTAAGATATAAAGAAATGACTGACCAGAAAGTTAATGGGTGGGAGGCTGACATGTGACATCCTAAGGCTTCTCCGCACAGTGCCGCCGGCGAGCACAGCCTCAGGCTCCCAGTGTAGTGTGAGGGAGACAGGAAGTCCCCATCCTCTCTGCTGTGTGAAGCACCAGCAGAGAAGGTAAGGAAATGTACAGCCCTCCTCTCTCACTATGTGAAAACAGCCTTTTCAGGCTTTTTTTTGACATAGCCTTTTTATGCATAAAATTGTAACTAAAAACCCCATGTTTTACATGTTTGCACGAGCATAAGATTATGAGATATGGGCCCAGGAATGTGCATTGATCATCTCTTTTCTGTTTAAAAAAAACATTGTCTATAGTTTTGGTCAGATCAGTAGCACTTCACTATTTGTTCTAAAGTAATTTTGCCACAGGAGGGCTCCACAGCCCCCCGATGTGTGTTATATTGTAGCAGAGTTTCTCGCAGGAAGATTGACCAAGTTTCCAGTGGTGTAGTAGCACCCCTACACGTCCCTTTAATTGGAGGTCTTATGCCTTGAATACTAAGCATTGGATGATAGGCCTCTTCCTCCTTGTTAAAGCCAGTAGGGTGGCGGGAAGTGATAGCCTGTAATACTAATCCAATGCAAGGTTAGGGAGACATCTTCCCACGAAAATGCAACCAGCAGGGAGTGTTAGCCCACATAAATGACCCAAGGTAAATTGTAGGACTTCCATACTGGGGTTACCTTGACGTGGTTGAAGGCTTTTCACTTTTATGCATAAAATTGTAACTAAACCCCCCATGTTTTTACTGTTTGCACATAGCATAGATATTATGATATATGGGGCCCACGAATGGGCTTGATCATCTTTTATCTTGTTTGTTCTAATGTTTTGGTCAGATCAGTAGCACTTCCACTATTTGTTATAAAGTAATTTTGCCACAGGAGTGCTCCCACAGCCCCCCTTTTGTGTGAAAAGGCTGTTTCCACAGAGTTTTCGGGGGGTGTCAGAGTGGCCCACAGCCACTCTGACAGCGGGTGGGGCTTAGGCACCCGTGAGTGGGTGGGGCCATGGCACCCGCAAGTGGGCGGGGCCATGACACCCGCAAGTGGGCAGGGCCACATGGGGCTGTAAGGGAATGGGCCAAGGGGGGCCTGCAACTAGAGGGATCATGGGGTCCATGAGTGGGAGGGACCAGGGGGGCTGCAAAGGGGAGAAGACACAGGGCAGATTGACTGACAGGTTTCAGAGCAGGAAGCAGTAAGTGCAGGGGACCTGGTGATGCTGCTGCTATATCACACACAAAAATGTAAATATCTTCAAAACTATGTAAAATAAACAATGGAAATACATTGCAAGAACACGCAGGAGAGCAATTCCTATGAATTTACCTCAAGTCATTTTTGGACCACAGTTCCTCTTTAATTCATGAAGTGACAAGATCAAAAATCCATATTATAGAGGGGAGGTATATAACGCCAAGATACAGGCGGGTGCTAGGTTTGAGTAATGAAAATAGAACTGTTTGTGTCTCCCCAAATTCATCCTGGGACATTATGGGAATAGGGCAACTCCTCTATATATGTCCATTTGAACGTAGGATATATGTACCCAACAAGTGACATAAATAGATGCTGCTATATTGGTATTCTAGAATTCAGGCATGACAAGCATCGTGGCATTTCCAATATACAGTATACTGTATATGTAAAAAATACATTAGCGAGATGGCAACATCTCGTACAGCATCAGTTTTAAAGCAAATGGACAGAAGGGCATAATTTATATTCTTCCGAAGAAAAGAATGTATCTAAATTTATACACCCTGCATGTCCAGATCATTAAAACACACACATATACAATCCCATATGTGCACACACGCATATATATATATATATATATATATATATATATATATATATATATATAAATATATATATATATATATATATATTACACATAAGATAGGTGCACTCAAGGGATTGAATCAAAACTGATTTATTTTGTGCTACAGGTGCACAGTGCAACAAAGTTTCAGTCCTAGACTAAGGACCTTTATCAATTTTATTTCATTTCATGCATCCCTATATATATATTGTGATGCACCATATGATGTGCTTGAAATAAAAGACACATTATAATTTGGACAATTGGAGTGCCGTGACTCTTTTTGAACTTTATATATATATAGGGATATATAGACTATATATATATATAGTCATTATTCTTAGCACTATAGTGCATTTATGTATATATTTTTAAACAGTTTTTAAAAAAGTACCTGGGGCACAGAGGTAGGACTGGTAATTTCTACCTCCCAATATGGATTCTGTGAGGTGCCCCAGAAAACTACTTCAGCCAGTCATCTTTAATAAAGGAAGTCCAAGGACCTGGCAAATGAAACTGAAATAATTAAGACTGGTACCAGGTACTTTATAAAAGTACATTTTTACAGTGTAGTTGTCCTTTAAATTTCCTTTAAAATAAATAAATCTTTTTTTTTTTTATAAATACTTCTTGCAGGGCAATTATTCCACTTCCTTTTGCCTCCAGTACCCGGGGAACCATAACTGTTAGGACCCCCCCGGGATTAATTAGATAGCTGGTAATACATAGTTGCGTGGGTCCGGTGGGCAATGATAATGAATTATAATTAACAGTTCAACAATTTATTGTATTCACAATACATTTTTTATTTAAAAACATTTGAATAAAATAATTATAGTATACATCCTAGAACAGTGAATGTCAAGTAACATGTTTCCCTGCTTATGCATCAATAGATAACGTCTATTGTCTGCATTATCTGCAATCACCATCTAAAAATCAACCCAACCACTTCTATAGGACAGTGGTTACTGCATTCTCAGCTACAACTAAATCCTTTCTATGTTCCTGAGTATCCTGCTGGTGTATTGTACATACAAAAGAATGACATCAACCTATTACATGATAAGGTAGATAAGTGGGGCCCAATAATATAAAAGTAAAATCTTTTGGTCTTAACCCGGGATTGGTCATTACAAAGAGCCAAGTTTGCAGGGCAAATATGTGACTCCCATTGTGTTGTAGGCTTACATTCTGTCCACTTAAATGTCCTGTTTCATTCCTCCTTGTCATATTACTCAGTGCTGTAAACTTGTATATCACTGATTAATATATAAACACCAAGCAAGACTTTCCCCCGGTGCTACCTCATACAGCCATAGAGGGCCATCTGTTGGCAGCACAATTCAGGACAGACACACTTCCCTTTTGAGAGGTTATTCACATCATCTGCTCCTCGTGGGTTTCATTGATCAGCAGTGACCATTTATCTTGTCCTCCATTCGAGTTGTGGCGGTTCAGCTTCTGTGAAGACCTGGAAGTCAGAGACACTTGGCTGATGTAGCTGATCTGATCCCACGCACTTTTCTTAGTTAGATCTCTTCTCCGGTCATCCATCCCAATGTGAACGCTAATCTGGGATGGGGTAAGTGGCTTCATTCTCCCATGGGCTCGGGATTCATATCTTTCAGAGTCTGGTTTTCTGTAGCTGAAGCAGAGCATGAACACATTTATTAATTCTGCACATCCTATAGGCAATGTGGATAGATATGAATTCACCATGATAACAATCTGATAGATGCCTCATAGATACTTTGAAATTTTCACTGTGCTCTGCTCATCTTACTACAAGGTAAATGCTCTGATTATATTAATAGCCATGAAGTTTAAATCTAAGTGATTTACTAAGCCATAAAGTAAACCTGGGCAAAGCAAGGCCTGGAGGCCACATGTGGCCCGTGGGCTGCCCCTGACTGGCCCCTCAATACTAGACCTGTACCCAAAACATTTTAATATTAATTGATTGTCTCAGGCTGGATAATTTATTTTATTTGATTGGGTTTATTTCTTTCCTTTTTAAATGATGACCCGATCAATTGATCTTTGGAATGGATCAAAAATATTACACACCTTCTATTAAAAAAAAACAATGAACCAAGTATATTAATTAAATCGTTTTATAAAATCCAGTTTTGCAATCTCTATAATAATAATTGAGTTTAACCAATTTGTCCGGCCCTTCACGACAATCCAAGTTTCTCTTGCGGCCCCTTGTAAATTTTGATTGCCCACCCCAAGCTTGTATAGTTTTGATAAGTCATCTTCGCTTCTTCTCCTTAAATTAGTAATTGGGTATGTGCATTGACCTATGTGCAGAGAGGCAGAGGAATTAACTCCAAAAGGTAACTGGAGTTCATTCATTTTGGAATATTCTCCTTTTAATTCTATTTGGATTGCTGATGGCTCAGGGACAATAATCTTGCATTCTCTCAACTAATTAGAGATTTTCTTGCTTCTATCAAGGTGTTGCTGACACTACAAAAAGTTTGCTGTGCAGAAATCAGAATAAAGGCAATGCTGTATGTACTACACAATTTCATTTTGAATGATAATACAGATCTGTGCACACAGTCGATAACAGAATAGAGGGAAATTTTAGAGTTTAGTTTAGGATGTCTTTACAGGTCAACTTAAAATACCAAAAAGAGAAACATCACAGCAAAACCCACACAACATTGTAGACAGCTGGAGCCCCGACACCTTACTAAACTAGAGAAAAAGTTACTATCCAACAAGCCAAGTTTCTTTGGGAGTGGGACACAAGTCTTGATGCCGCGACTCTATCTTTGGGGAGGAGCTTTATATGCATAATATCAATATATGGGATTACATAGAGTGTCACATGTTGGATGGATCCAACTGTAATATGTAACTTGGAATGTCTTTTTTAGGCACAGCAGATATGTAATAACAATACAAATTGATTTCTATTTACCATCATTTTCATATTAAGTAACTTTTGCTTCCTTGAATTAGGTAATAAGGGAAGTTCCCTGGTTAATGCTTGGATACCAATCTTATAATTAGGTCTGCATTTTCCATACAAACATAAGACCAGCGGCTAATCCCATGACACTTTGTTGGTAGTGAATTTTGTTGGCATACACTTTGTATTATATAATATCAATAACACCCTTTTCTTTATTTCCAGTTGACTTTGTGCAGTTGCCTAGTACTATTGTCTATTATACAATGACAGGAATTTCCCTCAAGATTAATGATCCAAACAATGATTTTAGAAAATGCAGGAAGGCTGTAAGAACATTATTAATTGGGATTGTCTACCCAGCAGCCTCCTGGCTGAGAAACCTTTCCTAATGACAGGAGTTTAGTGTTCATTGTATCTGGATGGGTGTCTGGGATTCATTGGCTAAGCAGCAGATCTGGTTTATAGTTGGGCAGGAAGTACATTGTCCCAGACACATGGGTGCAAATAGGGGAGAGCAGCAGCAAAGGTGGTGCCATCCCCCCAAATGCTCTTGCTAACAATGAGATCAATGAGGTCACCAGTTCTCTGACCACATACATTTTGAATACACTCCATATCTTGTATTTATAATTAGAGATGTAATGTGGGTTCAAATGGAACCCGATTTCGAATCGAATCTGAGGGATTCGAAGTCCCGATGAAACTCTCCGAACTCCCGGGTTTCACGGAACCCAGATTTTTATTGAAAATCGTAAGTAGATGATTATCGATAATCGAATCCTCCAAAGTAACAATCGATTTCGGTAACTCTCGAAAATAGAATAGTATGCGGAAGCTCGAAAACAGCCCGATCATGAGGAAAGATACATAGTTTTGGTTACAGGTTGCCCAGACCATTCCCCAGGTCTCTGTGCCATTTACAGTAACCTACTATGACTATTTGTCCCTCAAAATGGACAGAAACTTTCAAATTTTTGCTCCCATTGACTTCTATGGGTTTGTTTTCGAATCTTCGAATTTTACGGAAAATTTGAAAACGGAATGAAACTCAACAGTTTCGAACATCTCTATTTATAATGTATGTACCAAATTGTATTTACTCTGTTTACAAATGTGTTATACCATTCTTAACCAGGAGTAGTTCCCAAATACCATGTTAATGAGGAACTAAACTCTTGCAGGTGCCCTTTGTAGGACTATAATGGTAATGATAGAGCTGGGTTTAGCACACTGTTTTAACAATCTATTGGTTGCTTCTGCCAGGGGACAATCTTCATGCACACACAACCCTCATTTTTACACCAAACAGTGGGTGATGGGTCCCTTAGGCCTCGTTCACATGTAAAACATTTGTGCATGAAGCCATCAATGGCTCAGACTTCTAAATTATAAAATACTTTTATTGCATACATATACTGAGTTATTACATATACTTAGTTATTACATATACTGAGTAATTACATATACAGAGCTCAGATTTCTAAATGATAAAATACCTTTATTACATATACTGAGTTATTACATATACAGAGCTCAGATTTCTAAATGATAAAATACCTTTATTACATATACTGAGTTGCAGAAGTATAAATTGAAATTACATTATTATGTCTGTTCACATCAGACTCTGCCCTCAAAATCCTGTTATCTAAACCTATGACACACACAGCCAATCAGTGTGCCTTTATGTTTATGGGCAGGGGCGTAACTACCAAGGGAGCAACTGCAGAGGGGCCTGGGAGCCAAGGGGGCCCCACCTTCTCATTTATTCTATGACAGATATAGCCTCCTCCCAGAAAACCACTGTGGATGGAGCACAGATAGGGTCTCCATCAGTTTTGCAGGGGGACCAAGTGATTCCTAGTTCCTAGGAAGCAAGGTACCCAGAGAAAACCTACATAAGCACGGGGAGAACATACATTAAATGTAGTAGTAGTTTTTTACCACAGAAGCACCGTACATATTTTACCAATGTCACAATACATATTACCATGGTGATGAGGCTCTGAACTTACCATTTTAATTGCAGTGATGACAAAACCACAGAAACAGAGGAAGCCGCCATTGCAGCTGAACCCATCCAAGGCTGTAATACTAATCCAGCTGGCATGAACACACCTTGTGAATGTAAGAAAAGAAGGAACATCTATAACCGTGTATAACTGTCATTTGGAAAACACAATAAGGGGAGCCCAAAGCCGCAGCACTCATATTCTTATTTACAGTGGGTGAGCATGATTTTAAGAAGGGAATTGCAGCAGCTGCATTGGTTTACCACAAGCCATTCACGCATTAGCCACAAGTGATTTAATATCATAGTTATAGCTCTTTTAGTGCGACTTAATAAAGGTAAATTGTTGGCAGCAGATGAGACCTGATTGGGATTTACCTGCCGCGATAGGCACGCCTAGAAGATTATAAATTAAAGCGAAAATAAAGTTCAGTCGTATTCTGCGCACTGTCCTCTTTGAGAGGTGGATACTGGCGACCACGTCCAACAAATCATTCTGCAAGACAGGCAAAAAGATGTTTAGATGTGTACATACTCCCTCTCAATGCTGCCATTTTGTGTATTTAATGTATTAACCCTGATACGTTAGGGGACAGGGAGAGCTACGGTCCAATAAGTCTGTGTACAAGCCAATCGATCGATAAAATACTAAGAGGTCTGTTTATCAGGCGTTTGACCCGACCAATCTTGGAGACAATTGGCTGTGAATTACGAATAAATCAACATTGTTCTGCTTTCTTATCCGCTGCTGGTGTCGGTGTGGTGCCTGGTTACATTCAGTGGGTTTTGTGTGTCACTGTGTATGACTTAAAGGGCAAGTGCAACCATGTTTAAAATGTACCTCCCTCTATCATCTATCTATCTATAATTATCTATCATCTATCTATCCTTCTACTGTCTATCATTATCTATCTATCTATCTATCTATCTATCTATCTATCTATCTATCTATCCTATCATCTATCTATCTGTCTGTCTATCTATCTGTCTGTCTGTCTGTCTATCTATCTACCTATCTGTCTATCTATCTATCTATCTATCTATCTATCTATCTATCTATCTATCTGTCTGTCTGTCTGTCTGTCTGTCTGTCTGTCTGTCTGTCTGTCTGTCTGTTTGTCTGTCTGTCTGTCTATCTATCTACCTGTCTATCTATCTATCTATTATCTTTCTATCTATCATCTATCTATCTATTCATATATCTATCTATCTATCTATCCATCTGTCTACCTATCTATCTATCTATCTATCTATCTATCTGTCTGTCTGTCTGTCTGTCTGTCTATCTATCTATTATCTATCTATCTATCTATTCATCTATCTATCTGTCTGTCTGTCTGTCTGTCTGTCTGTCTGTCTGTCTGTCCGTCTATCTATCTATCTATCTATCTATCTATCTATCTATCTATCTATCTTTTATTGCACAACAGAAAGCAGCTACGACTGCTCCCCCTCCCTTCTGAATGGAAATTCAAAATTGAAATCAAAATCACTGTTTGTCAGCCCTGCAGATTAAAAATCAATGTTGGGCATTATTTACCAGTCACTATGGGCATCTAATACCAGTCACTGTGGGCATCATTTACCAGTCACTGTGGGCATCTAATACCAGTCACTGTGGGCATCATTTACCAGTCATGTGTATAAAGCCCCTCCCACATCTGGATAAGCCACACCCCACTTCCGAACAAAGCATCACCCACTTTCAATTATAAAACTACACCCCTTCCGGTGGTGCTGTGAGGGGGACAGCATTTGGAATTTATTTTCAGGTGCCAAAAAGTCTACAGATGGCCCTGCTTACTGGAGCCACTTGTTCAGTTATTGCCAGTCATTTACACAGGAAAGTGCATCAATCCAGCTATTAGCTATAATTACGGACAATGTTCTACCTCTTCAGGTTACTGATTAACCATTCATATAGTTGTTTAAACTGAAAACATTTGTTACAAATTACCAGGCAAGTTATTATTGGTTGCTTATTATTTTTTTACTCCTTAAGTGACTGTTCGTTGTAGAGCTGAGTTAGTAATAACATACTCACGTCAGTGTCACACTAGTGGAACTGTGATCAGAGTGAATAAATGGTGATAGAGAATTAACACAGCGAATTGACTGCCATATTCTAAGGCTGAGGCCCCACTACAACGTACCAAAACTGCTCACATGTCCGATTCTGGCGCGTTGGCGCATGCTATTTTCCTATTTTCCCGTTATGGAAACACATGCGATTGCGCAAAGAAATTGGTGATCGCATGTGTTACCAAAACGGACACGCATGTGCAATTGCATGCGCATTGGAAATCACAGGAATTTTTGCATTCCCGCGATTTCCATGTTATTTTAAAATTGCATGTGTAATTGCAAATGAAATCGTGTGTGCAAACGTGTGAAAAATGCGTTAGTGTGGCCTAGCCCTAAGTCCAGCAACAAAAGTGTCTGACAAGGAAACCTGAAGCACATTCAGGGAGATTCAATAAAAGTTCTTTTCTAACATTTTAAAGCTAACATCTGATTGGTTGGGGCAAAATTTGCATTTTAAGATAAGAACTTTTATTATTTATTTATGCTGTGAACTATAGCTGAAAATTAGCTGGAGGTCTGTAGGCTAAGCTTGCTTGGTATAATACTACGATACACAATATAAGAAAATAATTTGTAATTTTTGTATATTTTCTGTTCAAGAACAAATGTCCTCCATCTGCACATAAAACTAACCTGACACTTTAATTGGTTCAGCAGCAGTTTGAAAATCACTTATGTGAATATAAGTATCAGATCGTACCCTGATAAGAACTACATCAGCTGCTTCAATGGCCACGTCAGTTCCTGTTCCTATAGCAATGCCAACATCAGCTCTGGCTAGCGCTGGGGAATCATTAACTCCATCTCCTACCATGGCTACCCTCTTCTTCTCATTTTGTAGAGCCTGGACCTTTGCAACTTTATGAGAAGGAAGAACTTCAGCAAAAACCTTTTTGATGCCGACCTGCAAGGTATGATTGGTTATTATTAAGATATACCGTACATGATGGTTACAATCTAACAAAAAAGCTAGACTATACAGTATTATGTTATTAGTATTAAAGAAGAATGCTAAACTTCGATTTTCGCTTTAATTTATAATCTTCTAGGCGTGCCTATCGCTGCAGGTAAATGTCTATACAGTATCTTTTTCCTTACTTGAGAAGATACTAAAATTCAAATCACACGTCCCACTCTCCCCTGGTAAGGGACGGTAACTGACACATACACAGTCCAGCTCCTACTACTGCCTGTCAGGGTGAAGATTCCCGGTGCTGGCTTATTACCTTATTTCCCCTAAAATGTTTTTTATATATATACACACACACACATATATATATACTATATATACTAGCAAAAGTGTGCCCATTGGTGCACAGTGGAAATTATGTGTGTATGTTTTGCTATATGTAGATGCAGTGCTCACAGGAACCACCAGGAAACATCCAGGGGGCCCTAATAAAATTAGTCTGAAGGTCCTGTAAAAAACCCAAGCAATCGCATCATATTAAATGAACAAACACACACATACCCTTACCTATACTACCTGCTAGCTAGAATATAGAGGGTCTATGTGGAATAAACCTGCAGGTCTGAGAACTGACCAGGTAATCTAAACAGCACCTTTGGGTAATCAAAGCAGCCCATACGTATATCCGATTTTACTTTCCCGACCGAGTTACTTTAGACCGATCCTGCAAGAACCGCCTGTCGGTGGCATAGAAGAATGGGAAAGGCGGTTCCATCTGGATCATTCTAATATCACAGGAGCACTAAGTTGGGTAAGTAAAATCGGATATATGTATGGCCACCTTAAATCCTATACAGTATCCTGATTAACGTGCAAGGTTCATACTTATTAGTATTTACCACAACAAGTTCCAGATTTACAGTCACTATGGGGTTAGGACTTGGGAGCACAGGATACTGATTGAATATACATGTTAGGGAGAGGTGTGAATAGAGCAGCTAAAAGCTCCACACAGAGTATAAAATGAAATAGAGCCTTCTTATAACAGAAGGTATCTCACAGAATCATGTTATTATAAGAGCATTGCCCTAATAATCTAACATATAAACAGATATTTCTCACTTGAAGAAATGGATGGGGACATGCAAAGTATCTTATTTATTGCCTGTGGCAATTTAGCGTTTCCTACCCAAGGGTTTGAACCTTCCCTTACATCCATAGCTATTAGATTATTGGATTAGGGAAGCATTATATGGGTCGATCAGTTGTCGCGACGATAATGCCCGCTTTGCGGCGGCAGCATGAGTACTGGAAGAGGCACTCATGCGGCCGTTGCAAAGTAATTTACCAGAGGTTGCATGCCTCTTTATGCCTAAGTATTTAACTAGTTAGTATTGTTCCCCGCACTTCTTTGTTTATTATTATATTGAAGGTGCTGCTTTCCTGATACTGCTTACCACCTGCAGTGATTAACCATTGAAATAGATGTTTGTAGAAAAACGCACTCTTTCAAACTTCAATTATTTATTTGTGACGTGCTAGCATACACAACGTTTCGGGGTCCTCCCCCTTCTTCAGGTGCGTTAAATACTTAAGTGCGGGTGAGAGTCACCCAAAATCACACAGCCTCTGGTAAATCCTGTACGGGAGATTTGCTCAGAGAGCTTTTGCCTCTAGGTGAATCTCCCTGTTAGAGTCATAAACCTTACCGTATTTGCACTCACTTCCAAATACCACCTACCTGGCAGTTATAATCCATGAAGTCTAAAGGTTTGTACACACGTGCGATCGCGGGTGCCGATGCACAACGTGTACAAACGTCCGTTTCGGCCGATAATCTTGCCGTGTATCGACAGAACGGCCATTTTAGCCGATAAAGTGCCCATACATGGCACGATTATCGACCGTTCGTACACATAGTGCATCACAGGTTAGCACCAGCGATTGCACGTGTGTATGAACCTTAAGGCTGGGTAAACACCAATAACCAACCGATACTGCCATGGATCAGTCGGCTGGAAACATCTGATGGTGTGGGGCGGCCAGCCGCGACCGAGTTTGGTTGCCCGTATCAGACAAACAAGTCAGTTAGTAAATCACGGCCGATCATGCAGTTCCCTATGGGACCACATTATTAGTCTGTCACATGCACTGCTCGCTACAGCCACTGTTGCTGTGACAAACAATCATGGGACATATGATAGTGTTATATGTATTCAGCCTAAATGGTATTTACCTGCAGATCTGAAAACAGATCCAGGCAATTCTGCCACAATGTGCAATTCAATCTGAACAGCACCATTGGACATCCTGAGACCCTATACAGGTTCATACTTATTGGTATTTACCACAGCAAGTTCCAGATTTACAATTACTATGGGGTTAGGACTTGGAAACACAGGATTCTGATTAGCTTGACATGTTATGGAGAGGTTTGGATAAAGGCGCTAAAAGCTCCCGACAGAGTATAAAATGAAGTAGGGCCTTCTTATAACAGAAGGTACCCCACAGCCTCACAGTTATTATTATATCAATAGTGGAGTAAAAGGGAAAACTGTCCATTTCTCTAAGAATGCTGGGTAGGTTCAGAGACATGCAAAGTCATTTAATCATTTACAGACATCACTTCCTGTCTAGCACACAGAAACTGGGTTGTCTTATTACTTTCTATGGAGAGGGGAGGAGGAGTAAATGTGAGAATCTGAAGAATTTTCTAATTGGCTAAAACTGTCACGTTTTACAAACAGCACATAACTGGGTGTATGTAATACAGGAACTTCCTTACACTTCCTGTCTTGTCATGGACAGTGCCTAAGAGAATTTTGATTTGCCAACAGTGTAAGATCAAAACCTCTCATTGGATGTTAGAAAATTCCACTTCCCTTTAGTGTCTACATGGAGACCCTTTAGAAATCCTGGAGGTGTGGCTAAACCTATCATTTTGAGTTTTCCATTCAAACTTAGGGGTGTCCAGTAAATTAAGTTTACTTTATTAATTGTATATCACTTGTTTTGTAATTCAGTAGTAGGTAGTAGTACTATACTTTATATAGTGTTATTTCTTATGGTGATTTTAATTAAATAGTGATAATTACACACATACATATAGACCTTTCCTACGTGTAATAGTGTTATATACCCCAACCTAATTAGTTGCTCCTAAAAACTCAATGTAATCTCCATAAAAATATACATTTATTTATATAATATAAGGATATATATATATATATAAAAAATATATTATATATATATATATATATATATATATATATATATAATGCTTTATTTATATTAATTGTATCTTTTGTAGTACAGAACTGCATAGTACATAAATATACATAATGCAGATGAGTTGAAAAGATTACCTGGGTAGCAATAGCTTTTGCCGTCTTCCTGTTGTCTCCTGTAATTAAAACCACATCTACCCCCATACTCTGAAGGGTGAACACAGCAAGTGCGGCCTCTTGTTTCACTGTGTCTGCGATGGCGATCATTCCACACAGCTCACCTATTAAAGGATATACTGTAAGAGCTTCTGATACACACACACTCACATATATATAAATATCAGAATAAAGGAGATCAATATCCTCATAGGACTTACCAGAGTTTCAAAGCAGTTTATTACAAATCCAACATTTCAGCTGTAACACCAACATTACTCTATAACCTTGTAATGTATAACCCGCTGGAAACAAAAGTAAGTAAACCCCTAAGTGAAAATGTCCACATTGTACCCAATTAGCCACTTGCCTCCTCAATGTCATGGGATTTGTTATAAGGTCTCATGTGTGAACGAGGAGCAGGTGTGTTACATTTGGTGTTATCGCTCTCATACTCTCTCATGCTGGTCACTGGAAGTTAAACATGGCACCTCGTGGTAAAGAAAACTCAATTTTGCTAGATGGTACAGGGTGGTACAGGGCATAAGAAGATTGCCACAACCTTGAAACAGCATGGTGGCCCAGACCATACAGAGATTTAAAGGAACATTAAATCCATAAAAACAACTATTTGCCATTCGTTTCTATTATTCACAGGGAGGTGAGAACACTTATTCTCACCTCCCTGTGAATAATATTACGCTCGGGGGACCTGGAACTTACCTTACCGCCGCTCCACTCGCAGCCGCTCCTTCACTGAACAGCTGTTCTCTCCCGATCGCGCACCCTATCTTTTGTATTGGTGCGCATGCGCCTAAGATAGGGCGCGCGGTCGGGACAGAGCGCCTGTCAGTGAAGGAGCGGCTGCGAGTGGAGCGGCTATTTTCGAAAATTAGCAAAAATAGCTCTGCACATTCGAAAGTCTTAGAAAATTTGTTTCGAAGTCCCGAAATCCGTAAGATCTGTCTGGATTCGGACGGATCTTTTGGATTTCGGAACCTGTCAGACCTGGATCCCATCTCTATTCACCACAACGTGCCACTTCCTGCACCGGACATTACTGTGCAGCACACATTTTTTACACAACATTAGTAAATTAAGTTACTTTGTAACAATGTTATGACAATATTTGATGCTATGGAGTGTAGTGGTAAACATAACACCTTTTCACTGTGGCTTTATAATTATGCCCCAAGTTCTTTTAAAAGTCTTAATAATCATGTATACAAATGATAACTGCTCTACACTAATATATTTGAAAGTTCCTGAAAAACTCACAATAAAACTCTTCTAGCTGATTTGGTAGATTAGTGCCATGCCACTTTTTTTAGCCTATAAAACAACCCTAACAAACAATAGCATTACCGTATTTACCACAATAAGCTATGACTTATAGCACTTTTTTTTTTTTTTATAATGGTGCCTTAAAAGTGTGTGACTGGATTCTATAAAAGATTGGCAATACAAACTTGTGATTAATTTAACGAGAATAATATGATTGGATACATGCATGATTCTTATTGGCTGGATAGACCTTGCATTATGAAAGATGTTTTACTTTTCCTTGGTGCCATATTAAGCTACAGGATCTCAAAACTAATATTAAAAAAAACAACCCCCCCCAGTAAATTATGATTAATTGTTTCATCAAATCAGTTCTTAAGTAGGGATGGCCGGTTTGCAGATCCGAACCCGTATCCGCCGCGGATTTATCCTGTTCGCGAACGGCGCGATACGAGTTTTCACGTATTTTCGAAAATTTTCGAAAATACGGGATAACATGTATTTTCGAAAATTTTCGAAAATACAAGGATTTCTCTTAATTCCTTACATACGTATTTTCGAAAATATCCGAAATTACGAGGATTACTTGTATTTTCGAAAATACGAAAAATCTCGTTATTTCAAAGGTATTTTTAATTTTAACGGGTCCGCTCGCGGATTTTCGAATTTTCTAATTTTTTCGAAAATTCGCGGATCCTCGAGCGGACCGGATTTTGCGAAGTTCGGACATCTCTATTCTTAAGTATTGTTGCAATACAACAATATTTAAGCATGTATTTTATTCAAACCCCAGATTCTTAAAAAAATCTCCACCCCTTTTCTCCCCCCCTTCATCCCCTTCTCTTTCTTCCCCCTTCTCTTTCTCTTTACTCACTCTCTTTCTCTTTACGCACGTGTGAGCACCGTGTCATCATGTCTCTGGTGCGCGAGGGCCGTGTCATTGTTGCACCTGTTGTAATCACAAACAGGTTGTGAAAGGGTTAATAAGTGCTTTGTTTTTTCCCTCTCTTCCTGGCTCTTGTACTAATTGGTGTGGGGGCTGGGGCCTATTAGTTAAATAGGATTCACATTGGAAGTTTCCTGTGAGTGAAACGTGTATAAAGTCCCTTGTTGTAAAGGACCTTGATCTCAAGGACATAGAAAAAGAAGGTCATTGAAACAAGAAGGGCAATTAAACAATGTTTGTGCATCACTGTGCTGGTGTGGTGTATTGAAGGGACAGTTTTGTCGGTACCATGCAATGTGCATCCTGCCACATGTATAGGAACCTGGAGCAGAAGTTCCAGGGAACCTATGTCTGTGTTAGGTGTGAGTGGGTTGCCCATTTGGAAGCTGCGGTGGAGGAGGAGACCTCGGAATTAGCCTGTATGGAGGGGGCTTGTCCCTTGAGCACCCAGGGGACTGCTATCTCTGATAAAAGGGAGGAGGAACGAAGTGGTAGGGGACTCCATTATAAGGAAGGTAGATAGGGTAATCTGCCACCAAGACCCTACATGCCGAACTGTGTGTTGCCTGCCTGGTGCTAGGGTTCAGCATGTGGTGGATCATGTAGACAGATTATTGGGTGGGGCCGTGTGTGACCCGGTGGTCTTGGTTCACATTGGTGCCAATGACAAAGTTAGAAGAGGAGGTGATGTCATTAAACATGATTTCCGAGAGCTAGGGGCCAAGATAAAAGCAAGAACCTCCAGGTAGGGATGGCCCGGATCCGCCGCGGATTTATCCCGTTCGCGAACGGCGGATTTTTCCAGATTTTCCACCTTCCGAACTTCCGAACCGCGGATTTCTCGTATTTTCGAAAATTTTCGAAATTACGAGGAGTTCTTGTATTTTTGAAAATGTGCGAAAATACGTATTTTCGAAAATTTTTGAAATTACGAGGATTGCTCGTATTTTCGAAAATACGTATTTTCAAAAATGTTCGAAATTCCGAGAATTTCTCGTATTTTTGAGGATTTTTTCATTTTAATGGGTCCGCTCGCGGATTTTCGAATTTTCGAATTTTTGCGAAAATTTGCGGATCCTCGAGCGGACCGGATTTTGCGAAGTTTGGACATCTCTACCTACAGGGTAGTGTTTTCAGAAATACTACCGCAGCCACGTGCTAAGCCAGGGAGACAGCGGGAGCCTAGGAGCATTAATGCGTGGCTAAGAGAGTGGTGTAAGGAAGAAGGGTTTAGGTTTATTAAGAACTGGGCGGACTTTGCTATCGGCAACAGGCTCTTTAGAGGGGATGGGTTGCACCTCACTGATGGCGGTGCAGCTGTTTTAGGGGAGAAGATGGCTAGAGGGTTGGAAGAGATTTTAAACTAGGTTTGGGGGGGAGGGTATTAGCAGTCTGACTGGGATAGACAGCCCAGGAGGAAAGCAGGGTGTAGATAGGCCAGTGGTGGGCGGAAAGGGGGGTGGGGCTAGCATAGGGGATAGGGAGGCATGTTTATTAAAGTGTATGAATAAATTACAGGATCATAATCTAAAATGTATGTTTGCAAATGCGAGAAGCCTGGCTGACAAAATGGGTGAATTGGAAATTATGGCATTGAATGAAAAGTATGATGTAATAGGTATAGCAGAAACATGGTTGAAAAGTTCTCACGACTGGGCTGTACATTTAGAAAGATATGCCTTGTTTAGGCAGGACAGAGAAAAAAGGAAATGGGGAGGAGTATGTGTTTATGTTAAAAAAGAATTGAAGCCAAATTTAAAAGAAGATATAACTGGCGATAGGGATGTTCAAGTGGAGGCATTATGGGTGGAATTAGGCAACAGGAAAGGGGGTAATGTCATTGTTGGTGTCTGCTATAAGCCACCAAATGCTAGCAGAGAGGAGGTGAGTCAACTTCATATGCAGTTGTCAAGGGCTACAAGTTTGGGGAGTGTGCTCATTATGGGGGACTTTAATTACCCTGACATTGATTGGTGTAGTGGAACTGCCATTACAGAAAAAGGCGATGAGGTTCTGAATTAGCTGCAGGATAATTTTCTCTCACAGGTGGTTGAGGTTCCTACTAGAAAAGGAGCTCGGTTGGATCTGGTAATATCTAACATCGTGGAGCACATTATAGATATAAAGGTAACTGGAGGCTTAGGGAATAGTGACCAATGAAATAGTGGACTCATCGAAAGGAAAATGTGCGCTGGGTTAACAAAGACTTTTAATTTGGGGAAGGCAAATTTTCCCAGGTTAAAAGCAGCTCTTCAGAATGTCAACTGGGATAATGTATTATCAGGTAAAGGTACTGAACAGAAGTGGACTGTGTTCAAGGGGATTTTAAGCCAGTTCACATCTAAATTTATACCCTTGAGAAATAAATGTAAATAAAATAAATCCGCTCCCATGTGGCTGAATTCTGATGTAAAGAGGCAAATGGAAAGGAAGAAAAAGCATTTAAAACCTTTCTGGCCAAGGGAACAGAAAAGGGCCTTTAGGGATTATAAAAACTGTAACAAGGAGTGTAAGAAAGCAATCAAACTAGCTAAAATTAATAATGAAGTTAGGATAGCTGAACAAAGCATCACTAAGCCTAAATTTTTTTAAAGTATATTAATAGTAAGAGGATGAGGACTGAGAATGTGGGCACTATTAATTAATGGGGATAAGTTAGTTGTGGAGGATGGCGATAAAGCAAATGTCTTGAATACTTTTTTTTCCACTGTATACACTAAAGAAGATCCAAGTACAGATATCATAGAGTATAGTAGCAATAATGGTATAAAAGATTTAAGTGCACGTTGGTTAACTGGTACATGAAAGAACTAAATAAGGTTAATACTAATAAATCTCTGGGACCGGATAAAATACATCCACTGGTACTTAGGGAGCTAAGTTCAGTTTTATCTAGGCCATTGTTTCTTATTTTTGCAGATTCCCTCATGTCCGGTGGTGTGCCTCTGGATTGGAAAAAGGCTGATGTTATTCCGGCCTTTTTCCGGGGAAATTACAGGCCTGTAAATTTAACTTCAGCGGTGGGGAAGATCCTGGAAAGTTTAATAAGGGAACATGTTCTAGAGACATTATAAGTAGTAACCAGCATGGATTTAGGAGGAATAGATCTTGTCAAACTAACTTGCTTGGCTTTTATGAGGAAGTAAGTAGAAATTTAGACTCAGTCCCCCATAGGCGACTAATGTATAAATAAGCTAAGGTCTGTTGGTCTGGGGAGTCACATTTGTACATGGATAGAAAATTGGTTAATGAATAGGATGCAGAGAGTAGTTGTAAATGGGGCTTCATCATTATGGACTAAAGTGCTAAGTGGGGTGCCACAGGGTTCTGTGTTTGGGCCGCTTCTATTTAATCTATTTATTAATGATTTGAAAAGTGGGTATTGTCAGCAAGGTTTCTGTGTTTGCTGACAACACAAAACTTTGTCGACCATTAAAAACTTCAGAGGATATGCAATCATTGCAGGGGGATCTTGATAAATTGTCACATTGGGCTGCTAATTGGCAGATGAGATTCAATGTTGATAAACGTAAGGTGATGCATTTTGGACTTAAAAATCCTTGTGCTGCTTATACTATAAATGGCTCTGTGTTAAGTGAATCCCTGTTGGAAAGGGATCTTGGAGTTTTGGTGGATAACAAACTTAAAGGTAGCAAGCAGTGCCAGGTGGCAACAGCCAGAGCCAGCATGGTATTGTCTTGTATAAAGTGAGGTATGGATTCAAGGGAGGAAAATGTAATTCTCTCTCTTTACAAAGCATTGGTAAGGCCTCATTTGTAATACGCAGTGCAATTTTGGAATCCTGTGTACAAAGAGGACATCTTTGAAATGGAAAGGGTTTAGAGAAGGGCAACTAATTTAATAAGGTGATTGGGGGAGCTTAAATATGAAGAGAGACTGGAAAAGTTACAATTATGTATGCTAGAGAAAAGGCACTTGCGTGGGGATATGATTACTGTGTATAAATACATTAACGGGCCATACAATAAACTATCTGGGGAATTGTTTACCAAAAGCGCATGTCAGAGGACACACGGACATCCCTTAAGACTTGAAGAAAAAGGGTTTAGGCTTCAAGCTCGGAAAGTGTTTTTCACTGTGAGAACGGTAAAGCTATGGAACTGTCTTCCAGTGGACATCGTTATGGCAGGTTCATTGGCCAGTTTAAAAAAAAAAGCTGGCTGAGTTTCTGCAAACAAGGAATGTTGCAAGTTACTGGTATTGATACATAAAGTAGAGTTTATCCAGGGAAATTTTCGATTGCCACCTGGAGTCAGGAAGGAATTTTTTCCCCCTTCATAAATTTGGTGGGGTTTTTTTGCCTTCCTCTGGATCAACAGTTAGGCAGGAAATGAGGATATTGCTAGATGGGTTGGACTGGATGGACGTACCGTATGTCTTTATTCAACCTCAAATACTATACTATACGATACTCCCACTGTGGAGTGTGCGCGTGTGCCAGTAGGGGTCGGCTTATCAGGCGGGCAGTGGGAGGAGGGTTGATGACGTGGAATTTGCGCTTCTTCTACCTTGATCCATGTCCTTACACTTGTCTTTTAATATATAGGATAGAAATGCAAAGAATGGAGAATTCATTTTCTGTCAATAGCATTTTTTAAAATAATGATTGGTAATCACATTTAATGAACCGGAAAATGGCCTCTGGCCAGGTGGGTGACATCAATAAACTTCAGAAAGAAAATAAGTCTTTGCTTTAATGTATTACATAAAATGGCTACATTATTTCTACTTACCCTACTGAAGCAAATGCCATAGTAATTGCCCAATTTTCAGCAATGTATTAAAGAAGAAATTAGAGATTTCAATTAAAACGTTCTTCTTTAAGGTCACAGCAGAAAATAATAAACCGATGATTAGTGAAAAGTTCACAGGCTTAGAGGATTATTTCTAAAGTAAAATTCTTCTGCCTTAGTCAATAGTGCAAGATCATATAGCCTTATGGTGAGGATATGTGTATGAAAAAAAACATATTACTGCAGTATGCAAAAGCAACTTAAACCTACTACAGGTGCCCATGTGCTATAGGTTCCGCGACACACTGATAATTGACCGATCTTGAGTATATTGCCCCTTTGCCCTCTGGCGTTAGCCTTATATCCTAATATATATACGGATAGTGCTAAACATACAATATCCTGAACCTATTAAGGTAAGATTAAACTCACACTTTAAACAGGTTGGTCTAGGTGTGGACACCCCAGTCCCCTCTCCAATACAATATCCTCATAGTGGAATGCTGTATACAATGTATTCTTATGTTACTAATACACCAGCAAACAATGCACTTATATTGATTTATCGCATACTCACTCGTCCACGTGGATGGCCCAGGTGCGTCTATCCGGGCCCTTCACAAGATCCCAAAACTTCAGACAATATTCCCAATTAAATGTAGGTAGCGCACACTGGGGAAAAAGCGTTCTGGATCCAATATGGTGCGTGTTAAAATGTCCTTTATTTCTTACAGATGGAAGTAACAAACAGAGAGCTACACTGGGTTGCCTGACAAATTACGGGCTGTAATGCTCTGTTAGTCATAGGCTATTCACCCATGCACTAACCCTTGTACTAATGGTCCTCGATTAGGAAGCCACACCTCCTTTTTGGGAGTGGAATCCTACGTCGGAACTGAATCATATTAGTACCCTGGAAACATATAAAAAACTATTAAAAACAGATCTATACTTGTTATTAAAAAACAAACACATAGTATGTCTTGTGCTCCAAGTAACATACTAATTACACTCTATTTTATAGGTGTTAGAAATACACTATTATAACTTATCCTTCCTCCTTACTTATAGAAAATCCTGCTACATGTGTAGTTGTTACACTGCAAACTGATACTTAAATATCTATGGTTACAGTTCCAGGGCTCTTGAGCCCCTAATACGATACTACTCAATATGACAAGTTACATACCAGATGGCATTAAGACCTTTAGGGATTCTTCTGTCCAAGGTCCAAATCCACCTCGCTTCTGCTTTTAGCAATGTTTTTTTCCTATCCCTTCCTCTCCTATCTCTATGGATTTGTTGCACCCCTTGCACCCCAAGTTTAGTTACATCCCCATTATTGCATGCTTTAAAATGCCTACCTCAAGGATTTTGCCCTTTTGGGGACAGATTTACAGTGTGAGAGGACCTCTTTCTCCAAACCCTCTTCTCCCTCCAAAATTCTCACATGTTTTTTTTTACTATATTAACAATTTTATTAAACTGAGGGCTGGATCTGTTTTTGACAACTATTTCTTTCCTTATCTGTTGTATTCAATTAGATCAACTGGACATGAAATGTAGTTCTTGAAGACGTTTCGCAAGTCATCCGACTGGCTTTCTGTCAGTCGTTCAGTCAAGTCATTCTGAATTGAGAAAGCCAGTCGGATGACTAGCGAAACGTCTTCAAGAACTACATTTCATGTCCAGTTGATCTAATTGAATACAACAGATATACCATGACCTGGATGAATGAGAACCTTCACAAGCATATTTCTTTCCTTCATGTATCATTTTCTTCCCTCCTTTTTCTCTAACAAGATATCTCTATCCAATGCTTCTGTTCTATTGCTAGCTTCGACTAGGATTTCCTCTTGATATCCCTTTGCTAATAGCCTGTTTATAAGTTTGTCTGACCCTTTCATTAAAATCTCCCTTAGTGCTACAATTTCTTTTCATGCATATCCACTGGCCATACAGGATACCTTTGATGCAGTGCGGGGGGTGGCAGGAGCTCTTATTCTTGTCACTCATCTTATAGCAATTACTCATGGAGATATCCTGTTACTACACTTTTATGGTCAGGTCCAGATTATTCACACCTTCTCTGCTACTATTCCAAGTAAATCTAAGATTCTATGGATTGATATTAATGATATCAATTACTTTGTGTAAATCCTTATTTGAACCCCTACAAATCCAAATGATATCATCTATACACCTTCTGTTCTGTATCACTGCACTGCCTTCAGGTAAGTTGTCTAGAATACCTGATAAGGCAGTATCTTCCCACCAACCCATGTAGAGGTTTGCATACGTGGCGGCCCCCTGCATTTATATTGCCAACAGATTCTTGTAGAAGTCATTCTGAATTCAGAAAGTCAGTTGGATGGCTAGCCAAATGTCTTCAAGAACTAAACTTTAAGTCCAGTTAATCTAACTGAATACAAAAGATATACACCTCTGAACCATTTGTTTTTTTTAGCACCTAATAAATTATTAATGCTATAAAGCTTTTTTGAGTGTGCCTCCCTTCAAATACAAATACGGCTTTGGTAGACAACCCTTCTGGCTCTGAACCCTTGGCTTTGATGGACTACCCTTATGGCTTTGAATCCATTGACTCAGCCTGGTATGTCTTAGCAGCGCAACATTCCCACCATTAGGGGCTCTGGTGAAAACCTGGATGTACTTCGAATCTGCTCCTCAGTATCGACAGAAACCAGTTCTGACATGATGCTGTGGGAAGAGATTATTTCATTTAGTAATTCATAGGATTAAAATAATGAAATGTTCAGATATCTGGTGTTATATCTAGTGGGTAATGATGAGTCTTATAAAATATTTAATTTATTAAATATTAACACACGAGATTACCATTACTGTCTTTTGTTAATCTAGGAGGCTGGTTATGAGGTATTTTGACTGCTTTTTTTTCTGCCTAGATACGGTGTAAAGATATTAGTAAGGAAGGTATTTGCCTCCATTACAGGGAACACTGGAGAGTACCTTGGAATAATATTTTCCAGGATATAAGAACTCCTAAGATGGTTAAGCAGCTAGTGCAAGCTTTCAGTAGAGAAGATAAGTAGACAGGCAGAAGGACTCTGTACAACCCAATATATTGAGGTGTTGCATTTATTTGCAGGTGCTACAGAGTCCTTATGTCTCTCTACTAATCTTCTCTATAGAAAGCTTGCATTTTGGATGCTAAGTATGGATAATTTTTTAGCAAAAGGAAGCTAAAGACAGGTGGAGGAGTTATTGAGTAGCTAGTGGTTAGCATGTAACAAATTTAGGAGTGCGCACACCGGGACTGGCCACCTTTTCAACAGATAACACTCTGGATGCAGGACTTCATAAAAGCTTCTTTATTCACATCATATCAGAAGCAGCTTACACAGATCTGACCTGACGCGTTTTGGACTACCTCAGTCCTTAGTCATAGGGCTGAGGTAGTCCGAAACACGTCAGGTCAGATCTGTGTAAGCTGCTTCCGATATGAAGTCCTGCATCCAGAGTGTTATTGAGACTGAGTGTGTGTCTCAATACCTAGTGGTTAGCATGACCTACCCTTTATGTTTTAGAACAGTAGCCGGTGTAAAGGTTTGGAGTGGTGGCTTTAATGTAAAGTGGCCCTTCTGAAAAATTTTCTGGCCCTCTGTCATAATGTCAATGAAAATGTTCTGCTCTCTATTAAAATCTGCAGCTTTTCGATCGCACTGTGTTAGATTGTCGCTTTGTCTTTTGTGTGTGTGTGTATATATATATATATATATATATATATAAGTAATTTTGCCACAGGAGTGCTCCCACAGCCCCCCTTTTGTGTATATATTGTAGCAGAGCTTCTCTGCAGGAAATTGACCAAGCTTCCATGTGGTAGTAGCACCCCCAACACGTCCCTTTAATTGGAGGTCTTATGCCTTGAATACTAAGCATTGAATGAAAGGCCTCTTCCGTCCTTGTTAAAAGCCAGTAGGCAGGGGGAAGTGATAGCCTGTAATACTAATCCAATGCAAGGTCAGGGAGACAACCTTCCCAAGAAAATGCAACCAAGCAGGGAGTGTCAGCCCAGATAAATGACCCAAGGTAAACTGTTAGGACCTTCCATACTGGGGTTGCCTTGATGTGGTTGAAAGGCTTTTCACTTTTATGCAGAAAATTGTAACTAAAAACCCCCATGTCTTTACTGTTTGCACTAGCATAGATATTATGATATATGGGGCCCAGGAATGTGCATTGATCATCTCTTTTCTTGTTTGTTCTAATGTTTTGGTCAGATCAGTAGCACTTCCACTATTTGTTTGTGTATATATATATATATATATATATATATATATATATAATTTTATTTTTTTAAATGCCTGGCAGGGCAATGCCTGGCAGGGCAAGAGGGAGAGCCAGGAGCAGGGGTGCTTCTGCACGTGGAGGGAGAGGGAGAGGAGAGCTTACTGAAGGCTCTGGCCAGGAGCTTCCTGGTTCTTCGCAGGGCAGCCGGGTAACTGTACCCGATATGTTTAAAGGTAGCCGTGCTAGGGCTATCCCTTCTGATCAAGGAAGGCGGGTATTAGAGTGGATTACCTAGCCTTCCTCATCCACCTCCTCACAGGCACAGAGCAGCTCCTTCCTTAACTGAGGCTCCTACTGTGGGCATGGACCCTGATCCTCTCTATCAGGAGTTTGTTGCCCACATGGCCCGTACCTTCGGGGATCCGGAGGAGGAGTCTCAGGATCTGTTTTTGCACACTATGTGTAGGGCTAGTGTGCTTGAAGAGGAGCCGTGCACTGATTCACAATCTTACCTGTCGCCCGAGGCGGAGGAATGTGCTCAGTGCACAGGGGGACACGCAGCAGTCTGTGAGCAGCCAGGGAACTAATGCAGGGGGTGAGGTTCCAGATGCTGCAGCACAGTGACACAGCCTCTAGTATTGAGGAGGGGGAAGTGGACGATGAGGTCACCGATCATCCATGGGTGCCCTCTGTGAGAGAGGAGGAGGATAGTGTCTCTGAGGGATGTTCCTCAGAGCATGAGCATGATCCTGAACCCAGAGGCAGGACTGGGGGCAGGGGCAGAGGCAGTGCACCTAGTGGTGCACGTGGAGGTATGGCACCAATGAGATCTGGTGCAGGTGCCCCACAACAGCAGGTATACATAAAGTAGAGTTGATCCAGGGAAATTTCCGATTGCCACTTGGGGTCAGGAAGGAATTTTTTCCCCTTCATAAATTTGGTGGGGTTTTTTTGCCTTCCTCTGGATCAACAGTTAGGCAGGAAATGAGGATATTGCTAGATGGGTTGGACTGGATGGACGTACCGTATGTCTTTATTCAACCTCAAATACTATAAACTATAACCCATGTATGCAGATTCTTGTGAATGTTCTCATTCATCCAGGTCATAGTATATCTGTTGTATTCAATTAGATCTACTGGACTTAAAGTTTAGTTCTTGAAGATGTTTCGCTAGTCATTCGACTGGCTCTCTCAATTCAGAATGACTTGTACAAGAATCTGTGGCAATTATGTACCCTGGAAAATCCCAATTAGCATATCACAGCCAGGTGTTAAGGGCGTGATTGGATAGTGGCTAAGAGGTGTTATAGGAACGCCCAGAGTAAGGTGTCAAAACAGCATTGTACATGGCAGACAGTTGGTGTCGAACCCCCACATAAATGGCCTCCTTAACACCTCTCTTGAACCAGTCATGCTCCTTTGTCAATATGTTAACATTACAATCTTCAAAGGTATGTCCTTTATCCTTAAGATAATACAGCAACTGCATCAACGTATGGCCCAGCACAAAAGAGCCAATTCTTCGGGTCAGGACTCAGCCATGTACCTGCATCTTAAGGATAAAGGACAATAACGTAGTGTAGTCTGTGATTGACCTGTACAGCAGTGATTTGGGTTTGATATCAGTCTTTAGTGTTACTGTAACTTTAACCAATAATTTTGAATGAAAATATGTCTGTTATGGGGCAATGAAAGATAGTCATTGTTATTATAATTATGAATAATTATTCATATCATTCGCATGACAGGGACTTATACATAGGAACAACATTTTTCCTCCCAGTTACACAGGTTCATATTACCATCAATAGCCACTAGTATTGCTGTTTGTCCTTTCATCTCATGAGTGGACATGGCCTCATCTACGTCACTGGAGATGTGTAACCCATTGCGTCTCATCCATTCCCGGTTGCCAATTAATACGGCGTAAGCTTCTGGAGCCTGGGAAGCTATAGAACAAAAAGGAGGAAGATTATACAAACCAGCCAAAATTTTCATCTACAATAAAAACATGATACTCAGGATAGTTATATTAAATAGTGTTAGAGCGTGAACAAAGGCATCCATCCACTGCGTCCAAAATGTTTACCCTACCCATAATTCCAAACAGTTTACGCAAGGGCAAAAAACCCAGTATAAAAGCAGATTTAAAAAATGCTCCCTGACCTGGATCAACCAAAGCTATACGTATTTATATCAATCATTTTTAATATAATTTAGTTTTGGAAACTTATCTAGCCCATTATTAAAGCTATTTAATGAACTTTCCATTACCACATCTGCTGTAAGAAAGTTCCACAGTTTCACCATTCCCACTGTTGAGCTGAACCCTGTTTGTCTATTAATAAATATATTTTTTAATATATTTTTAATAGTCCTGTAAGTGCAGTAATCGGTTTATGTTATTTTTCACACTTAAAGAATTCTGAGTGTAAACCATTTATCTGTTTGTAGCACTAATCGTGCTGCTGTATAAATATGTCCCAAAATGTTGGTTGCGCAAGAAATTACATCTGAACTAGTTTAAGATCTTTGAGTGTGAATTTCCTTTAAATCACAAGTCAGGTTCATTCAGTGTTAAGATGCCCATACACTATGTACCTTCCAACATCCTTTTAATGTTCTTCTCATGATCGCCAAAGGAACGCCTGACCTGTTTTCCAACTGACTTGACTTGCAATTACAAAATGAATGGGCCAAATGGGAACTTTGTGGAAACGTTGAAATGCAAGAACTACTGTTCCAAGAATCCACTAGAAATACATTAGATTTAACTTATGTCAAATGTATCTAATGTCTAAAATGTGTATAGCTAGAATTACCTTCTGTTTCTATGCTTCACTTTATTATTGTACAATACAATCATGTAAGTTGATAATGCTGGTTATAAACTAGGAACTTACCCAGCATGGTCCGACATTCCCACTTTCTTTGTGCAATGTCAGAAGAACCCTATAGGCTCAGTCTTTATCGACTGCAAAATGATTGGGCCAAAACAGGGAAAGTTGCAGGAACAGCACAGAATCGTAGAAACAGCTGTGTACATCCAGCAGAGCTCTTATTTTGTCTGAAAGCCACCAGTCACTAACCTTACCAGAGAAATGTGTGTGCTGTACTAAATTCTCATTACTGCTCCTGATCAGAATATATATATAATTAACATTAGAGCAATACCTAGAAATTCAGGTGTGATGATCAATGAGCTTTCGGGTGTATTGTTTATGTTATTCCTGTGTGAATTCTGTTCATTTAATCCTTCTTCATTTTGCTCAAGGATACTTTCAATGTTGTTCACTTTACAGCTGATTCCACATCCTGGGACGGCCTGGAAATCGGTGCAGTACCCTAAAGTGTCTGTGCCAAGTTCCTAGAGTTGAGGTAGCAGTAAAATCCATTAGTCAGCTTCATTATGTGTTAGATACAAACCCTAGTACAGCAGTTTGGAGGTTCTAAATGGATGTTTCCTGACATGTTGGTACCTAGAAAAATATGGGGCAGATGCAATAAGAAGTTAAAAAAACATTGCCATTGCTATTTGGTTTCTACAGGTTAATAGCACATGCTATCTTGCACCTTTTATTGCATTGGCCCCTATATGTTTAAACCAACATGTAAAATGCATTGTTTCTCTTTAAATGAAAGCCTAGTTCCTGTCTTCTGGGTGCCATTATTAGATACATTGTAACTGGAATGCTACAGTGAAACTGCACCAAACAAATAATATGTGGGTTTAATCTATACACTGTAGACATTTTTTCTGATTTCTGATAATATAAATTAGTGGAGATCAAGGGTCAAATGAGCTATGGCCTTACCTCCTTGCAGTACTTTGCAACCGCCATTCCCAGTGGATGTTCGCTGCTGGCTTCGGCAGTCCCCACCACAGCAAGCATCCTTTTCAGGGACATCCTCCACACGTCACTCAGTAACAGAACCCTCATGACCGTAGGCACCCCGTGGGTTATGGTGCCAGTCTTGTCAAACATCACTGCCTTTATCTAAATACAAAAGAACACAAATGCGCTATTAATGAGTTTTACAGGATACATCATATAATCAATCCCTAGAACATATTTTGTGGCTCCTTGTTTTCTCTATTAACCTTTCTGTTTATTTGTTTTTTAAAATCATTGTTTGGCTATAGGTTTAGTAATATTGGCAGGGTTATTCAATAAAAGTTCTTATCATTAAAAATGGTGCTAATTTTGCCCCAACCAATCAGATGTTAGCTTTCAAATGTTAAGTAAAATTTGATTGGTTAGGGCAAAATTAGCACCATTTTAAACGATAAGAACTTTTATTGAATCTCCCTGTGTGTGTGCCAATGAATGAACGAATGATCTCTATCAGACATCACAGGCTTTACAAACCTACTGGGATATTTTTCTAAAATAAAACAATAATGAATTGGTTAACAGACCTTGTGAGCCATTTCCAGGGGTTCTCCACCTTTGATAAGGATGCCATTCTGAGCAGCAACACCTGTGCCAACCATCACTGCTGTAGGTGTTGCCAAACCTAATGCACAGGGACAGGCAATGCTGAGCACTGTAATGGAGGTCTGAAATGCCACCCGTATTATCACCTCTGTTTTTGAAATATTTTTATTATAACTCTGTAATGATGAGAAAAAAAAAACATTAACAGAACAGACACTGCATTAGGTACCGTGAATGTAATGGTGGGGATGGAATGGAATTACCCTCCCCCGTGGATGTTTTTTTAGTTGTAAACAAACAGAAAAGAATTACACTGATGAATTAAAGGAGAACTATGGTGTGTATAATTTTTTTTAAAAGGTTAAAATTAGTAACTGGGGCAGAGAGATAGGATTGGTACTCTCTACCAGCCTGAATAATACTGCTTCTGCCAGGCTTCCTGAGTGCTTCAGCACTATCTTAAATACATGAAGGCCCAGGACACTAACCTGGCAGAGAAAACTGTGCTGTAGCTCCTTAACAAAACAATATTGGGAGGTAGGCGTAATCAATCCTACCTCTGTGTCCCCGGTACTTTTCATTTATAAAAAGTTAATTTTTACAGTATATTTGTCCTTTAAACCTTATACATGTAAGCCTGTGTAGATGAGGTTTGACACCCCACTGCATACAAGATATATAGATGCCCACTCTTGACAAAATGCTTTTGGTATTAAAAAAGTCATTGATACTTTTAAGAATAGAGTCATTTATAACCACAATTTATATATATAACAAGGGTACAAAGAGATAATTATAACGTATTAGTGACTGAGCACATGCAGGGAGATTCACCCAGAGCCGCAAATGCTCTGGGCAACTCTCCCGTACGGGATTTACCAGAGGATGCGTGGCTCTGGGGGAATCTCATCCGCACGTAAGTATTTAACGCCAGATATAGCTAAGACCCGCGCAGCCTCTGGTAAATGACTTTGCGGCGAGTTCCTCTTCCGGGACTAGCGCAGCCGCCACAAAGCAAGACTTAGCGTCGCGCTAACCGATCGTAAATTGTTTAGCGTGACGTTAAGGGGAGAAAGGAGCGCTGTGCGGCTGTGAATTCCCCTGATGGAATCTATCAATCGTATTTGCCCAATCAGTTTTGGCATAGATTTTTCACTGCATTATAAATATAAATAAACTTACTGGGAAGTATTTAACTATGATATCGAAATTTACAAAGCCGATTGTGATCCAAATCACCAAAGTCAAAACTGAAATACAGATGATAAAGGGAACAAAGTATCCGCTGATTTTATCAGCCAGTTGCTGGATTGGTGCCTGTAACAGAGCAGAAACTCAATTCATGACCCAACTCTAAACGTGAACAGATGTAATTAGGGACACAGCTACTTTTAGAGTGTAACGTTTCTTCTTATAGAACAAGGCAGTGGTTCCATTACCCACTAGAGTAGCCTAGCCTATAGGGGTAGAGGGATGTGGAAGTTAGGGAAACTAAATTATCCCACAACTGCCATGTTTTTATTATTTCCAACCTTGATCCTGTATATGATTATAATAACTCTTCACTAGCAATATGATAATGCCAGCTACAATTACAACTACATAATTATGTTTCCACTTAAAAAAAATTACGATTCACCACTTTATATGGGAGCAACCAACTAGTGTTTTTTAGGGTATTATTAGGGTATTATTATTACTATTATTATGGATTTATACATATTACATACACAGATAATACATAATAAAAGTACACAAAGTGATGAGTAACTTAGTTGTAATTTGAAAAATAGAAGATAGATACCCAGAATTCCAAATTGGGTGCCCCACACATTTTACACACACCATCCTTTTAACAGCTTGCTTGTATATTGTTAAAGCCACATGAATTATGTGAATAGTAACATATGTGGAAGACTCTATGATGGGAACAGCCTTCGGTTTTACCTTGGACATCTGTGCTTCCTCCACAAGTTTAACAATCTGTGCCAGAGTGGTTTCAGATCCAACATGTGTGGCTTCTACTAGCACTGAGCCATGTGCATTAATAGACCCGGCAATAACCAAACTGCCAGGCTTCTTCCTCACTGGCATAGGCTCACCTACAAGGCAATTCCATGAATACATAAGGTTTGCATACGAAAAAGACCAAAATGTTTAGATAATTGTCACTGTATTAAGATTTAATTACAGAGGTATGGATGCTTTGATCTGCATTGATGGATTGCATTGCACCCTATGTTGGATTTGTTTTTGGAGTGGATCTCAAACCTTTTTCAAAGTTCTTACAAGGTGTCTATATTCTGCCAGGACCCTTTCATTTGTATAAAAGATATCTTTAAGGGCTAGGCCAAGTTAAACTGAGAAAGACACTCGGATGAAGTCTTTAAATTTCAATTACTAATAAAGTCCAGTTGAAAAGCCTTAAAAGTATTCAAAATGACTGATAATTCAATTATTTGGAATATTTTTAATTATGCTTTTAAAGGTAACATCTCCTGAAATTAGTTAGATTTATCTGTCCCATTTTCTGCTGCATTGTGATACTGTAAAACTCAAAAATATAGTCCTACCCCCCCCCTCAATAGAAATGTCCTGCCACTTAGAATGGGTGAACCTTACCTTAAGCAAACATAGCAAATATCTTTATGTTAATAAATCAAAGGTGTGTATACATTGCATAACAGAACCCTTGTCAGACATGTATAAAGGAATAATGGATATTTTGTTTGAAAAAGTTCCTGTTCTTTCACAAACAATTTCTGACTTTCTTTTCCTCTGCTACATTAGAATACTAAAATTAATATTTTTATTGGGTACTATCAGTTACTAATCTAGGACACATTAATCTGGTCATATATATCCCCTAGTTCTTTGTGTTCAAGAACTGAGACCAAACCAAATTAATATGAGAATACAATATTATTCCATGATGACATTTCGCTAGTCATCCGACTGGATTTCTCAATTAAGAATGACTTGTACAAGAATCTGTTGGCAAACAACACACTGAGGCAACAATTGGTACACCTGAAAGACCCAGAACTGAAACACAAGAAAAGCAACATTCATATACGCAGTGCAGTGAAGACTGTTCTGATTTGTATGTGGGGGAGATCAAACAGCAGCTGCATCAACGTATGGCCCAGCACTGAAGAGCCAATTCCTCAGGGCAGGACTCTGAGGAATTCAAACATACCTTTGAAGATTGTAATGTCAACATCTTGACAAAGGAACATGACTGGTTCAAGAGAGGTGTCAAGGAGGCCACTTATGTGAAAAAAAAAAACAAGCCTGAATAGAGGTGGGAGGGTTCGACACCAACTGTCTGCCATGTACAATGCTGTTTTGACACTTTACTCTGCGCAGTTTCAATAACACATCTTAGCCACTATCCAATCATGCCCTTAACACCTGGCTGTGATATGCTAATTGGGACTTTCCAGGGTACATAATTGCCACAGATTCTTGTACAAGTCATTCTGAATTGAGAAAGCCAGTCGGATGACTAGCGAAACGTCTTCAAGAACTAAACTTCAAGTCCAGTAGATTTAACTGAATACAACAGATAGTAACAAAGCTTGATTAAATGTTTAAAGGAAATTAAATAAATACCTGTGATAAGAGACTCATCAGCCATTGAGTTTCCTTCAATAACCTTTCCATCGACAGGAAATTTGCCCCCAGGTACAACCTTGACAATATCTCCTCTTTGAACTAATTCTACAGCCACCTGCTCTTCCCTGAGTTATGCAAAAGACAGAGATGATCCAAGTTAATAGAGGTTCAGATGATATAAGGAAAAAATATCCAATTCTTTATTAGGGCTATTTCCTTCACTGCTCCACAGAACTGCACGAATAGAACAGCTAGAACTATTCCCAGTTTTTTAAATAAACTTGATACACACAATAGTTTTTCTTTAAGATCAGCATGGTAATTACATGAATAACATGGACAATGAGGTCTCAGGATCTGAATTTGTTTTCTTAACCAATTTTGTGGCTGGGACCATAAATGTAGGGAACAGCAGCAGCCACAACTTCGAGTATATGAATTCCATAGATTTGTTTTACGCAGGGGTATGTTTAGAGGTGGAATTACAAGTATCCAGAATCCCCCTTATCTGTTTATACATAGTTAACTTCTTTTTGGCACTTTGAATATTGATATGCTATATGCTATGTATCATTAAACTTCACCCTGATTCCCCCTTGCTAGCATCCTGCTGAGCCCCTCGCTGAATTCATCAAAAAGGAGTGTCAGTTACAAGGTGAAACTGATAGAGCCTGCACAATGACACAACTATGCTCTTGTAATCATGCTTATTGTACTGAAAGCATGAACTGAACTACAAAATCTTATGTAGCTATCAATTAACCCTTTTAATATAGTTTCTGCTCACACTGTGCTAAGGTCTGCAAGAGAGAAAGTGAGCATCTGCAGAGGCAAGGCAAGGGAAATGTACAGCACAGAAGACATTATTTAAAGGGCATAGAATAAAAATGTGTATATTTAATAAACAACCACTTTTTAATATACTTACCTTTTTTTTATAGGAACAGTTTATTGTAATAAAATAACATAAAATGGACAGAGGTAAGCATCAATACCGTAATAAACTTGTACTGTGTACAATAATTTCAGAAAAGGTAAAAAATAAAGTTATATAACAATATTTTCTAAATTGTTGACAGTCATTGGTATTCTAGTTGTCTACTGTTTTAAGTAAAACACAGAGTGGTTATTTGGAAGAAATACATAAGGGAAAACAAAACCTTCTTATCTATACAAGCAGAGTCCTATAAATTACTCAGTTGAGGATAAAACGAACATACGGTACATTGTTTTGTAGTCCTATAGCACACAGCACCTGCTTTAAGGTCTTGTGTTAAATGTTTCTGGGGTTGAATCCTATCTAATCCAAATCTTTGAATATTTGGTAGGGCAACACCTGTTGGTATATATTAATTTCTTATAGGGTAGTGCTGCATTAACTGCAGCCTTCCACTAAATGAAAGTAAGGGATAGAGCTTGTATCCAGGTCCTTATCAGCAATCTCTTAGCTGTAGGTAGAATGTCATAGAGTAATGCTACCAAAAACTTGTCCAAGGAGAAATTTACAACAATACCTAATATACAAGCATTGATGCCTACGCCACGGTAAATCGGTCATACCTAAAGCTACAGAAGAGAAGCCTCCTCTGTTGTTGTGTGGCACATAAATTTCACATACAGCAGCAGATGAGGCGTCTCCTAGCCAGCAAGGGATGTAGTTTAAGTAATACTAGAATTGTCTTTAGTAGAGGTAATGGTGTATGGGGGGGCGGTATGATTAAATACATACATGTCCTTTAATATGAGAGTAGCCTTTAAAGGAGAATGTAGGCATGATGCTGTGCTGTCTGTGTAACTGCTTATAAAATCCATTCTGGAACCCTCCTATTGAAATATATGTAACTTTTCTTTTTAACATAAGGTGAAAAAAGGAACTCACTTTATTATAGTTTGGTTTGATCCAAATGTAATGACTGTGGCCTCTGTTGCTTGTAGAGATATTAGCTTGGCAAGGGCTTCCGAGGTTTTGCTCTAAGTGCAAGAATAATATGGTGAAAACATATTGACATTGCCCAATTTAAATCCCCCTACTATACCAGTAGTAGGGACCAGAAAATGTATCTGCTTTATAATTTCACCTGCTCTATAACTGCAAAGTGCTCAGTGATATCTTTTAAAGTTACACTGTATTGGTGCAGAACAGGAAGGTCATTTTATTTCACCATTGGTCTAGGGTTGTGAAAGGGTAAACAAAGCTTACAGCAATATGATGTCACTGGAAAACTATCATGCCAGAACAAATAAATCTGAACGAATAGAACATTAGGCGGGTGCCAACTAAAAAGCACATATAGTCAAAATACACTAAATAATTCATACAAGTGTATTGGTTTTAGGAGATCAAACAATCCTGTTTATGTAAAATAACACTGCCACCAGCAAGACATACCATTAATCTGTTTGTAAAATAATGCAATGTGGGTTGGGTTAGAAGTAAGATAAACCTTTGTAGTAATGAAACCCTAGAATTAGAAGATTTCCTAAGAATGAGCCTAGATACCTTTGCAATATGTTCAAGCCACCTGCCCAGGGCAATGAACATGAACAGCATAGGAGGTGTATCAAAGAAGGTGTCAGGGCTTGTTTCAGCTTTCTCCCCCATAGCCACAGCTAGGATAATCACAGAGTAAAAATAGGCAATAGTGGTGGCCAGGACAATTAGTACATCCATGTTTGTTGACTTATGCTTGAGAGATTTGTAGGCCTGGACGTAAAAATACCATCCACCGAGCGTCTGTTGTGAAGACAAATAATAAGAATTGTGTTTTGTTTAACTTGCTACAATATATATACACAATATGTTAAAGTCACGTATGAGCAGTGCTACAAACACTGTACAGGGCCTTATTCAATAAGAACATTTTGCCTGAGCTGTTAATTTGCCTCCTACCTCCCTGACAAACATTTCATTTAAAAAAAATCATCATAGACGTCCTTTAAGTGCACAATCGTAATAATAAATCCAAAATATCAACGCAAATAGTATGGCAAATGACTTGGCAAAATATACCAGCATCTCACCATTCATTGTGAGTCCTAATTAAAAGGGCTAAACTATTTTTTTCAGACTTATATATTTGAGCTGATCACGCACACCACACATCATGGTTTCAGGCCTGGCACTGGGGAGGCGTGTGAGTCAGGGGCCTGCAGGGGGCCCCAGGCACAGGGCAATGTAATAAAAGTTCTTGTTGTTAAAATGGTGCTAATATTGCCATAACCAATCAAATGTTAGCTTTCAAATGGAAGCTATTCTGATTGGTTGGGGCAAAATTAGCACTATTTTTAACTTTTATTACATCGCCCTGTAGGGATCCCAGGACTCTTTGCTGAGAAACACTGTTCTACACTGTAAGCTGTATGTAAGCTGTAATAAATTATTTAGTTTATATGCAAATTGAAGTGTATCTCATTATGTCATGTATTGACAGTTTACAAACAATATCTAATTACAATTCATTTGTAAATGTAACAAAATTTACCTGTACAAAGGTGCAGAGTATAAAGAAAACAAGATTTATTACTGATAATCCAGGCAGAATATTTTTGTCCAACACAGAATTATTGTGGTGATCTTTGTTAGTAAATAACATATATAGCATGAGGATTATAACAGGGATTCCAAATATTAGACTGAACAAAAATGAATTTCTCCACCTGAAAAAGATAAAGCATTATTAGCACATACCAATACATACAATATATTTTATTTGTTATAGTATCCCCATAGACTGAATGCTTCATATTGACCAAAGTTTTAAAAGGGTCAGGATTAATATAAATGTTGCAGTAAGGGCTAGGCCACACTAGTGCGTTTTACACGCGTTTGCGCACACATTTTGCATTCATGATTGCGCCCGCGATTTTCGCTAAAATGGGGAGCATTTTGGTGCGTTAACGCATGCGTTTCCATAACGGAAAACATCAAAATCGCATGCGCAAACTCATTCCCTGTGTGTTGCAGTGTGGCCTCAGCCTAAACGTTTTTTCAGAGTGCCTATATTTTCTGCCAGCAGTTTGCATTGGTTTGCTGGTTGCATTTAAGAACTGTAATAATCAGTGTTTTGTACAGTTCACACAATGGTTTCATATGTGGTCTAACTTTACAATTAAATGTTTCTTGTAGAATGAGCAGTAAGGGTAAGGATACGTGGAGTAGCTCTGAGGGTCCATTAGTAAGCAGATATTTTACTATGAGTTGTGGCATGAGACACAGAATGAGTTAAATGGGGTGCAAGATGGCCAATAAGATCACACAGACCATCACTACTGGATATCAATAAGATTCATTAGGTTGATTGGGTGCCTATGGATATAATGACAGTAATCTGATTCTTAGTTTTACAAAATGACCTAAGCCATGTTTTGGAGTCTAAAATCAAAGACTAAATTCTACGCAACATAATGCATCAGCTGGTCAGATTGACAGTAAATGTCCTTTTTTGCTCTGATCAAGCAGTCCATCAATAGGAAAAGTAAATCATAATCAATTTTTGACAATTTGAGTCAACAAATCAAAACATCTCAATCCATGTATTTCCAGCCTAAAGCTGGCCATACACCAATTAAACATTTGTTCTAATGAGTGTGTAATTGGCTTTAACATCTAACTATCCAAGTTACCTGCAGAGTTCCCGCAACGTTCCCCAGTCGGAGTATACTTTACGGTCAACATTACAGTTGTGTTTATTAGCAGGTATGGGGTCTGCAAATATGAGCATTTTTGACCTGATACATTCAGTAATAACAGCACACTTCTAAGCAGAACAAGCACACCAAATCCCTTCTGTGGTACATCATTTGTCTATAGTTCACATTAACTGAAAGTACATCTTTCTGCTTCTTATACCAGTAACTTACTGTTTTATTTCTGCCTTGTGGTCTAGATTGTGAGCTGTTGGATCTCTCTTTGCCAAACAGGCTTGAAAACCAATTCCCTAAAAAAAGACAGATGTATCTTAATCAGTGTGCAAGTTAACATTGTGAGTAGACTATGCACTTAATTAGAAGTGTGAAATAATTATCTTTTTCAATTCTGTTTCTACAAGGACATATCCGTCATGATGTTTCCTCACTCCTTTGCTCGCAGTTGCAGGCTCTTCCGGGCTCATGCATCAGTCAGGGATGTGACGGGTGATGTCATGGCCAATGACTGCAGCATATTCCCTGATCTTTCACTCCTGAACACTGCATATGAGCCTGGATATCTCCTTTTAAATACAGAATTGAACTGGGTAAGTATCCTAGTTTTTTGGGGGGAGGGGGGGTTACTCAAATACAGATTCTGATATGCTGGTGGAAATGCCCTTTAATTTATTAATTGGGCAATAACTGTGTAGATCAAACACAGCTACAATATAATGTACACTGTTGTACACATTACAGTCAAATACTTTGAAGATGCATAACAAAAATGCATGTAAAGGTGATACCTTTATTGTATATCTCAGATATTGCTAGCAACATTTTTGAGCAGTATAGATCATTAGTAAAACAAATTGGGATATCGGGGAATTTAAGTACAAGCAGTGGAAATGGTCAGATGTTACTGTGTTTCTTTCTGCCTTCCTTGTACTGTATACCTTACATTATACATAACATTGAAATCAGTTGTGGAAGTAGACCATGGAAGAGAATGAAGATGGTACCTCGATAATTCTTATTATATCTCGCGGGCCAATAACTTCTGGATCAAATTTGACTTGGGCTTTACAAGTGGCGAGGGCCACAGATGCTTGAATGATGCCAGCAGTTCTCATCAATCTGGATTCAATGTTGTGAACACATGAAGCACATGTCATTCCTGTAACCTGAACATGGAAAGGGATTTAATGCAGTGAGGAACCATGGCACGTCACTTAAATATTCGATCACAGAATCTATCAAAGAGCGAAGAAGACCAGACATTTTATAGTTCCCTGTCCTGGCCCATACATTCAAATTACAATGTCATTCACAATGTCAATCACAATGTCAAAATCACAATGTCAATCACAATGTCAAAATCACAATATCAATCACAGATTGGCCCAAATGTCTTGGTAACATTGGGAGGAATGTTTCCTAGTGGTTCCTAATGGCCAGCACAGCAATACTGTCCTATAATCAGATGATTCAGTTTTTCTTGACATCTATATAGATTCCTCAGACAATATTAATACGTGGAGAATAATGAACGGATATCTGAGAGAGATGCATAATTAACAAGGTACTTATGAAAAGAATTAGAACTTATGAATGGAGCACCTAGCTTTGTGTATCCATATAGATAGGCTAGTTACTATATATACGAGCATAATAAGCCTTTTGATAGGTAGTTGGGAAGAATTATATAAATTATGTAAATGAACCACAAGTCATTACTCACAGTGAGCTCAATGTTTCCATCAGCAGCCACACAGTCTTCCATAACTGATGCTCCAAATCCCAAGTTTTCAATTAGCTGTGCTATTTCCCCAGGCTGAATTCTGTCTGGTTTATATTTAACCTCTGCTTTCCCAGACATTAGTGCTACAAGAACCGTTACAATCCCTACAAAGAAAAAAGGAAAATTAAGGCAATAAATAGCCTTACCGCTTTAATTTGAATGAATTCCTAGCTTCCTAAAATATGTGATGGTGAATGGTCTCCATTTTCTTCTACACAATTGACCTAATCCCCATTCCAATCTAATAGCTGTGACAGTAAGGACCAGTTACCAGTCAGTGCCCACAGTTAGATCTTATAGTGGAAGTGCTACTGATCTGACCAAAACATTAGAACAAACAAGAAAAGAGATGATCAATGCCCATTCCTGGGCCCCATATATCATAATATCTATGCTAGTGCAAACAGTACAAACATGGGGGTTTTTAGTTACAATTTTATGCATAAAAGTGAAAATCCTTCCAACCACGTCAAGGTAACCCCAGTATGGAAGGTCCTAACAGTTTACCTTGGGTCATATATGGGGCCCAGGAATCTGCATTGATCATCTCTTTTCTTGTTTGTTCTAATGTTTTGGTCAGATCAGTAGCACTTCCACTATTTGTTATAAAGTAATTTTTCCACAGGAGTGCTCCCACAGCCCCCCTTTTGTGTATATATTGTAGCAGAGTGTCTCTGCAGGAAGATTGACCAAGCTTCCATGTGGTAGTAGCACCCCCAACACGTCCCTTTAATTGGAGGTCTTATGCCTTGAATACTAAGCATTGGATGAGAGGTCTCTTCCCTCCTTGTTAAAAGCCAGTAGGCGGGTGGAAGTGATGGCCTGTAATACTAATCCAATGCAAGGTCAGGAAGACAACCTTCACAAGAAAATGCAACCAAGCAGGGAGTGTCAGAGAAGATAAATGACCCAAGGTAAACTGTTATGACCTTCCATACTGGGGTTACCTTGACGTGGTTGGAAGGCTTTTCCCTTTTATGCATAAAATTGTAACTAAAAACCCCATGTTTTTACTGTTTGCACTAGCATAGATATTATGATATATGGGGCCTAGGAATGTGCATTGATCATCTCTTTTCTTGTTTGTTGTAATTAAATAATAAGACACAACCCAACGTTGTACATAAATATGCGTGTGTGTGGTACTACAATGAGAATGATGGATACTATCAGGGAGATGTAATAATAAAAGTTCTTATTGTTAAAAATGGTGCTAATTGTGCCCCAACCAATCAGATGTTATTTACCATTTGAAAGCTAACATCTGATTGGTTGGGGCAAATTTAGCACAATTTTTAACGATAAGAACTTTTATTACATCTCCCTGTATGTATATATATGTAGCAGATGGTACCCTAAATCTATCTCAAATACAACAAAGTGAATAGTTTAGACACAATGTAGTTAAAAGGCAGAAGAGGGCAGAGTCTATTATAAAACAATGAAAGTTGGTCCGGGTAACGAAGCCCCAGATGATTAGTATAATCCACCTCTCCGGGGCCAATACACTCTTAACCTTCCAATTGGAACACATTAGATTCACTCAACACTTGTGTTCTGTGCAGCCAGCCCCTAGCATGCCTCTCGGTTCTGCGTAAGTGTCCACAATCAGTGTCCACAATCAGAAGTAGAAGCGTGCACACTGAAAAACCAGAACAACTTCCCACTGCAGAATACAATATGTGGGTTGTACTACCTGTACCCTTAAGTCAAGGATTAGGGAACACATGAGGAATATTACATTATTATTTAACATTTAAAAGCTAACATCTGATTGGTTGGGGCAAAATTAGCACCATTTTTAATGATAAGAACTATTATTGCATCTCCCTGCATGTTTATTGGTACAGGGCATCCAAAAGATGTTAACATCTATAGAAGGCAGAAAAGGTGGCAATATGGAAACAGCCTTATTCAAAGCCGAGGTCCGGTGGATTTTCTTTTACACACTAGGGTACCTTGGGGTCTAAATAGTAGCTTTGATATTACTGGTATTGTTTGTTAAATTCCCCCCCATATCTATAATGTATTTGCCATGTTTGTTTCATGTAAATTTATTAGTAGGCATGTACTGTATGTTAACGTATTGCCTATTAAGTGTAGCCAGATCTTTCATTCCAAAGTTGGTTCATTTATTTATATTTATATTCATGCTTTATATACATTTATTTGTGTTTATTGGGTTTGGTTAAGGGATTTTGATATGTATACATTTATGGTGGGTGACTCATTAGGGGTAACTTCTTGTGTGTGTTTTCTACAGGTATCTTACATGTTTTTATTTTCAATGTTTGTACCCTTAAATTTTAAGGGGCGTTGTCCCCTATTTAAAAGGATGCTCGTCCCGACCCAACTTGTCTCTCCCTATGATTAAGTGCTTCTGCACGAAACACGTCAGGTGACACCTGAAGTTCAGGCACTGATGTTATAATAAAGCTATATATTTTTACTTACATGGAGTCTTGGTTTTTCAGTGTGAACGTTCCTACTACTTTGATTGTGGACACTTGTTTGCTGATGACAAAAAACTTTGTCGACCATTAAAAACTTCAGAGGACGTGCAATCGTTGCAGGTGGATCTAGATAGATTATCACATTGGGCTGCTAAGTGGCAGATGAAATTCAATGTTGATAAATGTAAGGTGATGCATTTTGGACTAAAAATCCTTGTGCTACTTATACTATAAATGGCTCTGTGTTAAGTGAATCCCTGTTGGAAAGGGATCTTGGAGTTTTGGTGGATAACAAACTTAAAGGTAGCAAGCAGTGCCAGGCGGCAACAGCCAGAGCCAGCATGGTATTGTCTTGTATAAAGAGAGGTATGGATTCAAGGTAGGAAAATGTAATTCTCCCTCTTTACAAAGCATTGGTAAGGCCTCATTTGGAATATGCAGTGCAATTTTGGAATCCTGTGTACAAAAAGGACATCTTTGAAATGGAAAGGGTTCAGAGAAGGGCAATTAAATTAATACGGGGATTGAGGAAGCTTGAATATAAAGAGAGATTGGATAAGTTACAATTATGTATGCTAGAGAAAAGGCGCCTGAGTGGGGATATGATAAATAAATTAACAGGCCATACAATAAACTATCTGGGGCATTGTTCACCAATAGAACATGTCAGAGGACACGAGGACATCCCTTAAGACTTGAAGAAAAGAAGTTCAGGCTTCAAGTTCGGAAAGGATTTTTCACTGTGAGAACAGTAAAGCTATGGAACTGTCTTCCAGTGGACGTTGTTATGGGAGGTTCATTGGTCAGTTTTAAAAAAAAGCTGGATGAGTTTCTGCAAACAAGGAATGTTACAAGTTACTGGTATTGATACATAAAGTAGAGTTGATCCAGGGAAATTCCAACTGCCATTTGAAGTCAGGAAGGATTCTTTTCCCCTTCATTATTTGTTTTATTTGCCTTCCTCTGGATCAACAGTTAGGCAGGTAATGGGGGTATTGCTAGATGGGTTGGACAGGATGGACGTATGTCTTTATTCAACCTCAAAATACTATACATGCAAGGAAAAAAATATCCACTCCTTGCCAGAAAATGTAATATATAGTGTGTACTTTTACCAAAGAAAGACCGTGGGTCCCAATCTTAGGGTGATGCACTTTGACAACGTCCATTCAGCCCTGCAACTGCCCCTACATACAGTATATGTCTGAATATAAGAAGAGTCCTGCTAATGTCCCTGCTTACAGTTTTTGTCTGAATATAGGTAAATAGAGTCCAGATTCTACCCCTAAAACATGTCTGAATATAGGTAAGATACTGCCCTTAAAACATGTCTGAATATAGGTAAGATACTGCCCTTAAAACATGTCTGAATATAGGTAAGATACTGCCCTTAAAACATGTCTGAATATAGGTAAGATACTGCCCTTAAAACATGTCTGAATATAGGTAAGATACTGCCCTTAAAACATGTCTAAATATAGGTAAAAAGAGTCCAGCTCACCATCTTTCTTTTTAAGGTTCCTCTCAATGTTTCCTACACATGATGCACATGTCATTCCTGTGATCTCCAGAAAACATTTCTCAGGTGCAGCCTCCTGTGTGTAATTGGTCAGGCCTGAGTTTGATTTCTTGACATCCATAATGTGTCCCTGTTCCCCATGCATCCTTTTTGTAGAATGCATGTTTTCTTCTTCTCTTGTGTTATCATGATAGGAAGGAAGGGTATCTGGATAATATAAAACACACAGAATTACAGTACATGTTTGCCAATACATGGGATACTCACATACAATCAATGAACAAGCAATGTTCTAAAATAATTCATTTCATACAAACTGGAACAGTGATAATTTGTGTGATTAGGATGTTAATAATAGAACTTAAGAGAACTTAATTAAAATAATATATAATATATAAGCATAGGATCATTTAATAAAAAATGTTAATTAGGATAAAGATCATCATAATCATGAAACCAGGTCTTTTAGGATGCACTATTGGAGTTTACTATGGAAACCAAAGACCAAATGATTTCTTTAAAAAATTCCATTTGAACACATGATAAATATAACACCACTGTGGTCTTAACCTATCCATGTAGCTTGCTTCTTCATCTATTATTCACTGGTGAGATTGCTTATTACCACCTCCCTGGTAATAAAAGAATGCCTGTGTTTCAGAGTTTCTTATCAGCTGATGAGCATGCGGTCCCTACCTTGATTCTATCTTTATTATAGGCGTGCATACGCAAAACATAGGAGCTGATCAGGACAGCACGCCATCTGCTGGTGAGAGTGGAGCACTGGCAGGTAAGTTTTAAGGGCACGTACACCCCAAAAATGACATTTGAAATTCTAATAGAAAAGCCCCCCAAACCCCAAGATTGTTATACTCACACTGCCCAAAACTGCACACAAAGCTAATTATTCAGCCCAATCCCAGCATCATATACTAGCAAACTCTTTTCACTTCCCGGTAGAACCAGAGTAACAGTATGTATCGTAATCGTAATGTATGAGGCCACGGTCAATGACTGATGAGTTATCTGGAGGCTTGTCCAGATCATGCAAGGATCATGCTGAATAACTAGCTTTGTGTGCCGTTCTGGGCAGTGTGAGTATAAAGATCATAAGGTTTTTGGGGCTTCTCCATCAGAATATAATATTCCTTTAGGGGTGGACATGCCCTTTAACCACAAAACCCAGGTGTTCTATTATTCACAGGGAGGTGGCAATAGGCAATCTCACCTCCCTGTGAATAATAGAGGAAGAGGCATGTTACATGAATTTACTAGTTTAGTGTCTCTTTAATGTCAGCGGTGGTAAAAAACAGGTGCCGGAGAAAATTTACTACACCAGCCGTAAAGTACCGTTTGCAGACGGTTTCTAAATATGGCCAAACCAATATTTAATCCTGGCTGATAAAAGGAGGTAGGTTCCCCTTAGGCCACCTCTTGTCCAAAATATTCCAAACCATTAAAAAAGATAGGAAACCAAACAATGTTCAAATGCCCTTTGTAAGACTATCATTCCCAACTATTGATTCTACATGCAGAAAAGTATTCTGCAACCTGTTCTTTTATTGTCACAATGGACTTCATGTTCAGAATTAAAACTAAATATTTCAAAATGTTGCATTTTCTTCATAAGTAGATATTTAAAATAGCGTGCAAATATCTACAAATACTAAAGGAGAATTTTGCTAATTAATGAAAAATAAAATTGCTATTTGAGTTGGAAACAGATTTTTCTTATTAAAATATGAGTACGATTTAAAAAATATACCAGATACAAGAGAAGCGTCAAAGCCCATATCTTCTATAGCAGCTCGTATCTCCTCTGCGTTCGTTTCAGCTGGGTTATAGTCAATTTTCCCTCTCCCTTTACCTAAAGAAACGGATATACTTTGCACTCCCTTCCTTTGTGAGATCTTGTTTTCAATTGACGATACACAAGATCCACATGTCATGCCACCTATACCGATCACTGTCACGTGTATGGGTGCACTCTGATCTTTCATACTAGCAGAACAAAGACTGTGTTGTCTACTTGCACCAGGGCTCCTTTCTAGCCCCTCTGGAAGAGTTACTCTGAAATTACCAGGAGGGAGATTTTCAATGGTTTGTTTTAGAGAAAAGATAGAGGTAGATCCTTGAGAAAGACGAATAGCAGCATTTTTGTTTTCAAGAGAAACCTTGATGCTAAGGACGCCAGGAAGACCAGCTACGCATCCTTCAATGTTATTTACACAAGATTTACAGTGCATTCCATCTATTCCAAAAGTCACAGTGTCATTGGTATCCAAAGAGAGAATGGGGCCATTTGTTGAAACAGAAGGATTGTTATTTTGTAAACGTTCAACATCGATTGGCCCAAGTTTTAATGAATCTGGCTTGTTCTTGATAAATGCCTGAAATCCCATATCTTCAATGTATTTTCTGAGGTCTTCTGGTTGTATCATATGTGATTGATATGTAATGACTGCTTCTTGACCTGTTAGAGACACTTTTATTTTTTGCACACCTTGAATTTTGCTCATTTTGCCTTCAATTGCATTGACACAAGACTGGCATGTCATGCCTTCTATTCTAATTTTAACCAGCTCTTCTCCATAAGGTCCCGATCTTTGAGATAAAAATGTTTCACTCACCCCTGCTAAGTTTGCATCAAATCCCATATCTTCTATTTCTTCACAGATTTTCTGCGGGGTTGTTTCTGATTCTACGTACCATATTACAGCATTATTCTGTTCCAAGCACACCTTTATGTGTACTATGCCTTGCACTTTAGAAATTCTTCCCTCAATCGACTGGACACATGAATGGCAAGTCATGCCTCTTATTTCCACCATAACTGAGTCTTCATTTTCAACATATTGGGAAAAGTGAAGGTTTTCCCGGCTCCCATCAAAGCCCCTGTTCTCAAAAGCAAGACTTTGTTTCCCTGTCTGTTTTACTGCAGATACTGGAGATTCAGGATGCAAAAAGGTCTGAGAAACAAAGGCAGAAAAACATAATAAATAAGTTCATTGAAGCTTTGGATAGGCTTGAGTAAATACAAGATTTTATTCTCACTAATAATAATAATATATTGTGATCAGAACATTCTTAAAATTAACTTATGACATGAAAAAGGGATACTACAAACGCCCCTTTATTTCTTTATTTTCTTCAAACTCTAATAAAATAAATACATAAAAGTTCCCATTAACTAAAAAGCCTAAATGCCAAATGTGTCTAATCTAATTGTATTCATTGTTCATAATCACTAACCCTAGCACCTTCGAAAAGGCATTATAATCAGTGACTTCTTGGGAAAACCTCGCCAAAGCAGCATTGGTATTTTACTAGACTAAAAACTTGTGGGACAATTTCTGTAGAGTCTAATTATAAAAATATAGTCAATTGGAATGATCTATAAATGTGTAAATAAAAAATAATAAAGTGATAGCAAACATAAGGGATAGAAAAACAATCTGTGATATTAGGAGCTAGACAAATGTAGCAGCCAATATAATTAAAAAGGTCATCACAGTGGGTCAGTGGTTAGTAGTCCTGAATCCACCCTTGGACACATCTGCAAGGAGTTTGTATGTTCTCCTCGTGCTAGCGTGGGTTTCCGCTGGGCACTCCGGTTTCCCCCACAATCATAAAGACATACTGATAGGTTGTATGTGTCAAAAATGTTTTTGGTAATGTGTCAAAAAAAAAAGTTTTTCAAACATCAATGTGAAAACTTGCATTGTATTCAATGTTTTGCTGGCAGGTTTGGATATATAATAATTTACAATCAATCAACAATCACAAACTAATTGGATTGTTTACTAAGACAACATTTGCACATATATTACTTTCACTTCAGCATCTTGAATTTCCTTTCACGTGGGATACCTTCTGCTTTCGTTTCTTGCATTAAAATAGGTGTCTTAAAATGTAGCTTGCTGCAGTGAGGCCAGAATAGATATTTGTGATCAGAGAATGCTATCTGTCATTTGAATTACTATTTATGTGCAGAGTCCCCCTGGCATCCGGGCCCCAGGCACTTGTCTCGGGTGCCTTGTGGATAATCCGGCCCTGATATGCACTGCAGCAAGACATACTAGCATACAAAAATGTATCTGATAGCCAAGACAAATTGCAATGATAAAGTCCTGGGTTTAATATCCCCTCTCTCTTATGAAGAAATTTAAGAATTCTGCTATTAACACATTACATTAAATGCTCTCTAGTTACTAGAAAACTAGTCATCACAAGCACACGCTAGAGAAAACAAACTCTACTAGTCTATCATTATAACTTAAGTTTTGATTCATTTTTAACCCATTTCATACCTGCCAACACTGAGGGACCATGTGCTTGAGGTTGGGTCTATTCTGCCCCAGCAACACCCTGGAAAGCTCAAGCCTCCACGGGATAGAGCTACATGTTCCAGGACACCAGGACAGACCCTTCAAATTGAGTCTTTCCAGCCGAACCAGAACAGTTGTGGGGTATACCATATTATGACTTAAGAGTAACAAGGGGAGAGAACTATGAAAACTATAGACCAATAATAGAGGAAGGAAAAAGGAAGATGCATTATCAACCACTTAAACTGATCTTAAATAAACAATATTTTAGTGCAGACTCTATAGAGGATTTTAGTGCAGACTCCATTGTCTGTATAATTTTATTTATAAAGTGCTACTTATAAAATACAGAGTATACAAACAAGGGGATAAGTGCCATACATCGGTTAAGAAAGGATATATATAAATTATGTATAAATGGATACCATGTATACTCGAGTATAAACCGGCCCGAGTATAAACCGAGATACCCAATTTCACCTAAAAAATCTAATAAAAGTTGTTGACTCGAGAATAAACCGAGGGTAGAAACTTGGCATTCAAGATGTTTGGAAACTACAACTCCCAGCTAATAAAGCATGCTGGAAGTTGTAGTTTCCAAACATCTTGAATGCCACCATCACTTGGCATTCAAGATGTTTTGAAACTAAATCTCCCAGCATGCTTTATTAGCTGGGAGTTGTAGTTTCCAGAGAGACAAAGTTGGTAGTTAGTGTAGCCTCAGACCCAGGTATGTTTCTTAAGAAAGTGACAGTTGAAGTTGATGACCTTGAAACCTCGAATGTTCATATTTGGAGATTGTTCCTAGTATATTCAATAGGGGGAAAAGTCCCGAATTTGATGGATAATGCTTACACTGATTACTAGCTAGATGATTGATTAATACTTCTATGTGTTTTTACCGAATTACATGTCTCTAGTTTGAAAACTCTGTAAAAAGATACACAGTCTAAAAAATTTAGAAGAATAAAAGGGAAGAAGAAATAGAAAGAACAGGATTTTGTCTCTTCAAGCCAAATTAATTAATAAAAAAAAGTTACCTTAAAGGACAACTAAAGCCACAGAACAACACTGAACCAGAAGGCAGAACACCTTGATATAAAGCCAGATCAGTGTATTACCTCTCATTTTGATTATGGTGCTGGGAAATTTCCCTATATATGGTTTGTGCTCAATATCACGCATTCTATATCCGCACAGTCTGGTCAACGACCATTATGTTCTGCCCATGCTCAGTCTTTAGCTATGGCGAAACTTGTTACAGTTGTCACACCCATTATAATCTCTATCCAATCCTTTTACAGGACATAAAGCAAGGAAGCATGTGACTGAGGCAGGAGGTGTGGTCTACACTGCACATACACACAGATAATTCATCCAGTTTTAACAGGCTTACATTTATTTTAATGCAATTTACTGAAGTCATATTATATAGCTTATTGGTGTTTTTTAGGGGGGTTGTTTCAATTCTGGAGTATAAAAAATGGATTTTAGTTCTCCTTAATTTGTTGTAGTTTTTATATTGCTTTTGTGTTTGTTTGATTCTGCAAATAATAATTCATTATTGGTTAATTTAATTTGAGAGACATTTACAGATACATTATATGCAATAATGCATACTGTAGTGATGATGTCATACCATGACAATACTGTGATGTCACAAATGATGCAGACAGATTAAATACTAGCTAGAAACTAAAGATAACCTATCGTTTTATTTAGCATTTCTAGAAATGCAGAGGAAAATGGATTTTCTCTTGATAAAAATGTTTTTCCTAATTCTATTTGGAGTTTTAGCATTTGGATTTCCAGTTGTAACAACAGAAGGTAAGAAATTTTATAAAATGTGTGTTGTTAAGGGGAGTGATTTGTATTTGTGACCATAAAAGAAAGATGTCTTTCTTGTGGCCCTGCAAAGTTTTTAAAACTACAACTCTCAAAATTTACACACAATTGCACAATTGTGTTGTGTGTTTATGTAGTTGTATGTGTTTGTATCAGAAAAACACAGTGTGTAGTTAGTGTAGTCTGAGACTCAGGTACATTTCGCATAGAAAGTAACAGTTGGGGTTTAATCACATGACCCTGTGATGTCACAACTGATGCAGACAGATTGAATACTAGCTAGAAACTAAGGATTAACTGCCATTTTATTTAGCATTTCTAGACATGCAGAGGAAAATGGCTTTTCTCTTGATAAAAATATTTTTCCTAATTCTATGTGGAGTTTTTGCATTTGGATTTCCAGTTCTAACAACAGAAGGTAAGAAAAGTAGGAACATTGTTAGAGGTCTACAGCATTTTATACATGAACAGATATTCTTTTTCCTAGTGATGATTTCAACCAGATACATAGATAAGGTTTCATACCTGGAGGCTAATATATTCATTTTGAGGATATTTTGGGGTATTTAAAATGTAAGTAATATTAACTGCAGGATAAAAATTGTTACTAATCTGCTTTAACTTTCTCCATTTAACAGGATCAGACATTAGCGTCCTCAGTACAACAATCAACATCTATGACCAGTTTTCAAATGAAAGTCAAACAAGACTCAACAAGTTTATGAACAAAACCATTGAAATAGCCTCTGTAGTGTATAAGTACATGATATACACTATTGCTGGCAGCATAGCTGTATATGGGTATGTTATTTAAAGCAATATACCCCATTTTACCCTTACTGTTACACTTGTATGATCTTTAAAGAATCCAACTTTACATTTATTTCTTGTTTCCTTGCGTGGGTCATAGGAATACGTGAAGATATTAAAAAGCTAAAGGTGGATGATTAAGAAGAAGGAAGAAGACAACGAGGATTTAAATGAAGTTTGTGGTGTTTCTGAGGTAACTCAGGGATGTCTAAAATGGGACCATTTTAAATTGGGTCTGATGCACCTGCTGTTTTACAACAGATTAAAGGAGAACAGTTATAGAATATTATACTACAGAATCTGGAAGCAAATTCTATCATTACTCTTTTTACAATCTAAAATAGAACAACCCACTGTCCTCTGCGTGAAAATAAATAGAATCAGAATTAATATAAAAAGTAAATTGATTTGCTTTATTTTTATCTTTCAGGATTGGCAAAGACCATCAACAAACAGGGAGAGAAAGGAATCAGCAACATGGTAAAGAAGCAACAGACAACAAACCCCTCTGCAGCTATAAAGAAAACATCTCACCTGAAGCGGAAGCCTCACCTGAAGCGGAAACCTAGTCTGAAGTGGAAACCTCGTCTAAAGTGGAAACCTCACTTAAAGGGCATCTATAGGGGAAAATGAACTTTTTTTTCTTTTCTTTCCATTGTTTCTATAATTCCCTACAACCCCCAGAGTGTCTTCACTTTTTTCAGATTCCCTCTCTGTCCTGAGATACACCGTTAGAAGAATACGTGATTGCATTCCTCTACTCCTACTTGGACTGTCAATCAAATCCCTGTGACTTGATCCCCCCTCCCTGCTCTGTAATAAACATAGAGATAACAGCATTAGCAAGGGGAGAAAGGTAGCTTTGATGTTAGATATAAGGCTGCACTTGACCCCCCTTCTTATAGCTTTCACTGATTGATGATGGGTCACAAAGTGAGAGATCGTAAACTGTACTGATTCCCTTCTTCTTCCGTGTCTCAGGACAGCTTGCTTTTCTATTCGCCACTGTGCGTGGGGTGTTTTTTCAGGATGTTGAACTTTTAACTCCTACTGTACATAAAAAGCTTGTCGGTTAGCTGGAGCTGAGACAGGGAGGAGGTAACAGAGCGGAGGGAGAAGGGGGGAGTGCTGCACATAGATCTGACACCGTGGTTAAACAGAGTCAGTGACAGATATAGATTAAGGCAGCACAGAGTACATGAATTTAACTTTGCAAAGGGGCAATGTGTTTTTTTCACTATAGATGCCTTTAAAATGGAAGATTTGACAAGGAATAAGAGATCCGACGGAATCAGGGCTTCATCGTCAGTGTACCTAGCTTTAGAACCCAGACTGGACCAGGACTTTTTACAGATGATATATTGATTAGAATGTTCAACCATAGGTAGATTTATTGCTGTGTAGTTTGTCTATCTGGATATAGTTGACTAGAGCTAGGTACACACAGTAAAGATTTCTGAAAGATGACAGACAGGATAGGATCTGCAAGATCCTGTCTGTCATCTTTCAAAGATCTGCTACACACAGTCCCGAGCATTCTCCCTATTGAACATCATAGGGAGAACGATCGGGACTGTGTGTTTCCATCGGCCGCGCTAGACTCCTCTATAGGGAGTCTAGCGCGGCAGATGGAAATTTTTGGCGGCCACGTGCTCGTTCGCGAAACGAAGGTGCACACATAACGATAAAGCCCCGATACTGTCGGATCCGACGTTATCGGGGCTTTATCGTTACTGTGTGTACCCAGCTTAGGGGTGTAGAGCTAGTAAAATCTTTTTATCCTCATTTGACTGCAATACTAAACCTGTTTATTTTGATGGTACAGCAGATGGTCCTTTATCACCATTGAAAACAATATCACTAGTAACACTATTGTTCTGACCAGGTATTGTTCCTAAATATATTGTTTTCAATGGTGATAAAGGATTGTTATTGGACCCATTATAAACACAGCCCTTAATGATCTGTATGACACATATGGGCACTTTATCGGCCGAAACTGCCGCTCGTTCTGAGATCCCCCCGGCTGGTCGGGCAATGATCTCCGAACGAACGTCTGTTTCAGGCGATAAAGTTCCCATACACGGACCAATTATCGGCTGAAATGGCCGTTTATACACATTGTGCGTCGCAGGTTGGCACCTGCGATCACACGTGTGTACGAACCTTCAGTCTATCTGTTGTATTCAATTAGATCAACTGGACTTGAAGTTTAGTTCTTGAAGACGTTTCGCTAGTCATCCGACTGGCTTTCTCATTTCAGAATGACTTGTACAAAAATCCAGGGTACATAATCGCCACAGATTTTTGTACAAGTCATTCAGAATTGAGAAAGCCAGTCGGATGACTAGCAAAACGTCTTCAAGAACTAATCGCTAGTCATCCGACTGGCTTTCTCATTTCAGAATGACTTGTACAAAAATCCAGGGTACATAATCGCCACAGATTTTTGTACAAGTCATTCAGAATTGAGAAAGCCAGTCGGATGACTAGCAAAACGTCTTCAAGAACTAAACTTCAAGTCCAGTTGATCTAATTGAATACAACAGATAGACTGAAGGTTCGTACACACGTGTGATCGCAGGTGCCGACCCGCGACGCACAATGAGTATAAACGGCCATTTTAGCCGATAATTGGTCCGTGTATGGGAACTTTATCGCCTGAAACAGACGTTCGTTCGGAGATCATTGATTAGTTGACTCTTGATTGTGTTCAGGTGTGAGCAGACCTAATCAGCGCAGATTACCTGTCTTAATTGTGCTCAAGTGTGATCAGACCTAATCAGCGCTGATTAGTTGACTCTTGATTGTGTTCAGGTGTGAGCAGACCTAATCATCACTGATTACCTGTCTTGATTGTGCTCAAGTGTGATTAGACCTAATCAGCACTAATTAGTTGACTCTTGGTTGTGCTCAAGTGTGATCAGACCTAATCAGCACTGATTAGTTGACTCTTGGTTGTGCTGAGGTGTGATCAGACCTAATCAGTGCTGATTACCAGTCTTGAGTGCCTGTGTCACAAACTCACAGCACACACAGACACTTACATTAAAAGAGCTTTGTGCACCCCTTCAAGCCAAATTCAAAGTTGATACTTAAACTTTTCCTTTCTAGTTAATAACTGGTTCTAATTCTAGATAAACGTTTATATAAATACATAATCAATGCATAACAGAGTGGAACAAAAAAGAATGGATCAGATTTTAAATCAGATAATGATCCACAAGCAGTCGGTGAAGACACTTTAGGTCAGTGAGATTTTTTTTAAAGTATAAAATACAGTTTTCTTTGTATTACATAGTGTGAAATACACATCTCACTTATATGGACATTTTGTAGGACATTTATCTACTTTTTAGAAAATGAAAATAATCTATAGGTTGTTCCTAGGGCACATCTTCATGTTTGTTGTTATCTCTTTATAACAAAGTAAATGGCAATGTCCACTGGGATCCAAAATCTCTGATATTCAGTACTTTAATATGAGGAAAGATTGAAAAGACTTTGTTTAGGCCTGAACATGAGGTCTTTAAATCTCAGTACTGACAGCGATTATTTTATACAGTCAAACCAGGTAAAATATCTAACTTGGTCAGTACTATGCAAACATGATGGGAAAGGAAGCAAAGCTTAGATATTACCTTTAACTCTCTGGAAGGACATTTACAGGGAGATTCAATAAAAGTTCTTATCGTTTAAAATGGTGCTTATTTTGTCCCAACCAATCTGATCTTATTTAACATCTGATTGGTTGGGGCAAAATTAGCACAATAAGTAAGTACAAGTACAATAAGTAACAATAAGTACTTTTATTGAATAACCCTGTTAGTGTTTCCCACTCCAACCCTTGATTCCCAAACTTCACCCCTCGCTTCTCCGTTCCGCAAGGCTCAGTACTCAGTCCCCTCCTTTTCAGCTCATTAGTTAGTTTGGATTCCAATATCACCTGTATACTGACATCACCCATATTTATATCTCTGCCCCTGATCCCACAGTGCTTACATCCCAGATCCTTAGCTGCCTTAGGGCCATCTCTGGTTTTTTTATGTCCTCCTGCTTCCTCAAACTAAACATGGACAAGACTGAACTTGTAGATTTTACCAACCACCAAATCTATTCCCCAACCTAAAATTACAATCAATATTAATGACAGACAGATACCCCAACTTAGATTCAGATCTGTAGTTTTTCTTCTCGTTTTTTCTCAAATGCTGCTCCTGTCTGTCAGTCTCTCCACTGGCTGCCAAACACAGCATCCAATTTAAGCTGCTATCCTACAAAACACTCTTTAATAAATCTCAGAGCTGATTCACAGATATTATCTACACTAGTCACCTCTACCCATGTCCACATTCAGGACTTTGCCCATGCCTCCCCTACTTGTAGAATGTATATTATCCTTGTATATATCAATGTGTTATCAAAGTGTGAAGTGCCTGGGAATATATTGGCATTATAAAGATCCATAATGTAATTAGACTTCTTATCTAGAAAAATAAATCACTGGAGTTATAATATGTTTCACCGCTGGACACCTCATATGTTAAGATGGCCAGATACCTTGCTGACCTTTAACAAATCCTCTCACTTTACTTTAAGCAGAGGGAGCCAATGTGATTGTCCCATGTATGGGTTCTAGTCCAACCACTTCACATACAGTATAGGATAGCAGTCAGTATAGTGAATGCGGTTATGCCATAAGAGACACATTTGTATGGGGGTCTTTCGGTTATCATTCAAGTTAATGGGGACACTTATCATCAATGGCTTAATGTATACGTCTGTTAAATATCTGGAAGGTTTTATAAAAAGGTTAATGTGTTACCAACTGTAATTTATAGGGATATTAAAAGGAGCAGAAGAAGTAGAAATGGCTTTTAATATTAACCGAGTACCAGATACATATTCTTATATAATTAGCAAGTTAGTAAATTAAACAGTATACACCTCATACTTCCTCGGCAAGGCTGCTTCTAAAGTCCAATTCATCCACAAGAGACAAGGCATATTACTGACATTGCTTAAATAGTTCAAAGCTCAAACCTCCCTTCACCGATAAAGTTTATTTCCAAAAGGAAATGATACCCATTGGGTCAGCAGGTAAGTTCCTATTGTCAAATCCTTCACTTCTTAGTTGTGATATTAAAGCTACACATGATCCTTAAATAAATATTTCAATTACTGGACAACCTAATAAAAAGAAGTGTCTAATTCAGGGATGAGTGCAAATTATAAATCCCACAATAAGACTCTATAACAAAATAATATTATAAATTAAGTCAGTGTTTATACCAATAGTAATTAGCCTATAGCCTAATCAATAAATTCAAGCTATATTAACAATTAGCAATTTATAAGGCTACTATATTTTACTCCACATTATATGGATATTCTATTATCGCTGTCCATCATAATCCAATGAGGATCACAGAGAACACCCTGCCACATTCACTAACCTGTGCATTATTGGTCCCCATATCGCTAGACTCTGCAGCTGTGTGAATGTCCCTCTTCCCTTCCACACTATCTGGATGTTCTTTTGAATCCTGATCCTCGCTGTATAACTTTCTGACAGACATAAGGACTATGCCTTTTCCATCTAAATTGTCCTCAGATCCCTTCTTTCCACATGTTTTCTCGAAATGGTCCTTCCCCTTTACCATTATCCTCTACAGATTAATAAATGAATGCAGTTATGTAAATGAAATGTTAACAAAGAGTTAACAGAGGCACCTGTGTTGCCAGTAGTGGTTCAGCATCGATGTTGTATTTACATCACTAAGGCACAGTTATGATTCACAATTCACATCCCCAGCCTTTATACAGCAGGGCTGTTTGCACTCAGCTGTTCATACTTTGCATAATATTTAGATTCTTCCTCTGATTAGCATCTCAAAGACTCCTGGCAAGGTGTAATAGTTTTTTTGGCTTTGCCACTGCCTGAAAACCTGAATCAGGACAGGGCCACCCTAGTCATGAATATCAAATGGAAAGTAAAAGATGAGTGCATAATTTGCAGCCTTCTAGTTCTAGTCCTCGTGTGCATAATCTCTGCACACTCCCTCTCAGTTTTACAGAATATTTATTCTTTCTAAATAACGTAGAGTGTGACATGGTTGATAACCTGGATTATGAAACTTTGAGAGGTCAGTTTGATCAGATTTTATTTAAAGAGATACTACAAACTCTACCTATTCTGTCTCAGTAATTTATCTATAGAATGTTCGTTCGGTACATACATTGTAAAGCTAGGTACACACCTTAGATAAATGTCATTTCATTTGGAACAATTAATAGACAATTGTTCCAATGACAATTTAAGCAAGGATCCTGATGTTAATTTCTATGGGGATCTCCATGTTCTGTTCTATAAGGGGAGGGGGAATGACCTCCCACTCCTCAACATAGTTTACAAACCCAGCAAGACAGATCACAACATTATGTTGGAGCCTGAACTCACCTTTGAATGTTGATTGAAGCAATCATTTTAGGATGTTTCATTTAACAGTTCTCTAGTGCATAGGCTTCCAACCTGCAGCCAGCAGGATCATCGAGTAAGCAGGGCTATATGCGGGTTGTGGTTGGAGTCTGGGTGCATTGGAGTTACACACAGACTGGGGCAGGTTGAGCCCCCCTGATCAAGTGTGTGCACTTTGCTTAAGGAAGTATGGTTTAGCTAGTACAGTTGCATTGATGATCAATTTAATTGGTCAATTAAAAACCTGTTCACCCTAGTTATTGCAACTGCAATGCATAAATAGTATTTAACCAAGCTTCAGTATTCATTGGTCACAGTGGTAAGTATATTTTCAGTACAATATGTCATGTCATAACTGAATTTTTCTAAAGAAGTTATGCTCGGGTGTCCTGTTTCTTCCAGTAAACCACTGTCAGTCATGTATGTGATAGTTGACAGCCAATTACTGAATGCCTCCTTTGAGCATGTGCAAGCTTGTAATGAGCTTGGAGAAAACCTTTTGAGAGGCATAGAGAAGGGGGAGAAGAACATTTCGCTGCATAACTGGTGTGTCCTAAATCTGACAGCTTTCAAACCCTTTTTATAAAGCATTGCGTTGCAGCCAAAAATAAAGATGAATTAGATGAAGGGAATCCCCCCAACACTACACGCTACGATTAAATCTCCCAAATTGACTCCTAAAGCTGGGTACTCATGGTGAGATCCTTCCTCCTGACCAACCATTCAGCACTTCGGACAGGCCGGAAGTAAAAAGTCCATAGAGGACTTCACGATTGCCAGTGGTTTTCCGACACTTCTTTTTCTTCCAATTCGGATGAAATAACAGACGGCATTCTGTCAGGGCCAGCCCTGCAAACCAAATAATTCAGCCCAGCTTAAGTGTATTTACCAGAACTTGTTCCCTCAGCTCCTTCTGCTGATCTTCCGCACAAAAGAGGCACAAGGGGCAGGGCCAGCAGCCACGTCAGTAATTGGCTAGTCTCAGCCAATCACAGACGTGACTGCCGGTCAGGTCTCTTTTTCTGTTCTGTGTAAAAAAGCAGCATAAGGGTCCAGGAATGAAAGCTGGTAAGTACCTTTAGGGGCCGATTTGGGGTTTTAAAACCTAGCGAGGTCTAGGTTTGGGGGTATTCCCTGCTTTCTTCAGATTTTTTATTTTTAATTTATATCCATTATTATTATATTCATATAGCCTCAATGCAACTCAATGACATCAGATTACACATAAGTTCCACATTTTATTTTTGCCTAATGTACCGTATATACTCGAGTATAAGTCAAATTTTTCTGGCTTTAAAATTAGTCTGAAAACCTAACCTCGACGTTGGAGCCTGATCTCACCTTTGAATGTTGATTGAAGCAATCATTTTTAGATGTTTCATTTAACAGTTCTCTAGTGCATAGGCTTCCAACCTGCAGCATGCTCTTTGGAACCATAATGCCAAGGATTAGTCAGGAACGTCCACGTTGCCTGAAATCAACTTTCTAGCCTTACACGAAATTAATGAAATGCGAATGATTACAATTTATTACCCGTATATACTCGAGTATAGTCGATTCACGTATAAGCGAGCCGCTACCATTTTACTGAAAATTTGTAAAAACTGGATTGACTCGAGTATAAGTCGCAGGGCTTATAGAAATATATACACCAATATTGCCTCTGTGTTTTTTAGCTTTAGCTGCCCTTTAAAAGGGACAGCAAATTCCCGATAACGTAGTAATAGCACTATCCGCAGGTAACCAGAAACCTTCAAGTCCCTTGGCACTCCAGATGTTGGAAACACACCCCAGTCATGCCTTTGTTGCTGTGATAGTCTCCGCCACTCCAGATTTTTGCAGAAACTACAACTCCCAGCCGACTGCTTGTTGCTCGTGAGTTTCAGTTTCAACAGAGCAGAGTGGCAAGGTTCAGTAAACTTTTAATTAAGCTTACCATCATTTACATTATCTCCTGACCATATAGTAAAGGGCCCTCTGACACCCATCTAAAGTAAAGGTCACTCTGACCTGACACCCTAGTAAGAGCCCACGACCCCCATATTGTAAAGAGCCCTCTGACTCCCCATATAGTAAAGGATCTCTGACCCCATAGTTTAAAATGTCACCTGAGAGTTGTAGTTTCAATCTGCCATTTGCACTGTACTAGCAGCGTGTTTTTTGCCCCAAACTGAGGAGAACCCCATCAGATTTACAGATATCCAGATGAGCAGTGCACCGTGGCTGAGTGAGTCCAGCAGCCAGACTACAGGAAGCAGGAAGTGTAAGCAGATCAGCTCCTGTAACTTTCTATGCAGGTTACTAATCAGCAATTGCAGAATTTGATCTAATTAGGACTTGACCCGCGATATAAGTAGGTTTGGGGGTATTCCCTGCTTTCTTCAGATTTTTTATTTTTAATTTATATCCATTATTATTATATTCATATAGCCTCAATGCAACTCAATGACATCAGATTACACATAAGTTCCACAGGATATTTATAAATATCAAATACATTATATAAAGTTATATAGTTTCTCCTGCTCAATATGGCTGTCCATTTGAACCCATAATGCCAAGATTGGTAAGCGTGTGAAATAATTCTAGCTAAAAAGAATTTTATGAAATGCGGGTTACAATTTATTTTACCGTATATACTTGAGTATAAGTCGATCCGAGTTAAAGTCGAGGTACCCATTTTTACCTGAAAAATTTGTAAAACTGATTGACCGAGTATAAAGTCGAGGTTAGGGTAGAAATTCACCACTACTGCCTTCTGTGTTTTAGGCTTCTTAGTTGCCCTTTAAATGGACAGCAGAATTCCCATACATCCAAAGCCAGATCCTTCAGAAACCTCCTATTTCCTTGGCACCCAGATGTTTGGAAACTACACTCAGCCTGCTTGTTGAGTCGGTCCGACCAGGATATTTATAAATATCAAATACATTATATAAAGTTATATAGTTTAGAATTTCTTTTTTTCTTGTTCTGTTCTTAATTGGCTGCACTGCTGTTTGCTTTTGCCAGGAAATAGGACCTGGAATCCATTTTGTCTGCACCTGTTTAAACCAGGATGCAAAGTTCTATAAACATACCAGACAAAAGGAGACACTTTTCCACATCACTCTATTTTCCCTCTTATTGTGAGTAGAATCACATTTGGAATGTTAACAATTAATTTTCAGTGAAATAATAAAAAAACATAAATGTACAAGATGCATGGCTAAAAGGAAAAATGCAGAAATTCTTTCAAGAAATAGGTATATACAATTGTATATAAAAGAAAAGGGCAGGTATATGATTTACTAGATGTAAGTTAAAATGTGAAATCAGGAAGATTTAATAAGACTTCTTATCATTAAAAACTGTGCTAATTTTGCCTCAACCAATCAGATCTTATTTAACATTTGAAAGCTTACATCTGATTGGTTGGGGCAAAATTAGCACAGTTTTTAATGATAAGAAGTCTTATTAAATCTTCCTGTATGTTTTTATGCAATTACATGTCATATTTGTTCACTTACTTTTGTTAAGGGGGGAGGGGTTGGTTTAGGTGTTTTATCTTTCTATCTATATGTGTGTGTGTTACTATATAGCAGAAGTAGCTCGTTTTTTTTTAAAGTTTTGGTAATATTGCTTCTTTTTAAATTAATCAGAACTTTGGATGTTTATTTCCTATTAGACTTCTACGGGTCCGTACTCTCCAGTCCTACAACTATGGCTAGGGACATAAAGGAGGGCTAATGGACCAAGAGCCACATGCACTATTGTGCGCTTGGGTTGGTATAACAAAAGCATGTTCCTGGGCTTTCATAAAAAAAATTAATACCTGACACCATACTCATAGGTTGCCTTTTATTATACTGATATGTATGAGCTGACAGCTTCTCCTGTGTGGCCTGGAGGCTTGACAGGAACTCTCTAGTTTAAAGTACTTTGCTTCAACAGAGCACATGACCTAACTATGGATGGAGTACAATTTCCCAGAGGCTTGGTCAAACCTTCATGTAACCACATATATAAAAAATAGGGCTAGTGTACATCCATATTAAAGTGCAACTAGAGACCAAAAATATAATACATACAAAAATAGAATTCTAGTGCACTAGAATGTTCTAGTGTTCTACTGCATTTGGCAAATTATTGAACTAATTGCTTTATTTACTCAGGGTTTAGCAGGCTGTTTGTAGTAGCAACCTTATGGAGGTAGCCATATGCCAATAGAATTGTTTGTGCACTAGAATTTTGTTTTTTGTATGTATTATATATTTTCGGTCTCTAGTTGCACTTATATGGATGTACAACAGCCCTTTTTTATATACCATACTCATAGGATGCAGTTGTTTTACAAGAAAAGTTAATGATTAAGCCATATATCTTATGATGAAGGAATGTTACATTAAGAATAGAACATGTAAACAAAGACATTCACATACCAAAAGCAAAGATTTCTGTAGTACTAAACCTTTTATTGGATACATCAATGGACTGAAAAGAGAGCTTTTGGCATCATCAGGCTGTTTATCAATCAATACTTTAAATGACAGCCTATCCAAAATGTGTGTTCCTGGAATGGACTTAAAGGGCATCATGCCACCCCCAAATTAAAATTAACCACTATGGCCCCAATGATGGTTAAAAGAAATCATTACCTACATCTCTGCTCCTTATGGTTCTCCTGCAGTGTCTGCCCAAAGTCCAAGAAACTGAAGAGTAGGGTGTCTTCCTGTGTAAATTTTTCTGCCCTTCTCCCTGTCCTCTGAGAGGGCAGTGGTATGTGCAGGGAAGCCCTCCCCCCCCTTCCTCCGGATTCTTCTTTGGCTGGCCATAACCTACCATAAAACTATAGTGTCGAGCCCCCTGCCCATCTCCAACCGAATTGTCAGACTTCTAAAAAAAGATTATTTGCTTGTAACAACACAATTACTGTGTATGGATGTATCATTGCAGTATATTCACAAAAAATCTGAACATACATCTATACAATTCAGAAAACATGAGTCAAAGCAACAAAAACATGCAAAGAAAACTTACTCTGTAATTTTTGTATTTGTTGTATCTTTTACTGGATGAAGCCTCCACCATCTTCCTTTGCAACAGGAAGACCTAAATTAAGTCACAACACAGAAATTCACTGACTGTACAAGCAGCCGTCACGGCAATTATACTAATATTTTTTCTTATTTTTGGTCCAGGAACACCCTCGGTATGGCCAGGATTTGGTCAGTTTGTATTCTGCTAACCATTAGACAGAACGATGCAATTTATTGCTTTGCATTATACAGTATATAGTGTACAATTTATATAACAATATATCCAAAGAGTTGGAAGACAAGTAAGGACAGTTAAAAAATAAAACAGGGTATCAATAAAAGTTCTTATCGTTAAAATGGTGCTAAATTTGCCCAACCAATCAGATGTTAGCTTTCAAATGTTAAAAAAGATCTGATTGGTTGGGGCAAAATTAGCCCATTTTAAACGATAAGAACTTTATTAAACTTCCTGAAAAAGTTTTTCATTTTATATGTATTACAATTACATCATATACCAAAATCTGGGTCATTTTTACTTTTAAAAGTCAACAGAATCATAAACATTGGGATTATGCCCAATAAATATTACATTCCTCATCCGGTATTCAAAATAACACTAGCAACATCATTAGCGACTGAATGCACCCCAAAAGCAAAGCAAACTCAAACTGTTTATTTTGAAGAGGATTCAAGGAGTTTAAAGTAAAAATATGATAATTTGTTTATGGTAAACAAGATTATGATATAAATAATGATATGATTGGAATTACACAAGGAGATTACCGACAGCTTCAGGCATACCTAGTCCACCTGGATCAGCTAAGTTCCCACACTTGACTAGTGATGGACACACAACCAAAACTAGAACCCAGTTTGAGACAAAATTTATGAGTTCTGACGAACTCAAACTATTCGAAATAGTTGTTTTTCTTGACTCACGTGCTGATTTTCGATAACTGGTCGAAAAAAAAACAATAATTATCGATTCACAAGCCATTTGTTAACCCTAGAATTATCGTTCTGTAACCCTGAAAGTATCATTCCTTTTGGTAACCTATGAATGTTGGATGGTTTTTGCTAACCTAGAATGTACATTCGCAAACCCTCAAAGTGTAAACTTCGATTTTCAGTAACCCTTGAAGTATTGTTTGTAACATGATTTTCCATAGAAATTCATGAACAATTGCCTGATCAAAAGTGTTTAAACAGGTTTTGGTAAGTGAATGTTCCCAGACCATTTCCCAGTGCCACAGCCATTAAAGGGGCCATACACTATCGATGTAATTACGATCTTAAACCGACGATTACTTTGTAGACAGATTACAATGTTATTGTGTAGATGTACAATAAATATTGTTCGACATTCAATGTTTTGTGATAATGTGAAACATGCCAGTCATTGTGAGGTTACATTACATTAAATTTAATCGAAACTTCATGAAACTACAATACATTTACCAATGACTTAAAAAAACGATCATGTATACGATCGATTTACGATCTAATGTGCATGATAAGAATGGGAAAATGTAATTTTTCACTAATCGATGGAAATGTTGTGTAGTCGATTGTACATAAAATTGCTAATTATGGCACCTTAACAGTAAGTTACCATTGTTATTTTATCGTAAATCATCCGGACTTTCAAATACTCTCCCCATTGACTAATGGGTCCATGTTTGAACTTTTTATGAAGTCGAATGTTCGAAAAGGACTGAATTTATGAAGTTGGCATCTCTTTTATCACCACATGTTGCAGTTGTACACAAATAATCCTTAGGCTGCAACGCACTGTTATCGGAAAGTAATGCGCGTGAAAAGCGGGCACAAAATGCAGGGGTTTAAAGGTTGTTCCCTTTTGCCTGTGCTTCTAGTTAGGGCAGTAACATCTATATATGAACATACAGCCATACAATAATTTTCTGTACTATTTGTCATTGAAATAATACAGTATTAGTATTTGAAGCAGTATAAACAATGGTGGAGGTTGCACTCTCCCAACCGTGGGTGCAAACACCTCTGTAGGTTCTCCCTTAGGAACCAGCAGTTTCACAGGAAAAAAGGTAACTGAGGGTCACACTCAAATCTTTAGAAAATGTTATCGTGAACCACACATATCCATGTCACAACGTTTCGGGGGAATACCCCCTTCTCCCCGAAACGTTGTTGTGACGTGGATTGTGTGGTTCACATAAAATTTTCTAAGATTTGGAGTGCGACCCTCAGTTACCTTTTTTCCAGTATAGTATTTGAGGTTGAATAAGACATACACATGACATGGAACCTGTACAAGCGATCTAGTATATTATTAATATAAACGGTTTGTAATATAGTGATAATGCACCCCCAACTGTAAATTATAAGGATATATAAGTCACCGAGGAGTTCCGTGACCATAATAAAGAACGAGGCCGCGGGCGAGTACCTTTATACAGGGCGCGGAACTCCAAGGTGAATTCTAATATCCTTTAATTTACAGTGGGTGATTATTTTATATAACCTACCCCTTTGTGGCTTCTATTTCCTTCTCCTCTGGAACTGTAAGATTATAAGGCTATAATCTTACAGTTCCTCCCATAGAAATCCACTACAGGGGTAGTAGGTTGTAAGATTCCATTAGTTTTATTACATTTGTACATTCTCCCCTCATTCTGTTCTTCTCTCTACCATTTGGCGGCGGGTATCATAATCCAGTAGGGAGCCAAGGGTTGTTATTCCTTGGTCATTACATGAGTTCCTAAACTCAGCAGGAGGTCAAACAGACCTGGGAACATGAACTTTTATTAAACTATGAAAAGGCACAATCCATTTTATATCACATATATATAACGTGGTCTATGAAATAGAATATGAACAGTGCTGAAATGAGATATAGTTTTCCGGAAAAAAAACCCCCAAACATTATTATGTAGGTCTTAGAGCTGGAAACCTTCATTATGCAGTTCTGGTTAACTGTATGTTCCATATCTGTCCTGTTTGGTGTCTATCAACTGGGAAGTTCGTGACAATAACTAATTAGTGATTCCAGTTGGTGGCCACTGGGACACTGAGATAGAATTTACAAGAATAATGGCACTGCAGGTGTGTCTTCCAAAGGATTTTGTGCTGGGCACATGGAGTCCCCCAGGGGGGTAACAGAACTTTTATATAACTTGTTATGTAGGATAATTATGGTTTTACATTATTTTATTTTACTGTCATATATTTTCCTATGTTTACTTGTAGCATTTTTTATGATACTATGTGATATTGTAATGTCTCTTTTGATTTTTCTTGTCCCTCATTTTGAGACAAAGAAAGTAGAGTACACTCCTTAAAATGAATATACTTGCCCGGGTGTATTCCAGTTGCATCAATACCAAAATTCATGACGCACTCACAGGTCATAACAAATCAAATCAAACAGTCGTTTTATTCAGTCAACATGTTTCAACCTATACAAGGCCTCATCAGGACTAAATTCCCCTTCACCAACCCGATTAAATAGTCACCCAGAGCCGCGAGAACAGAGGGACTTCCATAGTGACGTAGTGGCCATGTGACGCATTCCATAGAGATCGCGTTAACACAGTGCGGCAATCGGAAGTGTAAGGAGACCCAATCAGGGAGCGGGAGATGTGCCAAAGCCATCCATGGCTATATAAGAGGACACTGGTAGAAGTATTTAGTACCCATACATAGGTACTGTGGGGAAGTGCTGAACAGCAGCAGGCCAATACCGGTAAAAGAAATAGAAAGTCAGCACCATTGAAAAATGTCACAAGCTGACAAAATACAGCAACAGCCCCACGTAAGTCAAATGGCAAATATGATCAACAGGGGTATAAAACATATTACAATATAATCAGTATTATAAAAAGGAAATGGTCAAAAAGTATATTACAAAAAGCAGCTCAATTATTCATCTCATTAAGCCCATATGGTACCACAGTTTGTAGGCGTGAGATCCAGCGTGCCTCAAGCCGTAAGTGGCTCTTTGCCCTGTCCCTTCCATAGCAGGGACCCAGTCAATCAGCATGCACTTTAACGTGGCAAGACTATGTCCCATTAGTTTTAAAATGCTTAGCCATGGATTGGTCTCCATATTTCCCATTCCTTTATCCGTGACTGATATGTTAATGCTGCTCTCATAGCACTCCGGTGATTGGCAAATCTCCCGAAAAGATTGTAGTTTGTTTTTTCCAATATTAAAAACCCACATAAACAGGTTAAAAAGTACCGTAAATAACAAATGAGATGGTGCAATGCATCTGTAGTCAATAGTAATCCGTTTATCAGTTCGGGAATGCGGGAAATCCTTTCCCGTCAGCATATAACCCATGTAGTGACAACTATGACATTTAAAGCCCCCCACTTTCAGTGTTCCCCATGGTATCACAGTTTTGGTGTAAACTGTCTTCCTTAGATCAGTTTTCACAAGAAGATATGCAAAGATTTTCCTCTGCGATGATCACAGCGTATCCTATTGTGTTGGAATGGTATTGACACATCACCCTCAATAATTTTCCATAATTCATTAGCCTTTGTTGCTATTGAATGACTCAACACGTAAAATCAATCTGAAAGGTTATAAATTGATTACAGACTCTCTCCTGTTCTGGTCAGATGCTATGGTCACTAGGGCTTTAGTAAGTGCTGTTTTAATATCTGCTCAGTATACCCTCTCTCAAGCAACCGGCAGGTCATTCCTTGAGTTGAACCTCGTATGTTCCACTTCAGAATGGTTACAAAACTCAGTATTGAGATATAGGTATGGCCTTAATCAAGGCAGCTGGATGGAAACTGGTGGCATGTAATACTATATTCCGGTCGTATCTTTCTGGTACAATGTTGTACCTGTCCATCTCCGCCTTGAAGATAGAAGGTCAATGAACTCTATCTCATTCTGTTTAACATTATAGTCAGCTTAATCAGAGTGTCTTAAGGCATTAACTCTAGTGATACACAGTAGCAACTTCCCAGATAAGAAATATATAATCTATATATCTTAAAAAGCCCACCACTGGGCCTAGTAGTGGTAAAAAATTACCCCCCATTTAAACTGTTGCATGTACAAGTTGGCAAACTAATATAGGGCATGTACAATAAGTGACGTTGTACATTTTATTGATCTTGAAAGCGAAAAGATTTTTTTTCCAATATTATATACAATAATAATCAATAGGAGGCTGGCAGTGTCCATGTCAATAAGAGCCTGTCTACAAGCCTGTATCCCTTCTGATTGAGGGATCACGGTTTAGAGGCTACTTACGTCAATGGTAACCAATAGATTATTTTCCAAAGAAACTTTAATTGGGATAAAATGTTATAAGATGACCACTGTCAGGTAAATAAGATTCATACACTTTACAGCAGGCTGCAGGAAAGAATCAGCAAATTGTGCAAGTGGTTTAATATTGAGCCATGAGACGTGATTATTGGACGGCCAGGGGGAGCAATCAAGGCACTTGTGTATTTTGGAGTGTATAAATAATCGGACAAATGGGTTGTCCGTAGAAAGAAACTGTCCACCACTTTTCTGAGATCCAACCAGAGCTCCCCCACAAAGCGATCAAAGAGTCTACAGACTTCTTAATATCATACATAGGATTTTTTTTTTGCCCTGCTTTATCAGCAGGACGAATAATCAAATGACCATCAGCCTGTAAGGTCTTTTAGCTGTGCATTGTACGTTGTAATTCAAATTGTCAAAGGTCACATTCTGGGACTTAACCAAGTCATGAACTTCAGTATGCAGCATTTATGTAAAAACTTTAATCCCCAGAGGGGGTGTTATGCTTTCAAAACATACTTTGAAATTTAATAAATCAATATCGAATTGAAAACCATTTAAATTTCGCTGAGGGTACAAAAGAGAGCCCCTTTCTTAGAAAAGACTCTCCCCCGGTGTTAATATAAGTGCACTCAAGTTGAATATACCTCTTTCTTGGAGGTTGCTTTTTAGATTTGAACCCCCTCTCCGGGTATATTTTCTTTCCTCCTATAATCCCGGATCTGGTCACCCTCATCTGAAAAGGGGATTGTAACCAAGCAGAGTAATGACTTTGTTCCCCGTAGTCCCATTATGATCAGAATCAGAGTGCCCAGATTCCAGAGGAATCTATCGTAAACCCAAAGGGGCGCCTTTACGCACCCTCATAGTCTGCTGTCAGTCTGACCCAATAACCAAGGTTAACCCTCTTATCCTGTAATCCTGTTCAACTTTATGAAGTTTCTAATGTTTAAATTGCAACAATTCAGATTATATTTTTCAACTTGATAACCAGTTTTTGACACATAATCAACCATATTATCACTTTTCAACATATCAGCATTGGCTTTTTCAAGAATTTCTATCTCAGATTTGACCTTTAAAGTTCCTTGCCGAAATAATCAATGACCCAAAACCATTAGATCATATGAGCATTTGTTTACAATGGCTACCCCGCTCACCAGCATTACTTGTCTACTCTCCCCAGTGTGGGAATATTCTGAACCCAAAAGCCTCCGGAATTCTAAATATTTGAAATATGTTCCTCCTATCCTATCCTACCTCTTTACTTCCTTCTTCATTTATAATTGTAATAAATATGAGGCGTATCTAGTAAATCATGATGTGTATAGCAGGAACGCATCATCCACTCTTTCGACTGATTGTGGGGGAAAACAGGAGTGCCCAGAGGAAACCCACTCCAGCACAGGAGAACAAGAAACTCCTTTCAGCTGTGTCTAAAGATGGATTCAAACTCAGGACCCTGTGCTGCAAGGCATCCGTACTAGCCACTATGCTGTTAAACCACAGGTCTGTAATTACCCGTCTACAAACAACTACCCTTTTTGAATATTGAAATGCACATGTTTTTTTTTTAAATCCATGTTTCTGGACACTGAGGGAACCTGAGGAAAATAAGAAACAATGGCTTGGATACAACTTAAAGGGTATTTCCAAAGGAAAAAATAGCTTACCTTTTTTTCACTTTATTTGAAGAATAGGTGGAAATAAGTATGTCTTACCCCCGGTTTTCAATAATTCCAACTGGAGCTTGGAGAGATGGAAGAAAACTTACCCGTGATCATGCTTCCACCGCTTCTAGACAGTTACAACACTATACACCAGTGATGGTGAAACTTTTAGAGGCCGAGTGCCCAAATGCAACCCAAAAAACACTTTTATTGCATAGTGCCAACATGATCATTTAACCTGAATACAGAGTTTTACTTTAGAAAAAACAATCACTCAATAGGCACAGACCCACACAGTAGATAGAATTGACTATGTTCTATTAATCTTACATTACCACACAGGAGTTTGAGATCTAAAAAAGTGACCATTAACTCCTACATTATGACAGAGTTTGAGATCTAAAACAGGGACACAAGCAGAGCTGAATGTTATAGCACATTGACTCGCTATGTATAAATCTGCTTGTGCGGAGTGCCAACAGAGAGGGCTCTGAGTACCACTTTTGGCACGCGTGCCATAGGTTTGCCACCCCGCCATGCACGCTCCCTTGAACAAAACACGCAAAAAAAAATCACTATTCCCAGATATCTGCTGTCTGTGTCCCCAAGTTTTGCAGATCGCACTGCTGCATGGAGTTTTGGTAATTGGTAATTACCAAACTACTGTGCTTGTGAATATAAAAACTACTCTAACACTTGCTAGAAAAAAAAATTTCCAGAAGGATCAGTAAATAACCACAAGTCCCCAACTGATGTTTTTATAATGAATAAAACATATGAAACATCGCAATTGTTCTCCAAACAACCTAAAGTTACAAGAAAGGCTTTATAGTTATCTAGTGTTAATAGCAATCTATTGGCACTGTTAATATGTTTTCCAGATTTTTATTGTCATTTGGTACAATGAATTTCTCATTGACAGAACCGTATATACTCAAGTAAAGCCGACTCGAGTACAAGCCGAGGGTACCCATTTTTGCCTCCAAAATTAAGAAAAAAAAACATGATTGGTCGAGTATAAGCCGAGGGTATATACAGTAACCTCAATCCAATGACCGTTTCCCTGAATTGGGGGTTACTGTTATGGCATACTGTCCCCCACCCTAATACCTTTCCACTGTAGATGTGGAAACTACAACTCCCAGCATGCTTGGTTGCTGGGAGTTGTAGTTTCCAACCACCTATAGTAGAAAGGTATTGCGCATGGCATACTGTCCCCCCCAGCCCTCCCCCAGTCCCCCAGCTCACTTACCGTACCTGGTCTTCAGTCTTCATCTCTCTGCCGGCTGCCGCAATCCAGAAGCAGCCGGAGTCAGTGCCAGCAGTCCCAGTACTGCTTGCGCGGCTGGCGGATGACGTTATCCCGCCAGCTGTGCGCGATGACATCATCGCGCAACCGTGAAGAACTACTGGGAACTGCCGGCCTGACTCGCGGTGCTTCTGGATTGAAGGTAAGTGTCTATTGACTAGAGTATAAGCCGAGGCAAGGTTTTTAGGTTGATTTTTTAAACCAAAACCTCGGCTTATACCGAGTATATACGGGAAGCTTTATTACCTTTTTACATTTTATTTATATTGCAGTGTGAAAGTAAACATCCCATTGACCCTTAACTTACAGAAGCAAACCTGAAAACTAGTCGTTGCAGTGAATTCCAAGGGAGACGTAAACCCCCCAAATGAAAAAAAGCAACTGTAAGGCTGAGGCACATTACGGTGCATGGCAGCATGCATTACCATCTACACATCAGAGCACATGCAATCGCAAAAAAATTGGGATTGCATGCGCTCCAAAAAGCGGAATAGCAGCACAATGCATCCAGTGCACCTAATGTGGCCAGACAATTGGCCAACACTAGCGTAAAATTTTTAACGTGTAAAACACGATAGTGTGGCCTAGCCTTGGTCCCACAATACATTCAAGACACATAAGGCATGCACAGGAGGAAAAATATAATGTGCTTGGTAACAGTGAGTGTAAAAAGAAAAGACTCTCTGCTGTTTTTCAAGAGGAAAGAGATATAGTCTACCATTAAAGCAGGGTGGAAAGGATATTGACAAAAAAGCCAGAGTTCCAAAGTTGAGAAGAAAAGAAAGATGACTGAGCAGTGAGGAGGATACTGGTTGAGTGGAGTAGTACCTGGTTAAGTGAAGTAATTTGGCGTGGAATTGAGAGAATGCTTGGCAAATAAGAACCTAGCTGAAAATATTATTCCACATCTTTAAAGGACAATAATGTAAAATTTTACTTTCAAAAAAATGAAAAAGTACCGGGGGCTGGTAGGCAGGATTGATTAATACTTCCCAATATTGTTTGTTGAGGAGATACAACACGTACTGTTTTCATCTGCCAGGTTAATATCCTGGGCTTTCCTGTAATAAAGTAGTTAGGAGGAAGCCTGGGAGAAGCAGTTCTTTGTACAGGTGCTGCTCAGAGAAATTATATTGGGATGTGGGAAATATGCTACCATCTGCCTATGTAATTTACCTCCTGAAACATTAACAGATCAACACTTGACGACATTTATTTTTTCCCAAGAGGCCGTTAAAAGAAGTTTATGTATCATAGTAACTGGGGAATACTCAAACCTACATAATAACTTAATTTAGGATTAAAAGACATACATCCATCAAGTCCAACCTATTCGCCTCCTTTTTAACCCTACCTAACAGTTGATCCAGAGGAGGCCAAAAAACCCAGCTAAAAAAAAAGGGGGGGTATTACTTGACTCAAATGGAACTAGAAAGTATCCCGAATTAACCATAACTACAGTATAGTATTAATACCAGTAATTCTCAATATTTTTTAGTTTTTCAAATTTATCCAGCCAACTTTAAAGCATTCAATGAACTTGCCATTACCACATATCTGGAAGACAGCTCCACAGTTTCACTGTTCTCACTGTAAAGAAACCTTTCCTAACTGAAGATGAAACTTCTTTTCTTCTTAAAGGATGTCCACAAGTCCTTGATATGGCCTATTGGTGAACAATGCACCAGAGAGTTTATTGTATGGTCTATTAATATATTTGTATAAGGTATCATATCCCCAAGCAAACATCGCTTTCTCCAATGTAAACAGCCTAACTTGTCTAATCTGCCTGCAATTAAGCCCCCTATTAATTTAGTTTCCCTCTCTGACTGCTTCTATTTGAAAGATGTCCCATTTGTATAGGGATTCCAAAACTGCAACACATATTCCAAATGAGGCCTTACCCGTGCCTTGTAAAGAGGGAAAATATATCTCTCTCTATTGAATCTATTCCCTTTTATACAAGACAATATCTTGCTCAGCTCTAGCCGTTGCTTACCTGGCATTGTGTGCTACAGCTAAGTCTGTTATCTACCAGAACCCCAAATCTTTTCCATTAGAGATTCACTTAAAACAGAGTTATTTATTATGGTGTAGGTGGCACAGGGATTATTAAATACCCAAATGCATCACCTTACATTTATCAACATGAATCTCATCTGCTGCGCTGCTGCATCTCCTTTGATAATCTATCTAGGTTGCTTGCAGCAATTGCACATCATTTGAAGTTTCCAAAGCTCTGCATATTTTAGTGTCATCAGCAAACCAGAGACCTTGCTCTCAATGCCCCCTTCTAAGTCATTTATAAACAAAAAGAAGCATCCCCACTAGAGAACCCTGAGGCAATCTGCTTAGAAATTTAGCCCACATCATGTAGCTCCATTTACCACCACTCTTTGTTTGCGGTCCAATTACCGATTCTCTCATCAATGTAAAAATGTTTTTTCTAGGCCAACAGTTCTTAGTTTATCTTAGTCGCCTAAGGGGCACAGTATCAAAAGCTTTAGCAAAATCCAAGTATACCCACATCCACTGCTATGCCTGAAAACCAAGTAAATTTTGTCGTGGCCCCCACCGATATGTCTTAAGTTTTTATGCAATTACATGTCATATTTGTTCACTTACTTTTGTTAAGAGGGGAGGGGTTGGTTTAGGTGTTTTATCTTTCTATCTATATGTGTGTCCTTAACAAAAGTAAGTGATAAATATGACATGTAATTGCATAAAAACATACAGGAAGATTTAATAAGACTTCTTATCATTAAAAACTGTGCTAATTTTGCCCCAACCAATCAGATGTAAGCTTTCAAATGTTAAATAAGATCTGATTGGTTGAGGCAAAATTAGCACAGTTTTAATGATAAGAAGTCTATAAATCTTCCTGATTTCACATTTTAACTTACATCAGTAATCATATACCTGCCCTTTTATATTACAATTGTTAATATACCTTTTTTGAAAGAATTTCTTGCATTTTTCCTTTTAGCCATGCATCTTGTACATTTATGTTTTTATTATTTCACTGAAAAAATTGTTAACATTCCAAATGTGATTCTACTCACAATAAGAGGGAAAATAGAGTGATGTGGAAAAGTGTCTCCTTTTGTCTGGTAGTTTATAGAACTTTGACATCCTGGTTTAAACAGGTGCAGACAAAATGGATTCGGTCCTATTTCCTGGCAAAAGAAACAGCAGTGCAGCATTAAGAACAGAACAAGAAAAAAAGAAATTCTAAACTATATAACTTTATATATGATTTTGTATTTATAAATACTCCTGCTCAGATATGGACTGTCCATTTGAACCCATAATGCCAAGATTGGTAAGCGTGTGAAATAAATTCTAGCTAAAAAGAATTTTATGAAATGCGGGTTACAATTTATTTTACCGTATATACTTGAGTATAAGTCGATCCGAGTTAAGTCGAGGTACCCATTTTACTGAAAAATTTGTAAAAAACTGATTGACCGAGTATAAAGTCGAGGTTAGGGTAGAAATTCACCACTACTGCCTTCTGTGTTTTAGGCTTTTAGTTGCCCTTTAAATGGACAGCAGAATTCCCATCACATCCAATAGCCCAATCCCTAGATAACCTCATTTCCTTGGCACTCCAGATGTTGGAAACTACACTCAGCCTGCTTGTTGAGTCGGTCCGACGGGGAGGGGTTGGTTTAGGTGTTTTATCTTTCTATCTATATGTGTGTGTGTTACTATATAGCAGAAGATAGCTCGTTTTTTTTTTAAAGTTTTGGTAATATATTGCTTTTATAAATTTAATCAGAACTTTTGGATGTTTATTTCCTATTGACTTCTACGGGTCCGTACTCTCCAGTCCTACAACCTACTGGCTAGGGACATAAAGGAGGGCTAATGGACCAAGAGCCACATGCACTATTGTGCGCTTGGGTTGGTATAACAAAAGCATGTTCCTGGGCTTTCAATAAAAAAAATTAATACCTGACACCATACTCATAGGTTGCTTTATTTAAATGTATGAGCTGACAGCTTCTCCTGTGTGGCCTGGATGCTTGAAGCGGACTCTCTAGTTTAAAGTACTTTGCTCAAACGAGCACATGACCTAACTATGGATGGAGTACAATTTCCCAGAAGGCTTGGTCAAACCTTCAATGTAACACACAATATATAAAAAATAGGGCTAGTGTACATCCATATTAAAGTGCAACTAATATATTGTGTGTTACATTGAAGGTTTGACCAAGCCTTCTGGGAAATTGTACTCCATCCATAGTTAGGTCATGTGCTCGTTTGAGCAAAGTACTTTAAACTAGAGAGTCCGCTTCAAGCTCCAGGCCACACAGGAGAAGCTGTCAGCTCATACATTAAATAAAAGCAACCTAGAGTATGGTGTCAGGTATTAATTTTTTTTATGAAAGCCCAGGAACATGCTTTTGTTATACCCAACCCAAGCGCACAATAGTGCATGTGGCTCTTGGTCCATTAGCCCTCCTTTATGTCCCTAGCCATGGTTGTAGGACTGGAGAGTACGGACCCGTAGAAGTCAATAGGAAATAAACATCCAAAAGTTCTTGATTAAATTATAAAAGCAATATTTACCAAAACTTTTAAAAAAAAACGAGCTAGCTCTTCTGCTATATAGTAACACACACACATATAGATAGAAAGATAAAACACCTAAACCAACCCCTCCCCTCTTAACAAAAGTAAGTGAACAAATATGACATGTAATTGCATAAAAACATACAGGAAGATTTAATAAGACTTCTTATCATTAAAAACTGTGCTAATTTTGCCCCAACCAATCAGATGTAAGCTTTCAAATGTTAAATAAGATCTGATTGGTTGAGGCAAAATTAGCACAGTTTTTAATGATAAGAAGTCTATAAATCTTCCTGATTTCACATTTTAACTTACATCAGTAAATCATATACCTGCCCTTTTATAATACAATTGTTAATATACCTTTTCTTGAAAGAATTTCTTGCATTTTTCCTTTTAGCCATGCATCTTGTACATTTATGTTTTTTTATTATTTCACTGAAAAATTGTTAACATTCCAAATGTGATTCTACTCACAATAAGAGGGAAAATAGAGTGATGTGGAAAAGTGTCTCCTTTTGTCTGGTAGTTTATAGAACTTTGAATCCTGGTTTAAACAGGTGCAGACAAAATGGATTCGGTCCTATTTCCTGGCAAAAGAAACAGCAGTGCAGCCATTAAGAACAGAACAAGAAAAAAAGAAATTCTAAACTATATAACTTTATATATGATTTTGTATTTATAAATATCCTGCTCAGATATTGACTGTCCATTTGAACCCATAATGCCAAAGATTGTCAAGCGTGTGAAATAAATTCTAGCTAAAAAGAATTTTATGAAATGCGGGTTACAATTTATTTACCGTATATACTTGAGTATAAGTCGATCCGAGTATAAGTCGAGGTACCCATTTTACTGAAAAATTTGTAAAAACTGATTGACCGAGTATAAAGTCGAGGTTAGGGTAGAAATTCACCACTACTGCCTTCTGTGTTTTAGGCTTATTAGTTGCCCTTTAAATGGACAGCAGAATTCCCATACATCGAAACCAGATCCATCTAGATAACTCTCTATTTCCTTGGCACCCAGATTGTTTGGAAACTACACTCAGCCTGCTTGTTGAGTCGGTCCGACAAAAAATAGGGCTAGTGTACATCCATATTAAAGTGCAACTAGAGACCAAAAATATAATACATACAAAAAATAGAATTCTAGTGCACTAGAATGTTCTAGTGTTCTACTGCATTTGGCAAATTTATTGAACTAATTGCTTTTATTTACTCAGGGTTTAGCAGGCTGTTTGTAGTAGCAACCTTATGGAGGTAGCCAATATGCCAATAGAATTGTTTGTGCACTAGAATTTTGTTTTTTGTATGTATTATATATTTTCGGTCTCTAGTTGCACTTTATTATGGATGTACAACAGCCCTTTTTTTATATACCATACTCATAGGATGCAGTTGTTTTACAAGAAAAGTTATATGCTTAAGCCATATACTTCTTATGATGAAGGAATGTTACATTAAGAATAGAACATGTAAACAAAGACATTCCACATACCAAAAGCAAAGATTTCTGTAGTACTAAACCTTTTATTGGATACATCAATGGACTGAAAATGAGAGCTTTTGGCATCATCAGGCTTGTTTATCAAATCAATACTTTAAATGACAGCCTATCAAAATGTGTTTCCTGTAATGGACTTAAAGGGCATGTCCACCCCCAAATTAAAATTTAACCCACTACTGGCCCCACTGTATGGTTAAAAGAAATCATTACCTTACATCTCTGCTCCTTATGGTTCTCCTGCAGTGTCTGCCCAAAGTCCAAGAAACTGAAGAGTAGGAGCTGTCTTCCTGTGTAAATTTTTCTGCCTTCTCCCTGTCCTCTGAGAGGGCAGTGGTATGTGCAGGGAAGCCCTCCCCCCCCTCCCTCCGGATCTTTCTTTGGCTGGCCATAACCTACCATAAAAACTATAGTGTCAAGCTCCCCTGCCCATCTCCAACCGAATTGTCAGACTTCTTAAAAAAGATTATTTGCTGTAACAATACAATTACTGTGTATGAATGTATCATTGCAGTAATATTCACAAAAAATCTAAACATACATCTATACAAATTCAGAAATACATGAGTAAAAGCAACAAAAACATGCAAAGAAAACTTACTCTGTAATTTTTGTATTTGTTGTCTCTTTTACTGGATGAAGCCTCCACCATCTTCCTTTGCAACAGGAAGAACTAAATTAAGTCACAACACAGAAATTCACTGACTGTCACAAGCAGCCCGTCACGGCAATTATACTAATATTTTCTTCTATTTTGGTCCAGTAACACCCTCTGTATGGCCAGGATTTGGTCAGTTTGCTATTCTGCTAACCATTAGACAGAACGTATGCAATTTATTGCTTTGCATTTATACAGTATATAGATGTACAATTTATATAACAATATATCCAAAGAGTCTGGAAGACAGTAAGGACAGTTAAAAAATAAACAGGGTTATTCAATAAAAGTTCTTATCGTTAAAAATGGTGCTAAATTTGCCTCAACCAATCAGATGTTAGCTTTCAAATGTTAAATAAGATCTGATTGGTTGGGGCAAAATTAGCACCATTTTAAACGATAAGAACTTTTATTAAATCTCCCTGAAAAAGTTTTCTCATTTTATATTGTATTACAATTACATCTATACCAAAATCTGGGTCATTTTACTTTTAAAAGTCAACAGAATCATAAACATGGTGATTATCGCCCAATAAATATTACATTCCTCATCCGGTAATCAAAATAACACTAGCAACATCATTAGCGACTGAATGCACCCCAAAAGCAAAGCAAACTCAAACTGTTATATTTCTGAAAGAGGATTTCAAGGAGTTTAAAGTAAAATATGATATATTTGTTCATGGTAAACAAGATTATGATATAAATAATGTATATGATTGGAATTACACAAGGAGATTACCGACAGCTTCAGGCATACCTAGTCCACCTGTATCAGCTAAGTTCCCACACTTGACTAGTGATGGACACAAAACCAAACTAGAACCCAAGTTTGAGACAAAATTTATGAGTTCTGACGAACTCAAACTATTCGAACTAGTTCGTTTTTCTTGACTCACGGCTGTATTTTCGATAACTGGTCGAAAAAAATCAATAATTATCGAATTCACAAGCCATTTGTTAACCCTAGAATGTATCGTTCTGTAACCCTCGAAAGTATCATTCCTTTTTGGTAACCTATGAATGTATGGATGGTTTTTGCTAACCCTAGAATGTATCATTCGCAAACCCTCGAATGTAAACTTCGATTTTCAGTAACCCTTGAAAGTATTGTTTGGTAACCACTACATTCTATGGAAAATTCAATGAACAATTGCCTGATCAAAGTGTTTAAATAGGTTTTGGTGATAGTGACATGTTCCCCAGACCATTTCCCAGGTGCCACAGCCATTAAAGGAGGCCATACACTATTACGATCGTAATTACGATCTTAAACCGAACGATACTGTGATCGACAGAGTACAATGTTAATTGTAGGTAGATGTACAAAAATATGTTCGACATTCAATTTTTTGTGATTAATGTCGAATGCCGTCCATTGTGAGGTTACATTACATTAACTTTAATCGAAAACTTCAGAAAACACTACAATCATTTTTACCAATCGACTTAAAAAAACGACTTTCCCGATCGTAATTACGATCGATTTTACGATCTAATGTCGCATGATAAGAATGGGAAAATGTACAATTTTTCATCTAATCGATGGAAATGTCTGATTGTATGTCGAATTGTACATAAAATTGGCCTAATGTATGGCCACCTTAACAGTAAGTTACCATTGTTATTTTATCTGTAAATCATCCGGACTTTTCAAACTATCCCTCCCCCATTGACTTTAATGGGTCCATGTTTGAACTTTTACTGAAGTTCGAATGTTCGAAAACGGACTGAACTTTATGAAGTTTGGCTATCTCTACTCTTTATCACCACATTGTTGCAGTTGTACACAAATAATCCTTTAGGCTGCAACTGCACTGTATCGGAAGGTAATGCGCGTGAAAAGCGTGCACAAAATGCAGGGGTTTTACAGAGGTTGTCTTCCCTTTGCTCTGTGCTTCTAGTTAGGGCAGTAACTATCTATATATTGAACTAATACAGCACTACAATAATTTTCTGTACTATTTCTGTCATTGAAATAATACAGTATAGTATTTGAAGCAGGATAAACAATGGTGGAGGTGCACTCTACCCAACCGTGGGTGCAAACACCTCTGTAGGTTCTTCCCTTAGGAACCAGCAGTTTCACAGGAAAAAAGGTAACTGAGGGTCACACTCCAAATCTTTAGAAAATGTTATCGTGAACCACACATATCCACGTCACAACGTTTCGGGGGAATACCCCCTTCTCCCCCGAAACGTTGTGACGTGGATATGTGTGGTTCACAATAAAATTTTCTAAAGATTTGGAGTGCGACCCTCAGTTACCTTTTTTCCAGTATAGTATTTGAGGTTGAATAAAGACATACTATCATGACATGGAACCTGCTACAAGCAGATCTAGTATATTTATTAATATAAACGGTTTGTAATATATTCCTTTAAACTAAACATGGACAAGACGTAAAATTGTAGATTTACCAACCACCCAAATCTATTCCCCAACCTAAAATTACAATCAATATTAATGACAGAAGATACCCCAAAGTCGATTCAGATCTGTAGTTTTTCTTCTCGTTTTTTATCAAATGTGCTCCGGTCTGTCAGTCTCTCCACTGGATGCAAACAACAGCATCCCAATTTAAGCTGCTATCCTACAAAAAACACTCTTTAATAAATCTCAGAGCGATGTAACAGATATTTCTACACTAGTCACCTCTACCCTGTCCACATCGGACTTGCCCACCACGCCTCCCCTAAGTTGTAGAATGTATATTTCCTTGTATATATCAAATGGTTATCAAAGTGTGAAGTGCCTGGAATATGTGGGCACGAGAAAGATCATAATGTAATTAGACTTCTATCTACAAAAAGCCATCACTGAGTTATACTTAGTTTCACCGCTGGGACACCTCAATGTTAAGATGGCCAGATACCTTGCTGACCTTTTAACAAAATCCCTAACTTTAATGTAAGCAGATGGGCGCCTAATGTGATTGTCCCCTGTAGGGTTTCTGTCCAACAACTTCACATTACAGTATAGGATAGCAGTCAGTTATAGTGAATGCGGTTAGGCCATAAGAGAACATTTGTATGGGGGTCTGTCGGTGATATTCAAGTAATGGGACACTTATCATCAATGGCTTAATGTATACGTCTGTTAAATATCTGGAAGTTTTATAAAAAGTTAAGTGTTACAAACGTGAATTTATAGGGATATAAAGGAGCAGAGAAGTAGAAATGGCTTTTATATTAAACGCGTACCGGATTACATATTCTTATATAATTAGCAATTAGTAAATTAAACAGTATACACTCAACTCGCGGCAAGGCTGCTTCTAAAGTCCAATTCATCCAAAAGAGGAAAGGCATATTACTGACATTGCTTAAATTAGTTCAAAGCTCAACCTTCCCATCACCGATAAAGTTTATTTCCAAAAGGAAATGATACCCATTGGGTCAGCAGGGGTAGTTCCTATTGTCAAATCCTATCACTTCTTAGTGTGATATTAAAGCTACACCAACTGTGATCTTAAATAAATTTTTCAATTACTGGACAAAAAACCGAATATAAAAAGAATTGTCTAATTCAGTGATGAGTGCAAATTAAATCCACAAAAGACTCTGATAACAATAATAATATATAAATTAATCAGTGTTTATACCAATAGTAATTACTTAAAGCCTAATCAATAAATTCAAGCTATATTAAACAATAGCAATTATAGGATACGATATTTTACTCCCAATTATATGGATATTCTATTATCGCTGTCCATCATATCCCAGATGAGGATCACAGAGAAACACCCTTGCCACAGTACTAACCTGGCATTATTGGTCCACCATATCGCTAGGACTTCTGCAGCTGTGTGAATGTCCGATCTTCCCTCCCCACACTATCTGGATGTTCTTTTGAATCTGATCCTAGCTGTATAACTTTAGACAGACATATAGGACCTAGGCCTTTTCCATCTATAAAATTGTCTCAGATCCCTTCTTTTCCCACATGTTTTCTCGAAAATGATCCTTCCCCTTACCATATCCTCTACGATTAATAAATGAATGCAGTTGTAAATGAAATGTTAAACAAAGGAGTACAGAGCACCTGCCCTGTTGCCAGTAGGGTCAGCATCGATTGATGTATTTACATCAATAAGGCAATAGTGCATAGTGATTGTAATAGTTTTTTGGCTTTGCACATGCCTGAAAACCTGAATCATGACAGGCCACCTAGATGAATATCAAATGGAAAAGTAAAAAAAAGTGATTTTGAGGTGCATAATTTGGCAGCCTTTCGTTTAGTCCTCCTGTCCTCGGTGCATAATCTCTGCACATCCCTCTCAGTTTTACAGACCCCCTGAATATTTATTCTTTCAAATAACGTAGAGTTGGGCATGGTAGAACCAGGGATATGATAAACTTTGAGAGGTCAGTTTGATCAGATTTACAGATACTACAAAAAACTCTACCTATTCTTGTCTAAGTAATTTTATCATAGAATGTTCGTTCGGTACTACATTGATAAAGCTAGTTACACACCTGTAGAATAAATGTTCATTTTCTTTGGAACAATTAATGAATTGTGTCCAATGACAATTTAAGCAATGATTCTGATTTTGCTATGGGCGCTCTCCAGGTGTTCTGTTATAAGGGGAGGGGGAATGACCTCCCACTCCTCAAAATAGTTTACAAACCCAGCAAGACAATCACAACATTATGTTGGAGCATGAACTCACCTTTGAATGTTTGATGAGCAATCATTTCAGATGTTTCATTTAACAGTTCTCTAGTGCATAGGCTTCCAACCTGAAGCCAGCAGGATCATCGAGGTAAGCAGGGCTCTATGCGGTTTGTGGGTGGGAGTCTGGGGCACTGGATTAACCACACAGACTGGGGAAGGTTGAGCCCCCCTGATCAAGTGTGTGAACTTGATTAAGGGAAGTATGGTTGAGCTAGACCAGTGCATTGATGATCAATTTAATTGGGTCAATTCAAAAACCGTTCCACCCAGTTATGGCAACTGCAATGACATAAGAGTTATAACAGACGGATTCGCAGGGCCAGGCCCTTGCCAAAGCAAATAATTCAGCCCAGCTTAATGTCATTTTACCAGACCTTGTTCCCTCAGCTCTTCTGCTGAGCTTCCGCCACAAAAGAGGACAAGGGGCAGGGCCAGCAGCCACGTCAGGAATTGGCTAGTCGCAGCCAATCACAGACGTGACTGCCGGTCAGGTCTCGTTTTCTGTTCTGTTGTAAAAAAAACAGCAAAGGGTCCCGGAAGGCTTGAAGGGGGGGGGCCTGGCGACGGACCTTTTAGGGGCCGATTTGGGGTTTTTTTAAACCTAGCGAGTCTAGGTTTGGGGTATTCCCTGTGCTTCTTCAGATTTTTATTTTTATTTATATCCTTATTATGATATTCATATAGCCTCAATGCAAACCTCAATGAACATCAGATTTACACATAAGTTCCACAGGATATTTATAAATATCAAATACATTATATAAAGTTATATAGTTTTAGAATTTCTTTTTTTCTTGTTTTGTTCTTAATTGCTGCACTGTGTTTTGCTTTTGCCAGGAAATAGGACTGGAATCCATTTTGTCTGCACCTGTTTAAACCAGGATCAAAGTTCTATATAACATACCAGACAAAAGGAGACACTTTTCCACATCACTCTATTTTCCCTCTTATTGTGAGTAGAATACATTTGGAATGTTAACAATTAATTTTCAGTGAAATAATAAAAAAACATAAATGTACAAGATGCATGGCTACAAGGAAAAATGCAAAATTCTTTCAAGAAATAGGTATTTACAATTGTATATAAAAGGGCAGGTATATGATTTACTAGATGTAAGTTAAATTGAAATCAGGAAGATATAAAAGTCTTATCTTAAAACTTGTAATTTTGCCTCAAACCAATAGATCTTATTTAACATTTGAAAGCTTACATCTGATTGGTTGGGCAAAATTAGCACAGTTTTTAATGATAAGAAGTTTATTAAATCTTCCTGGATGTTTTTATGCAATTACATGTCATATTTGTTCACTTACTTTTGTTAAGGGGGGAGGGTTGGTTTAGGGGTGTACTTCTTTAATCTTTCTATCTATTATGTGTGTGTGTACTATATAGCAGAAGATAGCTCGTTTTTTTTTTAAAAGTTTTGGTATATATTTGCTTTTAATAAATTTAATCAGAACTTTGGATGTTTATTTCTATTACTTCTACGGGTCCTACTCTCAGTCCTACAACCTATGGCTAGGGACATAAAGGAGGGCTAATGGACCAAGAGCCACATGCACTATTGTGCAGCTTGGGTTGTATAACAAAAGCATGTTCCTGGGCTTTCAATAAAAAATTAATACCTGACACCATACTCATAGGGGTTACTGGTTTATTTAATATGTATGAGCTGACAGCTTCTCCTGTGTGGCCTGGAATGCTTGAAGCTGACTCTCTAGTGTAAAGTACTTTGCTCAAACGAGCACATGACCTAACTATGGATGGAGTACAATTTCCCAGAAGCTTGGTCAAACCTTCAATGTAACACATATATAAAAAAATAGGGCTAGTGTACATCCATATTAAAGTGCAACTAGAGACCAAAAATATAATACATACAAAAATAGAATTCTAGTGCACTAGAATGTTCTAGTGTTCTACTGCATTTGGCAAATTATTGAACTAATTGCTTTTATTTACTCAGGGTTTAGCAGGCTGTTTGTAGTAGCAACCTTATGGAGGTAGCCAATAGCCAATAGAATTGTTTGTGCACTAGAATTTTGTTTTTTGTATGTATATATATTTCGGTCTCTAGTTGCACTTTATAGGATGTACAACAGCCCTTTTTTATATACCCTACTCATAGGAGCAGTTGTTTTACAAGAAAGTTATATGCTTAAGCCATATATTCTATGATGAAGGAATGTACATTAAGAATAGAACATGTAAACAAAGACATTCCACTACCAAAAGCAAAGATTTCTGTAGTACTAAACTTTTATTGGATACATCAATGGACTGAAAAGAGAGCTTTTGGCATCATCAGGCTTGTTTATCAAATCAATACTTTAAATGACAGCCTACAAAAGTGTTTCCTGTAATGGACTTAAAGGGCATGTCCACCCCCAAATTAAAATTTACCCACCTATGGCCCCACTGTATGGTTAAAAGAATCATTACCTTACACTCTCTGCTTCCTTATGTGTCTCCTGCAGTGTCTGCCCAAAGTCCAAGAAACTGAAGAGTAGGAGCTTTCCTGTGTAAATTTTTCTGCCCTTCTCCCTGTCCTCTGAGAGGGCAGTGGTATGTGCAGGGAAGCCCTCCCCCCCCCCCCTTCCTCCGGATCTTTCTTTGGCTGCCATAACCTACCATAAAAAATATAGTGTCGAGCTCCCCTGCCCATCTCCAACCGAATGTAGACTTCTAAAAAAAGATTATTTGCTGTAACAAAACAATTACTGTGGTATGATGTATCATTGCAGTAATATTCACAAAAAATCTGAACATACATCTATACAATTCAGAAATACATGAGTCAAAGCAACAAAAACATGCAAAGAAAACTTACTCTGTAATTTTTGTATTTGTTGTCTCTTTACTGGATGAAGCCTCCACATCTTCCTTTGCAACAGGAAGAACTAAATTAAGTCACAAACACAGAAATTCACTGACTGTACAAGCAGGCCGTCACGGCAATTATACTAATATTTCTTCTATTTTGGTCAGTAACACCCTCTGTATGGCCAGGATTTGGTCAGTTTGCTATTCTGCTAACCATTAGACAGAACGTATGCAATTTATTGCTTTGCATTTATACAGTATATAGATGTACAATTTATATAACAATATATCCAAGAGTCTGGAGACAGTAAGGACAGTTAAAAAAAACAGGGTTATTCAATAAAAGTTCTTATCGTTAAAAATGGTGCTAAATTTGCTCAACCAATCAGATGTTAGCTTTCAAATGTTAAATAAGATTGATTGGTTGGGGCAAAATTAGCACCATTTTAAACGATAAGAACTTTTATTAAATCTCCCTGAAAAAGTTTCTCATTTTATATGTATTACAATTACATCTATACCAAAATCTGGGTCATTTTTACTTTTAAAAGTCAACAGAATCATAAACAGGTGATTATCGCCCATAAATATTACATTCCTCATCGGTATCAAAATAACACTAGCAACATCATTAGCGACGACTGAATGCACCCCAAAAGCAAAGCAAACTCACAAGGTTATATTTCTGAAAGAGGATTTCAAGGAGTTTAAAGTAAATATGATATATTTGTTTATGGGTAACAAGATTATGATATATATGATATGATTGGAATTACACAAGGAGATTACGACAGCTAGGCATACCTAGTCACCGTATCAGCTAGTTCCCCATTGACTAGTGATGGACACAAAACCAACTAGAACCCAGTTTGGACAAAATTAGAGTTCTGAGAACTCAAACTATCGAACTAGTGTTTTCTTGACTCACGGCTGTATTTCGATAACTGGTCGAAAAAATCAATAATATCGAATTCACAAGCCATTTGTTAACTAGAAGTATCGTTCTGAACCCTGAAAAGTATCATTCCTTTTTGGAACCTATGAATGTATGGATGTTTTGCTAACCTAGAAGTATCATTCGCAAACCCTCATGTAAACTTCGATTTTCAGAACCCTGAAAGTATTGTTTGGTAACTCATAATTCTAGAAATTAATGAACAATTGCCTGATCAAGTGTTTAAAAAAGGTTTTGTGAAGTGACCTGTTCCCAGACCATTTCCCAGTGCCACAGCCATTAAAGGAGGCCATACACTATTACGATCGTAATAGATCTTAAACCGACATGATACGTTGAATTAGACAGATGTACATGTTAATTGTAGTAGTGTACACTAAATATTGTTGATTCAATGTTGTGATAATGTCAATGGTCATTGTAGTTACATTAATGAAATTTATCGAAAATTCAGAAAAACTACAACATTTCCAATCACTTAACGACTTTCCCGATCTAATTACGATCGATTTACGATCTAATGTCGCATGATAAGAATGGAAAAGTACAATTTGATCTAACGATGGAAATGTCTGATTGTATGTCGAATTGTACATAAAAGATGGCCTAATGTATGGCCACCTAACAGTAAGTTACCATTGTTATTTTATCTGAAATCATCCGGACTTTTCAAACTATCCCTCCCCATTGACTTAATGGGTCCATGTTGAACTTTATCTGAAGTTCGAATGTTCGAAAACGGACTGAACTTTATGAAGTTTGGCATCTCTACTCTTTATCACCACATTGTTGCAGTTGTACACAAATATCCTTTAGGCGCAACAGCACTGTTATCGGAAAGTAATGCGCGTGAAAAGCGTGCACAAAATGCAGGGGTTTTACAGAGGTTGTTCTCCCTTTGCTCTGTGCTTCTAGTTAGGGCAGTAAACTATATTATATTGAACTAATACAGCACTACAATAATTTTCTGTACTATTTTCTGTCATTGAAATAATACAGTATAGTATTTGAAGCAGATATAACAATGGTGGAGGTGCACTCTACCCAACCGTGGGTGCAAACACCTCTGTAGGTTCTTCCCTTAGGAACCAGCCGTTTCACAGGAAAAAAGGTAACTGAGGGTCACACTCAAATCTTTAGAAAATGTTATCGTGAACCACACATATCCAGTCACAACGTTTCGGGGGAATACCCCCTTCTCCCCGAAACGTTTGTGACGTGGATATGTGTGGTCACAATAAAATTTTCTAAGATTTGGAGTGCGACCCTCAGTTACCTTTTTCCAGTATAGTATTTGAGGTGTGATAAAGACATACTATCATGACACTGGAAACTGTACAAGCGTCTAGTATATTTATTAATAAAACGGGGTTGTAATATGTGAATAAGCACCCCAACTGTAAATTATAAGGATATTAAAGTCACGAGGAGTTCCGTGACCATATAAAAGAACGAGGCCGCAGGCCGAGAGTACCTTTATACAGGGCGCGGAACTCCAAGGTGACTTTAATATCCCTTAATTTACGTGGGGTGTCATTATTTATTATAACCTACCCCTTGTGGCTTCTATTTCCTTCTCCTCTGGAACTGTAAGATATAGGCTATAATCTTACAGTTCTCCCTAGAAAATCCACTACAGGGTAGGTTATAGTAAGATTCCATTAGTTTTATTACATTTGTACATTCTCCCCCTCATTCTGTTCTTCCTCTACCATTTGGCCCGGGTATCATAAATCCAGTAGGGAGCCAAGGGTTGTTATTCCTTGGTCATTACCTGAGTTTCCTAAACTCAGCAGGAGGTCAAACAGACCTGGGAACATGAACTTTTATTAAACTATGATAAAGGCACAATCCATTTTTATATCACATATATATAACTTGGTCTATGAAATAGAATATGACAGGCTGAAATGAGATATAGTTTTTCCGGAAAAAAAACCCAAACATTATTTATGTAGGTCTTAGAGTCTGGAAACCTTCATTATGCAGTTCTGGTTAACTGTATGTTCCATATCTGTCATGTTTGGTGTCTATCAACTGGTAAGTTCGTGACAATAACTAATTTAGTGATTTCCAGTTGGTGGCACCTGGGACCATAGTGCAATAAGGCACCCCAACTGTAAATTATAAGGTATTAGAGTCACCGAGGAGTTCCGTGACCATATAAAAAGACGAGCCGCAGGCCGAGTACCTTTATACAGGGCGCGGAACTCCAAGGTGACTTCTAATATCCCTTTATTTACGTCGGGGTGTATTATTTATTATAAAACCTACCCCTTTGTGGCTTTATTTTCCTTCTCCTCCTTGGAACTGTAAATATATAAGGCTATAATCTTACAGTTCCTCCCATAGAAATCCACTACAGGGGTAGGTTATAGTAAGATTCCATTAGTTTTATTACATTTGTACATTCTCCCCCTCATTCTGTTCTTCCTCTACCATTTGGCCCGGTATCATAAATCCAGTAGGGAGCCAAGGGTGGTTATTCCTTGGTCATTACCTGAGTTCCTAAACTCAGCAGGAGGTCAAACAGACCTGGGAACATGAACTTTTATTAAACTATGATAAAGGCACAATCCATTTTTATATCACATATATATAACTTGGTCTATGAAATAGAATATGACAGGCTGAAATGAGATATAGTTTTTGCCGGAAAAAAAACCCAACATTATTTATGTAGGTCTTAGAGTCTGGAAACCTTCATTATGCAGTTCTGGTTAACTGTATGTTCCATATCTGTCGTTTGGTGTCTATCAACTGGTAAGTTCGTGACAATAACTAATTAGTGATTCCAGTTGGTGGCCCCTGGGACCACTGAGATAGAATTTACCAGAATAATGGCACTGCAGTGTGTCTTCCAAATGGATTTTTGGCTGGGCACATGGAGTCCCCAGGGGGCGTAACAGTAACTTTTATATAACTTGTTATGTAGGATAATTATGGTTACATTATTTTATTTTACTGTCATATATTTTCCTATGTTTATTGTAGCATTTTATTATGATACTATGTGATATTGTAATGTCTCTTTTGATGTTCTTGTCCCTCATTTGAGACAAAGAAAGTAGATTACACTCCTTAAATGAATATACTTGCCCGGGTGTAGTCCCGTTGCATCAATACCAAAATTCATGACGCACTCACAGGTCATAACAAATCAAATCAAACAGTCGTTTTATTCAGTCAACATGTTTCAACCTATACAAGGCCATCATCAGGACTAATTGCCCCTTCACCAACCCGATTAAATAGTCACCCAGAGCCGCGAGAACAGAGGGACTTCCATAGTGACGTAGTGGCCATGTGACGCATCCATAGAGATCGCGTAAACAACGTGCGGCAATCGGAAGTGTAAGGAGACCCAATCAGGGAGCGGAGATGTGCCAAAGCCATCCCATGGCTATATAAGAGGACACTGGTAGAAGTATTTAGTACCCATACATAGGTACTGTGGGGAAGTGCTGAACAGCAGCAGGCCAATACCGTATAAAATAGAAAGTCAGCACCATTGAAAAATGTCACAAGCTGACAAATACAGCAACAGCCCCACAGTAAGTCAAATGGCAAATATGATCAACAGGGGTAAAACATATTACAATATAATCAGTATTATAAAAAGGAAATGGTCAAAAAGTATATTACAAAAAGCAGCTCAAATATTCATCTCATTAAGCCCATATGGTACCACAGTTTGTAGGCGTGAGATCCAGCGTGCCTCAAGCCGTAAGTGGCTCTTTGCCCTGTCCCTTCCATAGCAGGGACCCGTCAATCAGCATGCACTTTACACGTGGCAAGACTATGTCCCATTATTTAAAATGCTAGCCATGGATTGTCTCCATATTTCCCATTCCTTATCCAGTGACTGATATGTTAATGCTGCTCTCATAGCACTCCGGTGATTGGCAAATCTCTCCCGAAAAGATGTAGTTGTTTTTTCCAATATTAAAAACCCACATAAACAGGTTTAAAAGTACCGTAAATAACAGATGAGCTGGTGCATGTCAATCTGTAGTCAATAGTAATCCGTTTATCAGTCCGGGAATGCGGGAAATCCTTTCCCGTCAGCATATAACCCCATGTAGTGCAACTATGACATTTAAGCCCCCCACTTTCAGTGTTCCCCATGGTATCACAGTTTTGGCTGTAACTGTCTTCCTTAGATCAGTTTTCACAAGAAGATTATGCAAAGATTTTCCTCTGCGATGATCACAGCGTATCCTATGCTGTTGGAATGGTATTGACACATCACCCTCAATAATTTTCCATAATTCATTAGCCTTTGTTGCTATTGAATGACTCAACACGTAAAATCAATCTGAAAGGTTATAAATTGATTACAGACTCTCTCCTGTTTCTGGTCAGATGCTATGGTCACTAGGGCTTTGTAAGTGCTGTTTTTATCTGCTCAGTATACCCTCTCTCAAGCAACCGGCAGGTCTTCCTTGAGTTGAACCTCTGTATGTTCCACTTCAAAATTGTCCCTAAACACCTCAAGTATTGAGTATATGTTGTCCTTAATCAAGGCAGCTGGATGGAAACTGGTGGCATGTAATACTATATTCCGGTCAGTATCTTTCTGGTACAATGTTGTACCCGTCCATCTCCTGCCTTGAAGATAGAAGGTCAATGAACTCTATCTCATTCTGTTTAACATTATATGTCAGCTTAATCAGAGTGTCTAAGGCATTACTCTAGTGATACACAGTAGCAACTTCCCAGATAAGAAATATATCATCTATATATCGCTTAAATAAGCCCACCACTGGGCCCATTAGTGGTAAAAAAATTACCCAATTTAAACTGTTGCATGTACAAGTTGGCAAACTATGGGCCATACTCCATCACAGTGCCCTGACGTTGTACATTTTATTGATCTTGAAAGCGAAAATTTTTTTTACCAATATTATATCATAATAATCAATAGGAGGCTGGCAGTGTCCAATGTCAATAAGAGCCTGTCTACAAGCCTGTATCCCTTCTGATTGAGGGATCACGGTTTAGAGGCTACTTACGTCAATGGTAACCAATAGATTATTTTCCAAAGATAACTTTAATTGGGTAAAATGTTAATAAGATGACCACTGTCATGTAAATAAGATTTCATACCTTTACAGCAGGCTGCAGGAAAGAATCAGCAAATTGTGCAAGTGGTTTTAATATTGAGCCATGAGACGTGATTATTGGACGGCCAGGGGGAAACTCAAGGCACTTGTGTATCTTGGAAGTGTATAAATAATCGGACACAATGGGTTGTCCGTAGAAAGAAACTGTCCACACTTTTCTGAGATCCAACCAGAGCTCCCCCCACAAAGCGATCAAAGTCTACAGACTTCTTAATATCATACATAGGATTTTTTTTTTTGCCCTGCCTTTATCAGCAGGACGAATAATCAAATGACCATCAGCCTGTAAGGTCTTTTAGCTGTGCGTTGTACGTTGTAATTCAAATGTCAAAGGTCACATTCTGGGACTTAACCAAGCCTGAACTCATAGTATGCAGCATTTATGTAAAAACTTTAATCCCCAGAGGGGTGTAATGCTTTCAAACATACTTTGAAATTTAAATAAATCAATATCGAATTGAAAACAATTTAAATTCGCTGAGGGTACAAAAGAGAGCCCCTTTCTTAGAAAAGACTCTTCCCCCGGTGTTAATATAAGTGCACTCAAGTTGAATATCTTTCTCTTCTTGGAGGTTTGTTTCTTTTTAGATTTGAACCCCCCTCTCCGTAATATTTCCTTGCCTCCTATAATCCCGGATCTGGTCACCCTCATCTGAAAAGGGATTGTACCCAAGGCAGAGTAATGACTTTGTTCCCCGTAGTCCCATTATGATCAGAATCAGAGTGCCCAGATTCACCAGAGGAATCTATCGTAAACCCAAAGGGGCGCCTTTTACGCACCCTCATACTCTGCTGTCAGTCTGACCCAATAACCAAGGGTATACCCTCTATCTCTGTAATCCGTTCAACTTTATGAAGTTTCTAAGTTTAAATTGCAACAATCAGATTTTTTTTCAACTTGATAACCAGTTTTTGACACATAATCAACCATATTTCACTTTTCAACATATCAGCATTGGCTTTTTCAGAATTTTCTATCTCAGATTTGACCTTTTTAAAGTTCCTTGCCTACATAATCAATGACCAAAACCATTAGATCAATGAGCATTTGTTACAATGCTACCCAGCATCACCAGCATTACTTGTCTACTCTCCCCAGTGTGGGAATATTTCTGACCCAAAGCCTCCGGAATTCTAAATATTTGAAATATGTTCCTCCTATCCTATCCTACCCTCTTTCTTCTCTTTTCATTTTATAATGTAATGAATAACTATGAGGCGTATCTAGTAAATCATGATGTGTATAGCAGGAACGCATCATCCATCTTTTCGACTGATTGTGGGGAAACAGGAGTGCCCAGAGGAAACCCACTCCAGCACAGGGAGAACATAGAAACTCCTTGCAGCTGTTGTCTAAAGATGGATTCAAACTCAGGACATCTGTTCTGCAAGACATCCGTACTAGCCCACTATGCTGTTAAACTCACAGGTCTGTAATTACCCGTCTACAAACAACTACCCTTTTTTGAATATTGAAATGCACAGTTTTTTTTTTAAATCCATGTTTCTGACATGAGGGAACCTGAGAAAATAAGAAACAATGGCTTGGATACAACTTAAAGGGTATTTCCAAAGGAAAAAATAGCTTACCTTTTTTTCACTTATTTGAAGAATAGGTGGTAATAAGCATGTCTTACCCCCGATTTTCAATAATTCCAACTGGAGCTTGGAGAGTGGAAGAAAACTTACCCGTGATCATGCTCCTCCACCGCTTCTACTGACAGTTACCAACACTATACACCAGTGATGGTGAAACCTTTTGGGCCGAGTGCCCAAAATGCAACCCAAAAACACTTTTATTGCATAGTGCCAACATGATCATTTAACCTGAATACAGAGTTTTTACTTTAGAAAAAACAACTCAATAGGCACAGACCACTACAGTAGATAGAATTGACTATTGATTACCTATTAATCTTTACATTACCACACAGGAGTTTGAGATCTAAACAGTGACCATTAACTCCTACATTATTAGACAGAGTTTGAGATCTAAAACAGGGACACAAGCAGAGCTGAATGTTATAGCACATGACCGCGCTATGCTAAAATCTGCTGTGCCTGAGTGCCAACAGAGAGGGCTCTGAGTACCACTTTTGGCACGCGTGCCATAGGTTTGCCACCACTGCCATGCACGCTCCCTTAACAAAACACGCAAAAAAAAATCACTATCCAGATATCTGCTGTCTTTGTCCCCAAGTTTTGCAGATCGCACTGCTGCATGGAGTTTTGGTAATTGGGTAATTACCAAACTACTTGCTGTGAATATAAAAACTACTCTAACACTTGCTAGAAAAAACTTTCCAGAAGGATCAGTAAATAACCACAAGTCCCCAACTGATGTTTTTATAATGAATAAAACATATGAAACATCGCAATTGTTTCTCCAACATACCTAAAGTTTACAAGAAAGGCTTTATAGTATATTAGTGTTAATAGCAATCTATTGGCACTGTTAATATGTTTTCCAGTTTTTTATTGTCATTTGTGTACAATGAATTTCTCATTGACAGATACCGTATATACTCAAGTATAAGCCGACTCGAGTAAAAGCCGAGGTACCCATTTTTGCCTCCAAAATTAAGAAAAAAACCATGATTGCTCGAGTATAAGCCGAGGGTATAAGTAACCCTAATACCTTTCCAATTGGGGGTTACTGTATGGCTACGTCCACCCCCTAATACCTTTCCACTGTAGATGTTTGGAAACTACAACTCCCAGCATGCTTGGTTGCTGGAGTTGTAGTTTCCAACCACCTATAGTAGAAAGGTATTGCTGCATGGCATACTGTCCCCCCCAGCCCTCCCCCAGTCCCCCCATCGCACTTACCGTACCTGGTCTTCAGTCTTCATCTCTCTGCCGGCTGCCGCAATCCAGAAGCAGCCGCGAGTCAGTCCAGCAGTTCCCAGTACTGCTTCGCGGCTGCGCGATGACGTCATCGCCCACGCCAGCGGCCGATGACATCATCGCGCAACCGTGAAGAACTATGGGAACTGCCGGCCTGACTCGCGGCTGCTTCTGGATTGAAGGTAAGTGTCTATTGACTCGAGTATAAGCCGAGGCAAGGTTTTTAGGTTGATTTTTAAACCTAAAACCGTGGCTTATACTCGAGTATATACGGTAGCTTTATTACCTTTTTACATTTTATTTATATTGCAGTGTGAAAGTAAACATCCCATTGACCCTTAACATTACACGAAAAGCAAACCTGAAACTAGTACGTCTGCATGTGAATTCCAAGGGAGACGTAAACCCCAAAATGAAAAAACAACTGTAAGGCTGAGGCCACATTACGGTGCATGGCAGCATGCATTACCATCTACACATCAGAGCACATGCAATCCGCAAAAAAATTGGTGATTGCTGCGCTCCAAAAAGCGGAATAGCAGCACAATGCATCCCGTGCACCTAATGTGGCCAGACCAATTGGCCAACACTAGCGTAAAATTTTTAAAACGTAAAACACGATAGTGTGGCCTAGCCCTTGGTCCACACATTTACATTCAAGACACATAATGGCATGCACAGGAGGAAAATATTAATGTGCTTGGTAACAGTGATGTGTAAAAAGAGACTGCTCTGCTGTTTTCCAAGAGGAAAGAGCTATAGTCTACCATTAAAGCAGGGTGGAAAGGATATTGACAAAAAAGCCAGGTTCCAAAGTTGAGAAGAAAAGAAAGATGAACTGAGCAGTGAGGAGGATACTGGTTAGTGGAGTACCTGGTTAATGAAGTAATTGGCGTGGAATTGAGAGAATGCTTGGCAAATAAGAACCTAGCTGAAAATCTATTTTCCACATCTTTAAAGGACAATAATGTAAAATTTTTACTTTCAAAAAATGAAAAATTACCTGGGGCTGGTAGGCAGGATTGATTAATACTTCCCATATTGTTTTGTTGAGGAGATACAACACGTACTGTTTTTCATCTGCCAGGTTAATATCCTGGGCTTTCCTGTAATAAAGATAGTCAGGAGGAAGCCTGGGAGAAGCAGTTTCTTTGTACAGGTGCTGCTCAGAGAAATTATATTGGGATGTGGGAAATATGCTACCATCTTGCCCTATGTAATTTCCTCTTAAACATTAACAGATCAACACTGTACGACATTTATTTTTTCCAAGAGGCCGTAAAAGAAGTTTTATGTATCATAGTAACTGGGGAATACTCAAACCTACATATAACTTTTTATTTAGGATAATAAGACATACATCCATCAAGTCCAACCTATTTGCCCTCCTTTTTACCCCTCCTAACAGTTGATCCAGAGGAAGGCAAAAAACCCAGCTAAAAAAAAAAGGGGGGTATTACTTGACTCCAAATGGCATCAAAGTATCCCTAATTAACCATAACTACAGTATATGTATTAATACCAGTAATTCTCAATATTTTTTAGTTTTTCAAATTTATCCAGCCAACTTTTAAGCTTTCATGAACTTGCCATACCACATCTGCTGGGACACCTCACAGTTTCACTGTTCTCACTGTAAAGAAACCTTTTCCTAACCTGAAGATGAAACTTCTTTTCTCTTAAAGGATGTCCACAAGTCCTCTGATATGGCCTATTGGTGAACAATGCACCAGAGAGTTTATTGTATGGTCTATAATTATTTGTATAAGGGTCATATATCCCCAAGCAAACATCGCTTCTTCTCCAATGTAAACAGCCCTAACTTGTCTAATCTGCCTGCATATTTAAGCCCCCTTATTAATTTAGTTTCCCTTCTCTGAACTGCTTCTATTTGCAAGATGTCCCATTTGTATATGGGATTCCAAACTGCAACACATATTCCAAATGAGGCCTTACCAGTGCCTTGTAAAGAGAAATAATATCTCTCTCTATTGAATCTATTCCCCTCTTTATACAAGACAATACTTGCTAGCTCTAGCCGTTGCTACCTGGCATTGTGTGCTACAGCAAGTCTGTTATCTACCAGAAACCCCCAAATCTTTTTCCATTAGAGATCACTTAAACAGAGTTATTTATGGTGTAGGTGGCACAGGGATTATTAAATCCCAAATGCATCACCTTACATTTATCAACATTGAATCTCATCTGCCATTCGGCTGCCCCATTTTGATAATCTATCTAGGTCTGCTTGCAGCAATTGCACATCATTTGAAGTTTCCAAAGCTCTGCATATTAGTGTCATCAGCAAACACAGAGACCTTGCTCTCAATGCCCCCTTCTAAGTCATTTATAACAAAAAGAAGCATCCCCACTAGAGAACCCTGAGGCACTCTGCTTAGAACTTTAGCCCACATACATGTAGCTCCATTAACCACCCACTCTTTGTTTGCGGTCCAATTACCGATTCTCATCAATGTACACATGTTTTTTTTCTAGGCCAACAGTTCTTAGTTTATACATTAGTCGCCTAAGTGGCACAGTATCAAAAGCTTTAGCAAAATCCAAGTATACCACATCCACTGCTATGCCTGAAAACCAAGTAAATTGTCTGGCACGATCTATTTCTTAAAAAATCCATGCAGCTCATATTAAACTATTGCTAACTAATATAAGTTTCACTGTGAACAAAAGCTTTTGAACATTCTAGAACTGGGGACACCAAACTTTTAGACTCCATAGAAGGATCTGTTTTTAATATACTTATAATGCATAGTCCCCATTATAATGTACTAATAAAATATCTGCTTCCAGGAACACTGCAGTGCTGTATATTAGCAACACCAGCAATGACTTTCTAATATATTAAAAAGACATAAGGTAAAGTGTACCTGTCTCACGCAATATTGTGGTGAGAGTGTTCGGTTTGTCTGGTTTTACATTCTTTTTCTTCTCCTAGCAACTGTATTCGTCCTTCTTCTCTCCTTTAACATTCTTTTAGGTAACATCTTTTTACCCTGTAAACAAATATTGTACACATAAAAAAAGCAGTCTGCCTTTTTGGGGTTACCCACTCATAGTAGATGTGTCTTCCTAACGTGTTTCTTTCTGTATTCTACATTGCTTTTGTTTGAACGCAAAGGTAATTTGTTGACCTTACTTATCCATTTTCAAAATAGCCCCAAATTCCCTTAACATGGTTAAATGGTCATCGTGCCTGATCACTTATTGATGTTGGCGGTGTGGAATCTCTGGCTGCTCCCCCTTCCATTTGTTGTATAAGATCAAGCTCTACTTGATCAGAACAGATGCAGTATTATATAGCTAAACCTCAGATCTAATGTAAATATTTCCTGAAATAAGTGAATGAAAAGGTCCTGTACAAAATGAATGGAACACATAAAACCATCAAATCAGTTTACTAGTAATAGGAGACTATTAAATAAGAGTGTTTGTTGTAACTGTATGTAACAGGAAATCTCTCTCATAAAGCAACATTACCAAAAATAGATCAGTTAAAATAAGCCACCTCTACCCTCTCTACGTGATCTGGTTCTAAAACTGCATACATACAAAATCTTTGTTTATCAACAATGACAAGTCTTCCTGACACTTTTGGCAAGCCCTCTTCAATCCTTCTGGGCCTAAACCAAAACGCTCTTTTCCTTTCAAAGGGTTTCTTCACTACAGTTTTTAGAAAGGATTTTTCTTTATTAATATGTAACAAGCGTCATGGCAGACTTCTGTGTATTCCCCATGTTTCCATCACAAAAGCGTAATTTATGGGTTTTAAATCATGCCTACACTGTGCTGAAGAAGGTCAGTAAAGGAAAACCAGTTTATAATGTCTCTATTGGTTTGGCATGCAGAATTCTGCTCTTTGGGGAAATGCCTCTAGCTATCAGGTATTTATATTTTCAATTAATAGTGCTGATTCTTTCTTATCTACCTCAAAAATTAGGATGTTATTAGAGTTTAGCAGGGCAGTATATTTAAATTTACACATTGTTACAAACAACTTGATTGCAATTAGGCCTATGTACCAGCTTTACAGTCACAAATTCACCATGGATTTAAAAATCTATCAGATTATTCAATAAAAGTTCTTATCTTTAAAATGTAGCTAATTTTTGCCCCACCAATTAGATGTAGCTTCAAATGTAAATATATCTGACTGCTAAGAACATTGATCTCCCGAACGTTTTTATTAAAGGGTATTCCACCCTTAACCCCCCCCCCCCCAATTTAATGATAAATTTTGCTCTGGCAAAGGAATCTGCCTCGCCTCTTTGTCTCAATGAGCTTTTTAAAAGCTTAAGCATGTACAGATGAGGCGCAGGTGAATCAGCAGTCATCATTAGATGTGATATCAGCATGCCAAGCCTTGAGTGACGCCGGAGGGAGCCCGCTTACTCTCCAGAAGAGAGGCACTTTATCCTAATTATCCTGGTTATAATATCATTGGGCTTTTGGGGACAGGTAACTGACATGTGACCATTTTTTTTTGTTTTAAGGGTGGACATGCCCTTTAAACAAAGAGCTTAAGAGACTAAAGTTTCCTAGCTGCACATTTCCCCCCTAATTAAGAATTATAGTGGAGTTGCTTGTTTGCACCTGACCGTTTCTCCTTAAAATGGATGATGTTATAAAATCTTTACCCTTTAATCGTTGGAGATACCACAAATGAGACTCTACTACTTTAACTGCTTAATGTGGATTTCACTCTATTTTCAACCCAATCATCCTATATAAAATGACAATGCTCAAAGCCTTGGATCCATAGTAAACCAAATATACATGTGTGCGTGCATCACACTGCTATATGAACCTTTGCATGGTAAAACTGAGAAAAAATGGTCTATAGATCTTACAAACACCAAAAAGTCACCCAGAAGTGAATTCTAGTGGATCTTTTGTCTTTGTTTTTGGAGGAAGACATTTTTATTATTGATTCTCCATTTGAGGTAGGTGAAAGCCCTGAATATAAATATTTAAATACATTTTTATATTAAACACAATTTACTAATATACAAACCAAAAACTACTTATCAAAATGACATATCTCTCAGAAATTAAGTCCAATTCACTGAACCATAGTTAAAGCAAAGACTGAACAAACTATACTGAAAACTATCTGAACAATCAATATGTTAAATGAACAGAAACAGGTTTGAAAACTTTGCTGCTATTTTGCATTTCCCTCTCCCATCCACAGAACAGGCATCAGATTCTCCCCTATGTTGCTATTTAAGCATTGCACTCTCCCCATCCAACAGACAGGCACAATTCCAGATCTCCCTAATCTGCTATTTAAGCATTGCACTCTCCCCATCCAACAGAACAGAATCATATTCCCCCCCCATGTTGCTATTTTAGCATTGAACTCTACCCATCCAACAGAAACAAGCTTGGATTCTCCCCCATGCTGCTACTTTAGCATTTTTCTCCCCATGCTGCGATTCTCTGCATTTCTTTCCTCCCATTAAGATGACACTGTGCAAGGTAACATACACAGTTCCAGACTTTTATTGATAGTCCTAATGATTAATTGTATATTCAGTCTGGTATTGGGTTGAACCACAAATATAACTTTATATGTTCAAAAAAACTGTGCAGCAGTTTACTAATAACATATAAAGTGGGAAATATGTATATATCTGTATTCCTGTACACCCTGTATTATCTGTATTCCTGTACAACCCTTATATCTGTATCCTGTACACCCTGTAATTCTGTATTCCTGTACACACCTGTATTTTCTGTATTACTGTACACACCCTGTATATATCTGTATTCTGTACCACCCTGTAATATCTGTATTCCTGTACACCCTGTATTTATCTGTATTCCTGTACACCCTGCATATATCTGTATTCCGTGTACACCCTGTATTTATCTGGTATTCCTGTACACCCTGTAATATATCTGTATTCCTGTACAGCCCATGGCTAGAATAAACATAGATTAATGAGGACCCAAGCCCAGTCCACCATGGGGTGTCTATATCTGTGCTCCTTTACCCTAGTGTGCTGTCTGTGTCTCTCAGCCTCCCAGGTACAGCAGGGCTGTGTGTAAGGCATAGTGGGCATTGTGCATGGAGTGACCTATGGACCCACAAGCCGGTTGATCAATAGGGAGAGCAGTAAAGTGCAGCAGTGTGAGTGTGTGACCTTTATTACACTGGTTTAGTTGCTGGGGAAAATGTAACACACCAAACATTGCCTTCCCCCACACTGCCACTGAGGGACCACATTCACTGCACCTCCCATTCTCGGTCTCTGTGCTGGTAGAAAGGCCCCACAGCCTTATAGACCGAACCCTGGGGCTTGACTCAGCTTCCATAAACAAAACGCTAACGCTGAGTCGCGCTCCTTGATGACGTCACTTATCTCTTAACCGTTCGGAAGTAACTTGGCGATCCTCTGTCGCTCCGAATGACGTTTGCCTCCAGGAAGCGAAGCACCAATCAGCCATTAGAGCGGATTACTGGTGTTGTTGTGGCGTGTCAGCCCATGTTATCACAGTCATGGTTGGGGTGGTTCATTGGTGGTAATGAGGTAGTGTTTAGCTGTAGTGTTGTGTATTGGAGGACTAATGAGGTAAGTGTTTAGCTGTAGGGTTGTTCATGTGGTGGGGTAATGAGGTAAGTGTTTAGCTGTAGGGTTGTGTATTGCTGGGGTAATGAGGTGTTTTAGCTGTAGGGTTGTGTATTGCATGGGGTAATGAGGTAAGTGTTTAGCTGTAGGGTTGTGTATTGCTGGGGTAATGAGGTAAGTGTTTAGCTTTAGGGTTGTGCATTGGTGGGGTAATGACGTGTTTAACTGTAGGGTTGTGTATTGCTCGGTAAGAGGTGTTACTGTAGGATTGTGTATGCTGGGGTATGAGGTCAGTGTTTAGCTTTGGGGTTGTGCATTGGTGGGGTAATGAGGTCATGGTTTAGCTGTGGGTTGTGTATTGGTGAGGTAATGGGGTGTTTAGCTGTAGGGTCGAGTATTGCTGGGGTAATGAGGTAAGTGTTTAGCTGTAGGGTTGTGTATTGCTGGGGTAATGAGGTAAGTGTTTGCTTGTACGGTTGTGCATTGGTGGGGTAATGAGGTAAGTATTAAGCTGTACGGTTGTGCATCGGTGGGTAATGAGGTAAGTGTCTAGCTGTACGGTTGTGCATTGCTGGGGTAATGAGGTAAGTTTTTAGCTGTACGGTTGTTGCATCGGTGGGGTAATGAGGTAAGTGTTTAGCTGTAGGGTTGTGTATTGCTGGGTTAATGAGGTGTTTAGCTGTATGGTTGTGTATTGCTGGTATGAGGTAATGTTTAGCTGTAGGGTGTGTTTGCTGGGGTAATGAGGTAAGTGTTTAGCTGTAGGGTTTGCATTGGTGGGGTAATGACGTGTTAACTGTAGGGTTGTGTATTGCTCGGGTAATGAGGTGTTTAGCTGTAGGATTGTGTATTGCTGGGGTAATGAGGTAAGTGTTAACTGTTGGGTTGTGCATTAGTGGGTAGTGAGGTAAGTGTTTAGCTGTAGGGTTGTGTATTGTGGGGTAGAGGTAAATTTTTTAGCTGTAGGGTTGTGTTTGCTGGGGTGATGAGGTAAGTTTTTAGCTGTAGGGTTGTGTTTTGCTGGGGTAATAGGTAAGTGTTTATTTGTATGGTTGTTAGTTGGGGTAATGAGTGTTTTTGAGCTTAGGTTGTGTATTGCTGTTGCTGGGGTAATGAGTAAGTGTTTTGTTGTAGGGTTGTGTATGTGCTGGGGTGATGAGGTACGTGTGTTAGCTTATGTTTGTTTATTGCTGGGGTAATGAGGTAGTGTTTAAGCTGTAGGGTTGTGTATTGGTGGGTTAAGAGGTGTTTAGCTGTAGGGTTGTGTATTGTGGGGTAATGAGGTAAATTTTAGCTGTAAGTTGTGTATTGCAGGGGGTAATGAGGTAAGTGTTTTAGCTGTAGGGTTGTGTATTTGCAGGGGTATGAGGTAAGTGTTTAGCTTAGGGTTGTGTATTGCAGGGGTAATGAGGTAAGTGTTAAGCTGTAGGGTTTGTGTATTGCTGGGTTAATGAGGTGTTTCGGCTGTAGGGTTGTGTATTGCTGGGGTAATGAGGTAAATGTTTAGCTGTAGGGTTTGTGTATTGCTGGGGTGATGAGGTAAGTGTTTAGCTGTAGGGTTGTGTATTGCTGGGGTGATGAGGTAAGTGTTTAGCTGTAGGGTTGTGTTTTGCTGGGTATAGAGGTAGTGTTTTAGTTTGTGTATTGGGGGTTAATGAGGTGTTTTAGCGTGAGGGTTATGTATTGCTGGGGTAATGAGGTACATTGTTTAGCTGTATGGTTGTGGTATTGCTGTGGTATGAGGAAGTGTTTAGCTGTAGGGTTGTGTATTGGTGGGTTAATGAGGTGTTTAGCTGTAGGGTTGTGTAATGCTGGGGTAATTAGGTAAGTGTTAACTGTTGGGTTGTGCATTAGTGGTGTGAGGTACGTGTTTAGCTGTAGGGTTGTGTAGTGGTGTGGGGTAATTGAGGTAAATGTTTAGCTGTAGGGTTGTGTATTGCAGGGGTACTGAGGTAAGTGTTTAGCTGTAGGTTGTCTATTGCAGGGGTAATGAGGTCGTGTTTAGCTGTGGGTTGTTATTGCTGGGGTAATAGGTAAGTGTTTAGCTGTAGGGTTGTGCATTGGTGGGGTAATGAAGTGTTTAACTGTAGGGTTGTGTATTGCTCGGGTAATGAGGTGTTTAGCTGTAGGATTGTGTATTGCTGGGGTAATGAGGTCAGTGTTTAGCTTTGGTGGGTTGTGGCATTGTGGGGTACATGAGGTCAGTGTTTAGCTGTAGGGTTGTGTATTGGTGGGGTAATGAGGTAAGTGTTTAGCTGTAGGGTTGTGTATTGGTGAGGTAATGGGGTGTTTAGCTGTAGGGTCGAGTATTGCTGGGGTAATGAGGTAAGTGTTTTTAGCTGTAGGGTTGTGTATTGCTGGGGTAATGAGGTAAGTGTTTATCTGTACGGTTGTGCATTGGTGGGGTAATGAGGTAAGTATTAAGCTGTACGGTTTTGCATCGGTGTGGGGGTAATAGGTAAGTGTTTAGCTGTACGGTTGTGCATTGCTGGGGTAATGGGTAAGTGTCTAGCTGTACGGTTGTGCATGGGTGGGGTAATGAGGTAAGTGTTTAGCTGTACGGTTGTGGCATCGGTGGGGTAATGAGGTAAGTGTTAGCTGTAGGGTTGTGTATTGGTGGGTTAATGAGTGTTTAGCTGTAGGGTTGTGTAATGCTGGGGTAATTAGGTAAGTGTTTAACTGTTGGTTGTGCATTAGTGGGTAGTGAGTTAAGTGATTTAGCTGTAGGTTGTGTATTGGTGGGGTAATGAGGTAAATGTTTAGCTGTAGGGTTGTGTATTGCAGGGGTAATGAGGTAAGTGTTTCGCTGTAGGGTTGTGTATTGCAGGGGTAATGAGGTAAGTGTTTAGCTGTAAGGTTGTGTATTGCTGGGTTAATGAGGTTTTAGCTGTAGGGTTGTGTATTGCTGGGGTAATGAGGTAAATGTTTAGCTGTAGGGTTGAGTATTGCTGGGTGATGAGGTAAGTGTTTAGCTGTAGGGTTGTGTTTTGCTGCGGTAATGAGGTAAGTGTTTAGTTGTATGGTTGTGTATTGGGGTAATGAGGTGTTTAGGCTGTAGGGTTGTGTATTGCTGGGGTGAGAGGTAAGTGTTTAGCTGTAGGGTTGTGTTTTGCTGGGGTAATGAGGTAAGTGTTTAGTTGTATGGTTGTGGTATTGGGGTAATGAGGAGTTTAGCGTAGGGTTGTGTAATGCTGGGGTAATTAGGTAAGTGTTAACTGTTTGGTTGTGCATTAGTGGGTAGTGAGGTAAGTGTTTAGCTGTAGGGTTGTGTATTGGTGGGGTAATGAGGTAAATGTTTAGCTGTAGGTTGTGTATTGCAGGGTATGAGTGTAAGTGTTTTAGCTGTAGGGTTGTCTATTGCAGGGGTAATGAGGTAAGTGTTTTAGCTGTAGGGTTGTGTATTGCAGGGGTATGAGGTAAGTGTTTAGCTGTAGGTTTTGTATTGGCAGGGGTAATGAGGTTAAGTGTTTAGCTTAGGGTTTTGTATTGCAGGGGTAATGAGGTAAGTGTTTAGCTGTGGGTTTTGTATTGCAGGGGTAATGAGGTAAGTGTTTAGCTGTAGGTTGTGTATTGCAGGGGTAATGAGGTAAGTGTTGACTGTAGGGTTGTGTATTGCAGGGGTAATGAGGTAGTGTTTAGCTGTAGGGTTGTGTATTGCAGGGGTAATGAGGTAAGTGTTTAGCTGTAGGGTTGTGTTGATGTGTAATGAGTAAGTGTTTAGCTGTGGAGTTGTGTATGCTGGGTTAATGAGGTGTTTAGCTGTAGGGTTGTGTATTGCTGGGGTAATGAGGTAAATGTTTAGCTGTAGGGTTGTGTATTGCTGGGTGATTGAGGTTTTAGCTGTAGGGTTGTGTATTGCTGGGGTAATGAGGTAAGTGTTTAGCTGTAGGGTTGTGTATTGCAGGTTAATGAGGTAAGTGTTTAGCTGTAGGGTTGTGTATTGCAGGGGTAATGAGGTAAGTGTTTAGCTGTAGGGTTGTGTTGATGTGTAATGAGGTAAGTGTTTAGTCTGTGGGGTTGTGTTTGCTGGGTTAATGGGTGTTTAGCTGTAGGGTTGTGTATTGCCTGGGGTAATGGAGGTAAATTTTTAGCTGTAGGGTTGTGTATTGCTGGGTGATTGAGGTTTTTAGCTGTATGGGTTGTGTATTGCTGGGGTAATGAGGTAAGTGTTTAGCTGTAGGGTTGTGTATTGCTGGGGTAATGAGGTAAGTGTTTAGCTGTAGGGTTTTGTATTGCAGGGGTAATGAGGTAAGTGTTTAAGCTGTAGGGTTGTTGTTGTATTGCAGGGGTAATGAGTGTAAGGTGTTTTTAGCTGTAGGGTTGTGTATTGCGGGGTAATGAGGTAACTGTTTAGCTGTAGGGTGTGTATTTGCAGGGTAAATGAGGTAAGTGTTTAGCTGTAGGGTTGTGTTGTAGGGTAATGAGGATGTTTAGCTGTAGGTTTTGTTGGATGGGTAATGTACGGTAATTGTTTGCTGTGGAGTTGTGTATTGCTGGGTTAATGAGGTTTTTTAGCTGTAGGGTTGTGTATTGCTGTGGTAATGAGTAAATGTTAGCTGTAGGTTGTGTATTGCTGGGTATTGAGTTTTAGCTGTAGGGTTTTGTTATTGCTGGGGTAATGAGGTAAGTGTGTTAGCTGTAGGGTGGTGTATTGCAGGGTATATGAAAGTGTTTAGCTTAGGGGTGTTATTGCAGGGTAATGAGGTAGATGTTTAGCTGTGGGTTGTGTTGATGTGGTATGAAGGTAAGTGTTTAGCTGTGGGGTTGTGTATTGCTGGTTAATGAGGTGTTTTAGACTGTAGGGGTTGTGTATTGCTGGGTAATGAGGTGAAATGTTTAGCTGTAGGGTTGTGTTTGCTGGGTGATTGAGGTGTTTAGCTGTAGGGTTGTATTGCTGGGGTAATGAGGTAAGTGTTTAGCTGTAGGGTTGTGTATTGCTGGGGTGATGAGGTAAGTGTTTAGCTGTAGGGTTGTGTTTTGCTGGGGTATGCGGTAAGTGTTTAGTTGTAGGGTTTGTGTATTGCTGGGTTAATGAGGTGTTTAGCTGTAGGGTTGTGTAATGCTGGGGTAATGAGGTAAGTGTTAAGCTGTAGGGTTGTGTATTGCTGGGTTAATGAGGTGTTTAGCTGTAGGGTTGTTTACTTGCTGGGGTAATGAGGTAAGTTTTTAGCTGTAGGTTGTGTATTGCTGGGTAATGAGGTAAGTGTTTTAGCTGTAGGGTTGTGTTTGCTGGGGTAACTGAGGTAATTGTTTAGCTGTAGGGTTGTGTATTGGCTGGGTTAATGAGGTAAGTGTTTAGCTGTAGGGTTTGTGCATTGTGGTCTAATAGGTAAATGTTTAGCTGTAGGGTTGTGTATTGCAGGGGTAATATGAGGTAAGTGTTAGTCTGTAGGGTTTGTATTGCTGGGGTAATGAGGTAAATGTTTAGCTGTAGGGTTGTTGTATTGCTGGGTTAATGAGGTGTTTAGCTGTAGGGTTGTGTATTGCTGGGGTAATGAGGTAAGTGTTTTAGCTGTAGGGTTGTGTATTGCTGGGGTAATGAGGTAATGTTTAGCTGTAGGGTTGTGTATTGGTGGGGTAATGAGGTAAGTGTTTAGCTGTGGTTGTGTTTGGGGGTAATGAGGTAAATGTTTTAGCTGTAGGGTTGTGTATTGGTGGGCTAATGAGGTAAGTGTTTAGCTGTAGGGTTGTGCATTGGTGGGCTAATGAGGTAAATGTTTAGCTGTAGGGTTGTGTATTGGTGGGCTAATGAGGTAAGTGTTTAGCTGTATGGTTGTGTATTGGTGGGGTAATGAGGTAAGTGTTTAGCTGTAGGGTTGTGTATTGCTGGGGTAATGAGGTGAGTTTTTAGCTTTTGGGTTGTGTATTGGTGGGGTAATGAGGTAAGTGTTTAGCTGTAGGGTTGTGTATTGGTGGGGTAATGAGGTAAGTGTTTAGCTGTAGGGTTGTGTATTGTGGGGTAATGAGGTAAGTGTTTAGCTGTAGGGTTGTGTATTGGTGGGGTAATGAGGTAACGTGTTTAGCTGTAGGGTTTGTGTATTGGTGGGGTAATGAGGTAAGTGTTTAGCTGTAGGGTTGTGTATTGGTGGGGTAATGAGGTAAGTGTTTTAGCTGTAGGGTTGTGTATTGGTGGGGTAATGAGGTAAATGTTTTAGCTGTAGGGTTGTGTATTGCTGGGGTAATGAGGTGTTTAGCTGTAGGGTTGTGTATTGCTGGGGTAATGAGGTAAGTGTTTAGCTGTAGGGTTGTGCATTGCTGGGGTAATGAGGTAAGTGTTTAGCTGTAGGGTGTGCTTGTGGGGTAATGAGGTAAGTGTTTAGCTGTAGGGTTGTGCGTTGGTTTGGTAATGAGGTAAGTGTTTAGCTGTAGGGTTGTGCGTTGGTTGTTACTGAGGTGTTTTTTACTGTTGGATTGTTATGGTGGGGTAATGAGGTGTTTAGCTGTAGGGTTGTGTATTGCTGGGTTATGAGGTAAGTGTTACTGTATGTTGTGTTTGCTGTTGTAATAGGTCTAGAGCTTAGGTTTTGTATGCTTGGTTACTGTGGTGTTTTAGCTGTAGGATTGTTGGTATTGCGGAGTATTTAGGTAAGTGTTTTAGCTGTAGCGTTGTGTATTGGGTAAATGAGGTGTTTATCTGTAGGGTTGTGCATTGGTGGGGGTTAATGAGGTAATGTTTGCTGTAGGGTTGTTTGGGTTGTTAGCTGTGGTTGTGTATTGCTGGGTTAATGAGGTGTTTAGCTGTAGGATTGTGTATTGCTGGGGTATTTAGGTAAGTTTTTAGCTGTAGGGTTGTGTATTGGGGTAATGAGGTGTTTAGCTGTAGGGTTGTATATTGCTGGGGTTATGAGGTAAGTGTTTAGCTGTAGGGTTGTATTTGCGCTGGGGTAGAGGTAAGTGTTTAGCTGTGGGGTTTTGCATTGGTGGGGTAATGAGGGAAGTGTTTAGCTGTAGGGGTTGTGTATTGCTGGGGTAATGAGGTTTTAGCTGTGGGTTTGTGCATTGGTGGGGTAATGAGGTGTTTAGCTGTAGGGTTGTGCGTTGGTGGGGTAATGAGGTGTTTTGTAGGGTTTGTGCGTTGGTGGGGTAATGAGGTGTTTAGCCTGTAGGGTTGTGTATTGCTGGGGTAATGAGGTAAGTTTAGCTGTGGGGTTGTTTATTAGTGGGTAATGAGGTGTTTAGCTGTAGGTTGAGCATTGGTGGGGTAATGAGGTAAGTGTTTAGCAGTGGGGTAATGAGGTGTTTAGCTGTAGGGTTGTGTATGCTGGGGTAATGAGGTAAGTGTTTAGCTGTGGGGTTGTGCATTGGTGGGGTAATGGTGTTTAGCTGTATGGTTGTGTATTGCTGGGGTAATGAGGTAAGTGTTTAGCTGTATGGTTCGTGTAGCGGTTGGTAATGAGGTGTTATCTGTTGGTTTTGGTGTATTGCAGGGGTATGAGGTAAGTGTTTAGCTGTAGGGTTGTGTATTGCAGGGGTAATGATAGTAAGTGTTTTAGCTGTAGGGTTTGTGTATTGCTGGGGTAATGAGGTAAGTGTTTAGCTGTAGGTTGTGGTAGTGGTGGGTAATTAGGTAAGTGGTTGTAGCTGTAGGGTTGTGCATTGGTGGGTTACAGAGTAAAGTGATTAGCTGTAGGGTTTTTATCAAACTAGGCTGGTACACCCCATATAATATTTTTGTCCGACTGACCGATTGTGCCGACCTATCAGCAGTCAGGCGAATATCGCATGGTGTGGGTGGGGGCAGCCTGACCAAGCTGGGTCGCCTGTTTCGCCCGGATCAGACGAATAGGTGAATCAACCTGTTGATAAATCACGCCAACCATTCTGTTCCTTATGGGGATCACACGATCGGTTTGCGTGTACTGTTGGCTGCGGCCACTATTGCCACGATCGACAGTGATTTGGTTCTGGCCCACGCGCTTGTAGCAAATGCTTGTTTTAAGGACAAAACAGTCCGTTCGTGTTTTAACCACATCTTTAGTAATTCCTCTGTGTGATTTTTGGTGCTTACTGTGATAGCATCATGGGATCGTAACTTTTTTGTTACATTAGGGCAATAAATGTAGAGGTCTACTAGTTACTTTCAGGGGGCATGTGATTTGTCCGGTTGTATAGTGCCATGTCCTGTGTTATGTAGTGGCGGTGTGAATATATAGACATGGAGGAGGTTCTCTCAAAACTACATATAATGCCCCATGAATAACATCTCCTTTGATAGTATGAGAATGTCCTGTTTGTTATGATAGTACCAGGGAATTAAACAATTAACTAGTTTTTTCCCTCTCCTCCCAGAATATTGGCCCATTTTATTCATCCCGCCAGGAATTGTTGTAAGAGCACGGGATTGTGTCTCCTCTTAGTATTTATCCTGATACTACTCGTTGTGGTGACCGCAATAAAAAAGAACAAAACGAGAGGCTGTAATGCAGGAAATAGTGGAGGAGGAATGACAAGAAGGGGGGGGAGGGGGGGGGAGAAAAGGGGAAAAGCTACATAGGGTGACTGACTGAGAAAAAAAAGTGGGTAGCATTTTTCACATCACTCATGGTCGCTGTGACAGGTGAAACTGGAGAGGAGGAGATAGTGCGGAGTTTCTCGTGTTGTCTAGTGGCTTCGCAGTCATATACTCTAACATCTAAGAACGACGGTGGTGATTACTATACATATAAACTCTACTCAATCCTATAATCATAACCTACGGTTAGGAGTGGCGTTGAAACACAAGCGAGACAGTGCACGCTTTATATGTATTACCATACCACCTATAAGAGGTCTTCCACAATGTTAGTATCAGCATGTACTCCCGGTATCACCAACTCGATACGTCATATGTATTAATACGCAGCAAACTATCGATAGCTAAGCGGGATACACATGGCGTCATAGTGATCACCTGCTTACAATGACACACACAGCTACAGAAGTGGTCTACCCTACTGATGAGAATGGTATATGGAAAATCACACAATGTAAGTCTCGCACCCCATGTCATCAAACAAAGCAAGCTAACCGTCGCCTAAGACTACGCGCGGGCGCTGGGCGCGACTATACTCTGCATAGTACCCCGCATTTGCTAAGTAGTCTGCAGTCCAGTGTGCCTATAGGACATCGAGCTCTCACAGGGCGCAGTGACGAATGCACTAATACTGCACCTGGGGGAACACTAGTAGGCGTGTCATTCAAGACTCCTGCACTGTTACAGGTCCTCAGTCGGTTACATCGAGCTGCGTATACTGGGAGCACTCCACCTCCATCCGTAGGGCCACCACACACAACCACGCTAGACAGGGTCATGATAAGAAAGTAGATCTGACAAAGGGTCACACAAGGCACGCATCACTTAGGCTACAAGAGAGAGCGCCTTAAAGCCTCGCGGCGAACGACGAGCCCACAAGCGAAGGGCTATGACCCAGAAGTCGCAAGGTAGCTAGGACAGACTGAGGTGAGGCTGGCACGGGACTGTGTACGGGCACCTGCAGATAACCTCACAACGGCTATAGAGCGCTCAAGACGCAGCCCACTGGCATACCATCAGAACATGCCGAACAAGGGTAAGAGAAGGATAGGGCCCGCGGGACCAACCATGTCAACAGGCCAAGAGAGAGCGCGAGGAAGGGCGGCGACCGGCAGTCGTTGAACGCGACCGATAATAGGCAGACGACACTGGCAGGGGGCGCGGCCAAGACGGTCCAACCAGGAGGAGAGCAATGGAACTGACAGAGGTCTCTCACAGGGGAATACCGAGAAATGTAAATCCCATCAATATTATATAGTCACAACGCCGTATCCACAGTAATTGCGTCACTAGTTATATGTCCCCAATCTCACTGTGGGGGACACAGCAAACATGTGGAAGAAGGTGCTCTGGCAGATGATACCAAAAGGAACGTTTTGGCCAAAATGCAAAAGCTATGATTGGCGAAAACTAACACTGCACATCCTCAGAACATCACCATCCCCACTTTCAAATTAATGTTGGTGCGCATCATGCTTTGGGGGTGCTCTCTCAGCAGGGAAAGAGCTGGTCAGAGTTGATGGGAAGAAGGATGGAGCCAAATACAGGGCATCTCTAAGAAACCTCTGAGTTAGCACAGTCTTGAGATGGGCGGAGGTTCACCTTCCAGCTGACTACACCCCTAAACATAAGCCAGGGCAACACTGGCATGGTTTAAAACCAAACCATTCCATGTGTTTAGAAATGGCCCAGTCAAAGTCCCGATCTAATCCAATTGAAATCTGTGGCAAGATCTGAAAACTGCTGTTCAAAACTCTGTCCTTATCTTACTGCGCTGGAGCTTGTTTTGCAAAGAAAATGGGCAAGGATTCATCTCTAGCTTTGCAAAGCTGGTAGGACATACCCTAAAAGACTTCATCTGTCATTGGCAGCAAAAGTTTGGTTTACAAGCAATTGACTCGGGGGGCTAAATAATTACGCACCCCCACTTTGCAGTTTATTGATGTTTGAATCCATGTATATTTTCGTTTCACTTCTCACTGTACCCCACTTTGTATTGGTCTTTGCCGCATGGATTCCAATAAAATTGATTCATGTTTGTGGCAGTATGTGACAAAAATGTTGAAAACTTGAATGTGTCCGATACTTTTTGCAAACCATTGTATAGATCATTAAAGTGTCAACTGAGTACTATATACAGGATTCACAGATCCTTTACCCTATAGATACATATTATACTCTTTATTAAGACACAAATGCGGATTTGAGAGGACCCAGTTGTGGATCACCTCACCTCCAACCCCGCTTTTAAGATGATTTTGCCTTCCACTAGGTATCTGTTCTAGGACCATAAATTTTATTTGGTCTGGGTGTGTCCCTTTCACAGAAATGACTGGGAACAGGCAAATGCACATATTTGTGCATTTTAATGATGTTTGTAGGCTAACCCCATTCCTTGAAAGTGGGTTTCCATTTCTAATATCTCCTCTGTTTGGTCTGTTCATCAGGCAATCGAGTCAACGCGTCTAAAGTGGCTATATACGAATAGGCCTTTTTAGAAAAATGCAAAATTTGATTCCTATCTGTGGATTTTTCCTGACAAATTTACGTTTGTATACCATTGTCTTTTTAACACACAGACGTCCATCAGAAAATTAATTTCTGTTGATTTAAAGTTCAAGTCAAATTAATGGTACGATGCAATCCATTTAAAAACCTTTCATGGAACTGGTCTGATGCCCTCTTGTGGACCCCCGCCAGAGGACGACCGGCATTGTCATGTATCTCCACCAGCACACATGTGTCCGTACAACTGTCCCATAAGATGTGGCAGTTCCCTCTCAACCATGCCATAAGTCATTTACATACACGGGGGTCACATTGAACCCCATGTCATTCCCACGAAGCTCAAAAATACTCATCCATAACATAATATATTTAAGACATATTGATTCTGAATTTCTTGGGGGCCATTTAAATAGCTTTCACCACTACATTCACCACCAAGCTGCAAAAGGAAACGAATGCCTCATAACAAACATTCTTTCTTTCGGAGGAAGAGCTCCTTAAGATAAAGCGTATCTGTGGCTCACCTCTTATTCGATATGTCTGTTGGGAATTTACCCTTTTTTTAACATGGGGTTTTGTGTTCTAAATCCAAAAGTATCACACAGTGTGTCCCTGACCTTGTGTGTTTTTACACATGCTCAGCCCCAAAACCTCCAGCACTTGTCACAGTGGTCCCCCCTCGGTAGAATCTAGCTAATTCTTTTAAAAAAAAAAAAAAAAAAAAAAAAAAAACAACAAAAAAAACAAAACAGGACAGAGTAGGCAAGGAAGATTGTGACTGAGGTCGGGGTGTGGCCATTCACTGGACATAAAAACTGTTATTTAACCGTCCTTCAGGGGTTCACATTTACTTAAAGGACAACTCCACCCTCATGAGAAACAGCTTTTAATAGTAAGATTCCATTAGTTTTATTACATTTGTACATTCTCCCCCTCATTCTGTTCTTCCTCTACCATTTGGCCCGGGTATCATAAATCCAGTAGGGAGCCAAGGGTTTCCTTTAAACTAAACATGGACAAGACGTAAAATTGTAGATTTACCAACCACCCAAATCTATTCCCCAACCTAAAATTACAATCAATATTAATGACAGAAGATACCCCAAAGTCGATTCAGATCTGTAGTTTTTCTTCTCGTTTTTTATCAAATGTGCTCCGGTCTGTCAGTCTCTCCACTGGATGCAAACAACAGCATCCCAATTTAAGCTGCTATCCTACAAAAAACACTCTTTAATAAATCTCAGAGCGATGTAACAGATATTTCTACACTAGTCACCTCTACCCTGTCCACATCGGACTTGCCCACCACGCCTCCCCTAAGTTGTAGAATGTATATTTCCTTGTATATATCAAATGGTTATCAAAGTGTGAAGTGCCTGGAATATGTGGGCACGAGAAAGATCATAATGTAATTAGACTTCTATCTACAAAAAGCCATCACTGAGTTATACTTAGTTTCACCGCTGGGACACCTCAATGTTAAGATGGCCAGATACCTTGCTGACCTTTTAACAAAATCCCTAACTTTAATGTAAGCAGATGGGCGCCTAATGTGATTGTCCCCTGTAGGGTTTCTGTCCAACAACTTCACATTACAGTATAGGATAGCAGTCAGTTATAGTGAATGCGGTTAGGCCATAAGAGAACATTTGTATGGGGGTCTGTCGGTGATATTCAAGTAATGGGACACTTATCATCAATGGCTTAATGTATACGTCTGTTAAATATCTGGAAGTTTTATAAAAAGTTAAGTGTTACAAACGTGAATTTATAGGGATATAAAGGAGCAGAGAAGTAGAAATGGCTTTTATATTAAACGCGTACCGGATTACATATTCTTATATAATTAGCAATTAGTAAATTAAACAGTATACACTCAACTCGCGGCAAGGCTGCTTCTAAAGTCCAATTCATCCAAAAGAGGAAAGGCATATTACTGACATTGCTTAAATTAGTTCAAAGCTCAACCTTCCCATCACCGATAAAGTTTATTTCCAAAAGGAAATGATACCCATTGGGTCAGCAGGGGTAGTTCCTATTGTCAAATCCTATCACTTCTTAGTGTGATATTAAAGCTACACCAACTGTGATCTTAAATAAATTTTTCAATTACTGGACAAAAAACCGAATATAAAAAGAATTGTCTAATTCAGTGATGAGTGCAAATTAAATCCACAAAAGACTCTGATAACAATAATAATATATAAATTAATCAGTGTTTATACCAATAGTAATTACTTAAAGCCTAATCAATAAATTCAAGCTATATTAAACAATAGCAATTATAGGATACGATATTTTACTCCCAATTATATGGATATTCTATTATCGCTGTCCATCATATCCCAGATGAGGATCACAGAGAAACACCCTTGCCACAGTACTAACCTGGCATTATTGGTCCACCATATCGCTAGGACTTCTGCAGCTGTGTGAATGTCCGATCTTCCCTCCCCACACTATCTGGATGTTCTTTTGAATCTGATCCTAGCTGTATAACTTTAGACAGACATATAGGACCTAGGCCTTTTCCATCTATAAAATTGTCTCAGATCCCTTCTTTTCCCACATGTTTTCTCGAAAATGATCCTTCCCCTTACCATATCCTCTACGATTAATAAATGAATGCAGTTGTAAATGAAATGTTAAACAAAGGAGTACAGAGCACCTGCCCTGTTGCCAGTAGGGTCAGCATCGATTGATGTATTTACATCAATAAGGCAATAGTGCATAGTGATTGTAATAGTTTTTTGGCTTTGCACATGCCTGAAAACCTGAATCATGACAGGCCACCTAGATGAATATCAAATGGAAAAGTAAAAAAAAGTGATTTTGAGGTGCATAATTTGGCAGCCTTTCGTTTAGTCCTCCTGTCCTCGGTGCATAATCTCTGCACATCCCTCTCAGTTTTACAGACCCCCTGAATATTTATTCTTTCAAATAACGTAGAGTTGGGCATGGTAGAACCAGGGATATGATAAACTTTGAGAGGTCAGTTTGATCAGATTTACAGATACTACAAAAAACTCTACCTATTCTTGTCTAAGTAATTTTATCATAGAATGTTCGTTCGGTACTACATTGATAAAGCTAGTTACACACCTGTAGAATAAATGTTCATTTTCTTTGGAACAATTAATGAATTGTGTCCAATGACAATTTAAGCAATGATTCTGATTTTGCTATGGGCGCTCTCCAGGTGTTCTGTTATAAGGGGAGGGGGAATGACCTCCCACTCCTCAAAATAGTTTACAAACCCAGCAAGACAATCACAACATTATGTTGGAGCATGAACTCACCTTTGAATGTTTGATGAGCAATCATTTCAGATGTTTCATTTAACAGTTCTCTAGTGCATAGGCTTCCAACCTGAAGCCAGCAGGATCATCGAGGTAAGCAGGGCTCTATGCGGTTTGTGGGTGGGAGTCTGGGGCACTGGATTAACCACACAGACTGGGGAAGGTTGAGCCCCCCTGATCAAGTGTGTGAACTTGATTAAGGGAAGTATGGTTGAGCTAGACCAGTGCATTGATGATCAATTTAATTGGGTCAATTCAAAAACCGTTCCACCCAGTTATGGCAACTGCAATGACATAAGAGTTATAACAGACGGATTCGCAGGGCCAGGCCCTTGCCAAAGCAAATAATTCAGCCCAGCTTAATGTCATTTTACCAGACCTTGTTCCCTCAGCTCTTCTGCTGAGCTTCCGCCACAAAAGAGGACAAGGGGCAGGGCCAGCAGCCACGTCAGGAATTGGCTAGTCGCAGCCAATCACAGACGTGACTGCCGGTCAGGTCTCGTTTTCTGTTCTGTTGTAAAAAAAACAGCAAAGGGTCCCGGAAGGCTTGAAGGGGGGGGGCCTGGCGACGGACCTTTTAGGGGCCGATTTGGGGTTTTTTTAAACCTAGCGAGTCTAGGTTTGGGGTATTCCCTGTGCTTCTTCAGATTTTTATTTTTATTTATATCCTTATTATGATATTCATATAGCTCAATGCAAACCTCAATGAACATCAGATTTACACATAAGTTCCACAGGATATTTATAAATATCAAATACATTATATAAAGTTATATAGTTTAGAATTTCTTTTTTTCTTGTTCTTGTTCTTAATTGCTGCACTGTGTTTTGCTTTTGCCAGGAAATAGGACCTGGAATCCATTTTGTCTGCACCTGTTTAAACCAGGATTCAAAGTTCTATATAACATACCAGACAAAAGGAGACACTTTTCCACATCACTCTATTTTCCCTCTTATTGTGAGTAGAATACATTTGGAATGTTAACAATTAATTTTCAGTGAAATAATAAAAAAACATAAATGTACAAGATGCATGGCTAAAGGAAAAATGCAAAATTCTTTCAAGAAATAGGTATTTACAATTGTATATAAAAGGGCAGGTATATGATTTACTAGATGTAAGTTAAAATTGAAATCAGGAAGATGTAATAAGTTCTTATCTTAAAAACTTGTTAATTTTGCCTCAACCAATAGATCTTATTTAACATTTGAAAGCTTACATCTGATTGGTTGGGCAAAATTAGCACAGTTTTTAATGATAAGAAGTTTATTAAATCTTCCTGGATGTTTTTATGCAATTACATGTCATATTTGTTCACTTACTTTTGTTAAGGGGGGAGGGTTGGTTTAGGTGTATCTTCTTTAATCTTTCTATCTATTATGTGTGTGTGTACTATATAGCAGAAGATAGCTCGTTTTTTTTTAAAAGTTTTGGTATATATTTGCTTTTAATAATTTAATCAGAACTTTGGATGTTTATTTCATATTACTTCTACGGGTCCTACTCTCAGTCCTACAACCTATGGCTAGGGACATAAAGGAGGGCTAATGGACCAAGAGCCACATGCACTATTGTGCAGCTTGGGTTGTATAACAAAAGCATGTTCCTGGGCTTTCAATAAAAAATTAATACCTGACACCATACTCATAGGGTTCTGGTTTATTTAATGATGTATGAGCTGACAGCTTCTCCTGTGTGGCCTGGATGCTTGAAGCGACTCTCTAGGTAAAGTACTTTGCTCAAACGAGCACATGACCTAACTATGGATGGAGTACAATTTCCAGAAGCTTGGTCAAACCTTCAATGTAACACATATATAAAAAAATAGGGCTAGTGTACATCCATATTAAAGTGCAACTAGAGACCAAAAATATAATACATACAAAAATAGAATTCTAGTGCACTAGAATGTTCTAGTGTTCTACTGCATTTGGCAAATTATTGAACTAATTGCTTTTATTTACTCAGGGTTTAGCAGGCTGTTTGTAGTAGCAACCTTATGGAGGTAGCCAATAGCCAATAGAATTGTTTGTGCACTAGAATTTTGTTTTTTGTATGTATATATATTTCGGTCTCTAGTTGCACTTTATAGGATGTACAACAGCCCTTTTTTATATACCCTACTCATAGGAGCAGTTGTTTTACAAGAAAGTTATATGCTTAAGCCATATATTCTATGATGAAGGAATGTACATTAAGAATAGAACATGTAAACAAAGACATTCCACTACCAAAAGCAAAGATTTCTGTAGTACTAAACTTTTATTGGATACATCAATGGACTGAAAAGAGAGCTTTTGGCATCATCAGGCTTGTTTATCAAATCAATACTTTAAATGACAGCCTACAAAATGTGTTTCCTGTAATGGACTTAAAGGGCATGTCCACCCCCAAATTAAAATTTACCCCCTATGGCCCCACTGTATGGTTAAAAGAATCATTACCTTACACTCTCTGCTTCCTTATGTGTCTCCTGCAGTGTCTGCCCAAAGTCCAAGAAACTGAAGAGTAGGAGCTTTCCTGTGTAAATTTTTCTGCCCTTCTCCCTGTCCTCTGAGAGGGCAGTGGTATGTGCAGGGAAGCCCTCCCCCCCCCCCCTTCCTCCGGATCTTTCTTTGGCTGCCATAACCTACCATAAAAAATATAGTGTCGAGCTCCCCTGCCCATCTCCAACCGAATGTAGACTTCTAAAAAAAGATTATTTGCTGTAACAAAACAATTACTGTGGTATGATGTATCATTGCAGTAATATTCACAAAAAATCTGAACATACATCTATACAATTCAGAAATACATGAGTCAAAGCAACAAAAACATGCAAAGAAAACTTACTCTGTAATTTTTGTATTTGTTGTCTCTTTACTGGATGAAGCCTCCACATCTTCCTTTGCAACAGGAAGAACTAAATTAAGTCACAAACACAGAAATTCACTGACTGTACAAGCAGGCCGTCACGGCAATTATATAATATTTCTTCTATTTTGGTCAGTAACACCCTCTGTATGGCCAGGATTTGGTCAGTTTGCTATTCTGCTAACCATTAGACAGAACGTATGCAATTTATTGCTTTGCATTTATACAGTATATAGATGTACAATTTATATAACAATATATCCAAGAGTCTGGAGACAGTAAGGACAGTTAAAAAAAACAGGGTTATTCAATAAAAGTTCTTATCGTTAAAAATGGTGCTAAATTTGCCTCAACCAATCAGATGTTAGCTTTCAAATGTTAAATAAGATTGATTGGTTGGGGCAAAATTAGCACCATTTTAAACGATAAGAACTTTTATTAAATCTCCCTGAAAAAGTTTCTCATTTTATATGTATTACAATTACATCTATACCAAAATCTGGGTCATTTTTACTTTTAAAAGTCAACAGAATCAAAACAGGTTGATTATCGCCCATAAATATTACATTCCTCATCGGTATCAAAATAACACTAGCAACATCATTAGCGACGATGAATGCACCCCAAAAGCAAAGCAAACTCAAAGGTTATATTTCTGAAAGAGGATTTCAAGGAGTTTAAAGTAAATATGATATATTTGTTTATGGGTAACAAGATTATGATATATATGATATGATTGGAATTACACAAGGAGATTACGACAGCTAGGCATACCTAGTCACCGTATCAGCTAGTTCCCCATGACTAGTGATGGACACAAAACAACTAGAACCCAGTTTGAGACAAAATTAGAGTTCTGAGAACTCAAACTATCGAAACTAGGTCGTTTTCTGACTCACGGCTGTATTTCGATAACTGGTCGAAAAAATCAATAATATCGAATTCACAAGCCATTTGTTAACTAGAAGTATCGTTCTGAACCCTGAAAAGTATCATTCCTTTTTGGAACCTATGAATGTATGGATGTTTTGCTAACCTAGAAGTATCATTCGCAAACCCTCATGTAAACTTCGATTTTCAGAACCCTGAAAGTATTGTTTGGTAACTCATAATTCTAGAAATTAATGAACAATTGCCTGATCAAGTGTTTAAAAAAGGTTTTGTGAAGTGACCTGTTCCCAGACCATTTCCCAGTGCCACAGCCATTAAAGGAGGCCATACACTATTACGATCGTAAAGATCTTAAACCGACATGATACGTTGATTAGACAGATGTACATGTTAATTGTAGTAGTGTACACTAAATATGAGACATTCAATGTTGTGATAATGTCAATGGTCATTGTGTTACATTACATGAAATTTATCGAAAATTCAGAAAAACTACAACATTTCCAATCACTTAACGACTTTCCCGATCTAATTACGATCGATTTACGATCTAATGTCGCATGATAAGAATGGAAAAGTACAATTTGATCTAACGATGGAAATGTCTGATTGTATGTCGAATGTACATAAAAGATGGCCTAATGTATGGCCACCTAACAGTAAGTTACCATGTTATTTTATCTGAAATCATCCGGACTTTTCAAACTATCCCTCCCCATTGACTTAATGGTCCATGTTGAACTTTATCTGAAGTTCGAATGTTCGAAAACGGACTGAACTTTATGAAGTTTGGCATCTCTACTCTTTATCACCACATTGTTGCAGTTGTACACAAATATCCTTTAGGCGCAACAGCACTGTTATCGGAAAGTAATGCGCGTGAAAAGCGTGCACAAAATGCAGGGGTTTTACAGAGGTTGTTCTCCCTTTGCTCTGTGCTTCTAGTTAGGGCAGTAAACTATATTATATTGAACTAATACAGCACTACAATAATTTTCTGTACTATTTTCTGTCATTGAAATAATACAGTATAGTATTTGAAGCAGGATATAACAATGGTGGAGGTGCACTCTACCCAACCGTGGGTGCAAACACCTCTGTAGGTTCTTCCCTTAGGAACCAGCACGTTTCACAGGAAAAAAGGTAACTGAGGGTCACACTCAAATCTTTAGAAAATGTTATCGTGAACCACACATATCCAGTCACAACGTTTCGGGGGAATACCCCCTTCTCCCCGAAACGTTTGTGACGTGGATATGTGTGGTCACAATAAAATTTTCTAAGATTTGGAGTGCGACCCTCAGTTACCTTTTTCCAGTATAGTATTTGAGGTGTGATAAAGACATACTATCATGACATGGAAACTGTTACAAGCGATCTAGTATATTTATTAATAAAACGGGGTTGTAATATGTGAATAAGCACCCCAACTGAAATTATAAGGATATTAAAGTCACGAGGAGTTCCGTGACCATATAAAGAACGAGGCCGCAGGCCGAGAGTACCTTTATACAGGGCGCGGAACTCCAAGGTGACTTTAATATCCCTTAATTTACGTGGGGTGCATTATTTTTATAACCTACCCCTTGTGGCTTCTATTTCCTTCTCCTCTGGAACTGTAAGATATAAGGCATAATCTTACAGTTCTCCCATAGAAATCCACTACAGGGTAGGTTATAGTAAGATTCCATAGTTTTATTACATTTGTACATTCTCCCCCTCATTCTGTTCTTCCTCTACCATTGGGCCGGGTATCATAAATCCAGTAGGGAGCCAAGGGTTGTTATTCCTTGGTCATTACCTGAGTTTCCTAAACTCAGCAGGAGGTCAAACAGACCTGGGAACATGAACTTTTATTAAACTATGATAAAGGCCACAATCCATTTTTATATCACATATATATAACTTGGTCTATGAAATAGAAATATGACAGGCTGAAATGAGATATAGTTTTTCCGGAAAAAAAACCCAAACATTATTTATGTAGGTCTTAGAGTCTGGAAACCTCATTATGCAGTTCGGGTAACTGTATGTTCCATATCTGTCATGTTTGGTGTCTATCAACTGGTAAGTTCGTGACAATAACTAATTTAGTGATTTCCAGTTGGTGGCACCTGGGACCACTGAGATAGGAATTTACCAAGAATAATGGCACTGCAGGTGTGTCTTCCAAATGGATTTTTGTGCTGGGCACATGAGTCCCCCAGGGGGCGTAACAGTAACTTTTATATAACTTGTTATGTAGGATAATTATGGTTTTACATTATTTTATTTTACTGTCATATATTTTCCTATGTTTACTTGTAGCATTTTATTATGATACTATGTGATATTGTAATGTCTCTTTTGATGTTCTTGTCCCTCATTTTGAGACAAAGAAAGTAGATTACACTCCTTAAAATGAATATACTTGCCCGGGTGCAGTCCCAGTTGCATCAATACCAAAATTCATGACGCACTCACAGGTCATAACAAATCAAATCAAACAGTCGTTTTATTCAGTCAACATGTTTCAACCTATACAAGGCCATCATCAGGACTAAATTACCCCTTCACCAACCCGATTAAATAGTCACCCAGAGCCGCGAGAACAGAGGGACTTCCATAGTGACGTAGTGGCCATGTGACGCATCTCCATAGAGATCGCGTTAACAACAGTGCGGCAATCCGGAAGTGTAAGGAGACCCAATCAGGGAGCGGAGATGTGCCAAAGCCATCCCATGGCTATATAAGAGGACACTGGTAGAAGTATTTAGTACCCATACATAGGTACTGTGGGGAAGTGCTGAACAGCAGCAGGCCAATACCGGTAATAAAATAGAAAGTCAGCACCATTGAAAAATGTCACAAGCTGACAAAATACAGCAACAGCCCCACAGTAAGTCAAATGGCAAATATGATCAAACAGGGGATAAAACATATTACAATATAATCAGTATTATAAAAAGGAAATGGTCAAAAAGTATATTACAAAAAGCAGCTCAAATTATTCATCTCATTAAGCCCATATGGTACCACAGTTTGTAGGCGTGAGATCCAGCGTGCCTCAAGCCGTAAGTGGCTCTTTGCCCTGTCCCCTTCCATAGCAGGGACCCAGTCAATCAGCATGCACTTTAACGTGGCAAGACTATGTCCCATTAGTTTAAAATGCTTAGCCATGGATTGGTCTCCATATTTCCCATTCCTCTTATCCAGTGACTGATATGTTAATGCTGCTCTCATAGCACTCCGGTGATTGGCAAATCTCTCCCGAAAAGATGTAGTTGTTTTTCCAATATTAAAAACCCACATAAACAGGTTAAAAAGTACCGTAAATAACAGATGAGCTGGTGCATGTCAATCTGTAGTCAATAGTAATCCGTTTATCAGTCCGGGAATGCGGGAAATCCTTTCCCGTCAGCATATAACCCCATGTAGTGCAACTATGACATTTAAAGCCCCCCACTTTCAGTGTTCCCCATGGTATCACAGTTTTGGTTGTAACTGTCTTCCTTAGATCAGTTTTCACAAGAAGATTATGCAAAGATTTTCCTCTGCGATGATCACAGCGTATCCTATGCTGTTGGAATGGTATTGACACATCACCCTCAATAATTTTCCATAATTCATTAGCCTTTGTTGCTATTGAATGACTCAACACGTAATAATCAATCTGAAAGGTTATAAATTGATTACAGACTCTCTCCTGTTTCTGGTCAGATGCTATGGTCACTAGGGCTTTAGTAAGTTGCTGTTTTAATATCTGCTCAGTATACCCTCTCTCAAGCAACCGGCAGGTCATTTCCTTGAGTTGAACCTCTGTATGTTCCACTTCAGAATTGAAGTATACCATATACTCAAGTATTGAGTATATGGTATGGCCTTAATCAAGGCAGCTGGATGGAAACTGGTGGCATGTAATACTATATTCCGGTCAGTATCTTTCTGGTACAATGTTGTACCCTGTCCATCTCCTGCCTTGAAGATAGAAGGTCAATGAACTCTATCTCATTCTGTTTAACATTATATGTCAGCTTAATCAGAGTGTCTAAGGCATTAACTCTAGTGATACACAGTAGCAACTTCCCAGATAAGAAATATATCATCTATATATCGCTTAAATAAGCCCACCACTGGGCCCATTAGTGGTAAAAAATTACCCAATTTAAACTGTTGCATGTACAAGTTGGCAAACTATAAATATAGTTGCATGTACAATAAAATGACGTTGTACATTTTATTGATCTTGAAAGCGAAAATGATTTTTTACCAATATTATATACAATAATAATCAATAGGAGGCTGGCAGTGTCCAATGTCAATAAGAGCCTGTCTACAAGCCTGTATCCCTTCTGATTGAGGGATCACGGTTTAGAGGCTACTTACGTCAATGGTAACCAATAGATTATTTTCCAAAGATAACTTTAATTGGGATAAAATGTTAATAAGATGACCACTGTCATGTAAATAAGATTTCATACACTTTACAGCAGGCTGCAGGAAAGAATCAGCAAATTGTGCAAGTGGTTTTAATATTGAGCCATGAGACGTGATTATTGGACGGCCAGGGGGAGACTCAAGGCACTTGTGTATCTTTGGAAGTGTATAAATAATCGGACACAATGGGTTGTCCGTAGAAAGAAACTGTCCACACTTTTCTGAGATCCAACCAGAGCTCCCCCACACAAAGCGATCAAAGAGTCTACAGACTTCTTAATATCATACATAGGATTATTTTTTTTGCCCTGCCTTTATCAGCAGGACGAATAATCAAATGACCATCAGCCTGTAAGGTCTTTATAGCTGTGCATTGTACGTTGTAATTCAAATTGTCAAAGGTCACATTCTGGGACTTAACCAAGTCCTGAACTTCAGTATGCAGCATTTATGTAAAAACTTTAATCCCCAGAGGGGTGTTAATGCTTTCAAACATACTTTGAAATTTACATAAATCAATATCGAATTGAAAACAATTAAATTTCGCTGAGGGTACAAAGAGAGCCCCTTTCTTAGAAAAGACTCTTCCCCCGGTGTTAATATAAGTGCACTCAAGTTGAATATTACCTCTTTCTTGGAGGTTTGCTTTTTAGATTTGAACCCCCCTCTCCGGGTATATTTTCTTTGCCTCCTATAATCCCGGATCTGGTCACCCTCATCTGAAAAGGGGATTGTACCCAAGGCAGAGTAATGACTTTGTTCCCCGTAGTCCCATTATGATCAGAATCAGAGTGCCCAGATTCACCAGAGGAATCTATCGTAAACCCAAAGGGGCGCCTTTTACGCACCCTCATACGTCTGCTGTCAGTCTGACCCAATAACCAAGGGTATACCCTCTTATCTCTGTAATCCTGTTCAACTTTATGAAGTTTCTAATGTTTAAATTGCAACAATTCAGATTTATATTTTTCAACTTGATAACCAGTTTTTGACACATAATCAACCATATTATCACTTTTCAACATATCAGCATTGGCTTTTTCAGAATTTTCTATCTCAGATTTGACCTTTTTAAAGTTCCTTGCCTAAATAATCAATGACCAAAACCATTAGATCATATGAGCATTTGTTTACAATGGCTACCCAGCGTCACCAGCATTACTTGTCTACTCTCCCCAGTGTGGGAATATTTCTAACCCAAAAGCCTCCCGGAATTCTAAATATTTGAAATATGTTCCTCCTATCCTATCCTACCCTCTTTACTTTCTCTTTCATTTTATAATGTAATTAACTATGAGGCGTATCTAGTAAATCATGATGTGTATAGCAGGAACGCATCATCCACTCTTTTCGACTGATTGTGGGGGAAACAGGAGTGCCCAGAGGAAACCCACTCCAGCACAGGGAGAACATAGAAACTCCTTGCAGCTGTGTCTAAAGATGGATTCAAACTCAGGACCTCTGTGCTGCAAGACATCCGTACTAGCCACTATGCTGTTAAACTCACAGGTCTGTAATTACCCGTCTACAAACAACTACCCTTTTTTGAATATTGCAATGCATCAGTTTTTTTTTTTAAATCCATGTTTCTGGACATGAGGGAACCTGAGAAAATAAGAAACAATGGCTTGGATACAACTTAAAGGGTATTTCCAAAGGAAAAAATAGCTTACCTTTTTTTCACTTTATTTGAAGAATAGGTGGTAAATAAGCTATGTCTTACCCCCCGGTTTTTCAATAATTCCAACTGGAGCTTGGAGAGATGGAAGAAAACTTACCCGTGATCATGCTCCTCCACCGCTTCTACTGACAGTTACCAACACTATACACCAGTGATGGTGAACCTTTTAGAGGCCGAGTGCCCAAAATGCAACCCAAAAACCACTTTTTATTGCATAGTGCCAACATGATCATTTAACCTGAATACAGAGTTTTTACTTTAGAAAAAAACAACTCAAATAGGCACAGACCACTACAGTAGATAGAATTGACTATTGATTACCTATTAATCTTTACATTACCACACAGGAGTTTGAGATCTAAAACAGTGACCATTAACTCCTACATTATTAGACAGGAGTTTGAGATCTAAAACAGGGACACAAGCAGAGCTGAATGTTATAGCACATGACCTCGCTATGCTAAAATCTGCTGTGCCTGAGTGCCAACAGAGAGGGCTCTGAGTACCACTTTTGGCACGCGTGCCATAGGTTTGCCACCACTGCCATGCACGCTCCCTTGAACAAAACACGCAAAAAAAAATCACTATTCCAGATATCTGCTGTCTGTTGTCCCCAAGTTTTGCAGATCGCACTGCTGCATGGAGTTTTGGTAATTGGTAATTACCAAACTACTTGCTTGTGAATATAAAAACTACTCTTAACACTTGCTAGAAAAAACTTTCCAGAAGGATCAGTAAATAACCACAAGTCCCCAACTGATGTTTTTATAATGAATAAAACATATGAAACATCGCAATTGTTCTCCAACATACCTAAAGTTTACAAGAAAGGCTTTATAGTATCTAGTGTTAATAGCAATCTATTGGCACTGTTAATATGTTTTCCAGATTTTTTATTGTCATTTGTGTACAATGAATTTCTCATTGACAGATACCGTATATACTCAAGTATAAGCCGACTCGAGTACAAGCCGAGGTACCCATTTTTGCCTCCAAAATTAGAAAAACATGATTGACTCGAGTATAAGCCGAGGGTATACAGTAACCCTAATACCTTTCCACTGTAGATGTTTGGAAACTACAACTCCCAGCATGCTTGGTTGCTGGGAGTTGTAGTTTCCAACCACCTATAGTAGAAAGGTATTGGGGGTTACTGTATGGCATACTGTCCCCCACCCTAATACCTTTCCACTGTAGATGTTTGGAAACTACAACTCCCAGCATGCTTGGTTGCTGGGAGTTGTAGTTTCCAACCACCTATAGTAGAAAGGTATTGCTGCATGGCATACTGTCCCCCCAGCCCTCCCCCCAGTCCCCCCCAGCTCACTTACCGTACCTGGTCTTCCGTTATCTCTCTGCCGGCTGCGCAATCCAGAAGCAGCCGCGAGTCAGGCCAGCAGTTCCCAGTACTGCTTCGCGGCTGCGCGATGACGTCATCCCGCCAGCGTGCGCGATGACATCATCGCGCACGTGAAGAACTACTGGGAACTGCGGCCTGACTCGCGGTGCTTCTGGATTGAAGGTAAGTGTCTATTGACTCGAGTATAAGCGCGGCAAGGTTTTTAGGTTGATTTTTAAACCTAAAAACCTCGGCTTATACTCGAGTAATACGTAAGCCTTTATTACCTTTTTACATTTTATTTATATTGCAGTGTGAAAGTAAACATCCCATTGACCCTTAACATTACAGAAAAGCAAACCTGAAACTAGTACGTCTGCATGTGAATTCCAAGGGAGACGTAAACCCCAAAATGAAAAAAGCAACTGTAAGGCTGAGGCCACATTACGGTGCATGGCAGCATGCATTACCATCTACACAATCAGAGCACATGCAATCCGCAAAAAAATTGGTGATTGCATGCGCTCCAAAAAGCGGAATAGCAGCACAATGCATCCCAGTGCACCTAATGTGGCCAGACCAATTGGCCAACACTAGCGTAAAATTTTTAACGTTAAAACACGATAGTGTGGCCTAGCCCTTGGTCCACACATTTACATTCAAGACTACATAATGGCATGCACAGGAGGAAAATATTAATGTGCTTGGTAACAGTGATGTGTAAAAAGAAGACTTCTCTGCTGTTTTCCAAGAGGAAAGAGCTATAGTCTACCATTAAAGCAGGGTGGAAAGGATATTGACAAAAAAGCCAGAGTTCCAAAGTTGAGAAGAAAAGAAAGATGAACTGAGCAGTGAGGAAGGATACTGGTTGAGTGGAGTACCTGGTTAAGTGAAGTAATTTGGCGTGGAATTGAGAGAATGCTTGGCAAATAAGAACCTAGCTGAAAATCTTATTTTCCACATTCTTTAAAGGACAATAATGTAAAATTTTACTTTCAAAAAATGAAAAAGTACCTGGGGCTGGTAGGCAGGATTGATTAATACTTCCCAATATTGTTTTGTTGAGGAGATACAACACGTACTGTTTTCATCTGCCAGGTTAATATCCTGGGCTTTCCTGTAATAAAGATAGTCAGGAGGAAGCCTGGGAGAAGCAGTTTCTTTGTACAGGTGCTGCTCAGAGAAATTATATTGGGATGTGGGAAATATGCTACCATCTTGCCCTATGTAATTTCCTCCTTAAACATTAACAGATCAACACTGTACGACATTTATTTTTTCCCAAGAGGCCGTAAAAGAAGTTTTATGTATCATAGTAACTGGGGAATACTCAAACCTACATAATAACTTTTTTAATTTAGGATTAATAAAGACATACATCCATCAAGTCCAACCTATTTGCCCTCCTTTTTAACCCTACCTAACAGTTGATCCAGAGGAAGGCAAAAAACCCAGCTAAAAAAAAAAGGGGGGGTATTACTTGACTCCAAATGGCAATCAGAAAGTATCCCTGAATTAACCATAACTACAGTATATGTATTAATACCAGTAATTCTCAATATTTTTTAGTTTTTCAAATTTATCCAGCCAACTTTTAAAGCTATTCAATGAACTTGCCATTACCACATCTGCTGGAAGACAGCTCCACAGTTTCACTGTTCTCACTGTAAAGAAACCTTTCCTAACCTGAAGATGAAACTTCTTTTCTTCTTAAAGGATGTCCACAAGTCCTCTGATATGGCCTATTGGTGAACAATGCACCAGAGAGTTTATTGTATGGTCTATTAATATATTTGTATAAGGTTATCATATCCCCAAGCAAACATCGCTTCTCCAATGTAAACAGCCCTAACTTGTCTAATCTGCCTGCATATTTAAGCCCCCTTATTAATTTAGTTTCCCTTCTCTGAACTGCTTCTATTTGCAAGATGTCCCATTTGTATATGGGATTCCAAAACTGCAACACATATTCCAAATGAGGCCTTACCAGTGCCTTGTAAAGAGGGAAAATAATATCTCTCTCTATTGAATCTATTCCCCTCTTTATACAAGACAATATCTTGCTAGCTCTAGCCGTTGCTACCTGGCATTGTGTGCTACAGCTAAGTCTGTTATCTACCAGAACCCCCAAATCTTTTTCCATTAGAGATTCACTTAAAACAGAGTTATTTATGGTGTAGGTGGCACAGGGATTATTAAATCCCAAATGCATCACCTTACATTTATCAACATTGAATCTCATCTGCCATTCTGCTGCCCATTTTGATAATCTATCTAGGTCTGCTTGCAGCAATTGCACATCATTTGAAGTTTCCAAAGCTCTGCATATTTTAGTGTCATCAGCAAACACAGAGACCTTGCTCTCAATGCCCCTTCTAAGTCATTTATAAACAAAAAAGAAGCATCCCCACTAGAGAACCCTGAGGCACTCTGCTTAGAACTTTAGCCCACATACATGTAGCTCCATTAACCACCACTCTTTGTTTGCGGTCCAATTACCGATTCTCTATCAATGTACAAATGTTTTTTTCTAGGCCAACAGTTCTTAGTTTATACATTAGTCGCCTAAGTGGCACAGTATCAAAAGCTTTAGCAAAATCCAAGTATACCACATCCACTGCTATGCCTGAAAACCAAGTAAATTTGTCTGGCACGATCTATTTCTTAAAAATCCATGCAGCTCATATTAAACTATTGCTAACTAGATATAAGTTTCACTGTGAGACAAAAGCTTTTGAACATTCTAGAACTGGGGACACCAAACTTTTTAGACTCCATAGAAGGATCTGTTTTATATATACATTATAATGCATAGTCCCCATTATAATGTACTAAATAAAATATCTGCTTCCAGGAACACTGCAGTGCTGTATATTAGCAACACTGCAATGACTTTCTAATATATTAAAAAGACATAAGGTAAAGTGTACCTGTCTCACGCAATATTGTGGTGAGAGTGTTCGGTTTGTCTGGTTTATACATTCTTTTTCTTCTCCTAGCAACTGTATTCGCTCTTCTTCTTCCTTTAACATTCTTTTAGGTAACATCTTTATTTACCCTGTAAACAAATATTGTACACATAAATAAAAAGCAGTTCTGCCTTTTTGGGGTTACCCACTCATAGTAGATTTGTCTTCCTAACGTAGTTTCTTTCTGTATTCTACATTGCTATTGTTTGAACGCAAAGGTAATTTGTTGACCTTACTTATTCCATTTTCAAAATAGCCCCAAATTCCCTTAACATTGTTAAATGGTCATCGTGCCTGATCACTTATTGATGTTGGCGGTGTTGGAATCTCTGGCTGCTCCCCTTCCATTTGTTTAGATAAGATCAAGCTCTACTTGATCAGAACAGATGCAGTATTATATAGCTAAACCTTCAGATCTAAATGTAAATATTTCCTGAAATAAGTGAATGAAAAGGTCCTGTACAAAATGAATGGAACAACATAAAACCAGCATAATCAGTTTACTAGTAATAGGAGACTATATAAAATAAGAGTGTTTGTTGTAACTGTATGTATAACAGGAAATCTTTCTCATAAAGCAACATTACCAAAAATAGATCCAGTTAAAATAAGCCACCTCTACCTCTCTACGTGATCTGGTTCTAAAACTGCATACATACAAAATCTTTGTTTATCAACAATGACAAGTCTTCCTGACACTTTTGGCAAGCCCTCTTCATATCCTTCTGGCCTAAACCAAAACGCTCTTTTCACTTTCAAAGGGTTTCTTCACTACAGTTTTTAGAAAGGATTTTCTTTTATTAATATGCTAACAAGCGTCATGGCAGACTTCTGTGTATTCCCCATGTTTCCATCACAATAGCGTAATATGTATTGGGTTTTAAATCATGCCTACACTGTGCTGAAGAAGGTTCAGTAAAGTGAAAACCAGTTTATAAATGTCTCTATGGTTTGGCATGCAGAATTCTGCTCTTTGGGGAAATGCCTGCTAGCTATCAAGGTATTTATATTTTCAATTAATAGTGCTGGATTACTTTCTTATCTACCTCAAAAATTAGGATGTTTATTAGAGTTTAGCAGGGCAGTATATTTAAACACATTGTTACAAAACAATTGATTGCAATTAGGCCTATGTACCAGCTTACAGTCACAAATTCACCATGGATTTAAAAATCTATCAGGATTATTCAATAAAAGTTCTTATCTTTAAAAATGTAGCTAATTTTGCCCCAACCAATTAGATGTTAGCTTTCAAATGTTAAATAATATCTGACTGCTAAGAACATTGATCTCCCTGAACGTTTTTAATTAAAGGGTATGTCCACCCTTAACCCCCCCCCCAATATTTAATGATAAATTTTGCTCTGGCAAAGGAATCTGCCTCGCCTCTTTGCTCAATGAGCTTTTTAAAAGCTTAAGCATGTACAGATGAGGCAGCAGGTGAATCAGCAGTCAATCATTAGATGTGATATCAGCAGGCACAGCCTTGATTGACTGCACGGAGGGAGGAGCCAGCTTACTCTGCCAGAAGAGAGGCAATAATTATCCTAAATTATCTGGTTAATAATATCATTTGGGCTTTGGGGACAGGTAACTGACATGTGACCAATTTTTTTTTGTTTTAAGGGTGGACATGCCCTTTAAACAAAGAGCTTAAGAGACTAAAGTTCCTAGCTCCACATTTCCCCCTAATATAAGAATTTATAGTGGAGTTGCTTGTTTGCACCTGACCGATTTCTCCTTAAAATGGATGATGTTATAAAATCTTTTACCCTTTAATCTGTTGGAGATAACCACAGAATGAGACTCTACTACTTTAACTGCTTAATGTGAGTTCACTCATATTTTCAACCCAATCATCCATATATAAAATGACAATGCTCAAAGCCTTGGATCCATAGTAAACCAAATATACATGTGTGCTGTGCATCACAACTGCTATTAGAACCTTTGACATGGTAAACTGAGAAAAATGGTCTTATAGATCTATCAACACCAAAAAGTCACCCAGAAGTGAAATTCTAGTGGATCTTTTGTCTTTGTTTTTGAGGAAAGACATTTTATGTATTGATTCTACCATTTGAGGTAGGTGAAAGCCCTGAATATAAATATTTAAATACATTTTTATATTAAAACACAATTTACTAATATACAAACCAAAAACTACTTATCAAAATGACATATCTCTCAAGAAATTAAGTCCAATTCAATGAACCATAGTTAAAGCAAAGACTGAACAAACTATGACTGAAAACTATCTGACCAATCAATATGTTAAATGAACAGAAACAGGTTTGAAAACTTTGCTGCTATTTTAGCATTTCCCTCTCCCCATCCAACAGAACAGGCATCAGATTCTCCCCTATGTTGCTATTTAAGCATTGCACTCTCCCCATCCAACAGAACAGGCATCAGATTCTCCCCTATGCTGCTATTTAAGCATTGCACTCTCCCCATCCAACAGAACAGACATCAGATTCTCCCCCCCCATGTTGCTATTTTAGCATTGAACTCTACCCATCCAACAGAACAAGCATTGGATTCTCCCCCATGCTGCTACTTTAGCATTTTTTCTCCCCATGCTGCTATTCTGGCATTTCTTTCTCCCCATTAAGATGACACTGTGCAAGGTAGACATACACAGCTTCCAGACTTTTATTGATAGTCCTAATGATTATTGTATATTCAGTCTGGTATTGGGTATGAACCACAAATAATAACTTTATATGTTCAAAAAACATGTGCAGCAGTTTACTAATAACAATATAAAGTGGAAATATGTATATATCTGTATTCCTGTACACCCTGTATATATCTGTATTCCTGTACACCCTGTATATATCTGTATTCCTGTACACCCTGTATATATCTGTATTCCTGTACACCCTGTATTTATCTGTATTACTGTACACCCTGTATATATCTGTATTACTGTACACCCTGTATATATCTGTATTCCTGTACACCCTGTATTTATCTGTATTCCTGTACACCCTGCATATATCTGTATTCCTGTACACCCTGTTATTTATCTGTATTCCTGTACACCCTGTATATATCTGTATTCCTGTACAGCCACAGGCTAGAATAAACATGAAGATTAAATGGACCCAAGCCCAGTCCACCATGGGGTGTCTATATCTGTGCTCCTTTACCTAGTGTGCTGTCTGTGTCTCTCAGCCTCCCAGGTACAGCAGGGCTGTGTGTAAGGCAATAGTGGGCATTGTGCATGGAGTGACCTATGGACCCACAAGCCGGTTGATCAATAGGGAAGAAGCAGTAAAGTGCAGCAGTGTGAGTGTGTGACCTTTATTACACTGGTTTAGTTGCTGGGGAAATGTAACAAGCCAAACATGCCTTCCCCCAACACTGCCACTGAGGGACACACATTCACTGCACCTCCCATTCTCGGTCTCTGGGCTGGTAGAAAGGCGCCACAGCCTGATATGACCGAACCCTGGGGCTTGACTCAGCTCCATAAACAAAAACGCTAACGCTGAGTCGCGCTCCTGATGACGTCACTTATCTCTTAACCGTTCGGAAGTAACTTGGCGATCCTCTGTCGCTCCGAATGACGTTGCCTCCAGGAAGCGAAAGCAACCAATCAGCAATTAGAGCGGATTACTGGTGTTGTTGTGGCGTGTCAGCCCATGTTATCACAGTCATGGTTGGGGTGCTGTTCATTGGTGGGGTAATGAGGTAAGTGTTTAGCTGTAGTGTTGTGTATTGGAGGAGTAATGAGGTAAGTGTTTAGCTGTAGGGTTGTTCATTGGTGGGGTAATGAGGTAAGTGTTTAGCTGTAGGGTTGTTTATTGCTGGGGTAATGAGGTGTTTAGCTGTAGGGTTGTGTATTGCTGGGGTAATGAGGTAAGTGTTTAGCTGTAGGGTTGTGTATTGTGGGGTAATGAGGTAAGTGTTTAGCTGTAGGGTTGTGTATTGGTGGGGTAATGAGGTAAGTGTTTAGCTGTAGGGTTGTGTATTGCTCGGGGTAATGAGGTGTTTAGCTGTAGGTTGTGTATTGCTGGGGTAATGAGGTCAGTGTTTAGCTTTGGGTTTGTGATTGGGGGGGTAATGAGGTAGTGTTTAGCTGTAGGGTTGTGTATTGGTGGGGTAATGGGGGTTGTTAGCTGTAGGGTGAGTAGGATTGCTGGGGTTAATGAGGTAAGTGTTTAGCTGTAGGGTTGTGTATTGCTGGGGTAATGAGGTAAGTGTTTAGCTGTAGGTTGTGCATTGGGTGGGTAATGAGGTATGTTTAGCTGTACGGTGTGCATGGGGTAATGAGGTAAGTGTTAGCTGTACGGTTGTTGCATTGCTGGTGGTAATGAGGTAAGTGTTTAGCTGTACGGTTGTGCATCGGTGGGGTAATGAGGTAAGTGTTTAGCTGTAGGGTTGTGGATTGCTGGGTTAATGAGGTGTTTAGCTGTAGGGTTGTGTATTGCTGGGTATGAGTAATGTTTAGCTGAGGTTGTGTATTGCTGGGTAATGAGTGGTAAGTGTTAGCTGTAGGTTGTGCATTGGTGGGGTAATGACGTGTTTAACTGTAGGGTTGTGTATTGCTCGGGTAATGAGGTGTTTAGCTGTAGGATTGTGTATTGCTGGGGTAATGAGGTAAGTGTTAACTGTTGGGTTGTGCATTAGTGGGTAGTGAGGTAGGGTTTAGCTGTAGGGTTGTGTATTGGTGGGGGTAATGAGGTAAGTTTAGCTGTAGGGTTGTGTATTGTGGGGTGATGAGGGTAAGTGTTTAGCGTAGGGTGGTTTTGTGGGTAATAGGTAATGTGTTATTGTATGGTTGTGTTTGGGGTAATGAGGTGTTTAGCTGTAGGGTTGTGTATTGCTGGGGTAATGAGGTAAGTGTTTAGTTGTAGGGTTGTGGTATTGCTGGGTGTGATGAGGTAAGTGTTTAGCTGTATGGTTGTGTATTGCTGGGGTAATGAGGTAAGTGTTTAGCTGTAGGGTTGTGTATTGGTGGGTTAATGAGGTGTTTAGCTGTAGGGTTGTGTATTGGGGGTGGGGTAATGAGGTAAATGTTTAGCTGTAGAGTTGTGTATTGCAGGGGTAATGAGGTAAGTGTTTAGTTGTATGGTTGTGTATTGGGGTAATGAGGTAAGTGTTTAGCTGTAGGGTTGTGTATTGCAGGGGTAATGAGGTAAGTGTTTAGCTGTATGGTTGTGTATTGGGGTAATGAGGTGTTTAGCTGTAGGTTGTGTATTGCTGGGGTAATGAGGTAAGTGTTTAGCTGTATGGGTGTATTGCTGGGGGATGGTAGGTAAGTGTTTAGCTGTAGGGTGTGTATTGCTGGGGTATGAGGTAAGTGTTTAGCTGTAGTGTTAGTGTGTTTGCTGGGATGAGGTAGTTAGTTGTGTATTGGGGTTAATGAGGTGTTTAGCTGTAGGGTTTGTATTGCTGGGGTAATGAGGTAATGTTGTAGCTGTATGGTTGTGTATTGCTGGGGTAATGAGGTAAGTGTTTAGCTGTAGGGTTGTGTATGAGTGGGTTAATGAGGTGTTAGTGTAGGTGTAGGGTTGGTGTATGCTGGGGTAATTAGGTAAGTGTTAACTGTTGGGTTGTGCATTAGTGGGTAGTGAGGTAAGTGTTTAGCTGTAGGGTTGTGTATTGGTGGGGTAATGAGGTAAATGTTTAGCTGTAGGGTTGTGTATTGCAGGGGTAATGAGGTAAGTGTTTAGCTGTAGGGTTGTCTATGCGGGGTAATGAGGTAAGTGTTTAGCTGTAGGGTTGTGTATTGCTGGGGTAATGAGGTAAGTGTTTAGCTGTAGGGTTGTGCATTGGTGGGGTAATGACGTGTTTAACTTGTAGGGTTGTGTATTGCTCGGGTAATGAGGTGTTTAGCTGTAGGATTGTGTATTGCTGGGGTAATGAGGTAGTGTGTTTAGCTTTGGGTTGTGTTGTGCATTGGTGGGGTAATGAGGTCAGTGTTTAGCTGTAGGGTTGTGTATTGGGGTAATGAGGGTAAGTGTTTAGCTGTAGGGTTGTGTATTGGTGAGGGTAGGGGTTTAGCTGTAGGGTGGTATTGCGGGGTATGAGGTAAGTGTTTAGCTGTAGGGTGGTATTGCGGGGTAATGAGGTAAGTGTTTAGCTGTACGGTTGTGCATGGTGGGGGTAATGAGGTAAGTATTAGCTGTAGGTTGGTACTGGGGTAATGAGGTAAGTTTATGTGGGTTGATGGCTAGGGGTAGAGTAAGGTTTAGCTGTAGGTTGTGCTGGTGGGGTAATGAGGTAAGTGTTTGCTGTACGGTTGTGCATGGTGGGGTGGATGGTAATGAGGTAAGTGTTTAGCTGTAGGGTTGTGTATTGGTGGGTTAATGAGGTGTTTAGCTGTAGGGTTGTGTAATGCTGGGGTAATAGGTAATAGTAATGTGGGTGTGCAGTAGTGGGTTAGTGAGGTAAGTGTTTAGCTGTAGGGTTGTGTATTGGTGGTGGTAATGAGGGTAATGTTTAGCTGTTAGGGTTGTGTATTGAGGGGGTAATGAGTAAGTGTTTGCTGTAGGGTTGTGTATTGGGGGTAATGAGTAAGTGTTGCTGTAGGGTTGTGTATTGCTGGGTAATGAGGAGGTAGTGTTTACTGTAGGGTTGTGTATTGCTGGGGAATGAGGTAATGTTAGCTGTAGGGTGAGTATGCTGGGGTGATGAGGTAAGTGTTTAGCTGTAGGAGGTTGTGTTTTGCTGTGGTAATGAGGTAAGTGTTTAGTTGTACGGTTGTGTATTGGGGTAATGAGGTGTTTAGCTGTAGGGTTGTGTATTGCTGGGGTGATGAGGTAAGTGTTTAGCTGTAGGGTTGTGTTTGGTTGTTGCGGTGAGGTAATGAGGTAAGTGTTTAGTTGTATATGGTTGTATTGGGGTTAATGAGGTGTTTAGCTGTAGGTTGTGTGTAATGCTGGGGTAATTAGGTAAGTGTTAACTGTTGGGTTGTGCATTATGGGGTAGTGAGGTAAGTGTTTAGCTGTAGGGTTGTGTATTGGTGGGGTAATGAGGTAAGTGTTTAGCTGTAGGGTTGTGTATTGGTGGGGTAATGAGGTAAGTGTTTAGCTGTAGGGTTGTTATTGCAGGGGTAAGAGGTAAGTGTTTAGCTGTAGGGTGTAGGTATGAGGTAATGAGTAAGGTTTAGCTGTAGGGTTTGTATTGCAGGGGTAATGAGGTAAGTGTTTAGCTGTAGGGTTTTGTATTGCAGGGGTAATGAGGTAAGTGTTTAGCTGTAGGGTTTGTATTGCAGGGGTAATGAGGTAAGTGTTTAGCTGTAGGGTTGTGTATTGCAGGGGTAATGAGGTAAGTGTTTAGCTGTAGGGTTGTGTATTGCAGGGGTAATGAGGTAAGTGTTAGCTGTAGGGTTGTGTATTGGGGGGTAATGAGGTAAGTGTTTAGCTGTAGGGTTGTGTTGATGTGGTAATGAGGTAAGTGTTTAGCTGTGAGTGTGTATTGCTGGGTTAATGAGAGTGTTTAGCTGTAGGGTTGTGTATTGCTGGGGTAATGAGGTAAATGTTTAGCTGTAGGGTTGTGTATTGCTGGGTGATGAGGTTTTTAGCTGTAGGGTTGTGTATTGCTGGGGTAATGAGGTAAGTGTTTAGCTGTAGGGTTGTGTATGCGGGGTAATGAGGTAAGTGTTTAGCTGTAGGGTTGTGGTATGCAGGGGTAATGAGGTAAGTGTTTAGCTGTAGGGTGTGTGTTGATTGGTATGAAGAGTAAGTTTAGCTGTGGGGTTGTGTATTGTGGGTTAATGAGGTGTTAGCTGTAGGGTTGGTATTGCTGGGGTAATGAGGTAAATGTTTAGCTGTAGGGTTGTGTATTGGGGGTAGATGAGGTTTTTAGCTGTAGGGTTGTGTATTGCTGGGGTAGGTAATGAGGTAAGTGTTTAGCTGTAGGGTTTGGTATTGCTGGGGTAATGAGGTAAGTGTTTAGCTGTAGGGTTGTGTATTGCTGGGGTAATGAGGGAAGTGTTTAGCTGTAGGGTTTTGTATTGCAGGGGTAATGAGGTAAGTGTTTAGCTGTAGGGTTGTGTATTGCAGGGGTAATGAGGTAAGTGTTTAGCTGTAGGAGTTGTGTATTGCAGGGGTAATGAGGTAAGTGTTTAGCTGTAGGGTTGTGTATTGAGGGGGGTAATGAGGTAAGTGTTAGCTGTAGGGTTGTGTGATGTGGTTAATGAGGTAAGTGTTAGCTGTGTGGAGTTGTGTATGCTGGGGTAATGAGGGTTTTAGCTGTAGGTTTGTGTATTGCTGGGGTAATGAGGTAAATGTTAGTGTAGGTTGTGTATTGCTGGGTGATTGAGGTTTTTAGCTGTAGGGTTGTGTTATGCTGGGGTAATGAGGTAAGTGTTTAGCTGTAGGGTTGGTATTGCAGGGGTAATGAGGTAAGTGTTTATATGTAGGGTTGTGTATTGCAGGGGTTATGAGGTAAGTGTTTAGCTGTAGGGTGTTGTTTGATGTGGTTAATGAAGGTAAGTGTTTAGTGTGGGGTTTGTGTATTGCTGGGTTAATGAGGTGTTTAGCTGTAGGGTTGTGTATTGCTGGGGTAATGAGGTAAATGTTTAGCTGTAGGGTTGTGTATTGCTGGGTGATTGAGGTTTTTAGCTGTAGGGGTGTGTATTGCTGGGGTAATGAGGTAAGTGTTTAGCTGTAGGGTTGTGTATTGCTGGGGTGATGAGGTAAGTGTTTAGCTGTAGGGTTGTGTTTTGCAGGGGGGAATGAGGTAGGTAAGTGTTTAGTGTGTAGGGTTGTGTATTGCGGGTTAATGATAGGTGTTTAGCTGTAGGGTTGTGTTGTATGCTAGGGTAATGAGGTAGGGTTTTAGCGTAGGTAGGGTTGTGTATTGCTGGGTAATGAGGTGTTTAGCTGTAGGGTTGTGTATTGCGGGTAATGAGGTAAATGTTAGCTGTAGGGTGGTGTATTGCTGGGGTAATGAGGTAAGTGTTTAGCTGTAGGGTTGTGTATTGCTGGGGTAATGAGGTAATGTTTAGCTGTAGGGTTGTGTATTGCTGGGTTAATGAGGTAAGTGTTTAGCTGTAGGGTTGGTTGTGCATGTGGGTAATGAGGTAAAGTTTAGCTGTAGGGTTGTGTATTGCAGGGGTAATGAGGTAAGGTGTTTAGCTGTAGGGTTGTGTATTGCTGGGGTAATGAGGTAATGTTTAGCTGTAGGGTTGGGTATTGCTGGGTTAATGAGGTGTTTAGCTGTAGGGTTGTGTATTGCTGGGGTATGAGGTAAGTGTTTAGCTGTAGGGTTGTGTATTGGTGGGGTAATGAGGTAAGTGTTTAGCTGTAGGGTTGTGTATTGGTGGGGTAATGAGGTAAGTGTTAGCTGTAGGGTTGTGTATGGTGGGTATGAGGTAAATGTTTAGCTGTAGGGTTGTGTATTGGTGGGCTAATGAGGTAAGTGTTTAGCTGTAGGGTTGTGCATTGGTGGGCTAATGAGGTAAATGTTTAGCTGTAGGGTTGTGTAGTGGTGGGCTAATGAGGTAAGTGTTTAGCGGATGGTTGTGTTTGGTGGGGTAATGAGGTAAGTGTTTAGCTGTAGGGTTGTGTGTATTGGGGGTGGTAATGAGGTAAGTGTTTAGCTTGAGGTTGGGTATTGGGGGGTATGGGTAGGGTTTGATGTAGGTTGTGTATTGGTGGGGTAATGAGGTGTGTTTAGCTGTAGGGTTGTGTATTGGTGGGGTAATGAGGTAAGTGTTTAGCTGTAGGGTTGTGTATTGGTGGGGTAATGAGGTAAGTGTTTAGCTGTAGGGTTGTGATTGGGGGGTAATGAGGTAAGTGTTTAGCTGTAGGGTTGTGTATTGGTGGGGTAATGAGGTAAATGTTTAGCTGTAGGGTTGTGTATTGCTGGTGGTAATGAGGTAAATGTTTAGCTGTAGGGTTGTGTATTGCTGGGGTAATGAGGTAATGTTTAGCTGTAGGGTTGTGTATTGCTGGGGTAATGAGGTAAGTGTTTAGCTGTAGGGTTGTGCATTGCTGGGGTAATGAGGTAAGTGTTTAGCTGTAGGGTTGTGCATTGGTGGGGTAATGAGGTAAGTGTTAGCTGTAGGGTTGTGCGTTGGTTGGTAATGAGGTAAGTGTTTAGCTGTAGGGTTGTGGTTGGTTTGGTAATGAGGTGAGTTTTTAGCTGTTGGGTTGTGTATTGGTGGGGTAATGAGGTGTTTAGCTGTAGGGTTGTGTATTGCTGGGGTTATGAGGTAAGTGTTTAGCTGTAGGGTTGTGTATTGCTGGGGTAATGAGGTGTTTAGCTGTAGGGTTGTGTATTGCTTGGTTAATGAGGTGTTTAGCTGTAGGATTGTGTATTGCTGGAGTATTTAGGTAAGTTTTTAGCTGTAGGGTTGTGTATTGGGGTAATGAGGTGTTTAGCTGTAGGGTGGTGCATTGGTGGGGTAATGAGGTAGTGTTTAGCTGTAGGGTTGTGTATTGGTGTTTAGCTGTGGGGTTGTGTATTGCTGGGTTAATGAGGTGTTAGCTGTAGGATTGTGTATTGCTGGGGTATTTAGGTAAGTTTTTAGCTGTAGGGTGTGTATGTATTGGGTAATGGTAGGTGTTTAGCTGTAGGGTTGTATATTGCTGGGGTTATGAGGTAAGTGTTTAGCTGTAGGGTTGTATATTGCTGGGGTTATGAGGTAAGTGTTTAGCTGTGGGGTTTTGCATTGGTGGGGTAATGAGGGAAGTGTTTAGCTGTAGGGTTGTGTATTGCTGGGGTAATGAGGTGTTTAGCTGTGGGTTTGTGCATTGGTGGGGTAATGAGTGTTTAGCTGTAGGGTTGTGCGTGGTGGGGTAATGAGGTGTTTTGTAGGGTTGTGCGTTGGTGGGGTAATGAGGTGTTTAGCTGTAGGGTTGTGTATTGCTGGGGTAATGAGTAAGTTTAGCTGTGGGGTTGTTTATTAGTGGGGTAATGAGGTGTTTAGTGTAGGGTTGAGGTGAATTGGTGGGGTAATGAGGTAAGTGTTTAGCAGTGGGGTAATGAGGTGTTTAGCTGTAGGGTTGTGTATTGCTGGGGTAATGAGGTAAGTGTTTAGCTGTGGGTTGTGCATTGGTGGGTAATGGTGTTAGTGTTGGTTGCTGTAATTGCGGACCGGTAATGAGGTAAGTGTTTAGCTGTAGGGTTGTGTATTGCTGGGGTAATGAGGTAAGTGTTTAGCTGTAGGGTTGTGTATTGGTGAGTAATGGGGTGTTTAGCTGTAGGGTGGTATTCTGGGGTTAGTAGTGTTTAGCTGTAGGGTTGTGTATTGCTGGGTAATGAGTAAGTGTTTAGGCTGTATTTGTGCATGGTGGGGTAATGAGGTAAGTATTAAGCTGTACGGTTGTGCATCGGTGGGGTAATGAGGTAAGTGTCTAGCTGTACGGTTGTGCATTGGTGGGGTAATGAGGTAAGTGTTTAGCTGTAGTTTGTGCATGGTGGGTAATGAGGTAAGTGTTTAGCTGTAGGGTTGTGTATTGCGGGTAATGAGGTGTTTAGCTGTAGGTTGTGTATATTGCTGGGGTAATGAGGTAATGTTTAGCTGTAGGGTTGTATTGCTGGGGTAATGAGGTAAGTGTTTAGCTGAGGGTTGTGATTGGTGGGGTAATGGAGTGTTTACTGTAGGGTTGTGTATTGCTCGGGTATGAGGTGTTTAGCTGTAGGATTGTGTATTGCTGGGGTAATGAGGTAAGTGTTAACTGTTGGGTTGTGCATTAGTGGGTAGTGAGGTAAGTGTTTAGCTGTAGGGTTGTGTATTGGTGGGGTAATGAGGTAAATGTAGCTGTAGGGTTGTGTATTGCTGGGGTATGAGGTAAGTGTTTTAGCTGTAGGGTTGTGTTTTGCTGGGGTAATGAGGTAAGTGTTTAGTTGTATGGGTTGTGTATTGGGGTAATGAGGTAGTTAGCTGTAGGGTTGTGTATTGCTGGGGAATGAGGTAAGTTTTTAGTTGTAGGGTTGTGTATTGCTGGGGTGATGAGGTAGTGTTTAGCTGTAGGGTTGTGTATTGCTGGGGTAATGAGGTAAGTGTTTAGCTGTAGGGTTGTGTATTGGTGGTTAATGAGGTGTTTAGCTGTAGGGTTGTGTATTGCTGGGGTAATGAGGTAAATGTTTAGCTGTAGGGTTGTGTATTGCAGGGGTAATGAGGTAAGTGTTTAGCTGTAGGGTTGTGTTTTGCTGGGGTAATGAGGTAAGTGTTTAGTTGTATGGTTGTGTATTGGGGTAATGAGGTGGTTTAGCTGTAGGTTGTGAATTGCTGGGGTAATGAGGTAATGTTTAGCTGTAGGGTTGTGTATTGCTGGGGTAATGAGGTAAGTGTTTAGCTGTAGGGTTGTGCATTGGTGGGGTAAAGAGGTAAGTGATTAGCTGTAGGGTTGTGTATCAAACCTAGGGCTGGGTACACACCATATAATATTTTTGTCCGACTGACCGATTGTGCCGACCTATCAGTCAGTCAGGCAGAAATATCGCATGGTGTGGGTGGGGGCAGCCTGACCAAGCTGGGTCGCCTGTTCGTCCGGATCAGACGAATAGGTGAATCAGACCTGTTGATAAATCACGCCAACCATTCTGTTCCTTATGGGATCACACGATCGGTTGCGTGTACTGTTGGCTGCGGCCACTATTGCCACGATCGACAGTGATTTGTTCTGGCCCGAGCGCTTGTAGCAAATGCTTGTTAAGGACAAAACATCCGTTCGTGTTTAACCACATCTTTAGTAATTCCTCTGTGTGATTTTTGGTGCTTAGCTGTGATAGCATCATGGGAATCAGTAACTTTTTGTTACATTAGGGCAATAAATGTAGAGGGTCTACTAGTTACTTTCAGGGGGCAATGTATATTGTCCTGTTGTATATGTGCACATGTCTGTGTATGTAGGTGGCTGTGAATATATAGACATGGAGGAGGTTCTCTCAAAACTACATATAATGCCCCTGAATAACAATCCTTTGATAGTAATGAGAATGTCTGTTTTGTATATTGTACCAAGGGAATTAAAACAATTAACTAGTTTTTTTCCCTCTCCTCCCAGAATATTGGCCGATTTATTCATTCCAGGAATTGTTGTAAGCACGGGATTGTGTCTCCTCTTAGTATTTATCCTGATAACTACTCGTTTGTGGACCGAAAGAAAGAAAAAACAGAGCGTGCAAATTGGAAAAGATGGAAAGAAGAAAAAAGTGGTAGCATTTTTCCACCCATACTGCAGTGCTGGAGGAGGAGGAGAGAGAGTTCTTTGGTGTGCATTGAGATCTCTACAAAAACGGTATGTTTAATATAAATAAATATATTAATATATATAGTGGTTTGCAAAAATATTCGGCCCCCTTGAAGTTTTCCACATTTTGTCACATTACTGCCACAAACATGAATCAATTTTATTGGAATTCCATGTTAAAGACCAATACAAAGTGGTGTACACGTGAGAAGTGGAATGAAAATCATACATGATTCCAAACATTTTTAACAAATCAATAACTGCAAATTGGGGTGTGCGTAATTATTCAGCCCCCTTTGGTCTGAGTGCAGTCAGTTGCCCATAGACATTGCCTGATGAGTGCTAATGACTAAATAGAGTGCACCTGTGTGTAATCTAATGTCAGTACAAATACAGCTGCTCTGTGACGGCCTCAGAGGTTATCTGAGAATCTTGGGAGCACCAACACCATGAAGTCCAAAGAACACACCAGACAGGTCAGGAATAAAGTTATTGAGAAATTTAAAGCAGGCTTAGGCTACAAAAAGATTTCCAAAGCCTTGAACATCCCACAGAGCACTGTTCAAGTGATCATTCAGAAATGGAAGGAGTATGGCACAACTGTAAACCTACCAAGACAAGGCCGTCCACCTAAACTCACAGGCCGAACAAGGAGAGTGCTAATCAGAAATGCAGTCAAGAGGCTCATGGTGACTCTGGACAAGCTGTAGAGATCTACAGCTCAGGTGGGGGAATCTGTCCAAAGTGGCAATAAGAAAGCCATTGTTAACAGAAAAGCATAAGAAGTCCCATTTGCAGTTTGCCACAAGCCATGTGGGGGACACAGCAAACATGTGGAAGAAGGTGCTCTGGTCAGATGAGACCAAAATGGAACTTTTTGGCCAAAATGCAAAAAGCTATGAGTGGCGAAAAACTAACACTGCACATCACTCAGAACACACCATCCCCACTGTCAAATTATGTTGGTGGCAGCATCATGCTTTGGGGGTGCTTCTCTTCAGCAGGGAAAAGGAAGCTGGTCAGAGTTGATGGGAAGAAGGATGGAGCCAAATACAGGGCAATCTTCTAAGAAAACCTCTTGGAGTTAGCAAAAGTCTTGAGATTGGGGCGGAGGTTCACCTTCCAGCAGGACAACAACCCTAAACATAAAGCCAGGGCAACAATGGAATGGTTTAAAACAAAACATATCCATGTGTTAGAATGGCCCAGTCAAAGTCCAGATCTAAATCCAATTGAGAATCTGTGGCAAGATCTGAAAACTGCTGTTCACAAACGCTGTCCATCTAATCTGACTGAGCTGGAGCTGTTTTGCAAAGAAGAATGGGCAAGGATTTCAGTCTCTAGATGTGCAAAGCTGGTAGAGACATACCCTAAAAGACTGGCAGCTGTAATTGCAGCAAAAGTTGGTTCTACAAAGCATTGACTCGGGGGGCTAAATAATTACGCACACCCCACTTTGCAGTTATTGATGTTTGGAATCATGTATGATTTTCGTTTCACTTCTCACGTGTACACCACTTTGTATTGGTCTTTCGCATGGAATTCCAATAAAATTGATTCATGTTTGTGGCAGTAATGTGACAAAATGTGGAAAACTTGAAGGGGGCCGAATACTTTTGCAAACCATTGTATATAGCATTAAAGTGCAAATGAGTACTATATAAAGGATTCACAGATCCTTTACACATATAGATACATATTATACTCTTTATTAAGACCTGCGGTTGAGAGGGACCCCAGTTTGTGGATCAACCTCACCTCCCGCTTTTTAAGATGAATTTGCCTTCCACTAGGTATATGTTCTAGGACCATAAATTTTATTTGGTCTGGGTGATGTCCCATTTCACAGAAATGACTGGGAACAGGCAAATGCACATATTTGTGCATTTAATGATGTTTGTAGGATAACCCCATTCCTTGAAATGTTGTTCCATTTCTAATATCTGCCTCTGTTTGGTCTGTTCATCACGGACAATCCTATCAACTCGTCTTAATTGGCTATACGGAATAGCCTTTTTAGAAAAATGCAAAATTTGATTCCTATCTGTGGATTTCCTGTACAATTTAGTTTGTATACCATTGTCTTTTTACACACAGACGTCCAGAAAATTAATTTCTGTATGATTTAAAGTTCAAGTCAAATTAATGGTACGATGCAATCCATTTAACCTTTCATGGAACTGTCTGAGGCCCTCTGTGGACCCCCGCCAGAGGACTACCACATTGTCAATGTATCTCCACCAGCACACATGTGTCCGGTAAAGACTGTCAGTGAAGATGTGCCAGTCCTCCAACCATGCCATAAAGGCATTGACATACACGGGGGTCACATTGAACCCCATGGCAGTCCCACGAAGCTGCAAATAATACTCATCCATAAACATAATATATGTAAAGACATATTGAATTCTGAATTTTCTTGGGCCATTTAAAATAGCTTTCACCACCAAAGCTTGCCAAAGGGAAACGAATGCCTCAGAACAACATTCTTTCGGAAGGAAGAGCTCCTTAATATAAAAGCAGTAATCTGTGTCTCACCTCTTATTTTGATATGTCTGTTGGGAAATTTACCTTTTTAACATGGGGTTTGTGTTCTAACATCCCAGTATCACACAGTGTGGTCACTGACCATTGTGTTTTTTACACATGCTCAGCCCCAAAACACTCCAGGCACTTGTCACAGTTGGTCCCCCCCTCTGGTAGAATCTAGCTAATCCTTTTACAGGACAGATTAGGCAAGGAAGATTTTGACTGAGGTCAGGGGTGTGGCCAGTCACTGGACATAAAAACTGTTATTTAACCCAGTCCTTCAGGGGTTACATTTACTTTAAAGGACAACTCCACCCTCATGAGAACATCTTTTAGAAAGAATGGCCTCTTTAAAATATGTTGATATATCATACTTTGTCCTATGAATTCATTACTGTATGCCTGCTATGCTTCTGGATGCCTCATGGAAACTGAGCCATTTAGAAGCCTGTACTGAGCCTGGGCATGCTCAGAAGAGGCAAACAGGGTATTAACATTCAGTCATTGGCTGTGATGTCAACTGTCAAATCCCTAACTGACAGTTACTAACTGGAAGAACCAGGAAGCAGAAACGGGAAACAGGACATTGTGCAGGATTTCAGGTTAGACTTATATATTTCAGGTTTCAAACTATTACCGTTTAGGGTTTTGGGGGGGGATTTACCTGTGTGTAAGTTTTCATTTTAGGGCTGGACATGCCCTTTTAAGGTTATTTACTGTTGTGGGATTTTACAGTTTATTGATGTGTTTAGGCAGTATATTTTCAGATTCTGGAGTGTAAAAATGTGGCTTTAGTTCCCCTTTAAGAGGTATAGTCACAATGTAGTTTGGATTTCAATTTGCAGTATGAGCCTTATTTAACATTATTAATTTTGATTCCAGGTACAAAGATGCCATGTATGTTGTTTATACTGGTGACAAAGACATTTCTGAGGGAGAGATCATTAATGGGGCCATTGGGAGATTTAACATTAAGCTGCCTTATCCTGTAAAGTTCATTTTCTTGGAAAAACGTGGATTGGTAGAGGCAAGCCTTTATCCTCATTTTACTTTGCTGGGTCAGAGTCTTGGCTCCATTGTTTTAGGGTGGGAGGCCCTTAGGAAATGTGTTCCAGATATTTATATAGATTCAATGGGTTATGCCTTTACTTTACCTCTCTTTAAGTATCTTGGGGGATGCCGTGTAGGCTGCTATGTACATTATCCAACCATCAGTATGGACATGTTGTCTGTTGTGCGCAGTCAGCATGCAAGGTTTAACAATGCATCTTATATATCTAGCAATCCTGTACTAAGCAGAATGAAGATGATCTATTATTATTTCTTTGCAGTATTATATGGGTGGGTGGGTTCCTGCAGTGATGTTATAATGGTTAACTCAACATGGACTTTTAACCACATCCTTGATTTGTGGAAATGTAGTGACTCTACAAGTATAGTTTATCCACCTTGTGATGTTCAGACCTTTTTAGATATTCCATTAAACCAAGACCTAGCAAAAGATGAATATTCAGTTGTCTCTATTGGCCAGTTTAGGCCTGAGAAAGACCATCCTTTGCAGATACGTTCGTTTGCAGCCTTGCTGGAAAAGAAAACTCCAGAGGAAAGAACAAAACTGAAACTTATCTTGATTGGTGGGTGTCGCAACAAAGAAGATGAACTTCGTGTGTCTCATCTGAAAAAACTGAGCTCAGAGCTTGAAGTTCCAGTTGAGTTTAAAGTTAACATTCCTTTTGAAGAGCTAAAGAAGCATTTGAGTGAAGCCACTATTGGATTACACACCATGTGGAATGAACACTTTGGAATTGGTAAGGATGTTTATTATTTTTCTGTGAAACAAATGTGCAGTAGCTGTAAAACAATTACATTTACGTTAATTTCTTTAATCTTCATGATATTAGATGTGATTATAAAAGGAAGTTTGTATGCACAAGTCCTGCTAGTAACACCTATGCATAAGCACAAGAAACAGACTAGACCATCTCTAGATGCTGCATTGTAAAAGTAATTCTTTAATCAACTAAATCAACTCAGCTCAAATAAGTAGCTGCTAATCAGTTTAGTCTAGTCTAAAAAACCTGCTTCCTCTAGAAACATGGTCACTTAAGCTGGGTACACACAATGGCGATATTGGGTCAATCGGTTGGCACTGAAAAGATCTGTTGTTTTTCAGTAATGTGTGTATGTGTGAACCAAGTTTCCAATGCCGACAAACTTTAGCATCTGCATCGGAAATGGTTGTTATGGACAGAAAGTTTCCTTACAGTACTACTGTACTGTAGTTTAGGTTGTCAGCTGCAATTCTTAGGTTGCAAGGCATTCGGGAACAATCTCCCTATATACTTTATACTGGGAGAATGTTTTGGACTGTGTCTGTCATCTATTAAAGATTGGTACTGTGTACCCCAGCTTAATCCAGCATTTATTTTAGAATTGTGCATTTGTTTCCCCCCAAACTTTCATAGTTTCATAGTATTGGCGGTTGAATAAAGACATACCTCCATTTCGTCCAACCTTTTTAGATTGCCCATGAATCCTACCTAACTAGCATTTCCTGCCACCAAATGGCAATTAGAAAGTATCCCTGGATCAACAAGAACTAAATGTATTAATACCAGTAATTCTCAATATGTCACTGTGATTTCTACTGGGCTAAACTGTTTTATACAAAATTACTACCTCTGAAATGATGGTAAATCCTTGTGGAAAAGAAACAGAGCATAAAAGTAATATTATACTCGGACAAAGTTAAAGGGTATGTGGCTGGAAATGGCTATAACATGGATATAGCACTGACCGGTCCGCCCCAAATGTACTTACCAGCCTTCCCCTGACGCCTTCTGCTTAACTCCCGTGCCTTTTCTCAAGCAGGAGGGGCTCGACTGGCATCCGCTCCTGTGTAGTAAGTAAATTTGGGGGGGACCGGTTAGTGCTACAAACCTCGCAAGGTCGAGGTTTATTGCCATTTCCAGCCACATACTAAAATTTAGTTTGGGGGATGAACATACCCTTTAAAGATTTGATAACACATGGCTATTTCCACACCAGAATCACTTATCACTTTTACAATCCTGTTGAGACCTAGTATTCAGTGTTCCAACTTACCAATGTTTTCTTACCTACTTTTTTAAAAATCTAATTTGTGTACCTACCTAAAATTTTACCATAACTCTTGTTCTGTATTTGTCGATTTTTTTTTTAGGAATAGTGGAATGCATGGCAGCGGGGACAATCATTCTTGCTCATAATTCTGGAGGTCCCAAACTAGACATAGTAGTTCCATATGAAGGACATGAAACTGGCTTTTTGGCAGATAGTGTTAACAGCTATGCATCAGCCATGGACCATATTCTGTCCCTAAGCACAGAGGAGAGACTTCTTATCAGACAGAGTGCTCGCCATTCTGTAGCCAGATTCTCAGATCAAGAATTTGAAATGAATTTCCTAAATTCTACTGAACAACTATTTAACTGAGTCAAGTTACAGTTGTACATTTTATTGTTTATATTGTAGACTGAAACTGTATATAATATTTTTGTATTGGATGCTAAAGATTGCACTATACAGATAAGGATCTGCACACTGGTGTATATGGAAGTACAGTTTATTTCATGTCAAAAAGGCTAGGATTGTTTAAAAAAAAAAGAAGCCATGGCTAAGAATGACATCCATTATAAGCATCTGACCCAGTAATCCACTGCAAACAAATTTTATTTCAATGCTCTCTGCAACATGTTTTGGATTTTACATGGATCCTTTGAGTGTGCGAATTTCTAAGAGTTCGTAGACACAACACAGGATACAGCTGGGGAGAAGGGGACCAGGAGGAATACATCATAAACCTGTGTAATCAGAAAGGTCAGATACTGCAGGTTTATTCCATCCGTTAAGGTTGCGGCCGTACAGAGACTTTAAATTTAAGAGTTTGGTGCAATAGAAGGACTCACATTGGAACTGCAAATTGTTATTGGTAGTTAACAATGTTGCTAAAAGCCTTTATAAATATGGCTCATTGTGTGTGCATTAAACCCACTAGTTTATATTAATGGTGTCCAATAGGCATAACATTTTGGTACCATATTGTTTGATAGATTTACAATATCTATATTGTGAACTCAATTCAGTTTTCACATTAATAAATTGTGCAGAATGTATTCAGTACAAAGCTGAACCCTTTTATTATAATATATGTAGTAACAGTATATTTATTTTAAGTTCTTTACGTCTACTATCAGAATTTAATCCACTGAAAACTTTTTTTTTTTTTTTAACAGTTAAGCCACAAAGACTGGCTAAACAAAATAAGGAAACATACAGACCATTTGTATAAACCAGATGTGAACTGCATAATAATGTCTTTCTTATAATACAATTTATTAAAAGGTGCGTATATATATTGGTTTATTAAAAAAGGAGGGTTTCACGCTATTATGACATAGTAGATAAGATCACAAAGAAATTATACACATTCGAAGACCTGATATCCAGCAAGAAGGTCCCACAAACTTTATCGTATGTCTACTGCCAAATTAAACAAAGCCGACACCATAACCCGTAACGGGATATTTCCACATCTCACGCAATTTGAAACTCTTAATACAAGGCCCACGCTGGAAAGGTATTATATCCTCCATATACCATATCCTAAACACTATCACTCCAACACAAATATATGAAGAGATGAGGAGGCCCTGGGAACCCCGATTCCCTTAGATATATGGGAAGAGATATGGGAAAATACAGCCAAAACTTCACTACACACAGTACACAAGGAAAACGGATATAAAATCCTCTTTCATTGGTATTACACCCCGGAGAAACTACACGCCATTAATCCAATACTGCCAGCAACATGCTGGAGATGCAACTCTGCGACCGGCACACTACTACATATATACTGGCTCTGTCCCTCACTCACAAACTACTGGTCGGAGGTTAGCACACTGGTAAACACTTTAATAGTATGGCCAAAACATCTCTCCCCCCAATACATCCTGCTCAATGCTCCAAACCCAGAACTATCAAAAGCAGAAAGATCATTACTTAAACACATCCTTAAGGCAGCCAAATGCTTGATACCCAAATATTGGAAGCAAACTCTCACCCCATCTATGCCAGAACTTATAGGCAGAATCAATGATGTCTAGGTTATGGAGCATATGACAGCAAGGATTCACAATAAAATAGAAAAATTTGAATCCACCTGGTACCCATGGTCGAGATACATGGGAGCTACACCTCAGAGAAAAACTACAATGTCACCATCACACGGCTATAGAGCTGAATAGCCCGGTAGTCAGGGGGGTACTAGACCCCCAGGGGTCCGTCGCCGGGGGGCGACCGGCCAGCACGCCTGATAGCAATTTGGAGGTCAGTGTTTATGTTTGATATTTAGTTTTGGTTTTTTCTTTTTTTTTTTCTCATATACCTGAGGAACGGGGCAGGAAGCTATCTGAAACATACTTTGTATTTTGCACAATACAACTGAAACACAGAAGTAGTGTGCTCCTTTGCTTTTCTTGGACATTTGATTGCTTATTTATAAATGAACACTCTGATAAAATAACATTTTGAAGCAAAATTCTAAAACCATGGCAACTATGCCATATTGTGCTATGGTGCTGCAGCTTTTACTGACACATAACTTATGACCGCATTGTAACATACCAACGCCGTCAGTAAAGCTGCGGTATTGGTATTTACCAAAGACATGCATTGGCATCAAACTGTACATCTAACATATGACCCCGATATTACCCCCAAATCATTGTAGTGAGACTAGAAAGATGCCGGCAGTGGGACAAGTTCCTGAATCAACACGGAGAACTTTATAACATAAAAAGAACCTTCATACATAAAACCTCCATAAACAAGATTTCACCCCTTCAATGCAATTATTAAACAGAGCAGATGTTAGAAGATGGAGAAATTTTATCCTTTCTTAAGGATGTGATGGATGTGTCAGGTTTATTATTAGCACTGCTACCTTCTAATGGAGACTGGTTGTCCATCTGGATGTTGTTGATGAAGTTCTCACATTCTACAGACTCTCTCTGAGCTCGACAGTTCTCTACTTGAGGTGGAGATTCTTTATGAGGAATGTCCTTCTCAACTACAGAGTGCGTTTCTATCAGTGCTGGACAGTTTTCCACTTGAGCAATACATTCTGTCTGAGATAGGTCCTTCATTTCTAAAGACTGTCTTTCTATCAGAGACAGGTTCTCTTCTGCAGTAGGCTGTTCTTCTATTATTGAAAGCTGTTTTGGATGCTGGATATCTAATGGAATAAGCTCTTCTTCAGCTTGGACTAATCCATGTAAGTGATTGTGATTAAAATTCAGATCATCCTCTTCCCTTGGAGTTAAAACTTTTTCCATGGATTCCATGACCTCTTCTCGAAGTTCATCTTCAGATTCTTCAAAATTGCTTTTTAAAAAAAAAATAATAAGAAGAAGAATGCGTAATTTAAATACAATTACCTAAAGATTATATACAGTATACATATATAGCATCAAATCCTTTCTGTTGTCTTTTTACTTCCCCTAATAATACTGTGTAAACTACATATACAAAAGGCTTCAATTTGGAGGTTGACGAACTGGTTCTTCTTTTAAACTCATAGAAATAAACACTAATGTGAACACCTGCAAATATGAATATGGCATAAAATATGTTCACAGTGATCTTACGTATCATCATCATCAGATCGAGGTCCAAGGGGATCTCCATCCATATCATCTTCTGAACTTGTATCAATCTCTGTGTCCTCTCTCTCTGGCAACCAGTTTTTCAGTGTCCCATCTAAAGGAAACGCAACTTTGATAAATATCTGCTGAACATAAAAAAATACATAAAACCTAATTGTTCTCCATCTCCTATATATTTATTCTTTAATTGTCAGTTGGTCAATGAAAATTCTCAGTGTAATTGATAAAATTGTTTCCCGTTCTGTTAAAATTATCTTCTGTTTAAATATATCTTCATGACTAAGCACATGGGTAATTTGTGTGTTTAATAAAACATAAAGGGCTGTATTTATAAAGACAAAAAAAAAATTGTAATTAATAGTAAGTGTTCAGAGAAATTTATAATGTTTTATATGAATAATGCAGAACCCTGTAAAATGTATATTATGTTAAATTGATCGAGCTGTTAATAAAAATTTACAATTGCTTCCCGTTCTGTTAAAATTATCTTCTGTTTTAATATATCTTCATGACTAAGCACATGGGTAATTTGTGTGTTTAATAACACATAAAGGGCTGTATTTATAAAGACACAGTATTGCTTTTTAGAGAAACCGCACCTTTAACCATCGTTCTAAGAATCATTAATTTATGATCGCTATCGTTAATTAATAATCTCTAGTGTAAATTTACAATATCGATTGTAAATGTCCAAAAGCAATAATAAATCTATGACCGCAATTGTAGCTTTACGAGCACCCATAGAATACCATTGCGGTTGTTTATTATTCCACGAACAAACGTTCATAGTAAATGTACGATCGTGGATGTTACATTAACGAGAACCCATGGTCTCGCAAATTTATAAATATGTGCCTAACACTGGTTGATTAAAGAGGTAATAATTCTATTGAGCCAGATTGAAAGTCTGTGTTTACTTATGCAGCTATGAAAGTTAGGTAAATGCTCTTACCACACACATCTTCATCCACATTGGCTTCTCCCAAAGCCCTCAGTAATGTTTCAGGTGTCGCAAGCTTCCATTGCTTCCTGTTATTTTGCACTTCCTCATCTTTTACATGTAGAACAATAAATATTGCATTTAGGTAAATACATTATAATAATACGTACAGATCAAAGAACAAAATTGCATGCAGTATATAATGAAGTATCCATTCTGGAATGAATCAGAGATGTGATATACTGTTGCTGTAAATTGGAAAATTAATCTAAAGACATATGATTGGGGAATTCTGACTAAAGGCTGGTATACATGTGGCAATTCTTCCTCCAGACCTACCGTTTGAGACTTTTGACCGGAAGAAGGACTGTCGGTTGTGGCAAATGTAGCCGCATCCGACAATAACCACGAGTGGCCCCATAGAGGATGGCAGGATCAGCCGTGGTTTTCCAACCTGTCCAATCGTGCATTTGTCCGATTCTAGCTTAATAGTAAGTAATACTCGTTTCTTGCACAGTAGTATAACATTTCCTCCTACCATAGGATGAACTGTAGAGAAGCCAGGAGCACAACATAAAGCTGTACACAGTAAAATTTATTAATCAATTCCTTATCAGTACAGTGCACAAAGGCCACGGGGCAAGTTTTAACTATATTAACATATTGTTACTGGCAACAACAGAAAACAAGGATAGATATTATAAGCTAGAAATTTGAACACAACCAAAAAGCATTTTTTATGTTCTTTTAGCATGGCTGATCTTTAAAAATCACAATGTCTTGAACATGGTACTTTATTTTATCACTGTGTAGGTTGTCTGCAGATTTACAAGACTGTAGTACAGGCACAAAGTAACTACGGTAACTAAAGAATTTAGAGATCTAAATAACTGAACACAGTAACATGGAAATATAATGTATTTTGGTTAAAACAAATTGCAAGTATGAGGGCTTTGTTTTGGAGTTTGAGGACTGAATATTGTACACTGATAACTATACAGATGTAGTTACTTTAAATAATCATCTACAGACTGTATGTAAGCTGTGTATATGATGGAATACTGTCCTCTAAAGCAAACTCAAGCAGACTTTCTGTTTACCCTACTTTGCCTTCTAACCTTAAAAGTTCAATGACGTGTCCTTCAATGACGTGTCCTTGATATTGGAAAATACCGATTGTTATTTTACGATAACGATCATTTTTTCGATAACGATATCGATCTTTTATAAATAGGGCCCAGGAAATCTTAATGTAGAAGTCTTTCCCTAGTGTCATCCGTTTCTGCCTTTAACTGTTTCTCTGAGAGGTTTCTAGGATGCGCATTGGAGTTCTCCCTCCTGCTGCTGTTTGGTACACAGAACTTTAATAGAGTCAAAAAACTCTATTAAAGCTTGAAATGTCCCCATACCTAGACCTCGCTAGGTTTAATTGTGCAAAAATTGTTACGTTGGACATAACTAAGTTACACCGAGATCCAAGGTTCTGGATTGTTTCCTTATTTTACCTAAAGCTTATGTTTCTTTGTTTTTGAGATAAACAGCAAGGAAAGGTTATAGTTTAATTTAGGATTGTCCAGCCTGCAGTCCTTATGTCCAGATGTTTGCAAACTACAACTTCCAGCACCACAAACATGGAATGTCGGGAGAATAATTGCATGTTGCATGTTAGTTTAATGTCCCTCACAGCTTTAGTGTCACATCTGCAGAGAATAAAATCTGCCAAACACATGGCCAATATTCAGCAAATCCTGTCGGATCCATCTATGGATAGGTAGTGAAGCTGACAGACTACCACTGTTGGTCTGGTATCAGCTCCCTTTACTTCAGTATAGGGAGCCGACAACATATGTATGTATGTAAGTACATATGTACTTATGTATGTAAGTTATTCTGATCGGAGGGGGTGCTAGTTGTTATTCCATTCCCACCAACGTCAGTCATAATATATAGCCAGGGATTCCACACCTCCTCGTATTTGCAAATTGAAGCTTTGATAAGCGGATAGGCGTTCATTTTCGCAGATCCACCAGATCTTTGAGATTAGCTGAGTTTCTGAGGGAGAAAGTTGTTTCCAGGTTGCAGCAAAAAAGGCTGTGGGTAGCTGCGAAGAAGCTATGTATAAGTTTGTTACTTGGTTTTGATCAGTGGGGTATATCGCTATCTAATAGAGCCGCCCAGGGATCTAGGGTTATCGGGGAATAAAGGGGGAGATGCAATATATTTCGGTATCGCAACCTACGTGCACTCGTTTCCGCAATGTATTAACCACTAAGGCTAGCGGTAAGTTGCAACCTTTTGCGCATATTTTAAAGACACCGTTAAAGAGGCATTAATTGTCGCACGAAAAACTAGTGCAAAATTTACTGCATCTTTTTGCGCTGCACAAGGAAAAAAAATTGGGAGATGGCGCAGGCAGTGCAAAACCTTCGCTAACACGTTAGTACATAGGTTAGTGTGATTTTAGCGTTTATTTTCTCGTTAGCGTGGGATATTGCATCTCCCTGGTCTCCGTGCAACTCCACCAACAGTGAGATAGATCTGCAGTCATCTGGCAACGTTTGGGTAGATCTGTGAGATTCTCTGAGAGGAGAGGTACCAGTGATGGAGTATCTTAAAGTTTTTTTTTGTAGTGTGGTGTTGGATGAACATTTGTAAAGGGATCGGAATATGTTGGTCCATTGTGTGTCTTCTAGTCTGGAACCTAGCCATGTCTCCCATTTAACCATGAATTTTAGTTATTGAGAGTGCCTAGATCTATTTAATAGTGAGTAAATATATGATATGGTGTGGGAGGGGTGGTTGGGTTTATTAGCTAGGATTTCGAATTTGGTTGGTTCTGGGATGGAGACATTTGCAAAGATGTGTTGTATAAAGTGTGAGATTTGTTGATAGTGGAACCATTTAAATTGTGTCTTGGCTGTGGTTGGCCTCCTATAATTAATTGACCTATTCTGTTGATCTGTTTGTCCGTCCAGGTATGCCAGCCTCTTGAGCTTAATCCAGGGGGGAAGTCTGGATTATGGAAAATTGGTGTGATGAGAGGGTGTATTGAAAAATTTGTAGGCTTTTTGGGTATCGTACCAGAGTTTTATGAATGATGTATATATGACATTTCTATCTTTAAAATGACTCCAGGATCATTCTTCTAGCTTAAGTCTATCCAAAGCTGAAGCAGTTATAAAGAGTCTTTTTTTCTTGCTAGTACTGTGATCTGTGACATCATCAGAATTTTGGGGTCTGCCTCCAAGTTTAAGGTTGGATCATTCCCACTGTTGGTAAAGAGCATCATCAGCTGCATCATAATCCCTGTCCCAAAACATCTAAATAATTTTTATAGCTATTCCCAAACCTGAAAAGAAAACTTTTTCTTTCACTAAGGGGCCTATAGGGAGATGAAAGGACAGAATGGTTGCATGTCTGTAACTAGCTATAGAAAAGATCGATTTGTGGGGGTAGGGCTTCTTCAACATGTGACTGTCACAGACATTTAGACAGACAGGACAGACGAGGAACTGTAACTTAACAATCATAACTTGAGATCCAGATATGCTAGAGACATTATCACAGGCTTGTTTGCAAGGTATGTAAGAGTTCTGTTAAATAAAGAGCACTTGTATGGATACCACAATTACCCTTTAACTATGCAATATTTGGGTATAATGTGAATTCATTACACTCCTAAGATCTGCGAATATTAACACTGGATTACTAAATTTTATCCTGAAACAAAACTATGGAGTAATTTAATGCTTTCTTACCGCTTTGTAATTCTGCCACTGTACTGTACACAGACGTGAGGTCAGCTCCATCTAGAATAACAAGTAGAGTTTGAGGTGCTCCTGGTGTCCATTGTTTTCTTTGCTCCACTGCCCTAACATCCATATCTTCTAAAAAAAATACATAATATTGTTCTTTTAGTTTGTTTGTACGAAGTTTGATGGATATACATTTTCCTCTCTAATAAGGAGCCTCTTGATATTTAACTAAAGTCCATTTAATTGTGCAGGTTTATTTCCCATCAGCATTAGTAACAAAATAGTGTCATAAGGCAAACATCTGGAGTTAAAGCTATTTACACTATAATATTTTTTTCTGGGCCATAATGAGAATTCATGGCACAAGTAAGAACCAAAAGAGGTTTCTATATACCGTATTAATGGACTATGTTCAATAATGCACAAAGTATAGTGCAGTACAGGATTTGAGGATGAATAAAGACATACGTCTCTCTAGTCTAACTCAACAATACCCACATTTCCTGCCTAACTGTTAATCCAGATGAAGGTAAAAAAAAAGGGGGGGGGGACACGACATTTTCTTCCTGATTCCAAGTTGCAATTGGAAATATCCCTGGATCAACTCCAGCATCCTGCAACATTCTTTATTTTTAGAAACTCATCCAGCTCTTTTTATAAACTATCCAATGAACCTGCCATCACCACATCTAATGGAAGACAGTTCCAAGAACTTGAAGGGATGTCCTCTGACATGTTCTATTGGTGATCAATACCCCAGATAATTTCTTGTATGGCTCATTAACATATTTTATATCCCCTTATTTATTTGCCATTTTCTGCACCCTTTAGATTTCCTTTTTTATACAGGATTCCAAAACTGCACTGCATATTCCAAATGAGGCTTTACCAATGCTTTGTAAAGATGTATCTAGATTCACCTGCAACAATTGCACATACTCTGTAGCTTTTAATGGTCAATAAAGTTTTGTGTTGTTCGCAAACACAGAGACCTTGCTGCCAATACCTACTTCCAAATCATTAATAAATAGATTAAATAGATGTGGCCCCAACACAGAGCCCTACGGCACCCCACTTTGCACTTTAGTCCATATTGACGAAGCACCATTAACTACTCTCTGCAGCCTATTCATCAACCAGTTTTCCATCCATGTACAAATGCACCACCCAAGCCCAACAGAACTTAGCTTATACATAAGTTACCTTTATATAAATTTAAATGTGAAATAGTTTAAAGGGACAGTTCAGTGGAAATGGTCTATATTTGTTAAATTGTTAGTTTGTGTAATGCCTGCTTAGTTATTCTGCATATTCTCTCCCATTTTGAAAAATTAGTTGATTTCATACCCTTTGCTATTCCCTGCTGTTGACATTAGTGAGCTGACATTTCAGGTTCTAACAGTCCTTCTTCTTCCCAGGATGCACCATATCCATGGAATGTTACTAACAGTAATTTCTACTGATTGGCTGTTGGATGAGTCAAAGATGCTCAGATCTCTACTGAGCAACTGAATCAACCCAGGCGCTGAGTCAAGGGCAAGACCATAACGGTCTCTACCAGGGGTCCGGCAAACAGGAAGTCAGTATTTCGGTTGCATTTATTTATACACAAAATGCTGAATTGGCAGATTAAGGTCATTGGGATGAAAAAATAATGCTCTTTTTTCTGAAAAGCATATGTATTTGCACTGAACTTCCCCTTTAAAACCCTTTAAAAACAGTCTACTTCTGTTCCTTATCTTTGCCTAAGAAAATATCATCCCAATTTTCTATGCTAAAGAGCTATTTTTATCAAGGGAAAATTTGCTTTAGTGAAATTAAAAGTTTTTGTTAACCCATTGCACTTTTCCTTTTGATAAGATACAGTAAATGACAATATTTCATGGTCACTATTATCTAAGCTTTTAGTTACCTCCTTATCTATAAAACATGTGTGGTTAGATATTACCAGATCCAACAGATTATCATCTATAAAATACTAATAAGCAATAGGCTATACCACCTTGGCTGAGCACAATAGAACATAGTAGGAAATCATGCAGCCAAGTTCTGCCTGTTCTTATCTGCCAAACACTGTACTGCTTTCAAAAAGTGTAGCAAACTTCCATACTATTCATTAGACATGGCGTTGTTCGTTATCAGTTCTGTCTGAAAACTGATTGATACAGATGGATGTCCCCACATGTTAGATTGAAGAGGCAAAAATAATCGTACATGAGTACAAAAACAAAACATTCTCAAAACAAGTGATGATTCTTAACCCAAACATAAAAAGCTAAAATTGAAGTACTTATGTATGAAGCTTGTTAATGCCCTGCAGCCTATTTCTAGTACTAGCTATTATATGAAGGGCAGTGGGTTAGAATTTTTACACTACCTGAATGCAAATTGGGTTGGTTTCCTCTGTAATCGCTGCACATTTTGCTCCAGTTGGTATCCTCTAGTTTCTTCCCATGCTCAAATGTCAACGTTTCATTGAGAAAATCTGTTTCCTGCAATATTTCAAACAAAACATTAACAAGATATTTACTGGACTTTTATGAAGGAAAGCCAACGAAAGCAATGCATGTCTATGAACAAGGCGTTCTTGTTTATTAACACTCTGTTGACATTATAAGATTATAAGACGTGCTTGTGAAGGTTCTCATTCATCCAGGTCATGGTATATCTGTTGTATTCAATTAGATCAACCGGACTTGAAGTTTAGTTCTTGAAGACGTTTCGCTAGTCAATTCCGACTGGCCTTTCTCAATTCAGAATGATTTGTACAAGAATCTGTGGCACTTATGTACCCTGGAAAATCCCAATTAGCATATCACAGCCAGGTGTTAAGGGCTGATTAGATAGTGGCTAAAGGTGTTATAGGAACGCCCAGAGTAAGGTGTCAAAACAGCATTGTACATGGCAGACAGATGGGTCGAACCCCCCCACCTCTATTTAGGCTTGGTTTCTTTATTTCACTAAATGGCCTCCTTAACACCTCTCTTGAACCAGTCACGTTCCTTTGCCAATATGTTAACATTACAATCTTCAAAGGTATGTCCTTTATCCTTAAGATGCAGGTACACGGCTGAGTCCTGACCCGAGGAATTGGCTCTTCTGTGCCACAGATTCTTGTACAAGTCATTCTGAATTGAGAAAGCCAGTCGGATGACTAGCGAAACGTCTTCAAGAACTAAACTTCAAGTCCGGTTGATCTAATTGAATACAACAGATAAGATTATAAGACATGTCTTCCGGGTTTACTGATTTACAAATGGGGTTGATACTTTATACATGTCCAGTTTCCAGATCAAGCCATGGGGGTTCCAAGCTGGTGATACGTTTTATTACCTATTTAAAGTAATATAACTACTTGTATAGGAGAAGTATGGTCTAAAACACATTTCCCTAATTTGCAGACCAGGGAAAAAAAGCTATACAGCCTAAATGTCAAACTTGTAGCCCTCCAGGTGTTTAGAAACTACAACTCCCAGGATTCCCTGACTGCAGAATGCTGGGAATTGTAGTTATCAGACATCAGGGAGGCGGCACGTTTGACATCCCTGCTACAGTATACAGTATCATCTTCTGTAGTTCCTAATGAAAGGAACCTGTGTGGAATAAATACCAAATATTTTTTCCAAGAAAAGCACTTTTTTTGCTGAGAAAGACGTGCTATTGAATTGGATTTCTCACCTCTTCATCTTTACTCTCATCTGCCATAGGTCCATTTAAATTTATTTCAAACTTTACTCCACCCTATAAAATAAATGAAATATTAAGTCTCTCGGTAAGCCGACACCAGCTCTTCTGCTTAATGCTGTTTGCAAATTAATATTCTCAATTTCTTTTCTGCAGATGAAGGCTCTTGAGGACTGCTGTTGACTGTTATAGTTTAACAGGGACATACCTTTAACATCCTTTATATATAACCCTAATGTTTTCTAAAACTGGGGTCCCAGTCTTCTTGCAATGACAAATGACCCATAGTCGTCCAACGGCCAATTGTATGTATGTATAGTTTATTTATAAAGTACAACTTGGGGACGCAGTGCTGTACAGTAACAAAATACAATAAAGTCATACAAGGGGAAGAAATACATAGGTAGTTCAGTACATATATATATAAATTACATTAATAGAAGTGCTACAGCTTTGCTACAAGAGGTAAGGAGGTCCCTGCCCCGTAGAGCTTACAATCTAGTTAGGTGGGTAACACACAGATACAATGGAATGGGTATAAGTGCTGGAGTGAGACGAATGGTTCTGCGATGACCGGAGGGTACGGGCAGGAACGTATGGTGAGACTAGAGAGGAAATATAACGAGGAGCAGCAGAGCAAAGGGATTTAAACGTTAGGAGAAGTATTTTGTATGTAATGTGCTGTTTAACGGGGAGCCAGGTTGTTGTCAGGTACAAAGGAGATTTGGGATCCGGTTTATTAGAGAGTGAAACAATATGTGTGGCAGAGTTAAGTATAGACTGAAGGGGAGAGAGGTGGGAAGCAGGAAGACCAGAAAGTAGTAGGTTGCAATAGTCCAGGCGTGATAGGATGAGAGCATGCATTAGCATAGCGGTAATCAGGAGAGAAAGGAACCTGTGGATTTTGGCTATATTGCGAAGGAAAAAGCGGCAGGTTTTCGCAACATAGTTAATGTGGTTAGAAAAGGAGAGAGAGAGAGGAGTCAATAATTACCCCTAGGCAGCGTACCGATTGGATAGGGGAAATGGGGGCATTCTCAACAGAGATGGAGAAAGATGGGACAGGACCAGTTTTAGGTGGAAAAACGATCAGTTCAGTATTAGAAAGATTTAATTTGAGGTAGTGTTGAGACATCCAGGAGGAGATGGCAGTCAGAGACACGTGATTAGATGTCAGGAGTTAGCGTAGGGGTGGACAAGTAGTTTTGTGTATTGTCTGCATATAAATGATGCTTGAAGCCAAAAGAGCTAATAACATCTCCCAAGGAAATAGTGTAGAGGGAGAATAATAAGGGTCCAAGAACAGACCCTTGCGGGACCCCCACCCAAGAGGAACCGGAGAAAAGGTGTTGTTGGCATAAGATACATAGTAAGTTCGGTTAGAAAGGTAGAAACCAGGATGTCACTTTATTTGGAATGCCCAAAGAGTGAAGTATCTGCATTAGGAGGGAATGATCGACTGTATAGAAAGCAGAGGAGAGGTCAAGGAGGATAAGAATAGAAAAGTGACCATTGGCCTTTGCAACCTGCAGATCATTTACCACCTTACACAGAGCCGTCTCGGTGGAATGCACAGGATGGAATCCTGCGCAGAATTCCCATACAGTAGTCCCATACAGTTATATCAATACTGGATTTGGCTATTACTGTATGGGACTACTTTATGAATTCTGCTGTCCATTTAAAGGGCAACTAAAGCCTCAAAACAATACAGAATCAGAAGGAGGATGGTATCTATTTTGACTTCTGATTCTGTATTTGTTTTGAGGCTTTAGTTGCCCTTTAAATGGACAGCAGAATTCCCATAGAGTAGTCCCATACAGTAAAAGCCAAATCCAGTATTGATATAACTGTATGGGACTACTGTATGGGAATTCTGCTGTCCATTTAAAGGGCAACTAAAGCCTCAAAACAATACAGAATCAGAAGGAGGATGGTATCTATTGTTGACTTCTGATTCTGTATTGTTTTGAGGCTTTAGTTACCCTTTAAATGGACAGCAGAATTCCCATAGAGTAGTCCCATACAGTAATAGCCAAATCCAGTATGGATATTCATACTGGATTTGGTTATTACTGTATGGGACTACTGTATTGGAATTCGGCTGTCCATTTAAAGGGCAACTAAAGCCTCAAAACAATACAGATTCAGAAGGCAGTAGTGGTCCCAATTTCTACGGGTTCTCTCGGTTTATACTCGAGTCAGGCACTTTTACTTCTCTTTTAAAGGTAAAAATACATCGGTTTATACTTAAGTATATATGGCATTTTGCTGCCTAATTTGAAATCTTTTGTCAATAAGCTTCTATTTGTTCTAAATAAGATATAAAATAGAAAGTGATTGTTACTTTACCTTTATTTTATGTTTCTTCTCCAGTTCTCTTCTTTCCTCTCTATTCTGCTTTAAGATATTATTAAAATGTTGCATCTCCTTAAATATAAAAACAAAGCCTGACTAAATATCTAGGAGTATATGTATGTTTATTTACATAAAGCCACGGTTTTAATAGTGTAATACACTCAGAAAAATTGATTAAATAATATGAAAACATATTATAATAGAAATTGAATGAATAAGAATAGAGATATCACAATAAAAGTGCTTAAAGGACATGTTCACCCCACAACAACTTTTTTTTACATGTAATCACTCCCCCCAGACCCTGTTTTTGCAATACTTACCTGTCTCCCCAGCGTTCTTGTTTCACATAATGTCCCCTTTGCCACTCTCCGTCAGCTCAAAAAGCTGTAAAGGCCTTAGAAATGTTAACCCCCCCCCACAAACCCCACTTTCACATTATCTATGTTTCAAAGATTCCCCTGAAGGAACTTACCTGACCAGGTCCCTCACCACATGGGAGCCGCCACTGCTTCTGTTTCGAGCAAAAAACAGGAACAGAGGGCTTCTGCACTGACACTCGCTCTACTTCCTGGTCTCAGCTGTCAGGTGATTGGGCGCAACCAGTAGGTGGAGCGGCTGTTAGCCGCAGAGCAGAGGAGAAGCAACGAGGACCGGGTCAGGTGAAGAACTTCAGGGCCATCTTTGAAACATATAGATAATGCAAAACTGGGGTTGCCGGTGTGATTAACATAGTAACATAAGGTTACTTTTTTTTAGCATTGTGAAAAGGCGTTGGGAGGTGTAAAATCTTTTTAGAGGCTAAACATGCCCATTAATAAATGTAAAGAGTCCTGTCCCAGAGATCTTAGGGCCTCATTTACCCAGATCCACAAATTGCTCCGGGCAAATATGGTTTTTGGTATTTAATACTGGATTTGCTCCTGGTGGAATATCCCAAAAGGCATTTTACCCCAGCGCCACTTTAAGACCAGCCATTAGCTGGTCCTAAATTTTGGAGTTAAAATTGGTGCAAATCCTTTATTAAATACATTGCGCCGCTTGCATGGGTGTCTTTTGTGAAACTGGTGCAGCCAGTGCAATTATGGAGTTAAACTTGCGCTAACCTATTCAGTATTGGTTAGCACGAGTTTAACCTCTATTTTTAGCACAGCACACGTGGGTAAATCAGGCCCTAACAGTTTAGGTAGGAAAATACAGAAACAATGTGTCAGTAATAATGTCTAGAATTTCTTCACAAAATACAGAAATTTCACTGTCGAAACTTCCATTGATTTTTTGTCACAAAACTGATGTCAAACCCTGAATTTCTGACACAAAAACGGCATTTTCATTGTAGCAGAGAATTGTATGGTGTTAGCCATTGATGAAAGACATTTGGAATATGTGGTGCAGTTTTGGAATCCCATATACAAAAGAAATATCTTGAAAATGGAAGGACTTCAAAGAAGGGCAACAATAATAATAAAGGGAATGGAGGGGCTTAAATATGCAGGCAGATTAGACTGGCTGTTTATATTGGAGAGGTGACGTATGATGACTATACAAATATATTAATGGGCCATACAATAAACTCTCTGGTGCATTGTTCACTAATAGGTCATATCAGAGGACACGTGGACATCCTTTAAGGTTGGAAGAAAAGTTTAATCTTCAGGTTAGGAAAGGTTTTTTTACAGTGAGAACAGTGAAACTGTGGAACTGTCTTCCAGCAGATGTGGTAATGGCAAGTTCATTAAATAGCTTTAAAAATGGCCTGGATACGTTTCTAAAACTATATAATACTAAGAATTACTGGTATTAATACATATACTGTAGTTCTGTAATCCACAGAGAGTGATCCTGCACACACCTAGTTCAGTTTGGTAAACAATATGCTGGGTGCCAAATGGCCGACTGAGGCAAAATAGTCCCAAGTTATAAGAAATGTAAAGAGCCATGCACACCAGACTTGAGTATCCTGTGTACTTAATTGTATCATACACAGGTACATCAAAGTGACGTTCCGGTACAGCGTACCTTCTTCAGACAAAAACTTTATTACAATGTATCATTAAAAAAACTTATATAGACCCAGGAAGTATATCTTTAGTGACACCTAGAGGAGAAACCATGAATAACACCATAAATACCACCATAAATAACACCAGAATAAATATAAATCACATAAAACAGAGGTAGCAAAGATAGAAAAAGATAAAAGTTTAAAAGTTATAAAACAATCATCATTTTTTGGGCAGAAAACAGGATAGTCCTAAAGAGTTAAGTCCCTTGGGAAACAGGGAATCCAATGTAAATATCCAAAAAGATTCTCTGCAAAGTAGCAGCGATTGCCTGTCCCCTCCCCTAGTCGGTTGGGGAATGTGATCGATAACCATTCCTTTGAGATCCACTACCAAATGTTTAAATTCAACAAAATGGGAAGCTACAGGAGTGTCCTCATGTTTCAGTTTTTGTCTAAAGAAGGTACGCTGTATCGAAACGTCACTTTGATGTACCTGTGTATGATACAATAAAGTACACAGGATACTCAAGTCTGGTGTGCATGGCTCTTTACATTTCTTATACTGTAGTTCTGGTTGGTACAAGGATACTATATAATATTGAGAATTACTGGTATTGATACATATACTGTAGTTCTGGTTGGTACAGGGATACTATATAATATTGAGAAATTATGGTATAATAAATATGTAACCTTTTGGTGGTTTTGAAAAAGTTTTATGGTTGTACAGGGATACTATATAATATGAGAATTACTGGTATTAAGCATTATACTGTAGTTCTGGGGGTACAGGGAATATTAATATATTGAGAATTACTGGTATTAATCATATACTAGTTCTGGTTGGTACAGGATTATACATATAATATTTGAGAATTACTGGTATTAATCATATACGAGTTCTGGTTGGTACAGGGATACTATATAAATTGAGAATTACTGGTATTATACATATACTGTAGTTCTGGTTGTACAGGGATACTATATAATATTGAGAATTACTGGTATTAATACATATACTATAGTTCTGGTTGGTACAGGGATACTATATAATATTAAGAATTACTGGTATTAATACATATACTATAGATCTGGTTGGTCCAGAGATACTTTCCGATTGCTGTTTGGAGTCAGGAAGGAATTCCCCCCCCCCCTTTTTTTTTTTTTTAACCTTTTTAGCAGTTTTTTTTCCTCTGGTTTAACTGTTAAATAGGGTTAAAAATGAGGTTGAAATGGATGGACTTGATTCAACCTCAATTACTTTGTTACGATATTACATCTTGGATGTAAAGAAGTTAACAAATAAAATGTATTACTTTATATCCAAGATATCTTCATTTTCATTGTTAAAATTTCCAAAAAAAACCAAGATTTTGAGGTGTAACTTTTGGTGTCAGTGTCAAAACTCTGACTGAGAAATTTACCTAGATACGGCAATACTGCAAACTCATTGGCAGAACAAAACCCTAGAAGGTTTAGACAACTGAGGATGGTAGAAAGTGCCGTAGTGAGATACCTTGAATACGGACTATGAATGTATATGAGGAAAGAGCAGGAATAGCAGAGCTGTATTTGTCTCTGACACAATAAAAACCTGGATTTATTTAAATAGCAGCAAGGATTAAAGGGGTCAATATTCTCAAACCATGATTAGTTTAATTATGTCTGGCAGATGGAAATGCAAATCAAGACATCAAAATTCTCTCTTCTAAGATACATTCTTACGCCCATGCTACAATTACAGTAACATGTCCGACCATCGCTGGAACACGTTGGGAGGTTAATTTCTCAGTGTGTGGCCAACATTGCTGTGAGGCTGGCATGTAGAACTTGCAGGCCTCCAAATGTTTGAATACTACAACTCCCAGCATTCCCTAGTTGCAATATTTATCCAGGGAATGCTGGGAGTTGTGGTTTTGAAAACATCTGGATGGCTGCACATCCCCACTGCAAGGGACTAAAAATAAAAGGAGGGCTATGGTAGAAGAAAACAAGGATTATAGGCCACAAAATATTTAATGGCTTGCTTAAGTAAAGCTGAATCCGCACAAACCTTTTAATAAGTATAGCTTTCCTGAGAGCTGCCTTGGAAACATGAAAATACCCATTAGTCTCCTTTCATTATTTGCATATACTAAAGGGGAGCTCTAATACCTTTTTCTATCCCTATCTTATTTAAATTATTAGAGACATCTGTTGATAGGCGCTTCACACTGCAAAACCAGAGGCCTGCACTACACTGATGATGGCTTAATAAAGCCGATAACGGTTTGTAGTTGTCTCTCTGATTTTGCATTTAGCTTGTGGAAGGCTGTTAAAACTTTTTAATAGGTATAGCTTTCCTCAGAGCTGCCATGGGAATTACCCAGAAGTCTCTGTTCCTTATTTGCACAAACATTTGAACATTTTAATTAAAAAGGCATGGCCTGAAAAAAGAATATCAATATCCCTGTATCTCCACCCCCCAAACTGAGAGTCAGCCAATTACAGACGCAGCTGTCTGCTATCCAGAGAGCTGAGGGAACGGAAGGGTTTAGGCCAATTTCTGCAGGTTTTTTTTTTTTTACAAAACTGACAATAATTTTAATGCTAGAGAATGAGGCAGCAATGAATTGATCCAGAGGGTGGGAGGAAGGGAGGGGGTAAGGCTCCCCTGCGCATGCCAGTGTCCTCCCGGAGGACAAAGAAATAGCTGGGACTGGATGACACACAGACAGCTCCTACTCTTCACTTTTCTGAACTTTGAACAGGCCCCGCAGGAGAACCATAAAGAACAGAGATGTAAGGTAAAGATTTTTAACACTACACAGTGGGACCAGCAGTGGGTTAAATTTTAGTTTTGGGGTTGGACATGCCCTTTAAATTCCATGCTGGGTAAAAAGAGAAACTGAAGTCCTATCTGCAGTAAAACTGATTTTACTATGTGAGTGCTAATTGACAATTAGTATAAAATAATCTGGGAGCCATACACCCCCTGCCCAAGTGCACAAAATCGACAATTAGTACCTCTGCAGGATCTCTGCTGTCAGGACGGGCGATAGGTACCTCTCCCTTTTTGCTGCCTTGCTTTACCAGGTATGTTTCTGCGACTACATTTGGCGCTTCCTAGAGAGAATTGGCATCACAATCAAACAGCAAATCATATATAATAAAACCCTAAGTCACTGCAGTTCCTATGGACTCACCACTAGAGGGAGAGTCTCTGCAGTTCCTATTGACTCACCACTAGAGGGAGAGTCTCTGCAGTTCCTATTCACTCACCACTAGAGGGAGAGTCTGTGCATTTCCTATTGAATCACCACTAGAGGGAGAAACACAGGAAACACACGGAGGGAGAACAGCAATTAAACAGACTGCAGGTAAGGTTGCTTGGGACAGGGGCCCCTGGATTTGGGACAGAGGGGGGGGGGGGATTTTGACAGAGGGGGCCCCTGGCCTTGGACAGAGTGGAGACTCTGGCCTTGGGACACTAAGGGGGCACTCTGTGCTTCTAGCGCCCATTATTGTAGCGGGCTTAATGTCTAGTAATTGAATAAAATCCATATTAGTTATGTAGGCTTAGCTAGAATCATATTCCAACAACAAGGAGGATTGTTTCCCTTTTTTACTGGGCAACCAATTCATGTTATGGACTCATTATTACATACTAAACAGAGTCTATAAAGCAATGTACTGAGAACTCGATTACTGCACATGTTAGAGACAGATATGTACCTGCTGTAACCCAACTTTCACTTTATTGCCCCTCACTTCATTGTAATATTGCTGGCGAATCAATTCCAGCTTCTTCAGATATTCCTATAAACACACAAGACTTTCTGTGGTCACACTTGCATGCCCATAAATATGTATACAATTATTGACTATTCAGAATAACCTGTGTTTCTATGTTTTAGGGCTAGACCACATTAGTGTGTTTTCCACAATCACGTTTTGTGTGAGAAACGCATGGAAAGCTAACACGATGTGGATGGCTACACTGTGTGCGTACTGCATTCTGTTTCAGAAAAATTAATGCGATCATCATTTTTTTGGGAATCACATGCACACACATAATGGAATATTGGCAGAATGGCAGCGAAACCGCTCGGTATCACACGTGAAATGAGTTTTCTTAAGTTGGCGCATTTCACGTTACTGTGCGTTTTAGTGTGGCTGCTGCCTAACTTAACCTTTATAGCAGGTATGTCAAACTTGTGGCCCTCCAGATGTTTGGAGTAGTTGTAGTTTACAAACATCTGGAGGGCGGCACATTTGATATTCCTGATAGGAGCTGGAAGCGAATATAATCCTTATTCATTTCATACTTAAACGACATGATCCATTTTTTCTATTATATCAATTACAATCGAAATTCACCCAAACCCGACACATATCTTCCTATTTAAATGACATAAATCTGAATGTCAGATGAGATTAACAAATTTTAAGCCATGGTAGACTTTTTTTATTCTAAGCATGCACCTTATTCTTAATTGTAATAAGAGGTCACATACTGTACCTGTTCCTTCTCCTCATTTTGCAGCATCTGTTTCTGTGGATGTATGTTTATTTGTGGTTCAAGATGAAATGCTGGGCTTGGTGCATTTTTATAGACGTTTTCAGCAGTGGATGGACGCAAACCCTACAAGTGAACATAAAACCACATCAAAGAGAAAATAGAAAAAAGTCATTACATGTAGACTGAGCACATAATAATCTACTATGAAATGTGGAAGCATCGAAGTACAGGAAGTTTATTTTTAATAAGTTTTGGTTATATGTACGTTCTCCCCAGACCATTTCCCAGGTCCCTGAGCCAGTTACACTAACTCGCTATGGCTATATATACCTTAAATTCGGCCAGAACTTTTGGATTTTTTTCTCCCATTGACTTCTATGGGTCCCTTTAAGACTTTTGGATTTTTTTGAAATTCTGAAAATGGAACAGAACTTGCCGGTTTCGAGCATCTCTAATAATAAGTTGTGTTATAATACTACACTGCTGGGCCTATTTGTTTAGTCATTTTCCTCATCAGGATCATACACAGTAAGTGCACATTTACAGCAATTAATCAGGCGATACTGGTCTTCAAAAAATTTGATAACATCTGATTGGTTGCCGCAGATTAATACCACAGGCAAGAACAGTTCAAGAACTAAACTTCAAGTCCAGTTGATCTAGTTGAATACAACAGATATCCCATGACCTGGATGAATGAGAACCTTCACAAGCATTCCACAGGCAACATTTTTGCAGCTTTTATTAAATAACTCACCTGCTATTCTCTTATTCTTAGCACTTTAATGTACCCATCAGATTTACATGCTCATTTACGTTTCAATCTTATTTTAGGGAATTATTTTCTTATGGTAAGATTTGATTTCTCTCATGTATAGCAATGGATATGGTGTCGGACATTTTAACCAGTGAATAAAACTTTATTCAATGTGACAGATTACAAAAGAATCCTATCTCACTGGAATCCACAGGATAGCAAACCCTGAAACAATAATGTCAGTAAACACTGGTGCATTCATATTACATAATTACCAGCTGCTTCTCAACCTTCATCTTGTACTGCTGGGCTTCCTGTCTCCTCTGTAAAAAATCCGCAGGCCTGAAATTATCATTACATGAGATAAAGAATTACAAACTTCACAGTTCCAATCAATAGTATAATGCCAAGTGAACATATCATACAAAGTGGTGCAAACTATTATAGACATGTACATAGAGAAATACATATTTCAGAAAAGATTTACACTTGTTGGACCTTTCTTTCTTTGAATTTCCGAATTCCTGTGGTAGCCCCGATAGTCAAGATCAGAGGTGCGGTTCCTATAACCTGTGCCACTGCAGGTAAGTATAATCAGTCATATAAAGTTTGTAGGTAGGCACACTCGATATGGTATTCAAACAATACTCATTTATTAAGGTGCAGAAAACAACAAATGCCAAATACACACAATGTTTCGGGGGGTCAGAACCCCCTTCCTCAGGTGTAACCAGTGACCACAGAGTGCAAGGTATATACAGGAAGTGACATCATATGCACAATTAGTTAACTCCGCCTTCTTGATGAGGTAAAATTCAAAGTGAACTTGTGCAATGTATAAAGTGCTTACAATACATGGTAGTGCATATAAATTACAATATAGAGTTTCATAATAAAGTGCATCATAATAAAAAATTATTCATTCTGAACAAAATTCAAATAAAGTGCTTATCTTAAGTAAAAAAACGTCGTATCATTATAAATTTATTTTAAAAAGTGTTTAAAAATAATTGCTATTCAGTTGTAATAAATAATTATAAATACATATACATTTATGTGTGTGTACATTCAATATCAAATATCATTCTATTATACAATTATATAACGAACAGAGGATGATGGTTCTTTACGCGAGTCCCATTTTCAATTCTAGTATACATCCACTAGCGTTCCTGAAAAGATAATGTTACATAATGTTGCTAGAGGAATGTAATCTTATAAGAACCAACTACTAGATAGGTAACAATGTTACATGTTAAGTGTTAACTTAATCAAGTTACATTGGTAATACCACCAGGACAGATACATCTGGATTATTTTATCATACTGATTACAAATAACACATTAAGTTAAAGTCTTCATTCAAACCTTTAGGTGTCAGAGTTTGTAAATGGTGTATCCCCCAATGCTCTCTTTGTAATAGTAATTGTTGGAAGTTTCCCCCTCTATTAGACTTTTTTATTACTTCCAATATCTGCCACCGTAACTGCATTGCGTTGTGTTTATGTTCATAAAAATGTCTCGCCACTGGGGTATCATGTTTAGACTCTCCAGGTTTGAACTGTTTTATGTCTCTTTTGTGTTCGCCCAATCTTAGTCGTACCTCTCTCTTAGATTGTCCCACATATCCTGAGCCACGGGACATTTTAATAAATAAATGACCCCCTGTGTCAAACAAGTAGCAAAGTTTTTAATTTTAATGACTGTTCCCTTAGTGGGGTGATAGATGTTATCATCTGGAATAATAGCACTGCACATTTGGCACAATCTACATGGATATGTGCCATTTTTTGGTTCTCCAAAGAATAGCTTCTGCTCGATTTTATTTGGTAACATATCTGAATGCATCAGTTGATCCCCTATATTCGAGGACCTCTTATATGAATGTAAAGGTTTCTCCTTAAATAAGTGTCCCACTGTGGGATCTGAAGATACAATGTGCCAGTTGTTATTTACAATTTGTTTAATTCTACCTGAAAAGGTACTACAGATACTTACAAATAGTATCCCTGTTTTAGTTTCTTTCTTTGGACTTTCTTGTAACAATTTCTCTCTTGATATCTCAAGGGCTTTAAATGCTGCCTCTGTTAGTTCCTTTTTATTATACCCTCTCTCTTCAAATTTATTCACCTTTTCTGCCATTCGATCTTTACATTTATTTTCATCACTGACTGTACGTCTGATCCTTAGCATTTGGCTATAAGGTAGCCCCCGTATACAACCTTTAGGGCGAAAACTCTCTGCATGTAGGAGATTGTTACGATCTGTAGGCTTTGCATATAGATCAGTTGTCAATTGTCCATCAGTTATAGACACCATAACATCCAAAAAGTTAAGATTAATCTGATTATAGGTGAGAGTAAATTTGAGAGTGGTATGTCTGGTATTAAGATCCTCACACATGGTTCTCTGATCCCTCCCATATGAAGAAAATATCATCCACATAGCGCATGTAGTTATGTAGATATATCTTTACATCATTATTTTGTAATAGCCATTTATTTTCAAAGGCTTCCATAAATATGTTGGCATAGGCTGGGGCCTTTGTATATAAAATTGTTTTTCGAATCTGAAAATATTCTTCTTAAGGCATAGGGTCAGTAACTCGCCAATGAAAAATGCCATGTGTGAGGGATATCCATAGTCCAGAATTGCTTCTTCCATTGCTTCTATACCCTCATCATGTGGGATGGAGGTATATAAGGATTCCACATCAAGACTACATAAGTACACTTCATCTTTTAAACTTTTGGCCGTTTTTAATCTGTTCAGAAAGTCAGTGGTGTCTTTCAAACAATTGGGTAATTTCTGCATAATAGGATTTAAGTATGCATCTATAAATATACCCAATGGTTGAAGGAGAGATCCGACACCTGATACTATAGGTCTCCCAGGTGGATTCACTAATGATTTATGAATCTTAGGGAGAACATATAGTATCGGTGTCCTGAGGAACAAATTAATTAAACAATTCTTAACATGTTCATTGATTAGACCTGCCTGTGCAGCATCATTTACCAATGTTTCAACCTCCCTCTTGAATTTTAACGTAGGGTCTGATGGAAGTTTTTCATAATGATCCTTGTTGTTAAGTTGTCTTAAGACTTCTTTCACATACATATCTTTAGACATAATTACAGTAGCTCCTCCCTTATCAATCTTTTTAACTACAATTTCATTGAGTTCTTTCATTTGCCTTAGTGCCAAATACTCCTTGTGTGTCAGATTATTTGATCTATAGTGTACTTTTTGCCATGGTAGCAGCTGAACTTGTTTGCTCACCACATTATCAAATACCTCCAGGGCTTTATTTGGCACTATGGGATTAAACTGTGATTTTTTCTTTAGGTTACTGCAACCAATTGGGCCCTCAGATCTGGTTGTATTACTTTTCCCCCCAAAGAATACTTTTAATTTCAAACTTCTAATAAACTTAAACTATTCAGTTTTAAAGGTAAAGTCAGATGTTTTGTGGGTGGGCACAAATCCCAAACCTTTTTTGTATTATAGTCAATTGTTCTTGGGAAAAATCCATTCCAGATAAGTTAATCACTAGAGGAAAGGCAGTTTGTAAGGGGTTAAATGTTCCACCGTTGGTATATGTCCCATTAATGTCACTTTCCCGGTTATCCAAACTTTTAATGCTGTCCCCAGTTGTTAATTTGAGGGGTACATTCAGTGTATTTGGTGTATTAAAGGGCATGTCAGTAGTTAATGTATTACAGGTTAATTTTCGCTCACCCATTATCGGCGTCTGTCTCCTGGGTTCGATAGGTGTACTTTGTTTCCTCCCCCGTCTGATCCTCTTTCTGCAGTCCCTCTTGGGGTAGCGTTCCCCTAAAAAAGTAACTCTGGAGGTGCTGGCCGCGCTGTCTGAGGCTATGTTATAACTCTCGGAGGCGCTGTCCACTTTAGAGCTGGTTCGCGCTCTCAATTGCCGGCGTCTTCGGTCTGGTGCTGAATCGCTGTCCGAGGTTGTGCTGTTATTCCCACGATCCCGGTCCTTGCTTTGCGGCACCACGTGGTTTCTCCTTCGTTCCTTAGCCCACTGATAGACTTGCTTTACCTCGTAGTCGCGGTTGTCCCGGTGAAACTTCTGTAGTTTTTTTTGTGTCAATTCTATTCTCAGATTCTCGATCTTGATGTCTAATTCAGCTTTCACTTGCATGAATTCAGCTTCCTGCACCACAGTCTTTAACTCCTTATTGATATCAGCGATATTCTTTACTTTTTCAATGGAATTTTGCAGGTGCTGTATTGTCAGGTACATCAAGTCCAAACTGCATCTGTTCAGGATCATAAACCAATGCTTCATGTATACTTCATCATCTTTAGAAAAAATTGGTTGTAGTGGTATCCTTAGACCCCTGGGAATACGTTCAGCTATTACATATTCTTTTAATGCCAGACTATGTAATTGAAGAAGACTTACTTCACATTTTTGGAGCACTTCCAATTGTTTTAGGAGATCCTTACTTGTACTCTTTAGAATGGAGACTGCGCTCTCAGGTACTAATTGTAGGATTCTTCTCCTTTCAATGTCCGTATAAGCCAGGGTCTGGGCTCTTTCATCTGTAGTTTTGGCTATATCAGCAAACCACATAATTTTGTTGAATTTGACCTCATCAAGAAGGCGGAGTTAACTAATTGTGCTTATGATGTCACTTCCTATATATACCTTGCACACTGTGGTCACTGGTTAACCTGAGGAAGGGGGTTAGACCTCCCGAAATGTTGTGTGTATTTGGCATTTGTTGTTTTCAGCACCTTAATAAATGAGTATTGTTTGAATACCATATCGAGTGTGTCTACCTACAAACTTTATACGACTTTCTTTCTTTGAGCTTTACTATGGTCCAGTGACATTTTTAAAACATCTATTATTTATTATTTGTTAGAATGCATATAAACTTAGAAAATCAGTTAAAATGAAAAGTTACCTGGGGCAAGGAGGTAGGAAATCTCAGAACTTATTGGAACTTGTTATTGAAAATCTAATATAACAAAATCGAAGATTCTGAATTTTTTTTAAAATTTAAATCAATTGAATTAAGTTTTGTGGAACTGCTGTTGAAATGAAACTCACCAGTTTCTTTCATCTCTACATAATGTATTATGCTGTATGAGCTTAGAATAAGAAATACACTGATAAACCTGCTTAAGGTGGGTACACAAAGAGGGACTTATTGTCCTGACAAACATTTGCTACTAGCGAGTGCTCGTCCAGGACAAATGATTGTCGGTTGCAGCAATAGTTGCTGGTTGTGCGGCCCCATAGGAAACCACATGATTCTCCGTGATTTACCAACAGTTCAGATCAGCTGTTCATCCAAATGGGCAACCGACATAGATTGTAGCCACGGCCGACACTAGTGCATATTTTTCTTCCCAACCGACCAATACATGGAAGTATCAGTCGATTAGGCCGAAAAATCTGCCGTGTGTACCCAGCCTTACAAAATCAATTATTTTTTTATTTAAAATATGCAAAATTGAAGAATTGGGGAAAGCAATCCATAATATAACAGATGTGGAATGTAGAGAACAAATGTTTACTCCCCACTAACTTCACCCTCCCCACTTACTAAGAAAAGGATTATGTTTATCCTGCCTCATATTTATATCTGTTTCAATATCGATGCAAAATTCTCTATAAAGAACGAATTATTAAAAGAAAAATCAGTTAAATTGGCTGTGACTTTGTACGAAGACTTAGATTTACAGACAAATCATTTTTAGCAATACCCAGATAGGATTGGGTATCAATCAGACAAAACTCTAGAGGTTTAAGTTGCTAGTAGCAGAAAGCTGATTGGTTACTGGATTATTTGTGCTCCCAACAAAAAGGTGCAGACTAGTTCTGTAATTGGACAGTGTCCTGTGTTCATAATAACAGCCAGAAGCTTAAATTTAGGCTCCGTTATTAAACATGACAATTTAATCAGCCTCTATTCCGTGTGCTTAAAAAGTATTACTTACATCTGATTTGCTTGCTGCATCCCTCTGTGTCTGTAATATTCATCCACCCTCTGACCATCATGGGGCACATTATTATGGAGCTGCTCATTAGGACTTTTCCTAAAGTTGTCCAACTGGGCATAGTAGTGATCGTAAGACCCCTGTACTCTGCCAACTGCCGCTCGTCCACCAATGTCTGCCTTAGGTTCCCAGTGCTTCTAAAAATGACAAAACATTTTTAAGTAACAACATCTGAAGAGGTTTAAAGCACAAGATTGCCATAAAACAAGTTACCCTTGTGCAAGCTTATTATCAACATTCTATTGAGGGTGCTGTATTGATTGCAGGGTCTACTGACCACGGTAAATATGTAAGTTTTATAAATAAGTCCCAATGTGTAGAGTCACCTTGGCTAATGGAGGTTGGATGTTTGCAGGGGGTTTCCATTCATTTCGTTTTTGTAATTTATCTTTCCGGGGCAGCACAGCGATTTTAGGCTGCGGAGAGCGGTTTTCCAGACTTCTGCATCTTTCAGCTTTTGCAACTTAGGAAAATTAAAAGATGAAAGACCAAACTTTACACGTTTACAAGTCAAGACAAAGGTGCGAAAAATGATCTCCCATAATGCACTATCAATATAGTAAAACATTATCTAGACTAGGGACTATAAAGAAATGTTATTGTCCCTTTAAAGGTGAATTATAGTCTAAAACACATTTGTCATGGGTAATAGCCCAGAAACTGCTGATTAAAATAATATATTATTTTATGAAATTACCAATGATATACCTTTGTGGCCCTTTTCTAAACTTCCCACATGAAGATACAAAGTAACTTATTAGAGAGCGAACTCCTTTTTCCCTGGACAAAGCTAACTGTGCATGCCTGTCCCACAGGGAGGGAGTAAGGAATTATTTCATACAGGTATATCTGTTTAGTTAGGAATTGCTTAGAAAGCAATTAATAGAATTAGGAAATAATGTGTTAAAATACTTATGGGGGTATATTAAAGCCATAAATCAAATGTTAGCTTAAATCGAGAGGTTCCCATCCCACTTTAAAGTACAATTATACCCCCTCGCTCCTCTTCCTCTTCCCAATAATACCCAGTACGAGGACATAGACTGCTAAGTCCTTACCCCTGGGTCCTTTACTGATCAGCTGGAATACTTACATGAAGTTTCCCTTGCTGCTCCAGTCCTCTTAGAGCTTGTTTCTGCAGTTGGCTTTGTAACCAATGGGAAGACACGCTTTGCAAATAAGAATGTCTACCTATTGACCAGATGTTGGACTTTCACTAACAGTAGCAGAGGAGCAGAGGACCAGAGCGGGGAGTGAAACTTCAGCTAAGTATTCCAGCATATTAGTAAAGTACCCAGGGGTGAGGATTTGGTGGTTTAGGTCCTCACCCTGGGTACTTTTCAGTTGTGTAGCAGGGGAGAGGTGAGTATAATTGTCCTTTAATTTAATTTAAGGAAATAAGGCAAAGTATAGTTGTACATTACCTGGTAAATTCTTGGGCTTATAATGATTATGTAATGGTTTTGAGGTTGATGGCGTTTTTTTTCTGTGAATGACCGTATGACTGAACTCCTCTTCAAAGAGCTAGAAAACCCCCAAAAGATTAAGTAATATTCCCACATACCTGCCCTCCATATTCCACCTGGTAATGTTACAAACACCTTGTTATTATGCTATACACCCATTAGGCCTCCCATCTGGAGAAACTATTCAACATTTGCTGTCTAGATGATATTTAACAAATCAAATCCACTTTTTTACATACAACATTCTTTCTTTGACTGACTGTGTGTATAAAATACCACAACATACCTAACTTATTCTATCTGGCTAGTTATTGTATTGGACTCCACCCCCACTACAATCCATCTACCATCAGACATCTAAGCCTACCATGAATTAAAGTAAGTCACTAACCTCTGGACTCAGATACTTGTGTATATGCTTCTCTATCAATGGCTTCTTTAAAACGGAGTTGATGGATGGCCTGTCTCGAGAAGATATTTTGAAAAGCTGAGCTACCAAAATTTTCATGTCATAAGAATATTTAGTAGGGATCGGCTCAAAACGACCTCTGCAGATCTTCACTACCAATTGGCGCAAACTACCAGCTTCGAACTTCCAGGGATGAAAACACACAAACACAAAAAAGAAACACAAACAGCAATTTAGCAAAGAATTAATAAAGATTCATTCATATTAAAGAGTATGTCCATCGTAATTTTAACTTTCTTTTTAACTGATTTACTGAAGAACAGGGGGTAAATGCACTCTCTCTTACCTCCCGTTCTTCAGTAAAACGTACAGGGAGAGCAAGAGACACTTACCCCGGATCACTCCAGCGCCGGCTTCACTGACGGCCTCCGATGCGTCCACCCTTCTACGCATGCATGCACAGTGCAAAGGACTGGAGATGTGTCGGGTGCATCGGGGCTTTCAGCCGCGTCTCTTGCAGCGCTGGAGCGGGTCCGCGGGTAAGTGTCTCCTGCAAGATTTACTGAAGAACGGGAGGTAAGAGATAGCGCATTTACCTCCTGTTCTTCAGTAAACAGTTATAAAGAAAGTAAAAATTATGATGGACATACCCTTTTAGTAGTCCTATTACCTTTGTTGCAACCTGGTTTCTCCCCGTGTGCTGCCCTTGATATGTAAACCGTGTCTTTTTTTCTTACCTTCTCTCTTGGCTCCTGTTTGTTCTACTGAAGAATGGGAGGTAAGGCACAGCTCCTTTACATCCCATTCTTCAATAGAACTGGATTCCCAGAAGTGGATATTATGAGTGGAGATACGACATGTTTTGGACACTTGGTCCTTTATCAAATGTGATTTGATAAAGGACCAAGGGTCCGAAACATGTTGTGTGTGATTAAAGGAGAACTAAATCCATTTTTTTATACTCCAGAATCTGAAAACAACCCCCCTAAAAACACCAATAAGCTATATAATATGACTTCAGTAAATTGTATTAAAGTAAATGTAAACCTGTTAGGAACTGAATTAAGTATCTGTGTGTATGTGCAGTGTCAGACCACACCTCCTGACCTCAGTCACATGCTTTCTTGCTTTACCTGTCCTGTAAAAGGATTGGATAGAGATTATTAATGGGTGTGACCAACTGTAACAAGTTTCTGCCATAGCTAGTTTCTGAGCATGGGCAGAACATAATGGTCGTTGACCAGACTGTGTGATATTAGAATGCTGTGATGTTAAGCACAAACCATATATTATTTAGGTAAATTTCCCAGCACCCATATCAAAATGAGAGGTAAGACACTGATTACTGGCTTTATATCAAGGTGTTCTGCCTTCTGGTTCAGTGTTGTTCTGTGGCTTTAGTTGTCCTTTAAAGCATTCCAAGATTTCCTATGAGAGTCTTCTATGCCTGGTACTAACTCAACTTTCTCTATTGTTTGCTCAAAGATTCATTCATGTTTACATTTAATACAAATGACCTGTGTCCCCAGATTCAGGAAAAGTTCAGACTAAAACACATTTTACCTGATGTATTGCCCAGTAACTGCTAATTTGTACTATATTTTGTATCTTTATGTACTAAGGTGCCAAGAGTAAAAGAGAATGTAGAGAATGATTTGACTTATTTCACACAGGTACCTTTAAGGACACTGGTTCTTTTTTAGACTGTGGAACACTTGGCAATACACCCGTGTTCTTAATGTTGGCATTTAAGTTAAAATTACCTATATTTTCTGCACTTTATGGTATATATTGTATTCTAATTCATGTTTTGTAATGTTACACTACATTGACCGAGTTGAAATTTTAGCACAATATATATTTTATGTGAAAAATAACAAATGTAAGTGATTATGGTGAAAATATTTTAAAGGTCTGCGTGCTGAAACGTTGTCTGTCTGCACAATAAATGGAAGCACTCCAAGTTGCACTCTAAAAACTGGACAAGCATTGTTCTTTGTGGTATAGATATTAAGAGAGACAAGAGTCCTGCCTTATCACTGCAGCCCGATCTCCCTTTGACAGGCAATAAATTGGTGAAAGCTTGGGAGGAGGGGGAGCCATTCCTGCTCTTTCTGCTTCTTTCTCCTTCCTTTTACTTCAGTTTTTAATCCAGTATTTGCCAAGCATTTTAGTGAACAGGAAGGAGTCATTGGGAGGCTTGCTGTAAAACATGTGTAAGCCTACACACTACAGCGGCATGCTGTTAGAGGATTTTATTGACAGCTCAAGCAGGAGTGATGCATTGAAATCTTGACTTATTTTAACTTATATAGAAGAGAAACCCAGTCTTTCACTCCTCCACCACGTCCTCTGACAAGTCCCGACAGACTTAGTACGAGATGCACGGTGGATGCGGCGGAGGAGCAAGAGATTAGGAAAGTTCTTGTTTCCGGCTACTGCAGGTTTTATTGAAGAACGGGAGGTAAGACACAGCTCCTTTTCCTGCTCTTCAATAAAACTGACTACAAAAAAATTATTTTACCAGTGGAGATACCCTTTAATAAACAGATTAAATAGAAGTGGCCCCAACACAGAACCCTGTGGCACCCAAATTAGAACTTTAGCCCATATTGACGAAGCACAATTAACAACTAATCTCTGCATCCAATCCATCAACCAATTTTGCCCATCCTGTAACTTTTAATGGTCAACAAAGCTCGCAATACCCAATTCCAAATAACATCTGATTGGTTGGTGCAGATAAAGAACTCTAATTGAATAAGGCCCTCTATCTGTACAATAAGGTGCTCCCTTGTTCATTACTATCTAGGAAATTAATCTGTTTTGCTATAAGAGGAATATTTTCATTCAATTTAACTGGTTGCGGCTCAAACTGCATTATAATATATGAATGCCAATGCTATACTGCATTATCATATATAAAATACAGTTCAATACCCCTGATTTGCATCTGTATATTCCTAGGGCATCATATTAAATGAAGTTAACTTACCGGATGCTTTAGGGCACACAACTCGTACAGCACACATCCTAAGGACCAGATATCCCTGTAAAGCAAGGAAGTCAAACTAGATCTTAGGGTCCAACTAGTTAGTCATTTAATAATAATATTGCCAGATTAGCATATATTTAAATAAAAAAAATAAGTTGATGAAATCCAGATTAAACTGGACACTGAAGACTTTGTTATTATACAAATACTGTATGCACTTTCAACAATAAAAGAGCACCAGTGGCCTATAGCCGTATAATAGTCAATTGGTTGCAGGTTGGGTTGATAGAACCGCAGGTCAGCTTTGGGTCGGGGAGAAGAACCCCAGCCTAAAAAAAATGTCTATGAAGAGAGATCTGTCTGTAGTAAATGAAGCTGAGAATACATTGTTATCAATCCAAGACAATGTGCAGTGTTTATAGCACCTTACACTAAATCACACTATGGCAGATAAGGGGCAGATAAATCTAGATACAAAAGCTCCCAGTCATTTATTATGTTTTTGGCTGGGTAAATATTGAGTTATCAGCAGCTCTAATGTACTTAGAATGTTATACAGGATGCCATTGTGGATAGGAATACAGACAGCTATGTTTGTATACACTTCACTCTGTATTAAAAATCCATTTAATATACTGTTAACCGGGACTGGTATGAGATGACCAATTGCCTTTAAACATTGTGCAAAGGGTTACCACACCTACTCTGCTGTATGTGGAGTAGGTTTTATACATGGGGTGCAAGCAACTTTAGAATAGCACCTTTGAACTTGTTGGCAACCATTGTTAACAGTGTGTGTTCACCTCAGAGATCTATTTATTGGCCATTCATCCAATAGAAAGTATGTAGAGAAAAGGCCAACAGGGAAAGTAATTCTAATTAAATCAATTAAGTCTAAAGAGCAAGTTACCCTAACATTAAATTAACAAAAGAAAACCAACATAGAGGAAGATGAAGATCAAAAACATTTTGCAGACCATCTACTTGTCTGTACAGAATATTCACACATGGCAACTTCTTATAACTGGGTCTCAACCTTACAGTAAGTGTGATGTTGGCTATTAACATTCTGTACAGCCAACTAGTTGGTTCTTCGGGGTTTAGTGAAGGGATCCTCAACTTATGGCCCTCCCAGCATTCCTTAAGTGGAAAACCAGGGAATGCTGGGGGGTGTAGTTTTCAACATCTGGAGGGCCATAGTTAGAACATTCATTCCAACTGAACCATGCTACAAGTATTTTATAGATGTTTCACTGATCTGGCAACCCTGCCCAATACCACACCCAACAACGCAAGTCTCTCCCCAACCCACTATACACAATCCCATCACATACACTGTGTCTCTACCTTACCTAATATTACTATACTCAATGTCATCACATCCAACACAGTGTTTCTTAAGAGTCCTGCATCAGTTTGGGTACCTGCGGGTTACCCGATTTGCGGACGGGTTCGGGTAACCTGTATTGAGTTTGAATTGGTTGCGGGTCAGGTTCGGGTAAAGAGAACCACGGGTCGTGTAGAACAATTCCGGTCTTCAAAAAAAAAAAAAATTCCTATCTATGAAGAGATATCCGTCTAATTGTTATCAATCCAAGACAATGTGCAGTGTGTATAGCACCTAACACTAAATCACACTATGCCAGATAAAGGGCAAATGTAGATGCAAAAGCTCCCAGCCTCTTACTATGTTTTCTGGCTGGGTAAATATTAAATTATCAACAGCTCTAATGTACTTAGAATCTTATACAGTATGTCCTTTTTGTAACCAAATCTAAAACCACTTGGCTAAATAAATCGACACCATGGGATTAAATCCTTATCAACTGTAGGACTGAAGGAGTAGTATATGCGCTACCGTGCCACAGTCAGTAATTAAGTATCGGGGAAACCAAGAGGAGATTTGGTGATCAAATGAAAGAGGATATAAGAAATATTAAAAACGGGGATGAAATGAGTAGCGTAGCAAAACAATTCAAAGACTGGCACAATAAAGACCCCACACAAGGAAAAGTGTGGGGAGTGGAGAAAATTCCAAAGCCTTAAAGAGGGTGGAACTAGGACAAAAGAATCATTCATAAAAAATACTTGTAGATTTCTAAATTAAAAACCCAGGTACCTGCAGGTTTGAATGAGGACAATTCAATATGTCCCTGTGTGGTAATAATCTACTATACAGACATTCCACCCTGCTGTTTTAGGCTTCCAGGCAGGGTGGGAAAGGGGTGTGTGGCGAGGGGATGTGATGTGACGTCACGTGGGGGCAGGGCATCATGCGGAGTCATGGCTAGTGCCCTAAAGGTGGAGGGAGGTGGAGTTAGGGCATTCTGGGGGCGTGGCTGGAGAAAAGGGGGCATGACTGAGAAGACTAAAGTCTCCTCTCAGTCGCGGGAGTCTGAGGTGGTCTCGCGGGAGACCACCCCAGAATGAGGGAGACTCCCGGACAATCTGGGAGAGGTGGGATACCTGTACTATATAAAGTAGAAATCTTGTTTATATGTATGTATATATATGTATGTATGTATGTGCTCACAGCCACGCTGCTGAATGCTTCCACATAACAGAGACGCCCTCTGAAAGGGCAATGCCCTCTGTCCAGGTTGAACAATAAAAATCCAGCATATCACTTGCAGAGTGTGATTCCCCAATTCAGTAACTCAGATGAAGGGTCTGGGCTCTGTGTGCTGCCCAGCTTCAACAACACAGACACAGAGTCCACTTCAGTGACACAACAACAGCATAATGTACGGCTACACAACTCAGAGAGCTGCACACACAGAACAACAGCTTCTAGAACAGAGGGAACCAGACCTTTCCCTTAAGGTTTGTAACACATTATAATTTTCTCCTGGAAGGTTTTAAATATAAACCCTGGAAAGACTATGTTACTATTGGTGATATGAATGAAGGGATACTATATAATATTGAGAATTACTGGTATTAATACATATACTATAGTTCTGGTTGGTACAGGGATACTATATAATATTAAGAATTACTGGTATTAATACATATACTATAGATCTGGTTGGTCCAGAGATACTTTCCGATTGCTGTTTGGAGTCAGGAAGGAATTCCCCCCCCCCCTTTTTTTTTTTTTTAACCTTTTTAGCAGTTTTTTTTCCTCTGGTTTAACTGTTAAATAGGGTTAAAAATGAGGTTGAAATGGATGGACTTGATTCAACCTCAATTACTTTGTTACGATATTACATCTTGGATGTAAAGAAGTTAACAAATAAAATGTATTACTTTATATCCAAGATATCTTCATTTTCATTGTTAAAATTTCCAAAAAAAACCAAGATTTTGAGGTGTAACTTTTGGTGTCAGTGTCAAAACTCTGACTGAGAAATTTACCTAGATACGGCAATACTGCAAACTCATTGGCAGAACAAAACCCTAGAAGGTTTAGACAACTGAGGATGGTAGAAAGTGCCGTAGTGAGATACCTTGAATACGGACTATGAATGTATATGAGGAAAGAGCAGGAATAGCAGAGCTGTATTTGTCTCTGACACAATAAAAACCTGGATTTATTTAAATAGCAGCAAGGATTAAAGGGGTCAATATTCTCAAACCATGATTAGTTTAATTATGTCTGGCAGATGGAAATGCAAATCAAGACATCAAAATTCTCTCTTCTAAGATACATTCTTACGCCCATGCTACAATTACAGTAACATGTCCGACCATCGCTGGAACACGTTGGGAGGTTAATTTCTCAGTGTGTGGCCAACATTGCTGTGAGGCTGGCATGTAGAACTTGCAGGCCTCCAAATGTTTGAATACTACAACTCCCAGCATTCCCTAGTTGCAATATTTATCCAGGGAATGCTGGGAGTTGTGGTTTTGAAAACATCTGGATGGCTGCACATCCCCACTGCAAGGGACTAAAAATAAAAGGAGGGCTATGGTAGAAGAAAACAAGGATTATAGGCCACAAAATATTTAATGGCTTGCTTAAGTAAAGCTGAATCCGCACAAACCTTTTAATAAGTATAGCTTTCCTGAGAGCTGCCTTGGAAACATGAAAATACCCATTAGTCTCCTTTCATTATTTGCATATACTAAAGGGGAGCTCTAATACCTTTTTCTATCCCTATCTTATTTAAATTATTAGAGACATCTGTTGATAGGCGCTTCACACTGCAAAACCAGAGGCCTGCACTACACTGATGATGGCTTAATAAAGCCGATAACGGTTTGTAGTTGTCTCTCTGATTTTGCATTTAGCTTGTGGAAGGCTGTTAAAACTTTTTAATAGGTATAGCTTTCCTCAGAGCTGCCATGGGAATTACCCAGAAGTCTCTGTTCCTTATTTGCACAAACATTTGAACATTTTAATTAAAAAGGCATGGCCTGAAAAAAGAATATCAATATCCCTGTATCTCCACCCCCCAAACTGAGAGTCAGCCAATTACAGACGCAGCTGTCTGCTATCCAGAGAGCTGAGGGAACGGAAGGGTTTAGGCCAATTTCTGCAGGTTTTTTTTTTTTTACAAAACTGACAATAATTTTAATGCTAGAGAATGAGGCAGCAATGAATTGATCCAGAGGGTGGGAGGAAGGGAGGGGGTAAGGCTCCCCTGCGCATGCCAGTGTCCTCCCGGAGGACAAAGAAATAGCTGGGACTGGATGACACACAGACAGCTCCTACTCTTCACTTTTCTGAACTTTGAACAGGCCCCGCAGGAGAACCATAAAGAACAGAGATGTAAGGTAAAGATTTTTAACACTACACAGTGGGACCAGCAGTGGGTTAAATTTTAGTTTTGGGGTTGGACATGCCCTTTAAATTCCATGCTGGGTAAAAAGAGAAACTGAAGTCCTATCTGCAGTAAAACTGATTTTACTATGTGAGTGCTAATTGACAATTAGTATAAAATAATCTGGGAGCCATACACCCCCTGCCCAAGTGCACAAAATCGACAATTAGTACCTCTGCAGGATCTCTGCTGTCAGGACGGGCGATAGGTACCTCTCCCTTTTTGCTGCCTTGCTTTACCAGGTATGTTTCTGCGACTACATTTGGCGCTTCCTAGAGAGAATTGGCATCACAATCAAACAGCAAATCATATATAATAAAACCCTAAGTCACTGCAGTTCCTATGGACTCACCACTAGAGGGAGAGTCTCTGCAGTTCCTATTGACTCACCACTAGAGGGAGAGTCTCTGCAGTTCCTATTCACTCACCACTAGAGGGAGAGTCTGTGCATTTCCTATTGAATCACCACTAGAGGGAGAAACACAGGAAACACACGGAGGGAGAACAGCAATTAAACAGACTGCAGGTAAGGTTGCTTGGGACAGGGGCCCCTGGATTTGGGACAGAGGGGGGGGGGGGATTTTGACAGAGGGGGCCCCTGGCCTTGGACAGAGTGGAGACTCTGGCCTTGGGACACTAAGGGGGCACTCTGTGCTTCTAGCGCCCATTATTGTAGCGGGCTTAATGTCTAGTAATTGAATAAAATCCATATTAGTTATGTAGGCTTAGCTAGAATCATATTCCAACAACAAGGAGGATTGTTTCCCTTTTTTACTGGGCAACCAATTCATGTTATGGACTCATTATTACATACTAAACAGAGTCTATAAAGCAATGTACTGAGAACTCGATTACTGCACATGTTAGAGACAGATATGTACCTGCTGTAACCCAACTTTCACTTTATTGCCCCTCACTTCATTGTAATATTGCTGGCGAATCAATTCCAGCTTCTTCAGATATTCCTATAAACACACAAGACTTTCTGTGGTCACACTTGCATGCCCATAAATATGTATACAATTATTGACTATTCAGAATAACCTGTGTTTCTATGTTTTAGGGCTAGACCACATTAGTGTGTTTTCCACAATCACGTTTTGTGTGAGAAACGCATGGAAAGCTAACACGATGTGGATGGCTACACTGTGTGCGTACTGCATTCTGTTTCAGAAAAATTAATGCGATCATCATTTTTTTGGGAATCACATGCACACACATAATGGAATATTGGCAGAATGGCAGCGAAACCGCTCGGTATCACACGTGAAATGAGTTTTCTTAAGTTGGCGCATTTCACGTTACTGTGCGTTTTAGTGTGGCTGCTGCCTAACTTAACCTTTATAGCAGGTATGTCAAACTTGTGGCCCTCCAGATGTTTGGAGTAGTTGTAGTTTACAAACATCTGGAGGGCGGCACATTTGATATTCCTGATAGGAGCTGGAAGCGAATATAATCCTTATTCATTTCATACTTAAACGACATGATCCATTTTTTCTATTATATCAATTACAATCGAAATTCACCCAAACCCGACACATATCTTCCTATTTAAATGACATAAATCTGAATGTCAGATGAGATTAACAAATTTTAAGCCATGGTAGACTTTTTTTATTCTAAGCATGCACCTTATTCTTAATTGTAATAAGAGGTCACATACTGTACCTGTTCCTTCTCCTCATTTTGCAGCATCTGTTTCTGTGGATGTATGTTTATTTGTGGTTCAAGATGAAATGCTGGGCTTGGTGCATTTTTATAGACGTTTTCAGCAGTGGATGGACGCAAACCCTACAAGTGAACATAAAACCACATCAAAGAGAAAATAGAAAAAAGTCATTACATGTAGACTGAGCACATAATAATCTACTATGAAATGTGGAAGCATCGAAGTACAGGAAGTTTATTTTTAATAAGTTTTGGTTATATGTACGTTCTCCCCAGACCATTTCCCAGGTCCCTGAGCCAGTTACACTAACTCGCTATGGCTATATATACCTTAAATTCGGCCAGAACTTTTGGATTTTTTTCTCCCATTGACTTCTATGGGTCCCTTTAAGACTTTTGGATTTTTTTGAAATTCTGAAAATGGAACAGAACTTGCCGGTTTCGAGCATCTCTAATAATAAGTTGTGTTATAATACTACACTGCTGGGCCTATTTGTTTAGTCATTTTCCTCATCAGGATCATACACAGTAAGTGCACATTTACAGCAATTAATCAGGCGATACTGGTCTTCAAAAAATTTGATAACATCTGATTGGTTGCCGCAGATTAATACCACAGGCAAGAACAGTTCAAGAACTAAACTTCAAGTCCAGTTGATCTAGTTGAATACAACAGATATCCCATGACCTGGATGAATGAGAACCTTCACAAGCATTCCACAGGCAACATTTTTGCAGCTTTTATTAAATAACTCACCTGCTATTCTCTTATTCTTAGCACTTTAATGTACCCATCAGATTTACATGCTCATTTACGTTTCAATCTTATTTTAGGGAATTATTTTCTTATGGTAAGATTTGATTTCTCTCATGTATAGCAATGGATATGGTGTCGGACATTTTAACCAGTGAATAAAACTTTATTCAATGTGACAGATTACAAAAGAATCCTATCTCACTGGAATCCACAGGATAGCAAACCCTGAAACAATAATGTCAGTAAACACTGGTGCATTCATATTACATAATTACCAGCTGCTTCTCAACCTTCATCTTGTACTGCTGGGCTTCCTGTCTCCTCTGTAAAAAATCCGCAGGCCTGAAATTATCATTACATGAGATAAAGAATTACAAACTTCACAGTTCCAATCAATAGTATAATGCCAAGTGAACATATCATACAAAGTGGTGCAAACTATTATAGACATGTACATAGAGAAATACATATTTCAGAAAAGATTTACACTTGTTGGACCTTTCTTTCTTTGAATTTCCGAATTCCTGTGGTAGCCCCGATAGTCAAGATCAGAGGTGCGGTTCCTATAACCTGTGCCACTGCAGGTAAGTATAATCAGTCATATAAAGTTTGTAGGTAGGCACACTCGATATGGTATTCAAACAATACTCATTTATTAAGGTGCAGAAAACAACAAATGCCAAATACACACAATGTTTCGGGGGGTCAGAACCCCCTTCCTCAGGTGTAACCAGTGACCACAGAGTGCAAGGTATATACAGGAAGTGACATCATATGCACAATTAGTTAACTCCGCCTTCTTGATGAGGTAAAATTCAAAGTGAACTTGTGCAATGTATAAAGTGCTTACAATACATGGTAGTGCATATAAATTACAATATAGAGTTTCATAATAAAGTGCATCATAATAAAAAATTATTCATTCTGAACAAAATTCAAATAAAGTGCTTATCTTAAGTAAAAAAACGTCGTATCATTATAAATTTATTTTAAAAAGTGTTTAAAAATAATTGCTATTCAGTTGTAATAAATAATTATAAATACATATACATTTATGTGTGTGTACATTCAATATCAAATATCATTCTATTATACAATTATATAACGAACAGAGGATGATGGTTCTTTACGCGAGTCCCATTTTCAATTCTAGTATACATCCACTAGCGTTCCTGAAAAGATAATGTTACATAATGTTGCTAGAGGAATGTAATCTTATAAGAACCAACTACTAGATAGGTAACAATGTTACATGTTAAGTGTTAACTTAATCAAGTTACATTGGTAATACCACCAGGACAGATACATCTGGATTATTTTATCATACTGATTACAAATAACACATTAAGTTAAAGTCTTCATTCAAACCTTTAGGTGTCAGAGTTTGTAAATGGTGTATCCCCCAATGCTCTCTTTGTAATAGTAATTGTTGGAAGTTTCCCCCTCTATTAGACTTTTTTATTACTTCCAATATCTGCCACCGTAACTGCATTGCGTTGTGTTTATGTTCATAAAAATGTCTCGCCACTGGGGTATCATGTTTAGACTCTCCAGGTTTGAACTGTTTTATGTCTCTTTTGTGTTCGCCCAATCTTAGTCGTACCTCTCTCTTAGATTGTCCCACATATCCTGAGCCACGGGACATTTTAATAAATAAATGACCCCCTGTGTCAAACAAGTAGCAAAGTTTTTAATTTTAATGACTGTTCCCTTAGTGGGGTGATAGATGTTATCATCTGGAATAATAGCACTGCACATTTGGCACAATCTACATGGATATGTGCCATTTTTTGGTTCTCCAAAGAATAGCTTCTGCTCGATTTTATTTGGTAACATATCTGAATGCATCAGTTGATCCCCTATATTCGAGGACCTCTTATATGAATGTAAAGGTTTCTCCTTAAATAAGTGTCCCACTGTGGGATCTGAAGATACAATGTGCCAGTTGTTATTTACAATTTGTTTAATTCTACCTGAAAAGGTACTACAGATACTTACAAATAGTATCCCTGTTTTAGTTTCTTTCTTTGGACTTTCTTGTAACAATTTCTCTCTTGATATCTCAAGGGCTTTAAATGCTGCCTCTGTTAGTTCCTTTTTATTATACCCTCTCTCTTCAAATTTATTCACCTTTTCTGCCATTCGATCTTTACATTTATTTTCATCACTGACTGTACGTCTGATCCTTAGCATTTGGCTATAAGGTAGCCCCCGTATACAACCTTTAGGGCGAAAACTCTCTGCATGTAGGAGATTGTTACGATCTGTAGGCTTTGCATATAGATCAGTTGTCAATTGTCCATCAGTTATAGACACCATAACATCCAAAAAGTTAAGATTAATCTGATTATAGGTGAGAGTAAATTTGAGAGTGGTATGTCTGGTATTAAGATCCTCACACATGGTTCTCTGATCCCTCCCATATGAAGAAAATATCATCCACATAGCGCATGTAGTTATGTAGATATATCTTTACATCATTATTTTGTAATAGCCATTTATTTTCAAAGGCTTCCATAAATATGTTGGCATAGGCTGGGGCCTTTGTATATAAAATTGTTTTTCGAATCTGAAAATATTCTTCTTAAGGCATAGGGTCAGTAACTCGCCAATGAAAAATGCCATGTGTGAGGGATATCCATAGTCCAGAATTGCTTCTTCCATTGCTTCTATACCCTCATCATGTGGGATGGAGGTATATAAGGATTCCACATCAAGACTACATAAGTACACTTCATCTTTTAAACTTTTGGCCGTTTTTAATCTGTTCAGAAAGTCAGTGGTGTCTTTCAAACAATTGGGTAATTTCTGCATAATAGGATTTAAGTATGCATCTATAAATATACCCAATGGTTGAAGGAGAGATCCGACACCTGATACTATAGGTCTCCCAGGTGGATTCACTAATGATTTATGAATCTTAGGGAGAACATATAGTATCGGTGTCCTGAGGAACAAATTAATTAAACAATTCTTAACATGTTCATTGATTAGACCTGCCTGTGCAGCATCATTTACCAATGTTTCAACCTCCCTCTTGAATTTTAACGTAGGGTCTGATGGAAGTTTTTCATAATGATCCTTGTTGTTAAGTTGTCTTAAGACTTCTTTCACATACATATCTTTAGACATAATTACAGTAGCTCCTCCCTTATCAATCTTTTTAACTACAATTTCATTGAGTTCTTTCATTTGCCTTAGTGCCAAATACTCCTTGTGTGTCAGATTATTTGATCTATAGTGTACTTTTTGCCATGGTAGCAGCTGAACTTGTTTGCTCACCACATTATCAAATACCTCCAGGGCTTTATTTGGCACTATGGGATTAAACTGTGATTTTTTCTTTAGGTTACTGCAACCAATTGGGCCCTCAGATCTGGTTGTATTACTTTTCCCCCCAAAGAATACTTTTAATTTCAAACTTCTAATAAACTTAAACTATTCAGTTTTAAAGGTAAAGTCAGATGTTTTGTGGGTGGGCACAAATCCCAAACCTTTTTTGTATTATAGTCAATTGTTCTTGGGAAAAATCCATTCCAGATAAGTTAATCACTAGAGGAAAGGCAGTTTGTAAGGGGTTAAATGTTCCACCGTTGGTATATGTCCCATTAATGTCACTTTCCCGGTTATCCAAACTTTTAATGCTGTCCCCAGTTGTTAATTTGAGGGGTACATTCAGTGTATTTGGTGTATTAAAGGGCATGTCAGTAGTTAATGTATTACAGGTTAATTTTCGCTCACCCATTATCGGCGTCTGTCTCCTGGGTTCGATAGGTGTACTTTGTTTCCTCCCCCGTCTGATCCTCTTTCTGCAGTCCCTCTTGGGGTAGCGTTCCCCTAAAAAAGTAACTCTGGAGGTGCTGGCCGCGCTGTCTGAGGCTATGTTATAACTCTCGGAGGCGCTGTCCACTTTAGAGCTGGTTCGCGCTCTCAATTGCCGGCGTCTTCGGTCTGGTGCTGAATCGCTGTCCGAGGTTGTGCTGTTATTCCCACGATCCCGGTCCTTGCTTTGCGGCACCACGTGGTTTCTCCTTCGTTCCTTAGCCCACTGATAGACTTGCTTTACCTCGTAGTCGCGGTTGTCCCGGTGAAACTTCTGTAGTTTTTTTTGTGTCAATTCTATTCTCAGATTCTCGATCTTGATGTCTAATTCAGCTTTCACTTGCATGAATTCAGCTTCCTGCACCACAGTCTTTAACTCCTTATTGATATCAGCGATATTCTTTACTTTTTCAATGGAATTTTGCAGGTGCTGTATTGTCAGGTACATCAAGTCCAAACTGCATCTGTTCAGGATCATAAACCAATGCTTCATGTATACTTCATCATCTTTAGAAAAAATTGGTTGTAGTGGTATCCTTAGACCCCTGGGAATACGTTCAGCTATTACATATTCTTTTAATGCCAGACTATGTAATTGAAGAAGACTTACTTCACATTTTTGGAGCACTTCCAATTGTTTTAGGAGATCCTTACTTGTACTCTTTAGAATGGAGACTGCGCTCTCAGGTACTAATTGTAGGATTCTTCTCCTTTCAATGTCCGTATAAGCCAGGGTCTGGGCTCTTTCATCTGTAGTTTTGGCTATATCAGCAAACCACATAATTTTGTTGAATTTGACCTCATCAAGAAGGCGGAGTTAACTAATTGTGCTTATGATGTCACTTCCTATATATACCTTGCACACTGTGGTCACTGGTTAACCTGAGGAAGGGGGTTAGACCTCCCGAAATGTTGTGTGTATTTGGCATTTGTTGTTTTCAGCACCTTAATAAATGAGTATTGTTTGAATACCATATCGAGTGTGTCTACCTACAAACTTTATACGACTTTCTTTCTTTGAGCTTTACTATGGTCCAGTGACATTTTTAAAACATCTATTATTTATTATTTGTTAGAATGCATATAAACTTAGAAAATCAGTTAAAATGAAAAGTTACCTGGGGCAAGGAGGTAGGAAATCTCAGAACTTATTGGAACTTGTTATTGAAAATCTAATATAACAAAATCGAAGATTCTGAATTTTTTTTAAAATTTAAATCAATTGAATTAAGTTTTGTGGAACTGCTGTTGAAATGAAACTCACCAGTTTCTTTCATCTCTACATAATGTATTATGCTGTATGAGCTTAGAATAAGAAATACACTGATAAACCTGCTTAAGGTGGGTACACAAAGAGGGACTTATTGTCCTGACAAACATTTGCTACTAGCGAGTGCTCGTCCAGGACAAATGATTGTCGGTTGCAGCAATAGTTGCTGGTTGTGCGGCCCCATAGGAAACCACATGATTCTCCGTGATTTACCAACAGTTCAGATCAGCTGTTCATCCAAATGGGCAACCGACATAGATTGTAGCCACGGCCGACACTAGTGCATATTTTTCTTCCCAACCGACCAATACATGGAAGTATCAGTCGATTAGGCCGAAAAATCTGCCGTGTGTACCCAGCCTTACAAAATCAATTATTTTTTTATTTAAAATATGCAAAATTGAAGAATTGGGGAAAGCAATCCATAATATAACAGATGTGGAATGTAGAGAACAAATGTTTACTCCCCACTAACTTCACCCTCCCCACTTACTAAGAAAAGGATTATGTTTATCCTGCCTCATATTTATATCTGTTTCAATATCGATGCAAAATTCTCTATAAAGAACGAATTATTAAAAGAAAAATCAGTTAAATTGGCTGTGACTTTGTACGAAGACTTAGATTTACAGACAAATCATTTTTAGCAATACCCAGATAGGATTGGGTATCAATCAGACAAAACTCTAGAGGTTTAAGTTGCTAGTAGCAGAAAGCTGATTGGTTACTGGATTATTTGTGCTCCCAACAAAAAGGTGCAGACTAGTTCTGTAATTGGACAGTGTCCTGTGTTCATAATAACAGCCAGAAGCTTAAATTTAGGCTCCGTTATTAAACATGACAATTTAATCAGCCTCTATTCCGTGTGCTTAAAAAGTATTACTTACATCTGATTTGCTTGCTGCATCCCTCTGTGTCTGTAATATTCATCCACCCTCTGACCATCATGGGGCACATTATTATGGAGCTGCTCATTAGGACTTTTCCTAAAGTTGTCCAACTGGGCATAGTAGTGATCGTAAGACCCCTGTACTCTGCCAACTGCCGCTCGTCCACCAATGTCTGCCTTAGGTTCCCAGTGCTTCTAAAAATGACAAAACATTTTTAAGTAACAACATCTGAAGAGGTTTAAAGCACAAGATTGCCATAAAACAAGTTACCCTTGTGCAAGCTTATTATCAACATTCTATTGAGGGTGCTGTATTGATTGCAGGGTCTACTGACCACGGTAAATATGTAAGTTTTATAAATAAGTCCCAATGTGTAGAGTCACCTTGGCTAATGGAGGTTGGATGTTTGCAGGGGGTTTCCATTCATTTCGTTTTTGTAATTTATCTTTCCGGGGCAGCACAGCGATTTTAGGCTGCGGAGAGCGGTTTTCCAGACTTCTGCATCTTTCAGCTTTTGCAACTTAGGAAAATTAAAAGATGAAAGACCAAACTTTACACGTTTACAAGTCAAGACAAAGGTGCGAAAAATGATCTCCCATAATGCACTATCAATATAGTAAAACATTATCTAGACTAGGGACTATAAAGAAATGTTATTGTCCCTTTAAAGGTGAATTATAGTCTAAAACACATTTGTCATGGGTAATAGCCCAGAAACTGCTGATTAAAATAATATATTATTTTATGAAATTACCAATGATATACCTTTGTGGCCCTTTTCTAAACTTCCCACATGAAGATACAAAGTAACTTATTAGAGAGCGAACTCCTTTTTCCCTGGACAAAGCTAACTGTGCATGCCTGTCCCACAGGGAGGGAGTAAGGAATTATTTCATACAGGTATATCTGTTTAGTTAGGAATTGCTTAGAAAGCAATTAATAGAATTAGGAAATAATGTGTTAAAATACTTATGGGGGTATATTAAAGCCATAAATCAAATGTTAGCTTAAATCGAGAGGTTCCCATCCCACTTTAAAGTACAATTATACCCCCTCGCTCCTCTTCCTCTTCCCAATAATACCCAGTACGAGGACATAGACTGCTAAGTCCTTACCCCTGGGTCCTTTACTGATCAGCTGGAATACTTACATGAAGTTTCCCTTGCTGCTCCAGTCCTCTTAGAGCTTGTTTCTGCAGTTGGCTTTGTAACCAATGGGAAGACACGCTTTGCAAATAAGAATGTCTACCTATTGACCAGATGTTGGACTTTCACTAACAGTAGCAGAGGAGCAGAGGACCAGAGCGGGGAGTGAAACTTCAGCTAAGTATTCCAGCATATTAGTAAAGTACCCAGGGGTGAGGATTTGGTGGTTTAGGTCCTCACCCTGGGTACTTTTCAGTTGTGTAGCAGGGGAGAGGTGAGTATAATTGTCCTTTAATTTAATTTAAGGAAATAAGGCAAAGTATAGTTGTACATTACCTGGTAAATTCTTGGGCTTATAATGATTATGTAATGGTTTTGAGGTTGATGGCGTTTTTTTTCTGTGAATGACCGTATGACTGAACTCCTCTTCAAAGAGCTAGAAAACCCCCAAAAGATTAAGTAATATTCCCACATACCTGCCCTCCATATTCCACCTGGTAATGTTACAAACACCTTGTTATTATGCTATACACCCATTAGGCCTCCCATCTGGAGAAACTATTCAACATTTGCTGTCTAGATGATATTTAACAAATCAAATCCACTTTTTTACATACAACATTCTTTCTTTGACTGACTGTGTGTATAAAATACCACAACATACCTAACTTATTCTATCTGGCTAGTTATTGTATTGGACTCCACCCCCACTACAATCCATCTACCATCAGACATCTAAGCCTACCATGAATTAAAGTAAGTCACTAACCTCTGGACTCAGATACTTGTGTATATGCTTCTCTATCAATGGCTTCTTTAAAACGGAGTTGATGGATGGCCTGTCTCGAGAAGATATTTTGAAAAGCTGAGCTACCAAAATTTTCATGTCATAAGAATATTTAGTAGGGATCGGCTCAAAACGACCTCTGCAGATCTTCACTACCAATTGGCGCAAACTACCAGCTTCGAACTTCCAGGGATGAAAACACACAAACACAAAAAAGAAACACAAACAGCAATTTAGCAAAGAATTAATAAAGATTCATTCATATTAAAGAGTATGTCCATCGTAATTTTAACTTTCTTTTTAACTGATTTACTGAAGAACAGGGGGTAAATGCACTCTCTCTTACCTCCCGTTCTTCAGTAAAACGTACAGGGAGAGCAAGAGACACTTACCCCGGATCACTCCAGCGCCGGCTTCACTGACGGCCTCCGATGCGTCCACCCTTCTACGCATGCATGCACAGTGCAAAGGACTGGAGATGTGTCGGGTGCATCGGGGCTTTCAGCCGCGTCTCTTGCAGCGCTGGAGCGGGTCCGCGGGTAAGTGTCTCCTGCAAGATTTACTGAAGAACGGGAGGTAAGAGATAGCGCATTTACCTCCTGTTCTTCAGTAAACAGTTATAAAGAAAGTAAAAATTATGATGGACATACCCTTTTAGTAGTCCTATTACCTTTGTTGCAACCTGGTTTCTCCCCGTGTGCTGCCCTTGATATGTAAACCGTGTCTTTTTTTCTTACCTTCTCTCTTGGCTCCTGTTTGTTCTACTGAAGAATGGGAGGTAAGGCACAGCTCCTTTACATCCCATTCTTCAATAGAACTGGATTCCCAGAAGTGGATATTATGAGTGGAGATACGACATGTTTTGGACACTTGGTCCTTTATCAAATGTGATTTGATAAAGGACCAAGGGTCCGAAACATGTTGTGTGTGATTAAAGGAGAACTAAATCCATTTTTTTATACTCCAGAATCTGAAAACAACCCCCCTAAAAACACCAATAAGCTATATAATATGACTTCAGTAAATTGTATTAAAGTAAATGTAAACCTGTTAGGAACTGAATTAAGTATCTGTGTGTATGTGCAGTGTCAGACCACACCTCCTGACCTCAGTCACATGCTTTCTTGCTTTACCTGTCCTGTAAAAGGATTGGATAGAGATTATTAATGGGTGTGACCAACTGTAACAAGTTTCTGCCATAGCTAGTTTCTGAGCATGGGCAGAACATAATGGTCGTTGACCAGACTGTGTGATATTAGAATGCTGTGATGTTAAGCACAAACCATATATTATTTAGGTAAATTTCCCAGCACCCATATCAAAATGAGAGGTAAGACACTGATTACTGGCTTTATATCAAGGTGTTCTGCCTTCTGGTTCAGTGTTGTTCTGTGGCTTTAGTTGTCCTTTAAAGCATTCCAAGATTTCCTATGAGAGTCTTCTATGCCTGGTACTAACTCAACTTTCTCTATTGTTTGCTCAAAGATTCATTCATGTTTACATTTAATACAAATGACCTGTGTCCCCAGATTCAGGAAAAGTTCAGACTAAAACACATTTTACCTGATGTATTGCCCAGTAACTGCTAATTTGTACTATATTTTGTATCTTTATGTACTAAGGTGCCAAGAGTAAAAGAGAATGTAGAGAATGATTTGACTTATTTCACACAGGTACCTTTAAGGACACTGGTTCTTTTTTAGACTGTGGAACACTTGGCAATACACCCGTGTTCTTAATGTTGGCATTTAAGTTAAAATTACCTATATTTTCTGCACTTTATGGTATATATTGTATTCTAATTCATGTTTTGTAATGTTACACTACATTGACCGAGTTGAAATTTTAGCACAATATATATTTTATGTGAAAAATAACAAATGTAAGTGATTATGGTGAAAATATTTTAAAGGTCTGCGTGCTGAAACGTTGTCTGTCTGCACAATAAATGGAAGCACTCCAAGTTGCACTCTAAAAACTGGACAAGCATTGTTCTTTGTGGTATAGATATTAAGAGAGACAAGAGTCCTGCCTTATCACTGCAGCCCGATCTCCCTTTGACAGGCAATAAATTGGTGAAAGCTTGGGAGGAGGGGGAGCCATTCCTGCTCTTTCTGCTTCTTTCTCCTTCCTTTTACTTCAGTTTTTAATCCAGTATTTGCCAAGCATTTTAGTGAACAGGAAGGAGTCATTGGGAGGCTTGCTGTAAAACATGTGTAAGCCTACACACTACAGCGGCATGCTGTTAGAGGATTTTATTGACAGCTCAAGCAGGAGTGATGCATTGAAATCTTGACTTATTTTAACTTATATAGAAGAGAAACCCAGTCTTTCACTCCTCCACCACGTCCTCTGACAAGTCCCGACAGACTTAGTACGAGATGCACGGTGGATGCGGCGGAGGAGCAAGAGATTAGGAAAGTTCTTGTTTCCGGCTACTGCAGGTTTTATTGAAGAACGGGAGGTAAGACACAGCTCCTTTTCCTGCTCTTCAATAAAACTGACTACAAAAAAATTATTTTACCAGTGGAGATACCCTTTAATAAACAGATTAAATAGAAGTGGCCCCAACACAGAACCCTGTGGCACCCAAATTAGAACTTTAGCCCATATTGACGAAGCACAATTAACAACTAATCTCTGCATCCAATCCATCAACCAATTTTGCCCATCCTGTAACTTTTAATGGTCAACAAAGCTCGCAATACCCAATTCCAAATAACATCTGATTGGTTGGTGCAGATAAAGAACTCTAATTGAATAAGGCCCTCTATCTGTACAATAAGGTGCTCCCTTGTTCATTACTATCTAGGAAATTAATCTGTTTTGCTATAAGAGGAATATTTTCATTCAATTTAACTGGTTGCGGCTCAAACTGCATTATAATATATGAATGCCAATGCTATACTGCATTATCATATATAAAATACAGTTCAATACCCCTGATTTGCATCTGTATATTCCTAGGGCATCATATTAAATGAAGTTAACTTACCGGATGCTTTAGGGCACACAACTCGTACAGCACACATCCTAAGGACCAGATATCCCTGTAAAGCAAGGAAGTCAAACTAGATCTTAGGGTCCAACTAGTTAGTCATTTAATAATAATATTGCCAGATTAGCATATATTTAAATAAAAAAAATAAGTTGATGAAATCCAGATTAAACTGGACACTGAAGACTTTGTTATTATACAAATACTGTATGCACTTTCAACAATAAAAGAGCACCAGTGGCCTATAGCCGTATAATAGTCAATTGGTTGCAGGTTGGGTTGATAGAACCGCAGGTCAGCTTTGGGTCGGGGAGAAGAACCCCAGCCTAAAAAAAATGTCTATGAAGAGAGATCTGTCTGTAGTAAATGAAGCTGAGAATACATTGTTATCAATCCAAGACAATGTGCAGTGTTTATAGCACCTTACACTAAATCACACTATGGCAGATAAGGGGCAGATAAATCTAGATACAAAAGCTCCCAGTCATTTATTATGTTTTTGGCTGGGTAAATATTGAGTTATCAGCAGCTCTAATGTACTTAGAATGTTATACAGGATGCCATTGTGGATAGGAATACAGACAGCTATGTTTGTATACACTTCACTCTGTATTAAAAATCCATTTAATATACTGTTAACCGGGACTGGTATGAGATGACCAATTGCCTTTAAACATTGTGCAAAGGGTTACCACACCTACTCTGCTGTATGTGGAGTAGGTTTTATACATGGGGTGCAAGCAACTTTAGAATAGCACCTTTGAACTTGTTGGCAACCATTGTTAACAGTGTGTGTTCACCTCAGAGATCTATTTATTGGCCATTCATCCAATAGAAAGTATGTAGAGAAAAGGCCAACAGGGAAAGTAATTCTAATTAAATCAATTAAGTCTAAAGAGCAAGTTACCCTAACATTAAATTAACAAAAGAAAACCAACATAGAGGAAGATGAAGATCAAAAACATTTTGCAGACCATCTACTTGTCTGTACAGAATATTCACACATGGCAACTTCTTATAACTGGGTCTCAACCTTACAGTAAGTGTGATGTTGGCTATTAACATTCTGTACAGCCAACTAGTTGGTTCTTCGGGGTTTAGTGAAGGGATCCTCAACTTATGGCCCTCCCAGCATTCCTTAAGTGGAAAACCAGGGAATGCTGGGGGGTGTAGTTTTCAACATCTGGAGGGCCATAGTTAGAACATTCATTCCAACTGAACCATGCTACAAGTATTTTATAGATGTTTCACTGATCTGGCAACCCTGCCCAATACCACACCCAACAACGCAAGTCTCTCCCCAACCCACTATACACAATCCCATCACATACACTGTGTCTCTACCTTACCTAATATTACTATACTCAATGTCATCACATCCAACACAGTGTTTCTTAAGAGTCCTGCATCAGTTTGGGTACCTGCGGGTTACCCGATTTGCGGACGGGTTCGGGTAACCTGTATTGAGTTTGAATTGGTTGCGGGTCAGGTTCGGGTAAAGAGAACCACGGGTCGTGTAGAACAATTCCGGTCTTCAAAAAAAAAAAAAATTCCTATCTATGAAGAGATATCCGTCTAATTGTTATCAATCCAAGACAATGTGCAGTGTGTATAGCACCTAACACTAAATCACACTATGCCAGATAAAGGGCAAATGTAGATGCAAAAGCTCCCAGCCTCTTACTATGTTTTCTGGCTGGGTAAATATTAAATTATCAACAGCTCTAATGTACTTAGAATCTTATACAGTATGTCCTTTTTGTAACCAAATCTAAAACCACTTGGCTAAATAAATCGACACCATGGGATTAAATCCTTATCAACTGTAGGACTGAAGGAGTAGTATATGCGCTACCGTGCCACAGTCAGTAATTAAGTATCGGGGAAACCAAGAGGAGATTTGGTGATCAAATGAAAGAGGATATAAGAAATATTAAAAACGGGGATGAAATGAGTAGCGTAGCAAAACAATTCAAAGACTGGCACAATAAAGACCCCACACAAGGAAAAGTGTGGGGAGTGGAGAAAATTCCAAAGCCTTAAAGAGGGTGGAACTAGGACAAAAGAATCATTCATAAAAAATACTTGTAGATTTCTAAATTAAAAACCCAGGTACCTGCAGGTTTGAATGAGGACAATTCAATATGTCCCTGTGTGGTAATAATCTACTATACAGACATTCCACCCTGCTGTTTTAGGCTTCCAGGCAGGGTGGGAAAGGGGTGTGTGGCGAGGGGATGTGATGTGACGTCACGTGGGGGCAGGGCATCATGCGGAGTCATGGCTAGTGCCCTAAAGGTGGAGGGAGGTGGAGTTAGGGCATTCTGGGGGCGTGGCTGGAGAAAAGGGGGCATGACTGAGAAGACTAAAGTCTCCTCTCAGTCGCGGGAGTCTGAGGTGGTCTCGCGGGAGACCACCCCAGAATGAGGGAGACTCCCGGACAATCTGGGAGAGGTGGGATACCTGTACTATATAAAGTAGAAATCTTGTTTATATGTATGTATATATATGTATGTATGTATGTGCTCACAGCCACGCTGCTGAATGCTTCCACATAACAGAGACGCCCTCTGAAAGGGCAATGCCCTCTGTCCAGGTTGAACAATAAAAATCCAGCATATCACTTGCAGAGTGTGATTCCCCAATTCAGTAACTCAGATGAAGGGTCTGGGCTCTGTGTGCTGCCCAGCTTCAACAACACAGACACAGAGTCCACTTCAGTGACACAACAACAGCATAATGTACGGCTACACAACTCAGAGAGCTGCACACACAGAACAACAGCTTCTAGAACAGAGGGAACCAGACCTTTCCCTTAAGGTTTGTAACACATTATAATTTTCTCCTGGAAGGTTTTAAATATAAACCCTGGAAAGACTATGTTACTATTGGTGATATGAATCACATTTATATACAAATATAAACCCTGGAAAGACTATGTTACTATTGGTGGTATGAATCACATTTATATATAAATATAAACCCTGGAAAGACTATGTTACTATTGGTGATATGAATGACATTTATATACAAATATAAACCCTGGAAAGACTATGTTACTATTGGTGATATGAATATTGGTAATATGAATGACATTTATATGAATGACATTTATATACAAATATTAACCCTGGAAAGACTATGTTACTATTGGTAATATGAATAACATTTATATACAAATATAAACCCTGGAAAGACTATGTTACTATCGGTGACATGAATAACATTTATATACAAATATAAACACTGGAAAGACTATGTTACTATTGGTGATATGAATAACATTTATATACAAATATAAACATAGGAAAGACTATGTTACTATTGGTAATATGAATGACATTTATATACAAATATTAACCCTGGAAAGACTATGGCACTATTGGTGATATGAATGACATTTATATACCAATATAAACCCTGGAAAGACTATGTTACTATTGGTGATATGAATGACATTTATATACAAATATAAACCCTGGAAAGACTATGTTACTATTGGTGATATGAATCACATTTATATATAAATATAAACCCTGGAAAGACTATGTTACTATTGGTGATATGAATGACATTTATATACAAGTATAAACCCTGGAAAGACTATGTTACTATTGAAGATATGAATGACATTTATATACAAATATAAACCCTGGAAAGACTATGTTACTATTGGTGATGTGAATCACATTTATATACAAATATAAACCCTGGAAAGACTATGTTACTATTGGTGATATGAATGACATTTATATACAAATATAAACCCTGGAAAGACTATATTACTATTGGTGATATGAATGACATTTATATACAAATATAAACCCTGGAAAGACTATGTTACTATTGGTGATGTGAATCACATTTATATACAAATATAAACCCTGGAAAGACTATGTTACTATTGGTGATATGAATGACATTTATATACAAATATAAACCCTGGAAAGACTGTGTTACTATTGGTGATATGAATGACATTTAAATACAAATATAAACCCTGGAAAGACTATGTTACTATTGGTGATATGAATGACATTTATATACAAATATAAACCCTGGAAAGACTATGGTACTATTGGTGATATGAATGACATTTAAATACAAATATAAACCCTGGAAAGACTATGTTACTATTGGTGATATGAATGACATTTAAATACAAATATAAACCCTGGAAAGACTATGTTACTATTGGTGATATGAATCACATTTATAAACAAATATAAACCCTGGAAAGACTATGTTACTATTGGTGATATGAATGAATCACGGTGGCGTGGTGATTGTCATGCTAAGAAATTTAAAGCAGAGCCTCCGGAATGTGACACCCCCAGATATTGCTGCACCCCCAAACATCACGATCACGCTCATACCCCAACCTCAAGGCCCAAAATAACTGCCCCCAACATCCAACTGTGTCCCCAAATGTTGTGAGCACGCTACCAGATATTGTGGGCGAACCCCCTCCCCAAAAACCAAGGACATGCTGCATTGACTGAATTTGGAGACCACCCCAGAATGAGGGAGACTCCGGACAATCTGGGAGAGGTGGGATACCTGTACTATATAAAGTAGAAATCTTGTTTATATGTATGTATATATATGATGTATGTATGTGCTCAAGCCACGCTGCTGAATGCTTCCACATAACAGAGACGCCCTCTGAAGGGCAATGCCCTCTGTCCAGTGGAACAAAAAAAATCCAGCCTATCACTTGCAGAGTGTGATTCCCAATTCAGTAACTCAGATGAAGGGTCTGGGCTCTGTGTGCTGCCCAGCTTCAACAACACAGACACAGAGTCCACTTCAGTGACACAACACAGCATATGTACGGCTACACAACTCAGAGAGCTGCACACACAGAACAACAGCTTCTAGAACAGAGGGAACCAGACCTTTCCCTTAGGTTTGTAACACATTATAATTTTCTCCTGGAAGGTTTTAAATATAAACCCTGGAAGACTATGTACTATTGGTGATATGAATGACATTTATTACAATATAAACCCTGGAAGAACTATGTTACTATTGGTGATATGAATGACATTTATATACAAATATAAACCCTGGAAAGACTATGACTATTGGTGATATGAATGACATTTATATACAAATATAAACCCTGGAAAGACTATGTTACTATTGGTGATATGAATTACATTTATATAAAATATAGACCCTGGAAAGACTATGTTACTGTTGGTGATATGAATGACATTATATACAAATATAAACCCTGGAAAGACTATGTTACTATTGGTGATATGAATGACATTTATATACAAATATACCCTGGAAAGACTATGTTACTATTGGTGATATGAATGACATTTATATACAAATATAAACCCTGGAAAGACTATGTTACTATTGGTGATATGAATGACATTTATATACAAATATAAACCCTGGAAAGACTATGATACTATTGGTGATATGAATGACATTTATATACAAATATAAACCCTGGAAAGACTATGTTACTATTGGTGGTATGAATGACATTTATATACAAATATAAACCCTGGAAAGACTATGTTACTATTGGTGATATGAATTACATTTATATACAAAATATACCTGGAAAGACTATGTTATTGGTGATATGAATGCATTTATATACAAATATAAACCCTGGAAAGACTATGTTACTATTGGTGATATGAATGACATTTATATACAAATATAAACCCTGGAAGAGTATGTTACTATGGTGATATGAATGACATTTATATACAAATATAAACCCTGGAAAGACTATATTACTATTGGTGATATGAATGACATTTATATACTAATATAAACCCTGGGAAGACTATGTTACTATTGGTGATATGAATCACATTTATATACAAATATTAACCTTGCTATTGGTGATTTGACATTTGCGATTATTGTCATGCTAAGAAATTTAAAGCAGAGCCTCCTGGAATGTGACCACACCCCCAGATATTGCTGTCACACCCCCAAACATCACAGTCACGCTCATACCCCAACCCTCAAGGCCACACCCCCAAAAATAACTGCCATGCCCCCAAACATCACAACTGTGTCCCCAAATGTTGTGAGCACGCTACCAGATATTGTGGTCATCCCCCCTCCACAAAAAGAAAAAAAAAAAACACCCCTAAATGGCAAGGTCATGCCCACACTTTGAAACAGCGTGACCAAGCCCCAAAATATTGTAACCACCAAATGTCATGTCCAAGCCTCCTGGACACCACAACATCAGACACACCCCCAGACCGTTCACACCCTAGAATGCCGTGCCCTCATCCACATCGCAGACATGCCCCATCCACCTACTCAAACCAGGACGGTTGGGGGATATGGACTACATGGGAATTACCTGCATTACCTGGACTGAAGCACCAGACACACACTGCCCACATGTCACACACTTCACAGACAGTTATAACTAAAAGAACAAAGACATCATGGCACTTTTAATTCAGACCAGAAAGTAACTTTATTGATTGGGATCTAATAGTCAATATAAAGTGATCCTTGAGCAAGGATAAAGTGTTAAAGTGCAAAATAGTGCACGCTTAATAAAAACACATAGAGCTCAGACAGCGCAACAGAATGAAGCCAGACTTTAACAACACAGACAAAGAGCCGCACGTCACATGATCAGAAATACGGACACCTGTCAGTCACTAAAGTGCTGCGGTATTCAGTTGCAATCAACATGTTTTCCCCACGGCAAATTTCATGTAGCATGTTCACCACAACATTTGTATATTTACACTCCAAGTGGAAAAACTGGTAACGTTGTATATAAGGTTTTGCTATAAACATATGAGCTACACGTCCCTCAAGCAATGTCACCACCTCAACTCATAACTATTAAATACATGACGTACATTACCAGCTGTGCACTTCTTTTCCTGTCCCTTCCATCTAAGCCAAACACACACCTGCATGTAACAAATACTTTACCCACCCAGTGCAACGTCGGGTACAACTGCTAGTATAATATAGATAGAAGCTATGTCTGAGTGATAAAAATGGTTTTGTAATAATAACAATAATATTTGCTCTTTTGTATTGTTTTCTCTTTATATAGAGTATTACAAGGACCTTTTCAGAAGTGATAAAGTTGCATCACAGACTTACTTGTTCAGTGGACAATTTTTGGTATTGAAAGAAAGGTTCTGATCATGTGACCCGGAAAGGGAATTGTTCCCGAAACGTGCGTCCCTTGTATATGTGCCGAGGGGAAGCGCCCCCCCCATGCCGACTTGTAGCCGGAACGGAGAAATTTCTTAGAAGATATACACGTGGTACGGTACTCTACACCAGTGGTCCGATTAGGAGACCCACGAGCCACACGCTTACTTTCTCCAAATGGGGAATAAGGGGGGTGAGATTTATCCATGCACCATCCCTCTAGAGGAGGCCTATCTCACAGCCCTGGTTTTATTGATGTTCTATGTATTTATGTGTATTTCTTGTAGCACTATTATGCACTTTTGTGAATAACATATATATACACTGAACATATACCTGGCTTGGTGTGCTTTTGTATTGGCCATTTTGCTTTCCACGTTTTTTGAGGTTTATGACAGTGCCTTTGGTCCCGAGTATAGTCAGTATATTTACTAGCAGTTTAGCTAGTGCTTATATACATTTCCATAATGCAGACCCAGCATTTCAATATGTCACTGCACACTGTATTAAACTAGAAAGACAGACAGACTTACGTTTTGTTATTATATGGTTTACTCTCACAGATTTCAGGAGAAAGGTAGTATGGTGTTCCCACACATGTACGTGCTAATTCCATGGTGCTGTAAAGGGGATATAGGTTGTTACCATTAAAATGATATAGTACAAACAAATAAACACAAACATGTGAATAAATATTATTTCCCTCATGCAGGTACTGAAATGGTCTATAATGGTAAACAGTACAAAGCTGTAGTTTAATATATGTTTTTGTACAAGTTCACAGAAATAATTTAAGGTTCCTCTTACTTGTTAAGCATTCTTGCAATGCCAAAATCTCCTAGCTTTGCCACTGTCCCATTATTGGAAAGGAAAATGTTCTGCAAACAAACAGAAGTTTATTAATGGTCCTTCCTGCACAAACAACTTGTATTACCCAGCATGCACTGTTGCAGTCTGTACCTGTGCCTTGATATCTCTGTGAAGGACTTTCCGATCATGTATATGTTTCAGGCCCAAAGATATTTGCACAAACCAGCTCAGAATCTACAATATAATACTCCAAATCGTCAGACACTTATGTTTAGTATTTATTGGCAAAACTTTATTGTTATTAAAATTTTAAAAGTGATCTGGAGTTATATTACTTCATGTTGCCCCAAAACATTATATGATGAAGTTGTTTCTTCAAAAAAATAAAGTGTGTAATTGTGATAGGTGTTATGTACATCGGAAGTAACTTTTCCCCCTTTTATTGGAAATCACCAATAAAACTCAGTTTTATATTATATCATACATAATAATAGGTCAATTCCAGTACCTGATCCTCATCAAAGAGTACTCCTCTCTGTTTGTTTATCTTCTTCATCAGATCCCCACCGTCACAGTATTCCATAACAATACACAGCTTATTCCTTTCTGGAAAGAAGATACATTGCTTTATTCTCCACTCAAATTCCTAATCACAATAGGCTGTTTAAATGGTAAATGTGCCCATATACTGGGCCGATATTACAATCAATCCGACATGCGAGTAGACATTTCCATTGATTGGCCCAAAAATTGTAAGTTTTCCTGATTTTATAATGAGATATTGGATCGTAAAAATGTTAGTAATTCCGATCAGGAAAGTTGTATTTTTAATTTGATTGGTTAAATGATCGTGGTTCTTTCTGAAGTTCAGATAAAATGTAATATAACCTCACAATAGACTACATTTTTTAAGGCCTGGTAAACACCAACAGATTTTCTGCCCTATATTCCTAGTGATAGATCTACCCATCTATAGGTGTGCAGGGTGATATTTTAGCATTCAGCATATCATCAGGACAGTTATCATTCAACTAGTCCCAATTTAGATTGTTCACCAAACTATGCAGAGCTTTGGAAACTTCAAATGATGTGCAATTGCTGCAAGCAGACCTAGATAGATTATCAAAATGCGCGGCAGAATGGCAGATGAGATTCAATGTTGATAAATGTAAGGTGATGCATTTGGGATTTAATAATCCCTGTGCCACCTACACCATAGATAACTCTGTGTTAAGTGAATCTGTAATGGAAAAAGTTTTGGGGGTTCTGATAGATAACAGACTTAGCTATAGCAAACAATGCCAGGTAGCAACGGCTAGAGCTAGCAAGATATTGTCTTGTATAAAGAGGGGAATGGAATCAAGAGAGAAAAATATTATTCTCCCTCTTTACAAGGCACTGGTAAGGCCTCATTTGGAATATGCAGTGCAGTTTTGGAATCCCATATACAAAAGGGACATCTTGGAAATTGAAGCAGTTCAGAGAAGGGCAACTAAAATAATAAAGGGAATGGAGGGGCTTAAATATTCAGGCAGATTAGACAAGTAAGGGCTGTTGACATTAGGAAGCGACATTTGTGTGGTGATATGATGACTTTATACAAATATATTAATGGGCCATACAATGAACTCTCTGGTGCATTGTTAACGATAGGTCATATCAGAGGACTCGTGGATATCCTTTAAGATTAGACAAAAAGTTTCATCTTTAGGGTAGGAAAGGTTTCTTTACAGTGATAATAGAGAAACTGTGGAACCGTCTTCCAGCAAATGTGGTAATGGCAAGTTCACTGAATTGCTTTAAATGTGGGCTAGATAAGTTTCTAAAACTAAATAATATTGAGAATTACTGGTATTCTGTATTTCTGGTTGATCCAGGGATACTTTCCGAATGCCATTTATAGTCAGGAAGGAATTTCCCCCCCCCCCCCCCCCCTTTTCACCATTTTTTTTTTTTGCCTTCCTCTGGATCAATTGTTAGGTTAGGGTTAAAAAGGAGGTGAAAAGGTTGGACTTGATGGACGTATGTCTTTATTCCACATCAATTATTTTGTTACTATTGTAATTTGCTTAAATAATATACACAAATATGAGAGCACTGCTGCTAATTCATGTGGGTGAAATCTGTAGCAAATCAAAAAAAGCAAAACAAACCTTCAATGGAAGCAAAGAATCTCACTATGTTTGGATGTTTCATCTTGGCCAATAGAACAACTTCCTTCTGAGATGCTTCTTTTTCTTTCATTGGCATCTAAAGCAGAAACAGGTTAATAAATAGGAATAATTTAGCAGCAAACAATAGTATACAAAATATTGTGGTTGTCGAATAATTAAATATTTATTATTTCTAAACAAAAATGATGATAATGATGAATTATGTTTATTCATGTTGGAGCATTAGATTTTTTTACTGCTTCAACAAGGTGGAGAAAGAATTAGAGATGGCCTACATGGTCCTATATTTCTGCCCTGCAGACTGTTGTTTTGGTCTATTGGGCAGAAATATTGCCCAGAATTCCTGACCCAACCTAAAGCTCCTAATTCAGCCTTAAGATGCGAGTGATCGGATCTGTCAGTTAAATCTGTTGTATTCAATTAGATCAACTGGACTTGAAATGTAGTTCTTGAAGACGTTTCGCTAGTCATCCGACTGGCTTTCTCAATTCAGAATGACTTGTACAAGAATCTGTGGCAATTATGTACCCTGGAAAATCCCAATTAGCATATCACAGCCAGGTGTTAAGGGTGTGATTGGATAGTGGCTAAGAGGTGTTACTCCCAGAGTAAGGTGTTAAAACAGCATTGTACATGGCAGACAGTTGGTCGACCCCCCCACCTCTATTTAGGCTTGGTTTCTTTATTTCCACATAAATGGCCTCCTTAAACCTCTCTTGAACCAGTCACGTTCCTTCGCCATATATATTAACATTACAATCTTCAAGGTATGTCCTTTATCCTTAAGATGCAGATACACGGCTGAGTCCTGACCCGAGGAATTGCTCTTCTGTGCTGGGCCATACGTTATGCAGTTGCTGTTTGGTCTCCCCCACATACAATTCAGAGCATTCTTCACTGCACTGCATATATGATGTCGCTTTTCTTGTGTTTAGGTATTGGGTCTTTCGGATGTACCAATTGCTGCCTCAGTGTGTTGTTTGGTTTAAAGCAGACAGGAATACGATGTTTTTTGAAAATTCTTCTTAATTTCTTTCTCGGAGACCCCTGCTACATATGGGATGACCATGTTCTTCCTCCTGTCTTGCTTTTCCCCTTCACTGTTGATATTTGTGTTCTTTTCTTTCCTTCTACTTCTTTTGACAAAGGCCCAGTCTGGATATCCACAAGTTTTAAGGGCTCCTCTGAGATGTTTAATTTCTTTAGCCTTCGCCTCTGTGCTAGTGGGGATGTTCTCGGCTCTGTGTTGCAGGGTTCTGATGACACCCAGCTTGTGATCTAAAGGGTGGTGGGAGTCAAACATCAAATACTGATCTGTGTGTGTTGGTTTTCTGTAAACCTCTACTTAGTTTACCATTTTCCTTAACTTCTACCAAGCAGTCCAAGAAAGCCAGTTTGTTGTTTTGTACCTCTTCCCTGTGAATTTAATGTTTTGGTCTACCGCATTAATGTGTTCTGTGAAAGCTTGTACTTCCTTCTGGTGGATTTTAACCCAGGTGTCATCAACATATCTGAACCAGTGGCTGGGTGCTATGCCCTTAAAGGTATTAAGCGCCTGTGTTTCTACCTCCTCCATGTAAAGGTTGGCCACAATAGGTGAAACTGGAGATCCCATAGCACATCCATGTTTTTGCTTATAGAACTTATCCCTGTATTTGAAATAGGTGGTATTCAGGCACAAGTCCAACAAGGAACACACCTGTTCTGGGTTGAGATCAGTTCTGCTGGTAAGAGTGCTGTCTTGGCCCAGCCGTTTTCTCACCATGTCAACACCAACTGTCTGCCATGTACAATGCTGTTTTAACACCTTACTCTGGGCGTTCCCCCCCCCCCTAAACAAATGAACACCCACCTCTTAGCCACTATCCAATCACACCCTTAACACCTGGCTGTGATATGCTAATTGGGATTTTCCAGGGTACATAATTGCCACAGATTCTTGTACAAGTCATTCTGAATTGAGAAAGCCAGTCGGATGACTAGCGAAACGTCTTCAAGAACTACATTTCAAGTCCAGTTGATCTAATTGAATACAACAGATATACCATGACCTGGATGAATGAGAACCTTCACAAGCATCTGTCAGTTAATTTTGTATGATTCTGTGGTCATCAATGGAAGGCAAGACCAATCTGGCTGAAATAACAATCCTTTGGTTTTGTAGGAAATAATGGGCTTTAGTTAGCCTGTGTGTATTAGAAATTATCAATATTGTATCCTGAAATAGAATTTATTGCAGTGTATGGTATAGATCAATTTAGTTAGCCAATAAATGGTATTATTTTATATCCAAGATGTCTCTAGTTACATCAATGGCTAACACGGTACAATTCTCTATTACTAAGTGTATGGTATGAAAAGAGTTTAGTGTTATCACAAATATTATCCAGTTTAGTACTAAATGAATGGCCTCCATGTCCATTGACAGTGACATATTAACAGTTTCAGAGGTTCGATAGGTGTCAGAAGGATAGCGGAGAAATAAATATTCTCAGGTTAAGTATGTTCTCATTCATCCAGGTCATGGTATATCTGTTGTATTCAATTAGATCAACTGGACTTGAAGTTTAGTTCTTGAAGACGTTTCGCTAGTCATCCGACTGGCTTTCTCAATTCAGAATGACTTTACAGAATCTTGGCATTATGTACCCTGGAAATCCCAATTAGCATATCACAGCCAGTGTTAAGGGCGTGATTGGATAGTGGCTAAGAGGTGTTATAGGAACGCCCAGAGTAAGGTGTCAAAACAGCATTGTACATGGCAGACAGTTGGTGTCGAACCCCCCCACCTCTATTTAGGCTTGGTTTCTTTATTTTCACATAAATGGCCTCCTTGACACCTCTCTTGAACCAGTCACGTTCCTTTGCCAATATGTTAACATTACAATCTTCAAAGGTGTGTCCTTTATCCTTAAGATGCAGGATGCAGGTACACGGCTGAGTCCTGACCCAAGGAATTGGCTCTTCTGTGCTTGGCCATACGTTGATGCAGTTGCTGTTTGGTCTCCCCCACATACAAATCAGAGCATTCTTCACAGCACTGCACTGCGTATATGATGTCGCTTTTCTTGTGTTTCGGTATTGGGTCTTTCGGATGTACCAATTGCTGCCTCAGTGTGTTGTTCGGTTTAAAGCAGACAGGGATACGGTGTTTTTTGAAAATTCTTCTTAATTTCTCTGGGATGACCATGTTTTCTCCTGTCTTGCTTTTCCCTTTCACTGTTGGTATTCGTGTTCTTTTCTTTCCTTCTACTTCTTTTGACAAAGGCCCAGTCTGGATATCCTCAAGTTTTAAGGGCTCCTCTGAGATGTTTCATTTCTTTAGCCTTCGCCTCTGTGCTAGTGGGGATGTTCTCAGCTCTGTGTTGCAGGGTTCTAATGACACCCAGCTTTTGATCTAAAGGGTGGTGGGAGTCAAACATCAAATACTGATCTGTGTGTGTTGGTTTTCTGTAAACCTCTACTTTCAGTTTACCATTTTCCTTAAGTTCTACCAAGCAGTCCAAGAAAGCCAGTTTGTTGTTTTGACACCTTACTCTGGGCGTCCCTATAACACCTCTTAGCCACTATGCTATCATGCCCTTAACACTTGGCTGTGATATGCTAATTGGGATTTTCCAGGGTACATAATTGCCACAGATTCTTGTCATTCTGAATTGAGAAAGCCAGTCGGATGACTAGCGAAACGTCTTCAAGAACTAAATTTCAAGTCCAGTTGATGTAATTGAATACAACAGATATTCTCAGGTTAAGTTTATGGATGCTCTCAACAGATTTACAGAAATACTAATAATGTGGGCATAATGGATGAATATCTATAAATAGCAAAATCCCTGATAATAAAATGAATGTACGCCCACAGGGGTGCTCCCTCAAGTATGAAAAACTCGGGGGCTGCTGGGATATCTCCCCCAATACATGCAATAATTAACTTATAGAAAACAGTTTTTCAGACCCTAGTGTTACATTATGATCCTAACAACCAAAATGGCAGATCTGCGTGGCAGAGGTGTAACTTCTGATGAGAGACGAATAGAAGACCAACATTTGTTTATCACATACTATTGTTTATTCAATATTTCATACTATTGTTTGTTCAAGTATTCATTTGTTAAGAATATACAGTATATTGTACAATTCCTTAAGGTAAATATACACAATATAATAAAATGGATACACAGTTTGATATTTGTACAACTGTTAGGTAATGTATTGCCTTTATTATTAATAAAAAGTGGCAAAATCTGTTTAATCAATCCTTGTAAATGGTTTCTTAGTATAGTATAGTATTTGAGGTTGAATAAAGAGGTAAATCTTTCCAATCCAACCTACTCAACATGTCTAACTGTTGATCCAGAGAAAGGGAAAAAAAAAAAAAAACAATTATGAAGGGGGAAAAAAACTCCAAGTGGAAATCGGAAATATCCCTGGATCAACTATACCTTAATGTATCAATACCAGTAACCTGCAACATTCTTTATTTTTAGAAACACATTCAGCTTTTTTTTTTTTTTAAATATCCAATTAACCTTTCACCACCATGTCCAATGGAAGACAGTTCCATATTTTTACCATATTTACAGTGAAAAATCTCTTCCAAACTTAAAAACAAAACTTAAGTTATGGTTTTAACTTTGAATAAAGGACAGAAATAGACTTACCCACCTTGGTTCCGTCGGCCTGTGCCTCTACTGCTACTTTCGGAAATGGAAGAGCAGTAGGGGGTGGCACCGGCAGCAGCATCTGTGATTGGCTGAAGGTCAGCCAATCACAGACGCGTCTGCCAGCTATCAAGAGAGGCGAGGGAACAAGGTTTTTGTCTTAAAGATGCATGCAGCGTGGAGGGATCTGAAGGGTGGGGCATGCCAATGCCCTCAGGGATGACAAGGAAATAGCAAGCACCGGATTACACACAGACAGCTCCTACTCTTGACTTATTTAGATTTTCAGCCGGTCGTGCAGGACAACAAGAGTCGACAACAAGAGTCTGGGAAGAAATTTAAGGATTTTTAACACCATGTAGTAGGGCAATTTTTAGTTTTGGGGGTGGACGTGCCCTTTAAAGTGTAACTGGTCTTAAATTCTTCTAGATAAAATTTGTGAGAAATTATTGCTGGAAAGGTTCAGCAATATTACTTCCTGCTTGAATACTTCCTGTTTTCAGCTATGTGACCAGCTTGTAGTCATGTGACCAACCTCTGCCTGCATTAATAGGCTTCCCTTCTCAACTGTCAAGTTTCCTCCCAGGAACTTCCTGATTTCCCCAGCATTAAAGGACAATTATACTCACCTTCCCTCCGCTCCTCTTCCTTAGTCAGTACTTTCTATCCAGATTGAGGACCTGATCCGCTAGGTCCTCACCCCTAGGTTTGCTTAACTTGCGGCATATAGTTACTTACACGCTGCTTCGGGGAGCCCCGCCCCCTCCTGCCCATCGGTGACGAGGCCAATCGTAAGACACCCTCTGCAACGAGTGTGCCCTCCTATTGGCCTCGTCGCGCATGGAGAGGAGAGGGCAGAGCCTACCTGAGCAGCGAATGCGGCCATGTCCGACCGACCGTTTGTCCGAAACGGACGATCGGACATGGTGGAAAACCTGGTCCGATCGTGCGGTCCTCTACGGACCGCACAATCACTCGTGGTAACTGTCGGACGTGGCTGCTTTTGCAGGGACCGACAGTCCTTCCTCCTGGCCGACCAGTCGAAAGAATCGACCGGTCGGTCAGGAGGAAAAATCGCTAGGTGTGTACCTAGCTTAACACTTAATGTAGTTGTAAATTAGCCTAATTGGAGTGCTTCCACAATCCTTGTATTGTAAGCCCTTTAAGAGATGTCTGCATGTCCTCTTACATGGGTGTCCTCTGACATGCTCTATTGGTGAACAATGCCCCAGATTGTTTATTATATGGCCCATTAATGTATTATACACAGTGCCTTTTCTCTATTCTACATAATTGTAACTTATCCTTATACAATCTGTCTTCACATTCAGGCTCCCCCAGTCCTCTTATTCATTTAGTTGTCTTCTCTAAAGCCTTTCCATTTCCAAGACACAGGATTCCAAATCTGCACCACATATTCCAAATGAGGCCTTACCAATGCTTTGTAAAGAAGGAGAATAATATTTTTTTCTCCTTTGAATCCATTCCTCTCTTTATACAAGACAATACGATGCTGGCTATAGCAGTTTCTCCCTGGCACTTCTTGCTACATTTACGTTTTTTTAATCGACCAAAACTCCAACAGGCTAATTTACCGAGCAGCTCTGAGGGTACGCATCACTCCTCTCAGTTCTTAACGTTGCACTAACTGATTTACGATTGGTTAGCACGATGTTAAGTCTCGCTTTGGCAAACCAATTTACCAGAGGCTGTGCGGCTCTTTGCGCGTAAGTATTTACTGGCGTTAAATACTTTTTTGTGGGTGAGATTCACCCAAAGTCGCACAGCTTCTGGTAAATTCGCACAGCCGTGACTACAGGAGTGCGAATTTTCCAGAGGCTGTGCGACTACGGGAGGCACAGAGTCACAGCTGCGACTACAGGAGATTTGCCCAAAGAGCTTGCACCTCAGGTGAATCTTTTCTGTTATTGTATACATAGTGAGTGTAAACTTTGTGTTCAGCGGGCAGCAGCTTAAAGGGGTTAACTGATATGTTACACAAGACAAAAAGGACAATAAGAATATTTGCTGCTGTGTGGCCATTGTCACAATGCATTTTAGGGTTTAGTAGCAGTAAAGCCTTATATGCAAGTGCGATTGCAGGGGCTGACCCACGCCGCACAATGTGTATCTAGTGTATGGCACTTTTTCGGCTGAAATGACCGTTCGGTTGAAGACCTGCTTTGTTCCGGCCAACAAAGTGCTGATTATTGTCTGAATGGCTGTGCATACACACCATGCATTGTGGTAGATATGTAAATAGATAGAATGTAAATGAATGATAATTGAGATATGAAATATTATTTGGGCCCCTAAACTTGTCCTGGTGGGCCCCTGGTCTCAGATTTCATGGTGGGCCTCAACTGTCCAGTCCGACACTGCAGACAGACACCCCTCGAGTACATAAAACTGTACATAACCAAAACCCAGCAGAAAGTTGGGGATTCTGGGCACCTGTAACCCCACCCCTCCTAAAATTGCCCATGAAACTTATGTTAGACTGGGTGCATATGGGAAGGGGGGACTTTTGTATTGACCACTCGTTACTAGTGAGTGCTTGGCTGGGACAAATGACTGCAATAGTGGTCCCATAGGGAGCCGCATGATCGCCCATAATTTACCAGCAGTCCCAAGCTTGGTTGTGGCTGCCCCACACACACCATGAGATAAGGGAGGGTGGGTGGATGACTTTTAGGCTCATTTACCCAGAGCCGCTATTGCTCTGGGTAAATGCACCTTCCGCGATTCAATATCGCGATTGCAAATGTGGGTAAATCCCGGAAAGGGATTTACTCACTGCGGGATTTTAACACCAGCTATTTGCTGGCATTAAAATCCTGCGCTAAATCTAGCGCAAACACGATATTGAATCGCGGTTGTCGGATGTGCGGGTGATTTTTGCGTAACCCGGCGCTAATACGGAGTTAAAGTCACACTAACCAGCAGCAAACCGGTTAGCGCGACTTTAACTCCATTTATTTGCCGGTGAGTCTAGGTAAATGAGCCTGTTTATTTTGAGGCACAAAAGCCCATTGAAAATGCCACAGGCATTTTACAGCAATTACTGTAATAGACAATGGGTGAGAGGGAGTGACATGGAGATTACAGATCTCACTCACTAGCTGCCCTGGTCCATTGTGAGAATGAAGTTAAAGGACAACTAAAGCCACAGAACAACACTGAACCAGATGGCAGAACACCTTAATATAAAACCAATAATCTGTGTCTCACCTCTCATTTTGATATGGGTGCTAGGATATTTACCTAAATAACATATGGTTTGTGCTTTACTTCACAGCATTCTAGTATCATACAGTTTGGTCAATGACCATTATGTTCTGCTCATGCTCAGTCCTTAGCTATGGCAGAAACTTGTTACAGTTGGTCACACCCATTAGTAATCTGTAGCCAATCCTTTTACAGGACAGATAAAGCAAGGAAGCATGTGACTGAGGTCAGGAGGTGTGGTCTGACACTGCACATACACACAGATACCTCATCCAGTTCTTAACAGGTTTACATTTACTTTAATACATTTTACTGAAGTGGGATTTTATAGCTTATTGGTGTTTTTAGGGAAGTTGTTTTCAGATTCTGGAATATAAAAATTGGGTTTAGTTCTCCTTTAAAGTTTTTTACCTTTGACAGGTTGACTTCCTTGATTACACACTGAGTGTTGTCAGCTTTCCCCCTTGCCAGGAAAGCTTTTCCAAATGCTCCTTCCCCAATCATCCTAACAATCTCATATCTGTCCATTGTGTCCTCCGAATCCTAAAAACGTTAGAATTGTCACACATTAGCATTCTGCATTCCTTGTGTAGCACCATGTGAGAACTCAGTGTAATGTGATCCCTGCAGGACATGTTATCAAGCTCTTAGATTGCCAGCTAGACCATGACTATGGAGGATGGTCTGTAGCTTTATAAATGATATAACAGCCTGTGTTACCCATCAAGCTCTGTAACAGAACCCAATGCAAAACCGCTACATTAAATCTACAAGGTGTATAAACCAGTTGATCGCACATCCTTTCGGCAGGGGAGGGGGCGTGCCAGGGGCTCGGACCCTTGCAGTTACGTCACCCTCAAAGTTGTTGCGGGGAATTGTGGGAATTGTAGTTCCAATCCCTGTTTATGCAATGTGCGCCTCCCCTGGTTACTATAGATACGGACCCAAACATTTTATACAACCCCCGGTATTTCCTTGGCAATGTCCTTTCCCAGCCCCCAATCTCGCTATGGGTATTATCATTATAAGGACTAGGACTCCCCATGTGGAACCCTCTGTCAGTACTCACACAGATTCCCCACCGTGCAGACACTCTCTCTCTCTCCTGCTCCGGCAATCTATTCTGCGGACGGCGTGTGAAGTTCCTTGGGCACGAGCACAAGCCCATTGCATCACGGGACATGTAGTCTTACAGGTGTTCTGTTTCCTTCCACTCTCCTCCCTCTAGCTGCCTAGTCATGTATTATATCCATATAATAACACACCCAGGGATCAGCAGCAATTCTCCTGCATTCATTGGTTGCCCAGGAGGTCCATAGACACATTGACACTGTTAATACTGATTGGAATTGGTGCATGTATGGGCACCTAGTAAATGATCCTAGATCAGCATCTGCTGGGTCCTACATATAATAATACTGTATATATAATAGCTGAGTACACACATGCCACACCATACAAACATGGTAGAGAGGATCAACGAACAGCCCCCGACTGAAAGCATACACACGGATGATCTTTCCCCGAAACGCCGTTCGTCATGTGTAGCGCTCAGCCATTGGGGGTCATTGCTCACTCACAAATTGAGCGTTTTCATGTTTGTCAGGTTTAGCTCCAGTCCAGAATGTCCCACGTTATTGCTGCCACCAGCGCTGCCATAGAACCCCCACAAATACCTCAACCCCAACTCCAGCAATTACAAGAATCCACAGAATGGCAGGTCCAGCTCTGCATCTTATATTTATCACGTGAAGAAACCTGAATGGAAAAACTACTTTTAGGGCACGGCCACACTGCAACGCAAACACAATCGCATGCGATTTCATGTGCAATTTTTTTGCGTTTGTGCTTTCTTCAATAAGTATAGGAAAACGCATGCAATTGCGATTAAAAATGCAGAACGCAAAACACAATCGCAACGCACCTAAAAACGTGCGTTTTTTTTGCGTTGCCGCGTTTTCAATGATTTTTTAAAAACGCAATCGCAAAAAAAAACAACGCAGGAAGCAGTGTGGTCTAGCCCTTAATGCTTCTAATTAACTACTTTCCAAGAAGTGACCTTCCCCTGGGACACATGGTACAGATACCGTAGCCTGTAAACAAACCAAGGATCAGATTTGTGAATTCGAGCTTCATAAAACCTATTTACTAATAAATGTCTCAGACATGTTTTTTTTACAAAGATTTTTTTCTTGACAGAAAACATATTTTTTGCATTTTTAATTAAAAATGCAATACCCCAACATAGCTTGATTAATAGATAGCCATGGGCTAGCAATGCATAACCTCAACTTTGACCCTTTTACAGAAACAACATGCTGCAGGGAGAGAATTAAATAATCCTGATCTCAGCCCAGCTCTGTTCATCAAATATCACAGTTACTCTGCTGCTTTGGCCTAAGATGAATTTCAGGCAACTGCACCCTTCACATTGTAACCAGTCTGTGCAGCTGTTGTTACTGTCATAGAGATAGTCATTTGCATAGAAATCTGTAGTGCGCTTGTGGCATTAAGCTGTATTTATCACTATGCTATTAATGTTTCCACCGATGTAGACTGTTCTACATTTTATGTGAAATATAACATCATGCTAGAACTAAACTATGGCTTCCCAGGAATATAAAACACAACAGAAAACATAAAGGTATCATACAGTATTGTATTCAATATAGACTATAAATAAAGAGTGTACAAAATTTAGCATTTTTGCTAATGCTTGCTTATGAAGCTTTAAAATTTGTTCCAGTGTAGCTACTTATACTCAGAGCATTTCATCTTTGTTAGAAAAGGTAAGGGCAGTCTAAACGTACTTTAATTGGTACTTCAGGATACTGGGTCATTTTTAAAGGGCATGTCCACCCCCAAAACTATAATCCCCCCAACTACTGGCCCCACCATGTAGTGTAGTTTAATCCTTACCTCACATCCCAACTCCATCTGTTTCTCCTGTAGTCCCCCCCCAAAGTTCCAAAAACTGCCCACCAGGAGGCTAGCAGAGTCCATATAGGACTCTGCCTCCTACCTGGCCTCCCGGAGATCCCTGCCATGCGTGCTGCAGCCCTTCTCCCCCCTCCCTCCCCTCCCCTCCCCTCCCTCCCATTCTACTATCCCTCCCCTAGCGAAAAACCCCTAAATATTCTGCTCCCCCATGTCCCCCAGCCCCAACCGCATGTTTAGTTTTTTTAAAAAGCCCCCCAAACTCTTACTTACCTCCCCTCGATCCTCCGCCGCACTGCCGGCCCTCTGCTTGCGAGAATGCAAGCAGAGGGGCGGGACCGGCAGTCGCGTCTGTGATTGGCTGAGCGGCAGCCAATCACGGACGCGGCTGCCGGTCATTCAGTGCAGCGGAGGAAAGCGGAGAGGTAAGTAAGAGTTTGGGGAGCTTTTTAAAAAAACTAAACATGCGGTTGGGGCTGGGGGACATGGGGGAGCATGATATAAAATTTTTATTTTAGGGGTGGACATAGCCTTTAAGGTTCCTCCTAGTTGGTGCTCTGGTTTTGCAATAGCTTGTGGAATGCTGTAAAAGTCTTTTTAAAGATATAGCTTTACTAAGAGCTTCCATGGAAACATGGTTAATTACCCAGAAATCTTTGTTCCTTATTTGCATATTGCTGAAAAGGGAGTTTCGAAGCCTGTATTCTCTCCCTACCCTATTTAATTTATTAGTGACATCCTATAGATCAGGTTCACTGTAAATGCACACCATTATGTTTTTTGATTAAGCAAGAGGCCACACTACAGCACTTACGAGCGCACCCAAGCTTATGCAATAACGTACTTGAATGCGCACACGTTTCTGCCGCTCGTGCCCTTTGCCGTTTACTGCAATCGTGCAATGTTGCACTATTGGAGCGCATGCAATTGCACAAAAAATGCAAATCGCATGCGCAGCACACTAGTGTGGCCTAGCCCTAAGAGTTTATTACAAACAAATAAGCTGAAAAATACACCCGCAACAATCCTCAAGTTCAACCTAAGTTAGGGGAAGGATCCCCAGCTATGTCTTTCATTCCCTTCTTTAATTAAAGAAAAATGAGACCGGAGTGAACAGAAAAAACTTACCCACAATCACACTCCCCCATCGCTTCCTCGTACAGGTCCTGAATACAGCTGCGCTCATACATAAATTGTAAGGGAACGTGGATGATGTCAGGACCTGTCAAAACTCCTTTACCTCCTGTTCTTCAATTAAATGAAAAAAAGGTAAGTGAGATTTTTGAGTGGCTTAAAAAGCTGCACAAAGCTCTATTTCAGCATGTGCTGTGAGTACCTGCGCCTGGGACACAGGCAGTCAAGACAGGTAATCAACACTGATTAGGTTTGTGACACAGCTGTATCCAATTAAGCTCTATTAATTGAGTGTCAGCATGTGCTGTGAGTACCTACTCCTGGGACACAGGCAATAAGCTCTGATTAGGTCTGCTTACAGGTGAATCTAATCAAGAGGCAGCTAATTAGCACTGATTGGTCCGCTCACAGCTGATGCAACCAAGAAGCAGCTAATTAGCACTGATTGGGTCTGCTCACATCTGATGCAATCAAGAGGCAGGTGGCTCAAAAGCCATGGAAAGAGATACAGTCACAAAAATAAGAAGAATAAAAGAGAAGAAACAGAAAGAATTTTTTTTTAGCTCTTTCAAGCCAAATTAAATATACAGTAGTGCGCAGCTTGGTTATAAAATTGTCTGGGAGCAATCAGTTGTGTCTGAATGTCCTGGCTGACCAAAATATTTAGCCCAGTGGTCAATCAGTTTAAGCTTTTTAATACATTTCAGATAAAAATGGCTTGTGCTGTCATTCTTTGTGGTGTATCCAGTTTAGTTAAGACTTCGTCTAATGACTGAGGTGACATATCATCTCCCAGCAGCCCTGCCTGGTCCAGCAAGTAATTGCTGTGTGATGATCATTGTTAATGTATCTCCATAGATACAGTACACGTTATGGGTCAAACTAAAGCCAGTTTTATAGACAAAATGAAGTTTACCTGTAAATGTAGGTCTGGTGCAGTTTAAGGCCTTCTCAGCATACCACAAAGCTGCTGCATTTTTAGAAACAATTTTTTTAAGTAATTAAAGTGCATGTAGAATTCTATATTTAAATGTCGGACTGGACCTTTGGTGCCAACTAAGATATCCTGGATCTGGGTCTTACCATCCCTTATGTCTCACTAAGGCAGGGTGTTATTTGCCTAGCATACCGTTACGGCCATGCCTTTCTAATAAAGCACAGCTTAATAAATAAACAGGTATAAACATCCTTCCTCACATGGGTTACAATAAAATATATAAGTCCAATCCCCTTCCAACCCTTGGGTACTCACATCGGGTCTGGAAGACGTATAGGGAAACATCAGGGATATGTGCAGCCAGTAGGGCTCCATTGTTAACCCTATCAGCAAGAGGAGTAATTTAAGATTTTTAGTGTTAAGGCTCATACACACGTGTGATTGTGGCTGCCGACCTGCAAAGCACGATGTGTATGCACAGCCGTTTCGGCTAACAATCCTGGCGTGTATGGGCACTTTGTCATCCGAAAAGGCTGTTCAGTTGGGGCTCGTTGATAATCCGCCCAGCAGATCGGAGAATGAGCCCCGTTTCAACAACAAAGCTCCCATACACTCCACGATTGTCAGCCAAAACGTTTGTGCATACACATTGTGTTGTGGGTTGGCCGCCGCGATTGCACTTGTATATGCACCTTTACAGCACATTCACTGTGTACAGTGTATATATTTAAGACTTAGCAGGCTCCTGAAGTGTAAGAATTTCACCAAGTGTCCCATACAGGTATAAGGGTCCCAGTCTAGCAGTTTCTACTGACAGATAAATCCAAAATCCTGAACCTAAATACGCAGATCTTTGTCCTCTATTCCCATTGATTGCAGATGCTGATGTTGTCAGGTTGTTTGTCTGGAAAATGTTCCATTCACCACAGATTCCTGGTTGCTATGGGTCTCCAAACAAGGGAAATCATTGCCCATATAATTAACTAGCCTCATATGTGTTTATCTGCAGACAGTTTTACAAAATGTGGCCACGTTGGCTGTTCGTCAGACACTTTCTTATTTGTTCCATTGGTATTATACATTTATAATCTTTTTCAGCTCTGATATCCAACTGGGGTCAACGTCTTCTTCTTCAAAGTCCCTGCAGGAGAGAAAAAATAAATAATATTAATCACAAATAAGGGGATTGCTGTAAGTGCGTGGATCCTTATTGGACAGGAGACCAAATAATTCAATCAGTTCAGTGTAGATTACATAGGTCCAAATCAAAGATTTTCTTACGTGTCCTCATCATCAGATCTGGATTGAAATCTCTCCGGATCCAATACAATGTCACTGTCTACACCGTCTGTAGCATCAGGTCCTTGGGCATTAGGATTCAGGGGTCCCCTAAGGTAATCTCCAGGACTGCCTGATAGGAAAATGTAAACAATACTTATTAGACCTTTTCTAGACCAGAGTTGCTGCACAACCAACAAAACACATCAAGCCACTTACTTTGTCTGTATATGGTGTAGGTTTCAAAGGCCAAGTTCAAATCAGCATTCTGCAGAATATGAATTATAGTCTCTGGGGGTTCTTTTACCCATTTCTTTCTCTGATTATTCATATCATATATTCTGACCTGCCCACCTGTAAGCAGAAGTAAGATGGCAGGATAGTAAGAGGGCCAGTCATACTATTATAGCATAGTAAGGATAAGAGGACTATTGCAAAAACAAACTAAATATTTAAACGCATGTGTATGTTACACTATACAGACAGTCATTGGATTGATTGGAGCAGATAGATGGGGACTAGACCAGTAGCTGCAGAGATCACATTTAATTTAATCCACAATCTAAACTATTTGAACATTTTGAAACTCATTCTCTAGTTTACTTACTCCACAGCATCATCTCTAATGTGGGTCACTGAAATGTTTCTCCTACCTCCTGTCATACAGTAGATCAGAATTCCACCGTTAGCTTACACATTGATATTTATTTTCTTTCTGTAACCATCTCCTTTTATCATTTAATTTTCAGTGCATATGGTCAGGTTCTTTTACTTATCCCAGTTTAATTTTTCAGCCTCTTATTTCTCTAAAATTTCTTAGGCTCATTATATGTTATATTCAGTTAGATCAACTGGACTTGAAGTTTAGTTCTTGAAGATGTTTCGCTAGTCATCTGACTGGATTTCTCAATTCAGAATGACTTGTACAAGAATCTGTCCAGTTGATCTAACTGAATACAACAGATATACCATGACCTGGATGAATGGGAACCTTCATAAGTCCTAGGCTCATTCTTCATGCAATTGGGTAGAGCAATATATAACCTTGACGGTAAAAGCTTTAAAGGATATTTCCATTTTAGATCATGGGTAAGTTTGCTTCCTTCTTTCCTGGGGTTTGGGGGGTGATTAACATTTGTAAGCTTACTTTATTTTAGGCTGGACATGCCCTTTAAAGTTGTTTAGAGCATGTAGCTCTTTGCTCACTCACCTGTACTGTTTCCAGTGGCTATGCTTGATGTCAGGACAGACGCATTTTCTAGTTTATTAAGAAAACTGCTTGAGGGCACCTTCTCCCACTGTTTCCTTTGTATTTCAGCAGAAATGGGTCCTGTCACTGCAAGGAAGGAGTTAATTCAAATGTTTTGTCTAAAACTGCTAGAAACAAATTGTTGTTGTAGCTTTAATTCATTTTGCTGGCTCCTGATAGTAATATTACAGACTATACTTTCTAACTAGGATTTTACATATACAGTAAGCAAAGAAAAAGAAATGTACCAATGTTATTCTCTGTATATCTAATAGTTATTTTACAACTGTAAATTTAACTGAATGAAACAAAATGCTATAGTCAATCCTTGACAGTATTAATATTGACAGAAAAATTTACATCAGGCAACAAACCCAAACCTTGGAACAAACACTGTGAATCTTTAGTGAGTCCTACAATGTTAGTATAGTACAGTATAGTACAGTACAGTATAGTACAGTACAGTATAGTATAGTACAGTATAGTATAGTACAGTATAGTACAGTACAGTATAGTATAGTACAGTAGACTACAGTTATAGTACAGTATATAGTACCAGTATAGTACAGTAAGTACAGTATAGTACAGACAGTTAGTAGAGTACAGTACAGATAGTACAGTACAGTTATAGTACAGTATAGTGCAGTATCATACAGTATAGTACAGTATCGTACAGTATCGTACAGTATAGTATAGTACAGTATAGTACAGTATAGTACAGTACAGTATAGTATAGTACAGTATAGTACAGTACAGTATAGTATAGTACAGTATAGTATAGTATTTGAGGTTGAATAAAGACAAACGTAATACCCACATTTTCTGCCTAACAGTTGATCCAGAGGAAGGTAAAAAAAAACAAAAAAAAAAAACAGTATGAGGGCACGGCCACACTGCAACGCAAACGCAATCACACACGGAAACGCATGCGATTTCCTGTGCGATTTTGTTGCGTTTGTGCATGCGGTTTTTTCATTAAGTATTGGAAACCGCATGCAATTGCGATTTAAAATGCGGAACGCAAATCACAATCGCATTTTCGGTGCGTTGCTGTGATTCCAATGATTTGGAAAAAAAAACACAGTTGCATGCGAAAACGCAGAAAAATCACAGCAGTGTGGCCTAGCACTGGCCCGCAGCTATGTGCTTCCCTGCCTTTAATAAAGAAAAATGAGACCGGAGTGAACAGAAAAAACACCCACAATCACACTCCCCCATCGCTTCCTCGTACAGGTCCTGAAACAGCTGGCCTCATACATAAATGTAGGGAACGTGGATGATGTCAGGACCTGTCAAAACTCCTTTACCTCCTGTTCTTCAATTAAATGAAAAAAAGGTAAGTGAGATTTTTGAGTGGCTTAAAAAGCTGCACAAAGCTCTATTTCACAGTGTGCGGTGAGTACCTGCGCCTGGGACACAGGCAGTCAAGACAGTAATCAACACTGATGTTTGTGACACAGCTGTATCCAATTAAGCTCTATTAATTGAGTGTCAGCATGTGCTGTGAGTACCTACTCCTGGGACACAGGCAATAAGCTCTGATTAGTCTGCTTACAGGTGAATCTAATCAAAGGCAGCTATTAGCACTGATTGGTCCGCTCACGACTGATGCAACCAAGAACAGCTATAGCACTGATTGGGTCTGCTCACATCTGATGCAATCAAGAGGCAGGTGGCTCAAAAGCCATGGAAAGAGATACTTCACAAAAATAAGAAGAATAAAAGAGAAGAAACAGAAAGAATTTTTTTTTTAGCTCTTTCAAGCCAAATTAATATACAGTAGTGCGCAGCTTGGTTATAAAATTGTCTGGGAGCAATCAGTTGTGTCTGAATGTCCTGGCTGACCAATATTTTAGCCCAGTGGTCAATCAGTTTAAGCTTTTTAATACTTTCAGATAAAAATGGCTTGTGCTGTCATTCTTTGTGGTGTATCCAGTTTAGTTAAGACTTCGTCTAATGACTGAGGTGACATCATCTCCCAGCAGCCCTGCCTGGTCCAGCAAGTAATTGCTGTGTGATGATCATTGTTAATGTATCTCCATAGATACAGTACACGTTATGGGTCAAACTAAAGCCATTTTTATAGACAAAATGAAGTTTACCGGTAAATGTGGTCTGGTGCAGTTTAAGGCCTTCTCACATACCACAAAGCTGCTGCATTTTTAGAAAAACATTTTTTTAAGTAATTAAAGTGCATTAGAATTCTATATTAAATGTCGGACTGGACCTTTGGTGCCAACTAAGATATCCTGGATCTGGGTCTTACCATCCCTTATGTCTCACTAAGGCAGGGTGTTATTTCTGCATAATACCGTTACGGCCATGCCTTTCTAATAAAGCACAGCTTAATAAATAACAGTATAAACATCCTTCCTCACATGGGTTACAATAAAATATTAAGTCCAATCCCCTTCCAACCCTTGGGTACTCCACATCGGGTCTGGAAGACGTTATAGGGAAACATCAGGGATATGTGCAGCCAGTAGGGCTCCATTGTTAACCCTATCAGCAAGAGGAGTAATTTAAGATTTTTAGTGTTAAGGCTCATACACACGTGTGATTGTGGCTGCCGACCTGCAAAGCACGATGTGTATGCACAGCCGTTTCGGCTAACAATCCTGGCGTGTATGGGCACTTTGTCATCCGAAAGGCTGTTCAGTTGGGGCTCGTTGATAATCCGCCCAGCAGATCGGAGAATGAGCCCCGTTTCAACAACAAAGCTCCCATACACTCCACGATTGTCAGCCAAAACGTTTGTGCATACACATTGTGTTGTGGGTTGGCCGCCGCGATTGCACTTGTATATGCACCTTTACAGCACATTCACTGTGTACAGTGTATATATTTAAGACTTAGCAGGCTCCTGAAGTGTAGAATCACCAAGTCCCATACGGTATAAGGTCCCAGTCTAGCAGTTTCTACTGACAGATAAATCCAAAATCCTGAACCTAAATACGCAGATCTTTGTCCTCTATTCCCATTGATTGCAGAGGCTGATGTTGTCGGTTGTTTGTCTGGAAAATGTTCCATTCACCACAATTCCTGGTTGCTATGGGTCTCCAAACAAGGAAATCATTGCCCATATAATTAACTAGCCTCATTGTGTTTATCTGCAGACAGTTTTACAAAATGTGGCCACGTTGGCTGTTCGTCGACACTTTCTTATTTGTTCCATTGGTATTATACATTTATAATCTTTTTCAGCTCTGATATCCAACTGGGGTCAACGTCTCTTCTTCAAATCCCTGCAGGAGAAAAAAAATAAATAATTTAAAAAATAAGGGGATTGCTGTAAGTGCGTGGATCCTTTTGGACAGGAGACCAAATAATTCAATCAGTTCAGTGTAGATTACATAGGTCCAAATCAAAGATTTTCTTACGTGTCCTCATCATCAGATCTGGATTGAAATCTCTCCGGATCCAATACAATGTCACTGTCTACACCGTCTGTAGCATCAGTCCTTGGGCATTAGGATTCAGGGGTCCCCTAAGGTAATCTCCAGGACTGCCTGATGGAAAATGTAAACAATACTATAGACCTTTTCTAGACCAAGTTGCTGCACAACCAACAAAACACATCAACCACTTACTTTGTCTGTATTGGTGTAGGTTTCAAAGGCCAAGTTCAAATCAGCATTCTGCAGAATATGAATATAGTCTCTGGGGGTTCTTTTACCCATTTCTTTCTCTGATTTTCATATCATATATTCTGACCTGCCCACCTGTAAGCAGAAGTAAGATGGCGGATAGTAAGAGGGCCAGTCATACTATTATAGCATAGTAAGGATAAGAGGACTATTGCAAAAACAAACTAAATATTTAAACGCATGTGTATGTTACACTATACAGACAGTCATTGGATTGATTGGAGCAGATAGATGGGGACTAGACCGTAGCTGCAGAGATCACATTTAATTTAATCCACAATCTAAACTATTTGAACATTTTGAAACCATTCTCTAGTTTTACTTACTCCACAGCATCATCTCTAATGTGGTCACTGAAATGTTTCTCCTACCTCCTGTCATACAGTAGATAGAATTCATCCACCGTTAGCTTACACATTGATATTTATTTTCTTTCTGTAACCATCTCCTTTTATCATTTAATTTCAGTGCATATGGTCAGGTTCTTTTACTTATCCCAGTTTAATTTTTCAGCCTCTTATTTTCTTAAAATTTCTTAGGCTCATTATATGTTATATTCAGTTAGATCAACTGGACTGTGAAGTTTAGTTCTTGAAGATTTCGCTAGTCATCTGACTGGATTTCTCAATTCAGAATGACTTGTACAAATCTGTCCAGTTGATCTAACTGAATACAACAGATAACCATGACCTGGATGAATGGGAACCTTCATAAGTCCTAGGTCATTCTTCATGCAATTGGGTAGAGCAATATATAACCTTGACGGTAAAGCTTTAAAGGATATTTCCATTTTAGATCATGGGTAAGTTTGCTTCCTTCTTTCCTGGGGTTTGGGGGGTGATTACATTTGTAAGCTTACTTTATTTTAGGCTGGACAGCCCTTAAAGTTGTTTAGAGCATGTACTCTTTGCTCACTCACCTGTACTGTTTTCCAGTGGCTATGCTTGATGTCAGGACAGACGCATTTTCTAGTTTATTAAGAAACTGCTTAGGGCACCTTCTCCCACTGTTTCCTTTGTATTTCAGCAGAAAGGGGTCCTGTCACTGCAAGAAGGAGTTTATTCAAATGTTTTGTCTAAAACTGCTAGAAACAAATTGTTGTTGTAGCTTTAATTCATTTTGCTGCTCCTGAAAGTAATATTACAGACTATACTTTCTAACTAGGATTTTACATATACAGTAAGCAAAGAAAAAAAATGTACCAATGTTATTCTCTGTATATCTAATAGTTATTTTACAACTGTAAATTTAACTGAATGAAACAATGCTATAGTCAATCCTTGACAGTATTAATATTGACAGAAAATTTACATCAGGCAACAAACCCAAACCTTGGAACAAACACTTTGAATCTTTAGTGAGTCCTACAATGTTAGTATAGTACAGTATAGTACAGTATACAGTATAGTACAGTACAGTATAGTATAGTAGTACAGTATAGTATATAGTACAGTATAGTACAGTACAGTATACGTAGTATAGTATAGCAGTATAGTATAGTACAGTATAGTACAGTATAGTACAGTACAGTATAGTATAGTATACCAGTATAGTATACAGTACACAGTATAGTATAGTACAGTATAGTATAAGTTATTATGTAGTTGAAGATAACAGACAAACGTAATACCCACATTTTTCTGCCTAACAGTTGATCCAGAGGAAGGTAAAAAAAACAAAAAAAAAAACTAAAGACAAACGTAATACCCACATTTTCTTCTGCCTAACAGTTGATGTTGATTTAAAATTTAGATATTTGTCTCCAGAGGAAGGTAAAAAAAAACAAACAAAAAAACGTTTTTTTTTTTGTTTTTTTTTACCTTCCTCTGGATCAACTGTTAGGCAGAAAAATGTGGGTATTACGTTTGTCGTTATCTTCAACCTACAAATATACTTATACTATACTGTACTATACTATACTGGATACTGTATACTATACTGGTATACTATACTATACTGTACTGTACTATACTGTACTATACTGTACTATACTATACTGCTGTACTATACCGTATACTGTACTGTACTATACTGTACTATAACTATACTGTACTCTATACTATACTGTACTGTACTATACTGTATACTGTACTATAACTGTACTATACTAACATTGTAGTGATCACTAAAGATTCAACAGTGTTTGTTCCAAGGTTTGGGTTTGTTGCCTGATGTAAATTTTTCTGTCAATATTAATACTGTCAAGGATTGACTATAGCATTTTGTTTCATTCAGTTAAATTTACAGTTGTAAAATAACTATTAGATATACAGAGAATAACATTGGTACATTTTTTTTCTTTGCTTACTGTATATGTAAAATCCTAGTTAGAAAGTATAGTCTGTAATATTACTTATCAGGAGCCAGCAAAATGAATTAAGCTACAACAACAATTTGTTTCTAGCAGTTTTAGACAAAACATTTGAATTAACTCCTTCCTTGCAGTGAGGACCCATTTCTGCTGAAATACAAAGGAAACAGTGGGAGAAGGTGCCCTAAGCAGTTTTCTTAATAAACTAGAAAATGCGTCTGTCCTGACATCAAGCATAGCCACTGGAAAACAGTACAGGTGAGTGAGCAAAGAGCTACATGCTCTAAACAACTTTAAAGGGCATGTCCAGCCTAAAATAAAGTAAGCTTACAAATGTTAATCACCCCCCAAACCCCAGGAAAGAAGGAAGCAAACTTACCCATGATCTAAAATGGAAATATCCTTTAAAGCTTTTACCGTCAAGGTTATATATTGCTCTACCCAATTGCATGAAGAATGAGCCTAGGACTTATGAAGGTTCCCATTCATCCAGGTCATGGTATATCTGTTGTATTCAGTTAGATCAACTGGACAGATTCTTGTACAAGTCATTCTGAATTGAGAAATCCAGTCAGATGACTAGCGAAATCTTCAAGAACTAAACTTCAAGTCCAGTTGATCTAACTGAATATAACATATAATGAGCCTAAGAAATTTTAGAGAAATAAGAGGCTGAAAAATTAAACTGGGATAAGTAAAAGAACCTGACCATATGCACTGAAATATAATGATAAAAGGAGATGGTTAGAAAGAAAATAATATCAATGTGTAAGCTAACGGAGGAATTCTGATCTACTGTATGACAGGAGGTAGGAGAAACATTTCAGTGACCACATTAGAGATGATGCTGTGGAGTAAGTAAACTAGAGAATGAGTTTCAAAATGTTCAAATAGTTTAGATTGTGGATTAAATTAAATGTGATCTCTGCAGCTACTGGTCTAGTCCCCATCTATCTGCTCCAATCAATCCAATGACTGTCTGTATAGTGTAACATACACATGCGTTTAAATATTTAGTTTGTTTTTGCAATAGTCCTCTTATCCTTACTATGCTATAATAGTATGACTGGCCCTCTTACTATCCTGCCATCTTACTTCTGCTTACAGGTGGGCAGGTCAGAATATATGATATGAATAATCAAGAAAGAAATGGGTAAAAGAACCCCCAGAGACTATAATTCATATTCTGCAGAATGCTGATTTGAACTTGGCCTTTGAAACCTACACCATATACAGACAAAGTAAGTGGCTTGATGTGTTTTGTTGGTTGTGCAGCAACTCTGGTCTAGAAAGGTCTAATAAGTATTGTTTACATTTTCCTATCAGGCAGTCCTGGAGATTACCTTAGGGGACCCCTGAATCCTAATGCCCAAGGACCTGATGCTACAGACGGTGTAGACAGTGACATTGTATTGGATCCGGAGAGATTTCAATCCAGATCTGATGATGAGGACACGTAAGAAAATCTTTGATTTGGACCTATGTAATCTACACTGAACTGATTGAATTATTTGGTCTCCTGTCCAATAAGATCCACGCACTTACAGCAATCCCCTTATTTTTTAATTATTTATTTTTTTCTCTCCTGCAGGGATTTGAAGAAGAAGACGTTGACCCCAGTTGGATATCAGAGCTGAAAAAGATTATAAATGTATAATACCAATGGAACAAATAAGAAAGTGTCTGACGAACAGCCAACGTGGCCACATTTTGTAAAACTGTCTGCAGATAAACACATATGAGGCTAGTTAATTATATGGGCAATGATTTCCCTTGTTTGGAGACCCATAGCAACCAGGAATCTGTGGTGAATGGAACATTTTCCAGACAAACACCTGACAACATCAGCATCTGCAATCAATGGGAATAGAGGAAAAGATCTGCGTATTTAGGTCAGGATTTTGGATTTATCTGTCAGTAGAAACTGCTAGACTGGGACCTTATACCTGTATGGGAACTTGGTGAAATTCTTACACTTCAGGAGCCTGCTAAGTCTTAAATATATACACTGTACACAGTGAATGTGCTGTAAAGGTGCATATACAAGTGCAATCGCGGCGGCCAACCCACAACACAATGTGTATGCACAAACGTTTTGGCTGACAATCGTGGAGTGTATGGGAGCTTTGTTGTTTGAAACGGGCTCATTCTCCGATCTGCTGGGCGGATTATCAACGAGCCCCAACTGAACAGCCTTTTCGGATGACAAAGTGCCCATACACGCCAGGATTGTTAGCCGAACGGCTGTGCATACACATCGTGCTTTGCAGGTCGGCAGCCACAATCACACGTGTGTATGAGCCTTAACACTAAAAATCTTAATTACTCCTCTTGCTGATAGGGTTAACAATGGAGCCCTACTGGCTGCACATATCCCTGATGTTTCCCTATACGTCTTCCAGACCCGATGTGAGTACCCAAGGGTTGGAAGGGGATTGGACTTATATATTTTATTGTAACCCATGTGAGGAAGGATGTTTATACCTGTTTTTATTAAGCTGTGCTTTATTAGAAAGGCATGGCCGTAACGATATGCTAGCAAATAACACCCTGCCTTAGTGAGACATAAGGGATGGTAGACCCAGATCCAGGATATCTTAGTTGGCACCAAAGGTCCAGTCCGACATTTAAATATAGAATTCTACATGCACTTTAATTACTTAAAAAAAGTTTTTCTAAAAATGCAGCAGCTTTGTGGTATGCTGAGAAGGCCTTAAACTGCACCAGACCTACATTTACAGGTAAACTTCATTTTGTCTATAAAACTGGCTTTAGTTTGACCCATAACGTGTACTGTATTCTATGGAGATACATTAACAATGATCATCACACAGCAATTACTTGCTGGACCAGGCAGGGCTGCTGGGAGATGATTGTCACCTCAGTCATTAGACGAAGTCTTAACTAAACTGGATACACCACAAAGAATGACAGCACAAGCCATTTTTATCTGAAATGTTTATTAAAAAGCTTAAACTGATTGACCACGGCTAAATATTTTGGTCAGCCAGGACATTCAGACACAACTGATTGCTCCCAGACAATTTTATAACCAAGCTGCGCACTACTGTATATTTAATTTGGCTTGAAAGAGCTAAAAAAAAATTCTTTCTGTTTCTTCTCTTTTATTCTTCTTATTTTTGTGACTGTATCTCTTTTCCATGGCTTTTGAGCCACCTGCCTCTTGATTGCATCGATGTGAGCAGACCCAATCAGTGCTAATTAGCTGCTTCTTGGTTGCATCAGCTGTGGCGGACAATCAGTGCTAATTAGCTGCCTCTTGATTAGATTCACCTGTAAGCAGACCTAATCAGAGCTTATTGCCTGTGTCCCAGGAGTAGGTACTCACAGACATGCTGACACTCAATTAATAGAGCTTAATTGGATACAGCTGTGTCACAAACCTAATCAGTGTTGATTACCTGTCTTGACTGCCTGTGTCCCAGGCGCAGGTACTCACAGCACACTGCTGAAATAGAGCTTTGTGCAGCTTTTTAAGCCACTCAAAAATCTCACTTACCTTTTTTTCATTTAATTGAAGAACAGGAGGTAAAGGAGTTTTGACAGGTCCTGACATCATCCACGTTCCCTTACAATTTATGTATGAGGCGCAGCTGTATTCAGGACCTGTACGAGGAAGCGATGGGGGAGTGTGATTGTGGGTAGTTTTTTCTGTTCACTCCGGTCTCATTTTTCTTTATTAAAGGAAGGGGAATGCAACACTAGCTGCGGGCAAAAAAAACAGTATGAGGGCACGGCCACACTGCAACGCAAACGCAATCACACACGGAAACGCATGCGATTTCCTGTGCGATTTTGTTGCGTTTGTGCATGCGTTTTTTTCATTAAGTATTGGAAACCGCATGCAATTGCGATTTAAAATGCGGAACGCAAATCACAATCGCATTTTCGGTGCGTTGCTGTGATTCCAATGATTTGGAAAAAAAAACACAGTTGCATGCGAAAACGCAGAAAAATCACAGCAGTGTGGCCTAGCACTGAGGGGGAAAAAAAAAATCCTTTCTGACTCTGAAGTGGCAATTGGAAACATCCCTGCGTCAACTCCAACTTTAAGTATCAAGATCAATATCAGTAACATGCAGCATTCTTGCTTTTTAGAAACTCATCCATCCAATGAACCTGCCGTCTTCATGTCCAATGGAAGACAGCGCTATAGTTTTACCATTTTCACAGTGAAAAACCCTTTCCGAACTTATTTTCTTACATTCTGAAAGGGCATGTCCACCCCCAAAATTATAATTTAACCGACTACTGGCCCCACTGTGTAGTGTAGAAAAATCCTTACATCCCAGATCCAAATGGTTCTCCTGTAATGTCCCTCCAAAGTCCAGAAAACTGGCCACCAGGAGCCTAGCAGAGTGGGAAATTGTTTCCGCCTCTGAGAGGTTTGTGGCATGCTCTGAGCAGCCCTCCCTCATCCCTCTCTCTCTTGGTTTGGTCTCCCTCCCCCTAGCATTAAAGCCTTTTAATATGTGGTAGGGCTTGCTCCCTCAGCCCCAACCACATTAATTTTATTTGCAGAAACTCCCCCGATCTCTACTTACCTTTCCTACCACATATCAAAAGTTTATTTAAAGGGTGGACATGCCCTTTAAGGGATGTCTGTGTGTCCTCTGACATGCTCTATTGGTGAACAATGCCCCAGATAGTTTATTGGCACATTAATGTATTTATACACAGTGATTATATCCCCATGCAAACGCCTTTTCTCTAGTGTACATAATTGTAACTTATCCAATTTGTCTTCATATTCAAGCTCCCCCAATCCACTTATTCATTTAGTTGCCCTTCTCTGACTCCTTTCAATTTCAAGATATCCTTTTTGTACACAGGATTCAAAAACTGCAAATGTTCATATATTGATCCTTTGTCAGAACAGTATTTTTCAATATGTTGGTAATTACCGATAGACATCTTTATAAATATTGCCCTACATTTTACCAATTTTGTCTTTTCTTCTTGAACCAATCACACTTCACTTCTCATGCAGCTTCTCTATCAATCATTCTTATCTAGAGGTGAAATGAATCACACTATATAGGAAATGAAGCCTTCTGCTCACTTACCTGTACTGTTTTCAAGTGCTATGCTTGAAGTAAGGATAGAGGCATTTTCTATGTTATTTAGAAGAGTTCCTGATGGTTCTTTATTCCACTGATTTCTTTGTAATCCTGAGGATTTAGGATCCACCTCTTCATATAGTTAAATAAAGAAATTGAATACAGGTAATTAAAATGCAAATATTTTGTATTTTGTAAGAGGAAAGTGCTATGGCTCTTTATGTATTCTACTGATAAATTAGCAAATTGTTAAGGATAACATGTACTACACTTTCAGGGAGATTCAGTAATCTTAAAATACATGTAATATCGGTTTAACATGTGTTTTACATGTATTTTAGGGCACTGCGTCATTTTGAAATGTTTTTGGAAATAGCGTCGTGCACCCCACACATAACCCCTTTGGTTAAGTTCTATAACTGAAAGTAGAACACATCTTATTTTTCAATCATGACCGGATATTGTCAAATGTTATCATAGAGTTGTATGTATGTATGTATAATTTTATTTATAAAGCGCCACTTGGGTAAGCAGCACTGTACTTAATAAAATACAGAGTATACAAACAAGGGGATAAGTGCAAGCCATTATACAGATAGATAGAAATTAAATTAAGTTAAATACAATTTCATTCATTGGTTAAGATAGCATAGATATAAATTATGTATAAATGGATATAAGTGAAACAAGCCTCGACACATTAGGAATTAGATCCCTGCCCGGGAGAGCTTACAATCTAAGTGGGAGGGACAACATAAAGATACAAGTGAGGGGCATGGGTGCAAAGTGCTAAAAAGGGCTAACAATGATTAGTTATGCTAATGCTCAGAAAGGTAGGAGGACAGTCTAGATTTGAAAGTATTAATGGATGTCACCAGGCGAAGCGAGAGAAGGAGAGAGTTCCAAAGGTAGGGAGCAGCAAGAGAGAATGGTTAAAGGCAGGAGGGGGCAGTGTGGAGTTATAAGAGACCAAAGTATATTCTTTAGAATAAAGGTATTTTTCTTCTTACCATTCTGGGTACCAATTGGTTCTTTCTGTAACGGGAGTCGATTCATTTCAGGAGGAAGAGAAGCCTTGTTAGAGGTAACAGTCTCATCTGCCGAAGGCTTCACCAAAAAAAAAAAAAAAAAAAAAAGCAATTAGGACAACCAGGACACATACTGTACAAGAACCTTTAGATTAATAAGGTTAATTAGGGAAGAGTAGTACAAACTGTAAAAAAAAAAAAAAAAAAGCACCAGAGAACCTTTAAGTGACTTCATATATATATTTACACATTCCTAATATGAAGATAGGAATTATATATCACTATATACAGATCTGGTAAATGTCCCCTATTCTCTTAAGCTATAAGTACCATGTGTGTGTTTTTGTCTTTTTGTCATTGCAAATGTTTTACCTGGGTAGGAATGCCCACTCTCATTAGTTTAGATAGAGATCCTCTGGAAAGGATTGTGCTTGTGGAAGGCCGGTTATGTGGGTTTTTCCTGAACATCTGTTTGATGATACTCCGGAGTTCAAAAGAATAATGTGATGGTAAAGGTTTGTAAGATCCTTGGCAAATCTTAAGAATCAAATTTTTCCAGCTGCTCGCCTGGAACTTAAAATATCAAGAACTTAAAATATCAAGGATTTCTGTATATTAATGTAATGCCAAACATTTTATTAAAAAAAATCTTATCAATAATACATATATAGAAAAATAATAATCTAATACATTCAAAATCCCTAGGACAAGGATGAGAAATGACCATACCAATGGTACCATGAAAGACAATAAGGGACTTATTCCTACTGGTTAAGTGGCTTCACTGGTAAGAGAGCCTCAACCATCCTACAAATATAGAAATAGGCTCCAATCACTATGACGGGGTATAGGCATGTCATGGCTTAACAGCAGTACAGACAGTCAATTTCTGAGACTGAAATCCTACTCAGTTCCTCTGCACTCTGATTCCTATGCCTTAGGCCTTGCCTTACATAAGCAAAAGTGTCTGGTTCCTTCACTGTAAGGAGGCTGTGGAGGAAGGTCGAGCATCTTTTTGCATTTTTTGTGTTTGTTGTCTGCCTACAGAGGGGTTAAACCTTGTGGTTATGTCCGGGTATCTCAATGTTCAATAGGAAAACTTGTTTTTAGCCACCAATTGTCCTTTGATATTAAAATGCCAAACAAAAGTCATTTGTATAAATATTAAACAGCAGTGGTGCTTTACATACGCTGTTAATTCACGCTATATATTCACAATCTAATGTTTAAAGCCAGAAATAAAATCAAATACAATTTGCAAATCTGGACTGGAATCAGATGAAAGAACTAAACTCTGCTATTTGAAAGGACCAAGAGCAATAATGAGCAAACAGATTTATATATAGGGAATTGTATAGCAGTCTATGATCTACTAGCTAGAAAAATACAAGAGAATTTTAACTGTGAGTGGTTATGAGTTAATGTCTAAATAGCAATTTTATATAAAACATTGGGTTCATTTGTTTTAGTAAAGTGCAGGAATGTTTAGTGAAAGGATATTTCAATGCCTTTTTCTTCACCGTACACCATGCAGTTTATTATTCCAGGATGTGTAGATTACTATTCTATTACTATTATTTGTTGATATCATGCACTTTGTTGGCTAGAGAATGTTTCTCGTATTACTGTATTTGACCAAGATTTTTACTTACTGGATGTTTCAGGGTGCACATTTCATATAGGACACACCCCAATGACCAGATATCACTAGAAAAAGAAAAAGAAGGCATATTACCATCTGAATTATGAGCTAAATGTACCCCAGTAATTGCCAAGTGCCTGAGACTGGTTTTATGCTTTTTGTTGTGCTATGGAATGGCAAAATATACTAAAAAAAAAATGAATGGGACATTCCAATCATATCCCTCTCTTCTATTAGGACACTTCTCCATGCTGGCCCCCTGCCTGGGCCACAACACAGGAACTCAGTTCAGAAATTGCAATGGAGATTTTAAAAATTTGAATTAGTGATAAACTGTATTTATTTCATCTGGAGTACATCAAACATGGCTGCGCTGCAGGCACATCTTTGTCGAGAAAAGGGCAAAGTGTGTGCCTGTTTTCTGTGATTGTTGTAATCCAGGTGGATTAATAAAAACCCAGTTTATCACTAATTGTAGTGGACCTATGGATTGCTGTTCATAATATTATACAGAGCCAAGGATTTGTAAGTTTAAAGCCATCCTTTGTCATAGTGTCCATGATTCTGTGGGCGGACATATTATGAATTATATCAGTAGGAAAGCTCCTACTTTTCCTGCTATTCTGTTTTTCCCCTGTAAATAAGAACCTGGGATTTTTTAAAAAATCATGATTTTATTGCAAGCAAGAGCAACAATTTAAGAAATATGTAAAATTTCTAATGTTGCCGTTTCTTTCTAAGGACCAGTTGTCAAAGGTTTGTGGCATGTTCTGGTCTAGGGGATTTCAATTACCCTGACATAGATTAGAGTAGGGGAACTACCAACACCTCAAAAGGTATCAAGTTCCTAAATTTGCTACATGAGCATTCTCTTCTACAGACTGTGGTAATTCCTACTAGACAGGATGTATCTAATAACCCTGAGTTCATTATGGAGATAAAGGTAATGGAAAGTGGATGCAATAGTGATCATGACATAGTGTCATTTAATATAGGTTGCAAAAAACAAAAGTGCACTGGGTTAACAAAGATATTGAACTTTAGGAAAGCAAATCTTATGCTTTTAAAAGTATCACTTCAGCTCATAGACTGGGGGGGTTTGTTCTTAGGTAATGATACTGAACAGAAGTGGACTGCTTCAGCAAAAAATTTTAAAAAAAATTAGGTCCACAACTGCGTGGCTTACTGTAATGCTCAGGGAAAAAAGTGAAATGTAAAGAAAGAAAAAGGCATTTAAAATCTTTAATTCAGAGTGAACAGAAACGTTTTACAAAACTTGGTTAGAAATTAAAGGATAACTATACTCTAAAATGAAACTTTTTGGTCAAATGTAAGGTGATGCATTTGTGGTTCAACAATCCTTGTGCCACCTACACCATAAATACTGTAAGTGTTAAAGGAGAAGTGCCCTGTAAAATTAAGTTATGTTCATTTGGAAGCTGCAGCTTTAAAAATACCGTTGCCATATTTTTTTTTTACCTATGTCCCTCCAGAGCCTAGCTTTGTGCCTTGGAAGTTGCTGACATCTTGTTACTGGTTTGCTGAATGTTAAGCTCCGCCCCTCTGAGATTTCCTCTGCTTTCTCCTGCTTGAGCCTCAAACAGTAATGCCTTTGAGTTCCGTGCACGTGCGTGTGCACGGAACTCACAGGCATTTCTGTTTGAGGCTCAAGCAGAAGAGTGCAAGGAACTCACAGGCATTACTGTTTGAGGCTCAAGCAGGAGAGTGCACGGAACTCACAAGCATTACTGTTTGAGGCTCAAGTAGGAGAAAGAAGAGGAAATCTCAGAGGGGCGGAGCTTAACATTCAGCAAACCAGTAACAAGATGTCAGCAACTTTCAAGGCACAAAGCTAGGCTCTGGAGGGGCATAGGTAAACAAAAATATGGCAACGGTATTTTTAAAGCTGCAGCTTCCAAATGAACATAACTTGATTTTACAGTGCACTTATCCTTTAAAAAAGATTTGGGTGTTCTGGTAGATAACAGATTAAAGCAAGATACACACAGTAGCGATAAAGCTCCGATACCGTTGGATCCGCCAGTATCGGGGCTTTATCGGTACTGTGTGTACCTAGCTTTCTCGAACAAGCGAGCGGGAAACACACAGTCCTGAAAGTTCTGCCTATGCTGTGCATAGGAAGAATGCTCGGGACAGTGTGTATGGTGATTTTTGAAAAATGACAGACAGGATCTTTCAAAAATCTGTCATGTGTGTACCCAGCTTTAGCTGTAGCAAACAATGCCAGACAGCAACGGCTAGAGCTAGCACAAAACTTGTATAAAGAGGGGAATAGATTCAAGAGAAAAAAAAATTATTATTCTCCCTCTTTACAAGGCACTGGTAAGACCTCATTAGGAATACGTGGTGCAGTTCTGAAATCCCATATACAAAAAGTACATCTTGGTAATCGAAGCAGTTTAGAGCAAATAAAATAATAAAGAGAATGTAGGGGCTTCACTATGCAGGCAGATTAAATGATTATATAAAAATGAGCCATACAATAAACTCTCTGCTGCATTGTTTACTAATAGGTCATATCAGAGGACCTGTGGACATCCTTTAAGATTGGAAAAGTTCTTCAGGTTAGGAAAAGTTTCTTTACAGTGAGAATGGTGTAAATGTGGCATTGTCTTCCAGCAAGTTCTTTGAATAGCTTTAAAACTGGTCTAGATAAATTTCCAAAACTAAAAAATATTGAGAATTACTGATATTAAAACATATACTGAAGTTCTGGTTGACCCAGGGATACTTTCCGATTTCCATTTGGAGCCAGGAAGGAATTTATCCCCCCTTTTTAGCTGTTTTTTTTGCCTTCCACTGGATCAACTGTTAAGTAGGGTTAAAAAGGAGGGTGAAAATGTTGGACTTGATGGACGTGGGTCTTTATTCAACCTCAATTACTATGTTACTATGGAATTATAAAAGTTGTAACAAGTAGTGCAACAAAACAATTAAACTAGTTACCGTATATACTTTAATATGTTGATTTGAGTATAAGCTGAGGTACCACTTTCTTGAGGAAAGTGTTAACTTGCCTGGGACTGCAATCCAGCAAATCTGGCTGCCGCTCGCTAAGCATCCACTAATATGCTGCCTGACGTCAGTACTCAGCGCTGGGAAGTGAGACATGCGGCGCGTAGTGATGTCAGCAGGCAGATGTGGAGCAAGCGGCAGCCGGATTGCAGACTGTGAGGTAAGTGACCCGAGTATAAGCCGAGGTTCCGTTTTCAGGCTATTTTTAAAGCCTGAAAACTTAGGCTTATACTCGAGTATATATGTTAAATAAGAAAATGAATTAGGGATAGGCAAACAAAGCAAGAACAACCCCAAAAGTATATCAATAGTAAAAAGATGAGGGGAGAGAATGCGAATATTGTAAAGTGGAGCACAGACGGTGAAGAAATATCACATAAAGAAGCAGAGGTGCGCAATTAAGTTTAACATTTGGCTGTTAGCTCCTGTTGGATTTATTGAAGATTTAGCTCCGTTATCTCCCTTTCTTTAATTAATGTGAAAAGGTGTATGTCCATTTTTTTCAGTTTCTTTAAGAGGAATTGTGAATTTTAAAGATAGATTGTAAGGACTTTGAGGCAGAGCCTAATGCGAATGTATCATTGTATTTGTAAAGCAAGATGGAAGATGTTGGCACTATATATAATCCAGAATATGATAATGATAATATATTAGGTAGATTTTATTTTTTACTTGATTTTATGTTATTTTTATTTACATAAAACTCCTTACTTGGGAGAAAGTCATCCTGAAATAACCTATTTAAAGTGGAACCTGCTGGTTAGCTTCAACTATTAGCAGACACCTCAAAAATTCCAAACCAAAACACATGTTTAGCTATTTCAAAAATAAAGGTAACTATGACTGTCATTTTGTGCCTCAGTCAAGTGTTTAGAAACATTACGTCATCTACCTTATTGGTAGCATTCATATTCTCCAAAACCCTTCTTGTGGATATACAAATAATCAAAACAATCAACAATCAATCTACTATACACCTCAGATAAACATTACTAGGTAGATAACACACAGGGTCCTACAGACAGCATACATCTTGATAATAAAGATAAAAAAACATGCAAGACCTTTAACCCTTTCCCTGCCACAGATCGTATATTCACGATCTGTGCAGTGAATGACCAAACTGCCACAGATCGTGAATATACGATCTGTGGCTTCCCTGCACCTAAAAAAAAATTGGCCTCCGCTAGGGGCGTTCGGGGGGCAGCATTCAACTGCCCCCCTAGCCCCCTCAATCCCCCCTCGGTTTGATCCAAATCCGAGGGGGGGATCGGAAGATACGCTTACCTTTAGCCGGGTCCCGCGATGTGCAGCCGGTCCCACGTGGAGTCTGTGGAGGAAGCGGAAAGGGAGACCCCGGTGACATCACGGAGCTTCCTCCTTCACCGGGGTCTTCCCTTGAATGTGTAAGATGCTGCCCCTGGTGGTTAAATTGAGGTACTCAATTTGATCATGCTGCAGTACCTGGTATAGCAAAAGCTGTCAAGCTGACAGCTTTACTATACATTTTGTGAATGGAACTCAAAGTTCCATTCACAAATAGGATTTTTTCTAAGTCTTTGCTACTTAGCGAAGACTTAGAAAAAAAATGGGGACAGAGATCAAAATTTAGTGATCACTTCTGATCACCAAATTATTGATCTTTGCCAATGAATGAAAAATCACTTCCTGGAAAATGATTTCCGGGAAGTGATTTTTCCGATCGGATTTCGAATTGGAAAACGGGCATTTATGCCCGTATTCCAAGTTCGGTATCATTCCCTAAGATGATTTGATGATCATCTTTGGGAATGATCCCCCCAAAAAAGGGGAAATGCACATAAAATAAAATCTTAAAGTGATACACACACCTTTTTTTTTTTTAACCTAAAAACTATAAATTAGCAAAAAAAAATGTCTTCTCCCAGCTTCCCAATGTCCCCAGTGATATCGCTAAAGTAAACGCGGATCATTATTTGTTCGATTTCAAGGGAAACTAAGCCTATTTTAGTCGGTCTTTTTTTGGTACCTCTGCAAAATTCCCTGATTTAATTTTTAGGATCAGTAAAAGTGTGCAAAAACTTGTGGGACTCTCCGTACTAACTGCTTTTCACTAAAATACCACTAAAAGGGGGAGTGGGGATAGGTGTGGGGGGTGGGTTGTGGCGTTTTTTTATTTTTTCTTGTAATTGCAATTGCACATGGATCCCATTTGAGCTAGTTGGTGGCCGCGTCTCTGTTTGCACCCACCCATATGGCATACCGTTTGATTCAGGACATGTGGGAGATTGCCGTTTAGTGGGTTTTTTTACTTGCCAAGTGGGTTTAGGTAGGATTTCAACCATTGAGTCCTCTTATTTTATTTTTTCACAAAATCTCCTAAAAGCACGGAGTTCTATGAATAACAGCGTCTGGAATTCTTCATGTATATACGAAAGCATGATACCATCACGTAGCTGAAGGTGTGTAGCTTCCAAAAATATATAGTTTGTGGAGGGTATTTCCAAGTTGATTAGGCTGTTCAAATTACAGAACACTTTGATTTTTTTCTTGTAATTGGACTTGTGCATGCGTCCCATTTGAGCTAGTTGGTAGCCACGTCTCGGTGTGCACCCACACATATGGCATACCGTTTGATGCAGGATATGTGGGAGATTGACATTTAGTGGGTTTTTTTGCTTGTCAAAAGGGTTTAGGTAGGATTTCAACCCTTGAATCATCTTATTTTATTTTTCACAAAACCTCCTAAAAACACGGACTTCTTTGGATCAGTGGGTCTAGAATTCTTCATGTATGTATAAAAGCATGGCATCGTAACGTAGCTGAAGGTGTGTAGATTCCAAAAATATATAGTTTGTGGGGGGAATTTCCATGTTTCTGGATTGTTTCCTTAGAAAAAGTGTAGGCTGTTCAAATTACAGAGCACTTTGATTTTTTCTTGTAATTGCATTTGTGCATGCGTCCCATTTGAGCTAGTTGGTGGCCATGTCCCTGTGTACATCCACGCATATGGCATACCGTTTGATTCAGAACATGTGGGAGATTGATAATTGACAAGTTTTTTTTACATGACATGGAAATTTGCCATGATTTTTAACTTTGAATTGTATTTTTATACATTTTTCCTGAAAATCTGGTAAAAAAGCGAAATTTTACATGAAACTGCGCCCACACCATTGGTGGTATGCATAAAGGAATCACACCATTGTGTAGCTGAAGGTGTGTAGATTCCAAGAATATATAGTTTGGGGGGGTATTTCTAATATAGAGGGGTGTTTAGTCTGACAAATCTGAAAAGTTGCTGTAATTGGGCCATTGTTCATTGGCTCACTTTGTGGCTAGTTGATTCCACGTTTGCGTGTGTAACCATACATAGGGCATACCGTTTGATTCAGGACATTTGGGAGATTGATATTTGGTAACTTTTTTTTACATTACTTGGGATTTTGGCATGATTTCTACCTTTGAGAGTGTTTTTTTTTAAATTTTTTAGAAAATCTGCTAAAACTGTGAACTTCTACGAAGAACTGCGCCCACACCATTGATGGTACGAATGAACAAACTACAGAATTTCGTAGATAAAGGTGTGAGGATTCGAGAAATATATGGTTTGTGGGGGTTGTTTTGTGGGGAAAAATTGCAGACTGTTCGAATTCAGATTTGACTGAATATTTTTGCTGTTTCTGAGCCATTGTGCATTGTTTCACTTTGTGTCTTTTGGCTTCCACGTCCACGTGTGTAACCACACATATGGCATACCGTTTGATTCAGGACATTTGGGAGATTGATATTTAGTAGTTTTTTTTTTACATTCCATGGGGTTTTGGCATGATTTCTACCTTTTGAAGTTGTTTTTGTTCATTTTTTCAGACAAATGCGAATTCTACGAAGAACTGCGCCCACACCATTGATGGTATGAATGAACAAACTACAGCGTTACGTAGCTGAAGGTATGTAGATTCTGAGAGTATATAGTTTTGCGGGGGTATTTCCAAGTTAGAGGGGTGTTCAGTTTGAAAAATCTGGGAAAATGCTGTTATTGGCTCACTGCACATTGTTTTACATTTTGACTAGTCGCTTCCACGTCCGTGTGTGTAACCACACATATGGCATACCGTTTGATTCAGGACATTTAGGAGATTGATATTTGGTAAGGTTTTTTTACATTACATGGGGTTTTGGTGTGATTTTGTAACTTTGAAATGTATTTTTCTCTATTTTTCCAGAAAATTGTGTAGAAATGCGAAATTCTACGAAGAACTGCGCCCACACCATTGATGGTATGAATGAACGAACTACAGTGCTACATAGCTGAAGGTGTGTAGATTTCAGGAATATATAGTTTGTGGGGGATATTTCTGAGTTACGGGGGTGTTTTGTGGAAAAAACTGCAGACTGTCCAAATTCGGAGTTGGCTAAATATTTTCGCTGTTTCTGAGCCATCGTGCATTGTCTCACTTTGTGGCTTTTCGCTTCCACGTCCGCGTGTGTAACCACACATATGGCATACCGTTTGATTCAGGACATTTGGGAGATTGATATTTAGTAACTTTTTTTTAGATTTCATGAGGTTTTAGCATGATTTTTACCTTTTGAAGTTGTTTTTTGTTCATTTTTTCAGAAAAGTGCGAACTTCTACGAAGAACTGCGCCCACACCATTGATGGTATGAATGAACGAACTACAGTGATACATAGCTGAAGGTGTGTAGATTTCAGGAATATATAGTTTGTGGGGGTTATTTCTGAGTTACGGGGGTGTTTTGTGGAAAAAACTGCAGACTGTCCCAATTCGGAGTTGGCTAAATATTTTCGCTGTTTCTGAGCCATCATGTATTGTCTCACTTTGTGGCTTTTCGCTTCCACGTCCGCGTGTATAACCACACATATGGCATACCGTTTGATTCAGGACATTTGGGAGATTGATATTTAATAACTTTTTTTTAGATTTCCTGAGGTTTTAGCATGATTTTTACCTTTTGAAGTTGTTTTTTGTTCATTTTTTCAGAAAAGTGCGAACTTCTACGAAGAACTGCGTCCACACCATTGATGGTATGAATGAACGAACTACAGTGATACATAGCTGAAGGTGTGTAGATTTCAGGAATATATAGTTTGTGGGGGTTATTTCTGAGTTACGGGGGTGTTTTGTGGAAAAAACTGCAGACTGTCCGAATTCGGAGTTGGCTAAATATTTTCGCCGTTTCTGAGCCATCGTGCATTGTCTCACTTTTTGGCTTTTCGTTTCCACGTCTGCATGTGTAACCAAACATATGGCATACCGTTTGATTCAGGACATTTGGGAGATTGATATTTGGTAACTTTTTTTTACATTCCATGGGGTTTTGGCATGATTTCTACCTTTTTGAACGTTGGTTGATGTTAATTTTTTTTGAAAATCTGGTAAAAGTTCAAACTTCTACGAAGATCTGCGCCCACACCATTGATGATATGAATGAACGAACTACAGCGTTACATAGCTGAAGGTGTGTAGATTTCAGGAATATATAGTTTGTGGGGGGTATTTTTGAGTTGGGGGGGTGTTTTGTGGAAAAACTGCAGACTGTTCAAATACAAAACTGGCTAATTTTTTTTTGCTGCTACTGACATTTGGCACTGGTCACGCTCTGGGTTAGTTGGTAGCCATGTCTCTGGGTACACCCATGAATGTGGCATACCGTTTTATTCGGGAGGGGACAGGCTTTCATATTTGAGATGCGTTTGAACTTTCCTCCACAGTTTTTAGCTGAAATTCGCATTTGATTTTGTCTCTGATTTTACAGTTGAGGAAAAAAAGGAAAATGTGAGAAAGTAACTTACAATTTGACGAAGAGCTGCGTCCGGGTATCTGCATTTTGATCGAAACTAACCTCACTCGTAAAATCCTGCGGGTATGTAGTTTCTAAAAATATCTCACTTGTGGGGATATTTTAGATAATTTGGTAGATATTCTATGTTAACTGTCAGTAGTGGTTATACATTTTAATTTGGTGTAATATTCTAGGAGGTGCAGTTTTAGTTTGGGGGGGTCTCCTGTACAGGAAAAGTCGGGTACCTACATATATCTGGTATCGTTGTACTCGGGAGTATCAGAGCTTTCAGAAACAGTAAGATTTTTGTGCGTAACCTTAAGATAACTATAAGTAAAAATGGGAAAAATCCATGAAAATTTGCAAATTTTTCATTATTTTTACATATTTTACCCATAATTCCAGTAAAATTTCCAGAAAAGTTACAAAATTTTGTTACCATGTTAAAGTACACTTTGTGCTGAAAAAAACAATGTATAATATTCCTGATTTACTGCAAGGTTTCCTACTGTAAAATTAGTCTAAAGCGATTAAGGACAAAATCCTGAAAATTCTTCTGGCAGTTAACGCAAAAAAAAATGAAAATCTCCTGGCAGTGAAAGGGTTAAAAGATGACAGACTTTTTTTAAAAAATTTCACTCTACACACAGTCCTGTGCGTTCCCCTATGTAAAGCATTGGGAGAACGCTCAAGACTGCAAATTTCCCTCAGCCGCAGCCGACTCCTGACCACGGAACTTTTAGGGCATTTCCGAATGATCCCAAGGCTGAATGTGAACGTTCGTCTGTCTCAGAAGCGCTTGGAAATGCGCTAAACACACACTAACGATAAAAGGGGCGTTACCTTAAGTTTAAAAATGAAGAGACCTTATATCGCATGAGACTAATTACATATGTAGCATGTTCTTTGTTTACTTTAGGAGGTAGGAATCCTTTCTCCTACCTCCCATATTACTGGACGTTTAGCGAAATTTGTACAGGTAGCTATTGATTATTGCAATTTATATCACAGATACATTCAATATATTAGGCCTGGTACACACAGATTAATTTTATATTCCTGCCAATAGATCTCATATTCCTGCTTGTTTAATAAACTGATCAGTAGTCTTTCAAATAAATACTTATTTCAGCAATTCTATGTGTACCTAGCCTACTGTCGAAGACTCAAAGTGATATGTAACAGCACGATACAGCATGATACAGTGCACAATCACAGTCTGCTTTGTTATACTGTCGTACCTCTTGTTGTTATAGGGCAAGTTTTCCCAGATTTCTGGTGGCACATAATACGGAGTGCCAACATATGTACAAGCGTAAGCCATTGGACTACAAAAAAAAAAAAAAAAAGAGTAGACAGTTAGAGATTGCAGGGAATTCTCATAATCATGTATCTTTTTTCTATACTCTACTGAAGTATAAGCAATGTTTGTTGCTGCAGCTGCTGGGTTCAGAAGAAATGAAAAAAAGCCGTTCTTTAACCTCTGTTCTAGATCTTACATTGTGTAAATCTACAGTGTTTGATATAATACCTGGTAAGAATCCGTGCAGATCCAAAGTCTCCTAGCTTTATAGCACAGTTGCTTGTAAGGAAAATATTCTGCAAATAAATTATGCAATCTGTAAATTAGATTCTGTAATAGAAACAACCGAAAAATTGATTTGTAAGACTCATAGCTACATGTATTTGTATTCCCTAAAGCAACACTATCACTACACCACTTAGTAGGGAGGGATTAAAACAGGTACAGAGTTATAATAAAATCAGGAATATGGAATATTAATGTCCCTGGTGGGTTTTTTTTTGGCCTTCCTCTGGATGAACAGTTAGGCAGTAAGAGTGGGTATTGCTGAGTGGGTGGAACTGGATAGACGTATCTCTTTATTCAACCTCAGATACTATACTATGGCAACTGAGGTCATGTGACCTAGGAGACAACAGTAAGTCTCTGTTCTAAAATTAAATTAACATTATACTGAAATGCAATTGCTTGTCTAGTACCTTTACATTGGCTGATTAGCATCAGGGGGGAGATGCAATAAATTTCACACTCGCAATCTACCTGCACTTATATGTAGCGCTATATAAGAAATAAAATACATACATACGTACTTGTTACCGCAATGTATTAACCACTTTGCCACCTTTAATACATTGCAAAAACGCTAGCGGTAAAGAAGGCGTTAGTTTTTCTGCAAAAATATATCGCAAAAACAGGTGCGAAATGTATTGTATCGAATTTTTTCGATATTTCAGTGCAAAACCCTCAATAACACATCAGTACATTGGTTAGCGCGAGTTTGGTGCTAATTTTCCCATTAGCACGGGGTATTGCATCTCCTTGCAGGTGTCTTACCTTTGACTTGATGTCTCTATGTAAAACCCGCTTCTTATGTATATGTTGCACTGCCTGACATAATTGTCCAAACCACTGTAGAATCTGTAAGAAAACAAAACAAACCTATTACGCACAAACCTATCATATTGTACATAAATTGTCCACCAGCTACAGAGCCGTATAAACAATTAAAGAACTATTGTGTATCAAATAAAGCCACGTAAATCACAATACTTATTAACACCATGTCCATGGATCTATGTTGTAGGGCTTACTCCCCCAGCCCCAACCGCATTAATCTTATTTCCAGAAACTCTATCTTTACTTACCTTCCCTCTTTCCTTCGCCGCACTGTCCCGGCCCTCTGCTTGCACGGAACTGACTCACTGACAGACTCCTACACTTTTCTGGACTTTGGAGGGGCACAGCAAGAAAACCATTTGGAGCTGGGATGTAAGGTAAGGATTTTATTATACTACATAGTGGGGCCAGTGGTGGGAGAGATTATAGTTTTGGGGTTGGACATGCCCTTTAAGAAAAAAAAGTTATATAATTTGCTGTGTAGCTTTTAACATAATGTAATAACTTAATAAAAGATGTCAACACTTTTTCAATTTAATTATTACTATTGATTGATTATTTATTTTTTTCTCTTCACATATAACCATAACAATAACAAAACTAAAAGCAGAATTCTGATTGGTAGGTTGCTGCTAAACTGGATTACATTGATTTGTTTAAACCTCCAAGGTTTGCTTTTGATTTTTTTTCATTCCCTTATGATATATAACACACATGTTGTATGTATATGTATTCCCATGCTAAGCATAATGAAAATTACATAGGGACCCTTTACCGACTCAAACCAGCCAATCATCACTGATCAAATCACAGCAAAGAAATAAAAAAAAGTTACATTTGGTTGGTTTGGGTAATAAGGTTCCTTGGATTTGCACATTCCCTTTAACACTGTGTAGAGAATAAGAACACTTACTGTTTGTTCAGGTAACAGTTTCCCTCTTTGTAATTGAATTCTTTCCAGCAGATCGCCCCCAGCACAGAATTCCATCACTATGTAAAGGTGATCACTCTCTATTCATAGGATAAATGGTCGTTTTATCATGATACCTTTATTTATTAGCCACTAATATTTAAAAAACATTTAATGTAAAAGAAAGAAAGATCTTATCCCATTAAGGCTCATGTACCGTATATACTCGAGTATAAGCCGAGGTTTTCAGGCTTTAAAAATAGCCTCAAAACCCGACCTCGGCTTATACTCGGGTCATGGTAAATTTTCACAATCTGCTGCTGCTTACCGGTACTTCTCTATGTAACCGGGTACGGCGCCGAGTACCAACCAGAACTACAGTATATGTATTAATACCAGTAATTCTCAGTAATATATAGTATCCCTGTACCAACCAGAACTACAGTATATGTATTAATACCAGTAATTCTCAGTATTATATAGTATCCCTGTACCAACCAAAACTACAGTATATGTACTAATACCAGTAATTCTCAATATTATATAGTATCCCTGTCCCAACCAGAACTACAGTATATGTATTAATACCAGTAATTCTCAATATTATAAAGTATCCCTGGATTAACTAAAACTACAGTTTATGTATTACCAGTAATTCTCAATTTTTTTAGTTTTAGAAACTTATCCATCCCATGTTTAAAGCTGAAAGCAGGATAGATAGATCAATATTACCAACCAACTTACCGTTTGATTAACCAATTAGACATTTGTTATTCTGTAGTTATTTTGGCCTATAGAAATTTGCACGATTGATTGGTTGACTGCTTGTGTTTCCTCCATTTACTATGTCAGTTCAATGTTCTGTACACTTTGGCTGGGTGACTTATCTTTACAAAGTACCTACCTTCAAAACTTTCTCTGAATGTCACAATATTGGGGTGCTTCATTTTAGCCAACAGAATTGCTTCTTGTCTGGAATTTTCAATCGCACATAAAGACTGAAAAAATGAGACATCAGTCATAGAATAAAACCTATTTAATGTACTAATATTGCAATAATGTGTGGATATTGTAAATCAAGTCTATTGTGTTCTTACCCTTGGAAGTCTTATTTCTTTCATGACATGTCTTTGATTGGTGCTTCTGTGGCAAACTAAAAGTGCTCTCCCGAATGACCCCTCTCCTATCACTTTTAGAATATCATAGTGTTCCATTCTGGCTACAGAGGAAAGAGATTATATTAAAATATATTCATATATATTCATTTTTTCTGTGCTTAGCTTCCTGTAGGACTGGGGCAGCATTTAGCAACTGGATCTAAGGCTGGGTACACAATCAATGGTTATTTAATCAAATATTATTTTGTCTGTCGAAATAATATTATGGATGACATTGTCTTAATCAATGTAAACATCTCTAAATTATATTGGGGTGCTAGAGGGGTTCTCCTGGTTGTTCCACCCTCCCACCCAAGCAGCTGGTCTATAGGAGAATAGTAGATAAATATTGGTGGAGCAATCATCAATGATCAGTCTAGCAATCTTTATCCAATGTGTGTACGTAGTCTTGTGTCTGGTTCACTGACCCACCACTTTATATTTCCCCCCACCAATGAACAATCCAAAAGACCTCCTATCTATGTCAGCACAGTTATTAGCAGTAATAAGCTGATTGCTACCTGATAATGCAGGGGAGCACAGAAATACAAATCACTGCTGGAAGGACACAATAGAATGCTCACTCCAGTGGGCGGTCCTGGCAACACACGCATACAAATATCACTTCCGCATTTGGAGTGCTGAATCTGCAGGGTCCTAGAGTTCACTCATATGCAAATCCTATGGGGATTAAAACTACAAAACATTTTATCTCTCAGAGCACCAGCATATGATTCAGTGCCTGGCATACGCACTCTACATCATCCTATATGTATCCATATGCCTCACACCTATTTAGCTCTTTTTAACCAGGGACCTCAATCCTCATGTTTTAATGCATAACGGTACAAAAAGGACATCTTTGAAATGGAAAGGGTTCAGAGAAGGGCAACTAAATTAATAAGGGGATTGGGGGAGCTTAAATATGAAGAGAGACTGGAAAAGTTACAATTATGTATGCTGGAGAAAAGGCGCTTGCGTGGGTATATGATTACTGTGTATAAATACATTAACGGGCCATACAATAAACTATCTGGGGCATTGTTCACCAATAGAGCATGTCAGAGGACACAAGGACATCCCTTAAGACTTGAAGAAAAGAAGTTTAGTTTAGTTCGGAAAGGGTTTTTCACTGTGAGAATGGTAAAGCTATGGAACTGACTTCCAGTGGACGTGGTGATGGCAGGTTCATTGGATGATATGCATGATACAGTCGTTAATACATATAGTTGAAGATTAATTTTTTCCCCCTTCATAATTCTGGTGGTTTTTTTTTCCTTCCTCTGGATGAACACTTAGGCAGGAAATGTGAGTATTGCTGAGTAGGTTTGACTTAATGGACGTATGTCTTTATTCAACCTCCAATACTATACTATACTATACTATACATTCCTAGTGATTGCTTGGGAAGGGTCCCAACGAAATGCTGAGAATAGCCATGTGGCACTTTTAATTTTAAGGCTAGTGACTAGAGCAGTGTTTGTACATTAAATGACTGTGATATATTTTATTTATCTTTTTCTTTCTTAGTCATCAGTTTGGTGAAAAACATTGGGGCTTATTTAATACGAGGTGCATATTTCTATACTAAGAAAATGCACTCAAGTTCAACACAAGGGTGGATCCATCCATTTTCTGTCACTATCTCTTGTGGGATCTCTAAGGAAACCCTAGGGGCCACACTGGTATTACCTGTGCTCTCATTCAAATATAAACATTTCTCTGGAAAGAAAAGCCCCAAACACTTGACCATTGGCCTCCTCTTCACCTGGGAATTTTGGCAAGGATTGGGCATGTTGTCACTGTTTTTTCCTGCCAAGGTTACACGGGAGCCTCACAATGCCAGGCTATTCATAGCATAACCTTTATACCACACTAGCATATAACTCTCTGTAATCTCCTCTAAATGACTTTGCAGTACTAATGTCATAATAATAATATTAGAAGATTGCCATAGTGATACACCCTATTTATTGTGATTCCTCCTTTCTTAACATGTTCGTCATAGATTTGTTTATTGAATTATTCCTCAAACTATGTAGGACAGGGGTTCCTATCTGTTATCATGTGGGTAGTTAGTGATTGGACAGCTCCTTAAGATCCTGCCCCAATTCCACCATAAAGCTGGGTACACACACTACAGATTTCTGAAAGATGATAGACAGTATCTGCAAGGTCCTGTCTGTCATGTTTCAAAGATCTGCATACACACAGTCCTGAGTGTTCTCCCTATGCACAGCTATAGGGAGAGCAATTGGGACTCTGTGTTCCCTCGGTCGCGGCTGACTCCCCTATAGGGAGTCTACTGCGGCCGAGGACAAATTTTCCCTCTTTTCCGAACGAGCATTCGGCAGACCCGATCGTTCGCATAGTACCACACAGTACCGGTAAAGCCCCGATACTGTCGGATCCGACGGTATTGGGGCTTTATCGGTACTGTGTGTACCCAGCTTAACTCTCCCCATAACCCCGTCCACTTTAACAGTTCTGCAGCCACAAATTTTATAAATCAGGCAGCATGTTAGGTGCCTATGGTGTAGGGGTAAACTGGTAACTTTTGATAGTGGAAATATTTCCACCAGTCACAACTTATCACATGAGATTCACAGCACATGAGATTCACAAAAAAATGGTGATCACCATTGTGTATATCCACACCATGCGTCTACTCACACGAGCACACAGTTTAGAGCAGGGGTGATTGCTTTTAATTTTAAGGAAAGTGACTAGAGCAGTGTACTCGGGTACTTAGGGAGCTAAGTTCAGTTTTATCTAGGCCATTATTTCTTATTTTTGCAGATTCCCTCATGTCCGGTGGTGTGCTTCTGGATTGGAAAAAGGCTGATGTTATTCCAATATTCAAAAAGGGTAGTCGTTACAGGCTGTGACAGATTGTCACATTGGGCTACTAAGTGGCAGATGAGATTCAATGTTGATAAATGTAAGGTGATGCATTTTGGACTTAAAAATCCTTGTGCTACTTATACTATAAATGGCTCTGTGTTAAGTGAATCCCTGTTGGAAAGGGATCTTGGAGTTTTGGTGGATAACAAACTTAAAGGTAGCAAGCAGTGCCAGGCGGCAACAGCCAGAGCCGGCATGGCATTGTCTTGTATAAAGAGAGGTATGAATTCAAGGGAGGAAAATGTTATTCTCCCTCTTTACAAAGCATTGGTAAGGCCTCATTTGGAATATGCAGTGCAATTTTGGAATCCTGTGTACAAAAAGGACATCTTTGAAATGGAAATGGTTCAGAGAAGGGCAACTAAATTAATAAGGGGATTGGGGGAGCTTGATTATGAAGAGAGACTGGATAAGTTACAATTTTTTACGCTGGAGAAAAGGCGCTGTGTATAAATACATTAACAGGCCATACAATAAACTATCTGAGGCATTGTTCACCAATAGAACATGTCAGAGGACACGAGGACATCCCTTAAGACTTGAAGAAAAAAGGTTTAGGCTTCAAGTTCGGAAAGGGTTTTTCACTGTGAGAACTGTAAAGCTATGGAACTGTCTTCCAGAGGACGTTGTTATGGGAGGTTCATTGGTCCATTTCAAAAAAAAGCTGGATGAGTTTCTGCAAACAAGGAATGTTGCAAGTTACTGGTATTGATAAATAAAGTAGAGTTAATCCAGGGAAGTTTCCGATTGCCACTTGGAGTCAGGAAGGAATTTTTTTACCCTTCATATATTTGGTGGGTTTTTTGCCTTCCTCTGGATCAACGGTTAGGCAGGAAATGAGGATATTGTTAAATGGGTTGGACTGGATGGACGTATGTCTTTATTCAACCTCAAATACTATACTATACTATACAATTCAGAGGTGCCCAACTTGTGCTCTGGCAGGGTCACGGATGTAACTCCTTTTGGGCATGGCAAGAGCATAACATGTCAAGTTTTAACCTTGTAACGCCCACCCACGGGTTCTTGCAGGGCGCAAACAATCGCGTCCAGGAACCAAATTGGGTATCACTGCTTTAGAGGGAATGCATGCTATGGAAATGCACATATTTAGCATGGTGCAGCACTAATAAAGTTCAGTAGAGGTCATTCTGTAGATCTTGGCACCTACCCCCTGTTTCTGCTCCAGGGTCCTCCCATTTATCCTCAGCTCAGGGCCCCATAGCAGATCTCCGTGAAGTTCTGTTAACTTTATACCGGTAACCAAGGCTCCTTTACCCCCATCAATGTCACAGCCCTTGGATGTCCCAGTGCTTTCCCACCTCTCCTTCCCCCCCTCTCCGGTTCAACACCAATTGTCTACCATGTACAATGCTGTTTTGACACCTTACACTGGGCAGTTCCTATAACACCTCTTAGCCACAATGCCATAACACCTTGCATTCAGAAGGTCCCTAACACCTGGCTGTCATATGCTAATTGGCACTTTTCAGGGTATTTTCCCTACTTCTAGCTACTGTGCTCAGTCGGGTGGTTCAGGCCACTCTGGTCCCCATCCTGGAGCCATGGCTTCATATTCATCCACACATATTCAACCATGGGTGAGTCCATCATACAAAATAATGAAATGGAATATTACAGGGCTGAAGCATACTCTAAAGTGTAATCAGGTGTTTTTCTTTATCACTCAACATCTCCCTGATATAGTCTGCCTGCAGGAAACCCACTTACTAACCATAAACTAATTCAGTTTAATATCTTATACCTAGCATACTACACCCCCAGGAGACTAGGCCACACTCACCAGACTGTCCAAAATGCAGACACTCATAGGCGAACTTTATCCATATGAAATGGGAATGTCCACGGGTGTTTAACCCCAACACCCCACATCCTATTCAAATCCACCCTCTACTATGTATCTTTGGGGTCTTCAATGAAGACATATGGTCGAAGAGTGCCCCATTATTCCTGCAGGCAGTGCTATTTTACACAAGGAAGACAATAGTGCTATGTTAGTTGTCGCCCAAACACCCTAGAATTAGGAGATGGCTGAAGCTGATTAAGGACAACCTCCCTCTTATTAAGATTTGGTAAAATCTGGGGAGAGTGGTTGGACTCCCCAGGAACTCTGCCCATCGGAATCCGGTCTACTCCATACTTGGCAGGTGGCTCAGGCGGCTGGGAGTGTCATCACAGATATATTAGCATAAACCAGCGAGTGACAGATCATTTGTACTTTAGCTTGAACAGGAGAAGATTCAAAGCAATGTACAGGTGAGAAAAAGTATTTTTATGGAAATTACTGTAAAACATAGATTTCATAATTTATTTTGTCAGAGACAAATAATATTAATATTGAAATTTCCTTATAGGTTAAATATTGCTTAGAATTTAATCAAAATTCAATTTAACCTAATGGTGGGAAATAAGTGGGAAATTCATTTCCTGATATGGACATGGGAATTTGATTTCTTAATAATATTAAATCTCATATTGCCCTGAATATATGGTGGATCACACATGGCCACATAATCAGGGTTCCCAAGGGATTTAACTGGGCATGATCTGTAGTTTAGAGACATTTTCTGGAAATATCTAATACAATTTATTTTGTCATTTCAGCTTTTTTAAATGATTCTTTCAAAAAAATCCAAATACATTGGATGTAGAGAAAAGAATTACGGCGAAGAAAATGGAGAATAAGAAAAACGGAAACATTTCTGTAATTCACCTGGGCTTCATTTTCTCCATATTTATATTCATTAATTTCATCTGAAACTTGTTGAAATACACAATGATAGGTAGGTGGGAACTGGTTGTGAGTACGTCAGGGCTGATTGGTGTACCATGGGTTTTTCAATAGTTTGAGTAATAATGAATCTTATACAATGAGTCTGTCTATTGCAATTAGTGGATTAATGTGTCCATTATAGATTTTAATGTTCATTCTTATTTGCTTAAATCTCACATTAACTTCATTGTTTTTCTCTGTACTTTATCTTTGCAGTGTTTGTACCTGTGGTTAAGGACGATTACAACATTACAGACAAAAATACATTTCTTATTGAGACAGGTAATAGAACATTGGGTTTATTGTAACACTAGTAAATGGCTGTTATTATGGGTTGGGTCCATTTACCATTTATGTGTCTGATTGATGAGGTTCCTTCTATTGTTCAATCTCTGACTCTCCCACCATCTTTTCTCCCCACCCCAGCGTTTACTTGGGGCTCTGAAGTCTTCACTCCACTGATTGGGATTCTATTGGACCGGTACCACAGGAAGACCATAATGTGTGTGGGCTTGTTCATATGGATTGCCCTCCACTTGGGCATTTATTTACCCAGAGAGATAATAACCAGCCTGTTCCCTGTTTATTGGCCTGGTTAGCGGTGATATCAATGTAAATAAAATCCTAACTGTCAGAGGCCTTCGCCTTATCCTATAGTTTATACATTACATTCTATTTGATATATTTAATCTGAATGTTATTATGGGATTTAATGTTCTGTGTCTCTCTGATCCTTTAGTATTCCTGGCTCTTCCCCCTGATACGGTGCTTTATGGGTATAGCAGAAGACACGTTCGCTGGCCCAATCACTGGACTGTTTGCCGATTTCTTCCACCCCAACAAACGCCGCCGTATAGTCTACCTACACTTCCTCTTTAATACCGCTGCCTGGTGAGTCCCAGGTGTTACGTGTAAGGAACATGTGTCTGCTTCTCTCTATGTGAGAAATCCTACATTCCCATGTGCAGCACATTACCCTGGTACCACATGTTACGGAGTTTAATATGATAGACAATGATTATCACCTCTCACCCTTATTCCTTTAACTCCTGTCCTTGTTACAGTGCGGCAGGGAGTTTCCTGTCCGCACACTTCAATCTCATCGCAACCTATGTGAGTATCAGTCACATAAAGATCTGATTCTTTTAATCAAATCATTAAAAAAGTGAACTGCGTGGGGTTCTGACCTTTATTCTTGGTAGAACAGATAATCTTGTTCTGTACAATGTAAGGTCTGTTTTATAGATAAGCCTACACAAAAGGGGGGCTGTGGGAGCACTCCTGTGGCAAAATTACTTTATAACAAATAGTAGAAGTGCTACTGATCTGACCAAAACATTAGAACAAATAAGAAGAGATGATCAATGCACATTCCTGGGCCCCATATATCATAATATCTGTGCTAGTGCAAACAGTAAAAACATACCCCAGTATGGAAGGTCCTAACAATTTACCTTGGGTCATTTATCTGGGCTGACACTCCCTGCTTGGTTTCATTTTCATGGATAGGTCGTCTCCCTGACCTTGCATTGGATTAGCATTAAAGGCTACCTTCCCATGAAAATGCAACCAAGCAGGGAGTGTTATGATATATGGGGCCCAGGAATGTGCATTGATCATCTCTTTTCTTGTTTGTTCTAATGTTTTGGTCAGATCAGTAGCACTTCCATTATTTGTTATAAAGTAATTTTGCCACAGGAGTGCTCCCACAGCCCCCCTTTTGTGTATATATTGTAGCAGAGTTTTTCTGCAGGAAAATTGACCAAGCTTCCATGTGGTAGTAGCACCCCCAACACGTCCCTTTAATTGGAGGTCTTATGCCTTGAATACTAAGCATTGGATAATAGGCCTCTTCCCTCCTTGTTAAGAGCCAGTAGGCGGGGGGAAGTGATAGCCTTCAATACTAATCCAATGCAAGGTCAGGGAGACAACCTTCCCAAGAAAATTCAACCAAGTAGGGAGTGTCAGCCCAGATAAATGACCCAAGGTAAACTGTTAGGACCTTCCATACTGGGGTTACCTTGACGTGGTTGGAAGGCTTTTCACTTTTATGCATAAAATTGTAACTAAAACCCCCATGTTTTTACTGTTTGCACTAGCATAGATATTATGATATATGGGGCCCAGGAATGTGCATTGATCATCTTTTCTTATTTATAGATAAGTCTAAACAGGGCAATAAATACACTAATCTAGCACCATAAATCCCCATTAGACTTATTGGTTTAACTGTTTGTCTGAACGGTTTCTCCCTCTTCTCTTCCTATTCCAGGGTTCCATGTTCATTGCCAGCATGTTAATGAATCTAGTCGACTCCATTGAAGACGTGATGATGGTAACGTATCTCAACCATATACTGGCATTTTTTGGTCTCTGTATAACTTTACCGTGGCTGCTAAATGTGTTTGCCCAGAATTTCCATTTTCCTTTATGGCATCTGGCCTAATAAAACAACATTTTCCATTATTTCCCTTTTACACCCAGATAATAATCATTAACCCTTCATTGTTTTCCATTGTGGGGATCACTGACCAGAATCCTCCCCTCCTGATTTCTCTCTTCTTTTTTCCCAGAGTATCGTGAGACCAATTAGACTCGGTTTAGTCGAGGGCATTCAATCCTTCGTGATGGAGATTATTGGTGGTGTAGTTAGTGGATATTTTGCTGGAGCGGTCAGTAGATCCCTTTGGTGTCCGTGTTTATTGGTTATCATTCTAATTGACAGCTCTGCTGTATCTCACAGTTTTTTTTAAAATATTTAAAATGTAACTTCAGCTTCTTTACTCTGTCTGACAGGTTTTTGATAAGATTCAGGAGGGCAAATCAGACACTAACCTGGCACAGATGGTTAGCATGGGATACACTTTACTAATTTGCCCATTTCTGGCCATAATTGGAGGAATCTTCTTCCTCGTTGTGCCATACTTCACCAAGAAAGAAAAAAATAACAATGGAATGTCAACACATCATCAGACACCAGATCACAGAGTACAGAGAATGTGGCTGTCCCTTTAAGTAACAACATTTCATCTGGTAGCAATGATAGTCCAGCTACAACAGGATTAGCTCTGCCACAGTCTGAAGATTGTTTCACCATACCTCTATGTACATCCATGGATAACACAATGTTCAATTTTAATTGAAAAAATCTTCAAACCTACAGAGTCCAAACAGGTGTGTATAGTTATAGGGGTCTACAGGGTAACAGGGGTCTTACAATAAATCAAATTTATTGTAGAATTGATTAATTTTGAATGTACTTGAACAATAATAAAGTATAGAGATGACAATTTGGGATTAAGTGGCTACAGTTGATAATGTAGAGGACCAAGGGACTGGGTAAAGCTATACAGGGGTTACTGTTTGGCTATGGTGGATATTATAAGGCAGTGTGTAAAGGTACATAGATGACTGTGTGCAAGCATAAGGGATACATGGATGTTTTAACAACCCAAGAGTTTTGACATGTTTTTTCCTTTGTTTTAGCAACTTAGATGTCCTTTAATCTTTAATAATCAAACCAGCTTCCTACCTGTAAGGATTCCTCTTGCTACTCCTGTGTTCATCTCTAGTCTACTTTATTCTAGTGATTAATTATCCTTTTGGACCGCAGCCTGGTGATTGTCCTGCCGTGCAACATTCTCACCATTAGAGGCTCTGGAGAAAACCAGGCAGTCCCAAAGACTTTGCACCCATGGAAGGGATCAGTTTGTGCCCAGTCTAATAAGAGTTTTGAGATGTACCATGAGAAAAACAGATTTATATTTCTAGTTTTGGCCAGCAGAGAGAGGACACAGAGCAGAGTGGGAAGAAGAGATCCCAAAGTTATGCCCTTTCATTGCTTTTAGAAAGTATACTACCTTGTAACTTGTATGTTTCCATGGAAGCTCTTACAGTTACAGGGAGATTCAATAAAAGTTCTTATCGTTAAAAATGGTGCTAATTTTGCCCCAACCAATCAGATGTTATTTAACATTTGAAAGCTAAAATCTAATTGGTCAAGGCAAAATTAGCACCATTTTTAACGATAAGAACTTATTTAATGCCCGCATTCAGGACTTTACTCATGCTGCCCCTCTGCTCTGGAACTCCCTTCCTCCGTCTGTGCGTCACTCACCATCCCTTAACACCATCAAATGTAACCTTAAAACCCACCTCTTTAGGCAAGCATATTACCTGGCCTAAACATTACCCCCTTACTACCCAATATGATCCAACCCACCTTTCACACTCCATTGCCACTCTATTTACAGCCTACTGATTTCCGTAACCTAACGTCTCACCCCCATATACTCTAGTCAGTAAGCTCCTTGGGCAGGGTCCTCTTTCCAATTATATCACGGTATTGCTGTAAGAAACTCCTCACTCTGTTTACTTATATTATATATTACTTGTGTATGTAATATGAATGACTTTGTATAACATATGACTATGTAATTGTAAAGCACCACGGAAGATGTTGGCGCTATATTAATGAATAATAATAATTGAATAATCCTGTATATCTTTAAAAAAAAAGACTTTTACAGCATTCCACAAGCTAAATTCAAAACCAGAGTGCCAACTTCAGACCGGTTTCAGCTTTATTGAGCCATCATCAGTGTAGTGCAGGCCTCTGGTTCTGCATTGTAATGCACATAGATTATACATAACAGTGTTACCTGTCTATAGAGGGTTTAATACATGTACAACGTCTGGCGAATCACTTTGTCTATAGAAGAAAAGGCAGCTAGAAAGCTTAGGGAGAGAGGGGCCAAAAGCCCTTCACCGAGTATAAAAATGGAGAAACACCTTCTTATAACAGAAGGTATCTTGCAGTCTCATGCTATATGAATAGCATTGCTCACAAAATCTAAGAAACAAAAAGTAATTTCTTACTCCCATGTTCCCCAGAGTAAGGGGCGGAGATATGCAAAATACTCCTTTATGTCCCTTAGCTTATGCATGTGTCCAGAACCATAGAGCCATGAATCTGAATCTTGCACTGACAAGATCTAACAAGATCGAAACATGTCACGTCTGCAGGTCAGATGATTGGCTCTATATATAAAGCTATATTGCATGTTATTAGCCAGCGGTTCTGGACACATGCATAAGGGAATGACTTGTCACTCCAGAAGCAAAAATTATAGTATGTTACTTATCCCTGACCTCTTACAGATATCTTTAGCTGTCTGCCAGCACACCTTTTAAGAGAATCAGCAGAGAAAAGAAAGAGTGTATGTGTGTGATCTGTAAGCAGAGTAGTGTCAATGGTGAGGCTGTGCCCAACTTATAAGTGTTGCAGACACTACAGGAAGGCAGTGAGTAAGGGAGGAGGGGTGCAATTAGGAGTACTCACTAAAAACATTAATAATTAAATGACAAAGCAAGCAGATAAATGTGAGTACCATTTTACTTTTCTCAAATTGTAGTCCAAAGGAGCAACAATGAGGGCAGGTTTTTCACCTACATATGCCAATCTTGTTATGAATAAAGGGGTAGATCAATATATTCCTATATGAAGATTTTATATAGGAATGTAATACTATGCAAAACGAATTCCAGGAAAAGGGATACCCAGAAAATATTCTAAATAAAGCAGTGGAGTATAGAATCCGTAGTAAAATAATTAAACAAAAATGAGGAAGAAAGGGTGAAATTGTTCACCACATACACCAAATTGTAAATTAATTAGAAAAGCATATTGAAACACCGACATCTTTTATACAGATCACCATGTCGCTTAATTGGCTTAAAAAAATTAATAATAATGAAAAAGAAAAATCTTACATGTGCCTACGGTATATGCGATTGAATGCCCCTGTCAAAAACAATAAGACAAATAATAGGAGAGCAAATTGTAAAGTACTCACCTGTGCGTCCGCTACAGCGACAATCCGCTGAACAGCGCTCCAGGCCCAGTGCCGCTTGCGCGAGCACCGTCATGAAGTAACCACACAAGTGCACTGGCCGGCGTGAAGATTGAAATAGCTCCTCCTCACTTCCGACACCTGCTTGTCATTTGTATTGGCATCTAGGGTTCTAGTGATTCGTGTTTGTCAGAAGCCTCAGCTCCATTGTTACAGCCTTCACCAGTGTTCCAGTAGCCTCCGCTCCATTGTTGCAGCCTTCACCAGTGTTCCAGTATCCAGCTCCATTGTTACAGCCTTCACCAGTGTTCCAGTATCCAGCTCCATTGTTACAGCCTTCACCAGTGTTCCCAGTATCCGCTCCATGTTGTCAGCCTTCACCAGTGTCCAGCACTACCGCTCCATGTTACAGCCTTCCAGTGTTCCAGTATCCAGCTCCATTGTACAGCCTTCACCAGTGTTCCAGTATCCAGCTCCATTGTTACAGCCTTCACAGTGTTCCAGCAGCTCAGCTCCATTTTTACAGCCTTCACCAGTGTTCCAGTATCCAGCTCATTGTTACAGCCTTCACCAGTGTTCCAGCAGTATCCAGCTCCATTGTTACAGCCTTCACCAGTGTTCCAGCAGCAGCTCCATGTGTTACAGCCTTCACCAGTGTTCCAGCAGCCAGCTCCATTGTTACAGCCTTCACCGTGTTCCAGCAGCCTCCGCTCCATTGTTACAGCCTTCACCCGTGTTCCAGCAGCTACGCTCCTTGTACAGCCTTCACCAGTGTTCCAGCAGCTCCGCTCCATTTTTACAGCCTTCACCAGTGTTCCCGTATCCCAGCTCCATTGTTACAGCCTTCACCAGTTTTCCAGTATCCAGCTCCATGTTACAGCCTTCACCAGTGTTCCAGCACTCAGCTCCATTGTTACAGCCTTCACCAGTGTTCCAGATTCCAGCTCATTGTTACAGCTTCACCAGTGTTCCAGCGCCTCAGCTCCATTGTACCCCCATGCCTTTACACCGTGTTCCAGCAGCCTCAGCTCCATTGTTACAGCCTCACCAGTGTTCCAGTATCAGCTCAATTGTTACAGCCTTCACCAGTGTTCAGCAGCCAGCTCCATTGTTACAGCCTTCACCAGTGTTCAGCAGCCAGCTATTGTTACAGCCTTCACCAGTGTTCCAGTATCCAGCTCCATTGTTACAGCCTTCACCAGTGTTCCGTATCCAGCTCCATTGTTACAGCCTTCACCAGTGTTCCAGTATCCAGTTCACTTGTTACAGCCTTCACCAGTGTTCCAGTATCAGCTCCATTGTACAGCCTCACCAGTGTTCGCAGCCAAAGCGCCATTGTTACAGCCTTCACCAGTGTTCCAGCAGCCTCAGCTCCATTGTTACAGCCCCTTCACCAGTGTTCCAGTATCCAGCTCCATTGTTACAGCCTTCACGTGTTCCAGTATCCAGCTCCATTGTTACGCCTTCACCAGTGTTCCAGTATCCAGCTCCATTGTTACAGCCTTCACCAGTGTTCCAGTATCCAGCTCCATTGTTACAGCCTTCACCAGTGTTCAGTATCCAGCTCCATGTTACGCCTCACCAGTGTTCCAGTATCCAGCTCCATTGTTACAGCCTTCACCAGTGTTCCAGTATCCAGCTCCATTGTTACAGCCTTCACCAGTGTTCCAGCAGCCAAAGCTCCATTGTTACAGCCTTTACCATTGTTCCAGTATCCAGCTCCATTGTTACAGAGTCCAGCTTCTGTGTTGTGCCAGTATCCCACTGCTTCCTCCTTCATCCGACTAAAGGCAAGTATTCCCTTTACTCTATTCCTACTGAGTTAGGGCATTATTACACAAATAAAGTATGAAAAATTCAAAACGGGACACACCTCCCACACATGCAGCTCAGCCACAGTGCCCTCCCTTGTTTGAGTTACTAGACTGACAGCAGTGCTATTTACACAAGGAAGACAATAGTGCTATGTTAGTTGTCGCCCAAACACCCTAGAATTGGAGATGGCTGAAGCTGATTAAGGACAACCTCCCTCTATTAAGATTTGGTAAAATCTGGGGGAGTGGTGTGTGACTCCCCAGGAACTCTGCCCATCGGAATCCGGTCTACTCCATACTTGGCAGGTGGCTCAGGCGGCTGGAGTGTCATCACAGATATTAGCATAAACCAGCGAGACAGATCATTTGTACTTTAGCTTGAACAGGAGAAGATTCAAAGCAATGTACAGGTGAGAAAAGTATTTTATGGAAATTACTGAAAACATAGATTTCATAATTATTTTGTCAGAGACAAATATATAATATTGAAATTTCCTTATAGGTAAATATTGCTTTGAATTAATCAAAATTCAATTTAACCTAATGGTGGGAAATAAGTGGGAAATTCATTTCCTGATATGGACATGGGAATTGATTTTTAATAATATTAAATCTCATATTGCCCTGAATATATGGTGGATCACACATGGCCACATAATCAGGGGTCCCAAGGGATTTAACTGGGCATGATCTGTAGTTTAGAGACATTTTCTGGAAATATCTAATACAATTTATTTTGTCATTTCAGCTTTTTTAATGATTCTTTCAAAAAAATCCAAAACATTGGATGTAGAGAAAAGAATTACGGCGAAGAAAATGGAGAATAAGAAAAACGGAAACATTTCTGTAATTCACCTGGGCTTCATTTTCTCATATTTATATTCATTAATTTCATCTGAAACTTGTTGAAATACACAATGATAGGTAGGTGGGAACTGGTTGTGAGTACGTCAGGGGCTGATTGGTGTACCATGGGTTTTTCAATAGTTTGAGTAATAATGAATCTTATACAATGAGTCTGTCTATTGCAATTAGTGGATTAATGTGTCCATTATAGATTTTAATGTTCATTCTTATTGCTTAAATCTCACATTAACTTCATTGTTTTCTCTGTACTTTATCTTTGCAGTGTTTGTACCTGTGGTTAAGGACGATTACAACATACAGACAAAAATACATTTCTTATTGAGACAGGTAATAGAACATTGGGTTATTGTAACACTAGTATGTGTTTATTATGGGTTGGGTCATTTACATTTATGTGTCTGATTGATGAGGTTCCTTCTATTGTTCAATCTCTGACTCTCCCACCATCTTTTCCCCCACCCCAGCGTTTATCTTGGGGCTCTGAAGTCTTCACTCCACTATTGGGATTCTATTGGACCGGTACCACAGGAAGACCATAATGTGTGTGGCTTGTTCATATGGATTGCCCTCCACTTGGGCATTATTTACCCAGAGAGATAATAACCAGCCTGTTCCCTGTTTATTGGCCTGGTTAGCGGTGATCAATGTAAATAAAATCCTAACTGTCAGAGGCCTTCGCCTTATCCTATAGTTTATACATTACATTCTATTTGATATATTTAATTGAATGTTATTATGGGATTTAATGTTCTGTGTCTCTCTGATCCTTTAGTATTCCTGGCTCTTCCCCTGATACGGTGCTTTATGGGTATAGAGAAACACGTTCGCTGGCCCAATCTGGACTGTTTGCTTCGATTTCTTCCACCCCAACAAACGCCGCCGTATAGTCTACCTACACTTCCTCTTTAATACCGCTGCCTGGTGAGTCCCAGGTGTTACGTGTAAGGAACATGTGTCTGCTTCTCTCTATGTGAGAAATCCTACATTCCCATGTGCAGCACATTACCCTGGTACCACATGTTACTGAGTTTAATATGATAGACAATGATTATCACCTTCACCCTTATTCCTTTAACTCCTGTCCTTGTTACAGTGCGGCAGGGAGTTTCCTGTCCGCACACTTCAATCTCATCGCAACCTATGTGAGTATCAGTCACATAAAGATCTGATTCTTTAATCAAATCATTAAAAAAGTGAACTGCGTGGGGTTCTGACCTTATTCTTGGTAGAACAGATTATCTTGTTCTGTACAATGTAAGGTCTGTTTATAGATAAGCCTACACAAAAGGGGGGCTGTGGGAGCACTCCTGTGGCAAAATTACTTTATAACAAATAGTAGAAGTGCTACGATCTGACCAAAACATTAGAACAAATAAGAAGAAGATGATCAATGCACTCCTGGGCCCATATATCATAATATCTGTGCTAGTGCAAACAGTAAAAACATACCCCAGTATGGAAGGTCCTAACAATACCTTGGGTCATTTATCTGGGCTGACACTCCCTGCTTGGTTTCATTTTCATGGAAGGTCGTCTCCCTGACCTTGCATTGGATTAGCATTAAAGGCTACCTTCCCATGAAAATGCAACCAAGCAGGGAGTGTGATATATATGGGGCCCAGGAATGTGCATTGATCATCTCTTTTCTTGTTGTTTTCTAATGTTTTGGTCAGATCAGTAGCACTTCCATTATTTGTTATAAAGTAATTTTGCCACAGGAGTGCTCCCACAGCCCCCTTTTGTGTATATATTGTAGCAGAGTTTTTCTGCAGGAAAATTGACCAAGCTTCCATGTGGTAGTAGCACCCCCAACACGTCCTTTAATTGGAGGTCTTATGCCTTGAATACTAAGCATTGGATAATAGGCCTCTTCCCTCCTTGTTAAGAGCCAGTAGGCGGGGGGGAAGTGATAGCCTTCAATACTAATCCAATGCAGGTCAGAGGAGACAACCTTCCCAAGAAAATTCAACAAGGGGAGTGTCAGCCCAGATAAATGACCCAAGGTAAACTGTTAGGACCTTCCATACTGGGGTTACCTTGACTGGTTGGAAGGCTTTTCACTTTTATGCATAAAATTGTAACTAAAACCCCCATGTTTTAATGTTTGCACTAGCATAATATTATGATATATGGGGCCCAGGAATGTGCATTGTCATTTTCTTATTATTAGATAAGTCTAAACAGGGCAATAAATACACTAATCTAGCACCATAAATCCCCATTAGACTTATTGGTTTAACTGTTGTTGAACGGTTCTCCCTCTCTTCCTATTCCAGGGTCCATGTTCATTGCCAGCATGTTAATGAATCTAGTCGACTCCATTGAAGACGTGATGATGGTAACGTATCTAACCATATACTGGCATTTTTTGGTCTCTGTATAACTTACCGTGGCTGCAAATGTGTTTGCCCAGAATTTCCATTTTCCTTTATGGCATCTGGCCTAATAAAACAACATTTTCCATTATTTCCCTTTTACACCCAGATAATAATCATTAACCCTTCATTGTTTTCCATTGTGGTGATCACTGACCAGAATCCTCCGCTCCTGATTTCTCTCTTCTTTTTTCCCAGAGTATCGCTGAGACCATTAGACTCGGTTTAGTCGAGGGCATTCAAAACCTTCGTGATGGAGATTATTGGTGTGTAGTTAGTGGATATTTTGCTGGAGCGGTCAGTAGATCCCTTTGGTGTCCGTGTTTATTGGTTTCATTCTAATTGACAGTCTGCTGTATCTCACAGCTTTTTTAAAATATTTAAAATGTAACTTCAGCTTCTTTACTCTGTCTGACAGGTTTTTGATAAGATTCAGGAGGGCAAATAGACACTAACTCGGCACAGATGGTTAGCATGGGATACACTTTACTAATTTGCCCATTTCTGGCCAAATTGGAGGAATCTTCTTCCTCGTTGGGCCATACTTCACCAAGAAAGAAAAAAAAACAATGGAATGTCAACACATCATCAGACACACCAGATACAGAGAATGTGGCTGTCCCTTTAAGTAACAACATTTCATCTGGTAGCAATGAAGTCAGCTACAACAGGATTAGCTCTGCCACAGTCTGAAATTGTTTCACCATACCTCTATGTACATCCATGGATAACACAATGTTCAATTTTAATTGAAAAAATCTTCAAACTACAGAGTCCAAACAGGTGTGTATAGTTAAGGGGTCTACAGGGTAACAGGGGTCTTACAATAAATCAAATTTATTGTAGAATTGATTAATTTTGAATGTACTTGAACAAATAAAGTATAGAGATGACAATTGGGATTAAGTGGCTACAGTTGATAATGTAGAGGACCAAGGGACTGGGTAAAGCTATACAGGGGTTACTGTTTGGCTATGGTGGATATGTATAGGCAGTGTGTAAAGGCACATAGATGACTGTGTGCAAGCATAAGGGATACATGGATGTTTTAACAACCCAAGAGTTTTGACATGTTTTCCTTTGTTTAGCAACTTAGATGTCCTTTAATCTTTAAAATCAAACCAGCTTCCTACCTGTAAGGATTCCTCTTGCTACTCCCTGTGTTCATCTCTAGTCTACTTTATTCTAGTGATTAATTATCCTTTTGGACCGCAGCTGGTGATTGTCTGCCGTGCAACATCTCACCATTAGAGGCTCTGGAGAAAAACAGGCAGTCCCAAAGACTTTGCACCCATGGAAGGGATCAGTTTGTGCCCAGTCTAATAAGAGTTTTGAGATGTACCATGAGAAAAAACAGATTTATATTTCTAGTTTTGGCCAGCAGAGAGAGGGCACAGAGCAGAGTGGGAGAAGAGATCCCAAAGTTATGCCCTTTCATTGCTTTTAGAAATACTACCTTGTAACTTGTATGTTTCCATGGAAGTCTTACAGTTACAGGGAGATTCAATAAAAGTTCTTATCGTTAAAAATGGTGCTAATTTGCCCCACCAATCAGATGTTATTTACATTTGAAAGCTAAAATCTAATGGTCAAGGCAAAATTAGCACCATTTTTAACGATAAGAACTTATTAATGCCCGCATTCAGGACTTTACTCATGCTGCCCCTCTGCTCTGGAACTCCCTTCCTCCGTCTGTGCGTCACTCACCATCCCTTAACACCATCAAATGTAACCTAAACCCACTCTTTAGGCAAGCATATTACCTGGCCTAAACATTACCCCCTTACTACCCAATATGATCCAACCCACCTTTCACACTCCATTGCCACTCTATTTACAGCCTACTGATTCCGTAACCTAACGTCTCACCCCCATATACTCTAGTCAGTAAGCTCCTTGGGCAGGGTCCTCTTTCCAATTATATCACGTATTGCTGTAAGAAACTCCTCACTCGTTTACTTATATTTATATTACTTGTGTATGTAATATGAATGACTTTGTATAACATAGACTATAATTGTAAAGCACCACGGAAGATGTTGGCGCTATATTAATGAATAATTAATTGAATAATCCTGTATATCTTTAAAAAAAAGACTTTTACAGCATTCCACAAGCTAAATTCAAAACCAGAGTGCCAACTTCAGACCGGTTTCAGTTTATTGAGCCATCATCAGTGTAGTGCAGGCTCTGGTTCTGCATTGTAATGCACATAGATTATACATAACAGTGTTACCTGTCTATAGAGGTGGTTAATACATGTACAACGTCTGGCGAATCATTTGTCTATAGAAGAAAAGGCAGCTAGAAAGCTTAGGGAGAGAGGGCCAAAAGCCCTTCACCGAGTATAAAATGGAGAAACACCTTCTTTAAACAGAAGGTATCTTGCAGTCTCATGCTATATGAATAGCATTGCTCACAAAATCTAAGAAACAAAAAGTAATTTCTTACTCCCATGTTCCCCAGAGTAAGGGGCGGAGATTGCAAATACTCCTTTATGTCCCTTAGCTTATGCATGTGTCCAGAACCATAGAGCCATGAATTGAATCTTGCACTGACAAGATCTAACAAGATCGAAACATGTCACGTCTGCAGGTCAGATGATTGGCTCATATATAAAGCTATAATGTTATTAGCCAGCGGTTTGGACAATGCATAAGGGAATGACTTGTCACTCCAAGCAAAAAATTATAGTATGTTACTTATCCCGACCTTTCAGATATCTTTAGCTGTCTGCCAGCAACCTTTTAAGAGAATCAGCAGAGAAAAGAAAGAGTGTATGTGTGTGATCTGTAAGCAGAGTAGTGTCAATGGTGAGGCTGTGCCCAACTTATAAGTGTTGCAGACACTACAGGAAGGCAGTGAGTAGTAAGGGAGGAGGGGTGCAATTAGGAGTACTCCACTAAAAACATTAATAATTAAATGACAAAGCAAGCAGAATAAATGTGAGTACCATTTTACTTTTCTCAAATTGTAGTCCAAAGAGCAACAATGAGGGCAGGTTTTTCACCTACATATGCCAATCTTGTTATGAATAAAGGGGTAGATCAATATATCCTATATGAAGATTTATATAGGAATGTAATACTATGCAAACGAATTCCAGGAAAAGGGATACCCAGAAAATATTCTAAATAAAGCAGTGGAGTATAGAATCCGTAGTAAAATAATTAAACAAAAATGAGGAAGAAAGGGTGAAATTGTTCACCACATACACCAAATTGTAAATTAATTAGAAAAGCATTGAAAACACCGAAATCTTTTATACAGATCACCATGTCGCTTAATGGCTTAAAAAAATAATAATAATGAAAGAAAAATCTTACATGTGCCTACGGTATATGCGATTGAATGCCCCTGTCAAAAACAATAAGACAAATAATAGGAGAGCAAATTGTAAAGTACTCACCTGTGCGTCCGCTACAGCGACAATCCGCTGACAGCGCGCTCCAGGCCCAGTGCCGCTTGCGCGAGCACCGTCATGAAGTAACCACACAAGTGCGCTGGCCGGCGTGAAGATTGAAAGCTCCTCCTCACTTCCGACACCTGCTTGTCATTTGTATTGGCATCTAGGGTTCTAGTGATTCGTGTTTGTCAGAAGCCTCAGCTCCATTGTTACAGCCTTCACCAGTGTTCCAGTAGCCTCCGCTCCATTGTTGCAGCCTTCACCAGTGTTCCAGTATCCAGCTCCATTGTTACAGCCTTCACCAGTGTTCCAGTATCCAGCTCCATTGTTACAGCCTTCACCAGTGTTCCAGTATCCAGCTCCATTGTTACAGCCTTCACCAGTGTTCCAGCAGCCTCCGCTCCATTGTTACAGCCTTCACCAGTGTTCCAGTATCCAGCTCCATTGTTACAGCCTTCACCAGTGTTCCAGTATCCAGCTCCATTGTTACAGCCTTCACCAGTGTTCCAGCAGCCTCAGCTCCATTGTTACAGCCTTCACCAGTGTTCCAGTATCCAGCTCCATTGTTACAGCCTTCACCAGTGTTCCAGCAGCCAAAGCTCCATTGTTACAGCCTTCACCAGTGTTCCAGCAGCCAAAGCTCCATTGTTACAGCCTTCACCAGTGTTCCAGTATCCAGCTCCATTGTTACAGCCTTCACCAGTGTTCCAGATCCGCTCCATTGTTACAGCCTTCACCAGTGTTCCAGCACTACGCTCCATTGTTACAAGCCTACCAGTGTTCCAGTATCCGCTCCATTGTTACAGCCTTCACCAGTGTTCCAGTATCCAGCTCCATTGTTACAGCCTTCACCAGTGTTCCAGTATCCAGCTCCATTGTTACAGCCTTCACCAGTGTTCCAGCAGCCTCAGCTCCATTGTTACAGCCTTCACCAGTGTTCCAGTATCCAGCTCATTGTTAAAACAGTCACCAGTGTTCCAGCAGCCTCAGCTCATTGTTACCGCTCTACCAGTGTTCCAGCAGCCTCAGCTCCATTGTTACAGCCTCACCAGTGTTCCAGTATCAGTCTCATTGTTACAGCCTTCACCAGTGTTCCAGCAGCCAAACTCCATTGTTACAGCCTTCACCAGTGTTCCAGCAGCCAGCTCCATTGTTACAGCCTTCACCAGTGTTCCAGTATCCAGCTCCATTGTTACAGCCTTCACCAGTGTTCCAGTATCCAGCTCCATTGTTACAGCCTTCACCAGTGTTTCAGTATCCAGTTCCATTGGTACAGCCTTCACCAGTGTTCCAGTATCCAGCTCATTGTAAGCCTTCACCAGTGTTCCAGCAGCCAAGCTCCTTGTTACAGCCTTCACCAGTGTTCCAGCAGCTCAGCTCCATGTTACAGCCTTCACCAGTGTTTCAGTATCCAGCTCCATTGTTACAGCCTTCACCGTGTTCCAGTATCCAGCTCCATTGTTACAGCCTCACCAGTGTTCCAGTATCCAGCTCCATTGTTACAGCCTTCACCAGTGTTCCAGTATCCAGCTCCATTGTTACAGCCTTCACCAGTGTTCCAGTATCCAGCTCCATTGTTACAGCCTTCACCAGTGTTCCAGTATCCAGCTCCATGTTACAGCCTCACCAGTGTTCCATATCCAGCTCCATTGTAAAGCCTTCACCAGTGTTCCAGCAGCCAAAGCTCCATTGTTTTACAGCCTTTACCATTGTTCCAGTATCCAGCTCATTGTTACAGAGTCCAGCTTCTTGTGTTGTGCAGTATCCCACTGCTTCCTCCTTCATCCGACTAAAGGCAAGTATTCCCTTTACTCTATTCTACTGAGTTAGGGCATTATTACACAAATAAAGTATGAAAAATTCAAAAACGGGACACACCTCCACACATGCAGCTCAGCCACAGTGCCCTCCCTTGTTTGAGTTACTAAACCACAAGGTACCAGTAATCTCTGTACTGGAGACCAGAGGAAGAGGAACAGAGGGAATACCCCCTACCTGCACTTACCGGTAAAAGAGAGCTCATATTTCCGAATTTGAAAAACTATTACCTTACGCATGATGCCCTTGTGGATCTGAAGACAGAATATCTGTGACGACCAGGTGTGCAATGTAAAACGCCATAGACAATATCTGAAATTGCACCCCCAATTTTCTTTTATTTTACCATATTGGCATGATCCAGCAGCATGGTAGCTCCCACATTGTCCCCTGTTCCCGGGTAATCGCAGAGTTCATTCATGTTAACTTGTAGATATAGGTAGAATAGCATGACCATTTGGTGTTAGCTGACCAAAGGGGCAAGGTGTGAAGTCACTAGAATATACAAACACTGACACAGACTAACAGGCAACAGAACAGCAGGGAATCTCCTAGTATAGACCAACAGCAGAAACCAACTGGCAGATCAAAGGTAATTCATATTCCTTAATAATCCAGGATGTAGAATTATTTCAGGTTTTCATAAATACCCCCAGTTTATCCAGTAATTAATTCTACATTTATAGATACCTGACACTATCATAGCCCGAGCCAAACTTGGGATATTATCCTTCTTAGGCCTAGGATATCCCAGATATGTCGTATTTGGTCTTAATCTGTTGGGAAAAATTAGTTATGGACCATAAGGATATTATTTTGAATGTGATATGAATGGTTCCCAGATTATGGACTGGAGGGGAATTGGATATTTAAAATTCCCTCCAAAAATAGGAACCAACCTTCGGGGGCAGAACCAAGTCCCCCCCCTCTAGAGACCAGACCACTCCCATTTTCTAAAAAAGTTCGTCATAACATCTTCAATAACATCTAGCCAACTGGACGGACCGTATTGGCTTACCGCAGGAACTATCATTTGGACTATTATTTTCCCATAAACTGGATTAACAAGTTCTGGACTCTTCTCATGGACTATTCAGATGCCATTTATCCTTAAGTATTCCTTCTTTTATCCATTTCTACCCTCACTTGTGTTACCGCTTTATGTTCAGTGATTTATTGTATTTTTCTTTATATTTTTTATGCACTATTTTTGTCAACTTTTAATAAATGATATAAAATCATTTATAGGCTATCGTCCTATTCTGAGTACCGTATATACTTGAGTATAAGCCGAGGTTTTCAGGCTTTAAAAGCCTGAAAACCTTAACTCGGCTTATACTCGAGTCAAGCTGAAAACTCACCTTCGATCCGGCAGCCGCTCCGCAAGTACTGGTCTCTGTTGGCTGACGTCACCATCGGCGCCTGTCTATCGGCAGATCAATACCGGTACTTGCAGAGCAGACCAAGAGGCAGAGGCATGCGGCAGACGGATTGCAGACCAAGAGGCAGAGGCATGCGGATTGCAGACCAAGAGGCAGAGGCATGCGGCAGACGGATTGCAGCCAAGAGGCACAGAGGCCAGAGGAATGCCGGCAGGACAGACGGATTGCAGACCAAGAGGCAGAGGCAGATGGATTGCAGACCAAGAGGCAGCTGAATACTAAAACAGTAAGTCTGCACTGAACTGGGGGGCCTGGCCTGAGGGTGCTGCTCGTCACTGCAGATGTTTGGAAACTACAACTCCCAGCTAATAAAGCATGCTGGGAGTTGTAGTTTCCAAACATTTGGAGTGCCAAGGAATGGTGGGTCACACAGAATCAGAAGGCAGTAGTGGTCATATTTTACCCTCAACTTATACTCGAGTCAATCAGTTTTTACTCTTTTTTTAGGTAAAGTAGGTACCTCGACTTATACTCGGATCGACTTATATTCTAGTATATACGGTATATCCCAAAACAAACCTGTGTCTTCGAAGTACGCTACCATAGAGAAGTATTGTGTAGGTATATAGAGATACGGTATAACTGTGTATAGAATATTAGGGGTGAATAACCAATTTTCTTACAGGTTGTTAGAAGTAGGGGAGCGGATATCCCCATAGATATAGGTAACAGGTCATTCCGCTGTTTAATCGGAATGTGGTGGCGGCGAGTATATTGATATTTAGTAATATTAATTGTGTAGTATATCGTTTGTTCACCAAACCCACCGGGTCTGATCTGTTCCGTCCGCCTGTCAGTTGCTTGGAGTGTGTTTTCCGGTAACGGATAGGTGGTTGGGCGTCTCGGGACTGGGGGTTTGTGACAATATCCATACAGAGTTATGTGTGGGCTTTAAATTAGAGCCTTTCTGCATTAGGATTTTACAGTTTTATCGACATTGAGATTTCCTTTTCAGCTACTTATCTAGTGTCAGTGTTGATTATTTTTACTGCTTTTATGTATACCAATTAGTATTTTTAGGTCTGCTCATAGATCCCTTTTAGAGTGCGATATATTTTAGCTAATACAGTGCTAGATTGCTTTTGTGTATTGCATTTTTAGAGTTTCTTTTGCAGGTTTACTAGGGGGGTTATTTTATACTGCTTATTGTGACATCCATTGACAATTATAGTATTTGTAGGTTTTATTAAAGGGTTATATTTAATTTTTGGTGTATTATTCCGATTCTTTTAGATTCCCACCAGCGTTTAATATTCCCGTCTTGTGTATTAAAAAAGAGTAAGTATTTCAATCTGCTTTCATTTAAAAAGTAATTAGCTTTAGAAGTTTTACAGCATTTGCAGCCTTGAATTTAAATAAGAGTCTGTCAGAGAAAGGACTTACCTGACAATATTTGTAACTATTTGTTTCTTGAAACTCAGCCAGTGAGATTGAAAGCTGCAAGTATTCACGGACTAAACTTCTAACGCAGAATGAGAGGTAGGGAGAATTGTTGGAGTATTGTGACCCTTTAAGAGTATTTCAGACACAGATATAAAGATAAACATACTCAACAAAATTTCTAGCTACTTTTCCTCCCTGCCAGAGTTGCCCAGCAACTTCTCTTTGATGACCTCTGTAATAAAGACAGTTGCACATTTTTAGCCTGGTTTGTGCAAATAATGAATTGTTGTTATTTACATAAACTAAGAAATACTTGAGAAAATCAGCAGTCTGTAATTATGAGGATATGTACCAGGTACAGCATTGTTGAGGGTCTACAGAATCTATTCTGCTTGTTTTTATTTTAGCCTTCGTTCTCCTTTAAGAAGTTAAATAACCATACAATTTTTGACCTTGTAAAATCGATAACTATAGACTGTAACATTACATTTCTGATACACTGTACATTAGCTATAGTTTACTCAACAATCACTTGCTAAAAGCAGTTAAAACAGTACCTAGTATGCGGTTAAGTAAAAAATGGTGGTACAATGTACTGGCGTTACATATGCAGTGACTTTAGTTATTAGTGTCATAGATTTACATTTTTACAGCTAATAACAGATGAGAAACAGGAATTAAAATGCAGATAATGAATAAACAGTAATTTTTTTTATATCTTACCAAGAATGAGTGGGTATGAACTGCTCTCATACCAACATTAATTTTACACAACCTAAAATGGCTGCCAGATCTGTTATATCATGGCCAGGTGAGGATGTCTCTTGCATATTGATAGGGTTTTCACCTCATAAGGACACCAAGTAAAAGTACAATATAAAGCTTGTTAAAACAGGTACAAACCCACAAGTGCAATTAGTCAGGCAGTATTGCACCAAATTCTTCAAGCAAGGTATAGATTTTGATGCTATACAAGGCATATGTAGTCCCACAGTTTGCTATGGCATAGACACTGTTGTGGCAGAGACTTCCTTTAGTGCAGTGTTTTTCCTAAATATGTAGGCATTTGTAGAGTTTTCTAGGTCCTCTAGCTGAGCAATTCCAGAAACGCAAGGGTCATGGTCCCTTAACATATCTGGCAGACATTGGGATTTCCTTTCAAGCCGCCGGGAGCGGCGAACTGGAGTTAGAAACTTAAGATCTTTGAAAGTGACATCATTTTCATCCAACTGCAATTTGGTTTTCATTCTGCAGAAAAATACATGAATCAAGAGAAGGTCTTCATACTTTCTTTGAACAAACTGCCTGAATCCACCAAAGTCAATTGTAAATAAACTGCACAATATTTACAAGCGTTAGAACTCTCTTTGGTGAACAGTAGCTAGCAACTCAGAAGCAAAAGTGGGAGTATGGGTAGGAGAGGTAAATCCCATATATTTCAAATTTAACTGAACGAAATGGGTGAGGATTAGGACATTATAAAGGTTGATAGTTCAGTTCCCACTTAAGTTTTTTGCTCTGTGTCTTGGCTCTTTTTAAATATTGCTCTGCTGAGCTTATTTGTAAAAATAAGTTGAAAATATTTGTATATCTACATAACAATCAACTATATTAATCACCAACCATAGCCACAAACCAAAACAAAAAGTCTGACCAGAGCAATATTAATCCTTTCAGAAGGATTCCCTTTCCAGTCTACATGCTGTACAGGTAGTTATGGTGAGGAGGCCCAGTTGGCAAATGACATGGAATTCAAGTAAAGCAGAGGCAGTAACGGATAAATCATTAGCAATCATTAACCATTTATTCTGTAATGGGACATTGTCTCTATGAATAGGCATTTCTAAGAACCACACAAACGTCTGTTGACATTTTACATTCGGGGTCCTCCTACAAAAAAATCCCATCACCCTCTTCCTCCTTCCACTGTTTTAGTACTAAACACCACCAATACACTAAACCTTTGATCCCCAATCTGTGGCCTGCATGCAGCACCATCAGTAAAAAATGTGTCCCAGAGGTTTTTAGTCTGTGCGTCAGCAATTCAGGGGAGGAGCCAAAAAGTGACACTGTTACTGGCAAGATTGGCCACCTAGCCAGTAATAGGGACATAAATTTGGTGGGATTTTTTTTTGCCTTCCTCTGGTTTAACAGAATAGGAAGTAAAAGGAGCTGCGTCTTCCCTCCAGTTCTTCAATAAAACCGGCAGGAGCCTGGAACAAATGTAAGGTACTCAACCGATCGCTTGCTTCTCTGTCGGGTCCACTGACAGGTCCCGACGGACTCTGTATGCTATGTGCATCACACTTGCGCATAGCTACAGAGTCCATTGGGACCTGTCAGAGGAAGCGGCGGAGGAGCAAGTGATCGGGCAAGTACCTTACCTTCGTTGCTGGCTCCTGCAGGTTTAATTGAAGAAAGGGAGGGAAGACACAGCTCCTTTACCTCATGTTCTTCAATAAAACTGAATTCCAAAATGATTTTTACCAGTGGAGATACCTTTTAACAGTAAGGTAAGGCCTAGGTCTAACAATAGGCAGCCAACTGTAAGACTTTGAACTAACCACTTGCTATATAACTACAAAAGGTCTGTTTCTAAAAGTATTTGAAGCAAATGCAGAAAAATGTATCATGGAACTTACTTTTGGAGGTGTGGGGTTGACCGAACATTAAACCTTATTACAGTTGCAGAATCTTTATGTTCTGGGGTCAGAGGTCGATCTGTTGGATCTTTTGTCTCTTCCATAAGAGCAGCTGACATTTCCTGCTTGACTAGTCCCTTCTTGACACCCCTTACCCTTACTTTTTGCTCTTTAACTATTCTGAGTTCAGTTTCAGATTTTCTCTCTATCTCGGAATCCTTCTCTTTTTTGATTTCTTCCATTTTAGGTTTGTCATTCCCTTCTGTAAATAACAGAATAAACCATAAAAATCCTGGATAATTTTAGTCAATGGCATGTTAAAGTAGCTATTGTGAACTCATGACACCCAGATTTGTGGTAAATATGATTCCGGAAGCCCTGTGCACCATTCGAATTATACATTCACACAATTGAGTAACCACAACAAGAAACAATCAATTGTTTGAAATTACACGCAATCTTCTAGAGAAATGGTACTTATTGCATTCAATCGATACTTCCGGAACCACCTTTCCAGTTGTTCTTTGCAACAGACATATGATCATGAGATTATATATAACCTGGCACTATTCATTTTATGATATGTCTGTCGCAGAGAATGGGAAAGAAATATGGATTAAATGTTACAGAACGGTCTGTAGGGAAGTACTAATGTACAGGCACCTTAATACAGTATATACAATATAAAGGGCTGTACACATTGTTATAAAGAATGGTACCAGACAATGATCTCATTTAGTATCAATAGTCCGGAATAAGAGTAAAAGGTAACCATACATTAGGCCGATTTTATGTACAATCCGACATTTCCATTGATTGGCTGAAAAATTTAAAATTTTCCCGATCATAGGGTGCAACATTAGATCATAAAATCGGTCGTAATTATGACCGGGAAAGTTGTTTTTTTTAAGTCAGTTGGTAAAATGACTGTAGAGTTTTCTGAAGTTCCGATTAAATGTGAATGTAACCTAACAATAGACGACATTCAAGGGAATGTCCACCCCTCCACACACAAAGCCTTACCTGCTTTAAAACACCTGATAAGCAGGACTTGGTTAACTTGAAATCTTCCAATTCGGCTCCCACACTGAGCTATTATACTCACAATCTCCTCCTCGCTCCACCGCCGCGTCTCTCCATTTCCAGGTAAGACAGTCAGTGTCGGCCGTGACGTCACGGCCAATCACCGGCTGCCATTCCCGGAGCAGTCTCCACTGTGGCTGCGCAAGAACATAAAAAGAACAGAGCAGCCACAGTGGAGACTGACTGAGGAACCCGGAAGCGGCGGTGGAGCGAGGAGGAGCTTGTGAATATAATAGCTCGGTGTGGGAGCCGAATTGGCAGATTTCAAGTTAACGAAGTCCTGCTTATCGGGTGTTTTAAAGCAGGTAAGGCTTTGTTTGTGGAGGGGTGGACATTGCCTTTAATCACAAAACAAACTGAATGTCGAACAATATGTATGGTACATCGTACATCTGTTTATCAAAGTATCGGTCGGTTTAAGATCATAATTACGATCGTAACAGTGCATGGCCACCTTAAGATGCACAAAAAGTTCTAATCAATATAAACTTACCAGAACTGGACTTTAGATTTTCTAAGGCATCAGCAAGAATTGTTCTCAGTTCATCTAAAGGCTTGGAGCAAAAATAAATAAAAGTGAACAGAAGAAGAAGAAGTTCATGCCACACAAATGCAGAGCTCTTCAAAAAGAAAGCACAAAGAACTATCAGGGTTATTCAATCAAAGTTCTTATTAAAAATGGTGCTAATTTTGCCACAACCAATCAGATGTTAGCTTTCAAATGTTAAATAAGTTCCGTTTGGTTGGGGCAGTATTAGCACCATTTTAAACGATTAGAACTTTTATTGAATCTCCCTGTATATGTCCTTAAAGTAAATGACTACTAGAAGAGCTGGAGTGCTCGCAACAGTGTGCAATTTTTTTTTTCTCAGAACACAATGTAAGACACTTCTCTAGCAGGTTGCATTTACATAAATTTAAGTAGCATATTTTGTAACTAAGAAGGCTTCCATGATGTTGCCAGTACAACTCAGCCCATGTAGTTTTCAAAGAGCCTTGTGAGCATGTACATTTGTCAGGATGGAAAGGATTGGCTTTTTTTAAAGCCTGAAATCATCGGCTTATACTCGAGAAACTGCCCAATAATCTTAGAAAAACCTCTGGAAGAGCACAACATTGTGGATGGATTAATGGTATTTACCAAAAAAAAATTAAACATATACAGCCTTATTCTACATAATTAAAAAAAACTAATCTTTATTTCATGATGGAATAACCTTTGGATGGTAATATATTTTGCTCAAAAAGCATTTTATTTAAAAAAAACACCTAATTTTATTTTTGATAAAAAAAAAAAAAACCAAATTTTTTTTTTCACCCTGGCATGTTATAGGGCATCTATACCGAAAAATAGGTTATTTTAAATTGACCATAACTGGAAATTATAATTCTTCTCAACCACCATATATTTTTGTTGATCTGCCCCCTATTTCTTAAGATATCCAATCTAAAACTTCCTTGCTCTCAAAAACTATTCTTCTGTGAGTAGTTTTACTGTAGCTGGAATGGTGACAGAGTTTTACAGTTGGAATGCTGTATGTTGTGTGCAGGCTTGACAGTTGGTTTGTGGGGAAAAAAAAAAAAAGTCAGGGCGGATGGAAGTGGTTAAAAGAGGGATACTGCTCCTAAACAAAATGTGTGCTAGATTGAAGGCATGCAGCAACACACACAAATTACGGTAATTGCTACTTTCATGTATTCAATTATAGATTAAGGCAATGTCATTTTTTCAGTATAGTGTCCCTTTAAAGGACAATTATACTTACCTCCTCCCCGCTCCTCTTCTTAGCCGCCAAGTCCTCACCCCTGGGCTGTTTGCATTTACAGTGTTATACTTACACAGCACTGCTCCACCCCCACCTCTCAGTCGGTGATGAGGCCAATAGGAAGATACGCTCTGCAAGGGGCGTGTCTTCCTATTGGACCCATCGCGGAAGCAAAAAAGGGAGCCGAGCAGCGCTGTGTAAGTATATCAGTGTAAGTGCAAACAGCCCAGGGGTGAGGACTAAGGGCTAGGCCACACTGCTGCGTTTTTTTGCGTTTGCGCTTGCGATTTTAAAAAATAATTGAAAACGCGGCAACGCAAAAAAACGCGCGTTTTTCGGTGCGATTGCGTTTTGCGTTCTGCATTTTTAAATCGCAATCGCATGCGATTTCCTATACTTATTGAAGAAATCGCAAGCGCAAACGCAACAAAATCGCACATGAAATCGCATGCGATTGCGATTGCATTTGCGTTTCAGTGTGGCCTAGCCCTTAGAGCCTTAGGTCCTACCCCTTGGTAGAAAGCGTGGATATAAGAAGGAGCGGGGAGGAGGTAAGTATAATTGTCCTTTAACACTGTTTCCTCAAAGCTTGATAGGAAATAAAACTGCAAAGATTACTTTTTTTGGTATGAAAATCCAAAAAACTGTAGTTGAGAAATGCTGAGAGTTGTAGTTAATAAACATCTGGAGGGCCCCCAATGTAAAGTGTACTACTACCACCAAAACAAAGGTGGATAATGGGAGCGGACCGTACCTGCATTATAAATTTCATAACCACAGCAAAAGAGAGAGAGAGCTTGTTGTACTTTGTGAATGTGCTTGGTCTATGGCAGGGATCCTCAAACTATGGCTCTCCAGATGTTTGAAAACTACAGCTACCAGCATTCCTAGGCTTCCCTCTGCAGTTGAGGAATGCTGGGAGTTGTAGTTTTCAAAACATCTGGAGAGCCTTAGTTTGAGGATCCCTGGTCTATTGGGACAACGTAGTTAAAGTTTCCCCTTTAAATCTCTAATTGGTTCCTGTAGGAATTGCCACACAGACAACTGCCTTGAAATGGCACACAACATTTTTGGATGCTATATACAATTGTGGTACCTGTAATGTTGTGTTATGTGGTTGGCACAATAAATATTCGCTTAGTGCGCACCTCTTAAGTAGCATCTATACGGACTATTTATTTTTATTGACCATTACTGGAAACGAATTCTTCCCAACCACCACTCTATCCACCTCTACTCATATAACAATCTTCTAGCATAGCATCAGTGTTAGAAAATGCAATGCCACTATGTGTACATGTATTTTGTTCCTGTTTCAGATAAAAACATTAATGGGTAATTAGAACAGTAAAGTTTAAGCTATGAGGCCATTTTACACAAATGCTCGCTGACCTGTGCTCCAGCTGCCGCCGCTTCCTCACAGATAGCAATGACTTTACCAACCTCCCCCTGACGCTGCTCCAGACGTGCAAGACATTCCCAGTATTTGGAAAGCTTTTTTGCTTCTGGGAGGCACTGAATCTGTTTGCTTAATATATCAAGAACCTCTTCTCTTGGGCAACCCTTTGCATTAAAAAAAAAAACGAAATCAGAAAGTGAAAATATATGTCATACACATTGACTTCACAAGATCAGTTTTCTTTACAAAATATACACATTTCCGAACAGCAAAGTAATTCAATACTGCTGGATTCATGTTGCATCAAACCCATGGAGCATATACCTGGACATTTAGCTAAGTTAGCTGAATATACTGGAAGAAGATAAACTTATCTAGCTGACCAAGGCAAAACACCATCTAGGTAAACTGGGTAAATGATGTTGTGTTCATACAGCAAACCCTGAGAAATAAACATACACGTACTTCATCTATTAATTTGTGGCACTCCGAGAAAACCTGGTGAACTTTCAAAGTGAACAATTCTTGTTCATCCTCCTCTGCCATTGTAGCCCAAAAAAACTGGCGAGGTTCCCGAGTTGCTTTTTCAGAATCACTCTTGGGTTCTGTAGAGACTGGTTGTGGATCAGGTTCCCTCTTAGGCTCATAAGAAGTAGGGACCATGATTGGTGCTATGGAAGGCCTTTTCATAGTTCTTCCCTTCTCCTGTCTCCATTTTGCAAGTCGAGCCCTAGAAGCAAGAATAATTTAGAAAGATGCAGCTGCAGAAAAATTGTAAAAAAAAAAAAATTTCCATCTTGCCCGATCAGGTTTTTTTTTCCGACAGACCGATCGATATTGCTGATCGGTTTATCGAAAACACGAAAATGTGTTTTCCATTACCGTAATCTGATCAAATTGATTGGAATATCAATGCCACCTATGCCTACCTTAAATCCTATACAAAGTTTTTCTAAAACAACTAAATGCTAAAAACTTGTTAAATGCACAACTGTGTTCCCACCCAATAGACACAAAAAGACTATTTCCCTCTTAAAAATGTATCTACCTAAACCATGATATTATTGCTAATTAGGCCCCTCTTCTACGCAGCTGGACATACATTGCAAAATGTTGACCTTAGGTGAGAAGTGACCATAACCGGAGTTGTTCTTATAAATATCTTCAAAGCTTTAAAGGGCATGTCCAACCCCAAAACTATAATCCCCCCCACTACTGGCCCCACCACGTGGTGTAGTAAAATCCTTACCTCACATCCCAGCTCCATAAGGTTCTCCTGTAGTCCCCCCCAAAGTCCCAAAAACTGCCCACCAGGAGGATAGCAGAGTCCATATAGGACTCTGCCTCCTATCTGGCCTCCGGGGAAGTTTGGCATGCGTACTGCAGCCCTTCTCCCCTCCCTCTCCCTCCCGTTTTGCTATCCCTTTCCCTACCATAAAATTATTTTTATAGCGGTTGGGGCTGGGGCACTGTGTTCTATTATAGGGCAAAAGTTCTTATTAAGGGTGGACATGCCCTTTAACTTCTACATCCTAAAATGTAGAAGTGATATTTTAACACAATCCTGATAAAGGTGGATTGTAAAGCACCGAAATGATTATCTAAACAAAATTCTTATAAAATCCAGTGTGCCCAGGATTCTGACTTTCTATATATTTGGTCCAATCAATTGAAATGTGTATTCGCATGCCAGATTGGTTATAATATCGAGTATGGGCACCTGTAGAATAAACTATGTTTTACTCTTAAACTTGCAGAGGCTGGGCTATTTTAGGGGTTTGCCCGGGTCTATGAAACATTCTAAGAATGAATCCACCATCCCTATCTTACATTCAGCTAATTTCAATAATATTGTAAACTTACTTTCTCTCTTCTGCAGTCTCTCTTGGCCTTGAACATTCCACTTTTGCAACTGGTGGTTTAGCAGGCTCACAATGCCGAGGACCTGGCAGGGTCTTCAAAGTACTTGCTTGAACTCGACCCTTGCTTATCACTGGAGCTTTTTGTCCTGAAGATCCTCTGCTTATATTTTTATCTGCAGCCGATCTGTTAGGTAAGGTCTTTTCAACAGGCTTTCTTTGGATAACAGCACCAGATTCTCTCTTTGAAATTGTTGGTTCTGTCTTGTTCTGGAATGGAACACCTTTAGAAGATTTAACTTGAGTCCTGGTCTGCGTGGAAGAAGTTTTTTTCTGATCAATCACACCAGCAGATATTAACTTTGTAACATTCTTTCCAGCACCAGTGATGGTTTTTGTTGTAACAGGGAAAAGACCTGATGGCTTTTGAACCATTTTAGGGTTTGGGCCGTCTGTGCTTGCAGAAGTCTTCCTGAAGGAGTCAATCTTGGACTGCACAGTCTTTCCCCGATATGTTCCAAGAACAGGCCTTTGTGAAATGGGTTTAGCACTGTCTGGGTTTAATGGTTCAATCAACTGCTTCTTGGTAAGACTTTTAGTTTTTAAGAATGTTTGACTTAACGATGGGCCCCTTCTTTGATCTGTTCGGACAGATTTATCTGAACTCTTTTCTCTCATTGCGCAGTCAGTTTTGGAGCGGGCATTTTGATATGCATTTTTTGTAAGATCTTTAGGCATTGAAGTGTTTTCTTTGTCGGCCTGTAATAAAATAAAATGCACTAGTGTCATGTACTCCCAGTCTGCTTTATATATGCAATATATTTAGGGTCATGAAACAATTCCTTGCAGTACCAGCAACTCAGAGGCTCACATATAAAAATTCTCATTATTATTTTTTAAGGTGATTTGACATATTCCTGGATTGCATGCTCTTGGGTTACTAGTATTTATATGGATAAGGAATACTTGGCTTGAGGATGCAGAGAAAGCACCCTTATCTGTGTGCAGAAAGTTTGTTTGCAATTTTTATCATTATTATCATTGTCCGAGTGTTTGGAGGTTTGTCATGTTTAGTAGACAAACAGTGTTAAAATAAGCAGGTGTAAAGAAACAGGTTGGTACAGGGAACATGACAATCAACTGTGGATTTACAGTGCTGACAGTAAACTGCCTCAGACTGCTCCAATGGGCAGCAATCACTGCCTGGGACACTTATCTGCAATCAATATAAAAAAAAATTATAATAATAATAATACATTAGATCAAAAAAATCAATCACAAAAATAACTGGTCCAGGTGGCTGTTTATCAGATGGCTGAATGTTGACTTAAGCTAGGTACACACAGTACCAATAAAGCCCAATACCATCGGATCCAACGGTAACCGGGGCTTTATCGGCACTGTGTGACGGCTTTACCGAACAAGCTCAAGGCCGCCGAACATTCGGATTGGCCGAGCAGTCGTTTGGGAAAGACTGTAAATTTCCCTCAGGCACGGTAGACTCCCTATAGAGGAAGTCGGCCGGGTGGAGGGAAACACACAGTCCCAAAACTCCTCCCTATGCTGCGCAACCTGATCTTTGAAAGATGACAGACAGGATCTTGCAGATCCTGTCTGTCATTTTTCAAAAATCTGCACCTAACTTTTGTGTAGTATGGCCAGCATAATCAGACGTTAATAATACAGGAATCTTGACAGACTGAACACTAGAATGGGTCTCTTATTGAGTAAATATTTAATATATTGGCTAAATATATCCAATAAATGTATATAAATGAAAAAATGAAATAAGGATTCTACTGCAGAGAGAGAACAAACAGGCAACACTATCTATATTTCCTTATAAGGAAACACAAACATCCAACCACCCATCATAATTCTATATTTTGCTTCAATCCAATTGGATATTTCTTAAAGGGCATCTATAGAGAAATTTATACATTGCTCCAATCCAGACATAATAAAAGGTTATTGTATTCTGCCTTATACTTACCTTCCTCTGTGGCTCCGTGTTTGCACACTGTCCGATTTACTGCAGGGCTCCCCGCTCCCTCCCCTCTCTGGTCATTCCCCCATTCATTTAGTCCGGCTGTAAATTAAGCCTGTGAAACAAGCCGCTCATGCGCATGAATCCTCCTACACATGACACATCACTACAACCTTTCTAAACAAACCCCCCCCCAAAACCTCGGGATGTACGCCTGTAGAGAGGAAGTTTCTCCGTTGTTCTGAAGATAGTGCAACGTAAGGAATGGGAGGGGGAGGGGGGGGAGTTTGGAGAGACCGAGTCCTGAATCACTGCAGCCTGGTCTCCCTTAGATAGGCAATAAATCAGTGAAAGCTTGCAGAGGGGGACTTCTCCTTCCATTTACTTTGCCAAGCATTTTTGAGAAGGAGTCATTGAGAGACTTGCTGTAAAACTTGTGTAAGTCTACACACTACACCGGCATGCTGTTAGGGGATTTGATTGACAGCTCAAGCAGGAGTGGTGTATGGAAATATTCACTTCTTTTAACTTGTATATCTCAGCACAGAGGTGGAATCTGAAGAAAATAAAGGTACTCTGTGGGTTGAGGGGAATTATAGAAGAAAAAAAAATTAAATTTTCCCACTGTAGATGCCCTTTAAAATACACAATAAGATAACTGATCCAAGTCCACTACCCTTATAGACGTTCTCACTAGAGACCAAACCATGGCAGGTGGTCTTTGATCATCCTTACAGAGACAAAGGCAATAGAATTTAGTAAACATCTGTAGCTCTAAAGGAAAGTGCTTGTGAAGGTTCTCATTCATCCCGGTCATGGCATATCTGTTGTATTCAGTTAGATCAACTGGACTTAAAGTGTAAAGATTAGTTCTTGAGGACTTTTCGTTAATTGTTGGCAATTAAGTTCCCTGAAAAGGGTAATTATCAACAGATTCTTGTGGCATGTGGCAATCACACCTGTCTGCTACAGGAGGTCTGTTGTCTTGACTATTTGTTTGACTCTACAGATGAGAAGGCTGGTTGAAGTGGAAATGAATATACACATACATGACAAAAGAAATAAAGACTATACACATAAATTCTACAACTAATAAGATTCATGTAACAAGTCTACCATAAATATATAAAAGTAATTATCTTACCTGTTTTTTCTCATAGGGTTTAGTGCACCTTGTCCTATTTTGAGGAAGATTCTGCATAGCACTCTTCATTAAGGACCTATGTATAAAAAGTACAATTAGCATTAAACAACCTTTGGTTATAAAGCATGAGGATATTCAGTGTGTTGCTCTCACAATATAGGTTACTGGTGGTGTGTAAAGACACAAGCATGACCATATTAGCAGTATTTATGCTATATAGATTAGCACTCGAGAACGGATACCTGCTGTCTAAAACAAGATCAACATGAGACGGAAGCAAATTACGGAGGGAATTCACCGAAAAAAATTAGAACTCTAAATTATGTTCCTATTCCTTACCAGATTGTTTTAAACAGTTTGTCTTACCTCCCATTCTAATTAAACAGTCAGGAGGGAACACAGAACTTACCTGTGATCACGTTCCAGCGCTGGCTTTTCTCACAAGTTCCGACATCCATCCTCCCTTGCATTGTACACATGCAGTGCAAGGGAGCGTGTATATAGTCGGGGCCTGTCAGAGGAAGCAGCATGAACAAGTTCTCTGTGTTCCCTCTTGACTGTTTAATTGAAGAGTGGAGGAAAATGAGCTATGTATTCCCTCCCGTTCTTCAATTCAACTGAAAAAGGACAAGTTATTTTTATAAGTGAAGATTCGGTTTAAAGAAACTCAAAGACAGGGAACTGATGTCCGCCAAGTCTGGACTTATCGTGTAATAAGGTCACAAAGGATCAAAAGGATATCTACGCCAAGGAAATGCAGACAAAATTTTAGCCCCCACCATTCCTTAGGCTGGGTACACACAAATGTCCATCTGTGCGGCCGAAAGTGCGAACGAACGATCGATCGTGCGGTCCCATAGGGGAAGGAATTTACCGACACATCCGGTCTGGACGAACAAACAATCGAGGTCGGTCTGCTGATGTGTACCCAGCTTTAGTATTGGGATATGGGATAACACAAAACAAGAAAAATATTTAATGTGTAGATTTCACACTGATTCCTAAGTGTAAACAAGCAGACACAGATCAATAAAATTTAGTAAATGTCTGGTCGTAATATATTTTACATTCTCTCTCCATATAGCTATTAATACCAATCTGTACCTCATCTCTGTCGGCCCATTTGCTTGATTGGAAGTAGAATTGGACATTTTTCTTGACAAATGTTCTTCCATTTTCTTCCGTCTTTGCTCTAAAATTGAAATAAGTGAAATCATTCTCAATACATTTATCTGAAAAGAACAGAAGCAGTTCAAAGGGCAACTAAAACTACAAAGGGAAAGTTTAATTATAAACTTTGAATTTGGCTTGAAGGGCTGCATTTTGGAAGGGAGTATGTGTGTTTGCTGCAGATTTTAAAACTTAATAATGGGAATGATGAGTTTGTAGTGAACGCTTGTTTGAAAATGTTTGTGTGTACCCAGCCCAAAGTGGTGCTAATTTTGATCCAATCAATCAGAAAGCTAACATCTGATTGGTTAGGGCAAAATTAGCACCATTTTCAAAGAGAAGAACTTTTATTGAATCTCTATCTTTTTGATGATTGGTCAAAATTAGTTTTTTTGACTTTAGTTACCCTTTAAGTATGGCTGCCACATTAATGGATAAGTAGATCAGTAGGTGTGTGTACCTGTGTCGGGTTGGGGGTTAAAAAAAAACAAACCTTTTTGATGATTGGTCAAATTTTTTTTTTTATACTTTAGTTACCCTTTAGGTATGGCTGCCACCGTAATGGATAGGTAGATCAGTAGGTGTGTGTACCTGGGTCTGGTTGAGGGGGTATGTCTTTTTTGTGTTTACAACCATAAAACTACCGTATATACTCGAGTATAACCCGAGGCACCCATTTTTGCCTCAAAAATTAGAAAAAGATGATTGACCCGAGTATAAGCCGAGGGTATACAGTAACCCTAATACCTTTCCACTGTAGATGTTTGGAAACTACAACTCCCAGCATGCTTGGTTGCTGGGAGTTGTAGTTTCCAACCACCTATAGTAGAAAGGTATTGGGGGTTACTGTATGGCATACTGTCCCCCACCCTAATACTTTCCACTGTAGATGTTTGGAAACTACAACTCCCAGCATGCTTGGTTGCTGGGAGTGGTAGTTTCCAACCACCTATAATAGAAAGGTATTGGGGGTTACTGTATGGCATACTGTCCCCACCCTAATACCTTTCCACTGTAGATGTTTGGAAACTACAACTCCCAGCATGCTTGGTTGCTGGGAGTTGTAGTTTCCAACCACCTATAGTAAAAAGGTAATATGGGTGGCTTGCATGGCATTTGTCCCCCCCAGCCCTCCCCCCAGTCCCCCGCAGTCACTTACCCGTACCTGGTCTCAGTTCCTCTCTCGCAATCCAGAAGCAGCCGCGAGTCCGGCGGCAGTTCCCATACTTCGTGCAACCGCGAAGAACTACTGGGAACTGCGGCCGGACTCGCGCGGCCCTGGATTGCAGGTAAGTTCCTTGTGACTCGAGTATAAGCCGAGTCAAGGTTTTTAGGTTAATTTTTAAACCTAAAAACCTTGGCTTATACTCGAGTATATACGGTATATTTTATTGAGGATAAATCTAAATTTGTTTTTTTGACTTTAGTTACCCTTAAATATGGCTGCCACCGTAATGGGTAAGTAGATCAGTAGGTGTGTGTACCCGTGTCCGGTTGGGGGTTAAAAAAAAACAAACTTTTTTGATGATTGGTCAAAATTCTTTTTTTTGACTTTAGTTACCCTTAAGGTATGGCTGCAACAGTAATGGAGGGGTAGGTCAGTATGTGTATGTAACTGTGCCACATGGGGGTCATTTTTTGACTTAGTTACCCTTTAAGTATGGCTGCCACAGTAATGGATAAGTGATCAGTTGGTGTGTTTACCTGGGTCTGGTTGAGGGGGTATGTCTTTTTTGTGTTTACAACATAAAAAACTATTTTATTGAGATAAATCTAAATTAGTTTTTTTTTACTTTAGTTACCCTTTAAATATGGCTTCCATGGGAATGGAAGGTAGGTCAGTAGGTGGGTGTACCTGGGTCTGTGTGGGGGGTTGGGGGTATCACCTTTTGTATTTATGACCATGAAAAAAACTGTTTTGAAATATCCACATTTGAGGATTGTTACCATTATAGTCTATGGGAAAAAATGTCCGGAAATTCGCAGATAACGCCGTAACACTTCCGTGGATTCCTTAGCTAGAAGATAGCACATTTCTCCTATATGCCCCGCACGTCTGTACCGAATTTCATGTCTCTAGCTCAAAAACTGTGGGAGGAGATACGGTCCAAAAAAGCGGAAGAATAAAACGGAAGAAGAAAAAGAAATAGAAAGAACAGTAATTTGGCTTTTTCAAGCCAAATTAATAATAAGGGGAATGTAGGGGCTTGACTATACAGGCAGATTGGACAAGTTAGGACTGTCACGAACCCTCCGGGCCGCGACGCCTATCCACCTATCAGTTACTGGAAAATGCACTCCAAGCAACCGACAGGCGGATGAAACAGAACAGAACGGACCAGGAGGGTTTAGTGAACAAAGCAATATAGCATACAATTAATATCTATATTCTTGCTGCAACCACCTTCCTAAAAATAGGGGAAGGACCTACTAAATATATCTATGGGTTATCCACACACCCTTAAATGATCACAATCCTGCAACAAAAAGGGTTAACCACACCTTTTACTCTATACAGTTATCTATATACCTAAACAATACTTCTTCTATAGTAGCGTACTTCAGAGACACAGGTTTGTTTTTGGATATACTGAATAAGACAATTAGCGTATAAATGATTTTGTATCATTTATTATAAGTAACAAAAGAGTGCATAACAAAATATACAGAAAAACTAAACTTACTGAACCTAAAAATGTTAACACACAAGTGAGGATAGAATGGGGTAAAAGAAAGAATACTTGGCATCTGAAATGGCATCTGAAAGTCCGTGAGCAGAGTCTGGAATGTTGTAAATCCAAATATGGAAAAAGTGACAAATTCCAAATTGATAGTTCCTGAAGAAAAGCCAATGTATGGTCCGTCCGATTGGCTAGATGTTTAAGATGTTATGACAAACTCTTTTCCATTGTTGTGCATCCCCTTATCTCCCCATGACACAGGGTGGTACCTAAGCTTTCTTAGCCAATCACCTACAAGTGTAGTTTGGGCTCAGGTTATGTCCAAAACTTTATTACCCTCAGTATGGGCCACTCAAAAAACTAAAAATGCTATCAGTACCCATACCTTGGAAAATAAACATCTTATATTTTTTATACCCTAATATTAATCAATCTCATGAATTTACCAAACTAACAAGACCAAACATGACACATCAACAATATGTATATTGGTATAACAGCTTAAAGTGGGTTTCTGGGATACCCTATAGCCTATAGTGATGGTGTTTGGGTTCCACGGGATTCTCTTTTTTACCAGAATCCATTTAGGATGGTACTGTTATGGTAGTTGCCAAGTTATGGCGATTATTGAAAACCTGGTGTTATAATCTCCCATTAGAGTTGACACAAGGGTCAAATTGTCCACCATATCACAGCACCTGCTGGCTTTACGATATTTAAGGAGGGAAGGACATTGTCCTGTTGAGGTTATGGCACTTGAGCCACATGGCAAAGCAAATACAGGATCAAGGGGAGAAAACAGAAGGTACCAATACAATAAAACCAATGCAATCTGCTATTATTGACAATCATTAACTACATTAGATCTGCTTATGGGGAAGGAAGCTCAGAATTTACAACTGTTCAGGCAGGAATTTTAACCATGTGACTGCCTGGCAGTTAAAAAATGTGTGAGCTGCCATACTGCTTGTCATGCCAGTAAAGTGGGGTAATTCGAAAATTGGGGTTTTACATTGCAGAAGCGCTTTTGCACAGGGATATTATCATTTTATACAACTATATTATATAAGGGATAATACGCTACCTACATTGTAATATAAGGTTATTACGCCACCAAGGAGTGCCATGACCATATAGAAGGGCATGACACTTTTATACAGGGCACGGAACTTCGAGGTGAAGTAAATCCATATATTACACTGTAGGTAGCGTAATATTTCTTATAAAACAAAGTCAGCTCAAAAAAACTATCCACTACCACTGTCTCCCCCCCCCCTCCCCCGTATCAGTCATTTATATGGGAATTCCTGTTTAGTGGATAAATAGTTAATTACCATTCCTATTGAAAGAGAAAGAAGGACTGAACATCGTCTGTCAACAATAAAAACAGGGCTTCCTATATAAATGAATAATACAGGGCAGGGGAGAAACAGTGGAATACAGGAAGTCACTCAGTGACTAATATAGATTCTCGCCACTGCACCTCCCCATTGAAAATGCCTTGCCTTATGAATTATATATCACTAATAGGTCATATCTGGGGACTCATGGACATGAAGATTAGAAGAAAATAGGTTTCTTAACAGTGAGAATGGTGAAACTGAAGATGTGCTGGGGGTGCGTTTATAGTGGGAGAGATGCGCGACAGGGGTGTGCCTGATTCTTAAAAAAATTGGAAGCTTACTTTAATACATATGCTGTAGTTCAGGTTGATTCAGATTGCCATTTGGAGTCAGGAAGGAATCTCCCCCCCCCTAGCTGTTTTTTTTGCCTTCCTATGGATTAACTGTTAGGTAGGGTTAAGAAGGAGGGTGAAAAGGTTGGACTTGATGGACGTGTGTCTTTATTCAACCTCAATTGTTACAAAGAATTAAATTGCAAATTAAAGTTGTCCAATTTGAAACCTTTGTGTTTATTCACCCCACCTTAGAAAGTAAACATGCATTTAAAGGGCATGTCCATAAATATTTAATATGATATGTAGTACCCCCCAAATACGATGTACTCACGGTGTCCAAATATGCTCCCAGGCTGAGGAATCTCACGGTACTTAAAAAACTCCGTGATCCACTGCTGCTGCAAAAATATGCCGTTTAAGTTCACGGGCAGCAACACAGGAGGCTCAATCAGTATGGGCCGTCAGCAATAGGCTGTGACGGCACTGTCACAGCCATGACAGACAGTCTTGCCATGAAGCAGAAGGTAGCAACCGCAATGGATCGCGAAAGTGCTTTTCCCAAAGTCAAAGCACCTTCTAAACAATCCACCAATACAAGTATAAGCACCCTTAAAGTGCAACTGTGGTCTCTAAACAAGCAGGAAGTAATATTTCAGATGTAGCTTTGACTGCAGAGATAAGGCTGCACTTGACCCCCCTTCTTCAGAAGTTTCACTGATTGATGATGGGTCACAAAGTGAGATCATATTGCAGTAGTAACTGTACTGTTCCCCATTCTTTTCCCTGTCTCCAGGACAGCTTGCTTTCTATTGGCCACTGTGTGTGGGTGTGTTTTTCAGGATGTTGAACTTTTAACTCCTACTGCACATGATAAGCTTGTCGGGTAGTTGAGACATGGAGGAGTTAACAGAGGGGAGGTCGAAGGGAGGAGTGCTATAGAGAGATCTGACCCCATGGAAACACAGTCACTGACAGTTCACTATAGATGCCCTTAAAGCCTTGGATACAAGCTAAATAAATCTTACTTGGTGCAATTGCTCCAAACAGAATTTAACACTCATTCCCCACACAGACAATTATCCAATGTGTGTACATAGCTGTGGTAATGCAGTTGGCAAGCACTAATGTAAAAAAAAAAATATATATATGTTGTCTGTTTTGGACAATGTGTTTTGTCCGCATTCCGGCCCATTCGAGCAGACATGCGATTTACCATGCGTTTGTCTGCGTTTCCGGTCAGTTTGTGTCCATGTGCATTTCTTGGAAAATCACAGGAAATACTGGAGAAACGCAAAAAAATAAAAAACTAGCAAAAATTCATATTTGTCCACAATGGTTTTAATTGACCAAAAGTCGTGCACGCATGCGGATATAAAAAAAATGGACCAAATAAATTCAGACTGCAAATTATATAGTGTAAACTCATTCTCAATTCTATTTTACATTGCAATTCACAATGCACAAAGTGTGGGACCTAACCTAAAACCCCCACATTTCATGGCAAGCACAAGGTGGTGCAGCAGTTTTGACAACACCGTTACCATTGCCCCTACCCACTTATGCCCAATCCCATATTTGAGTTTAATTTTTTTAATGTTCTGCCATTATTTTGCAGATTCCCAGATGACCAGTAATATTAGTAACAGATCACTGGGTATAGCACATAGTAACCTCAGTCAGGGTAAAAGTAATAGCAGTAACAGATCACTGGGTATAGCACATAGTACCCTCAGTCAGGGTAAAAGTAATAGCAGTAACAGATCACTGGGTATGGCACATAGTACGCTCAGTCAGGGTAGGCGTAATAGCAGTAAGATCACTGGGTATGGCACATAGTACCCTCAGTCAGGTTAGGCGTAATAGCAGTAACAGATCACCGGGTATAGTACCCTCAGTCAAGGTAGGCTAATAGCAGTAACAGATCACTGGGTATGGCACATAGTACCCTCAGTCAGGGTAGGCGTAATAGCAGTAACAGATCACTGGGTATGGCGCATAGTACCCTCAGTCAGGGTAGGAGTAATAGCAGTAAGATCACTGGGTATGGCACATAGTACCCTCAGTCGGTAACAATTCACTGGGTATAGCAAATAGTACCCTCAGTCAGGGTAGAAGTAATAGCAGTAACAGATTATTGGGTATAGCACATAGTCCCCTCAGTCAGGGTAGAAGTAATAGCAGTAACAGATCACTGGTATAGCACATAGTCCCCTCAGTCAGGGTAGAAGTATAGCGTAACAGATCACTGGGTATAGCACATGTCCCCTCAGTCAGGGTAAGAAGTAATAGCAGTAACAGATCACTGGGTATAGCACATAGTCCCCTAGTCAGGGTAGAAGTAATAGCATAACAGATCACTGGGTATAGCACATAGTCCCCTCAGTCCAGGGTAGAAGTAATAGCAGTAACGATCACTGGGTATAGCACATAGTCCCCTCAGTCAGGGTAGAAGTAATCGCAGTAACAAATCACTGGGTATAGCACATAGTCCCCTCAGTCAGGGTAAAGTAAAGTAGCAGTAACGATCACTGGTATAGCCATAGTCCCCTCAGTCAGGGTAGAAGTAATAGCAGTAACAGATCACTGGGTATAGCACATAGTCCCCTCAGTCAGGGTAGAAGTATAGCAGTAACAGATCACTGGGTATAGCACATAGTCCCCTCAGTCAGGGTAGAAGTAATAGCAGTACCGATCACTGGGTATAGCACAAGTCCCCTCAGTCAGGGTAGAAGTAATGCAGTAACAGATCACTGGGTATAGCACATAGTCCCCTCAGTCAGGGTAAAGTAAAGTAGCAGTAACGATCACTGGGTATAGCACATAGTCCCCTCAGTCAGGGTAGAAGTAATAGCAGTAACAGATCACTGGGTATAGCACATAGTCCCCTCAGTCAGGGTAGAAGTAATAGCAGTAACAGATCACTGGGTATAGCACATAGTCCCCTCAGTCAGGGTAGAAGTAATAGCAGTAACAGATCACTGGGTATAGCACATAGTCCCCTCAGTCAGGGTAGAAGTAATAGCAGTAACAGATCACTGGGTATAGCACATAGTACCATCAGTCAGGGTAGAAGTAATAGCAGTAACAGATCACTGGGTATAGCACATAGTACCAGAGTAGGAGAGTTAAAGGACAACTCCACCCTCATAAGAACAACTTTTAGAAAGAATGGTCTCTATAAAATATGTTGATATATCATAATTTGTCCTATGAATTCATTACTGTATGCCTGCTATGCTTCTGGATGCCTCATGGAAACTGAGCAATTTAGAAACCTTTACTGAGCCTGGGCATGCTCAGAAGAGGCAGACGGGATTAACATTCAGTCATTGGCTGTGATGTAAACTGTCAAATCCATAACTGACAGTTACTAACTGGAAGAACCAGGAAGCAGAAACAGGGGAAACAGGACATTGTGCAAGATTTCAGGTTAGACTTATATATTTCAGATTTCAAACTATTACCGTTTAGGGTTTTGGGGGGTGATTTATCTGTATGTAAGTTTTCATTTTGGGGCTGGACTTGCCCTTTAATGCAAAGCTCTATACTAGAGCCCCCATTGCATAGACATAACCGTGATCTATAGAGAGATCTGACCCCATGGAAACAGTCACTGACAGTTCACTATAGATGCCCTTAAAGCCTTGGATACAAGCTAAATAAATCTCGCTTGGTGCAATTGCTCCAAACAGAATTTAAAGGGCATGTCCACCCCGAAATTTAACTTTTGATATGTGGTAGGGCATGCTCCCCCAGCCTCAACCGCATTAATATAATTGTTAGAAAGTCCCCCGATTCTTACTAACCTGCCCTCTCTCCTCCGCTGCAGTGTTCAGGCCCATAGTACCCTCAGTCAGGGTAGGCGTAATAGCAGTAAGATCACTGGGTATGGCACATAGTACCCTCAGTCAGATTAGGTGTAATAGCAGTAACAGATCACCGGGTATAGTACCCTCAGTCAAGGTAGGCATAATAGCAGTAAGATCACTGGGTATGGCACATAGTACCCTCAGTCAGTAACAGTTCACTGGGTATAGCAAATAGCACCCTCAGTCTGGGTAGAAGTAATAGCAGTAACAGATCATTGGGTATAGCACATAGTCCTCTCAGTCAGGGTAGAAGTAATAGCAGTAACAGATCACTGGGTATAGTACCCTCAGTCAGGGTAGAAGTAATAGCAGTAACAGATCACTGGGTATAGCACATAGTACCAGAGTAGGAGAGTTAAAGGACAACTCCACCCTCATAAGAACATCTTTTAGAAAGAATGGCCTCTATATAAAATATGTTGATATATCATAATTTGTCCTATGAATTCATTACTGTATGCCTGCTATGCTTCTGGATGCCTCATGGAAACTGAGCAATTTAGAAACCTGTACTGAGCCTGGGCATGCTCAGAAGAGGCAGAAATGATTAAAATTCAGTCATTGGCTGTGATGTCAACTGTCCATAACTGACAGTTACTAACTGGAAGAACCAAGAAGCAGAAACAGGGGAAACAGGACATTGTGCAGAATTTCAGGTTAGACTTATATATTTCAGATTTCAAACTATTACCATTTAGGGTTTTGGGGGGTGATTTACTTGTATGTAAGTTTTCATTTTGGGGCTGGACTTGCCCTTTAATGCAAAGCTCTATACTAGAGCCCCCATTGCATAGACATAACAGTGATCTATAGGAATACACACACACTAACCCCACTGGACACCTATTACAGTGTATAAAGGAATATACAATCTACCCAGACGTCTCCGCCTATTAGTGAGGACTTGTAGTTCGCCAACATCTGGCGGGCCGAGGCTGAACATTCCTGTCACACACAGAGACTGCATGGAAACCGTTCCAGCCATTACAGTCGCATGCCCACTTCGTAGTGCACCGTCCTTTTTTTTACCTTTGTATTCAGGTTGCAATCTCCGGCTCATTACCAGCGGCTGCGCCATCGCTCTGACTCCTGGGACGATTTTAAACTGTTGTCTCAGTTTGAATAACGCGCGGTCCAGGCCCCGCCCCTAAGGGCCATTTGGTAATCTAATTGGTCGAGGTCTCTCACAGTCCCGGATAATGAGGACCGAGTTCTGATTGGTTAGTGTGTTATTGCGGCCGGGAAATGCGTTTCAAATTAGTTGTCGCGTTAACACTTAACGCCTCTAGCAGCCATTGACTATTCTGGGTTACGGGTCCCCGCTTGGCCAAGCTGGAGTGACTGATTACCTTCCAAATGTCCTAGTTCCACGGTGCACCTGATATCTATAGAGTAACAGTGGCCGTACTGTACTGAATGTGGGACCACAGTAGTATCTATTGAGTAACAGTGGCCGTACTGTACTGAATGTGGAACCGCTGTAGTATCTATATAGAGTAACAGTGGCCTTACTGTACTGAATGTAGGACTGCAGTTGTATCTATATAGAGTAACAGTGGCCGTACTCAAGTGTAATTTTCTTGTATTTCCGAACGACCGCAAGGTGAACGTTTGTCGGCCTCACGATCATTCGGAAAACCGCTACAAACACACGATAACGTACTGATACCATTGGAACTGAAGGTATCGTCGCTTTATCGTTACTGTGTGTACCCACCTTAAAAGAAACAATATCTTTCTTAACCAGACCTGTCAGATCACACACAAGATATTTCTCTGTAGAAGTGCAGAACTACTGTGGGATTTATCGTTCTATTACATTATATATTAGATTGTTCACTTTATACTGCTCCAGTCTTTCTGGGACTTCATTATAAAATTCTGTATGTTATAAAAGTTATATGGCAACCACCCAAAGCATTTTCTTAAATATTGTTTCACACCTGAAAATTTGAAATGTCAGTTGAGCAATTAAAACGACTTGGTAAGGGATCTAAGGTCAATTATCAGGGCAAGCTGAAATTTTTCTTGCTCCTGGAGTCCAGACTACCCCGTTCTTATTTCTGCTCTCCATATACAGTAATGCCTATGTATATCCAGGCTGCAAATTGTAATACACATATCTTCTGATGATATTCTTATCATGTAGATTGGGGCTTTAGCAATAGTTTAAAAGGTTACCGTATGCGTTATTGGTGGTTTTATTTTGTGTCTGTTTTTCGTATTAAAAGTTTGACAGTTAGAAAACGAAGGATGGGTCTAAAATTCAGGTCAGGGCTGTTCTGATTACAGCTGTGTTTCTCCACCATTTTATCATTCGGGAACCTGTGAAATAATTTGTTTTCTAAGAACACTCATTTCGATGAGTGTATGGGCACTCAGTCAGCTGTAAGAGAATTTTTTTTGTGTGGATGTGTTGGAGACTGTCAGACTGCTCCGGTGGTGGAGCGATTGGCGGAAAGTTCTCTCCTCTCTCCTGCAAGAGGTGAGATCACTTATTCCTACCTCCTTGGGAATAATTGAATGCCTGGGTTACACAGATAAACTAACTTCTGGCGCTCCACTCGTAGCTCCTTTCCAGCTAATCAGCGCACAGTCCCAATCCAATCCAAAGCTCCATGAAGATAGCGCTCCATCTGCTGGAGAGATACTGCAAGTGAAGCACTGGTAGGTTAGTTTAAATGTTTAACTTGGGCATTCTATTATTCAGTAAGTAATCTCACCTCCCTGTGAATAATAGATACATTTGCAAGGTACATGTATATGACGGGTTAGTGTCCCTTTAAACAGCAAAGCAAATTGGTTATCCCAGCTATCGATGTGTTTCAAGTGCTGATTTTGAATTTTTTCCTAATCTATAAACAAATTCCAAAGTCCTATTTTATGAGCTGGTAAAACATGCAAAGTAAAGCGATTTCAGCCTGGGGGTTGAAAAATGGTGGGGAAAATTAGGGACTCTACTGTATCTCAGGAATTGTGGGTAAAGCCAATTTCCAAATTCATGTGGTAGCCCCTGATAGGTAAGATCCGAGTTGCACTTCCTATAACCTGTGCCACTGCAGGTAAGTATAATCAGTCAATATATGTTTGTAGGTAGGCACACTCAATATGGTATTCAAACAATACTCATTTATTTAAGTGCTGAAAACAACAAATGCCAATACACACAATGTTTCGGGGGGTCCAACCCACTTCCTCAGGTGTGTCACCTGAGGAAGGGTTGGACCCCCCGAAACGTTTGTGTGTATTTGGCATTTGTTGTTTTCAGCACTTAAATAATGAGTATTGTTTGAATACCATATTGAGTGTGCCTACCTACAAACTATATAGACTTGAGGGTAAAGGCGGCATTTGACATGTCTTAATGCTGAAGCACTTGTATGTTTTTAAAGGACAATTAAACTTATCACCCCAACCCTGGTCTCATTTGAAATACCCATGGTGAGAATGTAAATGTCACTCACCAGCCCGGTCTATCTGCTCCTCTCCCACTGTCAGTGACCAGGCCAATGAAAAGACTGCATCTTCCTATTAGCCACATTCCTAACTGGGGCCAGAAGATGCAAGAAGACTGGACCAAAGAGCGAAAAGTAAGTAAAACAGCTGAACAGCACTGTACCCAGGGCTGAGGACCTAGCAGTTCAGGTCCTGGGTACTTTTAAATGATAAATGGATGAGGGGAGTATGGAAGGTATAATTGTCCTTTATTGTACATAAGTATTTATTATATATATTTCTTGTCCACCTTCTAGAAATTTTATGTACTGTAACATTGTACAGAGCTAAGTGGTGATATATAAATAAAACTATACATACATACAAACAAACCAGGTACCTAGATGTTTCTAAAATTGATGAACTTTTAGTCTGTCTAAAACCACATTCTTGCCTATCTGACCAATGAAATTGCTCTATTCTATAGTAGAACTAAGCAGTGCATTGTGCGAATAAAGCATGTGTATTGTCAAACAACTAATATTGCATCTGTTGTGATTTGTTTATGTTCTGCAGCACAAAGAGCTCTTTGTTAAACACTTACAGGGAGATGTAATAAAAGTTCTTATCGTTAAAAATGGAGCTAATTTTGCTCCAACCAATCAGATGTAAGCTTTCACATGGTAGCTAACATCTGATTGGTGGTGCAAAATAAGCACCATTTTTAACGATAAGAACTTTTATTACATCTCCCTGATATATATTAGGTCAGAATGTAAAGCAAACATAATTCTTATTATTAGCTCATTAAAGGGCATGTCCACCCCCTATAATCCCCCCCACTACTGGCCCCAATGTGTAGTGCTATAAAATCCTTACCTTTCATCCCAGCTCCAAGTGGTTCTCTATAAATCCGCCTCCAAAAAAGTGTCCACCAGGAGGAGAGCAGAGTCCATATAGGACTCTGCCTCCTGTCTCCCCTCCGGGAGAATTTTGCCATGCGCAGTGCAGCCCTTCTACCCCTCCCTCTCCCACCCGATCTGGTCTCCCTCCCCCTAGCGTAAATACCTTTATTTATATAATAGTAAATGTGCCCCCAGCCTCAACCACTATAATAATTTTGTTAGAATGTCCCCAGATAGTTACTTACTTAGTTACTTGCTCCTTCGCCGCACTGAGAAGCCGGCAGCCGGATGCTGGGTCATCTGTTTGCGAGTGTGTGTGCATGAGACATGGGGATGACTCTACAGAATCGGGGGGTTGCTAGTATACTATTTTCTTGTGTGGAGAGTGAATCCCCAGCTATTTACACAAGCAAATTCATGTAATTATAATTATATACTACTTTCATGGCTTTATATTTACAATTATTTGCATTTGAATTTACACCAGGTTTGATATATTATGCAGGTGGCGTGGGAGATTTCTGACATTAAAGGGTATGTCCACCCTTTAAACTAACTTTGAGAGGCAGGCAGGCAGCCAATCATGGATGCGGATCCCGGTAGTGTAGAATGGCAAAGGAGAGAGGTAAGATAAGTAAAGATCGGGAAGACAGTAATACACAGTTGGGGCTGGGGGACCAATAACTATATTATGGCAAAGGGGTTTAATGCTAGGGGGAGGGAGACCAAATCGGGAGGGTGGGGAGGGCTCTTCTGCGCATAGCAAAATTCTCCCGGAGGGGAGACAGGAGGCAGAGTTCTATATGGACTCTGCAGTACTCCTGGGGGCCAGTTTTTGGTACTTTGGGGAGGGATTACAGGAGAACCATTTGGATCTGGGATGTAAGGTAAGGATTTTACTACACTACAGATTGGGGCCAGTAGTGGGGGGGTGGTTATAGTTTTGGGGGTGGACATGCCCTTTAAACACATACTTGGATTAATTCAGGCAGCACGGTGGCTCAGAGGTTAGCATTGATGTCTTGCAGCACTGAAGTCCTGAATTCGATTCCACCCTTGGACACATCTGCAAGGAGTTTGTATGTTCTCCCGTGCTTGCGTGGGTTTCCTCTGGGCAATCCGGTTTCCCCCACAATCATAAAGACATACTGATAGGTTGTGGTGTCAAATAAATGTGCTTAGATTGTAAGCTCTTCAGGTTTATTTACCCTTTAAGGAGATAAGCTTTTTTTGCCAGAGTAAGCTGGGTACAACCAGTAACGTAACCCCCGATACCGTCGGATCCGACGGTATCGGGGCTTTATCGTTACTGTGTGTACGTTCGTTTCCTGAACGAGCGCGCGGCCCCGAACGATCGGGTCGGCCGTACGCTCTTCGGGAAAGGCCGAAAATTTCCATCGGCCGCGCTAGACTCCCTATAGGAGTCTAGCGCGGCCGATGGAAACACTCAGTCCCGATAGGGAGAACCTCGGGACTGTGTGTATGCAGATCTTTGAAAGATGGCAGACAGGATCTTGCAGATCCTGTCTGTCATCTTTCAGAAATCTTTACTGTGTGTACCCAGCTTAAAGCTAGGTACACACAGTAACGATTTCTGAAATGAGCAGACAGGTCTGCAAGATCCTGTCTGCCATCTTTCAAAGATCTGCACACACACAGTCCCGACGTTCTCCCTATAGGGAGAACGCTCGGGACTGTGTGTTTCCATCGGCCGCGCTAGACTCCTATAGGAGTCTAGCGCGGCCGAGGGAAATTTTCGGCCTTTCCCGAACGAGCGTACGGCCGACCCGATCGTTCGCGGCCGCGCGCTCGTTCGGGAAACGAACGTACACAGTAACGATAAAGCCCGATACCGCTGGATCCGACGGTATCGGGGCTTTATCGTTACGTGTGTACCCGCTTTAGACAAAATTTATGGTATCAACTGAAGATAGGAATAAATTCCTACCTCAGGATAGAAAAAATACCTAGATTTGCTAAAACCGATCCTCGTTAATTGAGGATAGGTACAATATGTTTAGGTCTTCCAGAAAGAACAGAGATTTTTCTTCTTCTCTCAAACCTTTTCAGAGGGGTAATTGTAGTCCTTCAGGGAGAAAAATTGTACATTTTTCATTTCTCTGCAAGTAGGTGGCTCGCCTACTTAATTTTGCAGAGGAATGGTCCCTAATTACCACTGACAGGTGGATTTTAAATATGGTATCCGCAGGTCTGAGGTTGAATTTTGTGTGGAAAATCTCCAAGGAGGCTATTTCTTAAAGGGTTCCAAGAATCCTGTGAAGAAAAGGGCCTTATTGGAGGCAGCAAATCAATTAAAGGAAAAAGGAATAATTTCTTTAGTTCCTACAGCCCAAACAAATCAAGGTTTTTATTCAAATCTATTTGTGGTATTAAAAAAAGATGGCTCCTTTCGTCCAGTTCTAGATTTAAAGCTTCTAAATTCTTATATGTTAAAGGACCTGTAAACTCCCCTACCCCCCAAAATAAGTATGTGCCATTCGTTTTCTATTATTCACAGGAGGTGAGAAAGCTTATTCTACACTCCCTGTAATTAATAGTACGCTCGGGGACCTGGAACTTACCTTACCGCCGCTCCCACTTGCATCCCGCTCCTTCACTGACAGCCGCACTGTCCCGACCGTGCGCCCTATCTTAGACGCACCAATACAAACATAGGGCGCGCGATCGGAACAGAACAGCTGTTCTGTGCAGGAGCGGCTGCGAGTGGAGCGGCGGGTAAGGTAAGTTCCAGGTCCCCCGAGCGTCCTATTATTCATAGGGAGGTGAGAATAAGCGTTCTCACCTCCCTGTGAATAATAGAAACGAATGGAACATACTTATTTTTGGGGGTTTAGTGTTCCTTTAAAAGAAAGGTTCAAAATGGAGATTCTAAGATCAATTTTGGACTTTCTAGAAAAAGGAAATTGGTTGGCTTCTTTGGATCTAAAAGACGCCTATCTCCATATTCCTTTTTTTGAACATCATCAAAAATTTTTAAGGTTTGAAGTGGAAGGAAAACATTGGCAGTTCAAAGCACTGCCCTTCGGGCTAACATCAGCCCCTCGGGTGTTCACAAAATTAATATCTGCAATCGCAGCAGCATTAAGATTAAAAGGAGTCAAACTTGCGCCATATCTGGATGATTGGATCATCTAAGGGAATTCTATGGTCAAGACCGAAAGGTCACTTAATGTCCTGTGTCTCCTCCTCCCCTTTGCAGCCCCCCTGCTCCCTCCCACTCATGGACCCCATGGTCCCTCCAGCTGCAGGCCCACCATGGCCTATTATCTTACAGCCCCATGTGGCCCCGCCCACTTGTGGGTGTCGTGGCCCCGCCCAATCATGGGTGCCCAAGCCCCACCGACTTGCAGATGCCTAAGCTCTGCCCACTCACAAGTGTCTAAGCCCCGCCCACTCGTGGGTGTCTAAGCCCCGCCCACTCATGGGTGCAATGGGTTACTCAGACACCCCCCCTACAGAAAACTCTGAGGAGGAGGGACTTCCTGTCTCCCTCACACCACTGAGGGAGTCTGAGGCTGTTCTGCCGGCGGCACTGTGCAGGAGAAGCCTCAGGAATGTCACAAGTCAGCCTCCCACCCATTAACTTTCTGGTCAGTCAGTTCTGTATATCTTGGGCTGTGAGTAGGTAGAGAGGTGGTTGATGGCTCATTTTAAATGTAGGAAACTGGCCTTTCATTTAAGCTTAACTTGTTTGGAGACCACAGTTCCCCTTTAATAAATAAAACATGTACTTTACAGTTGAATAAGATGAATAAGGTAACAGCTGTTTATTCTAATTTGTATAATATCTATTTGATGTCAAACTTTTGGTCTCTGGCTCTTGATGTACAAGAAGAGGACAAGGTACAGAGATTTCGCAGTGCAATCCCAGCACTATCCACTGTGAAAATATTGCCACACCATAAACGTGAGCGGTAGTGTCATACAGCCCCCCCATCCTGACCACTGGCTAACAAGACGTCTGTGGCTGCCTGTCCGTCCTGTTCTGCTTGTTTAAAAATTTGGAATGTGCATAAAGTTCACTCAATCGCTCTTGATATTTGGGTTGACAAGTTTAGTGGCTTCAGAGAATACAGAGGAAAGAGTGTCAGCCTTACACATCCCCAATCCTGACAGTCATTGCTATTATAAAGAATGACTTTGGAGAGGGCATGAAGACACATATTATAGTGGATTATGCACCCCCAACTGTAAATAATAAGGATATTAGAAGTCACCAAGGAGTTCCATGACCATATAAAAGCACGAGGCCGCAGGCCGAGTACCTTTTATTCAGGGCACAGAACTCCGAGGTGACTTCTAATAACCTTTTAATTTACAGAAGGAAACCAGAAGCCACCAGAAGTCCTGTATAAAAGGTACTCGGCCTGCGGCCTCGTGCTTTTATATGGTCGCGGAACTCCTCTGTGACCTCTAATATTCTTATAATTTACAGTTGGGGGTGCATTATCCACTATATTACAGTCAGTCAGTGTAATAAGTTTTTTTGCATCTCCTTTATAACACAAGCAAAGCATCATTTTGGGGGAGAGACCAGTTTTGCCTGTGCTGATCTATATTTTATCCAGTCACTAAGGGTTATTATCCTGTAGTTTGCTAGGGAGACATGTTATTACATTGCGCCTGTGGCACCTCCAACGTGATCTGTCCAAACACTGCTCCAGCCTATTGCAGATTCCTCTGCAGGTACTGATCTGACATTGGCCTTCCTTGTTGAATGACAGTGAGATGGGGGCGGAGACTGGCTGACAGCATAAGGCAGACATGGGTTTGTGGCTGAAGAGGTGAATACAGACTGGTAATGGTGTCTTGATCATCTACACTCCTTTATCCTCTGGGTGCCAGTATCTGAGTGAGTAATCAGTACAATGTATAAAGGATTTCCTGATATATAATACTGCTTTCCCTGTACTCCTCCCTTTTATTTTCACATAGCTTATAGCTACACATCTGTCTCTTCAGTTTTCATTGAATCTCATCATACCCAGCATCCTCCACTACCTTCTGTGGATGCTGGGAGCTGAAGTCCAGCAGTAACCAGGCATCTGCAGTTGTTTTTACGTGCATGTGGCTCTGAGGATTAGATGGATTGATAGTAGGCTGAGAGCCATGCAATCCTGGCTTTTCCTTGGCCTTTTCATGTGCCCCAGATCCAATGTTGATATTTTCCACGTGTGACATTGTGAGACTGCCCTTGTGCAGTCATGCTGTCGGCTGATGTAACACTGCTATTACAGGGACCTAGCCTCCCACTTCCCACTCTTTTGTGTGTCCCTCCTCCTTTCCCTCAGTAGCACTCAAAGTATTTGAGCCCAGATTATGGTGAAACCCTATATTCTCTGTCTAAGCAGGAATGGATTGCCGTCACCCTCCTGTGGGCGTCCGAGCAGTGACACTTTGCCTGAGCTCTGGAACGGAACTGCTTGTGTAACTGGTGTGTTAACAGTAAGTACCTACCCAATTGGTGTTTTATAAACAGAACTGCTTGTGTAACTGGTGTGTTAACAGTAAGTACCTATACAATTGGTGTTTTATAAACTTAACTGCTTGTGAAACTGGTGTGTTAACAGTAAGTACCTACCCAATTGGTGTTTTATAAACAGAACTGCTTGTGTAACTGGTGTGTTAACAGTAAGTACCTACACAATTGGTGTTTTATAAACTTAACTGCTTGTGTAAACTGGTGTGTTAACAGTAAGTACCTACCCAATTGGTGTTTTATAAACTGAACTGCTTGTGTAACTGGTGTGTTAACAGTAAGTACCTACCCAATTGGTGTTTTATAAACTGAACTGCTTGTGTAGTAAGTACCTACCCAATTGGTGTTTTATAAACTGAACTGCTTGTGTATGTGGTGTTTTAACAGTAAGTACCTACCCAATTGGTGTTTTATAAAGGCAGCAGACCGAGAACCAGGACATGTGGCAAGAAACATGATAATAATGTGATATTCCTTTACCCTGCCAATGAAAAAACACCATTGGAATATCAACACTTTCTATCTACAATATTGAACCGTCAGAAAGTGTAAATGGTACTTACCCTTTAAATGTACCTATTTGCACCACACATGCAGGATTTCATCCAATTCTTACTAACCAGTTATAACAAATACACTGCAAACATATGTTAATGTAGTAGTATGTACTAACACACACGGAAATCCCAATCTAATGTATGGCATCATGTACAGGACACCCAGTGCTTTAAATTAAGCAGGCACAGAACACATATAGTCACATGTATAAATACAGGTACAAAGGCATTGTCTAATATGTACCTAGATTGTAAGCTCTCTCCAGGGCAGGGATCTCTGTGCCTTAGATTTCAATTACTTTATTATATCTTTCATATATATATATTTTTTTTTTTAGGTTTTTTGTATTGCAAAATTGTACAGTGCTGTGCCACTATAAAAGTAAAGTTTTACACACATTTGTAAATACTTGCCAGCACAACAAGGCTTATATGTTGATAAAACCAACAGCAACTAGATGTTTTGTGTACTAACAAGGACCCATAAATGTGTACAAACAGGCACAAAACATGCAAACTGAGCAAATGTCCCAACCCCTCAGTGTCCCCCCCCAATCCGTTGGGTTTCAGTGGTTAAGGGTTAAAGCTGATTGGTTAGTGTGGGCAAGTAGAGATAAACACACAAATTATTGTAGAGATGGACAAATCCCAGCCAGCTTAGAAATGTGTTTACAAATGTAAACCTAGTCACTATCTTAATGAAGTTTGATGTCTATGGATAGGCTCCAAGAGTTTCCTAATCTCAAAAATAATTTGTCTACCTCAGCACTATTGTACTAACACAGATGCAGGCATGTACATGACTAGAGTGTACTAACAGGCTCCAAATGTACAGACAAAATCATGTTCTAACACAGGTACAAAGCATTTAATAATGTGCATTAACACAGTGCAGGGGGGGACGGGACGATAAATGCCTTTAAAGATCCCCCACATTAATCAGGGCAAACACACCTAAAGCTGCCATTTTTACCTCAGAAGTTATCAGCCATGTTTTATTATTTTCCTAGTTAAACAATACATTCTTCAGTTTGCAGTAGTCAAGATTAGAGATAATGACAAGTAGCAGGGTAAACAAATCATATGTATAAAGTCCTAATTACAGGGCCAGTGATCAAACATGCAGTGTAAGTTTGTCCCTTTACCTATTATATGTAGACCTCTATGCAACAAACGGCTGATCGGCGCATCTATGATTTACCCCCGACTGAGCGTCCACATTTGGACATTCAGCCATAGCAGGCGTTTAGCGTGCTTGGTTCACACGGTCATAGGTTTGTACGAGGATTTACTCTATTGCTAATAACAAAATAACCCTGTATGAACTGCAGACTGCTCTGGCTGCTTTATAATATTTTTACTAGGTGGAATTTATCCATGCCTAATTTTAAAAAGAGAACTATAGTGCATATAAAACTTCAAAAAATAAATAAAATTAAAAGTACCTGGGGCGGGAAGGTAGGATTGCTTCCTTGCACTGTATGCGCATGCGCTTTCATTGTAAGGGGCTGTCGGGACCTGTCAATGGAATCGGCAGAGGAACATCATCACAGGTAAGTTTCTCATGGTCACTCCTGTCTCCTAGTTTAAAGGAATAGTTCACTCAAAAGTGAACTATTCTATTAATGTATTGATTGAAGGAATTGAAGAAGCTATGTCTTACCTCACGCTCTTCAATCAATTCCCCAGGAGCGACGGATGAAGAAACTTATATGCGATCCTCCACAGCAGCAGTGGAAATTCCCGACCGCTTACTGAGTAACTATAGCGTGCATTATCGTGCATGCACGCTATAGTAACCAGGAAGTAGATGAAACCTGTCACTGCTGCGGCAGTGGATCGCGTGTAAGGTAAGTTTCTTCTTTCTTTGTCCGTCGCTCCTGGTGAATTGATTGAAGAATGGGAGGTAAGGCATAGTTTCTTAACCTCCCGTTCTTCAATCAATACATTAAAGGAATATTTCACTTTTTGAGTGAACTGTTCCTTTAATTGAAGAACGGAAGGTAAGAAATAGGTAGCTCACCTCTCATGCAAATTGCCATCCAGGGAAGTGGGAGTAGGATTTTCTACTTCCCAGGGATAGGGACTTTCTAAGGGGAAAATGTTTAGGGTTTTTTTTGGTCAAACTGCCCTTTAAATCATATATAATCGTAAATCAGGATCAGACAATTATTATGTATTTATAGAAAAAGCCAATCAATCATTTTACGTAGTCAGATGACATGTGTATATATACTGAAAAAATGTAATTGCCTCATATTAATCTATAATTAAATACATGTGAATAGCATTTGTATGTGTGTTACTTCATGCCTTCAGTCCAGTACTTGTTTTGCTCAGGCTCAGTATCCTTCATCAGATGCAACTCTCTGTGGGGGCAAGCATGCTTAGTAATCACTATGAGGCACCACAGGGAGAGGGAATTCCCACAATGCAACTCACATACCAATAGTCACTATTCCTGCTACAGCAAAATTGCGCAGCCGATTGACAACTGAAATGTAAGATAATTCAGATTGGATATCTAGAGGAATAAGGAACAGATCTGAAAAAAATGGTACAGTGATAGTTAGACTGGGTACACACGGGGCTATTACTTGTCTAGACCGAGCGTTTGCTGTGAGAGAGCACTTGGCCGGGACAAATGACTGTCGTTTGCAGCAATAGTGAACACAGCTGACAGTGTGCACGTCCGATTGTGTGGTCCCAAAGGGAACTGCACGATCAGCAGTGATTTACCAACGGGTCCAATTCAGACGAACAGGCCACCGAGCTCGGTCGCCGGAAATATCTGCTGGTGTATACCCAGCCTTAAGAAGAATTATAGAGGAAGATGCATTATTATTTCCTATTATTTCCTATTGTATAGTCAGGTGTAAAACCCATGTTACCCCATGTACTATATGGTTAGTGTGGGTTTTCCAAATAGAAATAAGGATGGAGGAGCACAGTCTCTCTGTGGTTCAGTGATTTATTAAAATAAACTTATAATGTTTCGGGACACACTGTCCCTTCTTCAGGTATAACCAGTGCCACACATGTTCAACATTTAAACCCTCAAACCCTACCTACAAATCATGTGACCAAGTGAATGGCAGAACTGGGTCCAAAATGTGGCTACCCTGGTCCATACATATATATTAAAGTGCATAGTCAAACAAATCCCTTTAAATACATCCCTTTAAAGTGCATAACATTAAGGTGCATATCTTATATATTAAAAATCAATAGCCTAACCACATTACACTTCATATTGCCATTTAATTAGTGTCCATCATACTTAAAGGACAACTAAAGCTGCAGAACAACACTGAACCAGAAGACAGAACACCTTGATATAAAACCAATAATCTGTGTCTTACCTCTCTTTGATAAGGCCACTGGGAAATTTACCTAAATAACATATGGTTTGTGCTTTACTTTACAGCATTCTAGCATCACACAGTTTGGTCAACGACCATTATGTTCTGCCCATGCTCAGTCTTTAGCTATGGCAGAAACTTGTTACAGTTGGTCACACCCATTAATAATTAATAAAACAAGACGGGTAAAGCAAGGAAGCATGTGACTGAGGTCAGGAGGTGTGGTCTGACACTGCACATACACACAGATACTTTATTCAGTTTTTAACAGGCTTACATTTAATATAATAAGATTTACTGAAGTGGGATTTTATAGCTTATTGGTGTTTTTAGGGGGGTTGTTTTCAGATTCTGTAGTACAAAAAATTGGGTTTAGTTCTCCTTTAAAAATTATAAGACATACAGGGTTATTCAATAAAAGTTCTTATCGTTTAAAATGGTGCTAACCAATCAGATCCTATTTAACATTTGAAAGCTAACATCTGATTGGTTGGGGCAAAATTAGCACCATTTTAAACGATAAGAACTTTTATTGAATAACCCTGATAGTGTCCTTAGTTGCCCTAAGGGCAATTTTCTGCTCCGCTCTCTACGCTGAGGTTTCCTATAGCAGTACAAGGCACAATATGCATAGTCACTTATTTAAGAGGAGAGTAGTGGGCAATGTCAGTAGTATGGGATTTTCAATGTTCTGCTGTAACACTATTTATAACAAAGACATATTTTGTAGCCATATTGACTTTAGTTTCCTTTGCAACTACACTTTCACACAATGATTTGCTATTTAATAAACGCCTCAGGTTTTATTTTTATAATTACTGGTGCTTTTATTTTAATCTTACTTTTCAGAAGGATCCTGTTTTGAATTGAACAATTTATGCTCACAGGAAACAGAAACAATGGCAAAAAATCCAGCCCTTCAGGCTGCTATTGACTTAACTGCAGGGGCTGCAGGTACAGTATATATACTAAACTACGCTAAACCATCCCCTAAACTACCAACAGGAAACTTACCCTGAGAAGAATACAGTTTCCTTTATAGTAAATATTGATTTCATGTTTATTTTTATTGGCACAGACTGTATTCCTCTAACTGCACAGCTACCAGTATTTCCATTTAATCTATCGATTGATTCCTCAGGTGGAACTGCCTGTGTGCTAACAGGACAGCCCTTTGACACTGCCAAGGTGAAAATGCAGACATTCCCCAACCTCTACAGAGGCCTCATAGACTGTGCTTTGAAGACGCATAGACAAATGGGACTTAGAGGGTTCTACAAAGGCACCAGCCCAGCACTTCTAGCAAACATAGCTGAGAACTCTGTGCTTTTTATGAGCTATGGCTTTTGCCAAAAAGTTGTACGGAAAATAATCGGCGTGGACAAAAATGCGGCACTGAGGTAAGTAATTGACTGTGAGACTACAAAGGTGTGTTTATTTTATCACAGTGCAGAAAAAGATTAGGTACCTTTCAAGGACTTCATGCAACTCAGTTACGAAATTGCTTTCTGTTTATTGCACTCAATATGTTTCGGACATTTGTAGTCCTTTATCAAGTAGCATGTTATGTGCAATAAACAGAAATCAATTTCAAAACTGAGTTGCCTGATGCCCTTGAGAGGTACCTCATCTTTTTCTACACCACAGTACTGAGGTGCTTTGTGGCAGAGCACAGAGGGGACCACCAAGGCACTTATTGTTTGTGGAACCTGGTTTTCCAACTAAAAGTGTTTATTTTATCCTTGGTGCAATTAAAATCAAACTAAAGGGGGGTTATGTACCAAAGCTGGGTACACACATCACAGACTTTTGAAAAATGACAGACAGGATCTGCAAGATCATGATACACTCAGTCCCGAGCGTTTTCCCTATACACCGCTCACTCGTTTGTAAAAGGGGCTGCAAACAATGCCGATAAAGCCCTGATACCGTTGGATCTTACAGTACTGGGGCTTTATTGGTACTGTGTGGTACAAGTCTGTAGCAAATAATCAGATGTTACTTTTTGCTAAGCCACTGCTGTTAGAGAACATCTTATTGGTTGCTTAGAACTTATTGCCAGACTTTCTAAGAAGACTTATTAGCTGTCATGTAAATGGATTAACATCAATTAGACTGATGTGACTGAAAACCGTGTACTGTATATATCTTTCTAATGTTAAATATACTTTATTATATAGCACTATCGTATTATATTGTCTAAAGTGGTCATCTGCACGTCATCCAATCATTATGAGATTTTTCGGTTTATTTTTAAAGCGATGTTCAGAATGCAGCTGCTGGCTCGGTGGCGTCTATCTTTGCTGCCCTAGTACTTTGTCCCACAGAGCTGGTAAAGTGCCGTCTCCAGGCAATGCATGAGCTGGAATTGTCTGGAAAGATAATTCAAGGACAAAAGTAAGTGTGAATAATATATTGGGTGCTGAGTGTGCTGTCTCCCACATAACTTGTGAATAGACAGTGGTATTATGTATATATTACGTATAATAACCTCGTTATCTCGTTATTCAACCAACCACCTTACATTTTCTTGACATTCTCTTCTTTTTAGTCTTTATAATTAACATTAACAATAAGGAAATATTTATACCTGCATGTAAAATCTTGATCCAAAGGGAATGACATGCTGGAGCATTTATGTGGTGCCCTCACTAAGGTTCTGTTGCGCCAAGCGCTAGAACAGAAGGTAAATTACAGCCTGTAGAGACCATGAGGTTAACACCATGTACAGAGCTGTTAGATGTCCTGTTCTATCCGATCTTTCTTTAGTTTACATCAGTAAAAGTACACGTTACGTGCCAACCGATCCAAAGACATTCAATCAATTCTTCCATAACTGCCTTTCCTGGTCTTCTTTGTGGCCAACAAACACTTGCGAGATCCTGTCTGTGCCATTCATTCTGTGATTGAATGTCGGTCGACACGTAAGTTCTAATGTATGGGCACCTTTAGGTGTATGGTCCCTATTTTGCTTTATAGCATTGGCCAGACTCACTAGGCAGTTGTAGAGGAAACCAGGACTAGCAGGAAACCTTTCATTTTCCAAACTCAACTTGTTAATGCCAATAGAATACCAAAGATGTAGAATGAAATACTTTATGGACTTCTTTATAGGGACCCAATTTAGTGTGATCTATAATAATGCTAATAATTGCACCATTGACAATTCTCTCCATACTGATAGATCTTGGTTGGTGTGGGCTGCTTTAGTTTGGTTCTGCTGATCTTGTGCAGTAATGTGTTGTTTTCTCAATACCAGCACCATGTGGTCTGTGGTGAAAGGAATTGTCCAGCATGAGGGACCCCTCGGTTTCTATCAGGGCCTGACAAGCACAGTATGCAGAGAGATGCCTGGCTACTTCTTGTTTTTTGGGGGATATGAACTTTGCAGGTCGTTCTTTGCTTCAGGTGGAAAATCAAAGGATGAATTAGGTGAGCACAATCCTGTTTCATTGTAGATGTGTCTCATTGTATAAATTTATTTATATAGCGCCACTTGGGTACGCAAAACTGTTCATGATAATATACAGAGTATACAAACAAGGAGAGGGCAACAAAATCTGAAAGCCATCCCTAGAACCAGAGATCTGCATGCGGATGGACTCCATTTTATGTTGGAAGTAATGTGTAAAGTCCTGGGAAGAGTGAGTGAATCAGCGGGCGAAGAATGCAGAAGGGAGTTGAAGATGGACAACAGGCGTAGTTTCGATTTTTTGTTATTTTTTTAAGTTTCCAGTAATAGTTTTGTTTTGCTAGCAGGAGCACAGAGCCGAGACACTGCAGCATTACTGTACGGGACTTTCTCCACGCATGTTAAGCAGCACACGTGCACCTGCATATAAAATGGGATGTGGGGTTAAGCCACAGACGAGGATTAGGGGTTCCTCGCAAGCAATAATACAGTTTCAAACATACTGTAGGTTAAGAATACATATATTTAATTCTGATAACTAGTTGAATTGCTGCATGTACACATGTTAGAAATTTTACATACATACATACATACAGAAATATCGTGTATGAACCACCAAAAAAATACAAGTGTGAACAATACTAATCAGCCAAGATTCCAAACTATAAGCTCCAGCAATTTTGTACCTGGGCAAACACATTAAATTGGTTCTTTCCCAGTAAGCTGAGCATGCAGGCCCGGTTTGGTGTGCAAATATGCCATTGCTTTTGAATAACATCCATAGATCTCCCGGCAATTACCTCATCCCTGTCCACTAGCCTCTCATCCCTTTTGACTTTCACTCGCTTGCTAATTCCTATAATTCTATCCTGGCTAACACAATAGACTCTTTTGCCCCCTTGCATTCCTTCAGACGAGGAACCCCTAATCCTCGTCTGTGGCTTAACCCCACATCCCATTTTATATGCAGGTGCACGTGTGCTGCTTAACATGCGTGGAGAAAGTCCCGTACAGTAATGCTGCAGTGTCTCGGCTCTGTGCTCCTGCTAGCAAAACAAAACTATTACTGGAAACTTAAAAAAATAACAAAAAATCGAACCTACGCCTGTTGTCCATCTTCAACTCCCTTCTGCATTCTTCGCCCGCTGATTCACTCACTCTTCCCAGGACTTTACACATTACTTCCAACATAAAATGGAGTCCATCCGCATGCAGATCTCTGGTTCTAGGGATGGCTTTCAGATTTTGTTGCCCTCTCCTCCCTCTGCTATTTGTGGATCTTTTACTCCTCTGACCCATTCAGAAGTCCCTCGCCTGCTACTGTCCGCTCACAGCCTGTCCTCTTGATCCCATGTCTGTGTTGCTGAAACTGTAATCATGTGCTTACCCCTATACCTTCCCACATATTTAATGCCTCCCTTACATCTGGAATTCTCCCTTCCATCCTTAAAGGGCATGTCCATTGAAAAAATAACTTTAGCTATAAATGTAGAGGACCCCTCCAAACCTAGGTTTCGCAATATTAATATTCACCAAATTTTCCCCCTGAAGGGACTTACCTTACCAGGTCCATCTCCGCCTAGGCGCCGCCCCCTGCTCCTATTTCAAGCAAGGCAATTGGGTGTGATGGCACCTTAACTGACAGCCTCAACCAGTAAGTGGAGCAGCTGTCAGCCGCAGAGCAGAGGAGGAGCATCGAGGGACCAGGTCACGCTTGAGAAATATTAATAATGGGAAACCTAGGGTAGGGGGGTTTTCTCTACATTTATAGCTGAAGTTATTTTTCCACTGGACATGCCCTTTAAGCATGCCCATGTTACACCTATACTTTAAAAGCCCTTGCTAGACTCTCTTGGTTGTAAGCTAAACTTTTGTTGAGCTTACTACCGCCCGGTCTCTCTCTTAGCCTCTAAACTGCTCGAACATTTAGTCTTCTCCCGTATCGCTAACTACCTCCATGCTTATAACCTATTGGATCCTTTTCTATATTTATCCTACTTGACCTCTCCTCTGCTTTTGACACATTTGATAATTCACTCCTAATGCAGATACTTCACTCCTTGGGCATTCGGAATTATGTGGCATCCTGGTTTCTATCTTTCTAAGTGAACTTACCCAGTATCTTGTACTAATGACACTATTTCCTTGGGAGATGTTATTTTGAGCTTCTAGTATAACTTATATGCAGACGATACCCAAATCTATTTACTCCTGACATCCATTCATGTGTCTCTGACTGTCTCCTTGCCATCTCCTCCTGGATGTTGCGACGCTTACTCAAATGAAATCTTTCTAAAACAGAACTGATAATTTTCCCACCTAAACCTGGTCCTGTCCCATCTTTCTCGATCTCTGTTGAGAATACCCCCATTTCCCCTATCCAATCGGCACACTGCCTAGGGGTAATTATTGACTCCTCTCTCTCCTTTTGTAACTACATTAAAACCTGCCACTTGTTCTTTCACAATATAGCAAAAATCTGTAGGTTCCTTTCTCTCCCGACCACCACTATGCTTATGCATGCTCTCATCCTTATGTACCTGGACTATTGTAACCTAGTGCTTACTGGTCTTCCTGCTTCCAACCTCTCTCCCCTTCAGTCCATACTAAACTCTGCTACATGTATTGTTTTGCTCTCTAATAAACAGGATCCCAAATCTCCTCTCTAAACAGCACAAAATCCTTCTATTCCATTTAAATCCCTTCACTCTGCTGCTCCTCTTTATATTTCCTCTCTAGCATCCCCATATGTTCCCGCCTGCACTTTCGGCAGAGTTTACTAGCTGTGATGCTGTGATTGTGCTGCCCTGATTACCCTCAATCACCAAATATTAAAGTAAAACAATTCTGTTAAAAATACAATTAACCCAATGCTGGAGCTTGTAAAGCTAAGCCATAGCCAATATTTTAGACAACCAGCTAACCTGGAGCTATTCAATTCCAGATTTTGGGCTATCCTCGAGTTTTATATTCTAGTGGTGCTGTTTTCCCATATACTACTTACTATAAGCAGTTTTTAGGCAATTGTATATATGTATATATATATATGATGAGGAACCCACTAACAAACGTTACTTTTATCGTGACATTATACATGCACAACATTTCTGGGGTCCCCCCTTCGTGCACATTGTACACATATCACAATAAAAGTATGTGAGTGTGTTCCTCATCATATATACGAATACCAGAAGTTATTGTTGTTACTAATTGAAACTCCTCAGTAAGTGATTGACATTACTAGTTACAAGGTGAATTGACAATCTTCATGGGATACCATAAATTAGTCATTTTGTATAACACCTATGAGAGCTAAAGGTGGGTGCACACTGTACCAGTCCTTCAAAGGATTCTGTCTGTCATCTTTGAAAGATGGGACTACACCCATTCTCCCTATATAAAGTATAGGGAGATTGTTTCATGACTGCCATAGGGATTAGCGGGCGAATCTCTATACTTCAGTACATCGGGCATTTCATGACGCCTACATGGAAACAATAGTTTTAGCGCTACACACTTTTTAATTTATCGGGAATATGTGTACCCAGCTTAAAGGATAAGTGCACTGTAAAATCATGTTATGTTCATTTGGAAGCTGCAGCTTTAAAAATACCGTTGCCATATTTTTTTTTTATCTATGCCCCTCCAGAGCCTAGCTTTGTGCCTTGGAAGTTGCTGACATCTTGTTACTGGTTTGCTGAATGTTAAGCTCCGCCCCTCTGAGATTTCCTCTGCTTTCTCCTGCTTGAGCCTCAAACAGTAATGCTTGTGAGTTCCGTGCACACACAGGTGCACGGAACTCACAGGCATTACTGTTTGAGGCTGAAGCAGGAGAGTGCACAGAACTCACAAGCATTACTGTTTGAGGCTCAAGCAGGAGAGTGCACGGAACTCACAGGCATTACTGTTTGAGGCTCAAGCAAGAGAAAGCAGAGGAAATCTCAGAGGGGCGGAGCTTAACATTCAGCAAACCAGTAACAAGATGTCAGTAACTTTCAAGGCACAAAGCTAGGCTCTGGAGGGGCATAGGTAAAAAAAAAAATATGGCAACGGTATTTTTAAAGCTGCAGCTTCCAAATAAAACATAACTTGATATTACAGTGCACTTATCCTTTAACACAGATTCATTCAATGTTACCTTATTCCTGCATGGGTCATTCTCTCATTATAATTATCAACCGCTAGGACCTATTGCTCTGATGACCAGTGGAGGCTGTGGAGGAGTTGCCCTGTGGCTGACTGTTTACCCCATAGACTGTGTCAAGTCCAGGATACAAGTTCTTTCCATTGCTGGAAAACAACCTGGATTCATCAAAACCTTTTCCTATATTGTGAGAAATGAAGGTAATTGCTTTTTATGTGTTTATTTTTACTGTGTGGGATGTCTATATGGTATGTGTCCTATGCAAACTGACTGCTTAACTATTGCTCTTCCTCTTATTTATAAACAATTTGCTCCATATTATGTACATTATGTGGCAGCACCATTCTCCTTCTGTGGTAGTTCAATTGGTAAAGGTTGCGTGGCTAAAACATTGTGCATAATTTAGAATAAATAAGGGATCACAATAAACAGTAACTTTTTAACGCCTTGTGTTATTTTAGCATTTGATTAGTCTGCCCATGAACCCTACCAAACGGTAACATAGTAATGGTGGTTGAATAAAGGCATATGTGCATTTAGTTCAACGTTTATACCCTACCCATTATGCCTGTCTATCAGTTACATAGTAACATAGAATTGGAGGTTGTATAAAGACTTACGTCCATCTAGTTCAAAATTTATACCCTAACTATAATGTCTGTCTAACAGTTACATAGTAACATAGTATTGACATACGTGTATCTTGTCCAACCTTTTTAGTCTGCTCATTAAAGGGTACCTCGACCCCATCCCACCCCCAACCGCCAAGTTAGTTTTGCAAGAAAAGTAAGTTTCTTACAGACCTTAGATCCCCTGGCATTCTTGCCCCCGGCTCTAGCCTGAAACAGAAAAGGACGGGACTGGCAGCAACGACTGATTGGCTAGCTGGCTGCCAGCTATTCAGAGCACCAGGGAACGAAGTTCTGTAAATAAATTTCTGGGGATTTTCTTGCAAAACGAACTCAGCGGTTGGGATAGGATAGATTGCACAATTTAGTGCTAGGGGGATGCAGTAGACAGAAGGGATCCGGTGGGAGGGGGCTTCCCTGAGCATGCCATAGTACTCATTAAGGTTAAGGAAGAAGAAAGGACAAGATGACTCACTAACAGCTCCTACTCTTCAGTTTCCTGGACTTTGAACAAGCACTGCAGGAGAACCATAAGAAGCAGAGATGTAACGTAAGGATTTTTAAACACTACACAGTGGTGCAAGAATGGGGTTAAATTTTAGTTTTGGGGGTGGACATGCCCTTTAATCCAACCTAACAGTTATTGAGCCATATTCAATAAACCACGGAATCGACAACTTTTGATACTGTGGGTTATCGTAAAAGTATAATCATGGAAGTAAATAGATGATGGCAGACATACATTTACGAATGGTTGCTTGTATAATACCATGCAGTTGTAAACTACCGCGTTATTGGAATGCAAAAAAACATACCTTCTAAAAAGGGGGGTAAAATTACTTCCTGACTAATGGCAATCAGAAAGGTTCCCTGGATCAACCAAAACTACAGTATACACATAACATAGCAATCGAACAGCAGTTATTGTAAACGGTTACCCTACATTAGTCAGTTTACATCCCGATGTTCCTGCAATGTTCCCTCAATCATCTGGCACAATTATTTTGTGATTGATACTACAATTGTAATGACGATCAAAAACCATGATCTGTCCAGGAAATGTTGCAAGAACATTGGTAGGTAAAAGCGTTACTCTGGTCTAATCCATGTAACTTTGAGCTAGGGTATGGACAACATTAGTTTGTGGGCAGCATTGCAGTGGATGGGGCTCATTTTAGCTCAAATCATTTGATTGTGTTTCTGACTTTCTGTGCTATGTTGTTGCAGGGGTATTGGCTTTATATTCCGGACTGAAACCTACTTTGATTCGTGCATTTCCAGCCAATGGTGCTCTATTCCTTGCATATGAATACAGCAGAAAGCTAATGATGAAACAAGTGGATTGCTATTAGCACTACCTATGGTTTACATTACATCTCAGGATTGTTCAGTCTCATTAGGCACAGAAGAATATTTTCATAAAGATGGCTTAAAAAGACAATAATGCTCTAGGTGAGCTTACTCCCTACCCACTTTATACACCCTTTCCTGCAGAATGGAGACACTGGCCTTACTGGAGGGGGAGGCAGACTTCGCTGCAGGTCGATGGGTAGAACGTTAGTGCTTAAGTAGATTTAATTTTAAAATTGTAAATACAGTTGTTCAGGTTCCGACCAGTTCCTTAATTGTTGTTTTTAGTGTTCAGTTTTCTTTTAATACCTTTTCCCCCTTTTATTAAATTAGTTATGTGTTTTAATCAGAATACTGTTCTACAAACACTTTCACTGCACTACAGCACACAGAGGTGGACTGGGAGAATATACATATATATAAAAACCTAGTACAGACAAATTTTTTAAATGTCATGAAATGTTGCAGCCAGTCCAGCTTTATATTAGGAGAGGAATTAAAGGGTATGCAAGGTTTTTAATGTTACCAGATGCTGCCAACATTACTTACCATCCTTCTATCCGTCTGCGTGCTTCTGCTTGCTTCCTTGTCTTTTCTGTGGATAAAAGCAAGTAAAAGGGGCCACACTGGCAGCATCCCCTGTGATTGGCTATGATGTCTCAGCCAATCACAGGAGACCCTGAAACAATCAGAAGCATGCCAATGGAAAGAAGGCTGGTAAGTAATGTTGGCAGCATCTGTTAAAAACCTTGCGAAGTTGAGGTTTCGGGGGTTCTTAAAACAATATAAAAAGTTTTTTTGGGGGGTGGTCATACCCATTACTCCCAGAAAATAGGCGGTGAATCCCAAGCAGTGACTGTCACATGACAGGATAAGAGCTAACTAATTCAATGGGTATTTTAGGGCTCTATAATATGGCAGAATTGCCAACTGAAAAAGCACTTGTATGGCACTTACTCCAGTTTGGAAAACCTTCCTGATATCTCTGATTTTATAACCACATACATTTTCAGGATGGGTTAATAATAAAGACTATACAGCTTTCTTGCACTGGAGGATTCTCTTACCTTTGTGCATAACCCTTATAATGGCTGGCATCCTCCTGACAAGTGCATGTTGGGAGATGTAGTTCCTCCAAAGCTAGAGAGCTACAGGAGCAAGGAAAGTTTTGCCCATAACAGACATTGTTGGGCTGTATTTATGAAGCTGCGGTATTGTAAAATAACAATACCACCTGCTTTACCAAGCCGTACTGTTATTTTACATTGTGGGTGTAGCATAACCATTCATTTTTTTACCATGTGAATGTAACATAATGGCTATTAACTTTTTTTATGATGAGTAGTATCATTGAACATAAAGACGAACAAACAAACACAGTATTAAATAACATATGGTAGGGTTATCAATTTCTCACTCTTCTGGTAAGGTATCTGCCTCATCCCTCTGCTCAATGAGCTTTTTATAAACTTAAACATGTGCAGTGGAGGCAGCAGGGGAACCAAAGTCAATCATTGGTTGTGATGTCAGAATTCATAGCCTTGATTAACTGCTTAGAGGGAGGATCCAGCTTACAATAATTATCCCTATATAAATGGTTAATAATACATTTCATAATGTGCTGAATATAATGGTTGGGGGCAGGTAATAGACAGGTGACCAGCTTTTTGTTTTAAGGGTGGACATGCCATTTAAGCTGTATTTTCTGTACTGTGGCTTTATAAATAAGTCAATTTTTCTGAAACAAAAGCCAAATGTCTATTTTTGTATTATGTACCAAGCACTTTATTCAGGGATGCCTTCTGGGCTGAAATTACATTACAGGGTCCTTGAGAAAAAATAAGCAAAGATTCTACCACACTTGCTATTCATTTGTTTTAAGGGAAAAAAGAGCAGCAGCTTTCCAAATATGGCTGTTTTACATGCATTGTATTTTATAAATATGAACTGAAATAAACACGTTTATTACAATGTTTTAGTGTTTTTATTCCTTTGTAACTAATCACCCAAAAGACAGTTAGGGAGATATTCAATTAAAGTTCTTATTGTTAAAAATTGTGCTAATTTTGCCCCAACCAATCAGATGTTAGCTTTCAAATGTTTAATAAGATCTGATTGGTTGGGGTAAAATTAGCAACATTTTTAATGATAAAAACTTTTATTGAATCTCCCTGAGTATTTATAAATTCGTATAATTACATTTTGCTGCAATACTTTGGTATATTGAGAAAAGCACGGAATAGCACACAAACCAACCCAATACAAGTTTTTGGGACTAATTCTGAACATTAATTTATACTTTTATTGTTTATCTTTTAACATTTGATTTCCCTCTTAAGAGTCACAGTGTGTCAAACTTATCCAATGGGCGTAGCCCTTATTTTTGCCCTTAACATGGCAGCAAACATTAAAATGTTATATAATATGCTATACAGAGCCAACATCTTTGTGGTAGCATCTTGCTGCTAAATATATTCAAGTGTCAGTACAGTAAATCTGCATACGTGTTTCCTAGTGACCCTGCACATCACTGAAATCTTAGCCAGTTATGTGATAAAATAGTAAAAGATTCTCATGGAGTGCAAATCTGGTCTCTGCTCATGTGCACACAACTGGGAAAGGGATGGTGCTAAAAGGAAAGCAAAGACTTTAATTAAGCATATATTTGTACAGTACATTAAAAAAGAAGTTTCTCAAAAGGATGTGCTGGGGCTGTCACAGTGTTTGAGAAACACTTTTAAAGTAGCAGGGTGTGCAAAAAGAGAAAATGCAAAATGTGAGGGCCGAGCAGATGGCCATATATATAATGGCACGGTATTTCTATTTTGCGATACTGTGCCTTTAACAAACGTTACCGCAATCATAAACGTACAATTAGGGTCGCAATTGTAGTTTTACAATCGTAATTGTACGATCACCCATACAATACCATTGCGGTATAGTTACAGTACGTGTATTTATGGCTCAATCGTACTGTTACCATAACCTGCAGTATCGGAAATTGCTGATAGCGCAGGATATTGAATATGGCCCATGGAGAGTGTAACTGCAAGTTTTGATTTAGTTCTTGGTTCAGCCGTGGAACAAAAAGGGAAATTAAAAGGGTCTTTATGCTGAAAAGAGAAATCTTGACATTACAATGTATAAAGATAGGAAGAACTGTTAATACCTTCCCTTTAGATTTAATATAGAAGTATTAGAAGTGCTGTATTATACTATTGCTGTCTGTCCTGTGCGGACACAAGGTTTTTTCCTGTATCCAGGAGCGTAACGAGCAGGGGGAGCAACTGCAGGGGGGCCCGGGAGCCAAATCTTTTTAACTTTTCCTTTGACAGATATAGCCTCCTCCCAGAAAACCACTGAATGAAGCACGAATAGGGGCCACATCATAGTTTTTCTGGGTTGCCCAGTGAATCCTGGTTACGCCACTGCCTGTATCATTGTTTTAGTTCATATCAAAAACTTTAATAGCATCTTTAATAGAAACCTCTAATATAAAGGGGGCAAAGCTGTACATGATCTTAGTCAATGCAACAACAATAAAACCCCCATAATTCAGAAAATACTGTACAGCACAGGAATTTTCCACTTTGAGGTCCCACCATTGAAGCCACCTATGCAGAGAAGCTGAAACTCTACAAGGGAAATAAAACGCAGAGGCTTGCACTCTGATGGTTCACTTCTGTTCCCCAGGCTGGAGCTACAGATCAGGCAAAATGGAGTTTGGAATTGTAGCAGGTGTTTACCTATACAGGTACGACTTCGGTCGCAGGTTCACAATCAGATTTCATTGGAATCTGAATGTGAATTGCCGATGTGGCAATAGACAGGTTCCAAAAACCTGGATATTTTCCAGCATGAATACCTAGACAGAAATACACCGCAAGGCTACCTACCAGTACCTGCACTATACTTTATACTGTATTTAACCTAATGAATAAAGTGCATTATTGGAATTGTAAGTTCAATTTTACAAAGTCTACATCAAAACCCTTGTAAATTATAATGTATAATGCACTCCTTGCAAAATACTATATGTCACCTGAAAGTTGTGATCTTTATAACAGTACTTGGCCTTCAGCCATGTGCTTTTATATGCTCATTGTGTGTCTCAGTGACTTCTAGGGGCTGATGCAATAATGGATGAAATCTATCCATTACCAACATGCAGCTCAATAAAAATGCATACGGTACATTGAATGTCTCCAGCTCTGATATTGTTTATCCTAATTAAAGACAAATGTCTGTTTATACTCTCTTTACGTACCATATGCTCTTTACACTGTTGTTAAAAACTTAATGAACAAATGAATGTTTATAAAAGGAAATGAAATTTATGAAAGATTTTTTTTATTCCAATAGTTCAACTTTCAAATTCACTTATAATCTAAAAAAAAACAAAAAAACTTGGGTAGCAAAATATTAATTCACACGTGAAAAAGAAATCTGCAGATTTTGTTTCCAGCGAGAACATCTGGTGATGATCTGGTAAAGATCTAATGATGATCTTGTAAAGATCTGGTGATGATCTGGTAAAGATCTGGTGATGTTGATTGCCTTCAGACTCGTACTTTGGATAATTGTCATAAGATGCAGCTGGCGAACGAGCAATCGCACGATATTCGTACGAAAATATAGCATCAATGATCATCAAAGACCAACGACCGCCAACTATTGTCGGCTTTTTCCGACAATCAGCCTGGCGGATTTGTTCTGCCGCTTATCGTATATTTGTACATGGTCGCCAGATTATCGTTATCGTTCTACAAAAAAATATATAAAAGGCGCATGCTCTGCCTTCGTAATTGCGCGAAGATACAAACGTTACTTTACGTACAAACGTCTATATCTAACGACTATCGTGATTATTGTTACTGTGTGTACAGATGTCGTTTCAATTACCATATGAGGATTAACAATGCCGTTGAACGTTCGTTGGCAGCATCGTACAAAAATTATCCAACGTGTGTACGAGGCTTTTGTTTTCTCTTCACCTAGATACTTTTGCATGTTCTTAACCGTGAAACCTTACAGTGTAGTTAACACGTAGAATCAGAAAACTGCACACTCAATAGTTATTTACATATTTGTAGGCCTATTAAAATTTGTATTTTGGCACTCTGTGTTTTAATGAATGACCAGTACACCATATTATCACAATGAGGTAAACAAGGGTAAAAGCCTGGGAGGTGTGACCCATTTTCTAGAATTACAAATAAAGGTGATCAAGGCTCAAAATGCAGCTCCACGGCAAAGTTCTGTTTGTATATTTTCCCAGATTTTTCCTTGTGGGGATTATCCAGCTCATTTTTGGAAAGGTAAAGCCTATGAATAAAAAGCAATGTTATCCCACATGTACGGTATGTTATTTAACAGTCTAGGCATAACTGCAGTATATACATGTAAAATACAGTGTCATATTTTATAATGGGGAGGTGCAAAATTAGCCGAGTGCAGAAATCACTCAGCTATGTCACTAAAGCTGGTCATACACGGCCAGATGTTCTTCGATCGGAACCAATGGAAGAACAGCTCAAAGCCTCCTACCATGGGGCTCTAAGCAAAGATGGTGACTGAAGATAGGGTTGGCGGCAAATTTTCAGCCTGGCTTGATCTTTGCTTTTCCGATAAACCGCTCGACAATTTCGATCGGAAAACCCAAAAATGTATTCGGATCGCATGTATGTGGGGCTTAAATGACTCATTTCTTATATTCCAATGCCCCTCCCATTCCAGTTTGTTAACAAAGTTCAGCACAGTGCAAACATATGTATTATAAGTAATAATTCTAAGAAATAATAATAGTGTAAGGGAATCGCACACTCCTTCTGTAGTACTCACGGCAGTCTTCTTACAAATATATCTTTGTTGTAGTCAAAGTTATAGACATTAGAACGCCTCACGCGTTTCGAGAGCTATCTGCTCCCTTGGGCATAGGCTGGAATACACACTGTTAAATCCCCAGGTACCAGATCTGAGTCACTCCTACCCTCTAAGAGGTAATTATATACATCTGATGGCAAATAAGTACAACATAGTAACTCCATTCAAACCTCTATGTATTCAACAGTTAAAAAGGAAATAGTGTTATGCAGATCTACAGGGTGATCGGACTTGAAATTTAAGTCCAGTTGATCTAACTAAATACAACAGATATAAAATGACCTGGATGAACGAGAACCTTAACAAGAACTGTGATAAACTGTTTTAGGCTGCGGTCACACTATCTGCATGGTAATGTGTAAGAAGTGTAATCGCAGTGCAGCATGTTCCATGCATGTTACTGTGCGTAATAACCTGTTATCATGCAATTGGCACAAAAAATTGGTATTGTGTGCACTCTGATAATGGATTGCAGTGCAGTGTAGCCTCTCACATTTTCACGCACTAGCATTCAATTCTCCACTAGTTACCAGTACACATTATTATGAATGAGTTGCCAATCTAAAGCCATTTGAAATTGCCAACAAAGGATTTCCAATAACAATGATGACTTGTTCCACACAAGAGTAAAAAAAGGTTTCAATGTCATATGAAATTACCTGTAATAGTTGCTTGTGAAGGTTCTATTCATCCAGGTCATGGTATTCTGTTGTATTCAATTAGATCAAATGGACTTGAAATGTAGTTCTTGAAGACGTTTCGCTAGTCATCCGACTGGCTCTCTCAATTCAGAATGACTTGTACAAGAATCTGTGGCAATTATGTACCCTGGAAAATCCCAATTAGCATATCACACCAGGTGTTAAGGGTGTGATTGATAGTGGCTAAGAGGTGTTATAGGAACGCCCAGAGTAAGGTGTTAAAACAGCATTGTACATGGCAGGACAGTTGGTGGTCGAAATAGAGGTGGGGGGTGGGTCGACACCAACTGTCTGCCATGTACAATGCTGTTTTAACACCTTACTCTGGGCGTTCCTATAACACCTCTTAGCCACTATCTAATCACACCCTTAACACCTGGCTGTGATATGCTAATTGGGATTTTCCAGGGTACATAATTGCCACAGATTCTTGTACAAGTCATTCTAAATTGAGAAAGCCAGTCGGATGACTAGCGAAACGTCTTCAAGAACTACATTTCAAGTCCAGTTGATCTAATTGAATACAACAGATATACCTGTAATAGTTATTGTATATATGCGGTGTGTGCACTTCCTATTTAGCTAAAAGATAGGTACAGTATATCTGCTCTGCTTGTGTTTATGGGAACGATTATTATCTCATTTCCCCAGGGGTCATGGCCATTAAAACTCCCTGCACCACCATCCTAACAAAAGCTTCTATATCTTACCTGTTGTTTTCTATAAAGGAGGAGTTGAACCAGAAGTAGAATGGGCAGTCGTCATAGCCTTTCGGGAGATTCTGAGCAATAACAGAAACATTTCATTTGAGACATTTGGACGTATATTAACACATTATCAATTGTTATTCTATTATCAACATTTTTGAGCTAGTTAATGTCATCTTAAGTAAATATTACATGTCATAATTTTACAGCTTGAAGTTCGGCGGAAGCCAATGAAATTCAGAAAATTCCAAAAGGAATCTTTTCGATTGGTTTATAAGAATTTTCAATTTTCTAATGGAAGTTGCAAAAATGTTTAAAAAATTGTGAGATTTGTGGAATCGAAACCTGGACTTATGTCTAATCTTGGGTTATTCCATTACATTTTAATTTAGAGTAGTTTTATGTTATTTATAAATATATATAATTGTATATTATGCTGATCAGAAGACACAATGTGATCTTAAAAATAATATGGCTTATTTAACAAGAGGTGGAAAACCTTGCTAACCCTGTTATTCTGCAGCAACAATACACGTTATCTTTATACTGGTCTATTAGTTAGAAAACATCTGATAAGTTGCTGCAGATTAGGAAAACGGGTGTTAAATAGGGGTGTTTACATTCTATATTTAATGCAGGGTTCAATGTTAGGCTGATTATGCACAGTTAGATTATTAAAGCAGATTCAGTGGGAACCTCCTAAACTTGCCTGATCAATGGGAAATCTTTGCCTGATCAGCTTTAGAGGCAGCATCAGGGGACTGATAGATTTGCTTCAATCAATATTTGCTCAGATATCTACTAAATCTTAATCCATGACTCACAAACCAATTTAGTTTGCCATTTAGACCAGAGTTTGGCTGGTTTTACAATCTTCAGCTACTGCGCTACAGGAATCTAAAAACTGCAGTTCTATTTAGCAAATTTCTGGCCATTTGATTGGTGAAAAATGTCAAGTGCAGCATTTTAATTAAACCTAACCAACAGATCTCTCTTTTGTAATCCAAAGTAAATGGATTGGCAGACAATGACAATGTACTCACAGTGTTAGACTCAAATCGGATTTTGATGTCTCCAGAGATGATTGGACAATCAAGCAAACTGATGACAACTGAATTGCTTCCAGCATCGAAAAAAAGCTAAAAGAACAAACATAACTAAATGAGTAGCTGCAATTCATTGAGTATCTGTTATACTCTATACTACACAATCTTACTCTATACTATACAAGTCTGTAAGCTCTTTGGGCAGGGTCCTCTTTCCTATTGTATCACGGTATTGCTGTAAGAAACTCCTCACTGTTTACTTATATTATGTATTACCTGTGTATGTAATATATATGACTTTGTATAACATGTATTACCCTGTATGTAATGTATGACTATGTAATTGTAAAGCGCCATGGAAGATGTTGTTGGCGCTATATAAATCAATAACAATAATCTTACTCAATACTATGCAATCTTATATAATTTTACTCTATACTACACAATCTTACTCCATACTACACAATCTTACATAATCTTACTCTATACTGCACAATCTTACTCTATACTAGTTTTACATAATCTTACTCTATACTACACAGTCTTACTCTATACTACACAATCTTACACTATACTACACAATCTTATATAATCTTACTCTAAACTACACAATCTTACTCTATACCACACAATCTTGCATAATCTTACTCTATACTACACAGCCTTACATAATCTTATTCTATACTACACAATCTTACTCAATACTACAAAATCTTACATATTACTCTATACTACACATTCTTACTCTATACTACACAAATTTACTCAATACTACACAATCTTCCATAATCTTACTCTATACTACACAATCTCACACTATACTACACAATCTTACTCTATACTACAGTCTTACTCTATACTACACAGTCTTACTCTATAATAGTTTTACATAATCTTACTCTATACTACACACTCTTACATAATCTTACTCTATACTACACAATCTTCCACAATCTTACTCTATACTACACAATCTTATCTTATTCTATACTACACAGTCTTACTCTATACTACACAATCTTACACTATACTACACAATCTTATATAATCTTACTCTAAACTACACAATCTTACTCTATACCACACAATCTTGCATAATCTTACTCTATACTACACAGCCTTACATAATCTTATTCTATACTACACAATCTTACTCAATACTACAAAATCTTACATATTACTCTATACTACACATTCTTACTCTATACTACACAAATTTACTCAATACTACACAATCTTCCATAATCTTACTCTATACTACACAATCTCACACTATACTACACAATCTTACTCTATACTACAGTCTTACTCTATACTACACAGTCTTACTCTATAATAGTTTTACAAATCTACTCTATTACTACACACTCTTACATTAATCTTACTCTATACTACACAATCTTCCACAATCTTACTACACAATCTTATCTTATTCTATACTACACAGTCTTACTCTATACTACACAATCTTACACTATACTACACAATCTTACTCTAAACTACACAATACTTAACTATACTACACAGCCTTACATAATCTTATTCAGTACTGCACAATTTACATAATCTTATTCTATACTACACAATCTTACTCAATACTACAAAATTTTACATATTACTTTATACTACACATTCTTACTCATACTACACAATTTTACTCAATACTACACAATCTTCCATAATCTTACTCTATACTACACAATCTCACACTATACTACACAATCTTACTCTAAAATACACAATCTTGCATAATCTTACCCTATACTACACAATCTTACTCTATACTACACGCCTTACATAATCTTATCAGTACTGCACAATCTTACATAATCTTATTCATATACACAATGTTAATCAATACTACACAATCTTCCGCAATGTTACTCTATACTACACAATTACATAATCTTACTCTATACTACAAATCTTAATCAATACTACACAATCTTAACTCAATACTACACAATTTCCACAATGTTACTCTATAATACACAATCTTACATAATCTTACACTATACTACACAATGTACTCTATATACACAATCTTACTCAATACTACACATCTTACTCTATACTACACAAATCTACATAATCTTACTCTATACTACACAGTCTTAATCTATACTACAGTCTTACATATCTTACTCTATACTAAACAGTTTTACTCTATACTACAATCTTACATACTCTTATTCTATACGCACAATCTTACCTAATCTTACGCTTATACTACACAATCTTATGCTACACTTCACAATCTAACATAATCTTACTCTATACATAACAATCTTGCATAATCTTACTCTATACTACACAATCTTACATACTCTTATTCTATAGCACAATCTTAGGCTATATACTACAAAATCTTATGCACACTACAAATCTTACATAATCTTACTCTATCATACACATCTTGCATAATCTTATTCTATACTACACAATCTTACTCTATACTACACAATCTTGAATAATCTTAATCTATACTACACAATCTAACTCTATACTTCACAATCTTGCATTATCTTATCCTATACTACACAATCTTACTCTATACTACACAATCTTGCATAATCTTACTCTATACTACACAATCTAACTCTATACTACACAGCCTTACATAATCTTATCAGTACGCAAAATATTACATAATCTTACTCTACTACCAATCTTACTCTATACTACCAGTCCTACTCTATACTACAGTCTTACATAATCTTACTCTATACTAAACAGTTTTACTCTATACATGCACAATCTTACATAATCTTACTCATATACACAATCTTATGCTACACTTCACCATCTTAAATAATCTTACACTATACTACACAATCTTGCATAATCTTACTCTATACTACACAATCTTACATACTCTTATTCTATACTGCACAATCTACTCTATACTACACAATCTTGCTATGTACAAAATCTTAAGCTACACTACACAATCTTATATAATCTACTCTATACTACACAATCTTGCATAATCTTACTCTATACTACACAATCTAACTCTATACTACACAATCTTGCATAATCTTTTCCTATACTACACAATCTTACTCTATACTACACAATCTTGCATAATCTTACTCTATACTACACAATCTTGCATAATCTTATCCTATACTACACAATCTTACTCTATACTACACAATCTTGCATAATCTTATTCAGTACTGCACAATCTTACATAATCTTACATATCAAAGTACAATAGAGTAAGGCAGCCCATAAAACAAATCCTGCTACGGGAAAAAATAGAATGCAAATGAATCTAGCCCAATTGGGAGACATTTTAAACAGTGTAATGGTTCTTGTGTACAGTATTTGAGAATACAAGGTATTCAGTGCATACTCCCAGATAAAAGGTAGGATAGAAGCTAGCTAGCTTATTCAAAAATGAAGGTTAAATGGATATTTATGCTAGACACTCAACTCCCTAGGGGTTTGAACTCCAGATATGATATATCATGCTACATAGATATATAATAGTATTTTGGTTTTGAGCCTCTTTCTTGTTCTTCATTAGATATATGGATATTTATACATCCAGTTCTCAGTCTGGTTTCCTATGTAGGGGATTAGGTCTTTAGTTTATACATCAACCATGCTTATTGCATACTCACCTACTGGTTGCTTTTTTGTGGTGTGCTTCCGTTGTTCTTATCTTTTTCTATCAATATAGGTGTATATGAGAAAATAAAATGTACTACTTCTGATTTGTATATATTGACTCACACAGCTGTATCTTTATTTTCATATAGCACTTGTATTAAAAGATAGATACTTTTGCTATTTGGTACATTCTAACTATATTCTCTCTACTGAATGTCTTTTTTGTACTAATGTGATATGTACTGTTACATTTGCTTTAAATTGTTTGGATATGTTTGTATAACTGTTCGTTGTTGGGGATAATATTCCTTTAAGTTCATTTAGGTTTTGTCTATAAGTAGCTTGTCTCCGTCATATCCGCTTCTCCTTTGATGGAGCTATCTGTGATTGTTTAATACAGTACCTCTGCTTTTAAAAGACTGGTGAAACTGTGTACTACGGTGTGCGCCGGGAGCTCTCACTTTTTCTTTGCACGATAATCTTACATAATCTTATTCTATACTACAAAATCTTAAATAATATTACTCTATACTACACAATTTTACATAATCTTACGCTATACTACACAATCTTACCCTATACTACACAGCCTTACATAATCTTATTCAGTACTGCACAATCTTACATAATCTTATTCATATACACAAATCTTACTCCAATAATACACAATTCCACATCATTACTATTACTACACAACTTACATAATATATGTACTACACAACTAAATAATATCTATACTACACATCACATAATCTTACTCTATACTACAGTCTTACATAATCTTACTCTATACTACAGTCTTACATAATCTTACTCTATACTACAGTCTTACATAATCTTACTCTATACTACACAGTCTTACATAATCATACTCTATACAACACAATCTTACATACTCTTATTCTATACTACGCAGTCTTACTCTATACTACACAATCTTACATAATCTTAGGCTGGGTACACACAGAGGGACTTTTTGTCCCGAGCGATCGCTCAGCCAGGACATATGTCCATCGGTCGCCGCAAATTCGGCAGCGGACAAATTTGCAAGCGAATGATCCTGCGGCTCCATAGGAAACCGCACGATTGATCAGAATTTTCCAACATGCCCGATCGTTCTTTCGTCCGATCCGGACGAACAAACAATCGTTGTTGGGAGTGGCTGCCCGCCCCACACCAGCCAATATTTTTGGCCGATCGACTGAGTGCTGCGAATCGGTTGGTTGGCCGGAAATATTGGCTGGTGTGTACCCAGCCTTACTCTATACTACACAGCCTTACATAATCTTATTCAGTACTGCACAATCTTACATAATCTTATTCTATACTACACAATCTTACTCAATACTAGAGATGGACTAGAACTCAAACTCAAACCCGAGTTCGAGCCGAACTATTCGAGTTCGAAAGGACTCGGACTTCTCAAACTATCCCGGGCCCGGATTTTCGGTATATTCCAGACTTTCGTTAATTATCAAATGTTCAAACGTAAAATGCCTATTATACCAATACGCGAGTAAATATCGAATTATAGAATCTGCAAGTAAAATGTCTTTTATACCAATACGCGAGTAAATATCGAATTATCGAATCTGCGAGTTGTTCATGGGATAATTATAATTATAAAATCAATTTTTCGAAAGTCCTGAATATTCAAACATGTTCCCCAGACCAGAGCCTAGCTTTGTGCCTTGAAAGTTGCTGACATCTTGTTACTGGTTTGCTGAATGTTAAGCTCCGCCCCTCTGAGATTTCCTCTGCTTTCTCCGTTGAGCCTCAAACAGTAATGCTCACAGTCATTACTGTTTGAGGCTCAAGCAGGAGAGTGCACGGAACTCTCAGGCATTACTGTTTGAGGCTCAAGCAGGAGAGTGCATGGAACTCTCAGGCATTACTGTTTGAGGCTCAAGCAAGAGAAAGCAGAGGAAATCTCAGAGGGGCGGAGCTTAAACATCAGCAAACAGTAACAAGATGTCAGCAACTTTCAAGGCACAAAGTTAGGCTCTGGAGGGGCATAGGTAAAAAAAAATATGGCAACAGTATTTTTAAAGCTGCAGCTTCCAAATGAAACATAACTTGATTTTACAGTGCACTTATCCTTTAAGTTACCATTGATATTTTAATTGTATTTCATTCGAACTTTTCAACTTTTCAAACTATTTGACTCCCATTGACATTAATGGGTCTATTTTTGAACTTTCCATATACTTCGAATATATAAGTTCGGCCATCTCTACTCAATACTACAAAATCTTACATAATATTACTCTATACTACAGACTCTTACTCTATACTACATAATATTCCATAATCTTATTCTATACTACACAATCTTACTCAACCAGCAAGCCCTGCGGTGTGCACCCCCCAGTTTGCACCCCCACGACACCACACATAATCTCACGCTATACTACATAATATCACTCTATACTACACAATCTCACTCTATACTGCATAATCTAAAGCTAGGTATACACCATACAATAATTCGGCCCGACTAATGCACAAACGTACTTAATACTGCACAATCTTACTAAATTCTTACTCAATACTGCACATTACTCAATACTGCATAACCATACTCTATACTGCACATTCTTACTCTATACTACACAATCTCACTCTATACAACACAATCTCACTCAATACTGCACAATCTAAATCTAGGTACACACCATACAATAATGTTGCCTGACCGAACGACATTTAAGTGTTTTGATTGATGGGGCCAAATTATTGTACTGGTTCCTTGTAGCGGCCGCAACCAACTGCTTGTTCTTCTGAATTGGACGAACACTCGGTTGTGGTTACTGTTGGACGCGGCTTCTTTTGCTGCGACCGACAGTCCTTCCTCCTGGCCGACCAGTCGAAAGTCTTGAACGGTCGATCAGGAAGCAAGTTGTATGGTGTGTACCAGCCTTAAAGGCTATGTCCACCCCGAAAATACATTTTTAATATGATGTTCCCCCAAGTCCCCCAGCCCAACCGCATCATTTTTTTTTCAGAAAGCCCCCAAATCTTACTTACCTCCCTCGATCCACCGCGCACTGCGGCCCTCTGCTTGCGAGGATGCAAGCAGAGGGGCGGGACCGGCAGTCGCATCTGTGATTGGCTGAGCGGCAGCCAATCACGGACGCGGCTGCCGGTCATTCAGTGCAGCGGAGGAAAGCGGAGAGGTAAGTAAGAGTTTGGGGAGCTTTTAAAAAAAAAACAACATGCGGTTGGGGCTGGGGGACAGGGGGAGCACAATATTAAGGGGGATTTGAGCTAGGGGGAGGGATAGTAGAACGGGAGGGAGAGGGAGGGAGAGGGAGGGAGAGGGAGGGGAGGGAGGGGGGAGAAGGGCTGCAGCACGCATGGCAGGAATCTCCGGGAGGCCAGGTAGCAGGCAGTGTCCTATATGGACCTGCTAGCCTCCTGGTGGGCAGTTTTTGGAACTTTGGGGGGGGACTACAGGAGAACCAGATGGAGTTGGGATGTGAGGTAAGGATTAAACTACACTACATGGTGGGGCCAGTAGTTGGGGGGATTATAGTTTTGGGGGTGGACATGCCCTTTAAAGGTGCCCATACATTACAGCTTACCTGGCTGTACAGGTAATTGCTTTTCCGAATCTTCTTTGTGACCGACATACGATTGCAAAACAAATGGGACCTCGTGATCGTATGTCTGCCACAAAGATGATCCAGGGGGTGGTTCCTATGAAGCTTATTGTGTGTTGTGGATCGGTCTGCCAGGTAAACTGTAATGTATGGGCACCTTCACTTAACACTGCACAATCTTACTCTATACTGCACAATCTTACTGTATACTGCACAATCTTACAAACAAACTCAATACTGCGCAGTCTTACTATACTGCAAAAGTTGAGGTTTGTACCGTATTAGCCATAAGTAAGAGAAGAAATGTAGAGCTGTGACACCTTTTATTGGCTAACTAGATAATTTTACACAATCTTACTCAATACTACACAATCTTACTCAATACTACACAATCTTACTCAATACTGCACAATCTTACACTATACTGCACAATCTTACTCAATACTACACAATCTTACGCTATACTGCACAATCTTACGCTATACTGCACAATCTTACTCAATACTACACAATCTTACGCTAACTGCACAAATTACGCTTACACTGCCAAATCTTACGCATAATGTACAATCTTACGCTATACTGTACAATATTACTATACTGCACAATTTACTCCAATTACTACACAATCTTACGCTATAATGCCACAATCTTACTCAATACTACACAATCTTACGCTATACTGCACAATCTTACGCTATACTGCACAATCTTACTCAATACTACACAATCTTACGCTATACTGTACAATCTTACGCTATACTGCACAATCTTACGCTATACTGCACAATCTTACTCATATACACATCTTACGCTATTACGTACAATCTTACGCTATAGCCAATCCTTACTCCATACTGCACAATCTTACGCTATACTGCACAATCTTACGCTATACTGCACAATCTTACACTAATACTGCACAATCTTACACTATACTGCACAATCTTTCTCAATACAACACAATCTTACTCAATACTACACAATCTTACTTAATGCTATACAATATTACTTCTTCCCTTTATCATTTTCTTAAGACCTACTATAGAACAGCAGAGCAGTAAGTTGGGAGGAAATATGAAATAAATATTAATAAATATGGCCTTGGCTCGGGTAGATGAGACTTGAAAATGAACAGCTTCATCAAACAATTTAACATGTTCATAGTGACATGGTCCATTATAAACTAATCAAACAGATAGATCACAATGGAAACAGTAAATCTATAAATCTTAGGAAAGAGTCTTAATACTGGAGGTCTCCGGGTGGAATGGTGTTAGAGATTAATTCCAGGTGGAATGGTGTTAGAGAAAACACATGGATGTGTAAGCACACTGGTGTTTACAAGTAGATGGGCAGATAAGATTATTATTTCCCTGACAGGCAAGCTAGCAAACCCCCAGTTCCTTAAAGAATCGTCAACTCCTCTATGATAAGGATTGTCAGTATGATTAAAGGGTAACTGTGGTCTCAAATTCTTCCAAACTAGTAAGAATTATATAAAAATCCTTCCATCACACCTTCAAAATAAAACCTAAATCACATCTCTAGATAAAATTTGTGAGAAGTTAGGTGATGTCACTCAACTAACTGGAAGCAGGAAGTTTGAACATTCACCCCAATGTAATTTCTCACAGGCTCCAGCCAGAGATGTGATTGTTGGCTCAGTGTAAGGAAATACTGCAGGCTTTCATTTAACCCTAACTTGTTTTGAGACCACAGTTGCCCTTTAAGGACAAGACATTGGAGGGAAAGGAAGGGAATCTATTGAAGTACAGTAACATACAAAACAGTGTAATGTACAGTGCTCTCTGGTGTCTTAAAATATATAGAACGTGCAGAATTTTACATCTCCTTTAGTTAAAAAATATATTAGATGGGGAGATAGGATTCTGTATTCCTAGCTTCCATTGAGTAATCCATCTTAAACAATTAATAGTATAAGAGTAATTATGCTCCCTTTGACATCTCCCTCTCACTGTGCATACATCCACGCTTATTAGAAACACAGGGACAATAACATTGGGGTTTTGTTGGGTTGGAGAAATGTCAGCCAGAGTGAAATCATTTGAACAAATTCTGCAATAAATTTTAACTGTTGCACTGAGGTAGGATTTGCCTTACCTTACAGTTTTCCTGTGTTTCACACACACACTGGAACACCACGTTTTTCTTTATTATTATCTGGACCTTTAAATCGCTTCCATTGCTCTTCCCAACACCTGGAAATATAAACATATTTATATTAGAGGAGAGATAGAGGGCATTAAAATCAAAGCTACATTTGATTTTCTTTGATTTCCAACACTACATAAACTTAATATATGTATATACAGTACAGACCTTCATACGCGTATTAGGGCTATGGCATTTATTCAATGTATAAAGATGATGGGAGCACACACTATTCCTCAGAAAATCTGTCTATTCACATCACACAAACGTACAACGTTTCGGAGAACGCCATGTCTCCTTCATCAGGTGTAACCCTCCCAATGACCCTCTTCACCTTATAAAGACCCAGTGATCAAACTAACTCCTCCCCCATCTCAGAAGGAGTGGTAAGTGCAAAACATTGTGCAAAAAAATAATAAGTCCCTGTTATTCTTCAAGGTAATAAATGTCCATCTGAACAATGTCCAAACAAGCTCATCTTATATTGTGCAATAGTCCAAAGCCATTCTCTATGAAGAGAGTTCTTGTGAGAAGAAGATGGATGTTTAGATTCATATTTAGCTGTGAAATAAAAACACGAATGTGCATATATACAATGTGAAAAAAAATAAAAGCCATTAAAATCATTGTGGTTGCTTTCTTGTATTGTAACAGTTTCATCCTGTTAATGGTTACAAATTTAGGTGTATTAGTCATCATATCCACTAGATGGCAACATAGTTAGTCAAATTCTTTATGTATCTTCACAATCACTGCATGAAAAAAATTGTAGATTACCATACTTAGGATATACTCATTATGTTATCTATATGTCCGATAGATATGCAGTGTTGAGGATTACCCAATGCGTGAAAGGGACAATCTACCCTGACTTATAAAAAACTGTTTAGGCCTGAATCCTCATTCAGACCCCATAGACTGAGTGTATTTAAGTCAATCCACATTGCTTCTTTCTTTAGAAGCATTTTATTAAATCACCCCCTCTGGCGTGTTCTCTTACCACCTCCAATACTTGCCATTTAACTTGAGAGACCTGGTGTTTTTGCTGGAAATAGTACTTACTTAGGGGTGTTTCGTTTCTTGAACTAGTACCATCATACTTGGTGATGTTCCTTCTATGTTCATACATTCTGGTTTTCACCTCCCTTTTTGTTTTTCCCACATACCCTTTACCACAGGGGCATTTGATCAGGTACCCTACCCCTTTCGTGTTGCAGGTAGCGAAATTTCTCAACCTTATCTTATTGCCCTTACTGGGGTGATATATGCAGTTGCCTTGAGTTCTAGAATTACAAACGCCGCAATTCCTACAGGGAAATGGCATTAAATCTGATGAATCATCTAGTGAGAACAGATCTAGTGGCCCCACTAAAATCTAAACAAATCTTTCTGGGTACACCACAAGAAGGGACATTTCCCTGTAGGAATTGCGGAATTTGTAATTCTAGAACTCGAGGCAACTGCGTATATAACCCCACTAAGGGCAATAAGATAAAGATAATGAAAATGGCTGAACGTCATATTACATTACCAAGGAACAGCATTAAATCTTCTGTACGTGTGTTATGTGAGACAACTGTTTCCCCAACAAATATTTACAGGAAGATGCAATAAAAACTTTTTTATATAAGTGAGTGTTAAATCCATGCAAATGTATTATCAGGTTAACGCGGGTTTTACACGCACTTTGCTGGGCCTACCGTATATACTCGAATATAAGTCGACCTGAGTATAGTCGAGGTACCCATATTTACCTCAAAAATGAGTAAAAATGGGTTGACTCGAGTATAAGTTGAGGGTAGAAATTATGACCACCACTGCCTTCTGATTCTGTATTGTTTCGAGGGTTTAGTTGCCCTTTAAATGGACAGCAGCATTCCTATACAAAACAATACAAAATCAGAAGGCAATCTATTTAACAATAGGTACCATCCTTAGTATTGTTCAGGCATTAGTTGCCCTTTAAATTAACAGTAATCCCCAATTCATTGGCACTCCAGATATTTGGAAACTACAACTCCCAGCATGCTTTGGATGCTGGGAGTTGTAGTTTACAAACATCTGTAGTGGAACTGCACACACTAAACCTGTTTACAACCCCAAAACACACTACCCTGTCCCTCACCCAAATGACTCTCTTACTCTCCCCCCCAGCCCCAGGAATAAAACCCTATTTCCCTGCACCCATCTTCTCACCCTGCCACTACATTAACTCTTCTTTTTATGCAGCCTTACCTTTTTCCAGGTGGCGATGCGGCTAAAGCATCCACTGATGGTCGCATCCACTGACGTCACTACTCTGCGCTGGTCTCATTTCCCGGCGCCGAGTAGTGACATCAGTGGATGCCACCATCAGTGGATGCGGCAGCCGGATTCCTCCATCAAGTAAGTGACTGACCCAGTATAAGTCGAGGTTCTGTTTTCAGGCTGTGAAAAAACCTCGACTTATACTCGAGTATATACGGTACGTAAAGTTAAACATTTTTCAGAATTTACCCAGCACACACAATACACATTAAGTTTTGTGCTACCTTTTAGAATTAATATACATGTAATTGTTCGGGACGGTAACCCGACACATGTGACCCTGCTATGTACTAAATCTCACAAAGTGATTGGTGCATCTCAGGCAGGTAAGTAAATGATTGCATCTCCCTGTTTATACCTTATATTTTAAATCAATAACACAATATATATAGAATAGAATTTATATTTACTGTCACTGTACATGTGAAAAAACACATCTCACACACTGGCCATAAAAGTACACTTACAATTCAACAGAATTTAATAATGCTATAGCCTTCGGATAAAAACTATACTCCAAGCCAAGACAATGTTACCTTGTATTGAGTGGATTCTGATGCTTCGAATTTTAAGTTGTTGTTCAGAGGGAAGCTGAAGCTTGTACTTATTCTTCACGATTTCGTAGTATGCAACATATCTGCTCTGTAACGTTAATATTAGATCCATAAAGCGTTACAGGGTGATCCAGTTTTATAAATAGTCATTTAGTTGTCATCAAGCACATTAGCCAATGAAATTAATACACCAAATATTTACAAAAATATGAAAATATTCCTGGGCACGCTGTTTTTCTAAGATAACCAAACTGGTTTTTATTTCAACGTTTCGACGCCACTCAAGACGTCTTCATCAGGACAAAGGAGGCACCTGGAACATAGTTCCTGGAATGAGTGCAGGAGTACTCAGCAAACTTTGATTACACTAATTATTTACATAATTACACTAACAATTTACAATACTGTACAGAAAAACTGTAAACATACATCACATACTTTGTGTGTTTGAAAGAAAAGTTTTGCTAACCTATTTGTAATACAAGGCAAATTTCTGTACCGTCTCCTGGATGAAAGCAGCTGAAAAGTTAAATGGCCTGGATACAGGCCAAATACAAGATGTTCCAGATGATAAGTCAGAAATAAAAAATTACCCACAAAAAAACTATTTTATCTGCACACGATCCTTGGCATTGTAAGGTTGACAGCCAGAGCAATTGTTAAATTTGCAAAAACAATACAGTTTAACAGAATTAACATTTGCATAGTGATTCCAAGAGTGTTGCAACTAAAGGAACAAACTGAAAATATCCTGAACCAAGGACACAAAGTGTTACCCCCCTCTTACTTCTTTCCCACAAATTTCATTGCGCCATGAAATAAGCTGAAACTGACTGAATGGCACCATGCTGTTAGGCTGGGTACACACCATAAAATATTTTCTGCCGACAGACTGATATTACCGTGAATCTCCAGATAGGACATGCTGGTAAGTTACGCGATTGCACGGTCCTGTCAGTGAACTGGCAGCCGTGGCTAATTTTTGCCGACCCCTCGCTAGTACACAGCTTAAATTTGCATCAACCAATTAGATGTTACGTGGTCTCTTACAGTTAAAAGACATTTGAAAACATCTGATTGGTTGCTGCAAATTAACAGCACAGGTAAATGTTTGCACCTCTTATTAAAGGATAAGTGCACTGTAAAATGAAGTTATGCTCAATTAGAAGCTGCAGCTTTAAAAATAAATTTTTTCCCTAAGCCCCTCCAGAGCCTACCTTTGTAGGCTTAAAGTTGCTGACATCTTGCTTGTCTAAAGGTGTGTAGTTAGCTCCGCCGCTCCAAGATTTTCAGCTGCCTCCTGAATGGTTAGCCACAGTTGTTAATGCCCAGTTGCTCCATGTGTGCTTCATTAGCCAGTGTTAGTCAACCCTCCAGATCATTATTGAGCCCTCCAGATCCTTAGCCAGTGTTGTCAGCCCTCCATATCATTACCCAGTGTTGTCAGCCCTCAACTTAAACAAAGTGTGTGTGACCTTAGCAAAGTGGGTGTGGTCAAACATTTTGTATTCTATGGTGAAAATTCTACAGTGAAAGGAACACTTGGTTGTATTTGTCCCCCAGGCCAAAATGTCCCAGTCCTCCACTGTAGTGTACTTATCCCTTAAATGAGCCCCCATTTGTTTTATCCTTTCCTATATTCTTGTAAACAACCAAATAAAATAACTAACACGTGCATATTTATTGGTAACTAACCTATTAGATTTCTATAATTCTGGAAATCTGCACCAGTTATCAGTTATCTAATATACACATTAGATCAACTAAAACAGACCAGAATCGTATGTGTGCACACTCACCTGTCAACACCGTTATGCTGTTTGTCTTGCCAAATCACTTAATGTGACAGGCACTGCTGCTTGTCTGTATCGGGATCTTAGTAAGATAAATCCTATTTGATCAAATGTGTGTAACTAACTTAATGTGTGGAGTTCCTTTCTGCCCAGCTGGGTGTGTCAGTTCTCTCATAGGGGTTCTGTTGGAGTTCGATCAGGACCAGTGGCATATCTAGGAATCATTGGGCCCCCTAGCAAAACTATGAGGCACCTATCTGTGCTTCATTCACAGTGGTTTTCTGGCAGGGGGCTGTTTCTGTCATAGGAAAAATAAGAAGATGGGACCCCCTTGGCTCCTGGGCCCCCCAGGGGGTTGCTCCCCCTGTTAGTTATGCCCCTGATCAGGACTTATAGTGAACCCCCCAATGTTCGCTGTTCATTTCTTGGGTTATCTTAAATGTTGTTGGCCATTCTCCTGCTGGACCAAGACATTAGATTTTACCATGATATCTTAATTGTTTTGTGATTTTATTTTGCCCTTCATGTGTTTAAGGCATCTAGTTTTGGAAGCAGCAATGCAGCCCTATAACATCTCTAAAACCAGTTTTTTCTATTGCACAAATTTAAGAAATAGTGGGTATTGTCAGTTTCAACATATTTCACAGCAAATTGGGATGTTAATGAAAACTCGTAATGTGGCCAACTGAAGAGGGATGTTTTTCTGAAGAACAGGAAAAGATTCTTTAGATTAGATCAAGACATGGAAATGACACAGACATGAAACAATTAGCCACTTTCTTAATAAGAGCTGCAATCGTTTGCCTGTGATAGTGATCTGCAACAACCAATCAGCAGTTAAAAACATCTGCTAACATTTGATTGGTGGCTGCAATAGCACTGGCAACATTTAATAAGCCCCTAAGTGTCATGGGGCTTACCTGAGAAGGTGTTTCCACTCCTTGAAACTTAGTGCTCACACTTGTATCAGTCCGTCTTTCTCCAAAATAATCCAGGCTTTCCTAGAAAAGTATTGAACAGTTGGCACTTAATAATATGTTTAGGCAAATGCACATTCTACTTGGAGGATATCAAACTGTACAGCTTTACATAATATGAATTAGGCAATGGAAGCTCAGGAAGAATTAAAAGAAATCAGATATATTTGTATAAGTAAGTACACCTCTCAATATTGAAGAAGGCAATGGGGTTATATTGCACTTGCCATAATTGAAACAATAAAAAGTCTGCAATTCCATAGTCATTTCTGGAAACATATCTGACCCCCAGCCAATCAGACAAAAACATCAGGTCAGGCGACTGGTTAGGCAAAAATACTGGATTTTTGGTACCAAGCCTAATATTTTTTACATGGCAAATGGGTTGTTCTTCATTTTTAAAGGGGAAGTTCAGTGCAAATACATATACTTTTCAGAAAAAAGAGCAGTATTTTTTCATCCCAATGACCTTAATCTGCCAATTGAGTATTTTGTCTGTGTATAAATAAATGCAACTGAAATACTGACTTCCTGTTTGCAGGACCCCTAGTAGAGACCGTTATGGTCTTGCCCTTGACCCAGCGCCTGGGTTGATTCAGTTGCTCAGTAGAGATCTGAGCATCTTTGACCCATCCAACAGCCAATCAGTAGAAATTACTGTTAGGAACATTCCAAGGATGTGGTGCATTCTGGGAAGAAGGACCGTTAGAACCTGAAATGTCAGCTCACTATTGTCAACAGCAGGGAACAGCAAAGGGTATGAAACCAACTGATTTTTCAAAATGGGAGAGAATATGTAGAATAAATAAGAAGGCATTACACAAACTAACAATTTAACAAATATTGATCATTTCCACTGAACTGTCCCTTTAAAGCATAGAGCAACAGCTTTTGCTACTTGAATAACCCACCAAGTGAGCATTGAATGGGCAGATCAATTTCCAATGCCCCAAACAATAAATTAGTCAAAATAACTAACTGCACTTAAGCAGAAGCCGCAGCACATAGTGGGGGGCACCAGCAAACTACCTCACAGAATGCAGACAGCAGGGCAACACAACAGCCCACGCTGGAAACAGCTTCAGAAAGTGGGAAGCTTTGTTAGAAAGATTTAGAAAGCAGGGTGTCTGCAGAGAAGGATTAACTCCGATCTATACCATACCGCTGCACTTTCAAACTGGTCACAGTCAATGAGATACGTGCAAACCATGGTGCCTGTCCGACCTAAAACATAAAGCAATGAATGAATAAATTGTCTCTTCTATGGCTACTTACATTTCACGTATAAAAGTAAATCCATTTATAAATATTTACAGTTTACAGAACATTATTCTCAAAGAGACAGCAGAAGGAGCTTATTAGCTACCTGATCTTGATCTGCTACGCTCGTTCTGCTATATCTCTGGGATAAATATTGTGTTTATGATAATGATTTGTTTAAAAAAAATGATCCATGTTTGGATAGTGTATTAACAGCAGAAAACCATTCAGTGTGTAGCCAGGGGCTAACAGATCTAGACAAATCTGCCATTAATATAATCCTATGTACAGTTATTAATAACTAGTGCAATAAATCTTTGTAGAACTATAATTATTAAAGGATCACTAAAAACTCTTTACAACTCTACATTATTCTTCGTAGCCAGTTAAAGTTGAGACTGTGAAGGGGAACTATCACTCTGCTGCTCAGTCTGGTCACCTTGGGTCAATGGGAGGCAGACTAGCGCTGGCCAACTCCACTGCTCTTAACAATGAGTCACTTGACCCATGCTAGGTTAAAACCAAAAGCTGAAGGTGGATCATGCATGTAAGCAAATCCACTTCAGCAGTGTCACACTGGGGTATCGCCCACCAGCAAATATAAGACAAAGGGTTCACCATGAAGCACTAAGGAGCCCACTCAACATTTCACTTAATTTAACACACTTTTACATATCTGTCTTGTTTCTCCTGAATCCTTAGGTTTATTAAAGTGCCATTTCTTTCAACTAGTCTCTGTGCCTTAACTTTAACAAGTTTCTGTTTTCATTGGTGAATGTTTTTTGGGTTCACCAGGGGCTTCCCCTGATTAGCCAGTCTGACCCTGAATTCAGTTCTCCCTACCGATTACTGAAAATGGAGCAACCTATAGAGATCGGACTTTGAATTGTGTTGCTAGGTTTCTTGACCTTTTTTGCACACCCTGATGCCTGGAATTTGGTGTGTTGGTGTCTAAATCTAAATGTACTGGCCGATTCTGCTCCCTACCCGAGGTAATTTAGAGGTTTATCCAAAATTCTTTGAAGCTCAGACTTTGTTTGAAAATTCAGCGACCTGGTTGCCTCGTGTAGTTTAAGGCAGAAAAAATATCAGGGTCATATTGTTATCATTACCAAGACAAGGAGGCAAACAGGAAGAAATGTAAATAGTGAAATGGAACTGCTAGGAGTTTTCAAGATAACAAGGAAGGAGCAATCTAAAGGAGGTTCATAAATAAACAAAAGCTATTTAAAGGACAATTATACTCACCTCCCCCTTGTTCCTTTCCCCCCACTCCTGCAAAGTACCCAGGGTGAGGACCTAAAACGCTAAGTCCTCACCTCTGGGTACTTTACAAAAGTCCTGCACTACTTACTTGTAATCTCCCTCGTCCCTCCGGTCCAATCCTCCCCATTGGCACTTTGAGTAACAGGTCGCGAGGCAGCCAATGGCAAGACGCGCTCTGCAAGGAGGCGTGTCTTCCCATTGGCTGCCTTCCGGGGTGTCACTGACAGTGCAAGTGGGGAGGATCTGACAGGAGCGACGAGGGAGAGTAAGTAATGCAGGACTTTTGTAAAGCACCCAGAGATGAGGACTTACCGTTTTAGGTCCTCACCCTGGGTACTTTGCAGGAATGGATCGGGGAAATAGTAAGTATAATTGTCCTTTAATATAGACAGTTGTTAATATAGTCTGTTGTTAATGAAAAGTGGAGTCACTGTTTTGGGCCCGATATAAATGATGTCACATTGTAGAAGAAAGCTTTTCAGATATTGAGACCCACCTTTTCCTCCTTTACAGTGAATGGCAATTACATTCTTTGGATCTGCTGCCATCCATTCACGAACACTTGCAGTGAATGTCAACATGTCCCTAAAAATAATTAAGTAATATTGAAATTAGCAGGTTTTTACGTCAATTCAAAGTGTTTAAAAAAATCTATAATTTAAAGGAAACAGATCTTACCCTAACGCTGGAACATTATGATCGTCTATGAAAACTCGCTCCACGCGATAGTGAAAGTATTTTGGATCATATCCTTTCTCGCCTGCAGTAAGAATCAAAAACATTTACATTTTGTCAGAAGGTTCAGGATGATGATATGTAGATAGGATGTGGACTCCTGTCAAATATACCCAAGATAAGGATATAAATCAGCTGTTCATAAAATATAATTATATGCTATATGCTTCCCTACTCCACTTGGGTCCCCACCACACCCCTAATACCTTCAATAGAACTACAATTATTAACTTGGCTTAAAAGAGGTGAAATTCCTCTAGGCACTCCGGTTTCCCCCACAATCATAAAGACATACTGATAGGTTGTATGTGTCAAATTAATAACAATCCAGACCAAAATAAAATGACAATTGGACATACAATCTGTGTATATACTGTATACAGTTTATTCACTTGTGATCACACAAACATTTTGGTCTTGATTACTTTTGATTGCAGGGAATTATTAAGATTAGAAAAGCCAATAGGCATCCATGAAGTGGTACTTTGAGTTTTATTAACAGCTAGAATTGGGTTCTTTTTGTCTGCAGTTACAACGGGCTATTAGGAACGGTTTAATCTACCAGAATGACCATGTAAGAATATGGAATAAGTGGAATATATATCCTGTATTTATTCAGACACTAGTCTCTCATCAGCCCCAAAAGTAACAGGTGTGCTGGTGCCCACTGTCATAGTTAACATCTACTGTGACTCCCCCCAATTCTATTTACATCCATTCCCTATATTTGTACTGTTTATTTAAAATAAATTGTTTATACACATCCCCAGCTTCAGCATATTAATATGGCTGCGCCCCAAGAATCTGTGTGTATGTATTGTATGTGTATAAACGTACTGCAAAGGTTGTAGATTTTATAATGATCTTGGTGCTTCATATCTAAGAACCTTGCAACCTCCTGGAAAAAATAAAAACAAAAATGTACTTTAATTTATCAGTTATTCTATAATTGTTAAAATACAAGCTTCTGAATTTGTTTTTAAAGGGTATCTCCACCCAAATAACACTTGCTGTAGTGTAGCCTACCCCAGCCCACCCCCAACTGCCAAGTTTGTTTTGTAAAAGAAGCAGCAGAAATGTACTTACCCCCGGCCCTCTGTTCCCGGAAGGGGCCGGATCAGCAGCCGCATCTGTGATTAGCTGAGAGGCAGCCTCTGTGGATTGGCTGAGAGACAGCCGTTCACAGACACGGCCACCGGCAATGCAAAGTGCCAGGGGAATGAAGGATCCTAAGCACATTTCTGCTGCTTCACAAAACAAACTTGGCGGTTAGGGGTGGGCTAAACTACAGAAAAAGCTTTTTTTAGTTATAGGATGAAGAAGTCAATATGGGTCCAGACAGGATGGAGGGGGGGGGGGGGGGGCTCCTCTGTACATGAAGGACACCTCAACAAGGACAAGAAAGTAATAGGGACTGGATGACTCACAGACAGCTCCTACTCTTCAGTTTTCTGAACTTTGAACAGGCACTGCAGGAGAACCATGAGGAGCAGAGATGTAAGGTAAGTATTTTTTTAAATTACACAGTAGGGACTGTAGTGGGTTAAATTTTAGTTTTGGGGGTGGGCATGCCCTTTAACAATTATTATATTATGATAAGCAGACAACATCGTCCCTTAAATAAGGAATATATAGTAAAAAGGTGCAGGGACTAATATCTGTTTTACAAGCATTTCTAGTTCTATACATTACCAATAAAATAAAATTGTTCAGTGCATATTTTAATTGCCTTCACCATTAATTAGAAGTGCTGGGTTCTAGCAATTAGTCTAATTTTAAAAGATTTTTAAAATCTTTTTTGCAGAAACAACCACTCTAATAGGAAATCCATGTTATTTACTAGTTAAGAGTTGATTTACAAATACTGATGCTATGTAATATTTTTAAATAGGTTCGCTATGATTGGTTAATGATACTATGATATGCATTTTATCAGATGCAGTTGGCAGAAAACAGCATAGGTCTATATCTCTGTGCCCTCATCCGATTGACTCCTACTACCAATGCAAACATAAACCTAATATGAACATAGACAGGAAAGGAAATTACTTTCCAAGTATCCCTATGCAGCACTTGTCATCCTTGTATTAAAATTCTATTTATTGGCACAGATCAATGTAAAATACACTTAACACACAATAAACACCCCCCCCCATATCATGAAATATACAATTACATAGATAACTGGGCATCCCCGGTGCCAATTACTAAAATTCCTGAAAAAAGGTGTCAAAAATATGTCCGAGAGACACAAAGTCCCCAAGATAAAGAGCGACCCTGATGAAGTTTACGTGAAGTCATAGAGGCAAGCAAAATGCGTGTCAGTGTTTAAGCAGCCAGAACCTGATTACCTGGTTAGGAGATAAGCTATGTATATTCAGTATTGATTGGGGATTTTTGACTTCTTCGAAGATTTCCCGAGGCACCAGGTGAAGTACAGGGATAGTGCAATACCTTTGGAGGTCACGAGTGGAATACCTTTAAGAACTTTATGATTGTGATTTGATTTATACACTATACCTTTAGTATGTCCCGAGTGAGACCGCTACATAAGGGATGTCCTCATTTAGACTCTGGACTACCATGGTGCAGCTAACTGTTGCAATGTAACACCAATTGGGTAGTTACTTATTCTTGTGCAGAACCTTTGTAGTGGATAGAACAATTTTCCAGGTCCCTTTTGTATATGGAATTCCAAAACTGCACCGCATATTCCAAATGAGGCCTTACCAGTGCCTTGCAAAGAGGGAGCATAATATTTTTATCTTGGGGACTTTGTATCTCTCTGCCATATTTTTGAGAACTTTTTTCAGGAATTTTAATAATTGATACTGGGGATGCCCAGTTATCTACTGTATGTATTTGAATATTTCGTGTTATTGGTGGGTGGGGGTATTGTTTATGTTTACGGGTATTTAACATTGATCTGTGCCAATAAATTGAATTTTAATACAAAGATGACAAGTGTATGCATAGGATACCTAGAAAGTGGTTTCCTTTCCTGTCTGTGTTTGGTCTAATGGTTGTTTTTGATCACTGTCCTATGTTGGACCACACACATCCTGCCCTTGTATAAGGGTACTGCACCCATCTATTTATTATATAAACCTAAAACAAGCACGGTTTAAACCATGGGATGACCTGTTCATTAATATTTCAGATACCAGAACCTTAATATATTAGATTAGCACAACCACTAGATGGATTAATTAAAACACACATACATACATTATACATACACATTTATTTCAATAAAAATATTAAATTAAATGAGAGCCATTTCCCCCAGACTTGGTACAGAAAGACCTATGGACGGTATATACAAAACTTAATGTAAAATAACAGGATTGTCGCAACAATGATGTGATCAGTCTTTATTTTACACGTGTTTGTTTTTATACACGGGAATAATTATTCTACATGGTGATTGTTATTTTACACAGTGACCCTTATTATACAAGGCAATCATTATTATACACGGTGATTGTTATTATACACGGTGATTGTTTTATACACGGTGTGATTGTTATTATACACGGTGATTGTTATTATACACAGTGATTATATTTTACACAGTGATGTTATATTACACAGTGATTGTTATTATACACGGCGATCATTATTATACACGGTGATTGTTATTATACACGGTGATTGTTATTATACACGGTGATTGTTATTATACACGGTGATTGTTTACACGCCGATCATTCATCTACACAGCAATTGTTATTTTACAGAGTGACCGTTATTATACATGGCGATCATTATTATACACGGTGATTGTTATTATACACGGTGATTGTTATTATACACGGTGATTGTTATTATACACAGTGATTATTATTTTACACAGTGATTGTTATTATACACGGTGATTGTTATTATACATGGCGATCATTATTATACACGGTGATTGTTATTATACACGGTGATTGTTATTACACAGGGCAATCGTTATTATACACGGTGATTGTTATTATACATGGCGATCATTATTATACACGGTGATTGTTTTTATACACGGTGATTGTTATTATACACGGTGATTGTTATTACACAGGGCGATCGTTATTATACACGGTGATTGTTATTACACAGTGACTGTTATTATACATGGTGATCGTTATTATACATGGCGATTGTTATTTTACACAGTAACCGTTATTATACATGGCGATCATTATTATACATGGTGATTGTTATTATACACGGTGATTGTTATTATACACGGTGATTGTTATTACACAGGGCGATCGTTATTATACACGGTGATTGTTATTACACAGGGCGATCGTTATTATTACACGGCGATGTGTTATACACGGTGACTGTTATTATACTGTGATCGTTATATACATGGCGATTGTTATTTTACACAGTAACCGTTATTATACATGGCGATCATTATTATACATGGTGATTGTTATTATACACGGTGATTGTTATTACACAGGGCGATCGTTATTATACACGGTGATTGTTATTACACAGGGCGATCGTTATTATACACGGTGATTGTTATTACACAGGGCGATCGTTATTATACACGGTGATTGTTATTATACACGACGATTGTTATTATACACGGCGATTGTTACTATACACGGTGATTGTTATTTTATCATCATTCCGATCATTCATCTACACAGCAATTGTTATTTTACATGGCGTAAAATAAGCTGTGTCTTTATTATTTGACATGTACAGCTGGTTTCTTAAATATGGCAAATTTATATTTGTACATGTCAAATAAAGGCACAAACTACATCCTTATTTTACAACATGTTAAATAACAACTGCCATGTAAAATAAAAATCACGTCGTTATAGTAGCGATATCGTTATTTTACATTAAAGTTTAATAAATACCATCCTTGTGTGGCAATTTGTCAGATACATTATTATTATTCTCACTCATTCATTCCCATATACTAGAAGAAAAGACAGAGATTGAGATGAGGTAAATTAGAATTTCGGTGATCTAATTTATTTTGGTAGTGACTTGGTACAAACATAGTACAAACTGTTTCATACCTCTATAGGATTTCTGTAGAAAGATTGTTTTCCAGATGATGGGAATGACATTGCAATTATACGATCTATTAAAACCAAAAAGGACAAACCAATTAAACAATTATTAAAGGCAACATCACCAAAATGAGAACTTCTCTCAGGTCCTACAGACAGAAAAAAGAAAAAGATTATCCACGAGTGATTATTTTGGGCCCAGGAGCAACCCACAGCATTGGTGGAATGAGATTTTAAACCTTTAGGGTGTCTTGTTCAACCTTCAGTGGTCCTCTCAAATGATTTGCCTTAATGATACAAGAAGACTATAATATAAAAAGGAGAAGGTCTTATTTTCCCCAGTTCCTACTTCTGTAAATATCCTTGGTTTTACTCTTGGTCTTTGAACAAGTGGAATCAAAGCCTAGTTTACTCCTGAAATAAAAAAAAACCCATGTTCACAATATACACAGCTTCCAAAAACGCTCCTGAACTTCCTTACCTGACCCGGTCCCTCAACGTCTAGGTGCTGCCCCCTGCTCCTGTTTTAAGCTTGTTTCGAGCAAAAACAGGGGCAGGGGACTTCTGCGCCGACAACCGCTTTACTTCCTGGTCATGTTGTGCCTTAACTGACAGCCGCAACCAGGAAGCGGAGCGGCTGTCAGTAGCAGAGGCAGCATAGGAGCGGCGAGGGACCGGGTCAGGTAAGCAAGTTCAGGAGCGTCTATTGAACGTGTGAATATAGCGGAAGTGGGGTTTGGGGGGGGGGTAATTTACATTTTGGAAATAAGTTTTTTTTTTCAGTCGGCATGTGCTTTAAGAATCAGCAATATGGCTACTCCCAAAAAACACAGACAGGGCGCCAATGGGCGCACCGCTCCTGTTTTGGACTGAATCCCAAAGGTGTTGCAGTGTTGTATTGGATTGAGATCTGGTGAATGTGGAGGCCGAGTCTTAAGAACTCCTTGAGATGTTCAAGAAACTAGTTTGAGATGATGTGAGCTGTGACATGGTGCATTATCCTTCTGGAAGGAGCCATCAGAAGATGGGTACACTGGTCATAAAGGTATGACAATGGTCAGCAACAATATTCAGGTAGACTATGGCATAGTGATGCTCAATTGGTACTAAGGGGTCCAAACTGTGCCAAGAAAATGTCCCCTACACCATTATACCCCCACCAGCAGCCTAAACTGTTGACACAATACAGGATGGATTCATGCCAAAATCTAATTACACCATCTAAATGTCACAGCTGAAATTGACACTCGTAAGACAGGGCAACATTTTTCCAATCTTGTATTGTGCAATTTTGGGGAGTTTGAATCGAAGCCTCAGTTTTTTGTTCTTAGCTGATGGGAGTGGCACTGTGGTTTTCTGCTGTTGTAGTTCATCTTCTTCAAGGTGCAACGTTTTGTATGTTTAGAAATGGTTTTCTGCATCCCATGGTTGTAACCAGTGGTTATTTGTGCTAATGTTGCTTTTCAATCTTCTCAAACCAATTTGATCATTCTCCTCTGACATCAACAAGGCATTTTCGTCCACATGACTGATGCTCACTGGACAGTTTCTCTTTTTTGAACCATTCTTTGTAAACCCTAGAGATGGTTGTGCCTGAAAATCCCAGTAGATTAGCAGTGTCTGAAATACTCAATGCCGTTCTTCTGGCACCAACAACCATGCCACGTTCTAGGTCATCTAAATCCCCTTTACCCATTATGATGCTGTCTTTAAATTTCAGCCACTTCTAGATGCCTAAATTCAATGAGTTACTGCCATGAGATTAGCTAGTTAGATATTTGTTAGGAAGCAATTGAACAGGTATGGCCAGTGAGTGTATGTATCTAACAGGAGTACTATGCACCAAATGAAGCCAAATCTAAAGTGTTTGTGCTATTTTATTTTTCAGAGACAGAATTATATATATATAATAGGAAACATCCTTAATAAAAGCATACTTACTAGTACTTGTCCCCCCTATGGATTTTTATATAATACACAAGTCTCTGCACTTTCAATGGAGAGCTGCAGTGGCGAGAATCCTTATTAGAATGACTCAGTGATGTCACTAAGTGACTAGTTCAATTATTAGTGCCACTGCAGCTCTCCATTCCTAATATAACTAGAGATGTCCGAACTTCGCAAAATCCGGTCCGCTTGAGGCCGTCTCAAGCGGACCCATTAAAACCCATTAAAATGAAAAAATCCTCGAAAATACGAGAAATCCTCGTAATTTCGAAAATTTTCGAAATGCGGTTCGGAAAAGTTCGGAAGGCGGAAAACCCGCCATATCCACAGTTCGCGAACGTGGTAAATCCGCCGCGGATCCGTGTTCGGATCCGCAAACTGGGCCATCACTATATATTACATAAAAATCAGTGTCCTACCTCTTATCCAACCACCCCGGAATCGAACATTTCACAAAATCAATGTCCACAAAGAGCTGGACAGGAACGGATCAGCCGTACATACACGGCACAGAACAGCCTGGCGTGCATACCATCCATTACGGCACATGAGGAAATCAATACCAAAGTAATAGGCGGGCGCGCTCGGAGCAGCCGGGCGCGCACACACATTATGCAAACAAAAAAGAGGCACGAACAAAATGGAATAAACCAAAATTAACAAACAGGGGTAAACATAAAGCCTATAAAACTAAAACAAGTGAAATAAACCTAAAACAAACATCTGATTCCGACTAAATTACTATTAACATTTGAACATGAATGTTTAAACATATATCTAAGATAAAGATTTTGAATAGTTAAAATGTTTAACAATTTTTTTTAATGTTTATGTTCCAAACTTTGGAAAAAAGTTAAATAATTCTTTTCACCAGCTATTATCACTGTACTTATTTAAAATAAAAACTTGTGTATTATATGAAATAATTCGCCCCTTACAGTGTAATATAAGGCTATTATGCCAACCCTCGTATTCCCGACCTGTATAAAAGCACTCGGCCTACGGCCTCGTGCTTTTATATGGTCAGGGAACTCCTCAGTGGCATAATAGCCTTATATTACACTGTAAGGGGCGAATTATCCCTTATATTATAATATTGTACAGTGCTGCATCCCCAAGTGGCACTACATAAATAAACATATACCTACATATAGTTCTGGTTGATCCAAGGATCCTCTGATTGACATTTGGAGTCAGAAAGGATACTTTCTCCCCTTGATACTGTTTTTTTTTGCCTCAACTGTTGGGTAGGTTTCATGGGTAGGCTAAAAATGTTTGACTAGACAGACATATGTTTGAATAAAAAATATTTTGGATTGATCCACAGGTTTTGTGTTTTCCATTTTATAAAAGTATCCATGAAGTGTTGCAACATGCATTATGCATTTCTCAATTTAATTCAGGAGAGAAAAACAGACAGTAACAATGTGCAATGTGTATTCACTCTATCCCAGAACCTAAGCAATTAACAGTTAATGTAACAGCTGACAGACATGGGGCTAATCTGTTATGCAGCATATAATGCGCTCCCCTTCCCTCTCTCTCTTAAGTTTCTGCCTCCTCTTCAAGCTTTCCAAGCTTTGACATGCTCAAAGAAGGCAGCTAGGGGAACACCATTCGGTCATTGATTGTGACTTCCATGACTTAGCTAATAACAGGAAGTACAATGAGAGCTAATATAACATCAGGCAGCATTTCAGGTTAGGCTTATATCTTTCAGATTTAAAACTTTAGGGTTTAAGGGATTATGTACAAAATACAAATTTTCAATTCAGGAGCAAACTTGCCCTTTAAAGCATTCACAAAACTGCACAACTGTACATTGCTTATCCCTAAGAAAAGTCTGTTAACGCAGGGATTCTCAAAGGTGGTGCCTCCAGATGTTTGAAAAACTTAAACTCCTATCATTTCCTGGCAGCTTCCCTCTCTAATTGAGGAATGCTGGGAGTTGTAGTTTTCAAACATCTGGAGGCACACCATTTGAGAATCCTTGGTTTAATGCACAGTATGTAATATGTGGAAATTAGCCCTGTTTACTTCCCTGGGAGGAATATCGGATGCAGTGGCATAACTAGGAATCACTGCCCCCCTCCATGCTTTCGCTACAGTGGTTTTTGGTCTTTAAAATGGCACATTATTGCATGGATTTTTAGAATGCTGGACTCCCCATTGGCTTTAAGATCACATCTGTGTTTCATTACTTTAATTAAAGCAACATAGTGAATTATCTGTGCAATTTCTCAAAATCTAAAAAGGTAACCCACCAGTAATATATGTGAGATCCAAGTCAAAACCATCCTTTTGATATCTTCTTTTGTTTTCAGAGACCTGTTAAAATGATCAAAAATAATACTAGTGACAGGAACTGCCAATAGGATCTACTTTATATCCTAGGCCTAAATACTACAGATTAGCACTTGGATGAAGGTGGTGGTAAACTATTGGATGAGGAAGAACTGTGTTGCTGTTCAGAATATTGGGTAAACTTCAGATAGGACTGTGTATGAAATAATCCAGTTCACATACATTTACAAATAAGATTTATTAATGACTTCCTATGACTTCTACATGAATCTATATGAATGACTTCCAATGACTTCTACATGAATCTATATGAATGACTTCCAATGACTTCTACATGGAGCTATATGAATGACTTCCAATGACTTCTACATGAATCTATATGAATGACTTCCAATGACTTCTACATGGATCTATATGAATGACTTCCAATGACTTCTACATGGAGCTATATGAATGACTTCCAATGACTTCTACATGAATCTATATAAATGACTTCCAATGACTTCTTTTTTTTCCTTAAACAAAATGGGGAAGGGGGCTTAAATATGAATGACTTCCAATGACTTCTACATGGATCTATATGAATGACTTCCAATGACTTCTACATGGAGCTATATGAATGACTTCTTATGACTTCTACATGAATCTATATGAATGACTTCCAATGACCTTTCTTACATGGCGCTATATGAATGACTTCTTATGACTTCTTCTACATGAATCTATATGAATGACTTCCAATGACTTCTACATGAATCTATATTAATGACATCCTACAAAATGTTGGTTTTCACCTGTAAATCTTAGGATAAGTCAGAGCAAATAACACCTCTGCTGTTACCACTTACCATCCTCCTTGTGACTTTCTCAAGTTGTTTCTTCTGAGAGGCAAGGCGAAAGATTCTCACCAAGATGAAAATTCTCAGAGCTCGGAGAAAGTTTACCATTCTAGGGAAACACCATTCATTTATTATTCTCCTATGTACTAAATCTTTACTAAATGTCAAAACAAAAACACAAGGTAAATCTTTACTAATGTCAAAACTAAAACACAAGTAAAAAAAAAGTTCACTTGTTCTCTCAATTTCCCTATGAAAAACGAATACTCATTTTTTAAAGGGCATGTCCACGCTAAAATAAAGTTTGCTTTTATCAAACCCCCCCCCAAACCTAGGTTTCGCATTATCCATCATTTCCAAAGGTGCCCCTGAAGTGACTTACCTAATCCAGTCCCTCGTCAAAAACAGGAGCAGAGGGCTTCTGTGTGGACAGCCACTCTACTTCCTGGTTCCGGCTGTCAGGAAATTGGGCATTTGTAACCTAGGTTGGGGGGGATAAACATTTCTAAGCTAACTTTATTTTAAGCTGGACATGCCTTATAATTACCATTACAGAGCATCTACTTCTAGAAATTGTGGAACTTTATAAACAGAATTTTTTTTCTACCAAAAAATTTAATCGGTATAAGGCATGTGATATACCATAATTCCACAACCGTGAAATGTGATGATGCATATGTCAGTGGCTTAACTAAGAATCACTGGGCCCCCCAGCAAAACTATGATAGGGTCCCTATCCATGGTTCATCCACAGTGGTTTTCTGGGATGAGGCTATATCTGTCATAAAAAAACAAGAAGATGGGGCCCCCTGCGGTTGCTCCCCCTGTTCCCATGTAGTTAGGCCTCTGGTACATGTGCTTGATTATATTATTAGTGTAGGCGTCACCAGAATGCTAGGTAGAAAAGACAGTCCACAGGTAAGTCCACTTTATTGAACATACGCATGCATTTTAAGCAAAAACACTTCTTAAAAAGGCAAGTCCACTCAAATTAAAATTTTACCCAAGAATGTAATACATAATACAGCAAATCTACACCCCGATGTTTAAGGTCTCCTTTTGTAAAGGTTCCCATATCCTCTTAAAGGTCTCTTTTTATGAGTTTGCGAATGCTTAGAGGCAGAGTAACAATAAGCAGCAGTCATTCATTGGCAAGACGGCCAAGACTGATTGGTGCTACCATAAAAAGACTGATTGGTGCTACCAGAAAAAGAGGAGAGGATAAACATTGGGTTAAAGATTTGCCTTCATGAGCAAGCTAAATATACGTTTTGGTTTGAGGGGTGCACATGCCCTTTAATAGCACATAGATAATCAGTGTGAATACTGTATTAAATTATTTCAGTCCTTTTATTACCTGGGTAAATTAGTTGCTCCACTAAAGTCTGTGAAGGCATAGATCAGAGTGATGAGCATTGTTATAATGACGATGCCAGCATCAAAAATGTTGATCTTAGAACTAAAATACACCCGAAATCTAGAAGGAAGAATTGTACATTATAACAGGAGGTACAGATATCCCTCTCATATAGGGCAATATGTATAAAATATATGTTATCTAGGATGTATAATACTGTATATATTGAAGAAGAGGACCATCAGTATAACAATTTTTTAAACTGTTATATTACAACCAGACACATGAGATTAGTGGCAGAAGCAACTAAGGAAATCGGAGAGGTGTACACGTGTAAAGTGAAATGGAAAGAACCATTGTATCTGTGTCTCATTGTATCTAAATAATTTAGTTTGGTCTTCCTGCTTGTTTCTATAAACTGTTGTCTTCACCCATATACTTCCCTTGATTATAATTCCTCCATATGAAAACCCATACAGCGGGGGGCTGGGGGCTTTATATTTCATACTCCATCTCTGGAAATAGAGGTGATAGAACCCTCCATTCAGACTTGTATTTATACATTAGATTAGATCTTCTGAAGCACAACACATGCACAAAAGGTAAAGATTTTTTTTACACTACACAATGGGGCCAGTAGTGGGTTAAATTTTAGTTTTGGGGTGGACATTAAATAAAATTGCAGCACTATTAAAACTAGAAAAAGTTTTGTTCTGTCTCAACAGTTCCAAATTGTATAATAATGGTTTTATTCTATAGAGCTTTAGCCAATATGAATGAGCAGACAAAACAATCAATGAAACAAAACAAGCAGAGAAAGAACAGTGATATGTCTTCAAGAAGCGTATTGTATGCATTGGTTGCCCTGTCTAAATTACAAAGGTGTAAATATGCTTCATTGCATAGGGTGAATTTATTATATATGAAAATGTATTTAATGTTAAAGGGCCTTCCCAAACCCCTATCCCTCCCCTGATAACAACCAGGATGAGAATCTAAACCACTAGATCCTTACTCATGGGTTTGCTTGAAAGTTTGGCCACCACCTTCTTGGAGTCCCAGACTCCTCCCAGACTGTCTAATGGGAAGACAACCTCCTTACATTAGAGAGAATGGGTGGGTTGGGGGGGGGGGGGGGGTACAGTAGTCCTTCATAATAGTATCGGTCACAGATGTATATAGGTACATGTGCTATAATGATTTATCTAGCCCTTTCCCCTCCCAGAGCTGTAGAGTTATTATTGGATGACCAGCCAATGAAATCAATTGTTACTCACTTGTGTGTTAATGTGCTACATTCTCTCATCACTGACTTCTATGATGCTTATGGAAGGTCTCATCGTGTCACATCTGGTTTACTGCAAACTTGTACTAACTGGCCTACCGGCTTCAATCAACCTTCTTAGGCTAAGGCCACACTACAACGCACGAAATCGCAAGCATTATCTCAACCGTGCGCATGATTTCTGTGTGTTTGTGCGCGTTGTTTTGCATTTGCACATGCATTTTTGACATTACAAAGAAAACCCACGCGATTGTGCGAAAAAATTGGTTGACGCAAAACGCGAATGGACGTACAACCTCAGGAATTTTTGCGCTCCCGCATTTTCCGGTTTAGTGAAATTCGCGGACGCAATTGCATGAAAAACACGCTACTGTGGCCTAGCCCTTAGTCCCTATTCAATTCTGCAGCTCCTATTGTTTCACTTTCATAACAATTTGATTCCCCTTTAAAGGGCATCGTTCCCCCTCAAATAAAAAATGATATATAGGTAAATTACCCCTCCAACCCAAAACTACATAGTTAGAAAGCTGACACACATAGGAATAATCTGTCATGCAGCAAAGTGATGCTCTCCCTCTTCCTCTCAAAAGTTTCCACTTCCTCTTCAAGTTTTCCAAGCTTTTGCATGCTCAGAGAAGCTGCTTGGGAAATAGCAGTTAGTCATTGGCTGTGAAGTCATCTCTTACATTCATGACTGCTAACAGCCCAAGTCCCCCGCAAGACTGGACGCTGGGCCCCTGCCCCGACACCTCTCTACAGCACAAGCGATCACAGGCAATCGCTCATATGAAGTAAAGATACAAGTGAACAGCTGTTTAAAAGTCTGGAATGGAACCAGCAGAACTTTTAAACAGCTGATCACTGCTTGAACTTGCAATGTGTGAAGCAACGTATTGCTTACATAATCCTTTTCTTGCTTGGCCCAATCACTGAGGTTATTTGATGTAAGTTTATGGATTTGTTAAACCATTTTAAATAAAGGTATTTACGCTCTTGTTAGAAACTATAGGAGATTTTATGGGTATGTCATGGATCTAATGTGCACTTACTGTAGGACATTTGTTATTAATGGAATTAATTAAAGGAGACATATATCACACATTTCTTAGGCACCTTTAGTCGAATTTCTTAACACAGGGACTATCCGTAATATTCTACCGAGCAAAATCCCAAAAGTCTGAAGCCAATCATTAAGGTCTCTACTCACCCTTCCACAAAGATGTGTAGAAGTACATCAATAAGAAAGAAAAATGATATGGATAGAGATATTGCGGATATTGCAGTGCTGGCCTCATTACTTTTTTCACTCACACTAAGATCCACAATGACAAGAACAAAGTCAACTATGATGAGAACAACGCCAAACAACCTGAAAAGAAATATTCACATCACAATTAAATTGACAATTTACATGTGTTCACCTCTACAACTCTGCAGGTTATTACTACTATTCATATATGGCACTTCTAATAGATGCAAGTGAGGGATTTTAATTAGTACACAAAGGGGGTTATTCAATAAAAGTTCTTATCGTTTAAAATGGTGCTAATTTTGCCCCAACCAATCAGATGTTAGCTTTCAAATGTTACATAAGTTCTGATTGGTTAGCACCATTTTAAACGATAAGAACTTTTATTGAATCTCCCTGAAAGTGGGGCTGTACACGACTTGTGAATCATTACTACTTTGTTTCATTTATAAATGTCCCTGAAAATGTACCTACTGTGTGCATCGCTACAGTTAATCACAGCATTGTCACAATCATTTTCCATACCGGAATCCGAAGGACATCACAAATGGAGAAATGGCTTTCCTCAGTTTGCTGTAAAAAAAAGAATGAAACATTAAAAATTACAAATACTTTTATTCAGTCTTTAATGGTAACGTAGAGTGCATATAATGTGTGTTGTTTTTTTCTTTTAAATAAAGTTAAAAGTACCTGGGGCAGGGGAATTTGGTAGGAATATCTAAAGCAGGGTATACACAGTAACGATAAAGCCCCGATACCTTCGGATCTGACGGTATCGGGGCTTTATCGCAATAGTTATTACAGCAACAGGTTTCGGAGATTGTGCTCCTTTATCAAGCTTGATACAGGAGCACAATCTCTGAAACATGTTGCTGTAATAAATATTGTGTTTTGCCCAATCTGAGGGTCGTCTACATTTTTGCAAATTGATGTGTTTCCATTGGCCACGCTAGACTCCTCTATAGGGAGTTAGTGCGGTCGATGGAAAATTTCGGTCTTTCCCGAACGAAGGTGCACACAGTACCGATAAAGCCCCGATACCGTCAGATCCGAAGGTACGGGGCTTTATCGTTACTGTGTATACCGCTTTAGATATTCCACCAAATTCCCCTGCCCCAGGTACTTTTAACTTTATTTAAAGAAAAAAAACAACACACATTATATGCACTCTACGTTACCATTAAAGACTGAATAAAAGTATTTGTAATTTTTAATGTTTCATTCTTTTTTTTACAGCAAATGAGGAAAGCCATTCTCCATTTGTGTGTCCTTCGGATTCCGGTATGGAAAATGATTGTGACAAGCTGTGATAACTGTAGCGATGCACACAGAGGGACATTTTCAGGGACATTTATAAATGAAACAAAGTAGTAATGATTCACAAGTCGTGTACAGCCCCACTTTCAGGGAGATCGACTTCTACATGAATCTATATGAATGACTTCCAATGACTTCTACATGGATCTATATGAATGACTTCCAATGACTTCTACATGGAGCTATATGAATGACTTCTTATGACTTCTACATGAATCTATATGAATGACTTCCAATGACTTCTACAAGGGAACAGTACCTCTAGCTGGAGAAGGAGGGGTTACCTCTGACCAATCATCCCTCGGTGGCAGGATCCATTTAGGCTTGGACCTGGGGATGGTGTCCCGGTCATTCAGGCCTAACTTTTGGAAGAGGGTGTTACCTTCCCATTGTGATTCGGCGAAAGGGGAAGCCCCATATATTTGAGGCCTCGGTTTTTGAGGACATCCAATATGGGCTTCATATCCCTTCATCGATTTAGAGTACGAGGAGATAGATCCTGGAAGATTTGAATGGTGTGGCCATCCTGCTTCAGAGCTGCGTGATTTCGTGCTGCCTTAGTGATGATTTCTTGGAGGTACCGTATATACTCGAGTATAGTCGAGGTACCTATTTTTACCTGAAAAAATTGTAAAAACTGATTGACTCAAGTATAAGCCGAGGGTAGATATTAGTTGCCCTTTAAATGGACAGCAGAATTCCCATACAGTAATAGCCAATACAGTACCAGCAACCCCCAATTCCTTGGCAATCCAGATGTTTGGAAACTACAACTCCTGCAGCTTTGTTGCTGGGAGTTTCAGTTTCTAAACCTGTGGAGTGGAAGGTTCAGTAAACTTTTAATTAAGCTTACCATCATTTACAATTCTCCTGAACCCCATATTCTAAAGGGCCCTCTGACCCCATATAGTAAAGGGCCCTCTGACCCACATATAGTAAAGAACTCTCTGTCCCCAATAGTTAAAAATGTCACTTGAGAGTTGTAGTTTCAAGCTGTCATTTGCACTGTACTAGCAGCTGTTTTTTGCCCCAATGAGGAGACCCATCAGATTTACAGCATCCAGATGAGCAGTGACAGTGATGAGTCCAGCAGCCAGACTACAGGAAGCAGGAAGTGTAAAGGCAGATCAGCTCCTGTGACTTTCTAGGTGGTTAACACAGTGCCACCTAATGGTTACTATCCGCAATTGCAGAATTTTGATCTAAATAGGACTTGACCCGAGTATAAGTCAAGGTTAGGTTTTTAGGCTAACTTAAAGCCTGAAAAATTCGACTTATACTCGAGATATAACGGTATATAGGTGAAAAATTCACCACAACATCTCTGGGGGGTTGTCTGGTCCCGGTCGAGGCCTCACGGCCCTATGGGCACGGTCCAAAAGCAGGTCCGAATCTGTAGCTGTGGAGCCATTTGGTGGAATAAGTGTCCAGATATGGACCTAGGCACCTCTTCCTCCAGTATGCCTCGGATTCTTAAATTCTGTCTCCTGCTTCTGTTGTCGGCGTCCTCTTGGGCAGTATGGAGATCTGTAAGCTGTGTCGGAGCTCAGTTATATCTCCCTCAAGCTGCAGTTATATCTCCTTCAAGCTGGATGCATATTTGGCCATGTGGCTTTGTGAGCTTTCTATTCCCGCCACTCGGTCTCTCTGTCTATCACTTCCCCTGCCTACTGGCTTTTAACAAAAAGGGAAGAGGCCTCCTATTCAATTAGCATTCAAGACATAAGACCTCCAACTAAAGGTTTAAAACAGGTGTGTGGAGTAGTAACAGGAAAATTATGAGGTGCACTCCCCTATCTCCGTGCCCACACATTAAGGGTTATAGATGTAATATCTGGAAGGGAGGCAACTCAAAAGTGCTTCACAGCATAAATAATTTATTAAGTGCTGAATAGTCCAAATACTCACAACGTTTCGGGGTTTTCCCTCCTCAGGTGTAACCCACATGGTCAAGTGCAAGCTATAAATAGTGACATCAATCACAAACAGTGTTACTCCGCCTTCACTTTTTTAGAAGGCCATAAAGTGCCAGTGCAAACATAGATATTTCAAATACACACTTTTCCTAAGACATTACCACTTTGTTGAAATTAAAATCACATTTTCAATGTTATAATCGTCTTAAAGGGTATGTCCACCCCTAAAATAGGGTTTTAATATTCTGCTCCCCCATGTCCCCAGCCCCAACCGCATGTTTCTTTTTTTCAAAAAGTCCCCAAACTCTTACTTACCTCCCTCGATCCTCCGCCGCACTGCCGGCCCTTGCTTGCGAGAATGCAAGCAGGGGGCGGGACCGGCAGTCGAGTTGGGATTGGCTGAGGCAGCCAATCACGGACGCGGCTGCCGGTATTCAGTGCAGCGGAGGAAAGCGGAGAGGTAAGTAGAGTTGGGGAGCTTTTTGAAAAAAAAAAACCATGCGGTTGGGCTGGGGACATGGGGGAACAGCATATTAAGGGGGTTTAATGCTAGGGGGAGGGATAGTAGAACGAGAGGGAGGGGGAGGGAGGGGGGAGAAGGGCTGCAGTGCGCATGGCAAATATCTACCGGTGGCAAGATAGCAGGCAGAGCCCTGCTATCCTCCTGGTGGTTAGTTTTGGGACTTTGGGGGGGGGGTTTACAGGAGAACCCTATGGAGCTGGGATGTGAGGTAAGGATTAAACTACACTACATGGTGGGGCCAGTAGTTGGGGGGATTATAGTTTTGGGGGTGGACATGCCCTTTAAAAACACTGTGATATCAATATTTGTGAATTATCCATCTTAAGTGTATTTGTAAAATATATGATAATATACTAAAACACATCGTGCTAAAGTGCTGATGCTTCTTCATAGATGTGAATAAATACAACAATATGAATAACAGTATTAAAGGGCATGTCCACCCCCAAAACTCAAATTTAACCCCATACTGGCCCCACTCTGTAGTGTACAAAAATTTTACCTTACATCCCAGCTCCCTATGGTTGCCATGCTGTGCCCCTCCAAAGTCCAGGAAAGTGTAGTGTAGAAGGTCTGGGTGACTCATCCTGCGCCTGTCTCAGCCTCAACCTCGACAAGGTTGAGGCATGCGCAGCAGAGTCCCTCTCCCTCCCCTTTTTCTCCCTCCCCCTGTGTAAATCCCCATTATATATTAATATTTATGATCCCCCAGCCCCAACCGCCGTAACAGAATTCATAGAAAGTGCCCGATAGTTATTTACCTTCCCTCTATCCTCCGGCGTTCTGAGCAGCCGGCAGCCCCGTCCCTGATTGGCTGCTTCAGCCAATCAGGGACGAGGATGCCCGTCCTGCCCCTGCTTGCATTTCCGTGCAAGCAGAGGTCCTGGAGAGTGCCGCGGAGGATAGAGGGATGGTAAGTACATATCGGGGCACTTTCTAAGAATTTTATTACGGCGGTTGGGGCTGGGGGATCAATATGTATAATATATAAAAAGTTTAAAAAAAGGGGTGGACATGCCCTTTAATAAAAATATAAAAGTCCATCTCTGTGTCTGTTATTACATTCTAAAGTGAAAATAAAAATATATAAGCACTTTTTGAGTGTGCCTCCCTTCCAGATATTACGTCTCCAATTAAAGGGATGTGTTGGGGAGGCGGTTACCACATGGAAGCTTGGTCTATCTTCCTGCAGAGAAACTCTGCTTCATTACATACACAAAAGGGGGGCTGTGGAAACACTCCTACTATTACATAGTGGAAGTGTGCTACTGATCTGACCAAAACATTAGAACAAACAAGAAAAAAGATGATCAATACACATTCCTGGGCCCCATATATTATCATAACTGTGCTAGTGCATTTATTAGTGATGCTACTATGACATCAGCATGACATCATCATTTTGCACAGATTTGGATTTGGACCCAAAAAGCATTGTACTTGGTGCAACTTTTTATTCTATCAAGGTTATTCAATAAAAGTTCTTATTGTTTAAAATGGTGCTAATTTTGCCCCAACCAATCAGATATCATTTAACATTTGAAAGCTAACATCTGATTGGTTGGGGCAAAATTAGCACCATTTTAAACGATAAGAACTTTTATTGAATAACCCTGTCTATCTTTTAATGGTTTGCGTATGTGACTGTAGTAGAAAATCACTAATAGAGCACCCTAGACTTATAACCGCAAATGTATTTATTCACACGTGACGTTTTGTTGTGACGTTTCGGTATCACATGACACTTTTTGTGTCCTGTGATACTGAAACGTCATGTGTGAAACGTCAAGTGTGGCGTGTGCTATCAGTGATTTTTTACTATGGATTACCGTAGCAGAACCCAGCAAAAATTACAACTTTATGAGACAGTGGTGCGGGAGAAACTACCTCTACTATTCTAATGTGTCTGTGTGCATTTTTTAAGTTACTATGGCATTAGTATGACATAATAATTTTGTTCTGATATTAATTTTGACCCAAAAAAGCAATGCACTTGGTGCAACTTCTTATTCTATATCTTTTAATGGTATTCAAATATGTCTGGGTGAGGTTTTTTAGTGATGTCAATATGACATCAGCATGGCATAATTTAGCACAGATTTGGATTTTGACACAAAAAAAGCATTGCATTAGGTACGACTTCTTATTTTTTAATGATGTAATTTTGATATCAGCATGACATAAATATTTTATGTACAGAATTTGACTCTAAAAAGCATTTCACTTGGTGTGACTTCTTATTCTATATCTTTTAATGGTGTTCAAGTTTGTCTGGGTGCACGTTACCCCAGAACAACTTACACCTTTTTCTGCCTGCCCCACTACCTAGAAGCGAGGCATGATAAGTAACTATCTGGGGACTTTCTAAGAAAATTATTATAGCGGTTGAGGCTGGGGGCACATTTACTATTATATACATAAAGTGATTTACGCTAGGGGGAGGGAGACCAGATCGGGTGGGAGAGGGAGGGGGAGAAGTGCTGCACTGTGCATGGCAAAATTCTCCCAGAGGGGAGACAGGAGGTAGAGTCCTATATGGACTCTGCTTTCCTCCTGGTGGCCACTTTTTTGGACTTTGGGGGGGGGATTACAGGAGAACCACTTGGAGCTGGGATGTAAGGTAAGGATTTTATTGTCTTTTTGCAAAGTAGGATCCAGGCACACTCTGTGGCTAATTAGCCGATGGAATATTAAGGTTCTACCCCAGTCAGTCCTCTACCAAGGACCAGCTATAGCACAAGCAATATAAAGAACCAGGGTGCACACTTATCATATGGTGATTCCTTTTATTTCTGCATCACACAGATATTTTGTGTGATGAAAAAATAAAAAGAATCACCATATGATAAGTGTGCACCCTGGTTCTTTATATTGCTTAAGGATTTTATTGCACTACACATTGGGGCCAGTAGTGGGGGGGATTATAGCTTTGGGGGTGGACATGCCCTTTAATGTTTAAATGTGTCTGGGTGCATTTTTTAGTGATGTCAGTATGACATCATTTTGCTCAGATTTAAATTTTGACCCAAAAAGCATTGCACTTGGTGTGACTTCAAATTCCATATCTTTTAATAGTGTTCAAATGTGTCTGGGTAGATTGTTTTAATGATGTCACTATGATATCGGCATGACAACATACTTTTGTACAGATTAGAATTTTGCCAGAAAAAAGCATTGCACTTGGTTCGACTTTAATTCTAGATCTTTTAATAATGTTTAAATGTGTCTGGGAGCATTTTTTGTCAATGTGACATCAGCATGACATAATATTGTACAGATTTTAATTTTGACCCAAAAATGTTGTGCTTGGTGCAACTTATTCTATCTATTTTAATGGTGTTCAAATATGTCTGGGTGCATTTTTTAGTAATGTTTTGACCCAAAACAGCATTGCACTTTTTATCTTTTTATAGTGTTCAAACGTGTGTATGTGCATTTTTTTATTGATGTCACTATGACATCAGCGTGACATCATAATTTTGCACAGATTTGGGTTTTGACCCAAAAAAAGCATTGTACTTGGTTTTGACTTCCCATTCCATAACTTTTAATAGTGTTCAAACGTGTCTGGGTTGATTTTTTTTAATTATGTCACTATGACATCAGCATGACATCAAAATTTTGCGGTTTGACTGAAAAAAGCATTTAACTTGGTGTGACTTCTCATTCCATAACTCTTTTTTTGTTGTAAACTTTATTCTTATTGAAGTTTTTTAAGTTTTAAATAGTGATTTGTTGTCATCCAGCATTCAACTATCTAATATAGCTGTTGGGGGTAGGAAGGAATGCCCTCTTAACATATTTAAAAGATTTTATGCTAGGAGAAGGGCAGACAGGGAGGGATCAGGAGGGTGGGAAGGGGAAAGGGCTCTCCTGCACATGCCACTGTCCTCTCAGAGGACAGGGAGGAGGTGGATAACTTTTACACAAGAAAACGGCTCTTACTGTTCACTTTCTGGGACTTTGGACAAGCACTACAGGAGAACCTTTTGGAGCAAAGATGTAAGGTAAGGGATTTTTTTAAACTGCACAGTTTAAGGGGTGCCCATGCCCTTTAAGGAAGAAGCAGGGACTGGATGACTCAGAGAGCTCCTATTCTTCAGTTTTTTCTACTTTGAACAGACACTGCAAGAGAACCATAAGGAGCAGAGATGTAAGGTAAAGATTTTTTTCAACACTACACAGTGGGGCCAGTAGTGGATCTGTTCCCGGAAGTTGCGTTGTAGGCTAGGGCCGTGGGATCACAGGCTGGTAAGTAATGTTCCTTTATCTTTTTTAGAAACAGACCATGCGGTTGGGAAGTGGGGAATTACATTCTAGAAAAATATAAATTTTAGGGTGAACATACCCATTAAGTGTATCGGTCGATCTGAGCGGAAAAATTGCTTGTGTTTGCGGCTACCGACGTCTGAAGGTTCTCCCAAATCTATGGACTACACACTTGGACGCGGCTACTTTTGTTGCGACCGGCAGTCCTTCATCTTTGCCGACCGTTCTGACCATTCAGTCGGGACAAAGGATCCTATGGTGTGTACGCAGCTTTAGATGTCGTCCTCACCAGATGCTAGGTCCTCACCCCTGGGTTCAATCTATATGGTCTGTAACAAGCTGATTTAGAACCCTGTTCCATCAGTCCAGGAATGTTTTTGGACTGGCCAATGGAGAAGGAGGTTCCTTTGCAGAGTGCATCTTACCATTGGCCAAATCTCAAAACAGTCCAGGGAAACATTCTAGATCTCAAATTATCTTCGCTAAAGTTTCAGTTTTCACCTTTTGCTCTCCTGTATAAAAGTGTTGCAATTGCTGTTATATATGCAACTTTCTTCTGAATGCTGATTTTCTGGACTGTAAATTTTCTGCGCTTGCGTTTTTTCCAAATCATTAGAATCGCGGCAACACACCGAAAACTCGCGCTTTCGGATGCAATTGCAATTTGCTTTCCGCATTTTAAATCGTAATCGCATTTGTTTTCCATTATTTAATTAAAAAACTCATGCGCAAACGCAATGAAATCACACAAGAAATTGCATGCAATTCCGTGTGCAATTGCGTTGCAGTGTAGCCGTGCCCTAAATCAGCATTCAGAGAAAAGTTGCATATTTATCAGCCATCTCAGATGCCACAAGGTGGCAGCCACACAACATACAAATGGTTATGTATGTTTCTACTATTGAAAAATGCCTGAAAATATTATTTTAATATTACTTATTATTTTACACAATTAACACTTTCATGGTTATTCAATAAAAGTTCTTTTTGTGCTAATGTTGCCCCAACCTATCAGATGTTGGCTTTCAATAATATCTGATTGGTTGGCACCATTTTTAACGATAAGAACTTTTATTGAATCTCCCTTTCCCAGTGACATTGTAGAGTTTTAATTTTTGATATTTAATTATTTTCATATTCCAAGAAATTGTTAAAGGGCATGTCCACCCCCAAAACTATAATCCCCCCAACTACTGGCCCCACCATGTAGTGTAGTTTAATCCTTACCTCATATCCCAGCTCCATAGGGTTCTCCTGTAGTCCCCCCCCAAAGTCCCAAAAACTGACCACCAGGAGGCTAGCAGGTCCATATAGGACACTGCCTGCTACCTGGCCTCCCGGAGATCATTGCCATGCGTACTGCAGCCCTTCTCCCCCCTCCCTCTCCCTCCCGTTCTGCTATCCCTCCCCCTAGCATAAATCCCCTTTAGAGTAGTAATCCCCCATGTCCCCCAGCCCCAACCGCATAATTTTTATTTTTATAAAGCTCCCCAAACTTTTACTTACCTCTCCGCTTTCCTACGCTGAAGTGAGCTGCCGGCAGCCGCGTCCGTGATTGGCTGCCGCTCAGCCAATCACAGACGCGGCTGCTGGTCCTGTCCCTCTGCTTGCATTTCCTCGCAAGCAGAGGGCCGGGAGCGCGTCGGAGGAAAGAGGGGAGGTAAGTAGAGTTTGGGGGGCTTAAAAAAAAAATAAGATGTGAGGTAAGGATTTTATTGCACTACAGAGTGGGGCCAGTAGTGGGGGGGATTATAGTTTTGGGGGTGGACATGCCCTTTAACCCAAAGAAATGTATGTAAAATAATTAAGCCGTAATCTTAACAGGCCAGGAGTAATGATTTAGTACAGAATAGATATAACTAACAGCTGGAAAGGTGCAGGATCAACAAATTGGATTAAAGGAATTACTTGCAAGTTATAAAATTATTTTTGTGCAATATGTCACATGTGTTTTATATCAGTGATATTAACACAATTTATTAAGGTATGTGAAACTTTAGAATAGTGGGTAAGGGCTCATTGGCCCTAAGCTGGCATAACGTTATCCTGTACAAAATGCGTGGAGGTTGTCATTACCTCCTCTTAATAGTTTTGATTGCAGAATAACAAGCCTTCTTTATAGGGTCACGTTTATCTATTGGCTGGAAAATATTTATATTGCCTCTTTACTGTACAATAAAACTTTACTGACAATGTTACCACAATCAAAAATGTTTTTAAAACTTCTGATAAAAAAGGTTGTGACCGATGGGGGTGTTCTTTAAAAGTCATTTACGATTTACCAATACGATTGCAGGTTTTTTTTATGTTAAAGGGCAACTGTGGTCTCAAAACAAATTAGTGTTAAATGAAAGTCTGCAGTATTTATTTTATAATGAACTGACAATCATATCTCTGGCTTCAGCCTGTGAGAAATGACATTGGGGTGAATGTTCAAACTTCCTGCTTCCAGTAGGTTGAGTGACATCACCTTATCTCTGCACGCCCGTCCGCCCCTGGGGGAGAAGCATGCTCAGTAAAGACGTAATGCTGGGGAAATCAGGAAGTTACTGGGGGAAAAATTGACAGTTGAGAAGGGGAGCCTATCAATGCAGGCAGGGGCTGGTCACATGACTGCAAGCTGGTCACATGGCTGAAAACAGGAAATGTTCAAGCAGGAAGTTACATTGCTGAACCTTTCCAGCAATAACTTCTCACACATTTTATCTAGAGATGTGATTTAGGTTTTATTTTGAAAGTACCTTACCCTTTAAAGGTATGCAAAAGTTTAGATGGAACTGCATTTTAGCAAGGCAGACTCGGATTTCCTAACAGGATTCTATGTCTATGTAGTTTATTTCTGATTTCCTAACGGGGCGCTATGTATATGTACTGTATGTTGGATTTCCTAACAGGGTGCTATAACTATGTACTTTATATCTGATTTCCTAATGAGGTGCCAAGTATATGTACTGTATGTCTGATTTACTAACAGGATGCTATGTATATTAGAGATGGACACAAAACCGAACTCGGACCAGAGTTCGAGCTGAACTTTGAGTTCGGACGAACTCAATCTATTCAAACTAGTTTTTACTAGTTTGTTTTTCCGGACTCATGGCTGTATTTTCGATAATTATCGAATTTACGGACCATTTTCGCTAACCCTAGAATGTATTGTTCGCTAACCCTCGAATGTAACCTTCGAACTTCGACGTTCGTCCATCTTTAATATATATGTACTGTTTTGTATATCTGATTTACTAACAGGGTGCTATGTATATGTAGTGTATTGTATATCTGATTTACTAACAGGGTGCTATGTATATGTAGTGTATTTTATATCTGATTTACTAACAGCGTGCTATGTATATGTAGTGTATTGTATATCTGATTTACTAACAGGGTGCTATGTATATGTACTGTATATTTATGTACTTCTTCTTTCAACTGAGTCTCATCCTTTTGCTTTTAGCAACATCATTTCAGATATGCGGATTAAGAAGCGTCCGGATTTCCGAGCAAATTCTTGGCATTCAAACCAGATTCGTTTTGATGATGATGGTCGAGGATACACACATGATAGGGGCGTCACACAGGAGCTCGCTGGGGTCAGAAGGTATGTTAGATTTGCTTTGTTTATATTAATGTATCCTTTTGTTTATATAGTGAGACTTTTGGGCACAACGCTGTACTATATTAAAACAACAAAAAAAAAGAAGCTGCAATTGCTCTGGGTAAGTCTCTGTAGTAGTAGTAGTAGTAGTAGTGTGGTATTCAATATGCGCTTTTGCACACGTGGGTAAAGCTGACAAGGGGATTTACCCACAGCGAGACAATAAAGCCAGCGTTAGCTTGCGTTAATTAGCCCTGCTGTTATAAATGCACAAAATGCATATTAAATGACTTGCGCCAGCTGTGCTTGTGTCTTTTGCGACACTGTGCATCCGCGCAGTGAAGCAAGACTTAAACCCCAAAATAGAGTGCTGCGGCTCTGGGTGAATAAGGCTGAGATTCATATAAGGGGACAACAAACAGAAGTGTAATTATTACATTAATAAAATACTTATTATACTTGAAGTAAGTTTGAACCTTGCCACGTAGAGATTCCAATCTAGATAGGTGGGTAACGTACAGATACCCAGTAAGGGTAGAAGTGTCATAGTGAGAACTTGTGTTGTGTCAATTAGAACAGTCAAAAACTGTGCTGGTGATCTGATAGGTAGGATGTGAGATTAGATTAAACCCTACTGATGAAGGAGGGAGGCGGTGGGAGTGGGGATCTGTGTAGGAGATGGTTCTGTGATGAATGGAGGGTACGGGCAGATGGACACTAGAGAATATATATAATTTTTTTAATCAAATCAAATAAACCAATGTAATTGCTCACAATTGACCTATCAATCACTGGTACTGCATTACATAAATAAGCAGTTTTTTTTAATTAACCCAAAGAAATGTGTGTAAAAGAATAAGGTTTTCTTTATTCTATAGAAAGTCTTGCCATAATCTTAAGAGGTCAGGGGTGACGATTTACAGGTAGATTCAATAAAAGTTCTTATTGTTAAAAATTGTGCTATTTTTTTCCCAACCAATCCGATATTAGCTTTCAAATGTTAAATAAGATCTGATTGGTTGGGGCAAAATTAGCACCATTTTAAACGAAAAGAACATTTATTGAATCTCCCTGTTAGTACACAATAGATAAAATCAACAGCTGAAAGATTGCAGGATCAACAAGGTGGATTATAGCTGGATACACACAGTACCGATATTTAACAGATGACAGACAGAATATGTTTAAAGGGTCACTATACTCAACTTTTCTAAAACTACAATTTGACAGAAGTAAAATGATGGTACTCGCATATTTATCTGTGCTTGCTTTGTCATTAAAGGGCATGTCCACCCCCAAAACTATAATCCCCCCCAGTAATGGCCCCACCATGTAGTGTAGTGTAATCCTTACCTCACATCCCAGCTCCATAGGGTTCTCCTGTAGACCCCCCCTAAAGTCCCAAAAACTGTCCACCAGGAGGCTAGCAGGGCTCTGCCGCTACCTTGCCTCCGGTAGATATTTGTCATGCGTACTGCAGCCCTTCTCCCCCTCCCTCCCCCTCCCTCTCTCCCGTTATTATCCCTCCCCCTAGGTAAAACCCTTTTAATATGCTCCTCCCATGTCTGGCAGCCCCAACCGCATGGTTAGTATTTTGCAAAAGCTCCCCAAACTCTTACTTACCTCTCCTCTTTCCTCCGCTGCACTGAGTGACAGGCAGCCGCGTCCGGTTTGGCTGCCGCTCAGCCAATCACAGACGCGACTGCCGGTCCCGTCCCTCTGCTGCATTCTCGCAAGCAGAGGGCCGGGCAGTGCAGCGGAGGAACGAGGGGAGGTAAGTAAGAGTTTGGGGAGCTTTTGGAAAATACTAACCATGCGGTTGGGGCTACCAGACATGGGGGAGCAGCATATCAAAAAACTATTTTTAAGGGTGGACATGCCCTTTAAAGGGGAACTGTGGTCCAAAAATGACTTTAGGTAAATTGATAGGAATGCTCCCCTGAGAATTTTTGCAATTTATTTCCATTGTTTATTTCGCATAGTTTTGAAGACTAGAACATTTTGTGTGTGATATGCGCGCAGCATCACCAGGTCCCCTGCACTTCTGCTCGAACTGTCAGTCAATCTGTCCTGTGTCTCCTCCTCCCCTTTGCAGCCCCTCTGGTCCCTCCCACCCATGGACCCCATGGTCCCTCCAGTAGCAGGCCCCCATGGCCCAATATCTTACAGCCCCATGTGGCCCTGCCCACTCACCCACCACAGGCGCTAAGCCCGCCCACTCGTGGGTGCCTAAGCCCCGCCCACTCGTGGGTGCCTAAGCCCCGCCCACTCGCGGGTGCCTAAGCCCCGCCCACTCGCGGGTGCCTAAGCCCGCCCCTCGCGGGTGCCTAAGCCCCGCCCACTCGCGGGTGCCTAAGCCCCGCCCCACTCGTGGGTGCCTAAGCCCCGCCCACTCATGGTGCCTAGCCCCGCCCACTCACAGGTGCCATGGGTTACTCACCCCCCCCCCCCAGAAACTCTATGGAAACAGCCTTTCCAGGCAGAGTGAGAACAGAGTGTGAAGCCTGAAAGGCTGTTTTCACATAGTGGGAGAGAAGGGCTGTAGATTCCCTTACCTTCTCTGTCAGGACTTCACACAGCAGAGAGGAGGAGGGACCTCCTGTCTCCCTCATCACTGAGGTAGTCTGAGGTGTGCTCACCAGCGGCACTGTGCAGGAGAAGCCTCAGGAATGTCACAAGTCAGTCTCCCACCCATTAACTTTCTGGTCAGCCATTTCTGTATATCTTGGGCTGTGGAGCACAGAGAGGTGGTTGATGGCTCGTTTTAAAGGTAGGAAACTGGCCTTTCATTTAAACTTAACTTGTTTGGAGACTACAGTTCCCTTAAATTATTATTTAGTGGATGCTCCTAATTCCCACCACCCTCCCTTACTCACTGCCTTCATTTAGTGTCTGCGACACTTATGTGTCACCATGGACACGGCTCTGCTTACACATCTCCCTTTCCCTCCCCCTGCTGTTTTATCTCTGCTGATTTTCTTAAAGGACAATTATACTTACCATTTCCCCGATCCACTCCCATTTCCCCGATCCACTCCACTCACTTCTGGGTACTTACAAAAGTCCTACACTACTTATTTGTAATCTCCCTCGTCGCTCCAGTCCGATCCTCCCCACTGGCACTGTCAGTGACAGTCGGGAGGCAGCCAATGGGAAACCGCCTCCTTGCAGAGCGCGTCTTCCCATTGACTGCTCACGACCTGTCACTCAAAGTGCCAATGGGGAGGATCGGACTGGAGCGACGAGGGAGATTACAAGTAAGTAGTGCAGGACTTTTGTAAAGTACTCAGAGTGGGGACTTAGCGTTTTAGGTCCTCACCCTGGGTACTTTGCAGGAATGGGGGGAAAGGAATGAGGGGGAGGTGAGTATAATTGTCCTTTAAATGTTGCAGAAAGTGTGCCGGCAGGCAGGCAAAGACGTCAAGCATGGGTTACATATTCTAATTACTGCTCTGGAGTGACAGGTCTTTCCCTGTAAATGCTGTGATTAAAATGATGATTTCTCAATTACTGCTCAGATTTAAAATCTGAAAAAAGTTTTGGAGGAGTGAATCTGCTACATCTAAAGGCACTTATTGAAAATTCGATTTTTTAGAGCAAAGATACCCTTAAAATTTTCTGCCATCTGTTAAAGATATGGCTACAGAGGGAAGATCTTTTGGAATTGCCACACACCCTAATTATTGTTACTGACTCCCTATACCAAGAATTCTCAATGGGTGTGCCCATTCTAAAACTACAACTCCCAGCATTCCTCAACTACAGCATGAAGTTAGGGTATTCTGGGGTTGTAGTTTTCAAACATCTGGAGGCACACAGTTTGAGAATCCCTGCTGACTGCAGGAAATCTATTAATATTTCCAATGCCGACACCAAATGTTTATCGGCATCAGAAACGGTTGTTTCCCCAGTACATTAGCGAAATAGGGTCAATTCTGTTGTTATGTGTGTACCAGCTTAGAATACAATTTTAATTTAACTCAGAATGCTCTGCACGAGTCGTGATAGTCACAAATAATAAATGCATTGCTCTGTATTAGGATTAAATGCCAGAACAACATAGCAGGGCCTTTGCATGAAAGTAACTTGTCTTTTACCTTTGCTGTATAATTTACTCTTTTATTGTTTTACAACACATTGCTAGTGTTCTCCCCAGATTTTTTTTCCAGCCGGTGGCATGAAAAAGTAGCCAGGTGGGGCAGGGTAAGGAAATTTGTGGCCACATACAAAGCAGCAGGTTTGCCATGCCACACGTTGACGGACTGGCAATCTTGCACTAGTTAGTTAACTGTCGTTACATTATCTTGCGAATGTTAGAAAGGGGTCTTGATCTCACGTTTTGACGCAAGTTTTGTCTGGTTTTGGTGCCGGACACACACTATAAACCCTACACCTACTTTCTTGATTGAATACACCAATGTTCTCTTCTGAATTTTTTTCCAGCCGGTGGCATGAAAAAATAGCTGGGTGGGCCCCCGCTAAAAGATGCTAGGGAGAAGACTGCATTGCGGTATTGTGTTAGGAGTGACAGTTATTGGTCTTTAGCCTAGCAGAGTTCTTTGTGGCTGTGAATTGCCGGGTAGTTCAGTCACCATGAGGAGAACAATATTTTTTATTTTAATTGGAGGCTTATGGGCAATTTGAGTCCGGGGCATTTTTTTTATAAAAATAAATGGTAAAAATAATTTTAGTAGTATTACCATTCTCTTTATTTCCACATCCATTATTTTACCTCTGATCAGGGCTATTAAAATGGACTATAATAACCAAACTGTGTTGTCAATGAAGATTTATGGGTTGATAGTAAGGACTCATTGTACACAGTAATCAAATCCATGTTTGCTCTTTTCCTGACATGTGACAATAGCAACTTAGTTCACACAGGTGTGCGATCTCTGGGGGACCACCGATGCATGACTGATAATGATCTGATCCAGTGGACCGAGCACCCAAAGTCTTAAATTACTTGGCCAACATGGCTCTTCGCCCTTCAGTCATGCGTTGCCGGTTGACTCCATTATTGCAGTCTGTACGGACCTTTTAAGGGTGCCAATACATTATCAGGGTTATTAATAAAAGTTCTTATCGTTTAAAATGGTGCTAAATTTGCCTAACCCAATCAGATCTTATTTAACATTTGAAAACTATCATCTGATTGGTTGGGGCAAAATTAGCCCCATTTTAAACAATAAGAACTTTATTGAATCTCCCTGTATATATTTACCTTACATTATTCGCACATCAGTTCCCCAATGTAAATGAGATGTCTGAAAAATAGTCTGCAAAAATAGGTCACACGAGGTCCCAATATTCTTTTAAAGGGCATGTCCACCCTTAAAAAATTTTTTTATTGTGGTAGGACACCTTCCCCCAGCCGCAACTGCATTATTAGATTTTTTAGAAAGTCCCCCGATAGTTACTTACCTCTTTACCCCGCCCACAATCCCCCGGCCCTCTGCTTGATAGAAGCAAGCAGGGGGCGGGACCGGCGGCCGCTCCCTGATTGGCTGAGAGGCAGCCAATCATGGACGCGGCTGCAGTTCAGAACGCCAGGGGAAAGAGGTAAGGTAAGTAACTATGGGGAGTCTTGGAAATCTAATAATGTTGTTGGGGCTGGGGGAAGGAGCCCTATCAAGCAGCAAGGGGTTGTTTAGCTAGGGGGAGGGAGACCAAAACGGGAGGGAGATGAGGGAGAGCAAGGAGGGAGATGGCTGCAGTGCGCATGGCAAACTTCTCCCGGAGGGGAGAACCACTTGGAGCTGGGATGTAAGGTAAAGATTTTTATTACACTACACAGTGGGGCCACTAGTGGGGGGAATTATAGTTTTGGGGGTGGACATGCCCTTTAATATTCTTTATTGGTGATAAAGACAACATTGTTTAAACTTGTTTGTCTTTCATCAGGTACAATAGGTCTGAAACACAGGCTTTACCCCATAAAGAATATTAAAAGAATATGGGGTCTCGTGTAGCCTGTTTTTACTGTTGGATAAGAGGTGGACCCTTTCACATGATGAGCCTGTTAAGTTTATACTTAACACCTTTTACCATTATCTATCCAGCATGGCCATCATCGGGGCTCTCGTTGTGGGCGACTGCGTAGAAGATCATGTGTGTTCACAGCTTAAGGCATGTGTATGCACATATCTGCCCAAAAAGCTGAAAGCTCTCTAATTTTTAAAACATTTTAAATTCTTTAGATCACCATCCGTGTTACTTTTCAAATTTGTAAATAGGACTTTTTTATCTTCACCAATCAATGAATTCGCCGCACACTGCCCAGTTCAGACATGCTGATCAGTCTTTAGGCTGAGACCACAAAGGACACATGTTAACACGCGGTAAAAGTTTCTCAGGCGTTACTGCGATGTATCCGCAAAATTTGGCGCAGTCGTAATGAATGCGATTAAAAAAAAAAATCGCGATCATCGCACCAAAAATGGATCGCAGCACATGCAATGTGGCCACCCACGTTGACATGCACTGCTCTGTGTTTCTCACACTCAGACGCATGGCAAATCATAATGGAAGCGTGTGAATAATGCATTAGTGTGGCCAAGCATTTACTGTTCTGAAAAATTCCCTGCTAACGACTTCCAAGGCCAGCTTTGCATTAATGGGGCATAAATTACTACTGTAAAGAACTGTTTTTACCATGTTTGGCAACTTCCACAAATTTTCATTTCACACATTTCCTTTCATTCTTCAGTGATTTTTGTAAAGTGACCACTGATGAATCTGTTGGGAATTGGGTTTGAGTGCAGATGTTCCAACTGATTGTAGGTGCTCAGACCGTTATATTTTTGCATAGGAACCTCCCCCAGTGTGGTACTGAAGGTGCAGCAACACGATGTTTAATAAATCCTATGTCAGTCTGTTATTATAACAATGTATATAACATTGGGCAGATATGAACCAACAATAGAAATAAATGAAACAAGAAGTGAAGCTACAATTATAATCAAGAAAAAATACCGCACACTTAAAAAACTAAACGTTGTTGAGAGTGGACAGTATCAAAATAAAGCAGTTTATTTCACAGACAGGTGCGTCTGTGGGATTTTTTGGTTTTGGTTAAGATACAATTACTCAGATTGTGGGATTCACCAAAATATCAAATTTTAGATTCACCAAAAATATCAAATTTTAGATGAAATCAGCCTATCGGTCAGGATTGAAATCATTCACTAAAAAAAAAAGTTTACATATTTTTTAGCTTTCATGTGTGAATAGATAGTTAGATTATCGTTGACTGTGACATATGAATGGAATAAATGCGCACATGCAGCATTACGATAACGTGGGATATTACAGGTTTAACCTTTCTCTGTTTGAATACATTAGCAAACTGCCGACTATCGTTCATGTACAAATGTAGTATGTACAGGCGTCTGGTGGAACTACAGTTAAATGACCTGTTCACGGAATGTTCTGTCACATTGCGCAACAGATATCCAACGTGTGTACGAAGCTTAGGTTTTGCAGCCACGTATTATTTTACCTGTCTGCGCTTTTGCAAAATGCATCATGTTACTGTTTCATAGAAATCTCCATTGCATTCATTTGGCATGCTAGGGGTGATTTTTGTTGAGACAGTGGTGTAAAACTACGTCAATTGCCATTTGTGGCTTTGTATACACCCACAGAAAAGAAACTGCTGATACAAAATGCTGCGAGAACTAAATTTCACCTTTTGTTTCCCTTGTGATTTTTACTGATTTGGTAATTCATAATGTATAGAATACATTGTCTGGAATGTGAAATGACATGCTTTACTAATTGTGTAGCTAATGAGTCACCTGTAAACTAATACAACACACTGTGTGGACTGACAGAATGTAAGGCACTTATCTGTAAGCATTTAGATGATACTCTAGCAATAAAATGTGTCGGTATGACTCATACTGAAAGTCAAGATAAAGGTAGAGGCCTTGTGAGGAAAGTGATGGGTATGTGACTTTTTATTCTTTAGAAATGCAGCTTATTTGAATTACCAATTTAGGAACAATGGCACCATGTCAGGGATTTAGAATTTGTAGTATCACAACATTTCTTTACAATGGTTCCTAAAGGGGAAATTTAGCACAATACATACACTTCCAGAAAAAAAGGGGCGTGTTTTATCATTTTAATTATTCACAAGTTTTCTGTCCATTCAGAGATTTTCAGTGCAAAAATAGATGCTTCCATTTATTTTAAAAGTAATGACTTCTTCCTTAGGACCCCTAATAGTGTCCATTATGGGTTTTTCGTCCTGGCCAACCGATCTGCACTAGCGAATGGTCGGCCAGGACAACTTACTGTTGATAGCCACGGCCGATAGTTTACCGCAACCATCATACGGTTCATAGGAGACCAGCCTGTCTGAAAATCCATTCGTCCAATCCAGACAAATGGGTGACTACATCAATCGTGGCCCCACACTAGCCACAGGTACACCTGTTCAATTTCTTGTAAAACAAATAGCTAATCAGCCTATCACATGGCATCTAGACATGTGAAGACAAGTTGCTGAAGTTCAAACGAGCATTGGAATGGGGAAGAAAGGGCCTGTTCGTGACTGGCCAATTAAGGTCATTCTTACCTTCAGCTATGAAAGGGCCACCTTTAGTCCACCCCTCAAATCCAAAAATTTCATAGGTAAATCACCTTCAAAACTAGAATAATTGAGAAAGCTGGAGATGGAAGACTAATTGAATACTGCCATCTTTCTGCTCCTGGTCAGCTGTCAGACTGACTGGATACTATTTTCCTAGCTGACTCCTCTAAGCAGTGTGAGCTTGAAAACAAGCTTGAGAGGTTGAAGGGCAGGTGTAAAACTTTTGAAAGGCGGTGGGGAAGGTAGGGTTAGAACATTTTGCTGCATAAGGTTAGTCCTACATGTCGGATTTCAGTTCTAATTTAGGGGAGTGATTTATTTATATGTAATTTTTCAAGTCCTTTAAGGTGTATAATCAGTCAGACTATAGCCTGGGAGATGGAACCTGTTTTTTGATTGGTTTATGCTACATCTGTGTGGGTAATATTTTTCCCTAAGTTATTTTATTTTAAAGTTAAAAAGAGTAAAAGAATCCTGATTGTAATGGAATGTAGTGGAATGGCAATGACTGAGTACCGGTATGTAAAAAGTCATTCCCAGAACTGGGAAAAGTTTAATGTAAAGCTAAATGAGGGAGGAGGATGTCTCACAAAAATGTAACCTGAACTTAAAGTTGCCTCTTGTAAAGCATTGGTTCACTTCATTTCTTTAAGAGAGCTTGACACAGTAAAGTACACATTAGTTGATCCATTGGTTATCTGCATGTCAGGAGTACACAGGAAGCTAGAGACCGGCACTGGTCCAACTATTAGGCCCACACTAGCTTAGGTATCCCACAGTACTACAAAGCTCCACACCAACCTAATCCAATCTGCAGGAGCTCATATCTGATCCGCCCCTCTACCCACAATTCCCAACAAAATTCTTATCTCTTTTTATAAAGGGACAGCACATCAACCTATTGACCTGTTATATATAGGGACCTGATATGCGGACTCTTGGAGTCAATAATGAAACAAATGCACAAGCATTGATGTTTATTTGCTAAACAGATTTCATATAATATGTAAACTGTCTCAGTTTATATATTCAATATTAGAGATGTCCGAACTTCGCAAATCCGGTCCGCTCGAAGATCCGCGACACTTCGAAAAAATTAGAAAATTCGAAAATCTGCGAGCGGACACATTAAAATAAAAATATCCTCGAAATTACGAGAAATCTTGTAATTTCGAAAATACGTATTTTCAAAAATACGAGTAATCCTCGTATTCTGTGTGATGTGTACACACATCTCATGTCTCCAGAGCTCACCATGGCCAGGAAATAAGTAACGTGGATAGTTCATTGAAGAGAAAGTGAATGATTGGCACTCCTTTGCATAATATATTAACTCTTCAGTTGCTTCCATTCCAGTGGCAAGAAACACATAAAAGTAAAAACATTTCTAACACACATCTTGATCTTCCTCCTTAAAAAGCAGATATAATCGAATCACAGCAAGGTAAAGCGCTCATTAGGGAAATTATGGTGGAATGGTATGATATGCAGATTAAGGCATCAGAATGTCTTCACTAGGCATACCTAGAAGCTCTGATGTCAGTGACACTGTTAAGGGCATTATCTATCACATGCAGGCAGACACAGGTATGGGAGGAGCAGCATTGAGAAGCTTGTAAATTTAGGAAGGCAACAAACAAGTTTTTTTAGGGGAGTATAGTGACCCCAAGTAAATGCCTGACAACAATCTTTCACTAGACTAATCAGTCAGTCACACAGAGGGGGCACAGAGTACTAAAAGGAGCTTTCTGTTTCCTGGATGAATAACACTAAAAATGCTTTGTACAGAAGTTTGAGTATCTGGTAAAGGTAATCTTTACAGTCACATAATGATGAATTTTGTTTTCTTAAGCTTTATGTACTTTACACACTATGCATTGATTTCCTTTATGAGTACATATGTCAAGCCTTTCTGGTGTTTTATATCGGCAGTATGATTACGCACAGGAATATTTTCAGAACCAAATGGCACGTATGGCTATACACTGTCCCAAGGTTATAACAATTCAACATTTGGTCCAATGTGAACGTCAAATCAATCATAGGTCAGGTGCAGAAGTGGTTTTACTTCAATGTCTCTATTTTATTCTCCACACCAATATGGAAGTCCCTGTTGATTCTTTGAAAGCTGCTTATTACCCTCCAGTTTATTACCAGCCAGTGTGAATTGCGAAACCTATGCATCATGGTGTAATATCGGGGTAGCTGGGTTCTGTAGTGGTGCTGCAGGGCTAACCTGTGCAGGACAAAGGAAATAATGATATAAAACAGTGGGTGTAGTCTTGATCACTATCAAATAAAAACGCCCAAGACATTAGGTTTTTTTTTTTTTTTGGTAGTCTTTATTAGGACCGTGAGCGAGCACATACAGAGCCATGGTAACAGTACAGTGCAATTAACTGGGTTCGAGCACAAGCGAGCGCGTGACAGTACTGTAGCCATGGGAACATGACGCTAATGAAAAGTGCACGCGCGTGGGAGGTTCTCTATTAGGCTTCCACTAAATGAGGATCGGATGCCTGTATTGCGTACAGGCATCAGAAGCTTAATATCTTCTGATGTATGACCAGAGGAGGCTGTAATTCAGGGTAGGTGGCTAACTTTACTGAGACTGCTATGAAGGCTATATTGAATTTCTCAGTGGAGATACCCTTCAATAATTTGATGACAAAGCAAGCACAGATAAATATGTGAGTGCCACCATTTTACTTCTCTCAAATATGTTTTCAGAAAATGTAAAGTTGTTTGAATGATTACAGTGACCCTTAATCTCTAGTGTGTTGACATACATATAGTTTTTACAGCAAGCCCTCAGTTACCCACTCCACCTTAGGCTAGTTACAAATGGATGATATTTCAACTTTATTTACCATCCAGTGTGATTTTCAGTCAGTTTTGTGAAAAAAGCACCCAAAGTTTCACTCACATTTTACAGACAGACTCTGTTGATTCATTGGTAGTCTGTCTGAAGGTAATATTGGATAGGGGTGGCCTATGTGTACGTAGCCTTAACTCATTGGATGGCTAATTTTTGCTTCCCGGGTTGAAGCACACCGAGCATGACTGAGTTAGTGACATAGGTAAGAGGAGTGATTAGGAACAACAAAAAAATGGTCATTTATCAGTTGCCCCAAACACGAACTGAGATATTGTTGCACGTTATATACCTGCATTACTAACCAGATATTAAAGGGCATGTCCACCCCCAAAACTATAATTTAACTTACTACGGACCCCTCTCTATGCATACATCTGTGCTCCTCATGGTTTCTCTGCAATGTCTTTTCAAAGTCCAGGAAGCTGAAGAGTCCAAACTGTCAGTAAGGCATCTGGTCCTTGCTGATTCTTTGTCCTCAAAAAGGGCTGTGACATGCGCACCCCCCCCCCCCCCACTACCATCTGGATTCATCCTCAGCCACCTAGTGTGAAATCCTTTGGAGATAAGATAGGTAACCCCTGCCCGCCCCCAATCGCCGCAATATTTCCCCAGATCCGCACTTACAGAACCTCCTCTCCTGCGGCGTTTCCACTGATGTCAGCCAGGCTCCTTGCAAGCAGGAGATCAGATCGCTGCAGAGAGAAGGGCGCTGTAAGTAGATAAGGGATTTTTTAAAGAATATTGCTGCGGATAGGGGGGTAGGTAGGTTCGTTGGGGGTGGACATGCCCTTTAAGGATAATATTGTCCCAATCTGGCAGAGTAAGCTGCCCCCTTCCTCCATGCAGTCAATTAAGGCTGTGACATCTGGCATCATACCTTTGCCAGCAGAAAACTGACAAGTCACCATTTTTTTGGTTTAAGAGGACATGCCCTTTAAATGATACAATCAGAATGGTGTATTGCTTTTCTATGTATGTTCCGTGCTGTAAAAAATTGATTTAGAAGCAGCTTCTCTTTAATGCGCTGATTTTGGTGTCTGGCAATAATAATGGGGCATTCAGTGTTCCCGCCATCAACATACCTGAGCCCAGAAAATGAATGAGTGCCATGAGTGCGCTATGCACACTGTTACACTGTTAATGGAACTCTGTGCACATCAAAGCCAAGGGGGAGACTAGTCCTGACTGGGTCTTGTAGCTCACTGTATGGCGTACACTTTGAAGGACATGTCCACCCCCAGAATAACATTTCATACCCCCTTCCCAAACCCAAAATAGATATTTTACTCACCTCCCCGCAGTCCCTGATAAAAAAAATATATAGTTTTTTTCCTGCAACGTATAACAATATGGATGCTAAAACGCTGTAATGCTACTCAAAAATGTATTCTTATTCTTCCTGATTGCCAGCAGGAAATTTTCATTACAATCTATTCTAAGCTGCTTGGCCTTCCCCTGTCTGCAGATGAATATGAAATGTCGGAGGGGAGTCCAGGAAGCAAAAGGAAAGTCTTATATACATTTGGTTCAAGTAATTCCCCAGTTATTATTTCAGACTGTAAATAGAGCTTCAGTTTGTTGTCTAAAAAAGGTCATGTGGATACTTTTCCCAAGCTCCTCCGCTTCTACTAGCATCTCCCTGTAAACCAAATCTTTATTTCAACAGCTGCATAGACTTAAATTGTGCTAACAAAACCAACGGCCAGCCACCAAGGACCATGAGAAATAGAAAGGAAGGGAGTATTAAATGGCATTAATGACATTTAGTCCAGTTGAGTGCATCCAGCATTAGAGATGCAAAAACGGAGGTTTGAATAAGAAGCTACGCTGTGTTTGGAAGGGCTGTATCTTTATATTCAACATCACATGTATCCTAGAAACCAAACGAATTGTCTGCATTCAGCTTTGGAAGCCATTTGGAAGAAGGGGAGTGGGCGATATATAAACCACCGAGGGAAACTTGGTGCTCACGTGCAAAGAGCCATTAGCTTTTTCATTTCAATTGTGCAAGGCCTTCTATAAAACAGAGACATGATTTATCCAGATGTGACTCACCACTTGTGCTGCACCCAATTAGCAGTTGCCCATTAAAATCCTTTTTTTTGTAATGATGCATTTCAATTATACCAATCATATCTAACTAAAATGAGAAATACTAAAAAACATTTTCTCAGGTATATGGGGAATTGGCCTGCCAGCCTAATTGCCTGTATTACATAGAAGCAATTCCATTTCAGAACATTTTCTTCAATTTAACTCCAGGATTCAGGGAGCCTAGCTTTCAGATGGGTTTGTGGCTCTTTAAGCTACCATGTTATTTACTGGGAAATGTCTTGTGGTGGGAACTGAAAAGCTAATGTATAGCTTGGAGAGACAGAAGCTCTGCTTAGGGAGTCATGCAGTACTGTCTCATTGTGTTTGTCTTTGGAAGTCACCTGCCAAATGGTTGGTGTGTCTTGTGTGTTTTGTCATTAAGAATATAATCCTACTTAGCACTATTACATTTGTGTAAAAGCTCTATTTAAAACAATGGATAAATTATTTACTGCATTCCCTTTATTCTCTTTCTATATAAACTCTTGCTTAAATTTAATACATTGTGGGCAGAATAGAGAAAAAACTGGGAGGTGTGGGTGGGGGACCTTTGCCAGTCCGGGGTGTGTGTAGTTGGTGTGGTCTGAAGATGGGCATAAATAGACTTTACCTATTCCCAGATGGCCATCTGAAACTTTTGGGAGTAATGGACTAATTTACACCCTTCAACTAGATTATTTCCTGGACTAAGGCAGGGTATACATGTCGACCAAGAAATCATCTTGCGGTTATATGCTGATTGGGACGCATTTCAGGTTATTTTTGCCAATAGATTCTTGTTAAAGTCATTTAGAATTTAGAAAGCCAGTCAAATGACGAGTGAAAATCTTAGAAAAACCTTCAAGTCAAGTTAATCTAACTGAATACTACAGATATATCATGACCTAATTTTTCCGGTTTCTACTGTGGGTCAAGGACCCAAATGCATTGTTGCACATACCCATTGTGTTCTCTACCCCTACCCTCACCAGAGCTGTCAAGAAACCGCTAAATGACCTATTGTGATCTCTCTGTAAACTGAGTTGTTAAAGAGTTGCGACTCACTAGGAAAGAGAGCCACATACATAAGTGTTGACAGTTGCAGCCATATGCTAGTCGGAAAATCAAGTGGCATTGTTTTTATTTCAAAGTGCCACCTGTGTTGTTTGGCACTCTTTTTAGTGAACAATTCCTTAAAGGGCATGTCCACCCTAAATATAAACGGTTTATATATTGTAGCTCCCCCCTGCCGACCCCCAACTGACGAGTATATCTTTAAAAAAACAACCAGAACTCTGCTTACAGCCCTTCGCTCCCGCGGTGCACTGATCTGGAATCTGCAAGCAGGGACCAGACCGGCAGCAGACGCATCTGTGATTCTAATTCTGTTTTTTTTTTTTTAAGGATATAACTCTGCGGTTAGGGGTGGGCAGGTCACGCTGCCTCCCAGAGGACAAAAGAGGAGGCAGAAACATTTACACAGGAAGCCAGCTCCTACTGTTCATTTTCCTGGACTTGGACAGCCATTGCAGGAGAACCATAGGAGCAGAGATGTAAGGTAAGGATTTTTTTAATTACACACTGGGGCCAGTAGTGGATTCAATTTTAGTTTTGGGGGTGGATATGCCCTTTAATTACTGTACAAAGATGAGCAACATGGAATACAAAAAAATAAGTTAAAAATATAACTGCTCCCTGAGCTGTTAGTCACGCTGCCCTATCATTGGGCGCATACGCAAAAGATAGACACTCGGTCAGGACAGCGCTCCTGACAGATGAGGAAGGAGCCGAGTGGAGTAAGGTAAGTTCGGCAGTGTTCTCTGGGCGGTTCTATTATTCACAAGGAGGTGGGAATAAGCGTTCTACCTCCCTGTGAATAATATAGAAACAGATTTTATATACATAACACAGTAAATAAAAAATCTGTTTTAGTGTCCCTTTAGGCATGGCCACCATAAATAGAAAATTTACATACAGCTTCAGCCCCCCCTCTTCCAAAGATGCAGCTAAAGAAACTAACAAGACCCAGTCCCTCGCTGTTTTGCTGCATCTCCCCTCTCTTCTGCCTGGTCGCGGCTGTCAGTCAAAGGTGCGACAGTGATGTCTCGCCAAATTGCTGACAGCTGTGACCAGGAAGTGCCATTATGGAGGGGTGGGCCGACCAGGACAACAAGTGTAATCTGGTGTGGTACAGGGGATCTAGGCAATCAGGGGTAGGGACCTAGAAGATTACCGGGTTATTCAATAAATGTTCTTATTGTTAAAAATGGTGCTAATTTTGCCCAAACAATCAGAATTAGCTTTCAAATGTAAATAACATCCATTTGTTGGGGCAAAATTAGCACCATTTTAAAGATCACTAAACTTAAAAAAAAACAAGTATTTGGCATCTGTTCTATTATCACAGGGAGGTGAGAAAGCTTTTAACCACCTCCCTGTGAATAATAGTACGCTCGGGGACCTGGAACTTACCTTACTGCGTCCTCTCGCAAGCCGCTCCTGCACAGAACAGCTGTTCTGTCCCGATCGCGTACCCTATCTTTTTGTATTGATGCGCATGCGCCTAAGATAGGGCGCGCGGTCGGGACAGAGCAGCTGTCAGGGAAGGAGCAGCTTGAGAGGAGCGACGGTACAGGTAGTAAGTTCAGTCCCGAGCAAACTAATATTACAGTCAGGTAGGAATAAGCGTTCTCACCTCCCGTGAATAATAAGAAAACGGATGCCAAATACTTGTTTTTTAAGTTTAGGTGTTCCTTTAAAACATAAGAACTTTATTAAATTCTCCTGCATATCCTTACCTTGCATACTTAATTACTGCTCTGTAAAAATCTTGGTTCAGTAACTTAACATCGGCAGATAGATTGCTATACAGTAATATATTTTTTAACAATGTGAATTACCGATCCAAACGCAGTATTTACTGTATTTTTTTTCTGAGATCAAATAAATAATTTCCCGTTCATTGATGTTGTTTTTAACTAGTGCACATTTAACTGAGCTCTAGTATCATTTGTGTCCATGCATAGATAGTGCAAATGCATGCTTTATTGTCGCTTATAAGGATTCAGAGCTCACTCATTTTATGTGAAGACCAGAAAGCAGCAGATTATAACTTTTTCTTCTTTTTAAACAGCAGGAGGGGTCTGTATACTGGAAAGCGTCTGAACATATTTCCTGTTTTTTGCCGATCATGAACAGCAACTGGAACGGTCATATAACGCATTCCCTAATGCAGAACCTCGTGCTCATACCAGTATGACATATATCCTTGGCTAAACCATTACATTGGTTACATGATCGATTTTTATTATCTAAATGTTTCATTTATTGGTTATTTAGAACCTATTGACTCATTTAGTCTGTGCTTTATTTGGTGATGTAATTCTTAACCCCTGATGAACTAGAAGATATTCCTTTTTTATTATATTCTCGTCAATTAATAAGATCTCCCTGAAAGTGGGGCTGTACACGACTTGTGAATCATTACTACTTTGTTTCATTTATAAATGTCCCTGAAAATGTCCCTCCTGTGTGCATCGCTACAGTTATCACAGCTTGTCACAATCATTTTCCATACCGGAATCCGAAGGACACACAAATGGAGAAATGGCTTTCCTCATTTGCTGTAAAAAAAAGAATGAAACATTAAAAATTACAAATACTTTTATTCAGTCTTTAATGGTAACGTAGAGTGCATATAATGTGTGTTGTTTTTTTTCTTTAAATAAAGTTAAAAGTACCTGGGGCAGGGGAATTTGGTGGAATATCTAAAGCGGTATACACAGTAACGATAAAGCCCCGTACCTTCGGATCTGACGGTATCGGGGCTTTATCGGTACTGTGTGCACCTTCGTTCGGGAAAGACCGAAATTTTCCATCGACCGCACTAACTCCCTATAGAGGAGTCTAGCGTGGCCAATGGAAACACATCAATTTGCAAAAATGTAGACGACCCTCAGATTGGGCAAAACACAATATTTATTACAGCAACATGTTTCAGAGATTGTGCTCCTGTATCAAGCTTGATAAAGGAGCACAATCTCCGAAACCTGTTGCTGTAATAACTATTGATGTTGCTGTAATAAATATTGTGTTTTGCACAATCTGAGGGTCGTCTACATTTTTGTAAATTGATATATGATATCCACAGAGGACGAGGTAGGAGAGACCCTTTTGGAAGAGAGATATATGTATGTGAGTAGCTACACCTGCTTTCTGCCAATGGAAACACACAGTCACGAGCGTTCTCCTTATGATGTTCATAGGGAGAACGCTCGGGACTGTGTGTATGCAGATCTGTACTGTGTGTACCCAGCTTCTGTCAGGATTCCTCCTGGTTTTACCACTATCTTTCATAGAAGAAAGCCCAGGGCACTAACCTGGCAGATGAAAATTGGTCATGCTGGTGCACCTCAACAAAATTATATTGGGAGGTAGGAATAATCAACCCTACTTTCCTGCCTCTGGCAGTTTTCATTTTTAAAACATTCATTTTTACAGTGTAGTTGTTCTTTAGACAACAACCCACCCCCAATTAAAAGTATCTAGAGTGAGGGTGTAAACTGTTAGGGTTAAGATTACTTGTACTCTTTCTTGAAAATTGCAATTGCTGGCCCAATCAGGAATGGTCATTTCGGACAAAAAATTTGCCTTGTTCGCGGTCAGCTGTACTAAGGTATAGGGAGTTGTCTGCGATAGTAGGGAGTATGGCAGTCACAAACGTTCTCCCTATACTTTCTATATAGGTACTTGATATAGGGAGTATGATCATGATTATGTGTACTCACATCTGTCAAAGATGACAGACAGAATCATTTTATACATATACAATTTCCCGATAAAGCGCCAAGTAATTAAGGTCCTCACCAATGTTCCCAATGTGGTGTGCAATGTGCGCACAACCCTGCAGGCTTGCACACACAGATTTAGGTGGTGCGCACAGGGAAATTTGGTATTTTTAATAAAAGGATGGGGGGTTGGAATAGTTTTGTTGACTTTTAAATAGTGTGTTGGGTGGTATATATACAGTTATACTTACTGGAGATCTTCAGGCTCAACAAGTGATTTTTGCAATATAACCGACCCCTTCCATTGATCCCTATGGGCATAAACTGTAAAAAATATCCCTATAATCGGCGCGCTACTACGCAGTAGCGCGCCGATAATAACACGGAAGTACCTGAAAAAAGTACCTTTGATCAAATGAAGAGCCGTATACGCCGGAAGCAAGTATGAGAAGCCGGTGTTATGTGAGATAATCCAGGAGGAAGCAGAAGGGGTGCGGTCTAAGCTGTTAGACTCCGGCCGGAGCACTGAAAGCAGCAGGTGGGTGGGACTGCCAGGAGGAGCAGGGGTCAGCTGACCATATGCAGAAAACTACGGGGCAGGAGAGGAAAGAAAGAGTGGTGTGTGTGTGTCAGGTGTGTGTGTGTCAGGTGTGTGTGTGTGTGTGTCAGGTGTGTGTGTGTGTGTGTCAGGTGTGTGTGTCAGGAGGAGAAGGGGTCAGAAAAGAAGAATCAGTAGTGTGTGGTGAAAAGAAGAATCAGTAGTGTGTGGTGTGGGGACGGAGTGTGTGTGTGTGTGTGTCAGGAGGAGAAGGGGTCAGAAAAGAAGAATCAGTAGTGTGTGGTGTGGGGACAGCAGCCTGTGGACTGCACAATAACCATGTGTTTGTTTATAAATGAGGGTGGGGTGGCTGCACAATAACCATGGGTTTGTTTATAAATGAGGGTGGGGTGGGTTATAACGGATAATGTACCCCCTACTGTAAATTCATAGGGATATTAGAAGGCACCTCGGAGTTCCGTGGCCTGTATAAAAGGCACTCGGCCTCCGGCCTCGTGCTTTTATATGGTCACGGAACTCCTCGGTGAATTCTAATATCCTTATAATTTACAGTAGGGGGTACATTATCCACTATATAATCCTCAAGGCTCTGGCATTTCAATGGGGAGTTGCAGTGAAATATTTCCTTATAAAAACCTCTCAACTATGTAGTTAACAGGATTTTATAAGAAAATATTCCACTGCAACTCCCCATTGACATTAACCACCCCGCTACCTGAACACACTTAAAAAAGGTAAGAGACATAACATAACAGGGACCGCTCTCATTCCTTTCCAGTGAGTGCTAGGAATGGGCGGTCCCGGTTTACTGCAACGGACGGACTCCAGGAACTTCAAAAGTTAGAAAAGTACTTTGGATTCCTGCTTTATGTCTTTCATATGAGGCTGGGCCGTGAGTTAATGTTAATTGTGTACAGGCAGCGTGGGGGGGGTAATGAGCTGCAGTTCAGGAATGTCTGCTTTATGCAGCTTTTAAGTTTAATAAAAACAATCATTTAACCTTATATATTATAAGAATAATACGCTCCAATACAGTGTAATATAATGTTTATAAAGTCAACTCAGAGTTCCCTGCCCTCCTCTGTGACTTTATATCCTTATAATACATGAGGCTAGGCATTTTCAATGGGGAGGTGCAGTGGCGAGAATCTATATTACGGTCACTGAGTGACTTCCTGTCTCCCACTGCCCCTCCCAATGTCTCCCCCTCCCTGTATTAGTCATTTATATAGGAAGCCCTGTTTATTGTTGACAGACAATGTTCTGTCCTTCTTTCTCTTTCAATAGGAACGGTAATTTATAGGGATTCCTATATAAATGACTAATACAGGGAAGGGGAGGGACAGTGGTAGAGGACAGGTTTTTGGTTTTTTTTTTGGCTGACCTTATATATTATTAGAAATAATACGCTACCTACAGTGTAATATATGGATTTACTTCACCTCGGAGTTCCATGCCCTGTATAAAATCCCTCGGCCGCATGGTCATGGAACTCCTCATGGCGTAAAAACTGTACTTGGCAATAATATAACAACCTGTAGTCTGCAGATTTCATGTAAAATTCCAGGGCACAATGGATCCAAATTAAACATGCAGTAATATGAATGTATAATGAATACAAGATGTTTTTAACAGTTAACCTAAATACAACCTCCAGGCAAACAGGAAATTTCTAACTTTAAACTTCTGGCAACTTACTTGTACCATGTTGCTGGCTCCTCTGGTTCATTCTTCCCATTGTCAATTTGCACCTTCTCCTCAGTCTTGTTAAATCTATTTGCATATTAAAGACAAATAAATGTCACAATTTTTTTTTAAAAAAGGAAATTGATACAACTATTTTTTAAGGTGGGTACACACAGTAGCAACCTGTCAAAGATGACAGACAGAATCTGCAAGATTCTGTCTGTTATCTTTGACAGATGGGAGTACACACAGTCATGATCGGTCTCCCTATATCCGGGGTGCCTAACCCAGCCGATGCTGGGGGCCGCACTAGCGGCACTAAACACTGTGAGCGGGCCGTGGGAAGTAGCTCCACCCCAAGCCCCCCTGGTTATGCCCCCACCCCTTTCCACACCCACCTGCAGGTGGGATGCTGGCATTGAAAACGGTTGTTTCAGCAGAACACACATTAGCGATATAGGGCCCTATATTGCTAAATGTGTGTACCCAGATTTCTATTAGACAGAAGGAAAAATATAAGATTTAAAACTGTAAATATGGGTTCCCAGAGCAAAACAATGGCCTATGTCTCGCTTGATGGTCTCCACCGAACTGGATACTGTATACAACAAAGATAATGTAGGTAGGCATCAGGCATAAGTCTGTGTCCTCTGTGCCTATCTACATTATCTTTATTGTATACGGTATCCTGTAAATCTAAAAGATTTAAAACTAGACACTGTCCTTGATAACTGGAACAGCTTGAAACTATGATATTGCATCGTGTTTAGTGTTAAGTAGTTCACAGTGAACTGACCCACAGAAGTTTTTGGCCTCAGGGTACTCACCGTAACCAATGGGATCCCTACCCTGATAATCAAGTTCTCTCACTAACTGGCAAAGTGAAAACAATGTCAACATGGCTCTGTGTTTATTGTCAATAGTGAATATTTTATCAGTGTTTGTCATCCTGTAAAAAAATATTGTTGTCTCCTCCCCTGTTTACACTTTCCTTTGAGTATAGTTGTGTATCATGGCTCTGTAGAATATTTACATTTTGACAAGATAAAGGCCTTGTTCACATGTTTCCCTGCATATAACACAGGGCATGTGTTATGGTTTAGTACAGGGTCCTCAGCTTATATAGAAATAGATGGGTGTGTACATGATCTGAGGTTTATAAAGTCTGGGAAGCTGTCAGGGTCCCAAATCAGTCAAATACAGGTTTTATTTTAAATCTCAGTGGATGCAAGGCAAGTAAAAGACATTTTCATTATTCAGTCAAAAAGTAGAGTTGCTGACTTGACACAATGTTAATGAAAAATTTTGATGCAAACGATCAGTAGGTAATGTTGAAATATTGACATTCAAACAGGAAAATATCAACCAAAATTTCAGTCCTTCAGGCCAATCAGAATGAAATAACGGACTGTGTTTAAAGAGAACTTTACTCTTGCTGGGGCTGCTTATATGTTCAAGTACGAAAATCACTAGATGAGTATAGATCTGCAGCTTACAACAAACTCACTGGTCTCACAAAGTAATGCAGCAAACAACTTTATTTACACATGAATATAGACATAAACAGTCATGTCTAACGTCTTTATGTCTATATTCTTGTGTAAACAAAGTTGTTTGCTGCATTACTTCTTCGTGGGACCAATGAGTTTGTAGTACGCTGCAGCCCTCCACTCATCTAGTGATTTTGGTTCTTGTACGTGGACCTGGCGAGGGGTCTGGGGCTGGGAAGCACCTGGACCACCCATCAGTATTGGTGAGACGCTTTCTTTAATTTAAACACTATATCGTTTTTTTCACTACGTTGTCCGCCCGGCCCACCATGTCACAGCATGTGAGTATCTTGTCATTAAGTACCGTTTGGATTTGGTTTACTTCATTTTGGAGAAAATATATATATGTTCAAAACGAACTCTATATACTGTATACATGTTGTGTATTACCTTATGTCATAACAAAGTTAAGCATTACTTCTTTGAATATCTCACCGCCCGTACAGGGGCGGTTCCTACACTCTTTTTGTGTATTTGGTTACTGCTTATGTTCCCCATACTAATCTCACATTCTATTTCCCTTTGAAGCAGAGCTTTTTAGCAGTACCATGTTAGTAAGATGTTTCATTTGAAGTGTATCGCAAGCAATGTGGTAATACAGGAGTACAAATGATCATAATACACATATATGAACACAATCCCTGAGTCCACATCCTTTATTTTAGGGGGGGGGGGGTGTAAACCTTGATTTATTTTAGTTCTACTGCAAATCTTCCAAGCCAGCATTTCCGGTTTGTTAAAATCTACGGGAATTTACAGGATTACACACCAAGTTAATCCTTATTGCAGTTCCTCACTTACCCATTAACAACAGAAGCTTCTTCTCCCTGTTCGAACCTTACACTTGACATATTTCTCATCAATGAACAGTTAGATCTGTAGAAAAAAAAATCTATTATATAGATTAGCAAACATATTTTTAGAATTAATACATTTCTGATCAAGCTGTAGAATTATTATTGGAGAACTAAACATAAAAGCTTCCAACATGTTACTTTGATGCCTACGGTATTCAAAATGTGATACTTTAACATTTCAAAATGAAACCAAGTATGGCCACCAATAGATGCAAGGATCTCTTCTTTTTGATCAAAGGATTATTAGGGACAGAGAAACGGTTTTATAATGTTAGTGATTCATACAATCCTAGGATACAGTTTAACATGAGAAAACAGACAATTAGATGTTTCATAGATATCAATACAAAAACCTCTTAATTGGTATGCAAACTGAAAAAAAATACATTGACTTGTCTTAATCTACAAATGAATACATGTAAGTACCACTTGTACATGCGCGTTGCTGCATACTTTCTATCAACCGAGTACTTGTTTTGCTAGGCCACACTGGCGCAATTCTCAAGCACTTCGAATCACACGTGAGAATCACATGCCAGTCCATTGAAATTTGATCACCATTTTCAGTGTAGATCACATGCATTCCAATAATAGAAACTTTGGAGAGATAACAGAACATTTGTAGAATTGCAGCGCAAACGCATGGAAACGTGGGACATTTACTCAATTGTATTTGCACTTTACGCTGCATGATTATGTGCATTGCTAGTGTGCTCGCAGCCACAGAATCCTTCTCCCTGACTAATCTAACTAACTGTGAGGGCAAGCATGCTTAGTAATCACTGAGGCTCTGGGAGAGGGTTTTTTTCCACCATGTAATTCACACGTGTCACTCAACTGCTTACAACAAAAAAAGTTTATGATAATAAGGTACTTGATTGACAGTTGAAATGTAGATGATTCAGATTGGATATCTAGGGGACAGATCAACAAAAAATGGTACAGTGATAGTTGGGAAGAATAATACTTTCTAATAATGGGCAATTAAAAAATAAAAGTTGGTTACCATGTGTAAATGTTTTGAGGATTTTGTTACTTCCCTACTAGGGCTATATTAAAGGGGGATCATTTTAGATTTGTTTAGTTCTCAGTTCTAAATGACTGTTTTCAATCAACTCTCTAAACAGTAAACCGACTGACCAGTCAATAAATAACCTAAAAACCTGTTAAGTCCATCAAAAAATGAAAGGCAATTTAGGAGTGTTTTGACCACAACAGCATTTTCAAGAATGAACAAAAGCAGCAAAATACTTAGAATCCAATTATGTTACAATTGAAACACAGAAGACCGTTTTTAAATAGCCCGTGATAACTAAAAGCAATGAGTTATGAATGACAGAGATTATAATATCAGAGATAAGTTTTGTAATGTATGGTCACTTCATGTAACTAAAAAGATGCCATAGAAGAACTGGAATTCCCCCCCTACTCCCTGCCATATCGGCATTGTAAATATTTTATAACAAGAGGATTATTACAATAAAAAAAAATAAAAAAAAGATAAGAAATTGACATTAAATCCTTTTGAATACTGCTTTATTGTAATCTATTCTAAAAAAAGATTGTTTCCTATAGCCTCCCAACTTTGGAACCAAAGGAACCTGGACATAGACAGGCCTAATTATGCCAGGAACACCTCAAGCCACAATAAAGGAGCTCCACTGCTGGAGAAGAGAGACAGTGCAAGCAGGAAGCTTTAACCTTTTCTCGCATGTAATTCTGGATAGACTGCAGCTAAATGTTAATAATGATAATATCAACTGGAATATTTAAGACTAAAGAGTTAGTTCCCCCATCTGCTGTACCCGGGGTTAGGATGCTATAAAATGCTATATACTCACCTCTGGATGAGTGCTACTCCATTCCTGTCCCTACACTTGGGCCAGCAATCCAGGCTCTGCTCTGCAAATAGGAAGACGTGCTTCTTTCAGAGCATGTTTTCTAGGCTGCCTCCAAAGTGAAGGGGACAGGACTGGAACATCACTTTTTCACCCCATTAACAATTTAATTCCTCAAAATGGGTTTAGTAGATGGTTAAGGGGGAAATAAACCTTTGAGTTCTTCTTTAATTGAAGTGGCTTCCTCAGTTCAAGTGGCTGGTAAGAATATTCAGAGCATTATATACATTAATGCACATTTTATCTGTTACACAATTGGTGTTGCTAAAAGTACTAGTGAATGCTATCCTTCATTACTGGAACTTTTCTAAACCAATAGTTACATAACCTAACAATTAACATATGTCTAAATGTTTATTGTATACTCCTTTTGAATTTAATTCTCCTTTTGAATTTTAATTTAAGACTAGTGGTCTCCTGACCATGCGCCTATCTTTGGGCGCATGTGTGCCAATACAAAAGATAGGCGTGCGATCGGGAGAGCAGGACAGCGCGGCTGTCAGTTCAGAAGGACCTGCGAGTGAAGTGCCAGGTAAGGTAAGTTCGGCTGTGTCCCCTGAGCAAACTATTATTCCCAGGGAGGTGAGAAAAGCGTTCTCACCTCCCTGTGAATAATAGAATTGGCAAACACTTGTTTTTTTAAGTTTACAGTTCCTTTAAGTCATAAGCTAAATGACCAATTTTGTTTATGATAATTCAAAAACAAATGTATGCCTACTCTATATACAGTACTATATTCTTAAGTATACTGCATTTGATAATATTTACACATTAACATTTGTTTAAGAATAGTCTTTAACTACTTACCTAAAAAAAAAAACCCCACACCTCACAAACTGTTGATTAAAATGAGCCCATTACACGCCTCTAGGTGGTCTGTTCTATGAGATATATTCCGGGATGGTCTATAGGGGTGAGTCTATAAAACAATGATGGCTTGTCTCACCGGTTAATGGGCCAGAACATGCTCGGATCGGATTTCTAATTTACAGAGGCCTTTTTCACTTTCAAAAAGAAGACTGAGCATATCATTGGGAAAGTTCTTTATCACTTTACTGGCATTGTTTTGAAATTGAGAAATACTGAATTGATAGCTGCTTTTTAAACAATGGTTTTCCCTGCATGCATCTCCTGAACAATATCAAAAGGTTGGTTGGAGTGGCCTCATCTTAATAAGGTTTCAGCACTGTCTCATTGGGATTACGTGTTACCTTTTTAATCTTTTTTTAAAAAAATCTGTTAATTTTAAATCATTAGTTAACAATTAAAATAAGAAACTGCTAGCTGGGACACATTTTTAATATTCTGACAGCATCTGCCAACTGTGATGTATAATGGAGTTTAATAAGTAACAGTTCTATTTGCCTGCAGGATTAAAAAACAACAACACAATGAGGGAGAGCCGCTGGGTCCTGTGAACAAACATTGACCCCTGCATTGGACATTATATATATTTTCCTCCAATTAGGACGAAGGTTCAATCGGACTGGTGTGTAAATTTTGTCCGATTGTGGAGACTTCAATGGGACACACCAATGGTTGCGTTGAAATGCGGCTGTTTCACTTTTCCTTCTGACAGGACTGAAGTAGTGACCAGCTTTGTACTTCCCCCTTTATGCATAGAACCGAACAGGCAGAGAGATTTAAATTCATGTTTTTATGCCTCAATGTTTTTAACAAAACATTGCACATGGTTTGGAAGTAAAAACGTTTATTTCTGTTTTTAAACAATTAACACTTACAAGGGTGTGTCATCAGGCAGTTAGAGGCAGCCAGAAGCATTTGAGTTTGGAAGAACTTAGAAGAACTTTCCTGCAGCACTTAATGGCCTTCGAAATGTTGCCATTATGTTCTTTTGCCCTATGTTTTCTAAATACTATTATATACGAGATACATCCCTACTCTTTTTAAAATACTGAATACCTCAGCTGCCAATCCAGTAAAAAGTGCATAAGAATATAACAAGGGTACACACAATACTGATAATAGGCTACCACTGTCACAGCCTTGAAACTGCTCAGCCATAACTGTACATTTCAATTGTTCCAAAGCACTATAGTGTCAAAAACATCTTTTTGTATGTATGTCGTTTTTTAATGTTGTATCTTTATTATCCTGGTAGGTAGGAGCTAAAAAAAATGAAAAGTTTTACTAAGCAGTATGTGGGATATAGAAAATGATGGTAACTGGAAGGATGAGTGCTGAAATAAAGTGGAGTCGGTCCAAAGCCGTTAGACTCCAACTCCTGACTCCGACCCCTCTATTTTTAAAATACTATTTTATTTTTCATGTTGCTAGAAATAAGTTAAAGAACACAACATACAAGGCATTTCATCACTGCCAAAACTTAGCAATTTTATAACTATATAAAGATGGTGTCTGCTTATGGTGTCCAACTATACAAATATGGCGTCTGCCGTTGGGAACAAACCAATGAACTACTGGTTAGGAAGTTCTACCTGAAATAGACAACCCAAGCCTGTCACTGCCAGGTGGCCAATATGTCACGCCCAAATTATTTCATTTTATAAAACAGGCAAGTGAGTATTTAATTAATGCAGGAAAAAGGTCCTAGAGCTGACAATAGACACACGTTCACACTAGTGAAATAACTCAGCAAAAGGGGTTTATTTTTACAGCTGAGAAGGCATAATGTTTGCTGACTAACTCCATGTACTGAAAAATGTTCCTCAGCCCTGGGCATAACATAAGAACAGTCAATGTTTTTATACTTTAAACACTATATAGACAATATAGGATTTGAAAATCAATTGTGATATTAAAGACCATGTCCACCCCTCATATTAAATGTTATACTTACCTTATCCACCCCAGATAACCCCAACCTCAAAAACCTTACCTCCATAGTATTCTTGAACTGAGATACTCAACCTGACTTCTGTGGTTGTTGCTGCCTCCTCTTAAAGCTGTGCAAGCTTGTTTCAAGCTTGCACATACACAGAGGAGGCAGCCTGTTGAGCAGCATTCATTCTCAAATTTTTTAAATAATGAAATAATATTTTAACATGGGCATGGCCTTCCATAGAATCCCTACCTCAGAAATATCTAAGGAGAAATAAAATATTAAACAAGCTGGCTACGTGCCTCTTGAAAATTGTCCAAGAGAAAAACCGCAAGGGTGGCTGTCCTTTTCTAGTTATGCCACTTGCCACATTGAGCAAAATGTAAAGAAGAACAAACAACAAATATAGATTATAAAATAGAAACCCAATACCATGGATTATTATATCTTAAAGGGATCTCTACTACCAAAAACAAAAATCCTTAAAAGGTAGGGAATCCATCCAAACCTAGACCTCGCTAGGTTTAAAAGTGATGGGAACGAGGTCAGGAAAGTACTTTTAGCAGCCAAGTGCAAAAAGAGTAACTTTTATTTCTCCATAATACACAAAGTGGTAGTTAAATACACACAATAAAATCAATTAAAATACAGTGATGTAACCACCCTGGTAGATCCCTATCCTCACTGGTCAATTAATAACTTTAGGAAGGAGGAGGATCGGGCGGTCCGGGGAGGCAAAACGACCGGACGTGTTTCGCTACATCAGCTTTTACAGCGGCTTATTTACGGTGAAGACGCAGGTCCTTTAAAATCCCTAGAGGTGTGTCTAAACGTCAGTAGGTTCACTGTGAATAGGCCGGACCTCCTTCTTCCTGAAGTACCGTGTGTGCATTGCTTGTTGATGACTGTTGAGGAACCTGACCAATGACTTACTGGGGTGACTACTGCCAGCTAAGTATAGGAGTCTCTATGCACTTAACAATTTATACTTACTTGTTTATTTATTGACCAGTGAGGATAGGGATCCACCGGGGTTTTTACATCACTGGATTTTAATTGATTTTATTGTGTGTATTTAACTACCAGTTTGTGTATTATGGAGAAATAAAACTTACTCTTTTTGTACTTTACTTCCTGTGTGAGTGAGTGTTTTTTGATGGGTTCTTTTTCCTTTTGTGCTATTGGAGGGCTTTCTTACCTGATGGATTTTAGTTTTTTCCTTAAGAAGCAATGAAAGGGAACCGGAGGGGAGAGCTCCACAGAGCATGCCACAAACTTCTCAGAGGAGCAGGCAGAGGCAGATACGGATTAAAAACAGCGAGGCTCCTACTCTTTAGGTTCTAGGGTTGGATGGATTTCTTATCTGATGGAATTTAGTTTATTCCTTTAGAAGCAATGCGGCCACTAAAGAAAACCGGAGAGAGGGGAGAGCTCCACTGCACATGCCACAAACTTCGCTGAGGAGCAGGAAGTGTCATATACGGATTAAACACAGGGAGGCTCCTACTCCTGGAAAGTTTCCTGGACTTTCAATAGGCCCTGCAGGTAGGGATCTTTTAACACTACACAGTGGGCTAAACAGTGGGAGAAATTTTAATTAGGGGGTGGAAATGCCAAGACACAACTTTTTTACTGGGGCTAGATGACATTAGCATTGAAGGGCCAGATGTGTCCACCCTTGGACACATCTGCAAAGAGTTTGTATGTTCTCCCCGTGCTAGTGTAGGTTTCCTCTGGGCACTTCGGTTTCCCCCACAATCATAAAGACATACTGATAGGTTGTTTGTGTACATAAAGTGATTAGATTGTAAGCTCTTCAATGTGAATTGAGTAAATAATTGTAAAGCGCTGCGGAATGTGTAGCGCTATATAAGAAATAAAATACATAAATACCGTATATACTCAAATATAAGTTGAGATTTTCAGCTTTAAAATTAGCCTGAAAACCTAACCTCGGCTTACACTGGGGTCAAGTCCTAGCAAATGCTGCAATTGCAGATAGTAACCAGTAGATGGTGTGTTAAAAAATCCTTCACCTGCATAGAAAGTTACAGGAGCTGATCTGCCTTTACACTCCTTCCTGCTTCCTGTAGTCTGGCTGCTGGACTGGCTCAGCAATGTCACTGCTCATCTGGATGCTGTTAATCTGATGGGTCTTCTCAGTTTGGACCAAAAAATGGCTGCTAGTTCAGTGCAAGTGACAGCTTGAAACTACAACTCATAGGGGACATTTTTAACTATTGGAGTCAGAGAGTCCTTTATTAGATGAGGGTCAGAGGGCCCTTTACTATATGGGGTCAGGAGAATTGTAAATTATGGTAAGCTTAATTAAAAGTTTATTGAACCTTGCCACTCCACATGTTTAGAAACTACAATTCTCAGCAACCAAAGCATGCTGGGAGTTGTAGCTTCCAAACATCTGGAGGGCCAAGGAATTGCGGGTTACTGGTACTGGATTTGGTTATTACTGTATGGGACTACTGTATGGGAATTCTGCTGGTCCATTTAAAGGGCAACTTAAGCCACAAAACAATACAGAATCAGAAGGCAGTAGTGGTCATAATTTCTACCCTCGACTTATACTTGGGTCAATCAGATTTTACAAATTTTTCAGGTAAAAATAGGTATTTCGACTTGTACTCGGATCGACTTATATTTGAGTATATACAGTACATAAGGACAAATACTGTACAGCATCGGGATCTGCAGGAGCCTACAGCAAGGTGATCCACTGGTGGTTGGCTACCCACCACTGTTTAATATTCCCCCAACCCTACCCTTTTACACACCTTGCGCTGTACCAGAAACAGCTGTTAAAAACAAAGAGTCGCAAAGCTAGCCAATCCATTTTAAAAATGACGCTGATATCTGTCTTAGTTGCATTTAATAGATATATGTTCCAACTTAATACAAATTCAGCTTCAGAACAAACCTACAGAATCTGGATTGTAACCTGGGGACTGCCTGCCTGTTTTGTGTAGAGGATCACAGAAGCGGCACCTACTTTGAGAATCAGGCTAATAGCTAGCTATAGTAAGAAGAGAACCAAAAAGCTATCTGAAATTTACCCAACACCTAGCATGCAAAATGAGTTATGTTTTTATTGTTTGGCCTGGCAGCTAAATAATAATGGACCCATGCCAATTCAACTGGCTATAATGAACAAAATTACATATGTACCACTATAAATAAATATCAATAGCAGGGATAAACCAAAAAAGAAACTTTAATATACGAATGTACCCTTATAATCTTAGTATATGACAATTAACACATCAAACTACAATAAATATATATATAAAAAAAAAAAATTCTACTGAACAATAATTATATCTAAATGTAATGTAGATCTCACTGAAAAATATTAGGATAAACAATATATTTTTCAACAGTCCAAGTCTCTACACACAGAGGACGATGTCCAAACAATGCAAAAACATATAAGCATATAATCCTTTTTCCAAACGGATACTAAACTTGTAGGTGATACCAGCCCCCACTCCCTGTAGCAATCGAACCACCAAGCCCAACAAAGGATCCTAGATAGGGCAAAATATCACTCCGGCCGTATCTGCACTATACCTGACCACCTTCTCTGTGCTCTACAAGATGCCAACACTGTATTTGCATGCCGGGTGCTACAGGGAGTGGGGGCTGGTATCACCTACAAGTTTGGTATTTATTTGGGTCCTGCGAAACAGGTAGATATCTGAAAGGATTATATGCTTATATGTTTTTGCATTGTTTGGACATCGTCCTCTGTGTGTAGAGACTTGGACTGTTGATTATGAGGACTATCTTTTATCCTAATATTTTTCAGTGAGATCTATATTGCATTTAGATATAATTATTGTTCAGTATAATTTTTTTTCTTTATATTTATTGTAGTTTGATGTGTTAAATATCATATACTAAGATTATAAAGGTACATTCCTATATTAAAGTTTCTTTTTTGGTTTATCCCTGCTATTCATATTTATTTATTGTGGATAATTAGGGTTTGTTCCCCTATTATCGTTTGGTTGTGTGTGGGACCCACAGAGCTGTAGCAGGTTACCATAGATCTTGTTTGGCTTTCTAATTATCTACACATGTACCACTATCTTAGTGTGGTTATATTCAAAGATTTCACAGACGGCAAAACCATTAAATTTTAGCAGGAAAAAAAAAAGGCAGTCGTGTCAGGCAGATTATTTTCCATCTACCTTATCTTCCAGTCCAGTGTCCACATCTTCAGCAGATATCAGCTTGATGTTCCAGTGTGGTGCATTTCGATTGGTTCTTGAATTTTCAAATTGAAAATTTGATCAAAAAGAATTGAATAAAACTTGGTTGTGAAGAAGTGACCCGTGTATGGCCTGCTTTAGTATGATCATTTGTAGTTTAATTTACTGAAATTTACCTGAAATAGGGTTCCCCCCCCAAAACATTGTATTTTCAGCACTATTAATACCATTTCTTTGGAAGTTCCATTTATGAGCATGTTTACCTATGTTTAAAGAATTTATAATTGCTCCAGTAGGCTTGGGAAGGTGAAGTTGCACCATTGAGTGTTCCCAGCACTGTAGAGCTACTGTGGTTTGGATGTCCCTGCCTCCTCCATAGTTCCAGAATGTGAAATGGGCTGGGACCAGACAGGACTTTTACAGAATGGAATGGACACGTAAGCATTACTACCAGGGGAGCAGACACTGCAACAGTAGGGGGGCCCATCTTCTTATTTTCTCTATGACAGATGTAGCCTCCTCCAAGAAAACCACTGTAGATGAAGCAGGGATAGGGGCCCCTTTATAGTTTTCCTGGGGGGGGGGGCTCAGTGATTTCTAGCTACGCCACTGAATTAATAATCAAGACCAAGCCCAGGATTGAGGACCTAGCTGGTTAGTTCCTCACCGTGGCTACTATTAGGGGTGGGAGGGTGGTTTTGGGCAGTATAATTGCCCTTAAATTATTTATAACTTTCGGTATAAACCTATTTAAAGTACGACTTAATGACAAAGATAGGACTACTGTCTGACAGGGAAAAAAACATGCAGACCTTAACAAGTATTGTATATGACACTGCATAAAATAGTTACAAGATAATAATACAAGACATATTTTTTCTCTGCTACCTTTGCAAAAACAAATAAAAGCATTATTTTCGGCATCATTACATAAAGCAGGATAAAGAGCAGAGAGAAATTAGTGCAAACAACGCAAACAAAATCATCCTATTAAGAAACATTTGAATTATATCTGGATCTCTTATGTAACAGAAAATTACAGAAAAATAAATGGATAAACTGTACAGTATACTGTCAGACAACTAACACACCCAGTCAATATTCATACAACAAAACCCTTTAATAGGTTTAAGTGAAACAGGTATGTTTCTGCACAGGAGAGATGATTCTTGCTTTATGTAGTGCATGTAAACAGTCCTACTTTGTATTCCAGGAAATTGACAGAGAATTGATTTTACCAAATTTTCTTCCCCCTAAGGCAGTTTTTTTTTTTTTTAATACTTTTATTCTGCAGACCAACCAACTTTGTAAACTTAACTAGTCTATGTAGTATCTTGGACTATCAGCACTTAGCATTGATGTCTTGTGCTAGGTGTCCTCCCTGTGAAAAAAGGCACTTGTGTGGATTTACTCTGCTTTCCCATAATTATAAAGAAGTACAGGTTGTGTGTGTGCTAGGGTACTTTGTAAATGGTTAAAATAAAACTAAAGAGCCAAAATATAGAGAGGACCTGGGTACTTAGTGTATTCTGGATTATTCTCTGTACAACGTTTCAACACAATGAGCGTCTTCATCAGGAATAAAAGAATGAAAGAACTAAGGGGTTTAATGGAGCCCCTCTCTTTTGTTGGACACAGGGTGAGGGCTTTAAAGGGCATGTCCACCCCCAAAATTAAAATGTAACCCACTACTGGCCCCACTCTGTAGTGTATAAAAATCCTTACCTTACATCCCAGCTCCAAATGGTTCTCCTGTAATGTCTCCCCAAAATTATAAAAACTGTCCACCAGGAGCCTGGCCACCAGTGAAAATGTTTCCGCCTCTGAGCTGTCCTCTCAGAGGTTTTTGGCTTGCTCAGAGCAGCCCTTCACTCCCTCCCCCCCCTCCCTCTCCCTCCTTCTCCCACCCGTTTTCCTCCCCCTTCCCCTAGTGTAAATCCCCTTGTACATATATTAGGGATAGTTCCCCCAGCCCCAACCGTAATAAAATATTTATAAGAAAGTCCCCAGATCTTTACTTACCTTCCCTCTCTCCTCCAGGTGTTCTGAACTGCCGGCAGCTGCGTCTGTGATTGGCTGCCTCTCAGACAATCACAGACGTGGCTGCCAGTCCGGCCCCCTGCTTGCAGTTCTGTGCAAGCAGAAGGCCAGAAATTGCGGTGGAGGAGAGAGGGAAGGTAAGTAATGAATGGGGGACTCTCTTATAAATATAATATAGCGGTTGGGGCTCTGGGAACTAGCCCTACAATATATAATTGTTTTTTTAAAAGGTGTGGACATGCCCTTTAAACACTATTAGGCTAGGTACTCACTGGTCGATATTTTGACCACTATTGACAGGTTGACCAGGCTGAAATACTGTCAGTCATGTCGAAAATCACAGATTCCCATACACTTCTAGGATATTACATAGTAATCAATAATAATATAATTTGTAATATCTTTAGTGTTGGCAGTTACCTTCTGATGTTTCCGTGATAGTCCCACCTGATTTTGCAATCAAAAGAAAAGGTTCAGGCGGTTCCTGCTGCGCCGCTTGAATGTTACGGGAACATCTGAAGGTAAATTCTAATGTATGGCCACCTTTAGGCTTAATTGATAGGAGGTGCAATATTGAGTTTGTGCTGGTCATCTGCAGAAATCAATCAGATGTGATTAGATTTTTCAAACTGTATAAGACTAGTAAGAAAAATAGCATTAGTTGCTGCAAATTAACAGCTTGGGCACATTTTTGTAACTATTGATAAATAGGCTGTACTCTCTCGCTAAAGAAAATTTAGCAGATCAAGGGAAATCTTACTCAAAAACTGCACCTCCGAGTCTGCCCCCTCCTCTGGGCCTGTGAGAACCGAGAACATTTTCATGTAGGTTGCTCCATTTGCCTACTGAAGAGGTGGAGCTAGACCAAACTAGAGCTGGGCAGTTAAAGGTAAGGTTTCTTCCAATGCATTGAACTTCTCAACAGAGTGAGTGAGGACATAGCATTTTAGGTCCTCACGACAGGTACAGCAGAAGGTATTAGGGGTTCCATTAACCCTATTTTAACTACTTGCATAAGAACAATGTAATATGCTCAGCTCTATATAATTAAAGTAACTGGGTCTGGTGTAAACATTTTATAAATATGGGGTAGCATATACACCAACACTTGATGTCTGATTAATGTAATGCTGCCTATATACTACATATCTGGATCAGGAAGAGCACAGCCCCATTAATAGGACCATGTGGAACACTGGATTCCCAGTGGTGCCAGAGGGGGAAAACACATGAATAGACCACAATAGCGAAGTTACAGAGAAAAATACTCCTCATCAACAACAGACACAACCACTTGTAAGGTCAAAAAGTGCTAAGTATGTTTAATATGATCCATATAAATCCCAGTTATACCCAAAATGTATAAAGTGCAGTGTAGATCTCAACAGATCTCAAACCGTCTAAAAACGAGGGTCGTGCGTCCCTGATACACCTCATTAAGAAACAGCAAGTAAGGAACACGATGGGCCAAGTTCATGTACTAAATACATGGTGGACATCCAGTTACATGGGCGTCAGAGGACACACTCCGGATTAACAGCAAGCAGTCAAACCTGGCATAGAACCCAATGGTGATCCTCAGGGTTAATCTGTGTATGTCCCCCTTCAGGAAAAAAAGTGCATACAATTGTAGCAACTCACCGAACCCGGGACTTATGTGAGAAGCCATGTCCGACCTAAGTCTCTTACCTGGATGGTCACACTCTTCCCCCGGTCCACTGGTAGGGCACACTAGTCACCGAATATCGATCATCACCAAGGTTCTGATCTCGCAGGATACCACGAACTGTCTCACCGCTACTGCCCACCTTCTGTATCTCCCCAACTAACAATAAGATCCAGCAGATGGGCAGCAGCAGCGGTGAAAAGTGACTGTAGGTGTATACAGCAGTGACTGTAGGTGTACACAGAAGTGACTGTAGGTGTACACAGCAGTGACTGTAGGTGTACACAGCAGTGACTGTAGGTGTATACAGCAATGACTGTAGGTGTTACACAAGACTGAGGTGTACCACAGCATGATGTAGGTGTACACAGCAGTGACTGTAGGTGTACACAGCAGTGACTGTAGGTGTATACAGCAGTGACTGTAGGTGTATACAGCAGTGACTGTAGGTGTACACAGAAGTGACTGTAGGTGTATACAGCAATGACTGTAGGTGTACACAGCAGTGACTGTAGGTGTACACAGCAGTGACTGAGGTGTGACACAGCTGACTGTAGGCGATATACAGAAGTGACTGTAGGTGTATACAGAAGTGACTGTAGGTGTATACAGAAGTGACTGTAGCAGTGACTGTAGGTGTACAAAGCAATGACTGTAGGTGTATACAGCAGTGACTGTAGGTGTATACAGCAGTGACTGTAGGTGTATACAGCAGTGACTGTAGCAGTCACTGTAGGTGTACACAGAAGTGTATATATATATATATATATATATATATATATATATATATATATATATACACACACACACAGTAAGTGACTATGGAACACTGTTATATAACAATATTAAGTACAGTATCAGTATGCTATGCTATAGGCTGTTTATATATATAAGGGTCCATATTGTACTTACCACAGAGGATACAGTAACAGACTTGCCTCCTGTGCCCCGATCCGTCTCCTCATCAGTGACAGGACCAGCCCGACCCGCTCCCAGTCTGTCTCCCCTCACTAACCCAACAAACAACATCCGAGGAACTTGGAACCGGGACTTGGAAGAGGAAAAGGGGGGTGGGGAGAAAACGAACTTCCCTACAAATGTTTATATCTCTGTCTCCCTAACCCCGACCCCCTCCTCCCAGCTATGGACTCTCCCTCCCCCTCATCACTCTCAGTCTGCCCCGGTCATCAGCACACACAGCGCTTCTCACTTCCTCCGCCGCCCCTGGACTTTGGCTGGAATTTGTGTTATTAAAGGAGGTCTTATACGTGTGTATCACCAATAACCCCCATACAGTATGTATCACCCAATACCCCCATACAGCGTGATCACCCCCAAAACCCATAGTGTGTATCACCCCAAAACCCCCATACAGTGTGTACCACCCAATAACCCCCTACAGTGTGTACCACCCCAATAACCCCCATATAGTGTGTATCACCCAATACCCCCATACAGCGTGTATCACCACCAAAAATCCCATAGAGTGTGTATCACCCAATACCCCCATACAGTGTGTATTCACCCCCAAAACCTCTATACTGTGTATCACCCCAAAAAACCCCATACAGTGTGTATCACCCCCAAAACTCCCATTACAGTGTGTATCACCACAATAACCCCCTACAGTGTGTATCACCCAAATAACCCCCATACAGTGTGTATCACCCCAATAACCCCCATACAGTGTGTATCACACCCCAATAACCCCCACACAGTGTGTATCACCCAATACCCCATACAGTGTGTATCACCCCCAAAACTCCCATCAGTGTGTATCACCCAATACCCCCAGTGTGTATCACCCCCCAAACTCCCATACAGTGTGTATCACCCCAATAACCCCCCATACAGTGTATCACCCAAAACCCCACTACGTGTGTATCACCCCAATAACCCCCATACGTGTGTATCACCCCAAAACTCCCATACAGTGTGTATCACCCAATACCCCATACAGTGTGTATCACCCCCAAAACCCCATACAGTGTGTATCACCCCCATAAGACCCCATACAGTGTGTTAACCACCCCAATAACCCCCATAAAGTGTGTATCACCAATACCCCCATACAGCGTGTATCACCCCAAAACTCCCATACAATGTGTATCACCCAATACCCCAATACAGTGGTATCCCCCCAATACCCCCATACAGTGTGTATCACCCCCCAAAACTCCAATAGAGATGTTCACCAATACCCCCATACAGTGTGTATCACCCCAATAACCCCCATACAGTGTGTATCACCCCAATAACCCCCTACAGTGTGTATCACCCAATACCCCCATACAGTGTGTATCACCCCAAAACTCCATACAGTGTGTATCCCCCAATAACCCCCATACAGTGTGTATCACCCAATAACCCCCATACATGGTAACACCCAAAACTCCCATACAGTGTGTATCACCCAATACCCCCATACAGTGTGTATCACCCAAAACTCCCATACAGTGTGTATCACCCAATACCCCCATACAGTGTGTATCACCCCAAAACTCCCATACAGTATGTATCACCCCCAAAAAACCATAGTGTGTATCACCCCTAAAACTCCCATACAGTGTGTATCACCCCAATAACCCCATACAGTGTGTATTACCCCCAAAACTCCCATACAGTGTGTATCACCCCAATAACCCCATACAGCGTGTATCACCCCAAAAACTCCCATCAAGGTCCTTTATACAGGGTGCATCACCCATAATAACCCCCATACAGTGTCTTCATACAGTGTGTATCACCCCAATAACCCCCATACAGCGTGTATCACCCCAAAAACACCCATACAGTGTCTTTATACAGTGTGTATCACCCAATAACCCCCATACAGTGTCTTTATACAGTGTGCATCACCCCAATAACCCCCATACAGTGTGTATCACCCCCCATACAGTGTGTATCACCCCAATAACCCCCAGTGTGTATCACCCCCAAAACTCCATACAGTGTGTATCACCCAATACCCCCATACAGTGTGTATCACCCCCAAAACTCCCATACGTGTGTATCACCCACAAACCCCCATACAGTGTGTATCACCCCAAAACTCCCATACAGTATGTATCACCCCAATAACCCCATGGTGTGTATCACCCCAAAACTCCCATACAGTGTGTATCACCCCAAAAAACCATAGTGTGTATTCACCCCTAAAACTCCCATACAGTGTGTATCACCCCAATAACCCCCATACAGTGTGATTACCCCCAAAACTCCCATACAGTGTGTATCACCCCAATAACCCCCAACAGCGTGTATCACCCCAAAAACTCCCATACAGTGTTTTATACAGTGTGCATCACCCAATAACCCCCATACAGTGTCTTCATACAGTGTGTATCACCCCAATAACCCCCATACAGCGTGTATAACCCCAAAAAACACCCATAAGTGTCTTTATACAGTGTGTATCACCCCAATAACCCCCATACAGTGTCTTTATACAGGTGCATCACCACCAATAACCCCCATACAGTGTTTATCACCCCCATACAGTGTGTACACCCCAATAACCCCCATAGAGCGTGTATTACCCCCAAAACTCCCATCAGTGTGTATCACCCCAATAACCCCCATACAGCGTGTATCACCCCAAAAACTCCCATACAGTGTGTTGTATCACCCCATAACCCCGATACAGTGTGTACCACCCCAATAACCCCCATATAGTGTGTATCACCCAATACCCCCATACAGTGTGTATCACCCAATACCCCCTACAGCGTGTATCACCCCCAAAACTCCCATACAGTGTGTATCACCCCCAAAACTCCCATAGAGTGTGTATCACCCCAATACCCCCATACAGTTGTGATCACCCCCAAAACTCCCATAGAGTGTGTATCACCCCCAAAACTCCCATACAGTGTGTATCATCCCAATAACCCCCATACAGTGTGTATCACCCCAATAACCCCCTACAGGTGTGGTATCACCCCAAAACTCCCATACAGTATGTATCACCCAATAACCCCCATGGTGGTATCACCCCCAAAACTCCCCATACAGTGTGCATCACCCCCAAAAAACCATAGTGGTGTATCACCCCAAAAACTCCCATACAGTGTGTATCACCCCAATAACCCCCATACAGTGTGTATTACCCCCAAAACTCCCATACAGTGTGTATCACACCCAATAACCCCCAATACAGCGTGTATCACCCAAAACTCCCATACAGTGTCTTTATACAGTGTGCATCACCCCAATAACCCCCATACAGTGTCTTCATACAGTGGGATCACCCCATAACCCCCATACAGCGTGTATCACCCCAAAAACACCCATACAGTGTCTTTATACAGTGTGTATCACCCCAATAACCCCCATACGTGTCTTTATACAGGTGCATCACCCCAATAACCCCCATACAGTGTGTATCACCCCAATAACCCCCATAGAGTGTGTATTACCCCAAAACTCCCATACAGTGTGTATCACCCCAATAACCCCCATACAGTGTGTATCACCCCAAAAATCCCATACAGTGGTATCACCCCAATAACCCCGATACAGTGTGTACCACCCCAATAACCCCCATATAGTGGTATCACCATACACCCATACTAGTGTGTATACCCAATACCCCATACAGCGTTGATCACCCCCAAAACTCCCATACAGTGTGTATCACCCCCAAAACTCCAATAGAGTGTGTATCACCCCAAACCCCCATACAGTGTGTATCACCCCCAAAACTCCCATAGAGTGTGTATCACCCCCAAAACTCCCATACAGTGTGTATCACCCAATACCCCCATACAGTGTGTATCACCCCCAAACCACCCATTACAGGTGTGTATCACCCCAATAACCCCATACAGGGTGTACACCCCAATAAACCCCCATACAGTGTGTATCACCCAATACCCCCATACAGTGTGTATCACCCCAAAATCCATAACGTGTGGAACCCAATTACCCCCATACAGGTGTTATCACCCCAAAAACTCCATACAGTGTATCACCCCAATAACCCCCATATGTGTATCACCCCCAAAACTCCCATACAGTGTGTATCACCCCAATAAACCCCATGTGTGTATCACCCCCAAAACTCCCATACAGTGTGCATCACCCCAAAAAAAAAACGGTGTGTATCACCAAAACTCCCATACAGTGTGTACACCAATAACCCCCATACAGTGTGTATTACCCCCAAAACTCCCATACAGTGTGTATCACCACATAACCCCCATACAGCGTGTATCACCCCAAAAACACCCATACAGTGTCTTTATACAGTGTGTATCACCCCAATAACCCCCATACAGCGTCTTTACATGGGTATCACCCCATCCCAATAACCCCCATACAGGTGTATTACCCCCAAAAAAACCATAGTGTGTATCACCCCTAAAACTCCCATACAGTGTGTATCACCCCAATAACCCCCATACAGTGGTATTACCCCAAACTCCCATACAGTGTGTATCACCCCAATAACCCCCATACAGCGTGTATCACCCCAAAAACTCCCATACAGTGTCTTTATACAGTGTTGCATCACCCCAATAACCCCCATACAGTGTCTTTATACAGGTGTAATCACCCCAATAACCCCCATACAGCGTGTATCACCCCAAAAACACCCATCAGTGTCTTTATACAGTGTGTATCACCCCAATAACCCCATACAGTGTTGTCTTTATACAGTGTGCATCACCCCAATAACCCCCATACAGTGTTTATCACCCCCATACAGTGTGTATCACCCCAATAACCCCCATACAGTGTGTATTACCACAAAACTCCCATACAGTGTGTATCACCCCAATACCCCCATACAGCGTGTATCACCCCCAAAAACCCCATACAGTGTGTATCACCCCAATAACCCCGATACAGTGTGTACCACCCAAAAACCCCCATATAGTGTGTATCACCCAATACCCCCCATACAGTGTGTATCACCCCAATACCCCCATACAGCGTGTATCACCCCCCAAAACTCCCATACAGTGTGTATCACCCAATACCCCCATACGTGTGTATCACCCAATACCCCCATACAGTGTGTATCACCCCCAAAAACTCCCATAGAGTGTGTATCACCCCCAAAACTCCCATACAGTGTGTAACATACCCATAAAACCCCCATACAGTGTGTATCACCCCAATAACCCCCATACAGTGTGTATCACCCCAATAACCCCATACAGTGTGTATCACCCATAAACCCCATACAGTGGTATCACCCAATCCTCCATACAGTGTGTATCACCCCAAAACTCCCATACGGTGTGTATCACCCAATACCCCCATACAGTGTGTATCACCCCCAAAACTCCATACAGGTGTATCACCCCAATAACCCCCATAGTGTGTATCACCCCCAAAACTCCCATACAGTGTATCACCCCAATAACCCCCATAGTGTGTACACCCCAAAACTCCCATACAGTGTGCATCACCCAAAAAAAAACAGTGTGTATCACCCCCAAAATCCCATCAGTGTGTATCACCCCAATAACCCCCCATACAGTGTGTATTACCCCCAAAACTCCCATACAGTGTGTATCACCCCAATAACCCCCATCATGCGTGATCACCCCAAAACACCATACAGTGTCTTTATACAGTGTGCAATCACCCCAATAACCCCCATACTGTGTCTTTATACAGTGTGTATCACCACAATAACCCCCATACAGGTGTATCACCCCAAAAAACACCCATACAGTGTCTTTATACAATGGGTATCACCCCAATAACCCCCATACAGTGTGTATTACCCCCAAAACTACTATACAGTGTGTATCACCTCAATAACCCCCATACAGTGTGTAACCCCAAAAACTCCATACAGTGTCTTCATACAGTGTGTATCACCACAATAACCCCCATACAGTGTCTTATACAGTATGCATCACCCAAAACCCCCATACAGCGTGTATCACCCCAAAAACACCCATACAGTGTCTTTATACAGTATGTATCACCCCAATAACCCCCATACAGGTCTTTATACAGTGTGTATCACCCCAATAACCCCATACAGTGTCTTTATACAGTGTGCATCACCCAATAAAAACACCCATACAGCATTTTATACAGTGTGTATCACCCCAATAACCCCATACAGTGTTTTTATACAGGTATATCACCCCAATAACCCCCATACAGTGTCTTTATACAATGTGTATCACCCCAATAATCCCATACAATGTGTATACACCCCAATAACCCCCATACAGTGTGTATCACCCCAATAAACCCCATACAGTGTCTTTATTACAGTGTGCATGACCAATAAAAACACCCATACAGCATCTTTATAAGCGTGTATCACCCCAAAACACCCATACAGCATCTTTATACAGTGTATATCACCCCAATAACCCCCATACAGTGTCTTTATACAGTGTGTATCACCCCAATAATCCCCATACCGTGTGTTCACCACAATAACCCCCATACAGCGGGTATCACCCCAATAACTCCCATACAGTGTCTTTATACAGTGTGTATCACCCCAATAACCCCCATACCGTGTCTTTATACAGTGTGCATCACCCCAATAAACCCCATACAGTGTTTTTATACAGTGTATCACCCCAATAACCCCCATACAGTGTGTAACATCCCAATAACCCCCATTCAGTGTGTATCACCCAATAACCCATACGGTGTCTTTATACAGTGTGCATCATCCAATAAACCCCATACAGCGTGTATCACCCCAAAAACACCCATACAGTGGTCTTAAACTGTGTATCACCCAATAACCCCCATACAGTGTCTTTATACAGTGTGTATCACCCCAATAACCCCCATACAGCGTGTATCACCCCAAAAAACTCCCATACAGTGTTCATACAGTGTGCATTACCCCAATAACCCCATATAGTGTCTTCATACAGTGTGTATCACCCCAATAACCCCATACAGTGTTTTATACAGTGTGCATCACCCAATAACCCCCATACAGCGTGTATCACCCCAAAAACACCCATACAGTGTCTTTATACAGTGTGTATCACCCAATAACCCCCATACAGTGTCTTTATACAGTGTGTATAACCGAAATAACCCCCATACAGTGTGTATCACCCCAATAACCCCCTACAGTGTCTTTATACACTGTGTATACCACAATAACCCAAATACAGCGTGTATCACCCCAATAACCCCATACAGTGTCTTTATACAGTGTGTATCACCCCAATAACCCCCATACAGTGTCTTTATACAGTGTTGCATCACCCCAATAACCCCATACAGTGTCTTTATACAGTGTGCATCACCCCAATAACCCCCATACAGCGTGTATCACCCCAAAAACACCCATACAGTGTCTTTATACAGTGTGCATCACCCAATAACCCCCATACAGTGTCTTTATACGGTGTATCACCCCAATAACCCCCATACAGGTCTGTATACAGTGGTATCACCCCAATAACCCCATACAGTGTGTATCACCCCAATAACCCCCATACAGTGTCTTTATACAGTGTGTATCTTTATACAGGTGTATCACCACAATAACCCCATACAGAGTGTATCACCCAAATATCTCCCATACAGTGTCTTTATACAGTGTGTATCACCCCAATAACCCCCATACAGTGTCTTTATACAGTTTGCATCACCCCAATACCCCCATAGTGTTTTTATACAGTGTGTATTACCCCAATACCCCCACAGTGTGTAACATCCAATAACCCCATTCAGTGTGTATCACCCCAATAACCTCCATACAGTGTCTTTATACAGTGTGCATCACCCATTAACCCCCATACAGCATGTATCACCCCAAAAACACCCATACAGTGTCTTTATACAGTGCTAAGTCCACCATACACCCCATACCACGGCAGTGTCACCCTCCGTGATTTTGCCCACCTACATACTAATGACTCACATTGTGTAACCCCCCCACCGCATTCATACCCAAGTCATCACCCCCCCAGTGTCTCATACAGTGCAACATACTCCTCAAGATTATCCCTCCCATTGCTACAGTGTTGCATGAGACAGTGTGTATCCCCCCCACACAGACGTGTTTATACACATCCCCCAACCTTAGCCCAACATCCCACAGTGACTGACACCACTAGTATCAACCAAAAACACCAATAAGATACACCACGTGTGTCACACATCCCCCTAATGTACGACCACCCATACAGTGTCTCTGTGTGTAATACAAAGTGTGATCCCACCCATCGTGTACACCCTAACATAAAATCTGGCTATACAGTGTGATCACACTCATATACCCCACACCACGATATCCACAGTGATATCACCCAATAACCACAATGCCGTGTCTTAACGTGTGTATCACCCCAATAACACCCCATCAGTGTCTCTATCAAGTGTGCATCCCCCAATAACCCCCATACAGGTGTTTATACAGTGTGTATCACCCCAATAACCCCCATACATACGTGTGTATCACCCCATAACCAAAAAACCTGCCTCCCAGTGTCTTTATACAGTGTGTATCACCCCAAACCAATGGACCAAAACAAACGGATACCCCCCCCACTACTCAGTGTCTTTATACAGTGTGTATCACCCCAAACCCCCATACAGTGTGTATCACCGGCCAACCCCCCATACAGTGTCTTATACAGTGTGTGATCCCCCAACAACAACAACCCCCATACGTGTATATCCCCTCACCCCTATACAGGTTTATACAGTGTGTATCACCCCAATAAACCACCCAATACAGTGTGTTCTGCATACAGTGTGCATCACCCCATAACCCCCATACAGTGTTTTTTATACAGGGTGTATTCACCCCAATAACCCCCATACAGTGTGTGTAACATCCCAATAACCCCCATTCATGTGGTTGTATCACCCAATAACCCCCATACAGTGTGTATCACCCCAATAACTCCCATACGGTGTGTATCACCCCAATAACCCCCCTACAGTGAGTATCACCCCAAAACACCCATTACAGGGGTATCAACCAATAACCCCCATATGGTGTGTATCACCCCAATAAACTCCCACAGTGTGTATAACCCAATAACCCCATACAGTGTCTTTATACAGTGGTATCCCCCAATAACCCCCATACAGTGTGTATCACCCAATAACCCCCATGCAGTGTCTTATACAGAGTGTATCCCCCAATAACCCCCATACAGTGTCTTTAACAGTGTGTATACACCCCAATAACCCCATACAGTGTCTTTATACAGTGTGCATCACCCCCAATAACCCCATTTACATGTGTGTACCACCCAATAACCCCCATACAGTGTCTTTATACCGGTGTATCTCCCAATAACCCCATACAGTTTTTATATACAGTGTGTATCACCCCAATAACCCCATACAGTGTTTTTTAACAGTGTGTATCACCCCAATTTATCCCCATACAGTGTTTTATACAGTGTGTATCACCCCAATAACCCCCATACAGTGTTTTTATACAGTGTGTATCACCCCAATATCCCCCATACAGTGTGTATCACCCAATAACCCCCATACAATTGTCTTATACAGTGTGTATCACACCAATAACCCCCATACAGTGTCTTTATACAGTGTGCATCACTCCACAATAACACCCCATACAGTGTGTACACACAATAACCCCCATACAGCATGTATCACCCACAATTACCCCATACAGTGTCTTTATACAGTGTGTATCACCCCAATAACCCCATACAGTGTCTTTATACAGTGTGTGTATCACCCACAATAACCCCCCATACCCCATGTGTGTTCTTATACCGTGTGTATCACCCCCAATAACCCCCATACAGTGTGTTAACATCCAATAACCCCCAGTCAGCGTGTATCACCCCAATAACCCCATACCATCACAGTGTGTATCACCCCAATAACTCCCATACGTGTGTATCACCCCAAAACCCCCATACAGTATAAATGTACGCCCCAATAAACCCCAACATACAGTTCTTATACAGTGTATCACCCAATAACTTCCATAGTGGTTATCACCCCCAAAACTCCCTACAGTTGTATCACCCCAATAACCCCCATACATTTGTTTACACCAAAACCCACATACAGAGTGTATCACCCCAAAACTCCCATACAGTGTTGTATATAGTGTGCATCCCCAATAACCCCCATACAGGTCGATAGTGCATCACCCCAATAACCCCCATACAGTGTCTTTATACAGTGTGTATCACCCCAATAACTTCCATAGTGTGTATCACCCCCAAAACTCCCATACAGTGTGTATCACCCCAATAACCCCCATACAGTGTGTATTACCCCCCAAAACCCCATACAGCGTGTATCACCCCCAACTCTAACACTATAAAGTGTGCTATCACCCAATAACCCCATACAGTTGTTATACAGTGCTATCACCCCAATAACCCCCATTACGTGTCTTATTACAGTGTGCATTCAACCCATATAACCCACCATACAGTGTCTTTATACCGTGTGCATCACCCCAATAACCCCCATACAGTGGTATCACCCAATAACCCCCATACAGAGTACTCACCCCCAATAACCCCATACAGTGTTTTATACAGGTGTATCACCCCAATAATCCCCAACAGTGTGTTTTATTGACAGTGTGGTATCACACCCCCAATAGCCCCCAAAAAGCGTGTATCACCACAATAACCACCATACAGTGTCTTTATACAGTGTGTATCACCCTATTAACCCCCATACAGTGTCTTTATACAGTGTGTATCACCCCAATAACCCCGATACAGTGTGTATCACCCCAATAACCCCCGTATGATGTTTATCACCCCAATAACCCCCCATATGGTGTGTATTACCCCAATAACCCCCATACAGTGTACATACCACAATAACCTCCTAACAGTTTGTCTTATACAGTGTGTATCACCCCTATAACCTCCATACAGTGTTTTTATAAAGTGTGTATCACCCCAATAACCTCCATACAGTGTCTTTATAAAGTGTGTATCACACCAATAACCCCCATACAGCATTATCACCCCATACACCCCACAGCGTATACCCAATAACCCTATACAGTGTGTATCACACCAATAACCCCTCATACAGTGTGTATCCCCCCGATAACGCCCATACAGCGTGTATCACCCAATAACCCCCCATACAGCGTGTATCACCCCAATTACCCCTCATACAGTGTGTATCACCCCAATAATCCCCATACAGTGTGTATCACCCCAATAACCCCATACAGTGTGTATCACCCCAATTAACCCTCATAAGTGGTATCACCCAAACCCTCATACAGTGTGTACACCCCAATAATCCAACAGGGTTCACCCAAATTAACCATACATGTGTATCACCCCAATTACCCCTCATACAGTGTGTATCACCCAATAATCCCCATACAGTGTGTATCACCCCAATAACCCCCATACAGTGTTTTCATCCCAATAACCCTCATACAGCGTGTATCACCCCAATAACCCCCATACAGCGTTGTCCCTATAACCCCCTACAGGTGATCCCCTAATAACCCCCAACAGCGTGTATCCCCTAATAACCCCCATACAGCGGTATCACCCAATAGCCCTCATACATCATATATCACCCCCATAATCCCCATACAGTGTGTATCTCCCAAAAACCCATAGTCTGTATTACACCAGTAACCCTTATACAGTGTGTAACACCCCAATAACACCTCATTCCTCTGTATTGTCCCAGTAGCTGGGTTATGGAGACAGCGGGGAACACGACTGTATTGAGAGGTTTAGCTGGGTTATTGGGGTCATACAGACTGTATGAGGGGTTTAGCTGGGTTTCTTGGGGTAATACAGACTGTATGAGGGGGTTTAGCTGGGTTATTGGGGGTAGGTTGAACAGGACTGGATGAGGGTTGTTTACTTGGGTTATTGGGGTTAATACCGACTGTATGAGGGTTTGGTTTAGCTGGGTTATGGTATCGTTGGGAAATACAGATGTATGAGGGGTATAGAAGCTGGGTTATTGGTAGGGGTAATAACGACTGTATGCAGGGGTTTGAAGGCGTGGTTATTGGGGGTATACAGACTGTAATGAGGTGTTTAGCTGAGCTGGGTTATTGGGGTTAGATACAGGACTGTATGAGGGGTTTAGCCGGTTAATGGGGTGGTAATCACGTATGAGGGTGGTTTTTAGCTGGGTTACTGGGGTTCAATTACCAGACTGTAGGATGGGTGTATTAAGCGGGTTTGGGGGTGATAAACTGTATGAGGGGTTAAACTGGTTATTGGGTAATACAGACTTGTATGAGGGGTTTAGCTCGGTTATTGGGGGGTATTCAGACTGTATTGGGGTGAGCTGGGGTATTGGCCCTGGGTGTTTACTAGGGTAATACAGAGACGTGTAGAGGGTTGTTTGCTGGGGTATTCGGGGAGGTTAATAAAGTATGAAGGTAACTGGTTATTTGGGTAAATTATAAGGGATTTAAGTACTAGGTATTGGGTAATACAGACTGTATGAGGGGGTGGTTTTTTTAGGGTTTTTTTTTTTTTTGGTTTTTTTTTTTTTTAGCTCGGTGGGTACTGGGTGTAATGCCGGGGGTAATTAATACAGACTGTTGGTTATGAGGGGAGGGGTTTTTTTTTTTTTGTTTTTTTTTAGGTTTTTGTTAAGCTGGGTTATGTGGGGTGGGTAATGGTTAATACAGACTGTATGCGGGGTTTTGGTTTTTGTTTTTTTTTTTTGTGTTTTTTTGTGTTGTAGATGGGTTATTGGGGTTGGTTATTTCAGAGGTTAATACCAGACTGTTTTGTTATGAGGGGTTTTTAGCTGGTTATGGTGGTATTTTTTAATACAGAAACTTGTATGAGGGGTTTTTTGTTTTTTTTGTTAAGCTGGGTTACTGGGTAGGCTTCAATACAGACTGTATTGGTTAATACAGACCTGTATGATGGGGTTTAGCTGGTTTACTGGGGTTGGTGGGTAATAAAAGACGGTATAAGGGGTTTTTAGCTGGTTATTTAGCGGGTTACGGGGGTAATTAATACAGCTGTATGTGGGGTTTTGTACCCTGGTTAATGGGACAATAACAGGGGAGGGAGAATTCCACATAAAATGTTACTGAAGTTGGGAATTAAACATAGACAGTAAATAATTATAATAATATTTAAAAGTCCATCAATCCAAACAATCAGAAAGATACAAGTACTGGGGTGGTGAGCAGGTGATTTATACAAGCAGTATTGCAGTTAATTGCAAAGCCAATCTCCATTGTATTGGCCTGATACCTGCCTGGGATGCCTGGGAAAATTCTATTAACATGGAAATCTACATACCACAACACTATTTAAAATGTTTCAAACTTTTTGATTTTGGTGAATATATATGAAGAACCGGGCCCCCGCTCCCTCCCTCTCTGTTAAAAAAAAAATTTTTTAATTCTACATCAAAGAACGTCAAGTTATAGTACTTCCAAACCTTCCCCTTTAATTGGTTGTTACACGATGAGAAGCATTGCACAGAGCTTGTGGCTAAGTCAGGTTTTACCTTTTACATGCAGTTCGGCACCCTGTTTTGCAATGTAACGAAAGTTCTCCTTAAGGTTTGACCAGCGCACTGGGGAACGCAAAATTTTATTTTAACACCGTTGGTGCTTGTCACTCGAAAGTTCTTGAATTGATCTCCAATTGTGAAGCGAGAAGGGGGGGGGGAGAAGAAAGAAAAGAGAGAAAGTTATCAGGTGTGTATCACCCCAATAACACCATACAGTGGTCTTTATACAGTGTGTGCATCACCCAATAACCCCCATACAGGTCTTTATACAGTGTGTATCACCCCCAAAACCCCATTACAGTGTGCATCACCCCAATAACCCCCATACAGTGTCTTTATACAGTGTGCATCACCCCAATAACCCCCATACAGTGTCTTTATACAGTGTGTATCACCCCAAAAAATCCCCATACAGTGTCTTTATACAGTGTGCATCACCCAATAACCCCCATACAGTGTCTTTATACAGTGTGTATCACCCAATAACCCCCATACAGTGTGTATCACCCCAATAACCCCATACAGTGTCTTTATACAGTGTGTATCACCACAATAACCCCCATACACGGTGATCACCAAAAACTCCCATACAGTGTCTTTAACAGTGTGTATCACCCCAATAACCCCCTAAGTGTCTTTATACAGTTTGCATCACCCCAAAACCCCCATAGTGTTTTTATACACAGTGTGTATACCCCATAACCCCCATACAGTGTGTAATCCAATAACCCCCATTACAGTGTGTATCACCCCAATAACCCCATACAGTGTCTTTATACAGTGTGTATACACCCCATTAGCCCCATACAGTGATTTTATACAGTGTGTATACCCACAAACCCCATACCGTGTCCTATACAGTGGCATCACCCCAATAACCCCATACATGTCTTTATACAGTGTGATCACCCAATAACCCCCTACAGCGTGTATCACCCCAAAACAACCATACAGTGTCTTATACAGTGTGTATCACCCAATAAACACCATACAGTGTCTTATACAGTGTGTATGAACCCCAATAACCCCATACAGTGTGTATCAACCAATAAACCCCATACAGTGTCTTATACAGTGTGTATCACCACAATAACCCCAATACAGAGTGTATCACCCCAATAACCCCCATGCAGTGTCTTTATACAGTGTGTATCACCCCAATACCCCCATGCAGTGTCTTATACAGTGTGCATCACCCCAATAACCCCATACAGTGGTATTACAGTGGTATCACCCAATAACCCCATACAGCGTGTATCACCCAAAAACACCCATACAGTGTCTTTATACAGTGTGTATCACCCCAATAACCCCCATACAGTGTGTATCACCCCAATAACCCCCATACACGTGTCTTCATACAGTGGGTATCACCCCAATAACCCCCATACAGTGTCTTTATACAGTGTGTATCACCACAAAACCCCATACAGCGTGTATCACCCCAAAAACCCATACAGTGTATTCATACAGTGTGTATCACCCCAATAACCCCCATACAGTGTCTTTATACAGTGTGTCACCCCAATAACCCCCATACAGTGTTTTTACAGGTGGTATCACCCCCAATAACCCCCCATACAGTGTGTAACATCCAATAACCCCCATTCAGCGTGTATCACCCCAATAACCCCCATACAGTGTGTATCCACCCAATAACTCCATAACGTTGTGGATCACCCCAATAACCCCCATACAGTGAGTATCACCCCCAAAACACCCATACAGTGTGTATCACCCCAATAACCCCCATACAGTGTGTAACATCCAATAACCCCCTTCAGTGTGTATCACCCCAATAAACCCCATACGGTTTTATTGTTATATTATATTATTATACAGTTGTGCAGCTCCAATACCCCCATACAGCGTGTATCACCCCCAAAAACACTCATACAGTGTCTTTATACAGTGTGTATCACCCCAATAACCCCCATACAGTGTCTTTATACAGTGTGTATTCACCCAATAACCCCATAAGCGTGTGATCACCCAAAAACTCCAACAGTGTCTTTATACAGTGTGCATTACCCCATAACCCCCATATAGTGTCTTCATACAGTGGTATCACCCCCAAGAACCCCATACCCCCCAGTGTCTTATACAGTGTGCATCACCCAATAACCCCCATAAGCGTGTATCACCCCAAAAAACACCATACAGTGTCTTTATACAGTGTGTATCACCCCAATAACCCCCATACAGTGTCTTTATACAGTGTGTATAACCGAATAACCCCCATACAGTGTATCACCCCAATAACCCCATTTAACAGGGTCTTATAACACTGTGTATCACCACAATAAACCCAAATACCGCGTGATATTCACCCCAATAACCCCCATACAGTGTCTCTTATACAGTGGGTATCACCACCAATACATCCCAGTTCTTTATACCAGTGGTGCATCCACCCCAAAACCCCATACAGGGTCTTATATACAGTGTGCATATCACCCCAATAACCCCCATACAGGTCTTTATACAGTGTGCATCACCCAAAACCCCCATACAGTGTCTTTTATCAGTGTGTATCACCCCAAAAAAATCCCCATACAGTGTCTTATACAGTGTGATCACCCCAATAACCCCATACAGTGTCTTTATACAGTGTGTATCACCCCAATAACCCCCATACAGTGTCTTTATACAGGTGTATCACCCCAATAACCCCATACCAGTGTGTTATCACCCCAATAACCCCAATACAGTGTCTTTACAGTGTGTATCACCCAATAACCCCCAACAGCGTGTATCACCCAAATATCTCCCAACAGTGTCTTTATACAGTGTGTTATCACCCCCAATAACCCCCATACAGTGCTTTATACAGTGATTGACGCAAATCACTGGCACCAATACCACCCCAAACTCCCCAGTGTTTTTATACAGTGTGAACCCCAATAAACCCCCATCAGTGTGAACACCAAGTAACCCCATCAGTGTGTATCACCCCAATAACCCCCATACAGTGTCTTAATACAGTGTGCATCACCCATTAACCCCCATACAGCGTGTATCAACCCAAAAACACCCAACAGTGTCTTTACACAGTGTGTATCACCCCAATAACCCCCATACAGTGTCTTTATACAGTGTGTATCACCCCATTAGCCCCCATACAGGTCTTTATACAGTGTGTATCACCCCCAAACTCCCATACAGTGTCCTTATACAGGTGATCACCCCCAATAACCCCATACAGTGTCTGATACAGTGTGCATCACCCAATAACCCCCATACAGCGTGTATCACCCCAAAACACCCATACAGTGGTCTATACAGTGTGTATACCCCAATAACACCCATACAGTGTCTTTATACAGTGTGATCACCCAGTCCCCCATACAGGTCTTATACAGTGTGATTCACCAATAACCCCCATTAGTGTGTATCACCCCAAATAAACCCCATACAGTGCTTTTATACAGTGTGTATCACCACAATAACCCCATACAGAGTGTATCACCCAATAACCCCCATGCAGTGTCTTTATACAGGTGTATCACCCCAATAACCCCCATGCCGTGTCTTCATACAGTGTGCATCACCAATAACCCCCAGACAGTGTTTTTATACAGTGTGTATCACCCCAATAACCCCCATACGCGTGTATCACCCCAAAAACACCCATACAGTGTCTTTACAGTGGTATCACCCCAATAACCCCCATACAGTGTGTATCACCCCAATAACCCCCATACAGTGTGTATCACCCCAATAACCCCCATACAGTGTCTTTATACAGTGTGTATCACCACATAAACCCCCATACAGCGTGTATCACCCCAATAACCCCTATACTGTCTTCATACAGGGTGTATCACCCCAATAACCCCCATACAGTGTCTTTATACAGTGTGCATCACCCAATAACCCCCATACATGTTTTTATACAGTGTGTATCACCCCAATAACCCCCATTACAGTGGTACATCCAATAACCCCCATTCAGCGTGTATCACCCCAGAAACCCCCATACAGTGTGTATCACCCAAAACTCCCATACGGTGTGTATCACCCCAATAACCCCCATACAGTGAGTATCACCCCAAAACACCCATACAGTGTGTATCACCCCAAAACCACCAATGTGTGTTCACCCCAAAAAACTAACCCCCATACATGTATACAGTGTATCACCCCAATAACCCCATACAGTGTGTATCACCCAATAACCCCCATGCAGTGTCTTATACAGAGTGTATCACCCCAATAACCCCATAAGTGTTGTATACCCAATAACCCCCCAAAAAATGTGTATCACCCCAATAACCCAACAGTGTCTTTATACAGTGTGATCACCCCATAACCCCATACAGTGTCTTTATCAGTGTGTATCACCCCAATAAAAACCCCCATACAGTGTATCACCCCAATACACCCACAGTGCTTACAGGTGTATAACCCAATAACCCCCATACAGTGGTTTATACGTGGTATCACCCAAAAATCCCATCAGTGTCGTTATACAGTGTGTCACCCAATACCCCATACAGTTCTTTATACAGGTGTATCACCCCAATAACCCCTATACAGTGTGTATCACCCCAATAACCCCATACAGTGTCTTTATACAGTGTGTATCACCACAATAACCCCCATACAGCGTGTATCACCCAAATACTCCCTACAGTGTCTTTATACAGGTGTGATCACCCCATAACCCCCATACAGTTGTCCTTAACAGTGTGCATCACCCCAATAACCCCCATAGTGTTTTTATACAGTGTGTATACCCCAATACCCACATACAGTGTGTCATCAATAACCCACAGTGTGTATCACCCCAATAACCCCATACAGGTCTTTATACAGTGTGATCACCATTAACCCTACAGCGTGTATCACCCCAAAAACACCCATACAGTGTTTATACAGTGTGTATCACCCAAATAACCCCCATACAGTGTCTTTATAACAGTTGTATCACCCCATTAGACCCCAATCTACAGTGGTATCACCACAAACCCATACAGTGTCGTATACAGTGTGCATCACCCCAATAACCCATACAGTGTCTTATAACAGTGTGATCACCCAATAACCCCCCATACAGCGTGTATACCCAAAACACCATAAGTGTCTATACAGTGGGTTATCACCCAATAAACACCAACAGTGTTTATACAGTGTGTATCACCCCAATAACTCCCATACGGTGTGTATCACCCCAATAACCCCCATACAGTGTTTTATCATGTGTATCACCACAATAACCCCATACAGGTGTATCACCCCCAATAACCCCATCAGGTCTTTATACAGTGTGTATCACCCCAATAACCCCCATCAGTGTGTATACAGTGTGCACACCCCAAAACCCCATACAGTGTTTTTATACAGTGTGTATACCCCAATAACCCCCATACAGGTGTATCACCCCAAAAAAACACCCAACAGGTCTTTCACAGTGTGTATACCCCAATAACCCATACAGTGTGTATCACCCCAATAACCCCATACAGTGTCTTCTACAGTGTATCACCCAATAACCCCCATACAGTGTCTTTATCAGGTATCACCACAATAACCCCCATACAGCGTGTATCACCCCAATAACCCCATACAGTGTTTCATACAGTGTGTATCACCCCAATAACCCCATACAGTGTCTTTATACAGTGTGCATCACCCCAATAACCCCCATACAGTGTTTTTATCAGTGTGTATCACCCCAATAACCCCCATACAGTGTGTAACATCCAATAACCCCCATTCAGCGGTGTATCACCCCAAAAACCCAATTACCGTGTGTATCACCCCAATAACTCCCATACGGTGTGTATCAACCCAATAACCCCATACAGTGAGTATCACCCCCAAAACACCAATAAAGTGTGTATCACCCCAATAACCCCCATATGGTGTGTATCACCCCAATAAACCATACAGTGTTCTAACCCAATAACCCCATACAGTGGTTTATACAGGTGTATCACCCCAATAACCCCCATACAGTGTGTATCACCCAATAACCCCCATGCAGTGTCTTATACAGAGTGTATCACCCCAATAACCCCCATACAGTGTCTTTATACAGTGTGTATCACCACAATAACCCCATACAGTGTCTTATACAGTGTGCATCACCCAATAACCCCCATACAGTGTCTTTATACAGTGTGTATCACCCAATAACCCCAATACAGTGTGTATCACCCAATAACCCCATACAGTGTCTTATACAGAGTGTATCACCCCAATAACCCCCATACAGTGTCTTTATACAGTGGTGTATCACCCCAAAAATCCCCATACAGTGTCTTTTATACAGTGTGCATCACCCAATAACCCCCATACAGTGTCTTTATACAGTGTGTATCACCCCAATAAACCCCTATACAGTGTGTATCACCCCAATAACCCCCATACAGTGTGCTTATACAGTGTGTATCACCACAATAACCCCCATACAGAGTGTATCACCCAAATATCTCCCATACAGTGTCTTTATCGGTGTGTATCACCCCAATAACCCCCATACAGTGTCTTTATACAGTTTTGATCACCCCAATAACCCCCATAGGTTTTTATACAGTGTGTATTACCCCAATAACCCCCATACAGTGTGTAACATCCAATAACCCCCATTCAGGTGTATCACCCCAATAACCCATACAGTGTCTTTATACAGTGTGCATCACCATTAACCCCCATACAGCGTGTATCACCCCAAAAAACACCATACAGTGTCTTTATACAGTGTGTATCACCCCAATAACCCCCATACAGTGTCTTATACAGTGTGTATCACCCCATTAGCCCCATACAGTGTCTTTATACAGTGTGTATCACCCCACAAACTCCCATACAGTGTCCTTATACAGTGTGCATCACCCCAATAACCCATACAGTGTCTTTATACAGTGTGCATCACCCACAATAACCCCCATACAGCGTGTATTCACCCCAAAAACACCCATACAGTGTATACAGTGTGTATCCCCCAATAACACCATACAGTGTCTTTTACAGTGTGATCACCCATTTGCCCCCATACAGTGTCTTTATACAGTGTGTATCACCCCAATAACCCCCCCATACAGTGTGATCACCCAATAACCCCCATACAGTGTCTTTATACAGTGTGTATCACCACAATAACCCCAATGACAGAGTGTATCACCCCAATAACCCCATGCAGTGTCTTTATACAGTGTGTATACCCCAATAACCCCCATGCAGTGTCTTCATACAGTGTGCATCCACCCAATAACCCCCATACAGTGTTTTTATACAGTGTGTATCACCCCAATAACCCCCATACAGCGTGTATCACCCCAAAAATAACCCCCATACAGTGTCTTTATACACGTGTGTATCACCGAATAACCCCCATACAGTGTGTATCACCCCAATAACCCCATACAGTGTCTTTATACAGTGTGTATCACCCAATACCCCCATACAGCGTGTATCACCCCAATAACCCCCTACAGTGTTTTATACAGTGTGTACACCCCAATAACCCCCATACAGTGTGTAACATCCAATAACCCCCATTCAGCGTGTATCACCCAATAACCCCCATACAGTGTGTATCACCCAATAACTCCCATACGGTGTGTACACCCAATAACCCCATACAGTGAGTATCCACCCCCAAAACACCCATACAGTGTGTATCACCCCAATAACCCCCATATGGTGTGTATCACCCCAATAACTCCATACAGTGGTGTGTATCACCCAATAACCCCCATGCAGTGTTTATACAGAGTGTAACCCCAATAACCCCCATACAGTGTCTTTAACAGTGTGTATCACCCCAATAACCCCATACAGTGTCTTTATACAGTGTGTATCACCCCAATAACCCCCATACAGTGTGTACCACCCCAATAACCCCATACAGGGTTTTATACAGCGTGGTATCTCCCCAATAACCCCATACAGTGTTTTTATACAGTGTGTATCACCCAATAACCCCCATACAGTGTTTTTTACAGTGTGTATCACCCCAATATCCCCATACAGTGTTTTATACAGTGTGTATCACCCCAATACCCCCATACAGTGTTTTATAGTGTGTATCACCCCAATATCCCCCATACAGTGTGTATCACCCAATAACCCCCATACAATGTGTTTATACAGTGTGTATCACACCAATAACCCCATACAGTTCTTTATACAGTGTGCATCACTCCAATAACACCTACAGTGTGTATCACAAAAACCCCCATACAGCATGTATCACCCAATTACCCCATACAGTGTCTTATACGTGTGTATCACCCCAATAACCCCCATACAGTGTCTTTATACAGTGTGTATCACCACAATAACCCCCAATACAATGTTTTTATCAGTGTGTATCACCCCAATAACCCCCATACAGTGTGTAACATCCAATAACCCCCATTCAGGTGTATCACCCCAATAACCCCCATACAGTGTGTATCACCCTAATAACTCCCATACGGTGTGATCACCCCAAAACCCCCATGAAGCAATGTATCGCCCCAATAACCCCATACAGTGTCTTTATACAGTGATCACCCAATAACTTCCATAGTGTTTATCACCCCCAAAACTCCCATACAGTGTAAATCACCCAATAAACCCCATACAAGTGTGTATTACCCCCAAAACCCCCATACAGGTGTATCACCCCAAAAACTCCCATACAGTGTCTGTATATAGTGTGCATCACCCCAATACCCCCATACAGTGTCTTCATACAGGGTGCATCACCCCAATAACCCCCATACAGTGTCTTTATACAGTGTGTATCACCCCCAATAACTTCCATGGTGTATCACCCCCAAAACTCCCATACAGTGTAAATCACCCCAATAACCCCCATACAGGTGTATTACCCCCTAAAACCCAACAGCGTGTATCACCCCAAAAACTCCTATACAGTGTCTGTATATAGTGTGCATCACCCCAATAACCCCCATACAGTGTCTTCATACAGTGGCATCACCCCAATAACCCCCATACAGTGTCTTTTACAGTGTGCTCACCCAATAACCCCCATACAGTGTCTTTATACAGTGTGCATCACCCCAATAACCCCCATACAGTGTGTATCACCACATAACCCCCATACAGCGTTGTATCACCCCAATAACTCCCATACAGTGTCTTTATACAGTGTGTATCACCCAATAATCCCCATACAGTGTCTTATACAGTGTGTATCACCCCAATAGCCCCCAAAAAGCGTGTGTATCACCAACAATAACCACCATACAGTGTCTTTATACAGTGTGTATCACCATATTAACCCCCTACAGTGTCTTTATACAGTGTGTATCACCCCAATAACCCCCGAACAGTGTGTGTATCACCCCAATAACCCCCGTATGATGTTTATCACCCCAATAACCCCCATATGGTGTGTGTATTACCCCAATAAACCCCCATACAGTGTACATCACCCAATAACCCCCATACAGTGTCTTTATACAGTGTGTATCACCCCTATAACCTCCATACAGGTTTTTATAAAGTGTTTATCACCCCAATAACCTCCATACAGTGTCTTTATAAGTGTGTATCACACCAATAACCCCCATACAGCATTATCACCCCAATAACCCCATACAGCGTGTATCACCCAATAACCCTCATACAGTGTGTATCACACCAATAAACCCCTCATACAGTGTGTATCCCCCGATAACGCCCATACAGCGTGTATCACCACAATAACCCCCATACAGCGTGTATCACCCCAATTACCCCTCATACAGTGTGTATCCCCCATAATCCCCATACAGTGTGTATCACCCAAATAACCCCCTACAGTGTGTATCACCCAATTAACCCTCATACAGTGGTGTATCACCCCAATTAACCCTCATACAGTGTGTATACCCCAATAATCCCCATAAAGTGTGTATCACCCCAATTAACCCTCATACAGTGTGTATCCCCCCAATTACCCCTCATACAGTGTGATCACCCCAATAATCCCCATACAGTGTGTATCACCCCAATAACCCTCATACAGTGCTATATCCCCAATAACCCTCATACAGCGTGTATCCCCCAATAACCCCCTACAGCGTGTAGCCCCCTAATAAATAACCCCCATACAGCGTGTATCCCCCTAATAACCCCCATACAGCGTTATCACCCCAATAGCCCTCATACATCATATATCACCCCAATAATCCCCATACAGTGTGTATCTCCCCAATAACCCCATAGTCTGTATTACACCAGTAACCCTTATACAGTGTGTAACACCCCAATAACACCTCATTCCCTCTGTATTGTCCCAGTAGCTGGGTTATTGGGGTAATACAGACTGTATGAGAGGTTTAGCTGGGTTATTGGGGTAATACAGACTGTATGAGGGGTTTAGCTGGGTTATTGGGGTAATACAGACTGTATGAGGGGGTTTAGCTGGGTTATTGGGGTAATACAGACTGTATGAGGGGTTTAGCTGGGTTATTGGGGTAATACAGACTGTATGGGGGGTTTAGCTGGGTTATTGGGGTAATACAGACTGTATGAGGGGTTTAGCTGGGTTATTGGGGTAATACAGACTGTATGAGGGGTTTAGCTGGGTTACTGGGGTAATACAGACTGTATGAGGGGTTTACCTGGGTTATTGGGGTAATACAGACTGTATCAGGGGTTTAGCTGGGTTACTGGGGTAATACAGACTGTATGTGGGGTTTACCTGGGTTACTGGGACAATAACAGGGGAGGAGAATCCACTATAAAATAGTACTTGAAGTGGAATAAAAGTCCATCTAATCCAAACAATCAGAAAGATACCAGTAATGGGGTAGCAGGTGATTAACACTGCAGTTAATTGCAAAGCCAATCTCCCTTGTATTGGCCTGATAATTATAACATGAAATCTACATACCACAAACTATTTAATGTTCAAACTTTTTAGATTTTGTGAATATGAAGACAGGGCCCTCTCTGTAAAAAATATTTTTAATTCTACATAAAAGAAGTCAAGTAATCGTACTTTCCAACATTCCCCTTTAAATTGGTACACCGATGAGAAATGCATTGCACAGAGCTGTGCTAAGTTCAGGTTTTACCTTTTCCATGCAGTTCTGCACCATGTTGCAATGTATGCAATGTTCTCCTTAAGGCTTTGACCAGCGCACGGTAACGCAATTTTTATTTTAAACTCTGGTGCTGTCACTCGAAAGTCTGAATTGATCTCCAATTGTGAATGCGAGGAAGAAAGTATTGGAGTCACAGCACTACAAGTAACTAAGTAAAAATGGTAGGTTAAAGCCATTTAATTAGATCTTTAAAAACCCAGTGGGCATAGCCTTAAAAAGAGAATGTTAGGAGATTATACATTAATACATAATCTACTTACAACCTATCGGTTCACTTCATCTTATGTCTCGCCCCCATTTCCTCTAGACTGTAAGCTCACTTGGGCAGGGTCCTCTTTCCTGTTATATCACGGTATTGCTATAAGTTAACTCATCACATTCTGAGCGCTGCATGTCCTTTTATTTTATGCATTACCAGTCTACCCTTGTATGTAACATGCATGACTTTGAATTATGTGCACTACCCTTGTATGTAACATGCATGACTTTTTATTAGATGCACTACTTTTGTATGAAACATGTTTTTCTCATGTGTATCAATGTAATTTAATCAGGCTATGGCCGCGCTATGCTGTGGAATAATCCACCCACATTGACGTGTTGAGAGCCAGCATGATCGCTGGCACGTGGCAAAACGCGGCAATGTGGCCTAGCCGTCACAATGTAATATATTACTAAAACTACATTGAGAGTTTAAACAATTTTTATAAATGTGAACCAGTTGCCACAAGTTCTTGAAAAACATTGAGATGTTTTCATATCTGAATGTTTGTGGATAGTTTGGTTATATCATGTGATTCAAACATTTGCTGCAGGCATTATTTTTACCTGTGCATTATACAAGTGAAGTACTAGGCTCCTTGTACCCACATAGTAACTTTATTTATAAAGAACATGTCGTAGATCCTATTTAGTGCTATAATTTAATGGCTTTCATTTTTGCAGATAGGAAAGGTCTTATGAGTTTCAGGTATTCTGTTTATAGCATCTTCATCTAATCACTTCCAATTGGGGAACAATGCATGACCATTATCTCCAATTTAGTTTCTACAGCAACTCAGACCTGACATATGCAGTAGACTGATCATGTTTATTAGCTAGACCAGGTGTGCCCAGGCTGGGGGACCTACTAGTGGCACCCTAGCCAGTAACCAGGGAGCTTTTTGGCTCTGCCCTGGCCCAAATAAACTCCCCCTACAGACCACCCAGACCTCAAACATTGCCACCTTTACCATAAATGAACCGTAGTTCAATAGGGGCATATATATCAACGTATCCATGAAATATCCTATGAGGCTGAGGCCACACTAAGCACGCAAATTGCACATGCTTAGTGCGTGTTGGGGCCTGCTTGCTCTGTGATCCCTGTCCTTTTACACGCAGTCTGATCATCAGATTGCGGCGCAAACGATCCCAGCACGCCTAGTGTGGTCACTCCAATTGTCCACACCAGTGTGTGCTTTTTAATCCTTTACCCACTATGTAACTGTATGAAACTGAATGTTACCTTTCTAATGCATGCTGCAGACTTGCATTGGTTTCAGTGCAGGTATTTAGTTCTAACTGAAATACCAGAAAGCGAGATGCACATACTCTATTTTTTTTTAAAGAGAAATGTACACATATTGTACGCCTTTATTTATTTCAACAATTGACTGGTGTTTTTGTCATATGGACAGTTTCAAAAGTGTCTAGATTTGAACGTACAGCCTATTAACCTAATGTTTATTAAAACATCAACCACAAATGCATTATTGCATACCCTCCAACATTGCCCCTTTAATTGGTACACTTTTTGAAACAACAGACAGGGCTATGTACAGAGGCATAGCTACCAGTTGACACCTCAGGAGCCTGTAGGCCCAAAGAGCCTGGTGCCCTTAGCCCCACCCCTAATCACAGACCACACCCCCTAAGCCACACTCATTTCCTCTTTTTTGGGGAAGGAAATAGACTATTAAGGGGTTGGATTGGTGGGAGGAGATTGACAGCCGCCCCTCCAACCTCAGGTGTGCCTAATGGTAAATCCGGCCCTGCCCACAACTGCAGGAGGGCCCACCACAAGCTCCGCAATCAGCTGTTTTTAAACAGCTGATTGGAAGTTTGGGTTCAGACTTTTAAACAGCTGATCGTGCAAATGTTTCCTTTATACATGCGATCAGCTGTTGAAAAACAGTTGATCGTGTAGAGGGGTGAGTCAGGGGCCTGGCCTCCAATCTTGTAATTACGCCCCTGGCTATGTATCCACGTCAGCTATTGCATAAAGTATGAGCAAAGTGCGTGTGATTTGCGTATGAAGTAAGGTGTTAGTGTACTGTATTGTATTTTCAGGTTAAAGGGTAACTGTGGTCCAAAAATGACAGGAATTGCCCCTGAAGGGTCCCTGACCTGGTCCCTCATCGCCTAGGTACTACCCCCTGCTCCTGTTTTTTCCAGTAAGGGATGCTGGGATTTGTAGTTCAACTAAGATCATTTTCTACCCCCCAACATTAACCTTTAAATAGGTACACTAATTAATTGCACATAGCTGTGCATATGTATGTGGACACGCACACCATCATGCCCTGCCCCAAAGAGCTTACAATCTAATCACTTTCACTTATACAACCCATGTTATTAGTATATATCGGCTTTATGGTTGTGGGGGAAATGGAATGCTTGGAGGAAACCCACACAAGCACAGGGGGAGTAAAACTAATTCCTTTTAGATGCGTCCAAGGGTGAATTTGAACCCAGCGTTACAGAGCCTCAGTGCCCACTAAGCTATCATGCTGCCCATAGACACATTGCTTCACATATAGGGAACTTACAGACTGACACACATTCTAACCCAAGTATCTATCTGCAAGGTGTTTCATTTCTTCCTGTGCTTTAATGGGTTTCCTTGGGGTGCTCAGTTTGCTCCTATAGAATTATAAAAACACATACTGGTCAATGAGCAAACGGATTGCAAGTTGAATGTAATATCTGTGAACTACAATAACATACACCGATCTAAATTGCTTTGCTGTGGCGCCACCCTCTGGTGGTTCTTTTAATAGAGTTCTAATTATCAATAAAGGATGAACTTAAAGGGCAAGTCCAGCCCCAAAATGAAAACTTACATACAGGTAAATCACCCCCCAGAATCCTAAAGGGTAATAGTTTGAAATGTAAAAAATATATAAGTCTAACCCACTGAAGGGCAAACTGCGGCTCTCCAGATGTTTGAAAACTACAACTCCCAGCATTCCTATGCTTCCCTCTGTAGTTGAGGAATGCTGGGAGTTGTAGTTTTCAAACATCTGGAGAGCCGCAGTTTGAGGATCACCGGTCTAACCTGAAATCCTGCACAGTGCCCTGTTTCCCTGTTTCTGCTTCATGGTTCTTCCAGTTAGTAACTGCCAGTTATGTATTTGACAGTTGACATCACAGCCAATGACTGAATGTTAATCCCCTGTCTGCCTTTTCTGAGCATGCCCAGGCTCAGTAAAGGCTCAGTACAGGTTTCTAAATGGCTCAGTTTCCATGAGGCTTCCAGAAGCCTAGCAGGCATACAGTAATGAATTCATAGGACAAAGTAGGATATATCAAGATAGTTTAAAGAGGCCATTCTTTCTATAATATGTTCTTATGAGGTTGGAGTTGCCCTTTAAAGGTCTCAAATACTGGTACTGTTACATTCCTATGATTAAGGACTATCGGGTCCGAAACGCGTCGGGCGTGATCTAATAAATTTTGGTATATTAATATTCTCTAGGTATCTCACTTTAGCTAGCCATACGATTTAGGACTGACAGAAATGATTGATAATCTGATCTGAAAAAGCTGTCACAATCGTATTTGTATTGTGCCACCGATATTCTATAGAATACAGCTTGAAAACTACAGAAGGTAGGTTCTGGAAGATGGGGTCGATGGAAAATGTTCTGCCTCGGCCGATCATAGATCAGTCTGATAGACTGATCGATTTTGGTCTGTCGAATAATGTCTTCCATGTTCGATCAAATTTGCCAAATTGATAGGAATATCAATGCTGTATATGGGGGCCATAAAAGGAACAAATAACAATGCCAGGTTTAGTGTGAAGTGCTAAGCTTGCCATTACTAATCTTGAACTTAGGAATTAAAAATTGGGAATTTCTCCTACCCCAGAGACTGTGTCATGCACATCTATAATGCAGTTATGGGGCCTCCCTCAACAGTCATAGAGAAAACTCCACTTACTAATGCATAGGGCACCACGGGTAGAAAGCCTGTCCCTGGATTGTACTTGGGCAGGCAAAAAAGCAGAACACTATAAAGGGGCCCATACACAATCCAATCTTCTGTTGTACAGTCATTGGATCATATATGGTTGATTTGCCCGATCGTCAGACAATTTTCAGCCTTTTCGGGAAAAAGAGACCGCCCAATTGTACAATCACGTTTAGTTTGTGTATGATCTGCTTATGGCTGATGGCATACTGGGCATTTTGTTAACATTTCAATCTCTACCATATTTTTAAATGAATGCCTATTTCATCTTCCTTTCCAGTGCCAATTGCACTGTTGCTTTAAGCATGACTGTTAGATATAAGAGATTTATGAGACTGAACAGTCCCAATTTTACATGGAAACTTAAATTTAGACCTGTTTTTTGTTTATACAAGAATCTAACATTGCCAGTTAACACAACGTTGATTGGGTATTGTAGTTTGAGTTTTTTTTTACAATAAAACAATTAATGCTACGTCATACTACTATTATCCTAGTGGAGAGACTACGCTCCTGTTCATACCTTCTCTGCCCAGTGCTGCCCAAGGCAATACAAATCTACAAGAATAAGCACACTTATAGGAGTTGGAGAGATATTAACTTTATTACACAATGTCTGTTCAATGTGTTTTTGGTCACCACCTAAACCATCATCAGGAACATCCAGTGAATGTCAGAGTCTCTATTATAATAGGATTGTGCGATGTTTCTCGACCCTTATTTATCTTTCTCAGTAATCAATTCTCAAATCCATAACTTATAGCAATATAACCGCTAGATCAGCAAATATACTGTACTCCCGTTCATCACAAGGGCGGATCCACACAGAGACCGTCATTATCTCTCAAAAACCCTAGCAACCCTTCATGGAGCCATAGAGGTCCCACTCCCTGTACCCCAGGTTTAGAAACACGTGTAACTAAGTCTGGGTCCCATTCTGAAAATCTAAAAAGATGATTTGTCTACAATGTTACAGATATCTACAGTATGGTATATTTATAGGATTATTTCAGGGTCATTTATAGTTTTTCTTTATTTCTCCTTTAAAAAAAGGAAAGGTCTAATAAAAGCAATAAGATAACACTGGCTCATAGAATGTGTGAAATGCCAAATATTTGTGCCTGGAAAATGTAATATAAACCATCTGCCTGGGATAATGTTGCAATCTCTGTTATTAACAGGAATATGATTAACGTATTTAGTTTGAATCCTACGTGAGCACAGTGTAAACGAAACACTGAAACTCTACAGCTTCAGCAAGGTAAGGAAAAGCCACACGTTATATTGTCTTTACTTCAAACCCACATTCTGTGCTATTGTACCAAACTTTGTTCATATCCGTAAACTGAAGTAAGTAGAGGGGGAAAATCCCACTAATAGAAAATCTTTATTGAAGATACATATGTAGAAAAATAGTATCAACATCCCATCAGGGTACTCGTCTAACGCGTTTTGTGGTACTCCCACGTCTTCAGAAATCTAGCTTCTTGTGGCGAGTTAGGCGAGTGCCCTGATGGGATGTTGATACTATTTTTCTACATGTGTATCTTCAATAAAGATTTTCTATTATTGGGATTTTCCCCCTCTTCTTACTTCAATTACGGATATGAATTGAATCCAGCTGGAGAGTGACAGTGTGTGGAGGAGTAGGCATCATGTGATACAATTTTTGGATCCCGCTGTTGAGCATCTCCCTTCATGTTCATTTGTAGATACTGCTAATTTTCTAGAAATATCAAGAATTATTTTAACATTGCCCAGCACAATACACTTTGCATTAATCCCCAGAAATTTCTGTAAAGGTTGTGGAATGGGTCTGACTCAATGGAGGGACATGCACCAAGTGGAGTAATCAGAGATACTTTCCAAGTCCTGCTCTATTGAATATTTGTGATAACACAGGTGGTATCAATGTTAATGCGATTCTCATGAGTAGAATGTGTCATCTTGGGTCTCGTGTTATGACCATCTGGGAGTCTCTGGTTTTGAGAATAAAGTTTCAGGACCAGGCAGACTATTGGTTGTAAAGTTCTAGAGCTTCTCCTATAAGCAGATGACCTGAACAATATATGCAAAATCTGCATCATTTAATTGCGCCTGTGATGACAAATAAGGTTTGAAAGATCCAATATATGTAAAGTAAACTGAAAATAAAGCAGCATCAGCAATAGAATGTCTTATACTGACACTGTCACTGCTGGTGTCTCAGGATTAGCCTTGCATTGGATTTTGAAGGCTCTGTCCATAGCTATTTGTATATGTTTTGATTCAGTTTGTACAGAATATACTGTCAATCATACTGTAAATAGTAATCTACCCCTCTGTTTATAATTTGCCTTTGTATTCTGTTTACCAACATTAAAATGATATTGTTTAATATTTATATTGTTATAGGTGTTCATTCTATCCAGTACAATGTTGTGTCTCATTGTTCCCCTTGTGCTACTGCACTATGGCCTTTCAGCTCCTAGACTTCAGGTAACTGCTTTGTTTACTCTATTACATTTTCTGCAGTTTGGTTTCTAAATCCCTGAACTACTAGTCTGCTCTAGGGGTCCCCTTGTATAATAGTAAGGTCATTTATTAGAAAATAAAGAGCTGATTAAAGGGTATCTCCACTGGTAAGAAAAACATTGTAGTCTGTTTTATTGAAGAACAGGAGCTAAAGGAGCTGTGTCTTACCTCCCGTTCTTCAATAAAATGTTAGGGAGCCAGGAATGAAGGTAAGGAACTTACCTGATGGCCTGCTCCTCCGCAGCGTACTCTGGCAGGTCCCGACGGACTTATCACTCTACGTGCATGCACAAGTGTGCATAGAATACAGGCGCTGGGTCAAGGGCAAAACCATAACGGTCTCTATTAGGGGTCCTGCCAACAGAAAGTTCTTTATACACAGACAAAATGCTGAATGGGAAGGTTAAGGTCATTAGGATGTTAAAGTACTGCTTTTTTCTTAAAACGATATGTATTTGCACTGAACTTTAATGTAGCCTTGATTAAATTCTGCTAGTGCTAATATTAACAAATTACTCTGTGTTCTCATATTTACCATGAAAGAACCTTGAAATCTGCCAGATGGATAACAACGAACTCCACCATAAGATAGAAGTGCTAAAGAATCAGCTTCTTTTGGGGAATATGCAGCTTCAGGATATTATGGAGAACAACTACCACTCCGTGAAGAGCAAAGTATTTGTAGGCAACGTCCACAGAATTAAACCCCAAAATGCTCAGCTACCCACAACCAGTGGGAACCTCATTGTATATGATCACGGTGCGTATAGACTCTGCAATAGAACCTGATCTGTTAAAGAGGAATAGAGAACCCAATGCAGTAATAATCCCATTGGAAATGTTTAGCTGGTTCATAAACTATTAGCCAGAGAACTCCCTTATTCTTCAACACAATTCTATGCACACATGAAAACTATACAGAAACTCCAGGATCCTGCAACATAATCCTTTGGTTGTTAATAATTAAAATATCTTCACAACAAAACCCAAAACAATTAAAACTCCTGAGTTGAATAATTATGGATCTAACACTGCACACGACTGGTACATTTCACTATACCCATATCTATTAGACTGGTGCAATATTGCTCTTCCTGTTCTACAGGGTCATATCTATTAACTGATTGAAAGAAAAGTACAGTACAAGCTAATCTACTAATGTAATAAACAATTAACAAAGTACTGGTTTAAATTGAGTGGCGTGGTAACAGATAATACAAAGAGAGACCTCTAGTGGTGCAAATTAAGCTGATTAAAGTGCTAGTGATGTTCATTTTTTTTTTTTTGAATTCTAACATTTTTATTAAAGAAAAGATTGATTTATAATCACATATTGTTCAAATTTGTTAGTCTTAGTACAGTATAACAGTCATCCAATTATAAATTTTCTGTCTGTTACATAGCATCCCTTATTTTTTAACACGAAAATAGAAAGTATAGAGAAAGTGGAGAAGGTAGAGGGAGGGAAAGATGAGGGAGGGAGGAGAGGCGTGAGGCCCAGGTCTAATTCGATAAGATTATAGGTGGGTTCTATGTTAGATATAATACATAAAGAGTTTTATTATGTATTAACGGTTAGAGAGGATCAAAGAGTCTCTTTGTTAATTTTTTTTAAAAAAAAGGATGTTAAAAACAAAGGTGAACTCTCAATGTCATCTATTTCAAAATCTAAAATCACATATTATTCCATCAGCATAAAAGCAATATCCAAACTTTTATTGGTAGGTAACAATACAGTTACATTCAGTCAATAATATAAACTACTAAACAAAAACTGGTATGGGTATTTTACCAAAGAGCATAATCAATTGGGGCTTTCCATACATACACTATAGAAAGGTGAAAGGCCAATTCCACCCTTCAAATAAAAATATTTCGGAAAACCACCCCAAAACTGCAATAGTTTGAAAGCTGACAGATGTCAGTCTAATCTCTAATGCAGCAAAATGTTCTTCTCCCCCTTTACTTTGCCTCTCAAAAGGTCTCTGTGTTCTCTATTAGATTTCTGAGCTCTTTGTGAGCTTGCACATGCTCAGAGGAGGCAGCTAGGGAAATAACATTGTCATTGGTTATGATGTCAACTGTCCCAACCATCCATGACTGACAGCTGTTAACTAGAGGAACCAGAAAGCAGAAAGAGGGGTTACAGTATTTCATGTTAGTCTTACATCTATCAGCTTTTTAACTATTGTAGTTTTGGGGTTCGGGGGGGGGATTTTATCTATCTCCGATTTTTCATTTGAACGGGGATACTCACATGTTGTTGAGAAAGGGGTGCTGGTATTTGTAGTTCATCACCAGATGGAGGAAATTGTATAATTACTTTCTTTCCTTTCAGTATCTGCATGGGAAGCATTTGGCGTATGTCCCTTTAAAACCAGAGATAGCTAAAGGTTGATTGATGATTTCCTTACTATTGTTTGTTTCTGTATCTATTTCCTGAGGATTTACCATAACCTGAAACAAATTTAATTTAAAAAAGAAAAAAAAAGGAAGGAAATAGAAAAAAACCCCAGATAATTAGATTTTTCAGGAGAGCTGCATATAAACGATTGTAGATTAACTCCCAGCACTCAAGGCCAGCTTTATTACAGGGGCATATTAAAGGTGATGCTCTACTATATAGAGGAGAAAATCATATGATTTTAACATTTCTTTCACGCCTATCACATTTTATTTTTTGAAGCACCCAATCAGAAAACACACACAGCGTTAGGGTGAGGCCACACTAGATTGGACGGTACAGCCTGCATTAAAACACGGTAGTGTGCCCTGGCCCTTTATATATATGAAAAGCTTGGCTTCTATGGAATTATGGGACAATGTTAATCATCCTAATATAGATGCTCTTTCTAGTGTTTTATGTTTTGCCACAAAAGCCAAGGACAACTGCTAGGTATACAAAGATTACTGTTTGTACAAATGCACAAAACCTTTGGTCACTAGACCAGTGCTTCTCAAACTGTGGCACACTTGGCAATGCAAATATTGCTCACGGCACACCTGTGCTGTTGATGCTTTATCCGAATTTCCATATACAGTGTATATTGTCAGATTAGATTAGAATCCATGTAATGTTAAATTCCATGTACAATGTAACAAAAGTGTACAGTAAGTTATACTGGTAAAAATATTTGCATAACCTGGAATTCTGAGGCACATACCCTGGTTCTCGGAAACATGCCAGTTTTTCTTTCGGCATATCCTTTGAGAAACCCTACACTAGATTAGGAAATGAATTATAGTCATAATATGTGCCTTATTAAAGGACAGTTTTACTCAACTTTACTCAACTATTCTTTTCTTCCAGGTCACTTGTACCCATGGGGAAGACATAAAACACTAGGTCCCAAAACCCTTGGGCTTTGTCTGCTCAAAGCGCCTCTTCCTATTGGTGGTTCAGCTCTGGGCCGAATGAGGGGTGGATCAATACGAAGTTACATTGCTTTGTTTGGATTAAGCAAGCAAAACCCAGGGTTGAGGACCTAGTGCTTTTGATCCTCACCATGGGTACTTTTACCTGGGTGGGTTGGTTTAAATCACTATTAAATAAGTGAGATGGAATATATTCATTATGTCTAAGTTCTAACATTACCGATAAAGTAAAATATATTTTTAAAAGGGCAAGTTCATCCCTCAAATGAAAATTTACCCCTCAAACTTCAAAACTGCAATAGTTAGAAGTCTGAGAAATGAGTTACCTGATGTTCTGTTACCTCTCATTCTACTTCTTGGTTCTTCAGTAGCAGCCGTCAGTAAATGGATGTTACAGATGACATCACAGCCAATGACTGAATGCTTGCTGACTCCTCTGAGCAAGTAAAAGTCTTTAAAAAAAAAAAAAAGCTCAGAGGTCTTGAAGCGGAGGCGGAACCTTTTGAGAGGGAGAGGAAAGCATAATTTCTTTGCATAACCAATTAGCCCTACGTTTGTCAGCTTTCTAAGTATTGTTTTAGGTTTTGGTGGGGGAAACCATATATAATTTTCCATAGAGTGGTGAACATGTCCTTAAAAATAGGTGCACAGAAAGAACAAGGTACAAAGCTGCAGGGGGAGGATTATGAAGTAAACCTGATCTTGGCTGTGTGCAATACATTTGCCATCAGTGTATATACCTCATCTTTGTTCAGCTTAATTCATGCAGATTGTTCTTCGGTCTTTGAAAGTGGAAAGAGGGAGAGTGGTTACTATCGTGTGCAACCAAATGCTCAATATGAACCGTTTGTGGTGTTTTGTGATATGTCTGATGGAGGAGGTTGGACAGTTATTCAGCGGCGCAGCAATGGAAAAGTGAACTTCAATCGGTAGGATGTCTGTACAGTTACGGGGAATATGGAGATCTAACCATTTATGTACCGCTCGTTTGTGAAATAAAGTGTCATAGCCAATAGCCCTGCCAATCACTTTTGATTTACAGGCTGATTGTTCAAACTGACCAATTATAAAAATCCGATTTGGCCCCTCTGACCAGAGTTGGATCCAGTGAACCATGAGATTTATTGGGTCGAATTATTGGGCAGTGTGTACCTTACTAGTAAACAGCCATTGTCCTATTACGGTTATTGTCAGCATCTTTCAACTATTATTGACAGCACAAGTTTCTTATTTCACTGTGTTAGAATATATCATAACATTTATTACCATCCATAGCCAGTTCATTTTGGGCAGATCTGGCAACACCTGCCCAAACACTATTATGCCTTTTGTTTTTAAATGCACCTCTAGAACAATATGGAAACTTGTAAAGAGCCTTCTTTACTTATGTGTCCGCTTCAGGGCATATAAGGCCCTTTCTATGCCTAGAGAATGCACTAAAAATATCAACATGTGACTTAAGATCAGGGATGTCCAACCTGCGGCCCTCCAGATGTTTGAAAACTACAACTCCCAGCATTCCTTAGTTTCTTCTACAATGGAGGGATGCTGGGAGTTGTGGTTTTCAAACATCTGGCGGGCCACAGGTTGGACATCCCTGCTTAAGATGCTTTCTACAAAAACATGCACCAAAGATAAAGTATATAAAATCCCTTGGGCTTTATAGTAGAATAAAATTTTATAGATTTCATTTTTCCCCATGGTCCTTTGCTGACAGTGATGTAAGAACCATTGAAGTTAATGGGGATGATGCCAAATAAATAATTGGCTCTCAGGGGGGTGCTACCAGTACCAGAGGATCACAAGCTTCGGAAGAAAAGGAGAAGCATCACTAATAAACACATCAATGTTTAAGCAACTGGTAGAATTTTTAAAGTTAAAAAATAAACAGTTGTGGTTACAATGTAATCACCTGAACTAATATTATAATATTAGACATGAATTCATATTTTATGCTTTCAGAAACTGGGATGAATACAAAGAAGGTTTTGGCCTCTTTAAAGGCAAAAATGATGAACAATGGTTGGGGAATGATCATATATTCAATCTCCTGGATAAAAGTAAGTTTATTCTAGATTATAGAGTTAACACTTACCTGAAACGGACTTATCTTTCTGTTACCATGATAGACGTGAGTAAGCAGACAGCAGAATGAGAGCCTACAGAATGATTATTTATAAAAAGGCTTTTATTATAGGAGATTTTTTACTGAAATTTTCATGGCTGTGGCGAAAGGCTCAGTTTGCCATCCTTCAAGCAATCCCTTTTGCAAGCATACCCCCTTAGTTAATAGATGGAGATAGCATCTCGCTAGCAGATCTGGAGATGCACACTAGATTGTGGTCTCAATATTTATGGGGAACTGACATTGAGGTAAAATACTTTAAACTACTAGTTATGTGGTCCAGTCCCTGTGGAGCTCAGTGCAAATGGGTGAGCTCTATATGCATGTAAAAGACAAGTCTAATGAATGTAATATAGTGGAACAGAAGTAGCAAGACCAAAAGGAACAAAGAGAGGTGGGGAATGGAAAATAATGGAATTGCCGGGGTCCACCCCATCCCCACTCCATTTGCAATGAATTCTGTGTGTAGAGAACTATAAACTAGTTACCCTTTAGTCGTCTTGTTCTGGCAGGATTTGGCCAGTAGGGGCTGCTTTGTAAAAGTATTAAAGGCAGATCTCCCATGTGATCAGCCCCTTTCTGAATTTCTGGAGTTTCCCCAGAGGAGCCAGGGGACTTTAGATAACAGGCCCAGTTAATGTGAGATTAGATTCTGTTATAGATCACTCCAGGAGTGAAAGATAGGAGTAGGGTAGCCAGTGAGCTGCCTGAGCTCCAACAAGGAGATTTAGTAAGGACTAGATTCCTGGGTATACCACCAAAGAATAGGGACAGACATAGGGAAGACGATTCCACTAAAGTGACCTGAGAGCTGGGGTGGCAGTAACAAGCTGATTGTTATTTATGATGATTCTGATTCCTCTGGTTTGTGAGTATTTATGTGATATCTGTGCTATGCTACATCAGCTCCATTGTGCTACTTGCAATGCTTTATTAATACTGTCCTGTTTTTGATACTGTTTAAGTTCAAGAACCAGTGGTGCCCATTTATTGCATTCTAACTCGAGTGGTAGTTCAGCAACACCCTGCCTCCAACATATGCAAGGGCCCACTCCTGATAAATAAGTCTTGTGCATATTATTTGGCTAACAGTATCTAGAAAAATCAAGTACTCCCATTTTACAATTGCCTTACATGTGGAATAACATGGCAAATGTCCCAGTTCTATTTGTAAGGGGAAATGAAACAAAAGTCCAAAAAGAGAATTTAATAAATTCTAGAATTGTTACTGCCTCTCAAACATTTTCCTTTTTTCTAAACCCCCTTTATTATTCACCATGTATCCTTTTTATTTCCCTCTTATTTTCATTTCCATTGACCAATCATGTTGTAGTCAGTATGGCAATAGTCGGTACAGTTCAGATTAATTAATTCTGATCTACATTATATTGTGTAACATTAAACATTGTCCAGGAGAAATGTCTCTGCAAATTGACCTGATGGACTGGCAAGGAAATCTAAAACATGCAATGTATGAAGACTTCAGAATTGCAAGTGAGCAGGTAAAAGACCTTACAACATTGAACATTGCTACGTTAAATATGAACACACACTCAGAGAGTGCGCTAGGAGCTTACAGGAAATGGGCACAGTGGGCTATAATATTTTGGCCACTTTGATTGGTAATATGGAAAAATAATTGCTTCCTACTTAAAGATTCTGTCTGTCACATTTTAAAGATCTTTACAGTGTGTACCCAGCTTTAGGAAGGACTGATAGAATTAGCAAAGTATAATATGGGGGAAATCTTACCCAGCACATTACAACCCTTTGTGGGTAAAGATGTCAAGTGTGTAGAATTATAAATTCAGGTACAATTTGTAATGATCTTTATTACATTCAACCTCTTCATTCAACTGGGAACTCATTCCACTCCAGAGACAGAAATGTGCCCCTCACTGCAAAGGCTTTCATTATTATTATTATTAGGGATTTAAACAGTGGCTTGTAATTGTATGTGGCATTTACAATTACATTGACATATTCACATCAGGCCCTGCCACAAGAGCTTGCAACCGAAGCACTTTATTTCACACATACAACCTATCAGATGATTGTGGGGTAACTGCTCAAAGAGAAAACCGATGCAAACATAGAGAGTGAAGCTCAACTCTGTTATTTTCTATCACATTGTTGTTTCCACACACACACACACACACTTTAAGATAACTTTCTCCTCTTTCACGTTGCTTTATGTGGCTTTCTTTACTATGTGAAGTTAAACTGGGAACACAGCAAAGATTTTTGAAAAATGATAGGATCTGCAAGATCAAAAATCGGGCTAAACACAGTCCCGAGCACTCCCCCTATGCACAGCATAGGGCGAACGCTCAGGACTGTGTTTTCCCTTGGCCATGGCAGACTCCTGTATAGGGAGTCTACCGTGGCCGAGGGAAATTTTCCCTCTTTTCCAAACAAGTGTTTGGCCGACCCGATCGTTTGGAGGCCGCACGCTCGGGAAAGCAAGGTACACACAGTACCAATAAAGCCCTGATATCGTCGGATCAGACGGTATCGGCGGGGGCTTTGTCGTACCTAGCTTAAGGATAACTCATGTCTGGAATATACGTAGGAGGAGGTTCATTATGGCCAAAATTTGTATAAAACCCACGTTAACCAGAAGTAATATGGGGTTAACGTGGGTTTTCGACAGATTTTAGAGCACAGCGTCATTTTCAAATGTTTTTGGAAATAGCGTTATGCTACTGATCCAAACCCCCCTTCGTACCCCTACCTCATAGCACGAAACTTAACGGGGGGTTCAAGTTCAGTTTACATTTGCTTCTGCTTATTTCACTACTAGATGGCACTTGTTTATCTCATTGGTGGAACCACAGCTGCTGCTGCTTGGTGGGTCAATGCAAACAAGATTTTATTAGTTTTTTTTTAGGTTTACTGTGCAGAAAAATACAAATTATCATTTTAACCAGGGGTGGGCAATTTAAAGGGCATGTCCACCCCTAAAGCTAGAATTTAACCCATTACTGGCCCCTTATGTAGTGTATAAAAATCCTTACCTTCCATCCAGCTCCAAATGGTTCTCCTGTAATGTCCCACCAAAGTCCAAAAAACTGACCACCAGGAGCCTGGCAGAGTCCATATAGGACTCCTCCGGGAGACGTTTGCTATGCGCACTGCAGCCCTCCCCTTCCGACCGATACAATGAAATGTCGGTCGTGGTGAATTATTGGATGGTTTGTACCCAGATTTAATAATAACACCCATTCATCCATTTTATTCAATCAATTAATCACCTAATTTTTGAATGTAATAAAAAAAAAAAGTAAGAAAAATAACCAGCCTCAGGCAATAATTGTTTGTTTTTTATCAGGTTAAGGTCTAGTGGCAGCTAATCACAGGGAGAAATAAGATGGATCTCTCTGAAGGAGTTAGTTCCATATTATAGTTATATAATTTTTATAGTTAATTATTATTGTGGATTAATATAGCGCCAACATTCCATAGCGCTTTACAGTTACATGTATACATCCACATCAGGCCCTGCCCCGAAGAGCTTGCAATCCAATCAATTTATTTGACACATACAACCTATCAGTATGTCTTTATGATGGTGGGATAAACATACCCGGAAGAAACCCACGCAAGCACGGGGAGAACATAAAAACTCCTTGCAAATGTGTCCAAGGATGGATTTGAACCCAGCTCTGCAAATCATCAGTGCTAACCAGCAGATTCTGGGTTGTAAGTCAGAAAATGTGTTTTAGTCTGAACTTCCTGTGTAAATGCTGTTTCCAGGTAGCAGATTTGTCTCCTAGGGTGAGGCCACACTGCAACGCACAGGAATCTCGCACAAAATCGCGAGCGTTATCGCACGCGATTGTGTACACAATTCTTTTGCGTTTTGTGCATGCGTTTCCATTACGCAAAATGCAAACCGGACAAGAATCGCGCACACAATTTTTGCGTTCCCGCGATTTCCATTTTAGCGAAACGCGTGCGCAAACGTGCAAAAAACGCGCTAGTGTGGCCTAGCCCTAAGTTTAAATGAGCATTGTTTCCTTTTTCTGTTTTCTAAAGGACAATTACAGGCTGTGGGTGGGATTTTATTATGGAAATGCAGGAGATGGTCTTTCTGGTGGAAGTAACTTTGAACAGCAGTGGTCGGCCTCACTAAAAGGAATGGTGTTCAGCACCCCGGATAAAGACAATGACAGGTTCACAACAGGGAACTGTGCAAAGGAAAACAAGTGTGGATGGTGGTTCAACAGGTATGCTTGTGAATGTTCTCATTTATCCAGGCATGGTATATCTGTATTAGATCAACTGGACTTGAAGTTTAGTTCTTGAAGACGTTTCGCTAGTCATCTGACTGGCTTTCTCAATTTAGAATGACTTGTACAAGAATCTGTTGGCAATTAAGTTCCCTGGAAAGTCCCAATTAGCAGCATATGACAGCCAGGTGTTAGGGACCTTCTGAATGCAAGGCGTGATTGCATTGTGGCTAAGGGGCATAATCAAAACTGCCTAGGGTAAGGTTTCAAAAAGCATTGTACATTGCTTGCATTGAGGAGGTCCCTGACACTTTGCTGTTATATGCTGATTGGGACACATTCCAGAGTATTTATTGCCAACATATCTTGTACAAATCATTCTGATTTGAGAGATCCAGTCAGATGACTAGCAAAACGTTTTCAAGAACTAAACGTCAAGTCCAGTTGATCTAACTGAGCAAAGAAACTTCAACAGGTATGATAAGGAGCATGGTAGCAGTATGCTGCCAGACTTGTGAGTCAAAAATATTAGGTGATGCGGACACCATGCTCTCTTGAAATATCCTAGTGGAAATTAACAAGAATCTAGGGGCCCTATTTATAAAAGATCGGTATCGTTATCGTAAAATACCGATCGCTACCGTAAAATAACGACCGTTTTTTACAGATAATTAACGATATCGCTAAATACCGGTCGTTATCGCTAAATACCAGTCGTTATCGGTAAAAACGGTCGTTATTTTACGATAACGATCGGTATTTTACGATAACGTTACCGATCTTTTATGAATAGGGCCCTTGGCATTTAACCTAAACTGATTTAGGCTTCTTTTTTAATACACTAGAGTCTTACAACACAGAAGGTAGCATGACTAATCTCATCACTAGAGATGGGATCCAGGTTTGTGTGAGAGATCTTTGACATTATTAGGATTATTGGCAGGCTAGTCCAATTCGGCACAGCCTTGTAGCATGACATCACACCAGGAGTCATGGCCCAATCTCCTGGTGTGATGTCATGCTACAAGGCTGTGCAGAGACTGGAAAAGTTACAATTACGTACGCTGGAGAAAAGGCGCTTGCGTGGGGATATGATAACTGTGTATAAATACATTAACGGGCCATACAATAAACAATCTGGGACATTGTTCACCAATAGAACATGTCAGAGGACACGAGGACATCCCTTAAGACTTGAAGAAACAAGGTTTAGGCTTCAAGTTCAGAAAGGGTTTTTAACTGTGAGAACGGTAAAGCTATGGAACTGACTTCCAGTGGACGTTGTTATGGCAGGTTCATTAAAAAGCTGGATGGGTTTCAGCAAACAAGGAATGTTGCAAGTTACTGGTATTGATTCATAAAGTAGAGTTGATCCAGGGAAATTTCCCCCTTCATAAATTTGGTGTTTTTTTTTTGCCTTCCTCTGGATCAACAGTTAGGCAGGAAATGAGGATATTGCTAGATGGGTTGGACTGGATGGACATATGTCTTTATTCAACCTCAAATACTATACTACAGTGTAGCATAGAGTGGCCAAGGGGGAAAATTGACCTTCTACCTACTGGCCCAGTCCATCCATGATTGTTAAAGGACAATTATACTCACCTTCCCTCCGTTCCACATCTTTGTGCAGTAGCTTTTACTCAGGGTGAGGACCTGAACCGCTAGGTCCTCACCCCTGGATTCGCGTAACCTACAACAGCGTCTTACAGCAACGCTGCTCTGGTAGGCTCAGCCCCCTCCTCCACGTCGGCAATGAGGCCAATAGGAAGGCACGCTTGTTGCAGAGCGTGCCTTCCTATTGGAAACAGCAGAAAAACGAGGGTCGCACTCCAAAGTAAATTAACTTGAATTATTTTAAACCACACATATATCACAACGTTTCGGGGGGAAACATGCCCCCTTCCTCAGGTGATGATTCAACAGTAGTGCAACACATCTATATAGGTCAGCCAATCTTAGGGACGGCCCCTCCTGGGCAAATCGTCCCTCTGATAGGCTAGGCAAAAAAGTGACATTGTGCAAAAATGCATAATTTGTGCAATAAATACATAAAACTGTTGTACTAAATCAATAGTAATAAAATTGTTCAATTAGTGAGTGTTTGCAACCTTATAAAACTTTAGCCTTATAAACATACTCACTAATTGAACAATTTTATTACTATTGATTTAGTACAACAGTTTTATGTATTTATTGCACAAATTATGCATTTTTGCACTAACGAATTGCACGATGTCACTTTTTTGCCTAGCCTATCAGAGGGACGTTTTGCCCAGGAGGGGCCGTCCCTAAGATTGGCTGATCTATATAGATGTGTTGCACTACTGTTGAATCATCACCTGAGGAAGGGGGCATGTTTCCCCCGAAACGTTGTGATATAGTGTGGTTTTTAAAATAAATTCAAGTTATTTTACTTTGGAGTGCGACCCTCGTTTTTCTGCTGTTTCCAATTGATATATGTCCATTAAGGGTTGGACTATCTGGAGGAGTGGGCACCCACGGGTGGACGAGTGCAGAGGATCACCTTTACTTTATTCGTGCCTTCCTATTGGCCTCGTCGCCGACGGGGAGGAGGGGGCGGAGCCTACCAGAGCAGCGTTGCTCTAAGATGCTGCTTTAGGTTTCGCGAATCCAGGGGTGAGGACCTAGCAGTTCAGGTCCTCACCCTGAGTAAAAGCTACTGCACAAAGATGTGGAGCGGAGGGAAGGCGAGTATAATTGTCCTTTAAGATGGATGTTTCCTTATTTTGTGATTGCTTTAATGTAGGTAAAATATCTTTGAAATGAAATATCAATATCTGGAATCTGGCAATTGCACTGCACTAAGACTTTTCCATTGTCACTTTTTATCCTCCTTGCAGATGCCATAATGCCAATTTAAATGGAGTATACTACAAGAAGGGAAATTACTCAGGGGAATATGATAATGGTATTGTTGGTCGACTTGGCATGGATTGTGGTACTCCCTGAAATACAACCATGAAGATCAGAAAGCCATCCTTTCTTAATGTGGGGAGTGGAAATGGGTTAGGGGCCTAATTTAATAATAATAGACAATGAATGACACAATCTCCCTATAATGCGTTTGGTCACAGTAAATGACTATGTTATCAGAGCACTAAATACACTCTAAATGGTATATCTGTAATATTCATTTATCCAGGTCATGGTATATCTGTTATATTCATTCATCCAGGTCATGGTATGTCTGTAATATTCATTCATCCAGGTCATGGTATGTCTGTAATATTCATTCATCCAGGCCATGGTATGTCTGTAATATTTATTCACCCAGGCCATGGTATATCTGTAAATTCATTCATCCAGGTCATGGTATATCGTAATATTTATTTACCAGGTCATGGTATATCTGTATATTCATTTATCCAGGTATGGTATATCTGTAATATTCATTATCCAGGTCATGGATATCTGTTATATTCATTCATCCAGGCCATGGTATGTCTGTAATATTCATTCATCCAGGTCATGGTATAATCTGTAATATTCATTCATCCAGATGGTATATCTGTATATTCATTCACCAGGTCATGGTATATCTGTAAATTCATTTATCCAGGTCATGGTATATCTGTAATATTCATTTATCCAGGTCATGGATATCTGTTATATTCATCATCCAGGCCATGGTATGTATGTAATATTCATTCATCCAGGTCTATGGTATATCTGTAATATCATTCATCCAGGCCATGGTATATCTGTAATAATTATATCATCCAAGGTCATGGTATATCTGTAATATTCATTTTCATCCAGGTCATGGTATATCTGTAATATTCATTCATCCAGGTCATGGTATATCTGTAAATATCATTTATCCAGGTCATGGTTATCTGTAATATTCATCATCCAGGTCATGGTATATCTGTAATATTCATTCATCCAGGTCATGGTATATCTGTAATATTCATTCATCCAGGTCATGGTATATCTGTAATATTCATTTATCCAGGTCATGCTATATCTGCTATATTCATCCATCCAGGTCATGGTATATCTGTTATATTCATTCACCCAGGTCATGGTATATCTGTTATATTCAGTTAGATTAACTGGACTTGAAGTTTAGTTCTTGAAGATGTTTCGCTAGTCACCCGACTGGCTTTCTCAATTCAGAATGACTTGTATCTGTTGGCAATTTAGTACCCTGGAATGTCCCATTTATGTGAAAATAAAGAAAACAAGCCTGAATAGATCACCTCAATGTAATCACAACTTGCATTCAGAAAGTCCCTAACACTTGGCTGTGATATGCTAATTGGGATTTTCCAGGGTACATAATTGCAATAAGATTCTTGTACAAGTCATTCTGAATTGAGAAAGCCAGTCGGATGACTAGCGAAACATCTTCAAGAATGAAACTTCAAGTCCAGTTGATCTAACTGAATACAACAGATACACTTTTAAGACCAACCTACTGTCTTTATTGGGCACTAAACCTATTTGATTACACTGGAAAGAAAAATCTCATTAAACTTGATACTACGTGTGAAGAATTTTATTGCTGACTGTGTGTTGTGCTTCTTTTAACTGCAGAAACTGAGTAATAAGAAGGAACCATCTCTAAAAACAAATACCTTACCATTGTAATCAGTCATTTTATGGGATTTTACCTTGTTCATTTGCCATCTGGAGAAACCCTATGTTCTGCAGATTCAGATTAATTCAGACTAAAGGTAGCCATATACGGCCCAATGGTTTTCTGATTGGATTATTGATTGTCAGCAACGAGCAAATTTCTGATCAGAAGAATTCCCCACTCAAAATTTTCTGATTGAAAACCGATCTATTGAAAACACGGAAAAATTACCTCAAGAATCTGGTCAATTTGATTGAATCTAATTGAATTGATTGGAATATCAATGCTGTGTATGGGCATAGTTTAGTTTGGGCATAGACCTTTAGTTTGTAAGTCTATAGCTTATATGGGTGACAGCGAAAATGCAAACAAAAAAATCACTGGATGTTGCTATACAGTTGTCAAGTGTACAATCAATTTCCAAAAACGATTGCAAATAATTTAAAGGGCATGTCCATCCCCAAAATGAAAAACTATCCCAACCCAGAAATCATAATAGTTTCTATACTACCCTTGGTCTCTAAAGCTCATAATAGTTACATCCTCTAGGGAGGAAGCACACCATAATGCAAATCCAGTCATTAGCAGTGACTGACTGCAGCAACTAGGAAGAAGGCCAGAATCTCTGTGTGGGATGCCAGCTTTCTTGCAGCTGGGAAACAAAAGTATTTTGGGATAGATTTTCTTTCTGGGGGTGGAAAAACTGCTGATGTTCACTAAGCCTTAAAGTCCATGAAGCAACTGACTTGTCTTTCTTTCAGAGGAATGTTTCAGAAGAGATTCAATGATTTAAAAAAAAAAAAAAAGGATAATCAATGCACATGGCCCCATATTATTTCATACTACTAGTGTGCTTGCAAACATTATAAAGAAAAGTGTTTGATTTGCATAATTATGATAATAAAAAGCCTTACAAACATGTCTAGGTAACCCCATAACAAGCTGGAATCTTCCATATTGGTGTTACCTTTATGTGGTTCTAAGGCTTTTCATTCTTATGATTCTAAACATATAACCAAAAGGTCTGTTATTCTTGAAAAACCCATTTGTACACGGATAGAGGGTTGGTTGATAGACCATGTACAGAGAGTAGTGGTTAATGGAACGTCATCTATGTTTACTAAAGTGGGGTGTTGGGGGTTGGCAATAAAGGCCTAATCCTGTCTGTACCGGCAAAATGACTGTTTCCCTCAACTGCGGTTGGCTCTTGGTACTGTAGTTACTAATAAATTGAATAAGAGTGGGAGAGTATAAGACATTACAGCTCCCCTTCAGAATATGCAAATAAGGAATGGAAAGAAAGCCTAAACCGTTCTGTAGATGGCTCTCTGGTTTTGCATTTACCCCATGGAATGCTGTAAGAACCTTTACATTTCCTGAGGGCTACCATGGAAATTACCCAGAAGTCTTGCAGTGTTGCCTTTCTATAGGCGCTTTCACATTGCGCTACACTGATGATGGCTAAATAAAGCTGAAACCGGTCTGTGGCTGGTTCTCTGGTTTTGCATTTAGCTTTTATTAGGAACATCATTTCCTAAGGGCAACCATGGGTACCATGTACAGTAGTTGGGAGCGATAATTACAGTGTGTGTACCTTTGCTTAATGTATGGAATACGTTTGGGTCTGTGGGTAGCCACACCTTTAACAGATGACAGACAGAGTTTTTTTATATTCTGTAATCTGTATTGGAAATTAGATTAAAGGGCATCTATAGTGGGAAAATGAACCATTTGTTCTTTCTTTCCATGAGTTCTATAATTCTCCACAACTCCCAGAGTGTTTTCACTTTGTTCAGATTCCCTCTCTGTCCTGAGATACACCAGTTAGAAGAAGACGTGATTGCACTCCTCTACTCCTACTTGTACTGTCAATCAAATCCCTGTGACGTGATCCTCTTCCCTGCTCAAGTCCCTCCCTCCTCCATGCTCTGTAATAAACATAGAGATAAGAGCATTAGCAGGGGGAGAGATGTAGCTTTGATGGCAGTTAAGGCTGCACTTGACGCCCATTCTTGATAGACTTCCCTGATTGATGATGGGTCACAAAGAGAGAGATCAGGACACAGAGAGATCTGTGTCTCCAGGACAGCTTGCTTTCTATTGGCCACTGTGTGTGGGTGTGTTTTTCAGGATGTTGAACTTTTAACTCCTACTGCACATGATAAGCTTGTCATTTAACCGGAGTTGAGACACGGAGGAGGTAACAGAGTGGAGGGGGAAGGGGGGAGTACTGCACAGAGATCTGACACCATGGAAAAACAAAGTCACTGACAGAGATATGATAAAGGCAGCACAGAGTACATGAATTTAACTTTGCAATGTGCCAATGTGTTTTTTTTTCACTATAGATGCCCTTTAATCTAAGATGATAGTAATGGTCTAATCACAGAAGAAGGGTGGTTTGTCTGCACCTTGCAATCATAGATTGTCGAAATGGGCAACAAAGTGGCAGATGAGATATAATGTTGGTGCTTTAAGTGTTTAACAATCCTTGTGTTGCCTATACCATATATTATTTTGGTTCTATTAGATAACAGGCTTAGAGTGCCAGACTGTAACAGCTAGAGTATATACATTTTTTTAATGAAGTGGGGTATAAATTCAAGGGAGAAAATAGTATTCTACCTATTTACAAAGCACTGATAAAGCCTCATTTAAAATATGCTGGACAGTTTTGGAATTCCCTATACACAAGGGACATCTTGAAAAAGGAGAGATGACAAATAAAGGCAATTAAATTAATAAGGGGAATGAAGGGGCTAGAGTATGCAGGCAGATTAGACAAGTTAGGACTGTTTACACTGAAAAAGCTGTACTTTAAAATTAGAGATAAAAGTTTAATCTTGAGGTTAGTTAAGGTTTCTTTACACTGAGAACATGAGAAAACTGCAGAACTGTCTTCCAGTAGATGTGGTAATTGCAAGTTCATTAAATAGCTTCAGTAGGGGACTGGATAAGTTTCCAAAATTCAAATATATTAAAAATTACTGGTATTAATACATTTATAATGCTTGTTGATCCAGGGATCCTTTTTGATTGGCAGTAAGTATTTTTTCCCTTTTTTTTGCCTTCCTCAGGATCAACTGTTAGGTAGGGTTCGTGGGTAGGTTATATAAAGACATACTTTTTATCCAACTCCAATACTATGTAACTATGGGCCATATTTATAAAGGCGAGGTAAAGCTATTTTGCAATACCATGCCTTTAACGACACTCGTCCATACAATACCATCGCAATATTTTACTAATGAATGGTATTGTTTAAACAAACGTAAATGTATGATCATGGATGTCAATTTTTACTTTTACGAAAGCAAATTTTTAAGTATGCCCTATGTAAAATCCCTTTGTTTATAGCGTATTCATATTTAAAACATGTTTTAAAAGTGGTCATGTTAGCAACTTTCACCCAATCCTGCAATATTTCAAACACAAATATCACCTGCAGATCCGTATATACTAACAACAGACTACACAGAGATATCATTTATTGGCAGATATGGTGGTAGGAAAGATCTGGCCAGGATTGCCCTGTATGACATGGTAGGACATTGATAGCTCTACTTTCTCCTATTCAGATACATAGAAAATGTTTGTTTTTTTTAATAAAAAGAAAACCAACTACACACAGCTTCACAAACGCAGATTGGGTGCACATATAGATAGATTAGCTCAGTTCAGTTATTGTATGAAAAAAAAATCACATTTTTGTTGTTGTAATTATTCTGTATCTCAGAAATGAATATGGACAAACACCATGATTCTTGTTTACATAAGAAAGGACAGTGAATTTGGATTACTATGGGATTAGATTACCAATCTTTCCATACTTAATGTACTTGTTTCATCCTCTTCATTGGAGGCAAAATATCCAGGCAGGTCAATCATCTCTTGCTCTGCTTCAGTCAGCTTAAATGTTGTATTGTCATAGAAAGAAAAATTTGTCCCCCAGGGGAAACTTTGACACTTTTCTCTTCTGTAATGAGCAGGACTAAGTGAACTGTTTCTCTTGACACTATCTTTGGGTGCAGGTAGGATATCCTGCTCTTTGGTCCTGGGCATTTCCACTGGGGAGCCTTTCTTGAGTCTGTTTTTTTCTTGCCTGTCACCCTTTGATACCTTAATTGCATTATGTCGGCTAGTAAATAAATCGGGTTTATTGTCTGTTTGCCGCATATATAGATCTTTTGTAGAAAAGCGAGAAGAATCCGCTACAAACTTTGGAACTTTTCCAAGATTTTCAGGACTCTTGTCTGTTTGTATTGATTTTCGGTTAGAACGTTCGGCTGAAGAGTACTCCCATGTTCTGGTCTTGGGGTTATAGGACATTGTTTGTCTTGGGGAAAGCGTTGTTAGACTTCTTTCCCTGAAGGGCCTGTTGTACTTTGTTTCATGGAAACTAGATGTTCTCCTGAAATTATTTGTTTTCGGATATCCCCTCTCAAAATGTCTGGTTTTGACATCTTGATTCTTTAATTGGGATAACCTGGGTAGTGTCAGATTGGGGCTTGGTCCTTCATATGAGGAGAATGCATTGGGCCTATCCTCATGACACTGGAGTTGAAAACTTCTTGGCTCTAAAAATGGAGACTGAATTCGGAACTTGTTAGTGATATTATCTTCAGAATTCTCTGAAACAACTGGTAGTGTCAAGGACCCATCTAAAATTGTATCCGACATTGGGCTCTGAGATACGTGGTACATTTTTGTGGCTTCAGTTAAACCCCTTTGTTTCATCTCCTTTAATTGTTGCTGTGCTAGTCGGTAACTGAAAATTGGAGGAATTAGTTTCTGCACATTTTCCTGGTCCTCTGTAGCATGTACACTTTGCCTTTGTGTCAACGGTATACTGACTATTTCCTCTGCGTTCTCATGTAAACCTTCCCCCATATCAGAGAAGCTCTGCCTTAGTTGGTAAATATTTTCTTCATCTGAATTCTTACGACAGTTGACAGCATGGCCAGAGTTGTGTTTTACAGCCGAGTTGCAACTCTGAGTCTTATTGAACTTTCTGAACACTGTAATTACAATGGTAATGATGATGATGGACAGGCACAAAGAGATGCCTGTGATAGTCACTGTACTACTAGTTTTAGCATCTGTGGAATGTGTAGTTGACTTGCTTGAGGGCCTTACAGGTTCACCTGAATAAACGAGGAATATCCAGAGTTACATTTACAAGTCTACAGCACCCATAAATCATTCAGACTCAACCTGTATATTTACTTGATCTGTTTCAAGAAACATTGAATATTTATAGCACAGGATAACAGAAGGAAATATTTAAAGTAATAGGATTTTACACATTTGCTGAATAGAATTCTTATTCCACACAATATAATTTGTCATGGTCCAGGAGACCATACACGCAATATTATTGTATGGTATTTTATGATCCACTAATTGTATGGTAACGGAAAACTAAATCAGAAGAAGATCATTGGTCCTTTTGATCTATTGGCCATGAGGGGAAACTAATTGCTATAAAAAATATTCAAATGAGATTTGCTAGCATGTATTATACATTATGTGGGCTCAGTGCATGGTACGGTAAAGGGAATATGGTAAATTACAATGTAGTTTAAGTATTCAGCTTTTGAAAAATATTAGACAACAAGTTGTGTGAACCATTATTAAAAAAGGGAAATCTTAAGTAATTTCAAAAACATTTTGTACTAATGTTTATAATGTATTTTAATGTACTAATGTATAATGTAGACTATAGTTAAATTTTATGTAATGTGGAAAAAGACATGTGCCTTGTGACCATAGTTCATTATTGTGATCCATATATTGTACTGGTGGCAGTTTTATTTAGCATCTGTCCATAGGCTAGAGAGAGAATATATGCAAGCCGTATCTTTACTTGATTAATAGGAATGATCTTTTTAAGCCAAATTATAGCCTTAGAAAAGTATTGGTCCTAAGATGGACCCGAATTTGACCCTGAACACGAGTTGGGGCCAAACTTTATGATTTTGAATGAAATTGAACTACCGACTATTTCAGTTTTCCAAACTCGCAGCTGTATTTTCGATAATTATCAAAAATTCAATAATTATCAAATTTACGAGCCGTTCGCTAACCCTCGAAAGTAATGTTAGTTTTCTCTAACCCTCTAATGTCTTGTTCGTTTTTCGGTAACCCTCAAATGTATCGTTCGCTTACCCTCAAATGTATCATTCATTTTCGATAACCCTCAAATTTAATGTTCGTTTTCTCTAACCCTCGAATGTATAGTTCGTTTTTGGTAACCCATATAGCCTTCGACTTTCGGTAACCCTCAAATGTAATATCCGTTTTAGCTAACCCTCGAATGAATCGTTCGCTAACCCTTGAATGTAATGTCCATTATCGCTAAGCCTCGAATGTAATGTTTGTTTTCGCTAACTCCGTTTGGTAACCCTCGAATGTATCAGTAACCCTCAAATGTAGCGTTAGATACCCCTCGAATGTAGCTTGCGCAAACCTGATGATCGCCTGATCGTAGGGAAAGAAGTGTTTTACAGATTTAACAGATACTTTTTATTTCAGTAAGTCCGGCCATCTCTATTACTAAGAAGCCGATGTGAGAAAAAGACACGTTTTATGGGCAAAAGTGCAATAAGAGTTACAAAAGTTTGTTCATGGTAATAATTTGCAGCAACCAATCAGATGTTTACTTTTTACTGTTTTTTTGCAGTTAGATAACTTCTTGGTTGCTGCAGATTAATTGCACTGGAAACATTTGCATCTTTCATTCCATCTGCTCATCCATGAGGAGCTTATTGTAAAACTAAATGGGCAATCTTACAATGCAGTTTTCTTAGTTATTTTTAAAAAAGGAAAACTAACAGATTAAAATACAGGGAACGTAACACAAAGCAAATCATACTTGAACATTCCTCTAGTGAGCAGAGTGAGGTCTCCTTTGACTTTCCCCTACATGCAGGTTTTTCACGGGAGGATGTAAGGCATTCTCTATGTCTTTCCCTCTCCCCATCGCCACACGTGGTGCTGCACGGACTCCAGGACTGCCACAGACTCCAGGACTCTAAATGTTGCAAAGATTTCAAAAACATATAATGATTACATTTAAGAACAAAAAACATGAAATCCACAGATTTCCTCAACAGTTCTCTCATAAGCTCACCTCCATACATGTATCAATATTTATCAATACTAAATTCAATATGATTGAATAAAAAAAATGAATTTGCCTTAACCTTTGTGATAGATAGGCTGCCCAGTATTGAGCAGTTTATCTATGTTGATTGTCGGGATACTTTTCCGTTGAACTTACCCATGGCCACAGGATCTAGTGCAGATTTCAAGGTAAAATCAAAAGTAGCACAATATTTTCTGTTGCAGCCATATTAATGTACACATGCATAGTAAACTGGTTTAAAGGGCAATTATAGTGAGAAAATTGTTTTTTTTTTATTTCTTCTAATGTATCCTATAAGTCATCCCATCCACCAGGGTACCTTTAGTTTCTTTAAATTCTACATAGTCCCCGAGATATAAGCCTTTGAATATGCTGTGATTTGTAGGAGCTACACCTCATCTGTCACTCAAAGGCACACACCCACACAATCCAAAGCTCCCCTGCAGTACTGTCACACACTCTCTCACCCACACTATATGTACCATGTGCAACATATAGTCAAATGCTGTAGTGCTAAACACAATCAATAAACCATTAACCCAGCAATATGAGCATAACACACTATAAAACAGCCCCTCCCCCCCCAAAAAAAAAATCTTATATACATACAAAACCAGTGACTCAAATGAAACACTAATACAGTATATATAATACAGTAATACAGACTATATACCAAACAAGACACACAGTGCAATCTATGAAATATATAGACTAAAGCAACTGAAATGTAACAGGACAACAAGCAGTGTCACTGTGTTTGTGAAGGTCTCACTACAAGCTGCTGTTACACTGACTCTCTCTTCAGTGATTATGATCTTTAGGTAAAAAGTAAATAACAATTAGCAAAGTTAGAGAACAGGCAGAGTTCAGTAACTTACTTGTAAAGAATCTCAGCACCACTTGTCCTCCTCTCTCCCCCTCTGCCCCTCCCTTCAGCATATTGCTACTTTATTCCACACTTTGATTGCTTGCAGTCTAGCTCTGGAAGGGAGGGGTCAACAGGATGTCAGCACTTCATTTAAAGTCCTTTCAACTGACAATGCTCGGACTCTGTATACAGCCCGTCACTGCTTGAGGGGGAGTAGACAGAGAGGGGAGGGGGACTACACAGCTTGGTACAAACTTCTGCCAGTGTGAAGAAACGAAGCCACACAGAAACATGAAAGTAAGGCAGCTTATACTAAGTGATCTATACATTGTATACAGACAAAGTTTTTTTTTCACTATAGTTGCCCTTTAAGTCCTCACTCCTGTGAAGGTTCTCATTCATCCAGGTCATGGTATATCTGTTGTATTCAATTAGATCAACTGGACTTGAAGTTTAGTTCTTGAAGACGTTTCGCTAGTCATCCGACTGGATTTCTCAATTCAATTCTGAATTTGATGAGAAGTTCAAACATGAATAATGTAGGTGGACCAATCTATAATTCAGTGTAGTTTTTAAAGGGAACCAGCACTACATGTTTCGGGCATTCTTTCCTTCTTCAGATGCATCAATGTAACAAACTACAATTCCCAGCATAAGACACATGGCCAATAGACAGAAAATGTGCTTATTTTCCCCCCCGATGATATGGCTGTGTCAATTGTTTAAATATGGGTGTTGGGAATTGTTGTTTGTAAAATTGATTCACCCGAGGAAAGATGGAATGTTTAAAGGGGAACTGTGGTCTCCAAACAAGTTGATTTTAAATGAAAGGCCAGGTTCCTTCCTTAAAAATGAGCCAACCCAAGATATGAAAAAAATCACTGATCAGAAAGTTAGGGGGTGGGGGTTCTGAATCTGCGGTCACAATACGAGTTCCTCCTTTTAATCTGCAGTTGGCACATGCTCAGTGTAGGAGAATGCAGGCAAAACCAGGAAGAGATCGAGTTACAGTGACTGAAGGAGGTGTGGGAGGAGTTTGAAGGAGATGGCAAGGGGAAGGGCCATGGGGGATAATAAGGAGGAGGCGACACGGGGAAGCAGGACTTTCACATGGTTTCAGAGCAAGAAGTGCAGGTGATCTGGTGATGTTGCTACTATATCACACATAAAAATTTAAATATCTTCAAATCAATGTAAAAAAATAATGAGGCGTGATTGCATAGTGGCTAAGAGGTGTTATAGGAACGTCCAGGGTAAGGTGTCAAAATGTACAATGTTTTGACACCTTACCCTGTGTGTTCCTATAACACCTCTTAGCCACTATCCAATCACGCCCTTAACACTTGGCTGTGATATGCTAATTGGGATTTTCCAGGGTACATAATTGCCACAGATTCTTGTAAAAGTCATTCTGAATTGAGAAATCCAGTCGGATGACTAGCGAAACGTCTTTAAGAACTAAACTTCAAGTCCAGTTGATCTAATTGAATACAACAGATATATTCAACACAAAAGTCATTTATTTGAATTCATGTCCTCCCGCTTCCTCAAACTGAATATGGACAAGACTGAACCCTACAGAGCTATTCCCCTACCTAGAATTACAATTAATATAAATATCCCCAACTCAGATTCAGATCTTTTTTTTATACCCCATATTAACACACTAATCAGCTCCTGCATTCATTCTTTGCTTTCAAACGGCGCTACCAAAATCCTAGTTCATGTCCTAATCATATCTTGGCTAGACTTCTATAGCCCCCTCCAGTGTGGTTTACCAAGAAACCTCTTGGCACCACTTAAATCCATCCCATACTCTTCTGGCTGGCTCATTCATTTCACTATTTGCTTGTGCATGTCCACCCTAAAGCAAAACGTTTTATATGTTGTAGGGCATCCCTGCCCACCCCCAACCACTATGTCAGATTACTAAAAAAAGAATCAGATCTCTACTTACAGCCCCTCACTCCTGTAGCACTCTGATCTGGCTCCCTGCTTGTCAAAACTTACAAACGAGACGGACCAGCAGTCACGTCTGTAATTGGCTGAGAGGCAACCAATCATAGACACGGCTGCCGGCAATGCAGAGGGCCACGGGAGTGAAGGTTTGTAGATTACCAATTCTTTTTTTAGTAATGTGACATAGGTGTTGGGGGTGGGCAGGGTTAGCCTAGGTTTTTATGCTAGGTGGCAGGGCAGGCAGGAAGGGATCCGGAGGGTGGGAAGGAGGGAAAGGGCTCCCCTGCGCATGTCACAATCCCTCATGGAGGCTAGATTAGAGGCAGAAACATTTTGACAGGAAGACAGCTCCTACTTTTAGGTTTCTTGGACTTTGGACAAGCACTGCAGGAGAACCATAAGGAGCACGTATGTAAGGTAAGGATTTTTTAAAACTTCACAGTGGGGTCAGTAGTGGGTTAAATTTTAGTTTGGGAGGTGGACATGCCCTTTAACACTCACTGTCAGCCTCTCCACTGGTTGTCCATTGCAGAAAAGCATCCAATTCTACAAAGCACTATTTAATGCAGCCCTCCAGTTTATCTACAGATTCAATGCCAGGTGTAACCTTCACTCTGCAAATGATCTTCTCCTCTCATCCACCCTAGTCACCTCTCCCTACGCTCACACTGCCCCTCGACATATAATCTTAAAATGAAAATATCTTCAAACTCAACCTCATAGCTCTCTTCAGCCAACCATATAACCTAGCCTGCCACTCTACCACTCCCATTGACCCAACACGGTCCTACCCACTTGCTAAACTCCACTGACAAATTAGAGCCTTCACCTTATGTTTTACCCTTGTTTCCTTTAGACTATAAGCTCACATGGGCAGAGCCCTCTATACCTTTGTATTACTGTATTGCTGTAAATTAAATCATGAGTGTTGCATGACATATATGTATTATATGCACTACCCTTGTAAGTAACATGTATGTTTTTCTCATATGTATCAATGTAAAGCGCCACGATATGTTGGTGCTATATAAATCAATAATAATTCAGGAAGCTGTAGTATATGTAGAGATGTTAAATAGCAAACCTAATTCTCAATGCTGTGGATTTTATTATCAGTTTGTTAAGCACTAACCCCCTTCAACCTCATTAGTATTATGGACTGTGCTCTGTAGATACATTAATAGGGAGATGTAATAAAAGTTCTTTTTGTTAAAAATTGTGCTAATTTTGCCTCAACCAATCAGATGTTAGATTTCAAATGGTAAATAACATCTGATTGGTTGGGGCAAAATTATCACCATTTTTAACGATAAGAACTTTTATTGAATCTCCCTGTTAGTGTCATCTTATGGTAGATGTGCAACATATTACACAACTACCTGCAGTATGTGTGTGTAAATATTGAGATATTTGGCTCCCCTTTTAGGGTTGTGGTGGTTTTCCCAATACAGAGGATGTACATCAACACCTGCATTGTACATTTCTCTGTACATTAAAAAGCTCTAAATAATGACTGTCACACAACCCCACATAATTGGCTGTCAATAACTTTCTTTTGTAACTAAACAATTATATTTTATATCTTATTGAATGTTTATATGTTTTTTCATGGGCACGTCCATTTCTACCAATGTTCATGTAAAGATTCCCTATTACACATACCGATCTCTCTTCTTATCCCCACACATTCTTTGGCTCCAAGAAATGGGTAGATTTTGCCAGAACTTCTGAAGAACTCGAAACAGTATTTATTCCTTCCAATATCAAATAAAGTGCAGTTGAACTGAGCAACTTTGTCCCCTGTTTGTAGGATATTTTCTGCCAGTGTGGCGCTAGAATCTGGGAAACCCCTCAGAGCTTCCTTGTACACAACCATCTTCCCATCTGCATAATTACATGGTGGAGGGATCACATGGACATTCACGGTGTCCTCACACTTTTGTTCTACTGATGTAATGAGCCTATACCTGAAAGTCTTAACCAAGTCTACAGGACCCAGGAAAGCAATGAGTGATTCAGAAAGAACTGGTTTTAGAGACATGGTGATAAAGGCTTCAGGCCGTACAGATGCGCATTCAAACTCCACCCACTGGGATGGAGACAAAGGGATTTCCTTGTAGGTTTTGTATAACATGAATCTATCATTGTTTAATCCTTCAAGTTCCTGAAAACTATGAATGTGCTCAACTTCCAGTAGCATCGTGGGGTCCTGGTTTGGAAAATGAGAACAGATCTGTTCATTAGTGAAAATACCAATCTGAAAAGACCTGATATTTGATGTCCTGTTCAAATCAATGTGAAATTGGGGCCATGTAACATTCAGGATGCTGCTTTGCCAGCGAATGTTCGTCTGGTTCCCCTCATTAAAGTTGATCTGGAAATGGTAAAGACCAGCAGAAATAAAGTGGAAGCACTCAAATTCTAAGTGACCTTGTGACTGGATGACAGGAAGTTGTTTCCTTACTATAGTTCCATTATTGCTTGTGTCTAGCAGAATCACGGCTATGTTATTTGCAGTAACATTGTTATAGTTTGGGAGATTATATTCCACAATTACTGGGTCACTGCTAAGGGCTACGTGATGATTTTGCCTCAGGAGAAAATAGTCAGGCTCACTAAAAACTGAACAAAATAAAAGAGATTTACAATTATAATTTAAAAACATATAAAACAGAACAATAAAAATAAGTGCAGTGTTACACAAAGCCACCCAAATTACAACACATTTCACTCAATTTCTGACATCTTTTCCATAGTAAATTGCTACATGTATTTTTTTTTTTAAATGGTGTGGGGGTGAAATACTGCTCATTATATATAGTGGGATTCCTGCTGAAATTAGAACTCTAATCATGTTCGTGAAAAAAACCATCCAAAAATTTTCGGTAACGGAAAATACATTTTAAAAAAACATTTTCTTATTCAGGCATTTTAAGTTGGGGCTGGGGGAGCATGCCCTACCACATATCAAAAGTTAAATTTCGGGGTGGACATGCCCTTTAAGTGTGCAGCCATTTAATTTGCTTCTCTGTATAGGAACCAGTATGAAATGAATATGATACATCATTTTAGTCAGGGTTATAAATTAGGAAACCATGATTTAATATGTAGATAAGACAAAGACAAAGTTTGTCCTGGTATTTTATCCCAGAACAACCAATTGCCAGTTAGCTACCACACATTCTCATATACTGTACTGTATGAGATAAAGTTTAACTGATAAGTTAAGGTAACCCCATAATAAAATAAGATGCTACAATCAAAGATGATTCCTTGGCAAAACTTTACCTTTATTTATAGAGAAACATTTAATTCACATACCTCCAGAAATGGGCAATACTGGAATAACCACTAAACATTAGGGTTGGTACACACAGCCTGATTTTCTGGACAACCACAAAAAAAATATCACATGTGGCATTGACAGGGACAAAATATTGATACATTTGTACCAGCCCTTACATTAACCTGTTTCTGGTTTGGTATGGACATTTTCTTAGCCAGTTTAAAAAAATTATCTTTCATTACATGAAGAAAGTAGTCCAGACTATGTCAGATTATGAAATGCATCTTGTTCCTGAAATATAATGGGATTGTAGTCCATTTGTCACACTGATGTTTATATTGTGGAGGGGGAAAAGAGGGGGAAAAGTTCACAGATACAACAACCATGGTAAATAAAAGACAGGCCAAACCAACAATTGTATTTTAACATTTAACATAGCATTTTGGGTTTTTGCTTTTAGGATTTATTTTTGTTTTTGCTGGTGGAATTTAACAATTTTTTAGAAGAAAATAACCTGCTTGCCTTTCCTTTTAAGTGTACAGATGGACAAGGATAGCCAAAAAAACAAGAAGATCAGACTATGCTACTCAACACAGACATCCCACCCTGCCATTTGAGGCTTCCATGCAGGGTGGGGGAGGGGGCGTGGCAAGGTGGTGTGACGTCAGTGAGTTTGTGTTGTTGGAGGGAGGGTTAGGGGCGTTCTGGGGGGGACCACCCCAGAATGCGGGGGGGTGGCATACCTGTCAACAGAAATATGGGATTGAGTAAACAAGATGTTCCTGTACTATTAAAGGGGAAGTTCAGTGCAAATACATATACTTCTAAGAAAAAAAGTGCAGAATTTTTCCATCCTAATGACCTTAACCTGCCCTTTCGGGATTTTGTCTGTGTATAAATAAATGCTTCCAAAATACTGACTTCCTGTTTGCAGGACCCCTAATAGAGACCGTTATAGTCTTGCCCTTGACCCAGCGCCTGGGTTGATTCAGTTGCTCAGTAGAGATCTGAGCATGTTTGACCCATCCAACAGCCAATCAGTAGAAATTACTGTTAGGAACATTCCAAGGATGTGGTGCATTCTGGGAAGAAGAAGGACCGTTAGAACCTGAAATGTCAGCTCACTAATGTCAACAGCAGGGAACAGCAAAGGGTATGAAATCAACTGATTTTTCAAAATCGGAGAGAATATGTAGAATAACTAGGTATGTATAATATAAACTAAGAAATGTAAAAATAATGATAATTTCCACTGAACTTTTCCTGTAACCTTCAGCAACCAACCAATTATTACCTATCTGAATTAGATCATTAATAAGACCACTCCTGATTGGTTACTGTACATTAATAATCCATCTGATTAGAAAATCCCCTTTCCAGGACAGTGGTAGTTTGACAGCAGCAGGTGGAACCAATGTTGAAGGCAGAGACCGGTCTCCACCATCTGATCCTCTTACTCTACAGTCAAACCCCAGGGCTAATAGACACGGTTCCAACCTTATCTTCCCCGTCAGACAGGCGCACCCCGCGTTGCTGGATCACCAGCGTCTCGTCGATTTCTAACAGTCCGGTGCACCAGAAGAATCGGTCCATTATCCCCGGGAACTTTCACCCATACGGTCAGAACACAACAAACAGCACCAGAGACCAACTTCCTGGTTCACAGACAGGAGAGGTCAGCAGGTGCACCATGTGATTAAACGAACCAGTCTAAAAGCAGCTCGCTCGTGCCGGAAGTAAGGGGGGCGATGGGAAGGTAAATAAAACTCACGTGGTAGTTTCAATGCTAGGTTATAACTTTATTGGATACATTTATGTTTTATACAAACTCACAAGGCATGGTTTAGAAAGTATAACCTCATATACCCAGGGTAGAAATTATACATAGTCAGGTTTACTAGATGGGATTTACATGGTGATTGAATAAAGGGCTGCACTGACTGGAAGGTAACATTTCTGACAGCCTAACTGCTGTTTTGTTGTTCTGATCTATGTCTTCTGATGTTTCATTGATCTGGAGACTGTCTGTACATAAAGATTCCTCCACCACGATTAGATTACAGAATCCATAATGAAATGGTTCATGTATGGACAAAAGTTGGGCGGCGTGGATGATCCGGCAGGTGAGACTCTTATGTTTGTTGGTTGTGGAGGAATCTTTGTGTTTGTACTTAGCTTTAGACCATAGGAAACCTGACCTCGAGTAAAGGTTCAAGTGTTTCAACACAAATATGTACGATCAGTCAGACGTTGTTGATGTCAGATCTGCCGGATCATCCACAAAACCCGACCGATTGTCCATACACGGACAGATTCTCGGAGTTGGGAATTGATAAGTGTTTCTGTCGGCAAGCTCATAACGAGCTCAGAAAGCTTGCAGAAAAGAAAGAAACCTTTTTTCAGGGGAAGAAGGAGAAGAACATTTCACTGCATAACAATCTATTTTTAGCTTTCCAACCATTGCTGTTTGGGGGGGGGTTATTTTCCTATATACAATTTTTCACATGAGGGGTGGAATTGCCATTTAGGGCATGGCCAAACTGTGCCGCAAACGAAGTTGCACACACAACCGCACGCGATTGCATATGCGACTCCTCTGTGTTTGCGCATGTGATTTCTTCATTTGAAATGCATGCGATTGCACTTTAAAATGGTGATCGCATGCGATTGCATTGATAGAAAAAAATTGCATGCACAATCGACAGTGTGGCCTAGCCCTTAAGCTGTGTGATTGCTGGTGAATTATAAGGTGTGTATTGAGGCTACCTAATGGCTTTTGTAAGTTTTGATGTAGGTGGATATGACGAAAGACAAGAATTTGGCTCATTCACATTATGCCCATTTTTGAGTGTTGTAATGCTAGAGTGTGTGATAATGCAGAGCCATTCATTTTTCTATACAATTCCACCAGTGTGTTGTGTTGAATACCCACAGTTACGCATAGAAAACGCACACAAAACCACTTACATTGCATAAAATCTTGCATTTTAAAGTGTGAACAAAGCCCAAGTGTACACTAGGCAAGCTATGTTTAAAACCGGAATATTTTGTGTAGATAATTTCAAGTAAATGTAATGCGGTGCAGCTGATTTATGCATTCGTATGCTCTGGGCAAGTTTGCCAACAATTTATCGGTTTTGTTTTCAGTACATAGCCCACACTGTTTGACCACAGTGTCTTTAGAGAGTCCAAATAGGTTTTTGATAATGAAGCCATTATCCAGCTGCAATCTGTAAGGACTTTTATTTGAATGTGTGTATGTCAGATCTAATGCGTTATGTGATTTAAAAGTATACTAAAGTATGCTCGCTATAGTATAGTTTAAAGGGACACTAAACTGGTAATACTAAGTACCTAAAATCCGTTTCTATTATTCACAGGGAGATGAGAACACTTATTCCCCACCTGCTGAACTTACCTTACCTGCGATCCACTCGCAACTGCTCCTTAGCTTTCAGCCACGCTGCCCGATCGTGCCCCTATCTTTTGTAATGGCACACATGCGCAGAAGAAGCTTGGTCGGGACAGAGCTCCTGACAGCTGAGAAGGAGCCGAATGGAGTGACAGTAAGGTAAGTTCAGCAGTGTTTTATTACTCACAGGGAGGTGAGAATAAGCGTTTTCACCTCCCTGTGAATAATAAAAACAGATTTTATGTAGTTAACAGAGTACATAAAATCTGTTTATTGTCCCTTTTAACCTGGAAGCACTCTGGACCTGTCAGAGGATTCAGCGTGGGAGTGCTTTTGCAGGTAAGTTTTACAATCTTTGTTCCCAGCTCCTGTAACATTAATTGAAGAATAGGACCGTAGACATAGCTCCTTTACCTCCCGTTCTTTAAGTAATGCAAAATATATAATGATATAATATACTTTTAAGTGGCAGTTAATTTCCTTTTTGTATTTGTTTATCCTTTCTAGATTAATATTTCCAAGCAATTTATGCCAAGTTAATTTGAATTCTTACCCTGGGCAGTTTAATAACACTTCTTATAGCTACATAACCATTAACACCTTGCATTCATGAGGTCCCGGACACCTGGCTGTTATATGCATTCCAGGGTATTTATTGCTAAAATTCTTGTACAAGTCATTCTGAATTGAGAAAGCCAGTCGGATGACTAGTGAAACGTCTTCAAGTTACTAAATTTCTAATCCAGTCAATATAACTGAATACCACACATATACCATGACCTGGATGAAAGAGAACCTTCACAAACATATGTACAAAGTCTACCAAAATCCCTTTAAGAAAGTGAATGCTAATACTAAGTCCTTTATGAGGCACAAATACTATCAAAAAAATCTATATGACATTTACCATGTATGACTATTGATATGCTATTATTCTGGTGACTCACTAATTGATTATTACATTTATTTAAAGGGTATGTCCACCCTTAAAACCATTTTTGGATATATGATTCCTCCTGTCCCCCCAACCCCAACCGCTCTATTTTTACTCTTAGAAAGTGCCCCAAACTTTACTTACCTCCCCTCTTTCCTCCGCCGCGCTGCCGGCCCTCTACTTGCGAGAAAATGCAAGCAGAGGGGCAGGACCGGCAGCCGCGTCTGTGATGCAGTCGCGTCTGTGATTGGCTGAGCGGCAGCCAATCATGGACGCGGCTGCAGGGAGTTCATTGCGGTGGGGGAAAGAGGGAAGGTACCGTAAGTAAAGTTTGGGGCACTTTCTAAGAATAAAAATGGAGCAGTTGGGGCTGGGGGGACAGGGGGAATCATATATCTTAAGGGTTTTACACTAGGTTGGAGGGAATCCTGAGAGGGAGGGGGAGAAGGGCTGCAGTACGCATGCCATATTTTTCCCGGAGGCCAGGTAGGAGGCAGAGTCCTATATGGACTCTGCTATCCTCCTGGTGGGCAGTTTTTGGGACTTTGGGAGGGGACTACAGGAGAACCTTATGGAGCTGGGATGTGAGGTAAGGATTAAACTACACTACATGATGGGGCCAGTAGTTAGGGGGGTTTATAGTTTTGGGGGTGGACATGCCCTTTAAGTCCCGATACCTCTCTGGACACAGAGACGTGAATAAGCCTTGGGCCAGATTGGATTGGGCCCTACATTGACATAATAACAGATAAGGACCCTGTTAATTCTTATCTGAATTTTTTTGTAATTGGTCTATACTTTGTTAACTTTGTCCAGAGCTGTTGTGATGATTCCAGGAGTATACCATTTGATTTACCATACGTGTTCTGCTTCCTGCTGCTATTTTTTGTATTCTCATTATTGTTTGTGTACGATTAAGGGGTGGTCAAAGGAATTAAAGGGATGTGTAGGATTTAGGAGGAGGCACGAACCACTGCATATGCAAGGCAGGAGCGCAACTCCATCATTGTTATTAATTTTTTAAAAATTCAAATTCCTGTTCTTTCTATTTCTTCTTCCGTTTTATTCTTCTGCTTTTTTGGACTGTATATCCTCCCACAGTTTTTGAGCTAGAGACATGAAATTCGGTACAGATGTGCGGCGCATATAGGAGAAGTGTGCTATCTTCTAGCTCAGGAATTCACGGAAGCGTTACGGCGTTATCGTGAATTACGCAACATTTTTTCCCATAGACTATAATGGTAACAATCCTCAAATGTGGATATTTCAAAACAGTTTTTTTCATGGTCATAAATACAAATGCGGATACCCCCAACCCCCCACACAGACACAGGTACACCCACCTAGTGATCTACCTTTCCATTCCGATGGAAGCCATACTTAAAGGATAACTATAGTCGAAAAACAAATTTTGATCAATCATCAATAAAAGTTAGTTATATGGTCATATATGCAAAAACATATACCTCCCACCTCCGGGTACCACGGGTACACACACCTACTGACCTACCCTTTATTCCTACTTAAAGGATAAATAAAGTCAAAAAACTAATTTAGATTTTTCCTCAAAAAAAGATAGTTTTATGGTTGTAAACACAAAAAAAGACATACCCCCTCAACCAAACCCAGGTACACACACATACTGATCTACTTATCCATTACTGTGGCAGCCACACTTAAAGGGTAACTAAAGTAAAAAAAAGTTGTTTTTTTTTTAACCTCCAACCTGACACCGGTACACATACCTACTGACCTACTCTTCCATTTCTGTGGCAGACATACATAAAGGGAAAATATAGTCAAAAATAAATTTTGATCAATAATCAAAAAAGTTAGTTTTTTCTAAGCTGACACCGGTACATACACCAACTGAGGTACCCATTCATTCATGTGGCAATCATATTTAAAGGGTAAGTATAGTAAAAAATAAAAAAAAACATTTTGACCAATCATCAAAAAAGTTAGTCTTTTATCCCCCAACCTGACACGAGTACACACATCAACTGACTTGCCTTTAAGTCATGTGACAGCCATATTTAAAGGGTAAGTAAAAAACAACAATATCCTCATCATTGGAATTATTATTTTTTAAAATCTGCAGCACAAACACACATTCCCTTCCAAAATGCAGTCTTTCAAGCCAAATTCAAAGTTTATACTTAAACTCTCCCTTTCTAGTTATATGTACAAAGTCTGATTTAAAAAAAATTTAAAGGGCATGTCCAGCCCTTTTTTGAACTTTTAGTATATTAAACATATTGATCCCCCAGCCCCAACCGCAGTAATAAAATTCTTAGAAAGTGCCCCGATATGTACTTACCTTCCCTCTATCCTCCACGGCAGTCTCCAGGCCCTCTGCACGGAAATGCAAGCAGGGGGCGGCCCGGCAGCCACGTCCCTGATTGGCTGAGAGGCAGCCAATCAGGGACGCGGCTGCCGGCTGCTCAGAACACCGGAGGATAGAGGGAAGGTAAGTAACTATCCGGGCACTTTCTATGAATTCTGTTACGGCGGTTGGGGCTGGGGGATCAATATATATAATATATACTTGAGGTTTTACACTAGGGGGAGGGAGAAGAAAACGGGAGGAGAGGGAGGGGGGGGGGGAGGACTCTCCTGCACATGCCTCAGACCTTGTTGAGGCTGAGACAGGCGCAGGATGAGTCACCCAGACCTTCTACACTACACTTTCCTGGACTTTGGAGGGGCACAGCATGGCAACCATAGGGAGCTGGGATGTAAGGTAAGGATTTTTGTACACTACAGAGTGGGGCCAGTATGGGGTTAAATTTGAGTTTTGGGGGTGGACATGCCCTTTAAAGGATATAATAGTTATTTTTTCATATAATAAAAAATGTTTATTGTAAAAACAGCGTTCAATTGAACATTATATGGGTGATGTACCGTCAGCTGCAATTGTTCTCCCCTAATTTACTCAGGTTATTGTGGATCTTGGTACACTATATTCAAGTTGAGGACCGAAAACCATGGGATTACGCTACATTAGATCTGGCTCGTCTTCTTCAATGATCAGATGGGCAAACCTTTTAGAAGGTGTGCACTGCAAGATGCATCCCTGGCTTACTGGACAGGAGCAGACCAAAGAGCGGTAGTTCAGGTAAATGCAATCCTGGAACTAATTTTCTCCCAGTGCTGGGAATCAAGCATTTTACATTCTTACCCTGAGTACAATATAAAGGGAAGAAGAATGGCGTGGGGGTACAACTCTTGGCACATTGCACTTTCTCACTCAATGCAATTGCTATGCAATTCCATCTGGCACTATGCTATATAAACCAATAGCATAGAAGTTCTGTTTCCTAGTGACAATTCTTTTGGTAAATTTGTTCTTAAGTCATGTACTGCTTCCTGCACAAGCATCATTAGATCACAATTACACATCAAACTGTTTCATCATAATTTTCCTGCTGTATTCATATGCTACAAAAAGAGCTCCATTGGCTGGAAAAGCACGGATTAATGTAGGTTTCAGTCCAGAGTACAAAGCTGATATTCCTGCAAGATCAGAAAGGAATAAATGTTATCCAATGGCTTTAGGTTTTTAACAGAAAATTTTATTGAAAATATCCATTCATATTTTAGAATGGGTGGTGGGGATTAACCCCCATACTGTTTGATAAGCACAGGGGACAGCCTTATGTCAGCCATTCATACTTTTCACTTTATTCTCATTATTATAGATTTATGTAGCACCCAACATCTTCTGGTGCTTTGCAATTGCATTGTTACATAATAGCAACACATGTAATATAGTGTCAAGTCAATATACTGCAGTACCGTGATGTAATAGGAGGGAAGACCCTGCCTATGTGAGCTTGCTGTATAGAGGAAACTAGGAATGAAACATTAGATTGCACACTGGCCAATCCATGGAGGAAAATTCTGATCACTATCTACAGAACAATAAGTCAATAACTAGTAGAGTCTTCCAGAAAGCTTCATGGTCATCCCAAATTTACTAACACGTCCAATCTTCTTTTCAACTTATTTTTTGCAAAAACTATTGGTTGCATGGTAAATTTCAGCCAATATTTTGAATCATCCGATAAAAAAAATCAGACTGTTTGATCAGTCAGGTTGAGTTATTGGCCTATGAACCAGCCCTAAGAGGCTGAGTCTCTGATGGCCCCAGTCCCTACTGCCATTGCAGTGACTGATGCCCTGGTAGTTACACCTCTTGTAGCAGATGTAACAATAAAAATGAAGTTTTCAAACTTTTAGCTACTTTAAACATAAACTGGTTCCGCATTATCTTATACACAATATGCATTTGTTAAACCAAGTTGTAATAGTTTTAGAAAACATATTTTTAAATAAGTATGGGGTGCATCATTATGCATCTTATTTATATAATGCTTTAAATGGGAACGTATGTCTCAAACTTATGTACCAAGATACAGGGGATGGGTTGGCTGCTCTGCCTAGTGAAGGAAGCTGGCCAGAGCAGACTGGGAAGCAGGACGGAAATTACCCAGAAGTTTCCTTATTTAAAATGCTTATTTGCAAAGTTTAACACATCTTGACCAATGTATACCTTCATTTCTGAGAATTTGCCCAAATGTCCTTATGAAACCGGACTGCTTTCCTGTCATGGAAAGTACTTGGATTCTGGATTTAACACAATCAACTGGAAATACCACCAGCCAAAGTGAGATTCCTCCAACCCCTCCGCTAATTATCAGTGGGACAACACCTGCAAGAGCAATAGATTCTGTCAGGATTCATTATACATTTAGTAGAAGAGTTTGACAAATTAATGACTTGTATACATATGGCTATTGACCTGTTGCACTATGGCTGTTGTTGTACAAGCACATCCAGTAAAATGCCATTGCTGTACCAAAAAATAGCTTGTTATGTAGAAAGTGAATTATAGCCAATATATACCTTCTAGAAAGTTCAATTGTTTGCGGCATATAAGCCCGGAGCACACAATACAATTAGTTATTATCTTCCATACAGGCAGACAGATCAATAAGCTGATTGGTAGCCTGCCAGTCTGAAGAGAAAGCGAGTGATGGTGTGGTCCATTAAGGTCCAAATTAAAGGGCATGTCCACCCCAAAACTAAAATTTAACCCACTACTGGCCCCACTGTGTAGTTTAAAAAAATCCTCTCTGCTCCGTATGCTTCTCCTGCAGTGCTTGTTCAAAGTCCAGGAAACTGAAGAGTAGGTGTCTTCCTGTGGGAAAGGTTTCTGCCTCCTCCTTGTCCTCTGAGAGGACAGTGTCATGCACAGGGAAACCCCTTTCCCCCCTCCATTCCACACTCCTGATCCCTTCCTGGCTGCCCTTCACCTAGTGGAAAAGTTTTTTTTTATATAATGTAGGGCATTTGCCCACCACCAAATGGATGTTAGATTGCTAAAAAAAGAATCAGAACTCTACCTTCACTCCCGCGGGGCTATACATTGCCAGCAGCCATGTCTGTGATTGGCTGCCTCTTAGCCAATCACAGCCGCAACTGCTGGTCCGGCATCAGAGTGCCACAGGAGTGAGGGGTTGTAAGTAGTGTTCTGGTTCTTTTTTTAGCAATCTAACATAGCGGTTGGGGGTGGGCAGGGGTGCCCTACATTTGGGCAGGGATTCCCTACATTATATAAAAAAAACTATTTAGAGGATGGAGATACCCTTTAAAATTTACTGAAATGTTGATTTTTTTCTGAACTGTGTGGACTTGTATATGTACTGTATGTGTTGATATGTTGGTGAAAAGGAATTTTTGACCTTTACGAAAAAATACTTAAAATACTGTGTAAAGCTAGTTAGAGCTGTTTTATATTTTTTCACATTCTCAGATAGATAATATCTGATTAATACCTTTTGCATTTTTTATTGTACCAGTCCAATCTCAATAAATTCTATTATGGTACATTTTAAATCATATAGCAAATCCATGTTAGCAAATCCACCTGCTCAATGGCCTATTAGGAAGCTTTCACATATGCAGACTAGCTCACTCTGCCCTATCAGGATGAAGTATTGTGTACTACCGTTGAAGTTTAGGTGACATCACATCTGCGTCTAATTTACTTTGTAACTGCTGCTAAAAATGCCTTCAAAGCTTGGTAACAATGTATGTATTTGAGGGATTTTCTCTGGCTTTTTTTTTTAGAAGCTGCATCGAGGAAGGTTTCAGATTACATCTGAAAAAAGCAGAAAAAAAGACCTGCACAGGAAAGGAGTCTGGATGGGTTTGTGGATTCTCTCCAACTCTGGCCTAACACCGCTGTAAATGGTAAACTCATTAAGCAGTGGTTGAAAGTCATTCATGACATAAATATTAGTTCCCTGAAAATGGTAAATCACACTGTATGAAGCATTCAGGGTATCATTAATATGCAGAGAAATACATTTGTAGTTACGCGTGTCTAAAACATTGTGTGTGATTTACCAATAAATATGTAAAACACACTCCAGGGTCATTCAATAAAAGTTCTGATCATTAAAAATGGTGCTAATTTTGCCCCATCCAATCAGATGTTAGTTTTTAAATGTTAAATTATATCTGATTGGTTTGGGCAACATTGGCGCCATTTTTAACGATAAGAACTTTCGTAGTGTGCACCTCTTAGGGGGAGATCCAAAGCCGGGCGCTGCGTTATTTACCTTTGCCCGATCCCGCGATACAATAACTGACGTAAAGGAGATTACGTCAGTTATTGCATTGCGGGATCGGGCTAAGGTAAGGAGCGCGACATTAACACTCCTAAACCTTTACCGCTAAGTTTCGCGCTACGAGGTAGCGCAAACCTTAACGGCAGAGGTTTTGGATCATTAGCACAGCGCTGTTTCCAAAAACATTGGGAAACGGCGCTGTGCTCTAAATTCCGTCTAAAACCCATGTTAACCCGAAATTATTTTGGGTTAACGTGGGTTTTAGACGAAAAACGGCTATATTGGATCTCCCCCTTAGTTTTTGTTTGGCTAACTTGGAACTTGTTGAGCATCAGCTAGCGTACAATAGAAACCTTGTGGCTGTTCTAAAATGTACAAACTTCTCTATTGCTTTTATCAATAAAAAAAAAAAAAGTCACCTACCTAATTCTTCTTTTGTTTTTCCGTCTTTAGTAAAAAATGAGCGACTCAGTTCATAGCCGCCAAAGAAAAAGAAGTAACCAGGGACCTCTCTAAGCAATGTGCTGGACAAGCCATGGTAGAAGCCCATTGGACCATCGGTGTGAAGGATGCTTTTCACTACAGACCACACTGTGCTATATAAAGTAAAAACATATTAATCCAAGATACACTGGATATCTAATGATTTAAAAGGCATGTCCACCCTTACAATAAAAAACTTACCTGCCTACAACCCCAAATTGATAAATTCAGCACATTATTAAATGTATTATTAACCAGATATTTAAGCATAATTATTCCCTCCGTTCTGGCAGAGAAAGCTGGCTTCTCCCTCCATGCAGTCTATGAAGGCACTTACTGATGACATCACAACCAATGATTGACTGCTAATTCCCCTGCTGCCTCTGGGGAAACGAGTCAGATACCTTTACTATAATGGAAAAGGACTTTCTGTTAAATATCCATTTAGAATGCATGTAATAAACTGGTAAAATAGCATTCGGGGCTATGGGCAGGTCACCTGTTTTTTGTTTTAAGTGTTGAAATGCCCCATAATAAATTAAATGAAGACCAGGCAACATATATAAATTCATTACATTTTGTAGTGAAAAGAACTGCACCATACACTGTGTATTCACACACATACAAAATATGGTACTAAATGTGACACCCCTGTGGGAGACTAAAAAATAAACCCAGGTAAATTGATGAGATCCCCCTCCTTCAAAGGTGACTGCAGCAGGGTATTTGCTCCTCCCAGTGTTTGACCCGGGGACAACCCCCCCATCTCTGACAAGCGCCCTTTTTTCAGAGAAAGGGGGGATCATGGACCGGTGGGCAAGCCATCAAGGTATAAACATGAGGTTGAAAGCCTTGCGGCCATTTTCTAGGTTTATTTTGTTAGTCTCCTACCAAGAGTGTAACTGACTGTAACGACACCTCCAGACAGGGCTCTAACATTTTGTAATAAATATTATAATTGTAACAGTTTTCCTACAACACACTCCAACACACTGAAACAATAATTTTATAGACTGAGGTTGCCACTGGTTTTTAAGCAGCCTATTTTTCACTGGAATGAGCAGAGCTTGGGTGGACCCCAGTCCCAACCTCTCTGCCTGGAATAGTTGGGATGTATGCATTGGAATAGACAAACTGACCAATCTTACTTGTGTCCTGTTGTAACCTTGCCAGACAATTTCATTTCATGCATGGCCTGCAGACGACATTTCACCAACTCAGTTGGACAAAGAGCCAGCGAGGCAAATGCAGCTGCGAAGGACCCAGAAATTGCATTGTGTAAATCACTAAAAGACAAACAGAGATAAGTCACATTTATTACATTTTCTCCTGTGTAGAGATTTATTTGAGAGAGTTTATTTATCTTTTACTAGTGTGATACAGCTTCAGTTTTTCTATTTAAAGAGGAACTGTGGTCCAAAAACTTTAGGTAAATTGAAAGGAATTGCTCTCCTGAGAGTTTTTGCAATTTATTTCCATTGTTTATTTTACAGTTTTGAAGATATTTACATTTTTGTGTGTGATATGGCAGCAGCATCACCAGGTCCCCTGCACTTCCTGCTTCCTGCTCTGAAACCTGTCAGTCAATCTGCCCTGTGTCTCCTCCCATTTGCAGCCCCCCATGTCCCTCCCACTCATGGACCCCATGGTCCCTCCAGTTGCAGGCCCCCCTTGGCCCATTCCCTTACAGCCCCATGTGGCCCCGCCCACTCATGGGTGTCATGACCCCGCCCACTCGTGAGATGTAGTGGCCCCGCCCACTCGCAGGTGTCGTGGCCCCATCCACTCGTGGGTGCCTAAGCCCCTCCCACTTACGGGTGCCTAAGCCCCACCCGCTCACAGGTGCTGTGGGCCACTCTGACCCACCCCCCCGAAAACTCTGTGGAAACAGCCTTTTCAGGCAGAGTGGGAACTCTGCCTGAAAAGGCTATTTTCACATAGTGAGAGAGAAAGGCTGTAGATTCCCTTACCTTCTCTGCAGCTGCAGGTCCTTCTCTTCACACAGCAGAGAGGAGGAGGGACTTCCTGTCTCCCTCACACACTGAGGGAGTCTGAGGCTGTGCTCGCCGGCGGCACTGTGCAGGAGAAGCCTTAGGAATGTCACATGTCAGCCTCCCACCCATTAACTTTGCTGGCAGTCCATCTCTTTATATCTTGGGCTGTGGAGCACGTAGAGAGGTGGTTGATGGCTCGTCTTAAAGGTAGGAAACTGGCCTTTCATTTAAACTCAACTTGTTTGGAGACCACAGTTCCCCTTTAATAAAGCTGCAGTATTTATATAGGGGAACAGCAGGTTTTTAACCATTGGAACCTTGTGAATAACACCATTCAACCTTCTATTGGGACAATGTTAAATGGAATCCCAGAGTCAGTTTCAGAACTCAGATTCCCAAGAGGTAGATGGATACCCAATCAAGTCCATAGAAATACTCATATGTATATTAATCCCATACAATAGGTTTTATTAAATAATGAAGATAGAATATTTTCTTTCGTATTTGCTGAATTGTTTGTACCATGGTACACCAGCCACTTTTAATGGAGATTTAGTAAAATGTCTGATCATATCATTATTGACCAAGGACGAAATGGACCAGCTGCTATTGTTCTGCTATTTCTTTCAGTATAACTTTCAATTCAATCAAATTATCGATCAGGGATTGATATATAATCTAGATACTGCAGTATGTAGTGCCAAGTGGCATACACTTTATTTCACCCTTGTACAGATTATATACTGTGTATATATATGTGTGTGTATCTGATTAAAAAAATTATATTAAAATGAGTTAAGATAATAGGGTAACAGAACTGTGTTAATAGGAGACAAAAAGCAGAAATATACATAATGTCAGATTAGGCAGCGATTTCCAATTGTTAATGTTGTTAAAGATACGTTCCAGTGCAGTGCATGAGGGACTGGAGGTGATCCTTCCTTTGGAATTGGTCTTGGCTGCAGTTGAAGGAAGAGCAAGCAGATCTATGCATGCCCGGTATGGATAGAGCACCACTGGCTGGGGCAGCTTGGGTTTTTATAACCTTAAATATGGCAGTTATGAAGGTAAGGAATGGCAGTGTTTAATGGTTTACCCTATCTGCTATAAGTGCATATATAGGTAAAGGTCATCACTCTGACATCCTTATGTTTTTCTCCGTGTAGGAACATTGCATAGATCAGATGCTCTAAATGCAAAACATCATTTTTAGTGACTTACCTCAGTGCCACATCCTTGTCTAAACTAGTCACTGTTCTTACAACTCTTTGGCAAAAACCATAGCTCATAAAAAGCACAGAGTTCTCAGCTATGTTTGCTAGAAGTGCTGGGCTGGTGCCTTTGTAGAACCCTCTAAGTCCCATCTGTCTATACGTCTTCCCAGCACAGTCTATGAGGCCTCTGTATAGGTTGGGGAATGTCTGCATTTTCACCTTGGCAGTGTCAAAGGGCTGTCCTGTTAGCACACAGGCAGTTCCACCTGAATAACAAACATACAAACAACAATAACGATTTCATTCATTTCATAGTATTTGGAATAACAAAATAAGTTTCCCTAGATTTTCAGCCATGTGTATGCCCGTGCAACTTACCTGTGTCATTTCCTGCTGTGCTTTAAATGTTGCAACGTAGTAAATACATTGCGAAAATCAGTGCAGGTAAGTTGCGCCCATTGAAAACATTGCATCACCCCCTATTAATGCTGCCAGGAATTTAATATCACCTCAATGCATTTTAAAAGAGAATTATACTTACCTTCCCACACTCAACACCTGATTAGTATCCAAAGTGAGGATCTAAACTGCTAGGTCCTCACCTTACCTAAGTAAGTTAGTGACTTACCTAAACTCTTCTTTGCTCATCCTCTCTCAGTCCGTCGGTGATTGGCTACATCACAAAGCTTAAAGAGGGACTGGAGTGGCAAAGGAACATTTTGTTTAGGTAAGTCACTCAGTAGATATTAACCATACCCAGGGGTGACTGGGTTTATGTCCCTTCCCTGGTAATAATGGAAATGGGATGATTGTTTGCACTGCTATTGCTCTCCATGGTTAGTGCAACCTATCACTATTTACTTGGTGTAATAACATCTTTGGATGATTCGTGCAAAACCCCTTGTGACACTGTCTCAGATGTTGAAATAAATCACATGATAAAAGTGAATGAACTTTGCTGCTTCTATAATACTATTCAGGATTTTATATTAACCCATTATTTCTTATTGATCTGTAAAATCAATTATATATACTGTATATAGGGAGATGATAAATAATAAGTTAATAGGGATCTTGCGATTCTCATCCAAATGTACAGAATTTGAACCAGCACCAGAGTCTTCCTCAAGATTAGTAAAGCATATATTTCCTACATATTTGTATTTGGCTATATGCACATGTACTAAATACATTAGGCAAGCCAGGAAATTGCTAATCATTTCAACTAAATGTTGCCAGTGATACTGGAATGAATGAAAGTTCTAAGTTAATATACAGCTACCAATTAGATGTTAGCTTTTTACTGGTCTATTGCAATATGACATCATCGTATTGGTTGTTACAGATTCATAGAATAGAAGTTCTAAGGTAATATACAGCTACCAATCAGATGTTAGCTTTTTACTGGCCTATTGCAATTAGACATCATCGTATTGGTTGTTATAGATTCATAGAATAGAAGTTCTAAGGTAATATACAGCTACCAATCAGATGTTAGCTTTTTACTGGCCTATTGCAATTAGACATCGTATTGGTTGTTACAGATTCATAGAATAGAAGTTCTAAGGTAATATACAGCTACCAATCAGATGTTTTTTTACTGGCCTATTGCAATTAGACATCATCGTATTGGTAGTTACAGATTGATAGAATAGAATTGGGCAAACTTATTCTGAAAATGAATGAAGTCTTAAAGTGGCCATACACAAGCGATTTCCACAGCACGTGTGCCAACAGATCACATTGGTATCTGTCAGCACACATGCTATGGGAACAGCACACATAAACCCGACCAATCACCATACGCGGTATGGGGATCAGTCCGCCATGCGGCCATACACAGTACGATCGGATCGGCTCCCTCTACTTAAAAGAAAAGGGAGCTGATACTGGCAAATGGAAATTTTCTCTCATTCCCGACTGATCGGAGTGCTGACTACGGTCGTTCATCGGCACGCCGATCGGTCAGGAACAGCCCCTACACACAGACAATAATAGGTAAATCTTGTAGTTCCCCGATGGGATTTACCAATTATCGTTCATGTGTATGGCCACCTTTACCTATTTGTAGCCAGCAACTAATCTGCTGGTGTGACTAAACATTAGGTAAGACGTGTGCCTGCTGACCAGGCCGAAATTACCTGCTGCGCCTGCTGTAAGGTCAATAGCAGCTTGAATGGTGTTACTTGATTTCATGGTCCTCTACTAAGCTGTTTTCTCTGAGAACATGTTCCTAAAAACCAAACAAAGCTGTAAAAAAAAAATGAAACCAGATGGTTTGGGATTTCATAAAAAGAAAAAAATTGGCAAAACCTCTTCTGGGTTACAGTGGAAACTTACTTGGAAGAAAATTGTATCTAGGACACTGAGTTCTATTTAATTTGTTAATAGAATGAGACTGTTAGTTGCCACGAGCTTCGGAGTAGACTGACTGGGGGCTGTGTAAAACCATATATAATATATTTATATTGCACTACTTGGGTACACATTGCTGTAAATGATTTTAATACATAAAATACAGGTGGCTGTAACTAAACAGCTACGATATAAATATGCACTAGATCCACAAATATTATAGTGTATCCTTGTAATAGCAGTACAGACATATGGTTACATGTTACCTAGAATTGTTGTTGTAACAGCTTCAAACATTTAAAATTAAAATAACTGGCAGGGAGACCAGACAACCAAAGGGGGACGTAATGTAAAATATCGATAGTGTTATTCATTTGGGATATTTTACACGTTTCAATCTGTTGCCTACATGATGGAGGAACCACACTATAAGCAACCAAGCAATTTCATTATTAATATTCCAAGCACATTAGTTTTGCCTTGATGAGATGTGGAGGCTGCACTGCGGAGGAAATCTGTACTCACTGTTTAGCTGGTTTCAGATAAGGGCGACCTGCAAAGACCAAACCATTTTATGTACGAACTACTTGTCCTGTGACTTGTTCTGTGACTTAGTTTGTGTGCTAAGCCTTGTCACTGCGATGACACTTTTGCCCCTGTCTGTTTACTTAATGCATTGTGACATTTTTATGTTTCAGTCCCTGGTTTCTTTTTAATCTGGAATGTTTCACTGTGTTCTGTTCTCTGTAGAAACATTGCACTTTACATGATGACACATTATAGGGTGATCTAACTACCAGACACTGTAAATAGCACGGAACCCCTTGACCTCCCTGGGTTATGTTATTGTTGTTTAAACATTTCGAGTAGTAATGTAAAATCAGTTTAAAAGCTCTCATCATACACTAGTAATCCTCGCTCTTACAGTAGTTAGACACTGGCTCAGCCCCACACCGCCACGTATAAAGGAAACATAGCAGGAATTAACTCAACTGCTGTACACTGAATAGTCAACTGAATGACTTAGTTGACTCAATAAATGGATAATATTCTCTAAAATAAAGAAATGTGAGAATACATGTATATGTCATGTAATGAATATGTAGCTACCTGCTTTTTTGACAGATAAATATATAATGAACTGTTAACACTGAGCAATGACTTGGTAGGCTTCCAATGTTAGCTAAATGTGTTGCATTTATTTCATTTTAATGTTCTTTATATTATGACCATTAAATGTGACTTTTTTCCTGTATTTGATTTGAAATTTAGATTGAAAGAAAACTTGTTGGAGCTTTATTCGTACCATTACCTTTCTGCCTGAAATTATGCACAAACCATATAGAAGATCTGATATATGTGTATGTGTTGTTTGTTGTTTTTCTTAAATAAAAACCTGTTTGAAAAAAATGCTCATCGTTTGTGCTTGTAAAGGTTCTCATTTATCCAGGTCATGGTATATCTGTTATTATTCCTCTTAAATCCAATTCAATGGATATCTGTTTATAATTCATTATCCAGGTCATGGTATATCTGTATATTTCATTTATCCAGGTCATGGTATATTCTGTATATTCATTTATCCTCATGGTATATCTGTAATATTCATTTATCCAGGTCATGGTATATCTGTTAATTCATTCATCCAGGTCATGGTATTCTGTAATATTTATTCATTCATGTCATGGTATATCTGTAATTCATTTATCCAGGTCATGGTACTGTTATATTCATCATCCAGGTCTGGTATATGTGTAATATTCTCATCCAGGTCATGGTATATCTGTAATATTCATTATCCAGGTCATGGTATATCTGTTTATTTCACATCCAGGTCATGGTATATGTGTAATATTCATCCTCTAGGTCATGGTATATCTGTAATATTCATTCATCCAGGTCATGGTGTAACTGTTATATTCATCCATCCAGGTCATGGTGTAACTGTTATATTCATCCATCCAGGTCATGGTATATCTGTAATATTCATTTATCCAGGTCATGGTATATCTGTTTATTCATTCATCCAGTTCATGGTTATCTGTATATTCATTATCCAGTTCATGGTATATCTGTTTATTTCATCATCATCCAGGTCATGGTGTATCTGTAATATCATCTCATCCAGGTCATGGTGTATCTTTAATATTCATTCATCCAGGTCATGGTATATCGTAATATTTCACCAGGTCATGGTGTATCTGTAATATTCATTCATCCAGGTCATGGTATATCTGTAATATTCATTCACCAGGTCATGGTGTAACTGTTATATTCATCCATCCAGGTCATGGTATATCTTGTATATTCATTCATCCAGGTCATGGTAATCTGTTATATTCATCCATCCAGGTCATGGTATCTGTAATATTCTTTTCCAGGTCATGGTATGTCTGTTATATTTATTCATCCATGTCATGGTATTCTGTATAAACTCATTCATCACAGTTTCATGGTATATCTGTAATATTCATTTATCCAGGTCATGGTATATCTGTTATATTCATCCATCCAGGTCATGGTATATGTGTAATATTCATTCATCTAGGTCATGGTATATCTGTAATATTCATTCATCCAGGTCATGGTGTAACTGTTATATTCATCCATCCAGGTCATGGTATATCTGTAATATTCATTCATCCAGGTCATGGTATATCTGTTATATTCATCCATCCAGGTCATGGTATATCTGTAATATTCATTTATCCAGGTCATGGTATGTCTGTTATATTTATTCATCCAGGTCATGGTATATCTGTAATACTCATTCATCCAGTTCATGGTATATCTGTAATATTCATTCATCCAGGTCATGTTATGTCTGTTATATTCATTTATCCAGGTCATGGTATATCTGTAATATTCATTCATCCAGGTCATGGTATATCTGTTATATTCATTCGATCCAGTCATGGTGTATCTGTAATATTCATTCATCACCAGGTCATGGTATATCTGTAATATTCATTCATCCAGGTCATGGTGTAACTGTTTAATTCATCCATCCAGGTCATGGTATATCTGTAATTTCATTCATCCAGGTCATGGTATATCTGTTATTCATCCATCCAGGTCATGGTATATCTGTAATATTCATTATCCAGGTCATGGTATTCTGTTATTTTATATTTCATCCAGTCATGGTATATCTGTAATACTCATTCATCCAGTTCATGGTATATCTGTAATATCATTCATCCAGGTCATGTATGTCTGTTTATTCATTTATCCAGGTCATGGTATATCTGTAATATTCATTCATCCAGGTCATGGTATCTGTTATATTCATTCATCCAGGTCATGGTATATCTGTAATATTCATTCATCCAGGTCATGGTATGTCTGTTATTCATTCAATCCAGGTCATGGTATATCTGTTATATTCATTCATCCAGGTCATGGTATATCTGTTTATTCATTCATCCAGGTCATGGTATATCTGTTATATTCATTCATCCAGGTCATGGTAATCTGTTATATCATTTATCCAGGTCATGGTATATCTGTTATATTCATTATCTAGGTCATGTTATCTGTTATATTCATCCATCCAGGTCATGGTATATCTGTAATATTCATCCATCCAGGTCATGGTATATCTGTTAATTCATCCATCCAGGTCATGGTATATCTGTAATATTCATTCATCCAGGTCATGGCATATCTGTTATATTCATTCATCCAGGTCATGGTATATCTGTTTTATTCATTCATCCAGGTCATGGTGTATCTGTTATATTCTTTATCCAGGTCATGGTATATCTGTTATATCATTTATCTAGGTCATGGTTATATCTGTTATAATTCATCCATCCAGGTCATGGTATATCTGTAATATTCATCCATCCAGGTCATGGTATATCTGTTATATTCATCCATCCAGGTCATGGTATATCTGTTATATTCATCCATCCAGGTCATGGTATATCTGTTATATTCATCCATCCAGGTCATGGTATATCTGTTATATTCATTCACCCAGGTCATGGTATGTCTCTTATATTCATTCATCCAGGTCATGGTATATCTGTAATATTCATTCATCCAGGTCATGGTATATCTGTTATATTCATTTATCTAGGTCATGGTATATCTGTTATATTAATTTATCCAGGTCATGGTATATCTGTTGTATTCAATTAGATCAACTGGACTTTAAGTTTAGTTCTTGAAGACGTTTCGCTAGTCATCCGACTGGCTTTCTCAGTTGAGTCACTCTGAATTGAGAAAGCCAGTCGGATGACTAGCCAAACGTCCTCAAGAACTAAACTTCAAGTCCAGTTGATCAAATTGAATACAACAGATAGCTGATCGTTTGTGTTGGTTTCTGTGTAACAGGAGGAAGTTAAAATAATATAGATTCTAATTTTGTATTTACCAGGTTACTTAGGCAATTATACCAAAGTCAGATTAAAGGCAAGGCAATCCATGCAACTGCCCAGGGCCAGGCCGAAGTTGTGAACCTGAATATTATTAACAAATGCTGCTACTGTTTCTCCCCTAGCTCTTTGTTCACTTAACATTTAGGGTTGAATGACTGCTGGAGAAGAAACACCCACAGTCACAGAAACATTGCTCTGCCAGTCTTTGCCTACAAAAAGCGTTGGGGCAGAACATTTTCAAAAATAAAAATTTATGCTAACAGCGCTTGGCTTAGAACAGTTTCTCAAACTGTGCTGGGGTACATTGTGTGTCTTCAGAGAGCCAAATGTGTGCCTCAATATTTATTGTGTAAATAGTTTTCCTAGTATAATATAATAATAAAATAATAAATGTGTTTGTAAAGAACAATAAATATTGGTAACTACAACATAATAAAACACAGGTGTGCTTTGAGAAAATAGGATATGGAATGGAAATACAAATAAGGCAGATGGGATGGAGAAGGGGCAGACTGGGTGGAGGACAGCTTGAAAAGACACATGGGGTGGATTAGAAGGACAAAATTGAGTGCAAACTGGATGGGGGACAGAATGTATGTACATGGGTGTAGACTAGAAATGGAAATAGGAACAGATGGAATGCATGTACAAAAATGGGCAGATTGCATGGTGTAGACTGGAAGGAGAAGTGAGGATAAACTAAATGGAGATTAGAAGGGGGAGAGATTAGGTGGGGTTAAACCTCCACATAGTGTAAAGAGGATATAGATACAGCATCATTTTACATGTGACTCATGCTTTGCGGAATAAATATTCTGGTTAATTGTGTATAGGGGAGACTACACAAAAGATTTTGGACGTCTATTTTGAAATGGTCTTTAAAGGGGGCAGAAACCTGCCACCTGATTTCATTGCCTCAGATCACCAAATATTCCATACAGACATGGTTCTGTTTGTGCTCGGAGGATTGCTTTTCCATGATCCAATTTTCTCCCACATTCCAAACAATGGCAGGTTGGGCATTAGGCCTGGTACGCAGGGGAGATTTTGGCACAACATACCCAACTTTTCCAGTTTATATACTGATCGGTAGCTTGTTGATCAGGAAATAAAATGGTTTAATCCTTGACTTACAGATATTATTATTCATAATCAGTGTTTCGTAACTAGGGGCTATAGTAGTGCAAGTAAGCGGGAAAGGGATCAGTGAAGTTGCTTTGGAACCACAAAGTTCCCAGAAGAAAGTCAATCTATTTATCACAATTACTGACTAACAATGTACTGGTTAAAAAGATAATGAGTAGCTTCCCCATGCTTTCTGTTATACAGTAATACTTTATGATGACTGGATAGTGTGTAAGAAATGACCATTAGCTTACCAATATTATCTTACAGGAAATATTTTTTTTGTTCTGTTAACATAATAAGAGCTTAGAGGAGCAGAACAGACTGGAGGGAATGCTGCTAAGACAGAGGGGGGTGCTGCTAAGCCAGAGGAAAGGGAGCTGCTAAGACAGAGGGGGGGGTGCTTCTAAGACAGAGGGGGGTGCTGCTAAGAGGGGGGGTGCTTCTAAGACAGAGAAGGGGGAACAGAATTCACAAACATTCAGAATGTGCAGAATGGAATAGAGGATGATGAATATGGTAATGGGAGGAGTGCAGAATGGAATAGAGGGCAATGAATGGGATAATGGGAGTGCAGAATGGAATAGAGGGTGATGAATGAAATAATGGGGAGTGCAGAATGGAATAGAGAGTGATGAATGGGATTCATGGGAGTGCAGAATGGAATAGAGGGGTAATGAATGGGATAATGGGAGTGCAGAATGGAATAGAGGGTGATGAAGGGGATAAATGGGAGTGGCAGAATGGAATAGAGGGTAATGAATGGGATAATGGGAGTGCAGAATGGAATAGAGGGTAATGAATAGGAGAATGGGAGTGCAGAATGGAATAGAGAGTGATGAATGGGATAATGGAGTGCAGAAGAATAGAGGGTAATGAATGGGATAATGGGAGTGCAGAATGGAATAGAGAGTGATGAATGGAATAGGGGGTGATGAATGGAATAAAGGGAGTGCAGAATGGAATAGAGGGGTAATGAATGGAATAATGGGAGTGCAGAATGGAATAGAGGGTAATGAATGGGAGAATGGGGAGTGCAGAATGGAATAGGGTGATGAATGGAATAATGTAAGTACAGAATGGAATAGAGGTGGATGTGGAATGAATGGGAGTGAGGAGGAATAGAGGGTGATGAATAGGGTAATGGGAGGAGTGCAGAATGGAATAGAGGGTGTTGATAGATAATGGGATGCAAAATGGAATAGAGGTTAAAGAATGGAATAGAGTTTGATGAATGTAATAATGGGAGTGCAGAATAGAATAGGGGTGTTGAAAAGGGTAATGAGTGCAGAATGGAATAGAGGACAATTATGAAATAATGGGAGTGTAGAATGTAATAGAAGGTGATGAATAGGGTAATGGTAAAAGTGCAGAATGGAATAAGGGACAATTAATAGGATAATGGAGTGCAGAATGGAATAGAGGGTTGATGAATAGAATAATGGAAAGTGCAGAAATGGAATAGAGAGTGATGAATAGGGTAATGGGAGGAGTGCAGAATGGAATAGAGGACAATGATTGGGATAATGGGAATGCAGAATGGAATAGGGTGATGAATGGAATAATGTAAGTACAAAATGGAATAAAGGGTGATGAATGGAATTAATGGAAGTGCAGAATGGAATAGAGGGTGATGAATTAAATAATGGGAGTACAGAATGGAATAGAAGTTGATGAATAGGGTAATGGGAGGAGTGCAGAATGGAATAGAAGGTGTTGAATAGAATAATAGGGGTGCAAAATGGAATAGAGGGTGTAGAATGGAATAGAGTTTGATGAATGTAATAATGGGAGTGCAGAATAGAATAGAGGGTGTTGAATAGGGTAATGAGTGCAGAATGGAATAGAGGACGATTAATGAAATAATGGGAGTGTAGAATGTAATAGAAGGTGATTAATAGGGTAATGGGAGAAGTGCAGAATGGAATAGAGGACAATGAATGGGATAATGGGAGTGCAAAATGGAATAGAGGGTGATGAATGGAAAAATGGGAGTGCAGAATGAAGTAGAGGGCGATGAATGGGATAATGGGAGCGCAGAATGGATTAGAGGGCGATGAATGGGATAATGGGAGTGCAGAATGGAATAGAGGGTGATGAATGGGATAATGGGAGTGCAGTATGGAATAAAGGGTGAGGAATGGGATAATGGGAGTGCAGAATCAGATTGAATAGGAGGGGGAATAAATGAAACATAGTAGGATATGAATGAATACAATGGGTGAGTGGGAGGTGTTTGGTGTATTATGATTATAGGTACGATATAATAGCAGGGAGGCGCACTCAAATGAGATATATGTTTTTATTGTGACAAAGCGGTGCACAACGTTTCGGGGTTACCCCTTCCTCAGGTGCAGAAAACAGCATACCATGTGCTCAGTTAAATACAAAAGCTCCCTCTTACATGGGGGGTGGACAATCTCAAACAGACATACTTTGTGAATAAACATTTTTGTGTGTAGAAACCTTTTTATTCACAAAGTATGTCTGTTTGGGATTGTCCACCCCTCCCCTAAGTAGGAATTAGAGGGGCGACCCTGCCATTATATCGTACCTATGAATTTTACTGCGAGTGGTTGAGCAGTTTGCAGCACCTTTGGAGATTTACAGGATTCCAGGTGGCAGAATACAGTAGATGAATAATCAGTAGAAGGTTATAGACTTTTCATCACACCTCCTATAGGGTGAGCGCTTCGCCCTCTAGTGGCCAGTGATCGGTAGGGCACCGAATTCGGAACTTTTTTTAACCGTTCCTTGTTTCCGTACGGAAGACCAAAACTGCCTTACGCGTGCACCGAGATCCTCGTCCCCTATTAGGGACCCATATTGGTTCGTGTAGGGATTGGGGATGTATCGAAGCGTCTTATTGCCGATTTGTAAGAGAGGGAGTCGGGCTTTAAACCTGCTGGGGAGCGAAGATGGGGCCTGGCATGGGAGCAGCAGGTATGTCCCAATGTGGGGGTCAGACTGGTACGTAACATGATCGGACATGTCATTCCAATGACAGAACTGGCCACATGCCACCTTCCTGGCTACACACAGCACTGTATTAGTTACCATACACTGGTTAATTGTTTTCATTCACCATACCAGTTCTTCCTATTCTTATTATATGATCTATCCAATTATATGTATATAATGGATAATGCACCCCAACTGTAAATTATATAGGGGACAATGCACCCCCAACTGTAATTTATATAGGGGACAATGCACCCCCAACTGTAAATTATATAGGGGGTAATGCACTCTAAATATAGTGGATAATGCACCCCCAACTGTAAACTATATAGTGGGAAATGCACCCCCAACTGTAATTTATATAGGGGACAATGCACCCCCAACTGTAATTTATATAGGGGACAATGCACCCCCAACTGTAAATTATGTAGGGAATAATGCACCCCCAACTGTAAATTATGTAGGGAATAATGCACCCCCAACTTTAAATTTTAAGGATATTTGAAGTCACCGAGGAGTTCCGTGACCATATAAAAGCACGAGGACGCAGGCCTAGTACCTTTTATACAGGGCACAGAACTCCAAGGGGACATCTAATATCCCTTCAATTTACTGTTTGGGGGTGCGTTATTTATTATAACCTACACATTTTTGGCTTCTGGTTTCCTTCTCCTCCTGGAACTGTAAGATTATAAAGCTTTAATCTTATAGTTCCTCCCTCCCATAGAAATCCACTACAGGGGTAGGTTATATATATATATACAGCCCAACCCACCAACATGAAATATATTCATTATTGAGAAAAACATTGCACAGTGCTGTGGGTTCACATTATCTTCTCCCTGCAGCTCTGTACTGATGTTGTTTCAATAAATTAAAGGTGAAATATTGGAGGGTATGAGACATTTTATATGCAATAAATAAATTGTATCAAAGACAGAAAATACCTATCATTTTGTTTGACAAGTTGCCTGTACAAACATATCATGGGGTTTCAAGACATGTTTGTCTCTTTGATCATATTACATGTTTAGTGTCAACAGCAGTGACCTTGCTTTTAGTGCCCCATTCTAAATCATTTATTAACAGATTAAAAAGAACACAATTGACGCAACTAAAATGCTACTAAGGCTGGGTACACACAGCAGGACTTTTTGTCCCGACCGAGCGTTCACTGCAAGCGAATGCTCGGCTGGGACAAATGACTGTCGGTAGTGGCCGCGACCGATCGTGCATTTCCCTATGGTTTTACCGACACGTCCGATCGCCCGTTCGTCCGGTTCGGACTCGGTCGCTGCTGGCCACCCCACACCAGCAGATATTTCCAGCCAACCAACCCATAGTGCCTTGAATCGGTTGGTCGGCTTGAAATATCTGCTGGTATGTACCTAATATATGTGCAGTGGCAATAACACTTTTAAAATGTTTCCTCTTATTTGCTGCTCTTCTATGATGTTACCTATTTTTATATTGTGAAAGGAATAGTTCACTCAAAAAATGAACTATTCCTTTAACGTATTGATTGAAGACCTGGAGGTTAAAGAGCTATAGCCTTACCATCCGTTCTTCAATCAATTCCCCAGGAGTGATGGACAAAGATAGAAGAAACTTACCTTACACGCGATCCTCTGCAGCAGCAGTGACAGGTCCCGACTGCTTCCTGGTTCAGAGTAACTATAGCGTGCATGCCTGATAATGTGCTATAGTTACTCTGAACAGGAAGCGGTCGGGAATTTACTGCTGCTTCACTCACTTTTAGAACTATTCCTTTAATAAAAAGAAGATCCAAATCCCTAAGAAACACAATGCATTTTTTTTACTGTTTGTTGCCTGTGTTTACATCTTCTATCACTGATACTAAAACCTTGCAGTCTGCACAGCAAATGTTGATTGCATTAGGAAAATGGATTGTATCACAATGCACATGTGTTGAGACTAGAATTGTCGTTAATGTAGGTTGGTCTAATAAAATGCAATACTATCATGTAGTGCATAATTTCACCATGTATAATCCCTGTGTTACAGACATACATATTCTGTACAAAGATGGTTTGGCTCATGCAGTGTCCTCCAGTGTAAAAACCCCAAGAATTCTTCTGAGGATACCAAGGCTGGCAAACAGGAGACAACGGATCAGCAGCCTAAGCCAGATGAGAGAGAAAACTTGCTTAATGTAATTGGTGGCATGAAGGTGGAAATAAGTGCACGGAGACGGTTTCAATCTATAAAAATGAACAGGGCCAAAGAGCACAGTGCTGAGAACAATGAAAACATGGAGAGTGCAAGCAGCATGTTCCAGAGGGCTGCAGAGGAAAGCCACACAGAAAAGTAAGGCTAAACATCCATCAATACATATTCTACTGAAACTAAAAAGCTAAGGCCTGATACACACAGTCGGAAATTTTTCCAGATCTACTGAACACTACAATGTTTCAGTTGATCAGGCTCGGGTATTTTCTCCGCAATTGACAGATCTTAAGTTGATTAATACCAATAATTCTCATTATGTTTTAGTTTTAGAAACATCTCTAGCCCACTTTTGAAGCTATTTTTTTTTTTTATAAACTGTAAATTTTTATTAAGGTTTTAACAGAATTAATAAACACAGATATATATTGACATATAAGAGTGAGGTAAGTAGCCTATTGTCTAATTTTTGTTAAGTCCAATATCTTTTGGGTACTATGTGGAATTTGCAGTCTTCTTCCGTTTGTGGATGTTCATATTTCGGGTATAGGTGAAGAGATGATAGTCCACATAGGCCGCGGGGCTATTGGTAAGTATATATTATTGATTTTACACTTTATATGTGGGAAACAAAATAGGATAGGGTGAAATAGACTATAATAACATCGCTTTAAACATTGTGGTGAGTATGGTACAGTGGAGTACATAACATTTATATTTTGACAGTTTAGTAAGGGTCCGACACACGGATGGAGAAAATGTCCCACAATGCCCAAGTTTTGTTGTGTTTTTTCAAAGTTCCATAGAGGTTAGCGGTCAAAACTCCATGTTTTGAACGTCTTTGATTCTAATTAAAAATTCTCATTCTGTAGGAGTATATATAGATTTCCAGTATTTAGGTATCAGGCATCGAGCTGCTGTAAGGAGGTGTCTAGCCAGTATATTTTCTCCTCTAGTTAAATTGGGAAATCTTACTCCTAATAGCACATGTTTAGATAGTTTTGGAAGTTGCATGTGGGACACCTTTTCCAGGTAGGTGAATATCATATCCCAGTATGGGGACAATAAAGTACATTCCCAAAAGATATGTATCATAGAGCCCCCTCCACATCTCCAACACACATCTGGGGTCCCTGGAAAAGCCCTGCTCAGTCTATAGTTTATAAATATTTTCCTTATAAGTAGTGCATATTGAGGTTTTTGCAGCATCCTCCCAAATCTCTTCCCACGTATCTATATACAGTGCCTCCCCCAATATTCTCTCCTATTTATGCATATATTCATGTTTGTACAGGGGTTATTTGGAAGGGAGTTTAGAAAGTTATAAGTGAAGGAATATGAGTCTTTTGTATTGTGGTCGCTTTGTTATATCTGTTCAAAGGGGTTGAGTTGGGGGAATGTTCCAGTGCTGGTAGTGGTTTGAATACCTTGTTGGAGTTGGTTGTAGGTTAGCCATAACGAGGTGGGGAGGGAGGGGTACCTTTTCTGCAGATCAGGGAAGGTATGTATCTTTCTGGTGATTGGGTCTATTATATCGTAATATCTAAACAGGCCTGCTGCTATCCAGGGTTTATAGAGGTTTTGTATGATGTTCAAGGGGGAAGCGGTATCATATGTGAAAGGTAAAAGCTGTGAGGATGGTTGAAGAAGTGTATATGTTTTGTTTAGTCTAGTACTAAACTAGATTAAACAGTCTAGACTAAGCTATTAAATGAACTTGCCATTACCACATCTGCTGGAAACAGTCCCACAGTTTCACCGTTCTCACTGTAAAGAAACCTTTCCTAACCTGAAGATGAAACTTCTTTTCTTCTAATCTTAAAGGATGTCCTCGTGTACTCTGATATGACCTATGCACCAGAGAGTTTATTATATGGCCCATATAGCCAGTCCATTCCCTTTATTATATTAGTTGCCCTTCTCTGAACTCTTCCATTTCCAAGATGTCCATTTTGTATATGGGATTCCAAAAGATTCCAAATGAGGACTTACCAGTGCCTTGTAAAGAGGGAGAATAATATTTTTCTCCCTTGAATCTATTCCCCTCATTATACAAGACAATATCTTGCTAGCTCTAGCCTGTCTGCCATTGTTTTTTACAGTTTGTTGTAAAAGTCTGTTGTCTGTTAAAGTCTGTTGTCCACTAAAACCCCCAACTCTTTTTTTCATTAGAGATTCACTTAGAACAAGTATTTATGGTGTAGGTGGCACCAAGATTTTTAAACCCCAAATGCACCACCTTACATTTATCAACATTGAATCTTATCTGTCATTCTGCTGTCCATATCTAGGTCTGCTTGCAGCAATTACACATTATTTGTAGTTTCCAAAGCTCTGCATAGTTTTGTGTCATCAGCAAACACCGAGACCTTGCTCTCAATGCCCCCTTCTAAGTGATTTATAAACAGATTAAAAAGAAGTGGCCACAGTAAGGAACCCTGAGGCACTCCATTTAGAACTTTAGCCCACCAGATGTGGCTCCATTGACCACCACTTTCTGTTTGCGATCCAACAACCAATTCTCTATCAATATACAAATGTTTTTTTTCTAATCCAACAATCCTCAGTTTATACATTGGTCGCCTATGTGGCACAGGATCAAAAGCTTTAGCACATGTAAACAAATGCACTAGGGGAACATCTAGTGCTCAGTTTTACAGTGTGAACTAAATTCACTTGAGTATCTGTGTGAAATAAAAATTGCTTGTGTTGCGATGATGGACAGGAGCACAATGCAGCAAGTGAGGCCATCAACATTGCCTCCCATTGGCATGCTATGTGCAAAACGCAATTGAATGGCAAAACGTGATCTGAATTGTGGCAGTTGGGCCTAGCCCTTAAGGTTGGTGCCAAGTAATCCTTCTTGTTGTGTGTTTAGCCTGAAAATGATTTAGCACAGTTCACATGCCATGTAGTCTGCACTGAGTTGTGTCCCATTGTCGAGCTAGCAGTATTATTCAGGCCTTGTTTGTATGCATGTAAAGCTGATGTGTATTGGTCTGTTTGTTGTGTATAAAACTCATAATAGTTTATTATTATTTCTTTAAGCAACAAACCACTGAGTCTAGACCTGATGGCTGCTGTATCTGCTGTTGCTGCATCTGTTCCATTGAACAAAAAGCAGATTGAATCAGAGCTTCTTCAGCAGTTAAGGAAGCATGAGCAAGAGACAGATGTACAGAAAAAAGGAGAAAGTCTCAGGTAGGTTGTGCTATTTTATTACTTATAATATATGGCTTTACATTTATATTGACAGGAAACATTGGGACCAATATACACAATGCAATATTTGGCCCTAACAACCCATAGTTCAGTGTATCAGTCCAAATACATTGCATGGGTTTTCGGCCTGGACCGACCGTTCATTTGTCCGAATAAAATGAATGTGCAATCGGAGATGCCTGAAAACTACAGCCGATCGTGTGGTCCATAGAATGGGAGCTCGGTTGTGGCGAACTGTTGGCTGCAGCTACTTTTTCTGTGACCGACAGTCCTTCGTCCTGCACAACTGGTCGGAAGTGCCAAACGGTCGATCAGGCTGAAGAATCTCTTTGTGTGTACTCAGCTTAACAGTAGTATAAAAAGTAGACAGACCCAAAAGCATAATATAACTACGTTTGGTGGCCATGTTTGTAGTGTTGCAGGTCATGCTAACCCATCTGCAGTGATGTACCAAGTGTTAAAAGATAAACCTCCTCCTCACCACCTAATCAGCTATGATTTCTCTTGATTGCACACAGCACACACAGACACATTAATAGAGCTTTGTGCAGCCTTTCAAACCACATTCAAAGTTTTAACTTGATATCTTGGATCTGCAGTCTCTTCTCCTTAGCTCTGTCCTCCGTGATTTCCTGGTTCTCCTCATTCTGCAGGTCCCAAAAAGCACTTTCTGTGTTCTCCATGCGCGCATGTGTGACGTCACACGCATGTGTCCGTGCATGCGCTGACGTCAAGTCGAATGCGTCGTGACATCACGCGCGTGGCGAGCGCGTGCACGGAGCACACGGAAAGTGCTTTTTGGGACCTGAAGAATGAGGAGAACCAGGAAATCACTGAGGGCAGAGCTAAGGAGAAGAGACTGCAGATCCAAGATGTCAGGAACTTTCACCACCACAGGTACAGGTTCAGGCTCAGGAGGGACCTAGAAAAAAAAAAGGGGGGGAATGATTAGTTAAAGCTGCTGCTTTCAGTTCCAACTAACTTGTTTTTACAGTGTACTTATCCTTTATCAGTTTTAAATTGTGTCTGGGTGCAATTTTTAAATCAGAATGACATAAATTTGTACAGATATTAATTATGACCCAAAAAAGCATTGCATTTGATGCTACTTCTTCTTATTCTTATTATACTACTTATTCTATTTTTAATGGTGTTGAAATGTGTCTGGGTGCATTTTTTTAGTGATGTCACAATGACATCAGCATGACATAATAACGACATAATGACCTGACATAATTTTGTACAGAATTTAATTTTGACCTTAAATAGCATTACACTTGGTGTAATTACTTATTCTATAGTTTAATAGTGTTAAAATGTGTCTGTGCATCTTTTAGTGATGCTAATATGATATCAGTATGACATCATAAGTTTGCATAGATTTGGGTTTTGACCCAAAACAGCATTGCACTTGGTTTAACTTCTCATTCCGAATCTCTTAAAGGGGAACTGTGGTCCAAAAAGGACTTTAGGTAAATTGATAGGAATTGCTCTCCTGAGAATTTTTGCAATTTATTTTCATTGTTTATTTTGCATCGTTTTGAAGATATTTACATTTTTGTGTGTGATATGGCAGCAGCATCAAGGTTGCAGGCCCCCCTTGGCCCATTCTCTTACAGCCCTATGTGGCCCCGCCCACTCGTGTGTGCCGTGGGCCACACACACACACACACACACACACACACAGAAAACTCTGTGAAAACAGCCTTTTCAGGCAGAGTGAGAACTCGCATAGTAAGAGGGAAGGGCTGAAGATTCCTTTACCTTCTCTGCAGTTGCAGGTCCTTCACACAGCAGGGAGGGGGAGGGACTTCCTGTCTCCCTCTCACATTGAGGGAGTCTGAGGCTGTGCTCCCCGGGAGCAGCACTGTGCAGGAAAAGCCTTAGGAATGTCACATGTCAGCCTCCCACCCATTAACTTTCTGGTCAATTATTTCTTTATATCTTGGGCTGTGGAGCACGTAGAGAGGTGGTTGATGGCTTGTTTTAAAGGTAGGAAACTGGCCCTTCGTGTAATTTCAACATTTTTGGAGACCACAGTTCCCCTATTAATAGTGTTCAAATATGTCTGGGTGCATTTTTTAATGTCACTATGACATCATCATGACATCTTCATTTTGTACAGATTAGAATTTTGCACCAGAAAACATTGCACTTGGTGCGACTTCGTATTCTATATCTTTTAATAGTGTTTAAATTTGTTTGGGTGCTTTTTTTTTTGTAATGTCACTATGACATCAGCATACACAAAGGGGGGCTGTGGGGCTACTGATCTGACCAAAACATTGGGACAAACAAGAAAAGAGATTACCAATGCACATTCCTGGGTCCCAAATACCGGTAATATCATTATATCTGTGCTAGTGCAAACATTTAAAACGTAGGCATAATTTAATGCATAAAAGTGAAAAGCCTTCTAACCACGTCAAGGTAACCCCAGTATGGAAGGTCCTAACAAATTACATTGGGTCATTTATCTGGGCTGACACTCCCTGCTCGGCAGCTTTTTCTTTATAGTTTTTTTTTTCCCCCCATAATATTTTTATTGAAAAAAAATTACAAGTATTTAGTAACAAAAGGCCTCATTAAATCTCATGATACTTTGAACAATTTTTCGTTACAGTCAGCACATATATATATACCGGTTCTCTTTTTTACTGTTATTATCTGCTAAATTGTGTAAGAAAAGAAAGAAAAAAAACAAGATAAAATAAAGAAAGTAGCAATGTAATTTTTTGTACCTCCCCCCTCCACCCTTTTCATTTTCCTGTTTCTTTTTCCCCCCTCGCTCTATATTAACATTCCTGCTCTCCTACTTTAGTGGTTCAGACCGCCTCCTCCAGGGGTCCCCATGGCAAATATCCATGGATTCCAGATCTTATCCACATGTTTCATTGTGCCTCTGACCCTGCCAACCACCATTTCATTCTCACATAGCCACCAGATCTTTGTTATTAATTGTTGTCTTGAGGAGCTAGGTTGTTTCCATGTGGCTGCTATGAGGGATCTAGCTCCTGCACACATACTATGCATTAGCCTGTTCCCCGGTAAGGATAATTGGGCTGTCTTTCTGTCAAAAAGTGCCATCCATGGGTTGAGAGATACCTTGGTGTGTAATACCTCTTGGATTATTTTCTCACATTCTTTCCATAGTTTCTTTACCTCTGTACAGTCCCACCAATAGTGTTTAATATCCGCCAACATGCCGCAACCTCTATAAGGGGTGAAGCCTGATGGAATATTTTGTGTGTTTTTTGGGGAGACATATACCAATGGTGTAAAATTTTGAAGCTTTTTTCTTGGATTATTATATTGGAGGAACATTTACTTAAAGATTCAGATATATGTGACCATTGAGTCTCCTCTAGGCTTTCTCCCGGGAGGGCGGCTCCACCTTTCTTTTTGGGGCGTTATAGAGTTTTTATACTTGTACATAGGCGTTTTTTATCCCATAAGAATTTTATGATATTGGACTGTAAGAGTTGGGTGTCTATCGGTTTAATAGTTATTGGAAGAGACCTGAATAAATATAGTATTTTAGGTAACGTCATCATTTTTATACAGTTTTTGAAAAGGTGTCCATTGTTTAAGTTGATTGATCAGTTTTTTAATCATTGGTGAATAATTAAACCCAGAGTATAAATCCTCTGGGTTAGCACAAATCTGAATTCCCAGATATGTGAAATGTGAGTGGGTCCATTTAAAAGCGAAATTAATTTGTAATAGTTTAATTGTGGAAGGGCAGATATGAATGGGAAGAATAACTGATTTTGAGTAGTTAATTTTGAAGCCTGATAGGGATCCAAAAAGTTGCAGTTCCGAACAGAGGTGTGGAAGAGATGTTTGTGGTTTTAAGAGGGTGAACAGAGTGTCATCTGCAAAGAGGGCTATTTTGTATTCCGAGTCTCTGATTTTGACCCCATGTATGTTTCTATGATTACGAATATGCTAGGGGTTCCATACACAGAGCAAAGATCAAAGGAGAGAGCGGGCAACATTGGCGAGTACCATTCTGAATTGAGAACCCCATGTTGGATATTCTTGCTGTGGGTTTGGAGTATAAATTATCTATCACTCTCATAAAAGCATCCGTAAAACCGAAATGTGTTAATGTTTGTTTCATAAAGCTCCAGTCAACCCTATCAAAAGCCTTTTCTGCGTCGATAGAGAGGGCAATCATTGGTGTGGTTGTGGAATGGCAGTGATGAATCAACTGTATAGTGCGATGTATATTAATTGTCGTCTGTCTTCCTGGAATGAAACCAGTCTGCTTTTTGGGTACTAGAGAGTCTAGAATTTTCGCTACCCTGTTTGCCAATATCTTTGTAAAATATTTTAAATCGGTATTAATTAAGGATATTGGGCTGTAATTGTTACAAAGGGTGATGTCTTTTCCTTCTTTAGGTATAACTACAATATTATCTCCAGCATATCTGGAGGTAGTTGTGTTTTACCCTCAAGAATGGAGTTAAAAGTTGCTATGAAGTGGGGGGGATAGTATTTTGTTGAAGGTTTTGTAATATATAATAGTGTAACCATCCGGTCCCAGTGCTTCCCCCGGTTTCAGATGTTTCAGGACTGATAACCATTCTATTTGTGATATAGGTGCATTGAGTTGTTGAATGTCGGATGCCTGGAGTTGGGGGAGGTTAGCTTTCTGAAGGTAGTCGGTAATGTTTTCTGTTGTGGCTATGTTGATGTCTGCAGTGTGTCCTTGGTATAGGGATTTATAGTATTCTGTAAACATCTTTAAGATATGGATCAGGTCATGTATTAGAGTTCCCGTTTGTGACTTCAGGGGGAGTAGGGAGTTTTGGGTCATTTTTTGGTTCAATTTTTTTGCTAGAATCGTATCTGCTTTGTCTTTCTTGCTGTAAAATTTTTGCTGGGTCAGTCTAATTGCCTTTTTGGACCTTGTTGAGGGCAGTAGATTTATCTCCCCTCTCAGAGATGTTATCTCTTTCAATACTGATTTTGAATGTGTTTTACGATGAAGAGCCTCCTTTAAAGAAGATATGGCAAGTAAATTATTTAGGTCTTTTTTGAATTCCTTACATTTAATGGATGGCAGCTTTATGAGATGGCCACGCATGACTGTTTTGTGGACTTCATCTGTTAGATTGAAAGTGAAATATTCTTTGATAATTTTCCCTAGTGCTTCCTGTGTGTTTGGGTTTGAGATTAGAGATTAATTCAGTCTCCATCGAATGTTCGGCTTGGCGGTTAGTAGATTGTCAATCTGGATTGATACTGGAGCTTGATCTGACCAAGTTAAATTGGAAATATCTGCTTCTGTGAGAAAAGGTAAAAATTGTGCGGAAATGAAGATATAGTCAATTAGTGTATATACTTTATGGGGGTTGAAGTAAAAAGTGAATTTCTTTTCAGATGGGTGTTTTATTCTCAAGCATCCCATAGATTGAACATATGTAGAAGAGATTTATGTGTTTTTGATGAGGGGACAGGGCTGGAGGATGAGGATGGCCCAGAGCGGTCAAGAAACTTAAAGGGCATGTCCACCCCCAAAACTATAATCCCCCAACTACTGGCCCCACCATTTAGTGTAGTTTAATCCTTACCTCACATCCCAGCTCCATAGGGTTCTCCTGTAGACCCCCCCCCCCAAGTCCCAAAACTAACCATCAGGAGGATAGCAGGGCTCTGCCTGCTACCTTGCCTCCGGTAGATATTTGCCATGCATACTGCAGCCCTTCTCCCCCCTCCCTTTCCCTCCCGTTCTACTATCCCTCCCCCTAGCACAAATCCCCCTTAATATGATGTTCCCCCATGTCCCCCAGCCCCAAACTCTTACTTGCCTCTCCTCTTTCCTCCGCTGCACTGAATGACCGGCAGCCGCGTCCGTGATTGGCTGCCGCTCAGCCAATCACAGATGCGACTGCTGGTCCCGCCCCTCTGCTTGCATTCTCGCAAGCAGAGGGCCGGCAGTGCGGCAGAGGAACGAGGGGAGGTAAGTAAGAGTTTGGGGGGCTTTCTGAAAAAAAAATGTATGCGGTTGGGGCTGGGGGACATGGGGGAACAGCATATTAAAAATTATTTTTACAGGTGGACATACCCTTTAAGTGTTAGATTGAAATCCCCTAGAAGTCTCCCTAGGTCAAGAGTCAATAGATGTTTTTTTATAGCTTTAAAAAACGCACTGAGTAGGTGAGTAGATAATAACTATTGTCACTCTTGTTTGTTGTATGCTTCCTGTTATGATGAAATATGACCCCCCGGGGTCCCTATAACATGACTCCTGGGTGAAGGGGACCGATTTGTGTATTAAAATAGCCACTCCTCCTCTCTTGGAGGTGTTGGAAGCAAAGTAATGGGAAGTGAATTGTTTTCCCCAGTATGAAGTGGGTTTCTTGGAGGGCTAAGATATGGTGATTTTCTTTCTCATAGTCTTTGATAGCTAGGGAACGTTTGGTGGGACTGATAAGGCCTTTTGCATTGGGAGTGAGAATAGATAGATGTGTGGTCGAATTTGTCATGGTTGTTGGCATAGAGACAGTGCACGCTTACCAGTCAGATGTGTGTTGAGGCCTGCTGGATCCCGGGAGAGCCGTCCGTTTCTCCACTCAAGATTATCAGTAGTCCTAACCAAAGACACACTTTTCCATATGACCTTCAGATTAGAGAGTAAAAAGCATATGTTATGAGACAATCCACAGAGGGCGGGGTCAGTACTTGGATATACACCATAACAATTTTTTAAATCACATTTACTACCAAAAAAAAAAAAGCAAATTAAGTAACCAAAATTAAGGGGAAAAGACATCAATATGTCTCTCAATTAACAATTTTATACGAATGTGGTAAAATATAATGCCACCTACTGGGGGGGGGATCCGCCATCTGGGAACAAAAAGAGCTTTCAACTTTTGATTAGCACCATGCTGTATTTTTTTTTTTTTTGCTATACTAGATAGGGGGATATTTAAATAATAAACTCTATCACTATTAGGAATGGTTCTTTGGGGGTCACATCTGAACTTTATATAGCTGGGTCACCTTGGTTTAGTCTTAAGGCGAATACTACCCCTTGTTTTTAGGGATATATAGAGATTTTATAACACCGTTTACTATTCCAGTTATAGAGATTAATATGTTTTTTAAATCCTGTGGAGCCGAATAGTGGCGATTCGGCTGACATACTGTCAGCTACCCCTCAGTGACTGCTCCAAATCTAATGTGTATTCAACTTAACGGCTCACCTAGATATAACAGCCATATGAGTATCAGTAAACCTCTGGAAAAAATATTTATTTTTCCTTTTATTTAACAGTGATTAATTAATTAATATATATATATATATTTTTATTTTTTTTTTATTTTTTTTATTTTTTTTTTATTTCTTGCAAACCTAATATGAACCATGTGAAAGGGCAAGTGTATTGTCTTGTTATTATAGTAGATTCCAATAGTGGGTAATAATACAGACATAAATACCCAGTGTGATAGATACATCTATATCCCCTTTGTGGTCACCTAGATAAAATAAAACATATTTACAGGTTAAACATTTTTATGGTCCATATACTTTTTAGAATTCCCTAGAGACCTGAGAATTTTATCAAGCCTTTCAAAAGGTTCCCCTGGGCTGTCCGAGTAGTTACATGAGCAAGATTATATCTCCAGGTTGGGTATTTGGGTCAAATAGTATATAGTTTGTAGGTATCATCGGCTAGTTCATGATCCCCCATTCATGTAACCACAGTAAGGGTTTAGTCCTGGGCTGTAGATCACATAATGGGGTATATCTTATTTTTATGGATCCCAAGTAGTAAAATAAATGTGTCCTAGACCCGTGTGGATCCAGTTATTATACAGATTTTTGTCATTTGGCAATTTGGATTTTCCAACCTCTAAGATCAGAGTTCAGCAAATTTAACATGGACAAGACCCCTATGAGGATCTTCTTTAAGGTGGGCCAAGGTAGGGTCTCAATGGATGAACCCCGGTTCCAATAGTAGTTGCGTGGATATAAACCCACATCCCAGACCACATACAAGTTCCTCCATCTCCCATGGCCACGGACTGGTAGGAAAGAGCAAACAGTCCACTATCAGGTGAGCTCCTCTTTTTTGAAAATATTTGGCCAGTTTTCCCTCTGTGTTATAGAAGCGCTAAAATTAGGGGACAGTGGATACCGTATTGGACCTTTAGTTGGTCCGGCCGGTTAGTCATAATGATCTGGCCCTTGTTTGGCGTGGGCAAGCGTCCTCCTACATATACAGTTAGGGTGTGCCAGAGTAAGGGGTGTGGGGGGATCGGGTGGAGGGCACAGTACCTCTAGCTGGAGAAGGAGGGGTTACCTCTGACCAATCATCCCTCGGTGGCAGGATCCATTTAGGCCTTGGACCTCTGGGGATGGTGTCCCGGTCATTCAGGCCTAACTTTTGGAAGAGGGTGTTACCTTCCCATTGTGATTCGGCGAAAGGGGAAGCCCCATATATTTGAGGCCTCGGTTTTTAAGGACATCCAATATGGGCTTCATATCCCTTCATCGATTTAGAGTACGAGGAGATAGATCCTGGAAGATTTGAATGGTGTGGCCATCCTGCTTCAGAGCTGCGTGATTTCGTGCTGCCTTAGTGATGATTTCTTTGGAGGTACCGTATATACTCGAGTATAAGTCGAGGTACCTATTTTTACCTGAAAAAATTGTAAAAACTGATTGACTCAAGTATAAGCCGAGGGTAGATATTAGTTGCCCTTTAAATGGACAGCAGAATTCCCATACAGTAATAGCCAAATACAGTACCAGCAACCCCCAATTCCTTGGCACTCCAGATGTTTGGAAACTACAACTCCCTGCATGCTTTGTTGCTGGGAGTTTCAGTTTCTAAACATGTGGAGTGGCAAGGTTCAGTAAACTTTTAATTAAGCTTACCATCATTTACAATTCTCCTGAACCCCATATTCTAAAGGGCCCTCTGACCCCATATAGTAAAGGGCCCTCTGACCCACATATAGTAAAGAACTCTCTGTCCCCAATAGTTAAAAATGTCACTTGAGAGTTGTAGTTTCAAGCTGTCATTTGCACTGTACTAGCAGCTGTTTTTTGCCCCAAACTGAGGAGACCCATCAGATTTACAGCATCCAGATGAGCAGTGACAGTGATGAGTCCAGCAGCCAGACTACAGGAAGCAGGAAGTGTAAAGGCAGATCAGCTCCTGTGACTTTCTAGGCTGGTTAACACAGTGCCACCTAATGGTTACTATCCGCAATTGCAGAATTTTGATCTAAATTAGGACTTGACCCGAGTATAAGTCAAGGTTAGGTTTTTAGGCTAACTTTAAAGCCTGAAAAATTCGACTTATACTCGAGTATATACGGTATATAGGTGAAACTTCACCACAACATCTCTTGGGGGGTTGTCTGGTCCCGGTCGAGGCCTCACGGCCCTATGGGCACGGTCCAAAAGCAGGTCCCGAATCTGTAGCTGTGGAGCCATTTGGTGGAATAAGTGTTCCAGATATGGACCTAGGTCCACCTCTTCCTCCAGTATGCCTCGGATTCTTAAATTCTGTCTCCTGCTTCTGTTGTCGGCGTCCTCTTGGGCAGTATGGAGATCTGTAAGCTGTGTCCGGAGCTCAGTTATATCTCCCTCAAGCTGCAGTTATATCTCCTTCAAGCTGGATGCAGTATTTGGCCATGTGGCTTTGTGAGCTTTCTATTCCCGCCACTCGGTCTCCTCTGTCTATCACTTCCCCCTGCCTACTGGCTTTTAACAAAAAGGGAAGAGGCCTCCTATTCAATGCTTAGCATTCAAGACATAAGACCTCCAACTAAAGGTTTAAAACAGGTGTGTGGAGTAGTAACAGGAAAATTATGAGGTGCACTCCCCTATCTCCGTGCCACAAACATTAAGGGTTATAGATGTAATATCTGGAAGGGAGGCACACTCAAAAAGTGCTTCACAGCATAAATAATTTATTAAGTGCTGAATAGTCCAAATACTCACAACGTTTCGTGTTTTTTCCCTTTTTCCCCCTTCCTCAGGTGTAACCACATGGTCAAAGTGCAAGCTATAAATAGTGACATCAATCACAAACAGTGTTAACTCCGCCTTCACTTTTTTAGAAGGCCATAAAGTGCCAGTGCAAACATAGATATTTCAAATACACACTTTTCCTAAGACATTACCACTTTGTTGAAATTAAAATCACATTTTCAATGTTATAATCGTCTTAAAGGGTATGTCCACCCCTAAAATAGGTTTTTAATATTCTGCTCCCCCATGTCCCCCAGCCCCAACCGCATGTTTCTTTTTTTCAAAAAGCTCCCCAAACTCTTACTTACCTCCCCTCGATCCTCCGCCGCACTGCCGGCCCTCTGCTTGCGAGAATGCAAGCAGAGGGGCGGGACCGGCAGTCGAGTCTGGGATTGGCTGAGCGGCAGCCAATCACGGACGCGGCTGCCGGTCATTCAGTGCAGCGGAGGAAAGCGGAGAGGTAAGTAAGAGTTTGGGGAGCTTTTTGAAAAAAAAAAACCATGCATACATATACTGTAGTTCTGGTTGGTACAGGGATACTATATAATATTGAAAATTACTGGTATTAATACATATACTGTAGTTCTGGTTGGTACAGGGATATTATATAATATTGAGAATTACTGGTATTAATTATATACTATAGTTCTGGTTGGTACGGGATACTATATAATATTGAGAATTACTGGTATTAATACATATACTGTAGTTCTGGTTGGTATGGGAATACTATATAATATTGAGAATTACTGGTATTAATACATATACTGTAGTTCTGGTTGGTACAGGGATACTATATAATATTGAGATTTACTGGTATTAATACATGTACTGTAGTTCTGGTTGGTACAGGGATACTATATAATATTGAGAATTACTGGTATTGTTCTGGTTGATCCAGGGATACTTTCCAATTGCCATTTGGAGTCAGGAAGGGATACCCCCCCCCCCCCCCCCTCCTTGTTTGTTTTTTTGCCTTCCTCTGGATCAACTGTTAGGTAGGGTTAAAAAGAAGGGTGAAAAGGTTGGACTTGATGGACGTCTTTATTTAACCTCAATTACTATGTTACTATGTTACAAATCTGCACAAATCTCATTTTTATGTCTAGTTTAATGATATCCATACACTACAAATCAATTTCGCAAAATAAGTGGTCCAGAAACGTCAAAAGGTAAATGTCAAATGACATTGGATAAAATCAATGGTCAAATATCTAATCTGTGTATGGACAAGATTAGGTTTATGTTACTGCTTTAGAGTCTACCCTGATCTGTGCAGAAGGATAGACAGATTAAAGTCTATTTTCCAACCCCTCCCAATGAAAGTATCAGGGTAGGGAAACGCTTGGTCCTCACCCGTGGGATTTCCTTGTAACTTCTGCACCAGTGTTTTGAAGTTACAATACCTAGCTTCCTTAATCCCACCGGACAGCTTCTTACCGAGGAGGCAGAACTGAACTGAACTGGTGAAGGAGTTAAAAGGTAAACCCAGGGGTAAGGATACAGCATTTTAGCACTTTCATTGGGTTTATTCAGAGGAAATGGCTATAATTGTTCTAATTTTATGCAACAACAAAAACCCCCAGCATGTGATGTTTCAGAACAATAATCAAATTCAATTTATGAAATTTATTATTTTATGTTAAATTATGTTATATTCAAGCAATCATAACGTCATATGGTAGAGGCCCTCCAAGGTGTGTCATCTGGCCTGGTCCCTGCACAATGGCATGTTTAGGGGGATTACTGGTGCCTGGAAATCTCCCCCCCTTTTTCTTTTCTTTCTCAGTGCAGTCTGCTGTTATATTTCAGTCGCCATAGATTGTTACTTAGACAGTTCCATAGATTTTTACCTTGTTATCAAGTGAAAATCAGTATTTGTTTTTAACAAAACGGTACCCAGTGTGCCCTGTGATTGACAGCAGCATAGAGAACTCTGCAGCTGACTATGGTTAATTCTGAGACTGAGTTTATATAAAGTACTTGCCAACACTCCAACATCCACCCTTTAATCAGTACACTTATAGAAACAACCTGGTGCAGAGCCAAACCTGATCTTAGCACAGCTCTGTGGCAAATACACAATTGTTGCATATATACATTTATACAGAACAATTGTTGTTCGAAGCACCCATACATGATCTGATGTTATCGTCGCTCTCTCTACTGTAGTAAAGGGACCTATCCATACATATTTACGATATTCTGAAAATTCTGTTGGATAAGTGTCACAGCTTTGACTTTGAAAGACACTAGTAAATGTAGCCTGGCCCCCCAACAGTCCATGGGATCATTAACTGGCCCCTTTTAAAAAAGTTTGAGGTCCCATGTCATATGTCATTTGGCAAACCTATCTTATAATTAAGTAAAATTGCGCTTGTTAGATCAGTGGTGAGTTTCATCTACTGGGATGTTCAATGTAAGCCTAGCCGTCAAACAAAGCTGTGTCTTTTTTACCTCAGGCTTCCATTTTGAAATGAGATATTTACCTTCCCATTCTTAAGGTTTGTAAATGTGCAAGCTAGTCAATTTAAAAAAAACACATACTGACATAATTTCCAGAAACAAATATGTGATTGCTCCAGTAAATAATGATTTCCAGAACACCTGGGTTTGTAAGAAGGAAGCCATCATTCTGAAAAAGATTGAAAATGCAACTTTTTACTGTAGAATATGAAATAATAGTTACCCTATTTGTTGGTATAGGATTAAATATTTTATTAACAAACTACAAAAAGGTTTTTTAAAATAGAATCTACTAAGAAATGTTTTTACTAGTAAATAAAAGTGTCCTAGCCTGGTAAAGTTGTGGGCAGAAGCTACCCATACTGATTATAGCTTCCATTGTGTGAAGTTTTCTTCACTGTTTAAAGTTACCATTCAAGACATATCTGGCAGCACCAATCATACCAAATTCCTCCTTGTTCACACTCATGACCTCAGGGATAGTCTGCTGATGTCTTCATTTCTTCAGTATTTCTACCATCGTCTCCCAGCAATGTTTTTCAATACAAAGACGAAGAAATGTTTTTTGTAAAGCCCATTATCCATAGAACACACATCTGTTCATTGAACATCTGTCATTTAAACTGCCAAACCTTTAACTGCCCCTAAGTACAGTTCTTTGGTGAATGGTAAATATCCAGCTACTATTTGATTGTAAGCTCTTTAGGGCAGGGATCTCATTCCTAATGTGTCAAGGTATGCCACACTTATACAAATTTATTTATAATTTAAATATATGTATTTATTTCATTTTTATTTATCTGTTTAATTGCTTGCACTTATCCCCTTGTTTGTATACTCTGTATTTTATCATGTACAGCACTGCGTACCCTAGTGGCGCTTTATAAATAAAATTATACATACTATACTATTAGCAAGGTTTTCCAGTGTTATAAATAGGGGTGGCTGAACTCGCTAAAATTAATTTTGCTTGCAGATATGCGGATTTTTTAAAACATTTGAAAATTCTAAAATCTGCAAGCAGACCCATTAAATTGAATAGGGGTTAAAAAGTCCCAAAATTTTAATTAAAATGAAGATATCAATAGCTGTAAATAGCTCAGGGACCTGGGAAATGGTCTGGGTAACACGTATCAATGCCCAAAATCTTTGAAAAAAAAACTTCCAGTACCAGAAACCTCACGCACGCACTTCCTGTTTTGGCATCCCGCGTTCATATATCATAAAAAAGACTGACCAATCTTGCATCAGAATACAGCTATAATACATACACTACAAACTTACCACCCGATTAGAAATGGACTGAACCAAACTTCGACCCGAGTTAGACCTGAACTTTAATAGTTCGGACTAACTCGAACTCTTCCGAACTCTTCGTAGTTCAGGTTTTCTAAACTCGCTGACTTACTTTCGAAAATCCTCAAACATTCGAGGATTTTCGAATGTTCAATGATTTTTAGAATTCGCCCATTCAAGGATTACCGACATTAGGAGGTCCCTAGGCTCATCCCTGGACCTCCTCCTGGGTCCTTAGAAGAACCATTGTGGCCCTAGGAATGGCCTTTTGGTGCTTAAGGGGTCCCACAGCTCGAAACCGGGACCCCCGTCCAAGACACTTATAAGTGCCCTTGAGGCACTGACAAGTGCCCTTAAGGCACTGATAAGTGCCTTTGGGGGCTTAATGGGTCCCCCAGCTTGAACCAGGACCCCCCTCCCTAGCACTTAAAAGTGCCCTTGCGGCACTGACAAGTGCCTTTGTGGAGGGTCCTTCAGCTCAAAACCAGGACCCACCATTGGCTCTTAAAAGAGCCCTTGTGGCTCTAATAAGAGCCTTTCTGATAAGGGGGTCCCACTGCTCTAAACCAGGACCATCCTTGGTCCTAAAAAGGACCTTTCCAGGACATATCGCAGATGCACATATAATCAGTGAATATTTGATTGCTAGAACTGAAATCTGAACCAATCAGAATTGGATTTGGTCCTTCAGGAAACCTATATATAAAGAAGTGCAAACCCCCGTGGAGCTCAGAGGTCATAGGAGTGATGGCAGAAGAAAGAAGACTTCGGATCAAGAGGTCGGCAACATCAGTGACGTTGATGTCGTCAGCATTGGTAGTGTCACTGGCGGCCGCAGTGATATCTCCCGCGACATCGGCAGGAGTTGGTGTCATTGGCATTTTATTTGGAATTTAATTTTATTTGGAATGAAATATGGACACAAAATAGATCTGTATTTGTGACTATTATTTTCCTTTCCTTCCACCTTTCAGTATGTACTGTATACTGAAAACTGACTTTGCCTAAAATTAATCTATTATTAAATACATTTTAACAGTATTTACTTTAAGGCGCATGTTTTGCTGCATGTTTTCAATCCAATACCGATAGTCAGACCAGACTATTAGTGAGGGCAAGCATGCTCAGTAATCAGAATGAAGGCACCATTGGGATAGGGAATTTCCCACCATGCAATTCACACACCAATTGTCACAATTCCAGTGACAGCAAAACTGCACACAGCAGAGTAAATGATAATAAGACACATGAATCACAGTTGAAATGCAGAAAGCTTCAGTTTGGATATCTAAAGCAATAGGGGGAAGAATTGTTGTTTGGGAAGAATTATAGTTTCCAGTACAAAAAGTGAACATACCCTTTTATAATTGTCCATTTAATTAATTGACCTGTGCACTTGCTGATGTATGAAAGAAATGTAAAAGAAAATGAGTGCAATGAAAATGAATAAAAAGGAAAAATAACTAAACCTCTTGGTACAGGGAAATGCTATGGCAGACAGGTTTATGCACTATTTATTTATATTCACTTCTACAGCCTGACAGCCTGACATCTCAGGATTAATGCCTCAAGTAAGAGTTCTATATACAAATCCGATTCACCACACAAGTTCCATCCTGCCTCAGCATTAAATGTTACTAACACCAACAGAATGCAGCTCATTATCTCATTTCCAAGGAATTCTTATTACCTGTTATCTAATGAGGGCTGATCAAGTGCATATTTTAGGAACAAAAAGCTCTGTGATATTCATTTAAATTTGTATTACTTTTACTTCTTTTTTTTTTATTACTTTACTTTATTTCTATTTTTTAATACCCATCTCAGTGACATATTATTACAACAGTTTTTTAAAAAAAAAAAAAATCAAACTTCTTTACCTTAGTATATAAAGAGAATTTTCAAACTAATAAGTAAAATAATCAAATAAAGTACAGTAGTTTGCATTTATTGAAACTCCCCCTTGTTAACCTATCAAACCATTGGGAATAACAACATACAGTGTATCTAACCAATCATGTGTTCTCCTAGTTACTACCAAACTTTATTAAATGGGGCTGTGTATATCCACACTACACAGAGTGCAACCAATAACCAGACATATACTCATTCGATTCTATATTCCCATTGCATTGTTGCCTTAATAAAACATATCCTCCCCTTCTCGTTGGATAAATAAAAGCAATTTAATTTGTGTTCGATGTACACTAATGTACAGCACTCTCTTTTTCTGGGGCTCCCTGACACAATTGTGTATACGGTACATTTGTATCAATGTAATTGTAATGTGCCAAGGAAGATGTTGGTGCTCTGTAAATCTATAGTAATGAATACGTATAACATGCACCATCTGATATCCTGTGATGCTAACATGTCAATTATGCACAGGGACATCTAGAGTCCCCTTTCTAAATTGGCAAAATGAGTTAATATGAGTTAGCCATATCTGTTGTATTCAGTTAGATCAACTGGACTTAAAGTTTAGTTCTTGAAGACGTTTCGCTAGACATCCGACTGGCTTTCTCAATTCAGACTGACTAAATTGAGAAAGCCAGTCGGATGACTAGCGAAACGTCTTCAATAACTAAACTTCAAGTCCAGTTGATCTAACAGAATACAACAGATATACCATGACCTGGATGAATGAGAACCTCCACAAGCATGCAATATTGAATAGTATAAGGAACATTTACCCGTAGTGATTGTGACTCCGGGTAAATAAGGCCCTAAATTTCTATCTTTAATGATGCTTTCTCCCTCTGTATTTATCAGTATAACATTTTTGTTGTACACACAACACACACAAACCTTAATATGCATTATACAGCTATGTTTACAGAAATCCGTAAGTGCACAGGAAATAATCACTTTACCCAAGTGGTATTAAAAATTGAACTCTAAACAAATGCAAATGCTTGTGTTATTTTTCAAAGCACAGTGATGGCATTTCTTTCATAAAGTCCCTATTTACTCTTGGTAAATAGATTAGTGTCAGGAAAGTTGCCGATTTGGTTCAAGATAAATACAGGCAATAGTGGTTGATTCTGTAACATCATTAAATCTGTGCAGATATCTAATAATGCTAGAAGTTTATGCAGTTTTGGTGGAATTCCTATACAATAAATAACAAAGTTAATTGCAGTCGTGAGAAAATCTTTGAGCAGTATAAGAGTCTCTGAAGCTAACTACACCCATGTTTAACATACCATGCCATTAACATACCATGCATTCTTACTTCACGGCTTTTTCCAAAGTGGCCAGAGATTTAGGCCAGATAAAAATGACAGGATTACTTAAAATAATTCTGTTTGCATCTATGAATTATGTTACTGTTCATTTCTAAAAGATTTATTCATATTTTTTAGGAACTTAGCTGAACAGAAGAACAGAATGCAATATTTGACAAGAAACAGAACAAGGTCTCTTTCAATAAGACGCATTCAAGAAAAAGACAATTAGGCTTAAAGGGGGATGATTCTAATAATATGATATTTGCAGTACTATTTACGTCTAGTAATACTTTATAAGACTAATAGAATGTTTTTTTTACAGAGCTTAAAGGGCATGTCCACCCCCAAAACTATAATCCCCCCCACTACTGGCCCCACTCTGTAGTGCAATAAAATCCTTACATCCCAGCTCCAAATAGTTCTCCAGTAATGTCCCTCCAAAGTCCCAAAAAGTGGCCACCAGGAGGATATATAGGACTCTGCCTCCTTTCTCTCCCCCTCCGGGAGAAGTTTGGCATGCGCACTGCAGCCCTTCTCCCCCTCCCTCCCTCTCCCACCCGATTTGGTCTCCCTCCCATTAGTGTAAACCCTTTCCATATATTATAGGTATTGCTTCCCCAGCCCCAACCGCTATAATCATATTAGCAGAAAGTCCCCCGATAGTTACTTACCTTGCCTCTCTCCTTCTCCGTTCTGAACTGCCGGCAGCCGCGTCCGTGATTGGCTGCCTCTCAGCCAATCCCACACATGGCTGCCGGTCTGGCCCCCTGCTTGCAGTTCCGTGCAAGCAAAGGGCCAAGATTGTGTGGCGAAGGAGAGAGGTAAGGTAAGTAACTATCGGGGGACTTTCTGCTAATATGATTATAGCGGTTGAAGCTTGGGAAGCAATACCTATAATATATGGAAAGTTGTTTTAAAGGGTGGACATGCCCTTTAAGAATGTGTTTTAGAAGGCCCTGGTCAGTAAAGATGTCAGAAAACGGTCGAGTTCTGTTTTCAGATTTGCAGAATTTTCAGAAAAATCTGAAATTCCAAAAATGAACCCTTAGAAGTCAATGGAGCAAAAAAAAAAATTCAAAGTAAGGGTATAAAAAGCATGATGATTTGACCTGGGAAATGGTCAGGGGAACACGAACAAATCACCAAAAGGTTAATAAAAATTAACTTCAACTTTTACACGCAAGATATTTTGGAGTTTTCGCATGTATAGATAACCCTCGAAAGTAGCTCTGTATTTTAGAAAATATTTGAAAATTAGGAAGTTCCCATGATCCAAAAGTTCTGAATGCTTCCGACGGAACTTTGAATTGGACCCGGATCTCATCCCTACCGTTCAGTGGTAACAGTGTAAATTTATAATGGGACTGAAGAAACTAGTACCTTACAGGTCTTTCATCAGGTGCAATAATACAAAAAAGAACCTCACCAAACGCCAAAATATATAGGTGATCACTTGTTCATGACACCAGCTCCCTCTTCTGGCCAGGTATCATATAACAATTACAATAGTGTTTTACAAGCATATCACATACACACAGACCCTACTATTACCCATAGTCTGTCCAATTCAACTTGGTACGGTATTTGATTATTATCAAGCAGATGCATAGTAGGGAAGTGGATGCCTACCCGCACGTCCCATGATAGTTATAGTTAGACATCCAATCTGTAGAAAAAATGGAACAAATTGTTATAGCACAATACACTATTACAGGACACATTTAATATTAAAAGCATCATTAAGGCCCATAGGTTCCAATGTTTTTAATGCATCAATCCACTTTAATTCAGCATGGAGTAGCATTCTTTGTCTACCCTTACTGGTAGAGGTACATGCTCTAGGACCTGCCATCTTAGGCTAGCGATAGGATGGTTATTTATGCAAAAATGTATATAGGGATTGGACATCAATACTACATAGTGTATCAGTGTCACAAAACCCTTTTACAGTACCAAGTGTCTGTAGTGTCGCATAGAAACTGCCTTACTAGGTTCGGATACATCAGCTGCTATTGGCTAGCACTACTGACACTAGTCATGAAAAGAAATTACTTTAAATTTGGGAAACAGTTCTACTTGCAGCAACAAAGGACCATTATGGGCAGTAACCTGGCCCCAGGCTACGTGAATATCTTCATGTCAATGTTGTAAAATAAACTAATATTGGAAAATGACAAGTGGAATCAACATCTCAGGTGCTAATATTGGTATGTGGATAATATATTTTTCATCTGGAGTTCCGCAGAGGCGAAACACACTGAGATAGTTGATTCCATTAATCATCAGCATGCCACGGAAAAGTTTACGTTGGAATACAGAGTGAACTCTATTCACTTCTTAGATGTACAGGTTGATAAATCAGGCAGTGCTCTGAGCACAGATCTGTACAGCAAACCAGCAGAAAGAAACAATATTCTCCATGTAGACAGTTACCACACTCCAGGTACTGTAAAAGATATTCCTAAGGGCCAACTACTCCGAGCCAGAAGGATAACATCCACGGAGGAGAACTTTAAACAAGCTAGCACTAAGTTGAATGAAAGGTTTGTGGAGCTGGGGTACAAGAAGGATGACTTACTCAGGACTAATGAGAAGGTTCAGAAACTAGAGAGAGAACATCTGATATAAGGAGGCATGAGCAGGTGTAAGAAAGATAAAAGGATCCCCTTTGTAAATACATATGGCCCAAAAATTCAGACGATAAAGGATTGTGTATTGAGAAACTGGCCTATCCTACAAAAAAATACCACACATGGTAAACAATTTAAAGACCCCCAGTTTAAAACAGGTGTGTGGAGTAGTAACAGAAAAATTATGAGGTGCACTCCCCTATCTCTGTGCCACAAACATTAAGGATTATAGATGTAATATCTGGAAGGAAGGCACACTCAAAAAGTGCTTCACAGCATAAATAATTTATTAAGTGCTGAATAGTCCAAATACTCACAACGTTTTGGGGTTTTTCCCCCTTCCTCAGGTAACCACATGGTCAAAGTGCAAGCTATAAATAGTGACATCAATCTCAAACAGTGTTAACTCCGCCTTCACTTTTTTAGAAGGCCATAAAGTGCCAGTGCAAAAATCAGTGCAAACATAGATATTTCAAATACACACTTGTCCTAAGACATTACCACTTTGTTGAAATTAAAATCACATTTTCAATGTTATAATCGTCTTAAAAACACTGTGATATCAATATATGTGAATTATACCATTAAGTGAATTTGTAAAATATATGATAATATACTAAAACACATATCGTGCTAAAGTGCTGATGCTTCTTCATAGATGTGAATAAATACAACAATATGAATAACAGTATTAATAAAAATATAAAAGTCCATCTCTGTGTCTTAGTTATTACATTCTAAAGTGAAAATAAAAATATATAAAGATATATAAAGAGATACAATGCTTGAGGATGATTCATTCTACAGCAATTCTAGGTAAGTATTCATAAAGTTCCACTAGATGGCATAAGCGATCCTGTAAAGAAAGAGTAAATAAGGAACTTAGGGGGAAATTCAATATGGGCCATTTCCATCTAAAACCCATGTTAACCCGAAGGACTTTTACATGATTCCACAAGCTAAATGCAAAAAGAAATAGAAAAATTCTAGCAGGCATTGCAACATAGCAACATTGTATCTCAATGTTTTCTGATATTACCTCAATCTATTCTAATATACCGTATATACTCGAGTATAAGTCGACTCGAGTATAAGTCGAGGTACCCATTTTTACCTCAAAAATGAGTAAAATCAATTGACTCGAGTATAAGTCGAGGGTAGAGTCTCCCCTCCAGCCCCAGGTCCAGCCCCAGGAATAAAACCTATTTCCCTGCACCCATCTTCTCACCCTGCCACTACACTACACTACTAGGGAACAGTACCTCAAGCTGGAGAAGGAGGGGTTACCTCTGACCAATCATCCCTCGGGTGGCAGGATCATTTAGGCTTGGACCTCGGGGATGGTGTCCCGGTCATTCAGGCCTAACTTTTGGAAGAGGGTGTTACCTTCCCATTGTGATTCGGCGAAAGGGAAGCCCATATATTTGAGGCCTCGGTTTTTGAGGACATCCAATATGGGCTTCATATCCCTTCACGATTTAGAGTACGAGGAGATAGATCCTGGAAGATTGAATGGTGTGGCCATCCTGCTTCAGAGCTGCGTGATTTCGTGCTGCCTTAGTGATGATTTCTTGGAGGTACCGTATATACTCGAGTATAGTCGAGGTACCTATTTTTACCTGAAAAAATTGTAAAAACTGATTGACTCAAGTATAAGCCGAGGGTAGATATTAGTTGCCCTTAAATGGACAGCAGAATTCCCATACAGTAATAGCCAATACAGTACCAGCAACCCCCAATTCCTTGGCAACTCCAGATGTTTGGAAACTACAACTCCTGCAGCTTTGTTGCTGGGAGTTTCAGTTTCTAAACTGTGGAGTGGAAGGTTCAGTAAACTTTTAATTAAGCTTACCATCATTTACAATTCTCCTGAACCCCATATTCTAAAGGGCCCTCTGACCCCATATAGTAAAGGGCCCTCTGACCCACATATAGTAAAGAACTCTCTGTCCCCAATAGTTAAAAATGTCACTGAGAGTTGTAGTTTCAAGCTGTCATTTGCACTGTACTAGCAGCTGTTTTTTGCCCCAAATGAGGAGACCCATCAGATTTACAGCATCCAGATGAGCAGTGACAGTGATGAGTCCAGCAGCCAGACTACAGGAAGCAGGAAGTGTAAAGGCAGATCAGCTCCTGTGACTTTCTAGGTGGTTAACACAGTGCCACCCTAATGGTTACTATCCGCCATTGCAGAATTTTGATCTAAATTAGGACTTGACCCGAGTATAGTCAAGGTTAGGTTTTTAGGCTAACTTAAAGCCTGAAAAATTCGACTTATACTCGAGATATAACGGTATATAGGTGAAAAATTCACCACAACATCTCTGGGGGGTTGTCTGGTCCCGGTCGAGGCCTCACGGCCCTATGGGCACGGTCCAAAAGCAGGTCCGAATCTGTAGCTGTGGAGCCATTTGGTGGAATAAGTGTCCAGATATGGACCTAGGCACCTCTTCCTCCAGTATGCTCGGATTCTAAATTCTGTCTCCTGCTTCTGTTTGTCGGCGTCCTCTTGGGCAGTATGGAGATCTGTAGCTGTGTCGGAGCTCAGTTATATCTCCCTCAAGCTGCAGTTATATCTCCTTCAAGCTGGATGCAATTTGGCCATGTGGCTTTGTGAGCTTTCTATTCCCGCCACTCGGTTCTCTGTCTATCACTTCCCCTGCCTACTGGCTTTTAACAAAAAGGAAGAGGCCTCCTATTCAACATTAGCATTCAAGACATAAGACCTCCAACTAAAGGTTTAAAACAGGTGTGTGGAGTAGTAACAGGAAAATTATGAGGTGCACTCCCCTATCTCCGTGCCACACATTAAGGGTTATAGATTAATATCTGGAAGGGAGGCACTCAAAAGTGCTTCACAGCATAAATAATTATTAAGTGCTGAATAGTCAAATACTCACAACGTTTCGGGGTTTTCCCTCCTCAGGTGTAACCCACATGGTCAAGTGCAAGCTATAAATAGTGACACAATCACAAACAGTGTGTTACTCCGCCTTCACTTTTTTAGAAGGCCATAAAGTGCCAGTGCAAACATAGATATTTCAAATACACACTTTTCCTAAGACATTACCACTTTGTTGAAATTAAAATCACATTTTCAATGTTATAATCGTCTTAAAGGGTATGTCCACCCCTAAAATAGGGTTTTAATATTCTGCTCCCCCATGTCCCCAGCCCCAACCGCATGTTTCTTTTTTCAAAAAGCTCCCCAAACTCTTACTTACCTCCCTCGATCCTCCGCCGCACTGCCGGCCCTTGCTTGCGAGAATGCAAGCAGGGGGCGGGACCGGCAGTCGAGTTGGATTGGCTGAGGCAGCCAATCACGGACGCGGCTGCCGGTATTCAGTGCAGCGGAGGAAAGCGGAGAGGTAAGTAGAGTTGGGGAGCTTTTTGAAAAAAAAAAACCATGCGGTTGGGCTGGGGACATGGGGGAACAGCATATTAAGGGGTTTAATGCTAGGGGGAGGGATAGTAGAACGAGAGGGAGGGGGGGGAGGGGGGAGAAGGGCTGCAGTGCGCATGGCAAATATCTACCGGTGGCAAGATAGCAGGCAGAGCCCTGCTATCCTCCTGGTGGTTAGTTTTGGGACTTTGGGGGGGGGTTTACAGGAGAACCCTATGGAGCTGGGATGTGAGGTAGAATAAACTACACTACATGGTGGGGCCAGTAGTTGGGGGGATTATAGTTTTGGGGGTGGACATGCCCTTTAAAAACACTGTGATATCAATATTGTGAATTACCATCTTAAGTGTATTGTAAAATATATGATAATATACAAAACACATCGGTGCTAAAGTGCTGATGCTTCTTCATAGATGTGAATAAATACAACAATATGAATAACAGTATTAAGGGCATGTCCACCCCCAAAACTCAAATTTAACCCCATAATGGCCCCACTCTGTAGTGTACAAAAATTTCTACCTTACATCCCAGCTCCCTATGGTTGCCATGCTGTGCCCCTCCAAAGTCCAGGAAAGTGTAGTGTAGAAGGTCGGGTGAACTCATCCTGCGCCTGTCTCAGCCTCAACCTCGACAAGGTTGAGGCATGCGCAGCAGAGTCCCTCTCCCTCCCCTTTTTCTCCCTCCCCCTGTGTAAATCCCCATTATATATTATATATTTATGATCCCCCAGCCCCAACCGCCGTAACAGAATTCATAGAAAGTGCCCGATAGTTATTTACCTTCCCTCTATCCTCCGGCGTTCTGAGCAGCGGCAGCCCGTCCCTGATTGGCTGCTTCAGCCAATCAGGGACGAGGATGCCCGTCCTGCCCCTGCTTGCATTTCCGTGCAAGCAGAGGTCCTGGAGAGTGCCGCGGAGGATAGAGGGATGGTAAGTACATATCGGGCACTTCTAAGAATTTATTTACGGCGGTTGGGGTGGGGGATCAATATGTAATATATAAAAAGTTTAAAAAAAGGGGTGGACATGCCCTTTAATAAAATATAAAAGTCCATCCTGTGTCTGTTATTACATTCTAAAGTGAAAATAAAAAAAATAAGCACTTTTTGAGTGTGCCTCCCTTCCAGATATTAGTCTCCAATTAAAGGATGTGTTGGGAGGCGGTTACCACATGGAAGCTGGTCTATCTTCCTGCAGAGAAACTCTGCTTCATTACATACACAAAAGGGGGGCTGTGGAAACACTCCTACTATACATAGTGGAAGTGTGCTACTGATCTGACCAAACATTAGAACAAACAAGAAAAAAGATGATCAATACACATTCCTGGGCCCCATATATTATCATAAACTGTGCTAGTGCATTTATTAGTGATTCTACTATGACATCAGCATGACATCATCATTTTGCACAGATTTGGATTTGGACCCAAAAGCATTGACTTGGTGCAACTTTTTATTCTATCAAGGTTATTCAATAAAAGTTCTATTGTTTAAAATGGTGCTAATTTTGCCCCAACCAATCAGATATCATTAACATTTGAAAGCTACAATCTGATGGTTGGGGCAAAATTAGCACCATTTAAACGATAAGAACTTTTATTGAATAACCCTGTCTATCTTTTAATGGTTTGCGTATGTGACTGTAGTAGAAAATCCTAATAGAGCACCCTAGACTTATAACCGCAAATGTATTTATTCACACGTGACGTTTTGTTGTGACGTTTCGGTATCACATGACACTTTTTGTGTCCTGTGATACTGAAACGTCATGTGTGAAACGTCAAGTGTGGCGTGTGCTATCAGTGATTTTTTACTATGGATTACCGTAGCAGAACCCAGCAAAAATTACAACTTATGAGACAGTGGTGCGGGAGAGAAACTACCTCTACTATTCTAATGTGTCTGTGTGCATTTTTTAAGTTACTATGGCATTAGGATGACATAATAATTTTGTTCTGATATTAATTTTGACCCAAAAAAGCATGCATTGGTGCAACTTCTTATTCTATATCTTTTAATGGTATTCAATATGTCTGGGTGAGGTTTTTTAGTGGTGTCAATATGACATCAGCATGGCATAATTTAGCACAGATTTGGATTTTGACACAAAAAGCATTGCATTAGGTACGACTTCTATTTTTTAATGATGTAATTTTGATATCAGCATGACATAAATATTTTATGTACAGAATTTGACTCTAAAAGCATTTCACTTGGTGTGACTCTTTATTCTATATCTTTTAATGGTGTTCAAGTTTGTCTGGGTGCACGTACCCCAGAACAACTTACACCTTTTTCTGCCTGCCCCACTACCTAGAAGCGAGGCATGATAAGTAACTATCTGGGATTCTAAGAAAAATATTATAGCGGTTGAGGCTGGGGGCACATTACTATTTATACATAAAGTGATTTACGCTAGGGGGGAGGAGACCAGATCGGGTGGGGAGAGGAGGGGGGAAGAAGTGCTGCACTGTGCATGGCAAAATTCTCCCAGAGGGGAGACAGGGAGGTAGAGTCCTATATGGACTCTGCTTTCCTCCTGGTGGCCACTTTTTTGGACTTTGGGGGGGGGATTACAGGAGAACCATGGAGCGGGATGTAAGGTAAGGATTTTATTGTTTTTTGCAAAGTAGGATCCAGGCACACTCTGTGGCTAATTAGCGATGGAATATTAAGGTTCTACCCCAGTCAGTCCTCTACCAAGGACCAGCTATAGCACAAGCAATATAAAGAACCAGGGTGCACACTTATCATATGGTGATTCTTTTTATTTTTTCATCACACAAATATCTGTGTGATGCAGAAATAAAAGGAATCACCATATGATAAGTGTGCACCCTGGTTCTTTATATGCTTAAGGATTTTATTGCACTACACATTGGGGCCAGTAGTGGGGGGGATTATAGCTTTGGGGGTGGACATGCCCTTTAATGTTTAAATGTGTCTGGGTGCATTTTTTAGTGATGTCAGTATGACATCATTTTGCTCAGATTTAAATTTTGACCCAAAAAGCATTGCACTTGGTGTGACTTCAAATTCCATATCTTTTAATAGTGTTCAAATGTGTCTGGGTAGATTGTTTTAATGATGTCACTATGATATCGGCATGACAACATACTTTTGTACAGTTAGAATTTTGCCAGAAAAAAGCATTGCACTTGGTTCGACTTTAATTCTAGATCTTTTAATATGTTTAAATGTGTGGGAGCATTTTTTGTCAATGTGACATCAGATGACATAATATTGTACAGATTTTAATTTTGACCCAAAAATGTTGTGCTTGGTGCAACTTATTCTATCTATTTTAATGGTGTTCAAATATGTCTGGGTGCATTTTTAGTAATGTTTTGACCCAAAACAGCATTGCACTTTATCTTTTTATAGTGTTCAAACGTGTGTATGTGCATTTTTTTATTGATGTCACTATGACATCAGCGTGACATCATAATTTTGCACAGATTGGTTGGTTTTGACCCAAAAAAAGCATTGTACTTGGTTTTGACTTCCCATTCCTAACTTTTAATAGTGTTCAAACGTGGTCTGGGTTGATTTTTTTTAATTATGTCACTATGACATCAGCATGACATCAAAATTTTGCGGTTTGACTGAAAAAAGCATTTAACTTGGTGTGACTTCTCATTCCATAACTCTTTTTTTGTTGTAAACTTATTTCTTATTGAAGTTTTAGTTTTAAATAGTGATTTGTTGTCATCCAGCATTCAACTATCTAATATAGCTGTTGGGGGTGGAAGGAATGCCCTCTTAACATATTTAAAAGATTTTATGCTAGGAGAAAGGCAGACAGGGAGGGATCAGGAGGGTGGGAAGGGGAAAGGGCTCTCTCTGCACATGCCACTGTCCTCTCAGAGGACAGGGAGGAGGTGGATAACTTTTACACAAGAAAACGGCTCTTACTGTTCACTTTCTGGGACTTTGGACAAGCACTACAGGAGAACCTTTTGGAGCAAAGATGTAAGGTAAGGGATTTTTTTAAACTGCACAGTTAAGGGGTGCCCATGCCCTTTAAGGAAGAAGCAGGGACTGGATGACTCAGAGAGCTCCTATTCTTCAGTTTTTTACTTTGAACAGACACTGCAAGAGAACCATAAGGAGCAGAGATGTAAGGTAAAGATTTTTTCAACACTACAAGTGGGGCCAGTAGTGGATCTGTTCCCGGAAGTTGCGGGTAGGCTAGGGCCGGTGGGATCACAGGCTGGTAAGTAATGTTCCTTTATCTTTTTTAGAAACAGACCATGCGGTTGGGAAGTGGGGAATTACATTCTAGAAAAATATAAATTTTAGGGGAACATACCCATTAAGTTTATCGTCGATCTGAGCGGAAAAAATTGCTTGTGTTTGCGGCTACCGACGTCTGAAGGTTCTCCCAAATCTATGGACTACACACTGGACGCGGCTACTTTTGTTGCGAACGGCAGTCCTTCATCTTTGCCGACCGTTCTGACCATTCAGTCGGGACAAAGGATCCTATGGTGTGTACGAGCTTTAGATGTCGTCTCACCAGAGCTAGGTCTCACCCCTGGGTTCAATCTATATGGTCTGTAACAAGCTGATTTAGAACCCTGTTCCATCAGTCCAGGAATGTTTTTGGACTGGCCAATGGAGAAGGAGGTTCCTTTGCAGAGGGCATTTACCATTGGCCAAATCTCAAAACAGTCCAGGGAAACATTCTAGATCTCAAATTATCTTCGCAAAGTTTCCGTTTTCACCTTTTGCTCTCCTGTATAAAAGTGTTGCAATTGCTGTTATATATGCAACTTTCTTCTGAATGCTGATTTTTGGACTGTAAATTTTCTGCGCTTGCGTTTTTCCAAATCATTAGAATCGCGGAACACACCGAAAACTCGCGCTTTCGGATGCAATTGCCGTTTGCTTTCCGCATTTTAAATCGTAATCGCATTTGTTTTCCATTATTTAATTAAAAAACTCATGCGCAAACGCAATGAAATCACACACAGAAATTGCATGAATTCCGTGTGCAATTGCGTTGCAGTGTAGCCGTGCCCTAAATCAGCATTCAGAGAAAAGTTGCATATTTATCAGCCCTCTCAGATGCCACAAGGTGGCAGACACACAACATACAAATGGTTATGTATGTTTCTACTATTGAAAAATGCCTGAAAATATTATTTTAATATTACTTATTATTTTACACAATTAACACTTTCATGGTTATTCAATAAAAGTTTTTTGTGCTAATGTTGCCCCAACCTATCAGATGTTGGCTTTCAATAATATCTGATTGGTTGGCACCATTTTTAACGATAAGAACTTTTATTGAATCTCCCTTTCCCAGTGACATTGTGAGTTTTAATTTTTGATATTTAATTATTTTCATATTCCAAGAAATTGTTAAAGGGCATGTCCACCCCCAAAACTATAATCCCCCAACTACTGGCCCCACCATGTAGTGTAGTTTAATCCTTACCTCATATCCCAGCTCCATAGGGTTTTCCTGTAGTCCCCCCCCAAAGTCCCAAAAACTGACCACCAGGAGGCTAGCAGGTCCATATAGGACACTGCCTGCTACCTGGCCTCCGGAGTCACATTGCCATGTGTACTGCAGCCCTTCTCCCCCCTCCCTCTCCTCCCGTTTGCTATCCTCCCCCTAGCATAAATCCCCTTTAGAGTAGTAATCCCCCATGTCCCCCAGCCCCACCGCATAATTTTATTTTTATAAAGCTCCCCAAACTTTTACTTACCTCTCCGTTTCCTACGCTGAAGTGAGCTGCCGGCAGCGCGTCCGTGATTGGCTGCCGCTCAGCCAATCACAGACGCGGCTGCTGGTCCGTCCCTCTGCTTGCATTTCCTCGCAAGCAGAGGGCCGGGAGCGCGTCGGAGGAAAGAGGGGAGGTAAGTAGAGTTTGGGGGGCTTAAAAAAAAATAAGATGTGAGGTAAGGATTTTATTGCACTACGAGTGGGGCCAGTAGGGGGGGGGATTTAGTTTTGGGGTGCATGCCCTTTAACCCAAAGAAATGTATGTAAAATAATAAGCCGTAATCTTAACAGGCCAGGAGTAATGATTTAGTACAGAATAGATATAACTAACACGCTGGAAAGGTGCAGGATCAACAAATTGGATTAAAGGAATTACTTGCAAGTTATAAAATTATTTTTGGCAATATGTCACATGTGTTTATATCAGTGATATTAACACAATTTATTAAGGTATGTGAAACTTTAGAATAGTGGGTAAGGGCTCATTGGCCCTAAGCTGGCATAACGTATCCTGTACAAAATGCGTGGAGGTTGTCATTACCTCCTCTTAATAGTTTTGATTGCAGAATAACAAGCCTTCTTTATAGGGTCACGTTTATCTATTGGCTGGAAAATATTATATTGCCTCTTTACGTACAATAAAACTTTACTGACAATGTTACCACAATCAAAAATGTTTTTAAAACTTCTGATAAAAAGGTTGTGACCGGGGGTGTTCTTTAAAAGTCATTTACGATTTAACAATACGATTGCAGGTTTTTTTTATGTTAAAGGGCAACTGTGGTCTCAAACAAATTATGTGTTAAATGAAAGTCTGCAGTATTTATTTATAATGAACTGACAATCATATCTCTGGCTTCAGCTGTGAGAAATGACATTGGGGTGAATGTTCAAACTTCCTGGCTTCCAGTAGGTTGAGTGACATCACCTTATCTCTGCACGCCCGTCCGCCCCTGGGGGAGAAGCATGCTCAGTAAAGACGTAATGCTGGGGAAATCAGGAAGTTACTGGGGGAAAAATTGACAGTTGAGAAGGGGAGCCTATCAAGCAGGCAGGGGCTGGTCACATGAGCAAGCTGGTCACATGGCTGAAAACAGGAAATGTTCAAGCAGGAAGTTACATTGCTGAACCTTCAGCATAACTTCTCACATTTTATCTAGAGATGTGATTAGGTTTATTTGAAAGTACCTTACCCTTTAAAGGTATGCAAAGTTTAGATGGAACTGCATTTTAGCAAGGCAGGCTCGGATCCTAACAGGATTCTATGTCTATGTAGTTTATTTCTGATTTCCTAACGGGGCGCTAGTATATGTACTGTATGTTGGATTTCCTAACAGGGTGCTATAACTATGTACTTTATATCTGATTTCCTAATGAGGTGCCAAGTATATGTACTGTATGTCTGATTTACTAACAGGATGCTATGTATATTAGAGATGGACACAAAACCGAATCGGACCAGAGTTCGAGCTGAACTTTGAGTTCGGACGAACCAATCTATTCAAACTAGTTTTTACTAGTTTGTTTTTTTCGGACTCATGGCTGTATTTTCGAAATTATCGAATTACGGACCTTCGCTAACCCTAGAATGTATTGTTCGGCTAACCCTGAATGTAACCTTCGAACTTCGACGTTCGTCCATCTTAATATATGTACTGTTTTGTATATCTGATTTACTAACAGGGTGCTATGTATATGTAGTGTATTGTATATCTGATTTACTAACAGGGTGCTATGTATATGTAGTGTATTGTAATCTGATTTACTAACAGGGTGCTATGTATATGTAGTATTTTATATCTGATTTACTAACAGCGTGCTATGTAATGTAGTGTATTGTATATCTGATTTACTAACAGGGTGCTATGTATATGTACTGTATATTTATGTACTTCTTCTTTCAAACTGAGTCTCATCCTTTTGCTTTTAGCAACATCATTTCAGATATGCGGATTAAGAAGCGTCGGATTTCCGAGCAAATTCTTGGCATTCAAACCAGATTCGTTTTGATGATGATGGTCGAGGATACACACATGATAGGGGCGTCACACAGGAGCTCGCTGGGGTCAGAAGTTGTTAGATTTGCTTTGTTTATATTAATGTATCCTTTTGTTTATATAGTGAGACTTTTGGGCACAACGCTGTACTATATTAAAACAACAAAAAAAAAGAAGCTGCAATTGCTCTGGGTAAGTCTCTGTAGTAGAGTAGTAGTAGTAGTGTGGTATTCAATATGCGCTTTTGCACACGTGGGTAAAGCTGACAAGGGGATTTACCCACAGCGAGACAAATAAGCCAGCGTTAGCTTGCGTTAATTAGCCCTGCTGTTATAAATGCACAAAATGCATATTAAATGACTTGCGCCAGCTGTGCTTGTGTCTTTTGCGACACTGTGATCGCGCAGTGAAGCAAGACTTAAACCCCAAAATAGAGTGCTGCGGCTCTGGGTGAATAAGGTGAGATTCAATATAGGGGACAACAAACAGAAGTGTAATTATTACATTAATAAAATACTTATTATACTTGAAGTAAGTTTGAACCTTCCACGTAGAGATTCCAATCTAGATAGGTGGGTAACGTACAGATACCCAGTAAGGGTAGAAGTGTCATAGTGAGAACTTGTGTTGTGTCAATTAGAACGTCAAAAACTGTGCTGGTGATCTGATAGTGGGATGTGAGATTAGATTAAACCCTACTGATGAAGGAGGGAGGCGGTGGGAGTGGGGATGTGTAGGAGATGGTTCTGTGATGAATGGAGGGTACGGGCAGATGGACACTAGAGAATATATATAATTTTTTTAATCAAATCAAATAACCCATGTAATTGCTCACAATGACCTTCAATCACTGGTACTGCATTACATAAATAAGCAGTTTTTTTTAATTAACCCAAAGAAATGTGTGTAAAAGAATAAGGTTTTCTTTATTCTATAGAAAGTCTGCCATAATCTTAAGAGGTCAGGGGTGACGATTTAAGGTAGATTCAATAAAAGTTCTTTGTTAAAATTGTGCTATTTTTTTTCCAACCAATCCGATATTAGCTTTCAAATGTTAAATAAGATCTGATTGGTGTGGGCAAAATTAGCACCATTTAAACGAAAAGAAACATTTATTGATCTCCCTGTTAGTACACAATAGATAAAATCAACAGCTGGAAGATTGCAGGATCAACAAGGTGGATTATAGTGGATACACACAGTACCGATATTTAACAGATGACAGACAGAATATGTTTAAAGGGTCACTATACTCAACTTTTCTAAAAATACAATTTGACAGAAGTAAAATGATGGTACTCGCATATTTATCTGTGCTTGCTGTCATTAAAGGGCATGTCCACCCCAAAACTATAATCCCCCCCAGTAATGGCCCCACCATGTAGTGTAGTGTAATCCTTACTCACATCCCCGCTCCATAGGGTTCTCCTGTAGACCCCCCCTAAAGTCCCAAAAACTGTCCACCAGGAGGCTAGCAGGGCTCTGCCAGCTAACTTGCCTCCGGTAGATATTTGTCATGCGTACTGCAGCCCTCTCCCCCTCCCTCCCCTCCTCTCCTCCCTCCCGTTCTATTATCCCTCCCCCTGCGTAAAACCCTTTTAATATGCTGCCTCCCCCATGTCTGGCAGCAACCGCATGGTTAGTATTTTGCAAAAGCTCCCCAAACTCTTACTTACCTCTCCTCTTTCCTCCGCTGCACTGAGTGACAGGCAGCCGCGTCCGTGTTGGCTGCCGCTCAGCCAATCACAGACGCGACTGCCGGTCCCGTCCCTCTGCTTGCATTCTCGCAAGAGGGCGGCAGTGCAGCGGAGGAACGAGGGGAGGTTAAGTAAGAGTTTGGGGAGCTTTTGGAAAATACTAACCATGCGGTTGGGGCTACCAGACATGGGGGAGCAGCATATCAAAAACTATTTTTAAGGGTGGACATGCCCTTTAAAGGGGAACTGTGGTCCAAAAATGACTTTAGGTAAATTGATAGGAATTGCTCCCCTGAGAATTTTTGCAATTTATTTCCATTGTTTATTTCGCATAGTTTTGAAGACTAGAACATTTTTGTGTGTGATATGGCAGCAGCATCACCAGGTCCCCTGCACTTCCTGCTCTGAAACTGTCAGTCAATCTGTCCTGTGTCTCCTCCTCCCCTTTGCAGCCCCTCTGGTCCCTCCCACCCATGGACCCCATGGTCCCTCCAGTAGCAGGCCCCCCATGGCCCAATATCTTACAGCCCCATGTGGCCCTGCCCACTCACCCACTCACAGGCGCCTAAGCCCCGCCCACTCGTGGGTGCCTAAGCCCCGCCCACTCGTGGGTGCCCAAGCCCCGCCCACTCGCGGGTGCCTAAGCCCCGCCCACTCGCGGGTGCCTAAGCCCCGCCCACTCGCGGGTGCCTAAGCCCCGCCCACTCGCGGGTGCCTAAGCCCCGCCCACTCGCGGGTGCCTAAGCCCCGCCCACTCGTGGGTGCCTAAGCCCCGCCCACTCATGGGTGCCTAAGCCCCGCCCACTCACAGGTGCCATGGGTTACTCACCCCCCCCCTACAGAAACTCTATGGAAACAGCCTTTCCAGGCAGAGTGAGAACAGAGTGTGAAGCCTGAAAAGGCTGTTTTCACATAGTGGGAGAGAAGGGCTGTAGATTCCCTTACCTTCTCTGTCAGGACTTCACACAGCAGAGAGGAGGAGGGACCTCCTGTCTCCCTCACTCACTGAGGTAGTCTGAGGCTGTGCTCACCAGCGGCACTGTGCAGGAGAAGCCTCAGGAATGTCACAAGTCAGTCTCCCACCCATTAACTTTCTGGTCAGCCATTTCTGTATATCTTGGGCTGTGGAGCACATAGAGAGGTGGTTGATGGCTCGTTTTAAAGGTAGGAAACTGGCCTTTCATTTAAACTTAACTTGTTTGGAGACTACAGTTCCCCTTTAAATTATTATTTAGTGGATGCTCCTAATTCCCACCACCCTCCCTTACTCACTGCCTTCATTTAGTGTCTGCGACACTTATGTGTCACCATGGACACGGCTCTGCTTACACATCTCCCTTTCCCTCCCCCCTGCTGTTTTATCTCTGCTGATTTTCTTAAAGGACAATTATACTTACCATTTCCCCGATCCACTCCCATTTCCCCGATCCACTCCACTCACTTCTGGGTACTTTACAAAAGTCCTACACTACTTATTTGTAATCTCCCTCGTCGCTCCAGTCCGATCCTCCCCACTGGCACTGTCAGTGACAGTCCGGGAGGCAGCCAATGGGAAGACACGCCTCCTTGCAGAGCGCGTCTTCCCATTGACTGCCTCACGACCTGTCACTCAAAGTGCCAATGGGGAGGATCGGACTGGAGCGACGAGGGAGATTACAAGTAAGTAGTGCAGGACTTTTGTAAAGTACTCAGATGTGGGGACTTAGCGTTTTAGGTCCTCACCCTGGGTACTTTGCAGGAATGGGGGGAAAGGAATGAGGGGGAGGTGAGTATAATTGTCCTTTAAATGTTGCAGAAAGTGTGCCGGCAGGCAGGCAAAGACGTCAAGCATGGGTTACATATTCTAATTACTGCTTCTGGAGTGACAGGTCTTTCCCTGTAAATGCTGTGATTAAAATGATGATTTCTCAATCTACTGCTCAGATTTAAAATCTGAAAAAAGTTTTGGAGGAGTGAAATCTTGCTACATCTAAAGGCACTATTATTGAAAATTCGATTTTTTAGAGCAAAGATACCCTTTAAAAATTTTTCTGCCATCTGTTAAAGATATGGCTACAGAGGGAAGATCTTTTGGAATTGCCACACACCCTAATTATTGTTACTGACTCCCTATACCAAGAATTCTCAATGGGTGTGCCCATTCTAAAACTACAACTCCCAGCATTCCTCAACTACAGCATGAAGTTAGGGTATTCTGGGAGTTGTAGTTTTCAAACATCTGGAGGCACACAGTTTGAGAATCCCTGCTGACTGCAGGAAATCTTATTAATATTTCCAATGCCGACACCAAATGTTTATCGGCATCAGAAACGGTTGTTTCCCCAGTACATTAGCGAAATAGGGTCAATTCTGTTGTTAATGTGTGTACCAGCTTTAGAATACAATTTTAATTTAACTCAGAATGCTCTGCACGAGTCGTGAATAGTCACAAAATAATAAATGCATTGCTCTGTATTTAGGATTAAATGCCAGAACAACATAGCAGGGCCTTTGCATGAAAGTAACTTGTCTTTTACCTTTGCTGTATAATTTACTCTTTTATTGTTTTACAACACATTGCTAGTGTTCTCCCCAGATTTTTTTTCCAGCCGGGTGGCATGAAAAAGTAGCCAGGTGGGGCAGGGTAAGGAAATTTGTGGCCCACATACAAAGCATGCAGGTTTGCCATGCCACACGTTGACGGACTGGCAATCTTGCACTAGTTAGTTAACCTGTCGTTACATTATCTTGCGAATGTTAGAAAGGGGTCTTGATCTCACAGTTTTGACGCAAGTTTTGTCTGGTTTTGGTGCCGGACACACACCTATAAACCCTACACCTACTTTCTTGATTGAATTTGACTAGTGTTCTCTTCTGAATTTTTTTCCAGCCGGGTGGCATGAAAAAATAGCTGGGTGGGCCGCCCGGCTAAAAGATGCTAGGGAGAAGACTGCATTGCGGTATTGTGTTAGGAGTGACAGTTATTGGTCTTTAGCCTAGCAGAGTTCTTTGTGGCTGTGAATTGCCGGGTAGTTCAGTCACCATGAGGAGAACAATTATTTTTTATTTTAATTGGAGGCTTATGGGCAATTTGAGTCCGGGGCATTTTTTTTATAAAATATTAAATGGTAAAAATAATTATTAGTAGTATTACCATTCTCTTTATTTCCACATCCATTATTTTACCTCTGATCAGGGCTATTAAAATGGACTATAATAACCAAACTGTGTTGTCAATGAAGATTTATGGGTTGATAGTAAGGACTCATTGTACACAGTAATCAAATCCATGTTTGCTCTTTTCCTGACAATGTGACAATAGCAACTTAGTTCAGCACAGGTGTGCGATCTCTGGGCGGACCACCGATGCATGACTGTATAATGATCTGATCCAGTGGACCGAGCACCCAAAGTCTTAAATTACTTGGCCAACATGGCTCTTCGCCCTTCAGTCATGCGTTGCCGGTTGACTCCATTATTGCACGTCTGTACGGACCTTTTAAGGGTGCCAATACATTATCAGGGTTATTTAATAAAAGTTCTTATCGTTTAAAATGGTGCTAAATTTGCCCTAACCAATCAGATCTTATTTAACATTTGAAAACTATCATCTGATTGGTTGGGGCAAAATTAGCCCCATTTTAAACAATAAGAACTTTTATTGAATCTCCCTGTATATATTTACCTTACATTATTCGCACATCAGTTCCCCAATGTAAATGAGATGTCTGAAAAATAGTCTGCAAAAATAGGTCACACGAGGTCCCAATATTCTTTTAAAGGGCATGTCCACCCTTTAAAAAATTTTTTTTATATGTGGTAGGACACCTTCCCCCAGCCGCAACTGCATTATTAGATTTTTTAGAAAGTCCCCCGATAGTTACTTACCTCTTTACCCCGCCGCACAATCCCGGCCCTCTGCTTGCATAGAACTGCAAGCAGGGGGCGGGACCGGCGGCCGCCTCCCTGATTGGCTGAGAGGCAGCCAATCATGGACGCGGCTGCAGTTCAGAACGCCAGGGGAAAGAGGTAAGGTAAGTAACTATTGGGGGAGTCTCTGGTAAATCTAATAATGTTGTTGGGGCTGGGGGAAGGAGCCCTATCAAGCAGCAATGGGGTTTGTAGCTAGGGGGAGGGAGACCAAAACGGGAGGGAGAGTGAGGGAGAGCAAGGAGGGAGATGGCTGCAGTGCGCATGGCAAACTTCTCCCGGAGGGAGAACCACTTGGAGCTGGGATGTAAGGTAAAGATTTTTATTACACTACACAGTGGGGCCACTAGTGGGGGGAATTATAGTTTTGGGGGTGGACATGCCCTTTAATATTCTTTATTGGTGATAAAGCACAACATTGTTTAAACTTGTTTGTCTTTCATCAGGTACAATAGGTCTGAAACATGTCAGGCTTTATCCCCAATAAAGAATATTAAAAGAATATGGGGGTCTCGTGTAGCCTGTTTTTACTGTTGGATAAAGAGGTGGACCTCTTTCACATGATTGAGCCCTGTTAAGTTTATACTTAACACCTTTTACCATTATCTATCCAGCATGGCCATTCATCGGGGCTCTCGTTTGTGGGCGACTGCGTAGAAGATCATGTGTGTTCACAGCTTAAGGCATGTATGGCACATATCTGCCCAAAAAGCTGAAAGCTCTCTAATTTTTAAAACATTTTAAATTCTTTAGATCACCATCCGTGTTACTTTTCAAATTTGTAAATAGGACTTTTCTTATCTTCACCAATCAATGAATTCGCCGCACACTGCCCCAGTTCAGACATGCTGATCAGTCTTTAGGCTGAGACCACAAAAGGACACATGTTAACACGCGGTAAAAGTTTCTCAGGCGTTACTTGCGATGCTATCCGCAAAATTTGGCGCAGTCGTAATGAATGCGATTAAAAAAAAATATCGCGATCATCGCACCAAAAATGGATCGCAGCACATGCAATGTGGCCACCCACGTTGACATGCACTGCTCTGTGTTTCTCACACTCAGACGCATGGCAAATCATAATTGGAAGCGTGTGAATAATGCATTAGTGTGGCCAAGCATTTACTGTTCTGAAAAATTCCCTGCTAACGACTTCCAAGGCCAGCTTTGCATTAATGGGGCATAAATTACTACTGTAAAGAACTGTTTTTAACCATGTTTTGGCAACTTCCACAAATTTTTCATTTCACACATTTCCTTTCATTCTTCAGTGATTTTGTGTAAATGTGACCACTGATGAATCTGTTGGGAATTGGGTTTGAAGTGCAGATGTTCCAACTGATTTGTAGGTGCTCAGACCGTTATATTTTTGCATAGGAACCATCCCCCAGTGTGGTTACTGAAGGTGCAGCAACAGATGTTTATATAAATCCTATGTCAGTCTGTTATATAACAATGTATATAACATTGGGCAGATATTGAACCTCAACAAATAGAAATAAATGAAACAGAAGTTGAAGCTACAATTATAATCAAAGAAACATACCGCACACCTTAAAAAACTAAACGTTGCTTGAGAGTGGACAGTATCACAATAAAGCAGTTTATTTCACCAGACAGTGTGCGTCTGTGGGATTTTTTGGTTTTGGTTAAAGATACAATTACTCAGATTGTGGGATTCACCAAAAATATCAAATTTTAGATTCACCAAAAATATCAAATTTTAGATGAAATCAGCCTATCGTTCAGGATTGAAAATTCATTCACTAAAAAAAAAAAGTTTACATATTTTTTAGCTTTCATGTGTGAATAGAATAGTTAGATTATCGTTAGACTGTGACATATGAATGGAATAAATGCGCACATGCAGCATTACGATAACGTGGGATATTACAGGTTTAACCTTTCTCTTGTTTGAATACATTAGCAAACTGCCGACTATCGTTCATGTACAAATGTAGTATGTACAGGCGTCGGTGGAACTACAGTTAAATGACCTGTTCACGGAATGTTCTGTCACATTGCGCAACAGATATCCAACGTGTGTACGAAGCTTAGGGTTTTGCAGCCACGTATTATTTTACCTTGTCTGCGCTTTTGCAAAATGCATCATGTTACTGTTTCATAGAAATCTCCATTGCATTCATTTGGCATGCTAGGGGTGATTTTTGTTGCAGACAGTGGTGTAAAACTACGTCAATTGCCATTTGTGGCTTTGTATACACCCACAGAAAGAAACTGCTGATACAAAATGCTGCGAGAACTAAATTTCACCTTTTGTTTCCCTTGTGATTTTTACTGATTTGGTAATTCTATATGTATATGAATACATTGTCTGGAATGTGAACTGACATGCTTTACTAATTGTGTAGCTAATGAGTCACCTGTAAACTAATACAACACACTGTGTGGACTGACAGAATGTAAGGCACTTATCTGTAAGCATTTAGATGATACTCTAGCAATAAAATGTGTCGGTATGACTCATACTGAAAGTCAAGATAAAGGTAGAGGCCTTGTGAGGAAAGTGATGGGTATGTGACTTTTTATTCTTTAGAAATGCAGCTTATTTGAATTACCAATTTAGGAACAATGGCACCATGTCAGGGATTTAGAATTTGTAGTATCACAACATTTCTTTACAATGGTTCCTAAAGGGGAAATTTAGCACAAATACATACACTTTCCAGAAAAAAGGGGCGTGTTTTATCATTTTAATTATTCACACGTTTTCTGTCCATTCAGAGATTTTCTCAGTGCAAAAATAGATGCTTCCATTTATTTTAGAAAGTAATGACTTCTTTCCTTTAGGACCCCTAATAGTGTCCATTATGGTTTTTTTCGTCCTGGCCAACCGATCTGCACTAGCGAATGGTCGGCCAGGACAACTTACTGTTGATAGCCACGGCCGATAGTTTACCGCAACCAATCATACGGTTCATAGGAGACCAGCATGTCTGAAAATCCATTCGTCCAATCCAGACAAATGGGTGACTATCATCAATCGTGGCCCCACACTAGCCACAGGTACACCTGTTCAATTTCTTGTTAAAACAAATAGCTAATCAGCCTATCACATGGCATCTAGACATTGTGAAGACAAGTTGCTGAAGTTCAAACAGAGCATTGGAATGGGGAAGAAAGGGCCTGTTCGTGACTGGCCAATTAAGGTCATTCTTACCTTCAGCTATGAAAGGGCCACCTTTAGTCCACCCCTCAAATCCAAAAATTTGCATAGGTAAATCACCCTTCAAAACTAGAATAATTAGAAAGCTGTGAGATGGAAGACTAATCTGAAATACTGCCACTCTTTCTGCTTCCTGGTCAGCTGTCAGACTGACTGGATACTATTTTCCTAGCTGACTCCTCTAAGCATGTGTGAGCTTGAAAACAAGCTTGGAGAGGTTGAAGGGCAGGTGTAAAACTTTTGAAAGGCGGTGGGAAGGTAGGGTTAGAACATTTTGCTGCATAAGGTTAGTCCTACATGTCGGATTTCAGTTCTAATTTAGGGGAGTGATTTATTTATATGTAATTTTTCAAGTCCTTTAAGGTGTATAATCAGTCAGACTATAGCCTGGGAGATGGTAACCTGTTTTGTTATGATTGGTTTTATGCTACATCTGTGTGGGTAATATTTTTCCCTAATGTTATTTTATTTAAAGTTAAAAAGAGTAAAAGAATCCTGATTGTAATGGAATGTAGTGGAATGGCAATGACTGAGTACCGGTATGTAAAAAGTCATTCCCAGAACTGGGAAAAGTTTTAATGTAAAAGCTAAAATGAGGGAGGAGGATGTCTCACAAAAATGTAACCTGAACTTAAAGTTGCCTCTTGTAAAGCATTGGTTCACTTCATTTCTTTAAGAGAGCTTGACACAGTAAAGTACACATTAGTTGATCCATTGGTTATCTGCATGTCAGGAGTACACAGGAAGCTAGAGACCGGCACTGGTCCAACTATTTAGGCCCACACTAGCTTAGGTATCCCACAGTACTACAAAGCTCCACACCTAACCTAATCCAATCTGCAGGAGCTCATATCTGATCCTGCCCCTCTACCCACAATTCCCAACAAAATTCTTATCTCTTTTTATAAAAGGGACAGCACATCAACCTATTGACCTGTTAATTAGGGACCTGATAATGCAGGACTCTTGGAGTCAATAATGAAACAAATGCACAAGCATTGATGTTTATTTGCTAAACAGATTTCATATAATATGTAAACTGTCTCAGTTTATATATTCAATATTAGAGATGTCCGAACTTCGCAAAATCCGGTCCGCTCGAAGATCCGCGAACTTTCGAAAAAATTAGAAAATTCGAAAATCTGCGAGCGGACACATTAAAATGAAAAATATCCTCGAAATTACGAGAAATCTTGTAATTTCGAAAATACGTATTTTCAAAAATACGAGTAATCCTCGTATTCTGTGTGATGTGTACACACATCTCAATGTCTCCAGAGCTCACCATGGCCAGGAAAATAAGTAACGTGGATAGTTCATTGAAGAGAAAGTGAATGATTGGACAATCCTTTTGCATAATATATTAACTCTTCAGTTGCTTCCATTCCAGTGGCAAGAAACACATAAAAGTAAAAACATTTCTAACACACATCTTGATCTTCCTCCTTTAAAAAGCAGATATACTGAATCACAGCAAGGTAAAGCGCTCATTAGGGAAAATTATGGTGGAATGGTATGATATGCAGATTAAGGCATCAGAATGTCTTCACTAGGCATACCTAGAAGCTCTGATTGTCAGTGACACTGTTAAGGGCATTATCTATCACAATGCAGGCAGACACAGGTATGGGAGGAGCAGCATTGAGAAGCTTGTAAATTTAGGAAGGCAACAAACAAGTTTTTTTAGGGGAGTATAGTGACCCCAAGTAATGCCTGACAACAATCTTTCACTAGACTAATCAGTCCAGTCACACAGAGGGGGCACAGAGTACTAAAAGGAGCTCTTCTGTTTCCTGGATGAATAACACTAAACATGCTTTGTACAGAAGTTTGAGTATCTGGTAAAGGTAATCTTTACAGTCACATAATGATGAATTTTGTTTTCTTAAGCCTTTATGTACTTTACACACTATGCATTGATTTCCTTTATGAGTACATATGTCAAGCCTTTCTGGTGTTTTATATCGGCAGTATGATTACTGCACAGGAATATTTTCAGAACCAAATGGCACGTATGGCTATACACTGTCCCAAGGTTATAACAATTCAACATTTGGTCCAATGTGAACGTCAAATCAATCATAAGGTCAGGTGCAGAAGTGGTTTTACTTCAATGTCTCTATTTATATTCTCCACACCAATATGGAAGTCCCTGTTGATTCTTTGAAAGCTGCTTATTACCCTCCAGTTTATTTACCAGCCAGTGTGAATTGCGAAACCTATGCATCATGGTGTAATATCGGGGTAGCATGGGTTCTGTAGTGGTGCTGCAGGGCTAACCTGTGCAGGACAAAGGAAATAATGATAATAAAACAGTGGGTGTAGTCTTGATCACTATCAAATAAAAACGCCCAAGACATTAGGTTTTTTTTTTTTTTTGGTAGCTCTTTATTAGGCACCGTGAGCGAGCACATACAGAGCCATGGTAACAGTACAGTGCAATTAACTGGGTTCGAGCACAAGCGAGCGCTGACAGTACTGGTAGCCATGGGAACATGACGCTAATGAAAAGGTGCACGCGCGTTGGGAGGTTCTCTATTAGGCTTCCACTAAAATGAGGATCGGATGCCTGTATTGCGTACAGGCATCAGAAGCTTAATATCTTCTGATGTATTGCACAGAGGAGGCTGTAATTCAGGGTAGGTGGCTAACTTTACTGAGACTGCTATTGAAGGCTATATTGAATTTCTCAGTGGAGATACCCTTCAATAATTTGATGACAAAGCAAGCACAGATAAATATGTGAGTGCCACCATTTTACTTCTCTCAAATTATAGTTTCAGAAAATGTAAAGTTGTTTGAATGATTACAGTGACCCTTTAATCTCTAGTTGTGTGACATACATATAGTTTTTACAGCAAGCCCTCAGTTACCCACTCTCACCTTAGGCTAGTTACAAACTGGATGATATTTCAACTTTATTTACCATCCAGTGTGATATTTCAGTCAGTTTTGTGAAAAAAGCACCCAAAGTTTCACTCACATTTTACAGACAGACTCTGTTGATTCATTGGTAGTCTGTCTGAAGGTAATATTTGGATAGGGGTGGCCTATGTGTACGTAGCCTTAACTCATTGGATGGCTAATTTTTGCTTCCCGGGTGAAGCACACCGAGCATGACTGAGTTAGTGACATAGGTAAGAGGAGTGATTAGGAACAACAAAAAAATGGTCATTTATCAGTTGCCCCAAACACGAACTGAGATATTTTGCACGTTATATACCTGCATTACTAACCAGATATTTAAAGGGCATGTCCACCCCCAAAACTATAATTTAACTTACTACTGGACCCACTCTATGCATACATCTGTGCTCCTCATGGTTCTCCTGCAATGTCTTTTCAAAGTCCAGGAAGCTGAAGAGTCCAAACTGTCAGTAAGGCATCTGGTCCTTGCTGATTCTTTGTCCTCAACAAGGGCTGTGACATGCGCAGCCCCCCCCCCCCACTACCATCTGGATTCATCCTCAGCCACCTAGTGTGAAATCCTTTGGAGATAAGATAGGTAACCCCTGCCCGCCCCCAATCGCCGCAATATTTCCCCAGATCCGCACTTACAGAACCTCCTCTCCTGCGGCGTTTCCACTGATGTCAGCCAGGCTCCTTGCAAGCAGGAGATCAGATCGCTGCAGAGAGAAGGGCGCTGTAAGTAGATAAGGGATTTTTTTAAAGAAATATTGCTGCGGATAGGGGGGTAGGTAGGTTCGTTTTGGGGGTGGACATGCCCTTTAAGGATAAATATTGTCCCCAATCTGGCAGAGTAAGCTGCCCCCTTCCTCCATGCAGTCAATTAAGGCTGTGACATCTGGCATCATACCTTTGCCAGCAGAAAACTGACAAGTCACCATTTTTTTGGTTTAAGAGATGACATGCCCTTTAAATGATACAATACAGAATGGTGTATTGCTTTTCTATGTATGTTCCGTGCTGTAAAAAATTGATTTAGAAGCAGCTTCTCTTTAATGCGCTGATTTTGGTGTCTGGCAATAATAATGGGGCATTCAGTGTTCACCTGCATCAACATACCTGGAGCCCAGAAAAATGAATGAGTGCCATGAGTGCGCTATGCACACTGTTACACTGTTAATGGAACTCTGCTGCACATCAAAAGCCAAGGGGGAGACTAGTCCTGACTGGGTCTTGTAGCTCACTGTATGGCGTACACTTTGAAGGACATGTCCACCCCCAGAATAACATTTCATACTCCCCTTCCCCAAACCCAAATATAGATATATTTACTCACCTCCCCGCAGTCCCTGATAAAAAAAATATATAGTTTTTTTCCTGCAACGTATAACAATATGGATGCTAAAACGCTGTAATGCTACCTCAAAAATGTATTCTTATTCTTCCTGATTGCCAGCAGGAAATCTTTTCATTACAATCTATTCTAAGCTGCTTGGCCTTCCCCTGTCTGCAGATGAATATGAAATGTCGGAGGGGAGTCCAGGAAGCAAAAGGAAAGTCTTATAATACATTTGGTTCAAGTAATTCCCCATGTTATTATTCAGACTGTAAACATAGAGCTTCAGTTTGTTGTCTAAAAAAAGGTCATTGTGGATACTTTTCCCAAGCTCCTCCGCTTCTACTAGCATCTCCCTGTAAACCAAATCTTTATTTCAACCAGCTGCATAGACTTAAATTGTGCTAACAAAACCAACGGCCAAGCCACCAAGGACCATGAGAAATAGAAAGGAAGGGAGTATTAAATGGCATTAATGACATTTAGTCCAGTTGAGTGCATCCAGCATTAGAGATGCAAAAACGGAGGTTTGAATAAGAAGCTACGCTGTGTTTGGAAAGGGCTGTATCTTTATATTCAACATCACATGTATCCTAGAAACCAAACGAATTGTCTGCATTCAGCTTTGGAAGCCATTTGGAAGAAGGGGAGTGGGCGGATATATAAACACACGCCAGGGAAACTTGGTGCTCACGTGCAAAGAGCCATTAGCTTTTTCATTTCAATTGTGCAAGGCCTATGAAAACAGAGACATGATTTATCCAGATGTGACTCACCACTTGTGCTGCACCCAATTAGCAGTTTGCCCATTAAAAATCCTTTTTTTTGTAATGATGCATTTCAATTATAACCAATCATATCTAAAGTAATGAGAAATACTAAAAAACATTTTCTCAGAGGTATATGGGGAATTGGCCTGCCAAGCCTAATTGCCTGTATTACATAGAAGCAATTCCATTTCAGAACATTTTTCTATCAATTTAACTCCAGGATTCAGGAGCCTAGCTTTCAGATGGGTTTGTGGCTCTTTAAGCTACCATGTTATTTACTGGGAAATGTCTTGTGGTGGGAACTGCAAAAGCTAATGTATAGCTTGGAGAGACAGAAGTCTCTGCTTAGGGAGTCATGCAGTACTGTCTCATTGTGTTTGTCTTTGGAAGTCACCGTGCCAAATGGTTGTGGTGTCTTGTGTGTTTTGTCATTAAAGAATATAATCCTACTTAGCACTATTACATTTGTGTAAAAAGCTCATATTTAAAACAATGGATAAATTATTTACTGCATTCCCCTTTATTCTCTTTCTATATAAACTCTTGCTTAAATTTAATACATTGTGGGCAGAATAGAGAAAAAACTTGGGAGGTGTTGGGTGGGGGACCTTTGCCAGTCCTGGGGTGTAGTTGGTGTGGTCTGAAGATGGGGCATAAATAGACTTTACCTATTCCCCAGATGGCCATCTGAAACTTTTGGGAGTAATGGACTAATTTACACCCTTGCAACTAGATTATTTCCTGGACTAAGGCAGGGTATACATGTCGACCAAGAAATCATCTTGCGGTTATATGCTGATTGGACGCATTTCAGGTTATTTTTTGCCAATAGATTCTTGTTAAAGTCATTTAGAATTTAGAAAGCCAGTCAAATGACGAGTGAAACATCTTAGAAATAACCTTCAAGTCAAGTTAATCTAACTGAATACTACAGATATATCATGACCTAATTTTTCCGGTTTCTACTGTGGGTCAAGGACCCAAATGCATTGTTGCACATACCCATTGTGTTCTCTAGCCCCCTACCCTCACCAGAGCTGTCAAGAAACCGCTAAATGACCTTATTGTGATCTCTCTGTAAACTGAGTTGTTAAAGAGTTGCGACTCACTAGGAAAGAGAGCCACATACATAAGTGTTGACAGTTGCAGCCATATGCTAGTCGGAAAATCAAGTGGCATTGTTTTTATTCAAAGTGCCACACTTGTGTTGTGTGGCACTCTTTTTGAGTGAACTATTCCTTAAAGGGCATGTCCACCCTAAATATAAACGGTTTATATATTGTAGCTCCCCCCTGCCGACCCCCAACTGACGAGTTATATCTTTAAAAAAACAACCAGAACTCTGCTTACAGCCCTTCGCTCCCGCGGTGCACTGATCTGGAATCTGCAAGCAGGGACCAGACCGGCAGACGCATCTGTGATTCTAATTCTGTTTTTTTTTTTTAAGGATATAACTCTGCGGTTAGGGGTGGGCAGGTCACGCTGCCTCCCAGAGGCAAAAGAGGAGGCAGAAACATTTACACAGGAAGCCAGCTCCTACTGTTCATTTTCCTGGACTTTGGACAGCCATTGCAGGAGAACCATAAGGAGCAGAGATGTAAGGTAAGGATTTTTTTAAATTACACACTGGGGCCAGTAGTGGATTCAATTTTAGTTTTGGGGGTGGATATGCCCTTTAAATTACTGTACAAAGATGAGCAACATGGAAATACAAAAAAATAAGTTAAAAATATAACTGCTCCCTGAGCTGTTAGTCACGCTGCCCTATCATTGGCGCGCATACGCAAAAGATAGACACTCGGTCAGGACAGCGCTCCTGACAGATGAGAAGGAGCCGAGTGGAGTAAGGTAAGTTCGGCAGTGTTCTCTGGGCGTTCTATTATTCACAAGGAGGTGGGAATAAGCGTTCTCACCTCCCTGTGAATAATAGAAACAGATTTTATATACATAACACAGTACATAAAAATCTGTTTTTAGTGTCCCTTTAGGCATGGCCACCCATAAATAGAAAATTTACATACAGCTTCAGCCCCCCTCTTCCAAAGATGCAGCTAAAGAAACTAACAAGACCCAGTCCCTCGCTGTTTTGCTGCATCTCCCCTCTCTTCTGCCTGGTCGCGGCTGTCAGTCAAAGGTGCGACAGTGATGTCTCGCCAAATTGCTGACAGCTGTGACCAGGAAGTGCCATTATGGAGGGTTGGGCCAGACCAGGACAACAAGTGTAATCTGGTGTGGTACAGGGGATCTAGGCAACTCAGGGGTAGGGACCTAGAAGATTACCAGGGTTATTCAATAAATGTTCTTATTGTTAAAAATGGTGCTAATTTTGCCCCAAACAATCAGATATTAGCTTTCAAATGTTAAATAACATCTCATTTGTTGGGGCAAAATTAGCACCATTTTAAAGGATCACTAAACTTAAAAAAAAACAAGTATTTGGCATCTGTTTCTATTATTCACAGGGAGGTGAGAAAGCTTTTAACCACCTCCCTGTGAATAATAGTACGCTCGGGGACCTGGAACTTACCTTACTGCGCTCCTCTCGCAAGCCGCTCCTGCACAGAACAGCTGTTCTGTCCCGATCGCGTACCCTATCTTTTGTATTGATGCGCATGCGCCTAAGATAGGGCGCGCGGTCGGGACAGAGCAGCTGTCAGTGAAGGAGCAGCTTGAGAGGAGCGCGGTAAGGTAAGTTCCAGGTCCCCTGAGCAAACTAATATTTACAGTCAGGTAGGAATAAGCGTTCTCACCTCCCTGTGAATAATAGAAACGGATGCCAAATACTTGTTTTTTAAGTTTAGTGTTCCTTTAAACAATAAGAACTTTTATTAAATCTCCCTGCATATCCTTACCTTGCATACTTAATTACTGCTCTGTAAAAATCTTGGTTCAGTAAACTTAACATCGGCAGATTTGCTATACAGTAATATATTTTTTAACAATGTGAATTACCGATCCAAACGCAGTATTTACTGTATTTTTTTTCTGAGATCAAATAAATAATTTCCCTGTTCATTGATGTTGTTTTACTAGTGCACATTTAACTGAGCTCTAGCTATCATTTGTGTCCATGCATAGATAAGTGCAAATGCATGCTTTATTGTCCGCTTATAAAGGATTCAGAGCTCACTCATTTTTATGTGAAGACCAGAAAGCAGCAGATTATAACTTTTTCTTCTTTAAACAGCAGGAGGGGTCTGTATACTGGAAAGCGTCTGAACATATTTCCTGTTTTTGCCGATCATGAACAGCCAACTGGAACAGGTCAGTATAACGCATTCCCTAATGCAGAACCTCTGTGCTCATACCCAGTATGACATATATCCTTGGCTAAACCATTACATTGGTTACATGATCTGATTTTTATTATCTAAATGTTTCATTTATTGGTTATTTAGAACCTATTGACTCATTTAGTCTGTGCTTTATTTGGTGATGTAATTCTTAACCCCTGAGACACTAGAGAGATATTCCTTTTTAATTATATTCTCGGTCAATAATAACTGAGCTTCTCTTTCTCTCATACTTCTTGTTGTGGTGCAAAGACTTAACAGGTTTCCAAATGCTGAGAAATCAATGTTGATTTTACTTTCTGGAATTTCAAGTTAAAATCTTATAATACAGGTAATGAGACTGCAGTGTGGGCAAATCACACAAAATAAGCAAGTTTATTCTTGGTACGATGTGTTTTTTTACCACTTTGCGCACATTAAATATTTAGGTGCCATCCAAATTTCTAAAGTTTCTGACATCTGTGAGGTTAATAAGTGTGTGGGTTGTTTTTCTGTATAAGTGTTTGCAGCTGTTGGCTAACTGCTCATGTATGAAAAAGCCCCAGTGCCTATTTACAGACCATGTAAAGCATCTTAACTCTTGTTTTAAGTTTTTATTAAAGGGAAACATCCACCATTTGTGAGCACCTAAATATCACCTCTTCCTAAATATCATAAATATCATATTTAGGAATTTACCCATAAACAAATAAAGCAAAGGAGATGACCACAAGGGTTATTAACACCTTCTAGTTTGTAAAACCTTAAAATAAAGGTATCCTGTTTAACAAAATGAGATTTGTTAATAAAGTTGGCCTTTTAGAGATGAACATAATCTAGGTTATTTTTCCCTGGGCATCAACTGTTGGTGGCACAACTATAGATTCACCAAACCTATGCCTTGTTAGATTAAAGGAAAAGCTAAATCCAAATATTTATACCCTAAAACACCAATGTGTAAGGTATTACCCAGTAAACAATATGTACTTATATAGAATCCCTCCTAAGAAACAGGCATGTGCCTAGGGCGTCTGTCAACTTCCGCCCACAAAATTCACCCACTTTATAGTCCATTTACTTTCCCCCAAAAAATATAAAATAGGCATGGTTTAGGGGTGGTGGTCTGTGTTTAGGTTTGGGGCTAAGGACCCCAGGCTTTTTGAGCCTACAGACCCTGTCTCCAGTATACCTTGTGTTCTTTCTGGCCATGCTTTCCTAACCTCAGTCACATGCTTGCTTGCCTGTAGTGGGCTGCAACAGGATTGGCTGGAGAATTCTATGGGGCAGTGAAAAAGCTGTAAAAAGCTGCTGTAGTAGCTCAGGACTGAGAATTCATAAGAAACATAAGATGAGTTAATAAGGTAGATTTCAGCTGCGGTAAAATCAAAGGTGTTTTGTCTTTTGATTTAATGTTCTGGAGATGCTTTAGTTGTCCTTTTAAGCTCTATCATTACCCTGAGGGCTCGCATTATATGTCGGTACATGGCACATTTACTGCATTGTCCCAGATATTTGTTCCACAAGTACCAGCATAAAACACTTTTATAGGAAAATGTATTGTGCACATGGTGATAGATCTTATAGAACAATTATACTCCCCTTCCCCTTGCTCCTCTTCTTCCATAGCTGAATAGTACCCAGGGAGAGGACCTGCAGGGTCATTTACTGTGGAGTGTGGTAATGTAGTAATTGGAAGATACACACTTGAGCACGAGGGAGACTTTAAGTAAATATAACAGCTGTTAGGTAAAGGAATTCAGGTGGGGAATTATATTTACAGGGTAACCTGTAAAAATAACAAAAGTGGTATAAAGGTGATACCTAACTAAGATAATCATAGCAAGCTTTCAGATCATTCTAGTTCCTTTTTCTAGCTGATTACAAAGAAGCTGTGGTGCTCTCTGATATATATAACATTACACAGTATGCCACCTTTTCCGGTGAGGAATTAGCGATTTAGATTCTCAGTCTAGATACCATGCAGGAAAAGGTGATTATAATTTTCCTTTTAAGTAAGTTTATCAGGGTTATTCAATAAAAGTTCTTATCGTTTAAAATGGTGCTAATTTTGCCCCAACCAATGAGATCTTATTTAACATTTGAAAGCTAACATCTGATTGGTTGGGGCAAAATTAGCACTATTTTAAACGATAAGAACTTTTAATGAATCTCCCTGTGTGTGTCTAAAGCTGGGTGCACACGTGTGGGTAATCAGTAAGGCAGTTTTACTGTATGTGACTTAACAAACTAGACAAAGGGGTAATGCACCAAAAAACACATTTTTCCATGACTTACAAGTCAATAAGTGATGTTTAAACAGTCTATCAATGATATGCAGTAGAATATATATATAAATAGGCACTTTACTTAAAGGGCATGTCCACCCCCAAAACTATAATCCCCCCAACTACTGGCCCCACCATGTAGTGTAGTTTAATCCTTACCTCACATCCCAGCTCCATAGGGTTCTCCTGTAGTCCCCCCCCAAAGTCCCAAAAAGACTACCAGGAGGCTAGCAGAGTCCATATAGGACACTGCTGCTAGTGGCCTCAGGTAGATTTTTGCCATGCGTACTGCAGCCCTTCTCCCCCCTCCCTCCCCCTCCCTCTCCCTCCCTCTCCCTCCCGTTCTACTATCCCTCCCCCTAGCTCAATTCCCCTTAATATTGTGCTCCCCCATGTCTCCAGCCCCAACCGCATATTTTTTTTTTTAGAAAGCTCCCCAAACTCTTACTACCTCTCCTCTTTCCTCGGCGAAGTGAGCTGCCGGCAGCCGCGTCTGTGATTGGCTGCCGCTCAGCCAATCACAGACGCGGCTGCGGTCCCGCCCCTTGCTTGCATTTCCTTGCAAGCAGAGGGCCGGGAGCGCGGCGGAGGATCGAGGGGAGGTAAGTAGAGTTTGGGGGGCTTTCTAAAAAAATATTATAGCGGTTGGGGGCTGGGAGCCCGGGGGGACCATATATTAAAAAAAATTTTTCAGGCTGGACATAGCCTTTAAGCAGTAACTGGCAAGTATAATATCGTAGAGAAATAGTAAGAGCACAGGTCTATATACTTAAAATTCAACATTTATTATATTAATAAGCTGAAACACAAGCCCACAACATTTCAGGGATCCTTCCCCTTCCTAAGGTGGGATTTATGCATAGGTATAGTGTCCTTTTAAACACAGACTTGCAGTCACTTCCCCCTTCCTACTTAAGTGTGCACAGATATGTTCAAGGTGATTCACCCAGGAAGAGGAAGAAGTGTTAAAAGATCCCTACCTTTCTCTTCTGCTCGATATGGTTGTCATCCAGGGCCTGATTGAAGTCCAGAAAACTGAAAAGTAGGAAGCCTCTTTGGGTGTTTTCAGTTTATACCTATTCCTGCGCCTCTGAGAGGTTTGTGGCATGCGCAGAGGAGCTTTCCTCCCTCCCTCTGGCTTGCTTTTGATAAGTCATTGCGTCTCGGCTTAAAACAAAATCCTAGACGCTAAGTTTAAAACCCCCAAATTGGCTCCTAAGTGTACTTATAAGCCCATGTTCCCTCGGCTGCCTGCTGCCGCTTTTCTGCGCTGTCTGTAAGCAGCAGAAGGGTCTGGGAATGAGGCTGGTAAGTACCTTTAGGAGCTGGTTTTGGGTTTTAAACCTAGCAAGGGTCTATTTTGGGGGGCTTTCCTACCTTTTACGATTTTTTGTTTTTGGGGGTGGAGATACCCTTAAAGGCAGTTCATTAATCTATCTGATACATTGAAGAGACATCATGCTGCTTGTATAAGTGTGTACTTTCACTATACAAACCTTTTTGGTTATATTTATCAAAATCCAGTAATGCAAAAACAACAACTTGGCTGCTTAAATCAGTGCGGTCTATCATGCGAGTTCAGATTTGGAATAGCAAATCCAAGCAGCGACCTTATTGTAGATGGCTGGTTTTCTTTCAGTAAGTGGAAGGTACCTGGTTAAATAGGCTTGTGTTTGTTCAGTCAGTGACAAATTACTTGGCTTGCGCATCAAGTTAGAACGAATGTCTTCTAAAAACTTCCTGCTGCATAATTGACATCTTGTTGTTTATTACATAAGAATAAACTATATTTACAAAAGAATGTGCAGTCCATAAAGTGAACTTACAGAGACAATTAAAGATAAAGGCAACTTAAATTGTGCAAATTCCATGCACAAAGGGGATTTAAACCACAATACTTACATCTATTAAAAAACTAGTGCTGTCCTTACTATTTTCCCCACTGTGTTGATTTTTACATGAGGTCAGAGTTACATGGAAATAGACCTGAGCCAATGTAGAACAGTCATTATGTGCTGTTTTTGATTTGCCCAGTAGCTTCAGTTAAATATCCAAATTGTGAATCATTTATATAAACAGCCAGGATTAAAGTTTGCAGATGGTTTGGTGGTCAAAGAAAAGGACTGCAAAATATTAACATTTCTCAGAGCAGCAGGAAATACCAAGAGATATGTGATCTTTGGAAGTCTCCTGCATCATCTCTGTTTTCGTGCCATACCAAATATTAATGTGCCTTTTTGATTGAGTCTACTTTGACTGTTACATTCCAGACTTACTACGATCTTCTTTTAAACATATTGGATCATTTCAAAGCTAAACGTTGCCTCTCTAATATTGTCATGCCATTTTGTAAATAGCTTTTATCTTTAAAATTAAAGTTACCTGTTTGTGTCTCAGGAGAATAAGACATTTTTAAATAAACAGACATTTTAAATCTAGAAAATGGTAGGGCTATTTATTAAAGGACCACTATACACTGAAATGAAATATATATTTCATGTAGGTAGGAGCAAATATTCCTACTTCCCATTTTGCTGTCCTTAAAATGTTAATAGCTTTAGATATTTAGCTGTTCGGCTCTAGCTTTAAAATAATCTTGCTTTACAAAATGCATTTTAATTTGTGTGGAAGGTTCAATTCAGATCCTGTCTGATCACTATTTTGATAGTTACTAGAGGTGGAAATACTAATTATATTACTCAAGGATACTTAGCAGTCTGACAGTAGGGAGGGTGCTGCTAAAGGAAAAAATAACAATCTACACAGGAGAAATGAACAAAGGTTATTTGACATCACCATCATTTTATATTGAGTTAGTTACAGCAGATGTACACATTCATATTTGCTGATTATTGGCTAGATAAATTAGCCAGTAGACTTTTTGGACTTTTTAAAATAAAATAGACCCATGTGTGCCAGTTCTGTGCAGTGTTATACAGATGAATGTAGGTATTTCTGCAGATGTACGTGTCAGTTGTCCCACTGATTCTGCTGTGAATGGGGTTTTATTATAATAGATATTCAACCTGGTCCTTTGTGAGATCTCCGGTTTCCATTTAGAGCAGTGAGAGCTTTCGCACATGCTATCCTGAGCTTTCACTGAGCTGAATAGACACCCCTGGGGAAACACGCCAATCATTGGCTGTGACTTCAGGTCTATCAGGAAAAGCTGGGACTCTGCAGGCAAACCGTGCAAAGGACCAGATTGAATATCTCTGTTAGGAGCAGATCTGGGATCTGTTCTGTAAGTAAAAAGGTTTTAGGGTTTGGGGAGTTCACTTCTAACTGATAAAATATAGTTTTGCGGGTAAACATGCCCTTTATAAAGGCTCTACTTTAAATGTATACCTTTAGGGAACAACTGTTAAAAAAAAGTCCACATCTGCGTTGCTTAATGTTCTGGTAAAATGGGAAATGGAATGAAAGAGAAGGGCATGCAGAATCTTTAAAGGGTATGTCCACCCCCTAAACAAAAATTCTTCTGCCAATTGGAAACCCCCCCATAATGTAGAATTTGGACTGCCAGCTGATACAGTGATTCTTGCAGTGACATTGCGTCTCAACCTACCACTGTCGCTGCTCCCAGTCCATCCCCTTCTGCTTGCTTCCATTCACGGACAAGGCACAGAAGACAAGCAGAAGGCAGCCATGAGGCTGGTAAATATACTTAAGGTGCCCATACATCTATAAGATTTTACTTACTTGACGATCGCTCACGCGATGTTCCTTCGATCCTGCCGGAACCGCTTCTCCCGATCTTACATTCGACCGACATGCGATCGCAAAATGAATGGGATTTTGCGATCGCATGTCAGTCGAATGTAAGATCGGGAGAAGCGGTTCCGGCAGCATCGATGAACATCGCGTGAACGCTCGGTCGGGTAAGTAAAATCTTATAGATGTATGGGCACCTTTAGAGGCAGAATTCAGGTGTTTAGACCAGGTGAGGTCTAGTTTATAAGGGGTTTCCAATCGGCTCAAGAATTTGTGTTTAGGGGGTTGACATACCCTATAAATGAAAAGAAACAGAACTGTCCTTCATGAATTATAAAAGCTGCAATAAGGATTGCAAGAACGCAATTAAGCTAGCTATAATGGAAAATAAATGATGGATATCTGAACAAAGCAAGACCAATCACAAAATGTTTTTTTTAAGTATATCAATAGTGAAAAGATAAGGACAGAGAATGAAGAATCATTAAATAATGTGGCTAAGATGATTATAGAGGATGCTGAGAAGGCAAATGTCCTAAACCATTTTTCTCTCTCCTCTATATACAGTGTAGAGAAACCTAGACTTAGGGGGGAACTGTGGTCCACAATCAAGTTGAGGTTAAATGAAAGTCCAGTTTCCTACCTTAAAGCGAGCCAACCACCTCTCTACGTGCTACACAGCCCAAGATATAAAGGAATTACTGTCCAGAAAGTTAATGGGTGGGAGGCTGACATGTGACATTCCTAAGGCTGCTCCTCCACCTCGCCGCCGGCGAGCACAGCCTTAGACTTCAGTCACAGGACAGGAGACAAGGAAGTCCCTCCCCCTCTCTGCTGTGTGAAGATCCCCACAGAGAAGGTAAGGGAATTTACAGCCCTACTCTCCCACTATGTGAAAACAGCCTTTTCAGGCAGAGTTCTCACTCTGTTGTTTTCTCTGGGGCAGGGGGCGAGTTTCCCACGACACCCGCGACTGGGCAGGGCCCCAAGAAAATGTAAGGGAAGGGGCCAAGGGGGCCTGCAAATGGAGAGGCCACGGGGTCCATGAGTGGGAGGGTAAGTTAATAAGTTAATATTAATAAAGCCCCAGGACCTGATGAAATATATTAATGAATTTTAAGAGAGTTAAGTTTTATATAGGTCACTGTTACTTATCCTTTTAAATTGACTTTTCGTGGTGGAATGGAGAAAGGTCGATGTAGTACCAATATTCAAAAAGTGTAGTTGTTCACAGCCTGGTAACTATAAACCTGTAAGTCTAGCAACAGTGGTGGGGAAGGTGCTGGAAACTTTGTTATAACATCATATTCTAGACTGTCTCCAGAGATTAGATAAATCTTGTCAAACTTACTTGATTGTTTTTTATGAAGTGAATAATAATTGTGAATTTTGGCATAGCAATGCATACATAAAAGCTAATTCTTTTGGTGCAATGCCACACAGGTGATTTATGTATCAACTAAGGTCTGTTTGCCTTGAAAAAGACATTTGTACATGGGTAGAGATTCAGTTGAGTACAGAGAGTAGTCGTCAATGATGCTAATTGGAGTGCCTCAGGGTTTTGTACTGAGGACACTTCTATTTAGTCTGTTTATAAATAACTTCGAAGAAGTGGATATTGAGAGCAAGGCCTCTGTGTTTGCTGATGACACAAAACTATGCAGAGCATTGGAAACTTATATGATGTGCAATTGCAGGGAGACCTAGATAGATGAAATACAATGTTGATATACATGATGCATTTGGGGTTTAACAATCATTGTGCCATCTATACCATAAATGGCTCTGTGCTAAGTAAATCTCTTTTGGGATTTGGGGGATCTAGTAGATAGCAATCCGTGCCAGTAACAACAGCTAGAGCTAACAAGATATTGTCTCATATAAAAGAGGGGTATAGGTTCAAGGGAAGAAAATATTATTCTCTCTCTTTACAAATCACTGGTAAGGCCTTATTTGCAATATGAGGTGCAGTTTTGAAATCCCATATATAAAAATGACATCTTAGAAATGTCAACAGTTCAGAGAAGGTGCTTGACTATACAGACAGATTAGCCAAGTTATTACACAGGAGAAGCGGCGATTGCGCAAATATACGATCGCTCAATGATATTAAAGGGTCATATACCGTAATAAATTTCTGGTGCATTGTTCACAATAGATCATTTGAAAGGACTCGTGTACATCCTTTATGATTAGAAGAAAATAAGGTTTCCTTACAGGTTAAACTGTGGAACTTTTCTTCCAGCAGATGTGGTAATGGCAAGTTCATTGAATAGCTTCCAGAGTGGGCTGGATCCTGAAACATACCTACAAATGTTACCAAAGATGAACTGATCATATATTTTAAGTTGATAATGCTCGGTGGCTTAGTGGTTAGCACTGATTCCTTGCAGCACTGAGGTCCTGAGTTCGATTCCACCCATGGACACGTTTGGAAGGAGTTTGTATGTTCTCCCCGTGCTTGCTTGGGTTTCCTCCGGCACTCCGGTTTCACCCCACAATCATAAAGACATACTGATAGGTTGTATGTGTCAGATAAATGTGCTTAGATTGTAGGCAGGGCCTGATGTGAATGTATACATCTAATTATAAAGTGCGACGGAAGATGTTGCCGCTATATAAATCCAAAATAATAATAATTAAAATGTGATATAAAAATATCTATGAATGAAATATTGCTCTAAAATATGGTGGGATTTCCCCTGGGAGTAAAGTGATAACCCCTGGTGGACTAAGGGTGTCATCTCAGAACCTTATGGTTCTTTTTTTAATTTCAAGCCTAAAAAATTAGACCATGTGTAATATCACAGTAAGCATCAGTATGATGTAAATATCTTGTGTTAACCATTGAGGGGGAACATATGTCACAGTTTTGCTTACTAATTTTAGAGATAACCCAGATAGTTTAATACTTTATGGAGAAGTTTAAATGTACTTGAGCCTGCATATATTATACCATTTCTAACAGATAAATGTTAGCTGCCGGCTAGTAACTCTAACCCCCCCTCTCCCTATAGCCAAAGCTGACAAGTAGCATTGTATGGAGTCATTTACAATATATATACAGTCATATAAACTATAAATATGTTTGTACTTTTACTTCCTGTAGTTTTGTGATTCTGATGAACTGATGCTTGTGTGTTTATTGATGGAAACTGAACTGACACATAAAACCTAGTGAACTACTCTTGTCAGTAATAGGTATGATTGCCAATTAAAATAATGTCCTGTTCACTTAGTATCCGTGTAATAATCTGTTTCCATTTTATGTCGAAAAAAATTAAAATACCAAAAAAATAATTTTATACACGGTTTATTTATTATTAATATAATATTCTTCATAATATCCCATTTGGACTTTAGTGGCTAAGTGCTTCTTAGTGTCCCTTTTTTTTTTTTTTGAAATGCAGGGTTCGGTCATAATGATCCCAATTTTCCCTTTTTCTTTTATGTCCCATGTGAATAACAGAATAGACTGAGGCTGGTTTTATTGGTCTAGCAATGATGTGCTTGAAATGTCATCCCTGGCAGAACATCCTTCAGTCTGCTGGTAAAAGGCTTGCAGTTCTTTTTGGAATTTTAATTTAAAAAAAAAAAAAAAAAAAGGGTAAACAGACATTAAAAACTGGAAATATAATTTGCCCTGAGTCTAGACGCAGCCTAGTCTGACTGTTGTTTTTTTTTTTTATTTCAAGTGAATATATGATAAGGATCTCTATGGGACATGGGGATAACAACACAATTGATGGCGTTAACAATATAACCTCCTTTTCTTTATTTTACAAAATCCTTTATATCCGCAAAGATACAATTTTCAGTGATATTCTCATGCTGCATCCTGTGGGGAATCGATTTAATCTTATTCACACATTTAATGAATTCTCTACATTGTGTTTATATTTAAACAGTGAACCTGGTTTATTATAACTGTAATATACTATCCAGTCAAATCCTTTCTATTATGTTATAAAAGATTGAGATATAAAAAGTCTATTCACGTGTAGGATTATTAATTTGGTTTTTGTATCAGCGAATAAGGGTTTTAGATGTTCAGATCTGTTATTTTCAAGTGTATCTTTACTCCTACTCTTCAAAATAGTACAGCAAGATTCCACTCCTCCAAAACTTTTTTCAGGTTTTAAATCTGAGCAGTAGATTCTGAGATATCATCATTTTAATCACAGCATTTACATGGAAAGACCCTGCTTGACCTCTTTGCCTGCCTGCCAGCAAACTTTCTGCAACATTTAAGAGAATCAGCAGAGAAAAGACAGCAGGGGGGAGGGAGGGGGAGATGTGTAAGCAGAGCAGTGTCCATGGTGAGGATGTGCAGAACACACAAGTGTCGCAGACACTAAAAGAAGGCAGTGAGTAAGGGAGGGTGGGGGGAATTAGGAGCACTCACTAAACAATAATAATTTAATGACAAACCAAGCACAGATAAATATGTGAGTACCATCATTTTACTTGTCTCAAATTGTAGTTTCAGAAATGTAAACTTGTTTCAGTGAGTATAGTAACCCTTTAAAGGACAACTGTAGTGTCTAAGCTCCACCCCACCTCAATCTAGGATCTATCCAATGGGAAGAAGTGCATCTTTCAGATGGTAAGGCCCTGTGCCAAAATGGGGGTGAAGCAACAACCATACAGTTGTTCTATAAGCCTAGGCCCAAAAACCAGTGACTTACCGTATATACTCGAGTATAAGTCAAATTTTTCAGGCTTTAAAGGGCAAGTCCAGCCCCAAAATGAAAACTTACATACAGGCAAATCACCCCCCCAAAACCGTAAACAGTAATATTTTGAAATCTGAAATATATAAGTCTAACCTGAAATCCTGCACAATGTCCTGTTTCCCCTGTTTCTGCTTCCTGGTTCTTCCAGTTAGCAACTGTCAGTTATGGATTTGACACTTGACATCACAGCCAATGACTGAATGTTAATACCCTGTCTGCTCTGAGCATGCCCAGGCTCAGTACAGGTTTTTTAAATTGCTCAGTTTCCATGAGGCATCCAGAAGCATGGCAGGCATACAGTAATACATTTATAAGACAAACTATGATATATCAACATATTTTAGAGGCCATTCTTTCTAAAAGATGTTCTTATGAGGGTGGAGTTGTCCTTTAAAGTTAGCCTGAAAACCTAACCTCGGCTTATACTCGGGTCAAGTCCTAATTTAGATCCAAATTCTGCAATTGGGGATAGTAACCAGTAGGTGAAGCTGTGTTAACCTGCATAGAAAGTTACAGGAGCTGTTCTTGCCTTTACAATAGTTACTGCTTCCTGTAGTCTGGCTGCTGGACTCACTCAGCACTGTCACTGCTCATCTGGATGCTGTAAATCTGATAGGTCTCCTCAGTTTGGGGCAAAAAACAGCTGCTAGTTCAGTGCAAGTGACAGCTTGAAACTACAACTCTCAGGTGACATTTTTAATTATTGGGATCAGAGAGTCCTTTGCTATATGGGGGTCAGAGGGCCCTTTACAATATGGGGATCATCACTCCACATGTTTAGAAAATGAAACTCTCAGAAACAAAGCATGCTGGGAGTTTCCAAACATCTGGAGTGCCAAGGAATTGGAGGTTACTGGTACTGGATTTGGCTATTACTGTATGGGATTCATGTATGGGAATTTTGCTGTCCATTTAAAGGGCAACTAATTTCTACCCTAGGCTTATACTCAATCAGTTTTTACAAATTTTTCAGGTAAAAATAGGTACCTCGACTTATACTCGAGTATATACGGTATTTATTTAATGCAAAAATATAGTGTTGGGTTTATTTATTCCTTAACATTTTGGTGGCAAAAACAACTGCCTTTTATTTTTCTATTGAATTTCATATTTTCTTAACAACTTTGCTTGTAATGTTCAACAGTTTCCATTTCCTGGAACAGTAAAAATATTAAAAAAATCATGTAACACCTTATTACAAGCATGCTCAGATTTTTCCCCTATCCAATCTATCAGGTCTCTGTTAGATTGTCAAATTTCATTTTTAAGAGCATGTCCACCCCCAAACTAAAATTCAACCCACTTGAAAAAATATCCTTAACTTACATTTCTGCTCCTTATGGTTCAGTGCCTGTCCAAAGTCCATGAAAATGAAGAGTATGAAGTGTCTTCCTGCAAAAATGCTTCTGCCCCTTGTCCCCTGGTAGGCTCCCATCCTCCCAACCCAAACCTCCCCCCATGCCTGCCCTTCCACTTAGCATAATTTCCTTTTGAGATATTGTAGCTCCCCCCTGCCCACCCCTAACTGCCGAGTAATATCTTTAAAAAAATATCAGAATCATACTCATAGCCCTTCGCTCCCGTGGCTGCCTCCATTGACGGCAGGTCAGTGTGTGATAGGCTGCCTCACAGCCAATCACAGACACGGCTGCCGGTCCGTCCCCTGCTTGCAAGTTCCGGCAAGTAGGGAGCCGGATCAATGCCCCGCAGGAGCGGAGGGCTGTACAGTTTTGGTTGTTTTTTTAAAGATATAACTCAGTGGTTGGGGGCAGGCAGGGAGGGATCTACACTATGTAAAATAATTAATTTTAAGGTGGACATGCCCTTTAACTCTTATTTTCTTTTTAAATTATACTAAAAAATAAAACCTCCAAAAATATACTGTTAAAAAAACATTGAACACTGAGGAAGGTGTAAAGCGATCTAGACACTCCACGCACAAGCCATTATTGTTGCAAAAACCTTTTTAAAGAGACAGAAATACCTTAAAGGGACACTAAACCGTTTAATAAATAAAGATGCAAGGTAAATTTATTATTTCACAGGGAGGTGAGATTGCTTATTTCCACCTTCCTGCTTTAACGCACAGGTTCCAAAGTTAAACTTACCTGCCTGCACTCCACTTGCAGCTTCTCATCATAGGCCGAGGGAACGAAGGTTGGTAAGTAAGATTCTCTGCACTTTTTTTGGCGGTTAGGGTTGGGAGGGGGTCCCCTTCACTACAGAAAAAAGTCTCAAAGATATAAAGTCCATCAGCTCCAGACCCAAACTTTTCCTGAAACCCCAGTTGAAGGTTTTACAAAACCTAATTAACACCCTCTTCTCACGCTTCTGTGCTAATCTGGTTTTAATTTCTTCAAAGCTTTAGAAACCGATTCTTAACGTTTTACACTTTGTTTTACAGAATCATTTCCTAGTCTATGGGATGTGGAATTAGCTAATGAAATAGCATCATCTGCTGAGCACCCTCCTAAAAATGGATTTGAAGAGATGATTGAGTGGACAAAGGAAGGAAAACTCTGGACTTTTCCAATTGACAATGAAACTGGTAAGTGTTTGATAATAATGAATTATTGATATGGTCGTTAGCAGTGATGTCGAACCTTGGCAGTTTCTAAACATCTGAAGTGCTAAGGTTCAACATCACTGGTCTAGGTGTTGCCATATCCATCTTTCGGCTATTTCTAGATTTGGCCTTTCCAAAGCTTTTTATATGCTCCAAAATGGACATGTGTTATATAACAGATCTGGTAAGTTGCACTCAATGTACTTTCATATTTTATTTCTTTAAGTTTTATTAAAAATATTTTACTATGATTAAATTTGTACAAGCACATTTTTGTGTTTTGTGTAGGGCCACTAGATTTTCTTATTTTTTTTTTTTTGAATGATAAAAAAGGTTAATTAGGACATTGAATGCTTCTGTTATGTCTGATCTGGTGAGTCACCCCTTCCAAGGATGTGCGAGTACCTGCATTCTCAGTTTATTTGCATAGACTATACTGCAACCTACCCACAGTACAACAGACTCAAATAAGAAAAGAGTAAATGGTATAGAAGGATAGGATTAAGAGTCAGAGAAATAGATTGTTTACACAGTTGGAAGGAATAGGTCTGTGCACATTTCTTGTTTATATTTTGCTAGAACAGCAGGTATTGGTTTGCCCAGGAAGGTCTCCACGTGTGAGTTGTCTCCATCCAATTACAAAACTTGTGGTGAGCTGCAACAACTGGTCTTATAATGATGCAGAGAATCAAACCTGGGGAGCATCTTTTTTTTTTTTGTAGAAATAGAAAGTGTGTACATAAGCAACATAACATGGAGGTTCCTAGCAAGTAATATTAATATAAATGAAAGTACAGGCTACTGCATGTCAAAGGAGATGAATTTTGCACAAATCTTGGAATCTAGTTCACTGTGTTCAGAAGCCATTCTATGCAATTTCTTCATAAACAAACACAATAATAATATGAACATTTCAAACACATTCAGGGTTATTCAATACAAGTTCTTATTTAAAATGGTGCTAATTTTGCCCCAACCAATCAGATGTAAGCTTACAAATGTTAAATAAGATCTGATTGGTTGGGGCAAATTTAGCACCATTTTAAACGATAAAAACTTTTATTGAATCTCCCTGACAGTCATTTCCCCCTCATTCCAAACAAGGTAGCTGATTGGAGAGCTGTTTTCTCTGAATCCACTTTCTCACAATGTAATATGTATATAGAACTATTATGTAGTCACAATTTCAGCACTGGGAACATTCAGGGAGATTCAATAAAAGTTCTTATCGTTTAAAATGGTGCTAATTTTGCCCCAACCAATCAGATCTTATTTAACATTTGAAACCTAACATCTGATTGGCTGGGGCAAAATTAGCACCATTTTTAACGATAAGAACTTTTATTGAATAACCCTGCATGTCTTACACTGGCAGTAATTATCACGTTTGTTATTTTTATTGATAGAACACAATACCATGAAAAGGATACATGTAACATTTTAACACTTCTCATCTGCTCTGCTGCTTTGTGGGGGACTCAAGCTTCACTCTTCTACGTTTATTCCTTCAATGCCACTGCAACTGTACATGCTCTCTTTTTAGCCAATCACCCGCTCTCATTTTGTTTCAATGCTGATGTGTGCATCTCCTGGCCACAAGGTTGCAGGAATTCTTGCTTACACAGTTCTGGTGCACATGTAAAGGGGCAGATGCTATGTGTTTTGGCTAGCAAGCCATCATGATTTCCTAGCCCAAATGCTCAGGGACAGCCTCTGCTATGCTGTATTTTTAAATTTTTGCCTACAAAATTTTAGAAGAATTTTTACAGAATTTTAGAAGTTGACTGACTACCACATATACTCGATTATAAACCAATTTTTTTTAACCTTTAAAATCATCTTGAAAGTCTCCACTCGGTTAATACTCGGGTTTGTGCTGATATGGATGCTGCTGGACAAAATCACATAGCCCTGGGAAAACAAAAGCTGTACCCTGTAACACAGAGAATCCTCTCTGTGTTACATTCAGGCTGCAGAGAAAGGTATACAGGGCACATCTGTGTATGGGACTTTTCTATGGGGCTGTGTATGGGACTTTCTATGGGACTGTGTATGGGACTTTCTATGGGACTGTGTATGGAACTTTCTATGGGGCTGTGTATGGGACTTTCTATGGGGCTGTGTATGGGACTTTCTATGGGGCTGTGTATGGGACTTTCTATGGGGCTGTGTATGGGACTTTCTATGGGGCAGTGTATGGGACTTTCTATGGGGCTGTGTATGGGACTTTCTATGGGGCTGTGTATGGGACTATCTATGGGGCTGTGTATGGGACTATCTATGGGGCTGTGTATGGGACTTTCTATGGGGCTGTGTATGGGACTTTCTATGGGGCTGTATATGGGACTTTCTATGGGGCTGTGTGTGGGACTTTCTATGGGGCTGTGTATGGGACTTTCTATGGGGCTGTATGTGGGACTTTCTATGGGCTGTGTATGGGACTTTCTATGGAGCTGTGTATGGGACTTTCTATGGGCTGTATATGGGGACTTTCTATGGGGCTGTGTGTGGGACTTTCTATGGGGCTGTGTGTGGGACTTTCTATGGGGCTGTGTATGGGAATTTCTATAGGGCTGTTTATGGGACTTTCTATGGGGCTGTGTAGGGGACTTTTTATGGGGCTGTGTATTGGACTTTCTATGGGGCTGTATATTGGACTTTCTATGGGGCTGTGTATGGGACTTTCTATGGAGCTGTATATCTGACTTTATATGGGGCTGTGTATTGGACTTTCTATGAGGCTGTTTATGGGACTTTCTATGGGGCTGTGTAGGGGACTTTTTATGGGTCTGTGTATTGGACTTTCTATGGGGCTGTGTATGGGACTTTCTATGGGACTGTGTATAGGAATTTCTATAGGGCTGTGTATTGGACTTTCTATGGGACTGTGTATTGGACTTTCTATGGGGCTGTGTATTGGGCTTTCTATTATTATTATTATTATTGATTTATATAGTGCCAACATCTTCCGTGGCGCTTTACAATTACATAGTCATACGTTGCATACAGGGTAATACATGTTATACAAAGTCATACATATTACATACACAGGTTATACATAGTATAAAACAGAGTAAACAGAGTGATGAGTTACTTACAGCAATACCGTGATACAATAGGAGAGAGGACCCTGCCCAAATAGCTTACTGATTAGAGGATATGGGGGTGAGACATAAGGTTGCGGGAATCAGTAGGCTGTAAATAGATTGGCAGTGGAGTGTGAAAGGTGGGTTGGATCATGTTGGGTAGTAAGAGGGGTAATGTTTAGGCCAGGTTATATGCTAGCCTAATGAGGTGGGTTTTAAGGTTACGTTTGAAGGTGTTAAGGGATGGTGAGTGAAGGAGGAAGGGAGTTCCAGAGCAGAGCGGCAGCACGAGTAAAGTCCTGAATACAGGCATGGGAAGAGTTGATCTGGGTGGATGAGAGGAGGGTGTCGTTTATGGAGCAGAGGTTGCACCTGGGACGGTATTGCTGGATCAGCTCTGAGATATATGGAGGGGCTGTGTTGGATAGGGCTTTATAGGATAAGATAAGCAGTTTGAACTGGATCGTTTGTGTGATGGGAAACCAGTGGAGGGACTGACAGAGAGGAGAGGCATTAGAGAAGCGAGAAGAGAAATTAATGAGCCGGGCAGCAGAGTTGAGGATGGATTGAAGCGGTGCCAGGTGGTTGTTTTTTAAACCACACAGGAGTGTGTTGCAGTAGTCTAGCCGGGATATGATTAGGGCATGGACTAGGATTTTTGTAGCTTCATTCGAGAGGAAGGGTCGAATGCGAGAAAAGTTTTTGAGTTGGAGCCGACAGGAGTTGGCAAGTGAATTGACATGAGTTTTAAAGGAAAGATCCGAATCTATTGTTATTCCCAGGCAGCGGACATGAGGAGATGGAGATATGGGTGTGTTGTTAATATTAATAGTAAGGCTAGGGAGGGGAACAGATCATGAGGGTGGGAAAAGGGCAAGTTCAGTCTTGTCCATGTTTAGTTTGAGGAAGCGGGAGGACATGAAGGCAGTCGGGGGCCTGGGATGTCAGTGTAGGGAGATCTGGGGCAAAGATTTAAATTTGGGTATTGTCCGCAAGTGATACTGGAACCCAAATGAACTAATGAGTTGTCCAAGGCCATAGGTGTAGATGGAGAAAAGAAGATGACCGAGTACCAAGCCTTGTGGGACTCCCACAGGGAGGGGGTGAGGAGTGGAGCTAATTTCAGAGTGAAAAACACTAAAGGTTCTACCAGAGAGATAGGAGGATAGCCAAAAAAGTGCAGTGTCCTGGATACCTAAGGAGGCCAGGATCTGAAGAAGTAGAGGGGGATCAACAGTATCAAAAGCAGAGGACAGATCAAGAAGAATGAGCAAAGAGTAGTGACCTTTAGATTTAGCACTAAATAGATCATTGGTCACTTTAGTGAGGGCAGTTTCCATGGAGTGGTTAGGGCAGAAGCCTGACAGGAGGTGGTCAAAGAGAGAGTTAGCAGACAGGTGACTAACCAGGTCAGCATTGTCCTGTCTTTCCAGCAGTTTGAAAGCAAAAGGGAGAAGAGAGACAGGCCAGTACCTGGAAAGAGCAGATGGGTCATGGGAGGGTTTTTTAGGAATAGGGTATAGAACAGCATGTTTAAATATAGAGGGATATACCAGTGGATAGGGACAAGGAGGTTAGGGCTGAAATGAAGGAAGAGGAGAGCGGGGGAATAAGATGAGAGGGAATGGGGTTGAGGGGGCAGGTGGTGAGACGTGTCCTGGATAGGAGAGATGAAAGCCCCTGTTTTGTTGTAGCGGTGAAGCTCATTAGGAGGAAAGTAAAGGGATTAACCAATGAAGGGAGGCTAGACAGTGCAGTGGTAGGGGTAAAGATGGAGGAGGTGAGCAACGAAGGGAGGTTGGGCAGTGCAAAGGTAGTGGTTGGAGGCTGTAGGGAGGAGCTAGGGCGCACGGGAAAAACACTTCGGATGTTTTTGATTTTCTCTGTGAAATAAGAGGCTACTTCATCAGCGGTACCCCCAACAGGGGGTAGTTGGAGGAGGTGGCGAACAGAGCAGGGAGTTGAATATTTTGAAGAGCTGTTTGGGGTTATGGGATTGGGAGGATATGAGTGAAGAGAAGTAGTTTTCTCTGTCACTCCATCGGCAGCTATTCACCAACTGGGAGGTCCCCACTGGATTTGACAGGAAGCGCACCAAATAAAAACCCTCCCATACTCCGCCCCTTTCGTCTTTGTGCGTTTCCTGCTGGATGAAGAAGCACTTTATTGCATGCAGTGGGCTTACCTGCCATTGTGGCATTTCCAATGGGAGTTCTCTGTCCTCTCTCTCCTGTTGCAGCTCCCCTTTTAGTTGCACCTCTGGTAGCCTAGGGGAGAGCCTAGTGACCAGGCTTGAGGAGTTATAGCTGTTGCTCTGCTCCTTCTATATTGTTAAAAAAAACGGACTTTGACTTCCAGTTTCAGAACCGGAAGTGATGTCACGGCAGTATGTGTCACCTTTTCCGGCCTATTTCGCGGCCCAGAGGGCCGTTTTTCGCGCGTTTTTTTTGCTATTACATCAGTGCACCCTCCCCATCATGTGGTATAAAGGGTTGCACGCTACAAGGACTTCCGGTTTCGCAAAAACCGCAAGAGACATCAGACGCCTCTGGGTATGTGTCTCTGCTTTTTCTATGCAGAATCCAGGTTTAAGCTTGTGTCCAAAGATTTCAAGTCTGTTTTTTTCTACAGACTTCCTTGCTGGGTTTCTGCCTATTGCTGCCAAGCTAGTACAGCTGCTATCTCTGTAAGTACCTTTTCTTCTGGGTATGCAGACTCTTTTTTTTTTTATTGAATCAGAGTACTTATTTTGCTGTGTTCTATGTCTAGACTCCATCCATGATGGAAGGCGAGTCAGTGAGCAAAGGTCACCGACATAAAAAAAATAGGTAAGCCTCAGGTAAGTTGTGCTAAAAGAGAAGGATATTGAGGTATAGACTCTGAAAATATTTTTTCTTTGTCTCTTGTGTTTTGTTATAGTGCCTCAACCTCTGAAAAGTCACCTAAAAAGGTTGAAGAGGATAAAATTGTTCAAGAACAAGCAGGCAAATCAGATGTGCAACTAGCATTGCCTGAAAAAATTTCAATGGACTCACTCCTCAGTCTCATTAAAGACACAGTGTCTCAAACTATGTTAGAGTCTAAGAGTCAAAAAAGAAAGTCAAAATCTAAACACCTGGACGTTTCTGAGACAGAAGATTCAAAAGATGAGAAATCATCCCTGTTAAGTATATCTTCGGGAGAAATATCAGATGAGGACGAGGCTGAGGATCAAGGAAATTTTTTTGATGTCTCTATCATAGATCCTCTTATTAAGGCTATTAGGGATACCTTATCGTTATCTAATGAGCCTACGATATCGGCTTCGGCTGATAAATTTTTTCCTGCAATTAAAAAGAAACTAATTGCGTTTCCTGTTCATGAGTCTATGAGACAAATAATAAGCAATGAATGGAAGAAAGTGGAAAAAAGGCCTGAGATTGGTACTAAGTTTATGAAGAAGTACCCGTTTGATGAAGCAGGCGCAGTAAAATGGGAATCGGCTCCAAAAGTAGACTCTCTAGTAGTTCGTCTATCTAGAAGGACTACTCTACCTATTGATGACACTGCAAATTTTAAAGACCCAATGGATAGATGCAATTGAATGAATTAACATCCATTTCTAGGGCCATGAGAATCTGGCTGGCAAACTTGCAAGAGGCAATGGTTTGAGAGTTACATTTTTTTTTTGTGTTTAGCACATTTTTTGTCCCTCCCTTTATTAGCTCTGGTAAATCCCAGTTGGTGAATAGCTGCCGATGGAGTGACAGAGAAAACCAGAAATTGTTTCAACTTACCAGTAATTTCTGTTTCTTGTCACTTTCCACGGCAGCATTCACCAGAATTCTCCCTCCCTTTTACAGATCATACATTATCCTTACAGCTATAAAACAAAGGCGAAAGGGGCGGAGTATGGGAGGGTTTTTATGGGGTGCGCTTCCTGTCAAATCCAGTGGGGACCTCCCAGTTGGTGAATGCTGCCATGGAAAGTGACAAGAAACAGAAATTACTGGTAAGTTGATACAATTTCTGGTTTTCTTTCGCTAAGGACAAAGCACCTCTGATCCGACAAAGGGCAATTTAAATTCAAGAAAGTTGATATTTTTGTTACTCAGCCGTCGCTTGGCTATATCCCGTATAGCCAGCGTCGCTCGGCTATACGGCATTGCCTTTTTAACTTTTTAATCTGGTCCATAAGCCATGGTTGTGGGTTCTTGCGACCAAGGCGACGGGTGGATAAGGGAGCAACAGAGTCAAGGGCATTGGAAACAGTGTTTTAGTATTAGACAGCTGCAAGGTTAGGGTCAGAGAAGGAGGGCATAGAGTTAAGTTGTTGGAGAGGGATAGAGAGCGAATGGGGGTCGAAATTACGCAGGTCTGTAGCTACATCTGTTCGTTTGTATGTTAGAGTTTACAGCTGGGACAGATGGCACAAGATTAAATTTGAGAAGATTATGATCGGAGAGAGGAAAGGGAGAGTTGGAGGAGTTAGATACGGAGCAGAGGCGGGTGAAGACCAGATCCAGTGTGTGTCCATTACAATGGGTCTGAGCAGAGGACCATTGGGTAAGGCCAAGGGAGGAGGTAAGAAAGAGAAGTTTAGTGGCAGCAGAGGTGTTGGTATCGATGGGGATATTGAAATCCCCTAAGATAATTGAGGGGATTTCAGTGGATAGAAAGTGGGACAACCAAGCAGAGAAGTGGTCAAAGAAAGTGGTGGTCGGGCCGGGTGGTCGATAAATAACCGCACTCTGCAGGGGCGTGGGAGAGTAAACACGGACTGAGTCGAACTCAAAAGATAGACGGGAGAGGGCTGGTAAGGGCGTAATGGGTTTAAAAGTACAGCGCTCAGAGAGAAGAATACCAACTCCACCACCACATTTATTATCGGGCCTAGTGGTGTGGCTGAAGTGAAGGCCACCATACGAAAGCGCGGCGGGTGAGACAGAGTCAGAGGGTGACAGCCATGTTTCGGTAAGACCAAGAAAAGCAAAGCGGTTAGAGATAAATAGGTCATGTACGTGTGCGAGTTTATTACAAACAGACCGTGCGTTCCACAAGGCCCCAGATATAGGAGCAGGGGGAAGGGAAAGGATGGGTACATTAGTGATATTGTGTGTGTTTAGGGTGCTAATGGGTAAAGGAGCGTTACTGGCAGTAGACATTAGGGTGGGGATGGGTTGATCATACAGGTGCAGTATGGGAGTGAGGCCGGGATTAGGGGAGATATCACCAGCTGTCAGTAGAAGCAGGAGAGAGAACGAAAAGGGGTGAGAGTGGAATTTAAATGGACCATGCGTTTGTCTAGTAGTGGGGGAAGTTGGGGGGTGTTTGACAGTGGAAAGGAGTTCATGGTGGGAAAGAATGGAAGAGGATAAAATGGAGGGTGTGATGAAAATAGACAATGGGAAGGTTTAAATGGTATGATTCAAATGAGCAGAGTTCGGTGTGAGGCACTGCAGGTTACTTCTGGTTTAATTCTGGTGTTAATTCAGCCCTACACTTAGAAAATGCTGCATGGTAATTTTGAGTGTGTTGAAGGGAATTTAATAGACAATTGTCCCTTTTCCCATTGCATTTTGGCAAAAATGTTGTATTCTGGTTGATAAAGTATAATGAAGCGTGAAAATATATAGCTAACCTATCACCTGGAATAAAACGAATTCCACCAGAATGATTTTGCCCACATGTAGAAGCAATGAAAATGACATTCTAAAGAATAAAGTACTTTTGGTGATCAACATGCCGCTGACCTTTCTACCTAACCATCATCAGGACATTCAGTTGTACAGTGTGCACTAAATAGAGACAAAATATAGGATCTGGTATTTAATATACCGAAACTTAAATTACTTCAGCTTAAAGGGACACTATACTGAAAAAATGACTCATCTTAATCTATAATTTAATACATGTAAGTAGCACTTACTCTGAAGTGTGTGTGTGCATGCCTTCAATCCAGCACACATTTTGTTTAGGAGCATTATCCCCCCTCCTTCTTTTAACCACTCCCACTTCCATCTGACCTGACTTTTCCCCCACAAACTCTGCCACCATTCCAGCTACAGCAAAACTGCTCACAGAAGAATAGTTTTTGAGAGCGAGGAACTTGACTGACAGTTGAAATGTAAGATGTTTTAGATTGGCTATCTAAGGAAATATGAGGCAGATCAACTAAAAAACGATACAGTGGTGGTTGGGAGAATTATAGTTTCCAGTTATTTAAAGGCCATCTATAGTGGGAAAATGACCTTTTTTTTCTTTCTTTCCATGTGTTCTATAATTCCCCACAACCCCTAGAGTGTTTTCACTTTTTTCAGATTCCCTCTCTGTCCTGAGATACACCAGTTAGAAGAATACGTAATTGCATTCCTCTACTCCTACTTGGACTGTCAATCAAATCCCTGTGACGTGATCCCCCCTCCCTGCTCTGTAATAAACATAGAGATAAGAGCATTAGCAGGGGGAGAGAGGTAGCTTTGATGGTAGAGATAAGGTTGCACTGGACCCCCCTTCTTAATAACTTTCACTGATGATGGGTCACAAAGTGAGAGATTGTTAACTGTACTGATCTCCTTCTTCTTCTGTGTCTCCAGGACAGCTTGCTTTCTATTGGCCACTGCATGGGTGTGTTTTTCAGGATGTTGAACTTTTAACTCCTACTGATAAGCTTGTCGGTTAGCCGGGGTTAAGACATGGAGGAGGTAACAGAGGGGAGGGGGAAGGGGATAGTGCTACACACAGATCTGACACCATGGTTAAACAAAGTCACTGACAGAGATAGTATTAAAGGGCATCTATAGTGGGAAAATGAACTTTTTTTTCTTTCTTTCCATGTGTTCTATAATTCCCTACAACCCCCAGAGTGTCTTCACTTTTTTCAGATTCCCTCTCTGTCCTGAGATACACCAGTTAGAAGAATACGTGATTGCATTCCTCTACTCCTACTTGGACTGTCAATCAAATCCCTGTGACTTGATCCCCCCTCCCTGCTCTGTAATAAACATAGAGATAACAGCATTAGCAGGGGGAGAAAGGTAGCTTTGATGTTAGATATAAGGCTGCACTTGACCCCCCTTCTTAATAGCTTTCACTGATTGATGATGGGTCACAAAGTGAGAGATCGTAAACTGTACTGATCTCCTTCTTCCGTGTCTCCAGGACAGCTTACTTTCTATTGGCCACTGTGCGTGGATGTGTTTTTCAGGATGTTGAACTTTTAACTCCTACTGCACATAAAAAGCTTGTCGGTTAGCCGGAGCTGAGACATGGAGGAGGTAACAGAGGGGAGGGAGAAGGGGGGAATGCTGCACATAGATCTGACACCGTGGTTAAACAGATATAGGATTAAGGCAGCACAGAGTACATGAATTTAACTTTGCAAAGGGGCAATGTGTTTTTTTCACTATAGATGCCCTTTAAGGCAGCACAGCATACATGAATTTAACTTTGCAAAGGGGCAATGTGTTTTTTTTCACTATAGATGCCCTTTAAAATAACCTTTTTTTTCAGTATAGATACCCTTTAATTTTTCATATCACTGGAGAACTGTCACAATTACCTACCTGGGAATACAACTCAATACTTATTAAACATCAATAAAGGCAGCTAATTATCCCCCATTATTCTCCAAATTCCTCAACCATGTAGTTTAGGTCCAAATATAGAATAAGCAATCTCAAAAGGGATTGTAAACAAATGTATGTACCACACAACAAGGACTTGAAAAAGGACTTAGAAGAGTTTGAAACATGTTGTGTGGTATTTACAAATAAAATTGTTTGCAATAACTTTTCAGATTGCTTGGAGGTGTCTGGTATCTATACTATATTATGAACTACTATTGAGGTGTTAGGAACAGGACACCAAGGTATACCTGTAACATCCAATTGAGCAAAACTTAAAAACCGAAACGTACGCCTCACCCATTTAGTCTCCTGGCAAAAAATATATCTATCATGGTTTGGAAGAAACATGGCAACTGTTATATCTGTTTTTTACTCTCCCAGTCAAAGTTCCATCCAACATGAGTGCTGAATAATAAAACGATCAGGAGCCGGGAGAGAAGGTAAGCTACTTACGCGATCGCTCACTCCTCCGCTGCATAGTCTGACTGGTCCCTACGTACTTGTGCATGATTTTTGTTTGTATACTCTGTACTTTGTAATGTACAGTGCTGCGTACACAAGTGGCGCTATATAAATAAAATCATACATACATATGACCACTCATCTGGCTCTTTTATGGCTCCACTCACTGACCTTTTCATACAGGTTTATCTAGGCACAAAGTGATGCACCAGACGTTGTACATGTATTAAACCTTCTATAGAGAGGTAATACTGTTCCAGAGTTTGTACAAAATACATCTATATAAATGCAATACAATACAGTAACATTTGTAAAGTGCTCTTCTCCTAAAGGACTCAAAGCGCATATAACAAAAGTCACGGTGACTGCATTCCGCTAAACACACATTTAATGCCTTGGGGCTTCTTTGTACATATCCACAATTCAGTCCATAAAAAGAGCACTCGTAAGGAATTGATACTAATACACAAACTGTTTGTTGTGCCTTAAAGCATTTCCGCCCACACCTCCTGATGACGACCCTGTGGGCAGAAACACATTGAGGCACAATAAACAGTTTGTATATTTGTATCAAGTCCCGAGTGCTCTTTTTATGGACTGAATTGTCTATAATCTATGTGCGTTTCAATAACACACAGACACAGAATGTGAAGTAACATTTTTTATTTTGTTATAAGAATTACATTAGCTATTCCATACAGTTACAAGGTAGTAAACTTTCTAGTAGAAATTAAAAAAAAACTATTTCTTTGGGATATCTGCTACAATGTTAGATCAATTGGACTTAAAGTTTAGTGCTTGAAGACGTTTGCAAGTCACCCGACTGGCTTTCTCAATTCAGAATGACTTGTACAAGAATCTGTTATGTACCCTGGAAAGTCCCAGTTAGCATATAACAGCCAGGTGTTAAAGGAGAACTATCATGTGTATAATGATTTCATAAAAAACAGTTAAAATGAAAAGTACTTGGGACAGGGATATAGGACTGGTAATTCCTACCTCCCAATATTGTTTCTGTGAGGAGCTCGAGCCCAAAGATAACTTATTCTACCAGCCTTCCTCCTGGCTTCAGCACTATCTTTAATACAGGAATAATCCATGATTAACCTGGCAAATAAAACTGTATGTGCTGTAGCTCCTCAACGAAACAATATTGTGAGGTTGGAATGATCAATTCTACCTACGTGCACCAGGTACTTTCCATTTTTCCAAAATTAATATTTACAGTATAGTTATCCTTTAAGATGCAGGTACACAGCTGAGTCCTGACCTGAGGAATTGGCTCTTCTGTGCTGGGACGTACATTGGTGCATCTGTTGTTTCGTCTTCTCCAACATACCTAATTGCCTACAGATTCTTGTACAAGTCGTTCTGAATTGACAAAGCCTGCTCTGCTCTCAAACTGATAATATAAATCTGTATCTCTCATGGTCCATATCAAAACTGTTATTAGACTGGTTACAAACTGATCGCTTCCATGGGTGCAAAGTCTTAGTGAATGCCTGGTCTTCTCCAGAGCCTCTAATGGTGAGGATGTTGCACGGCAGGACAATCACCAGGTTGCAGTCCCAAAGGAACAGAAGTAACTAGATAATCAATTAAGACTAGAGATGAACACAGAAGCAGCAGGAAGACTCCTTACAAGGAGAAAGCCGGTTTGATTTATATTGGACATCTAAGTTGCGAAGACAAAGGAGAAAAAAAGACAGAAGGTCTGTGTACCTGCACACAGTCATCTATGTACCTTTACGCACTGCCTGATACCATCTACCATAGCCACACAGTAATCCCTGTGTAACTTTACACAGTCCCTTGACCCAAGATACATCATCACCTCTAATCTTGCTTAATTATTATTTTAGTACATTTAAAATTAACCAATTATACAAATTGTACAATAAATAAGACCCTCCCTGTTATCCTGTAGACTCTTATAAATCTATAAACACCTGTTTTGTAGGTTTGGTGCTTTGTTCATCTTCAATTAAAACAGAATATTGAGTGTTCTCCATGGATGTACATGGAGGTATGACCGAACAATCTTCAAACTGTGGCAGAGCTAATACTGTTGTGGATGAAATGTTGTTATTTAAAGGGACAGCCACATTCTCTGTACTCTGTGATCTGGTATCTGATGATTTGTTGACATTCCATTGTTCTTCTTTCTTTTCTTTTTTGGTGAAGTATGGTACAATGAGGAAGAAGTGTATCCCATGCTAACCATCTGTGCCAGGTTAGTGTCTGGTCTGCCCTCGTGAATCTTATCAAAAACCTGTCAGACAGAGTAAAGAAGCTGAAGTTACATTTAAATTTTTGAAAAAGCTGTGAGAGATACAGCAGAGCTGTCCATTAGAATGATAACCAATAAACACAGACACCAAAGGGATCTACTGACCGCTCCAGCAAAATAGCCACTAACTACACCACCAATAATCTCCATCACGAAGGATTGAATGCCCTCGACTAAACCGAGTCTAGTTGGTCTCACGATACTCTTTTTTTTTTTTTATTCGCTTTATTTATAACAATATTTGTAGTGTACAGCGTACATTCACATTTTGTTTTATACAGCTTACATTCACACTTTGTTTTATCTTCAAGTTTTGTCTTATATACGTACATATACACATTTATAGAGTCTGTAGTTGGTTCCCTTTAGTTATTGTACACTTTGCCCAATCTTATATTATTTATTACTTTTTTAATTAAATAAACTATTTACAGCTTTAAGCTTGTCTTGGTTGTCTTGTTTAAGTCACATATTAGTTATTCCATATCATCACTTTATATCTTATATAAGGATATATCTAGAGAGGAGGATATTCTCTTTGCAGTACAGAGGATTGGAAAATTTGGGGGAAAGAGAGGGGAGGAAAAGTTAGATAAGGGGGTAGAGTGAATTGAGGGCTGCCCCGGGGTTTGGTCTTCATCCCAGATTTGCTTGTTTTAGTTATTGGCCAATTCTATCCATGCCTTCCAGATCTTGTCATATTTACTCAGGCACCCTCTATGCATGTATATAATTTTGTGGTAAGCCAAATCTTTATTTACTAGTTGTATCCAGTGACTGCATCTTGGTGGGTCAGGCAACATCCATTTCAAGACGATCGCCTTTCGTGCATAGAACAGTAGTTGTAAGATTAATTTTCTCTTGTGATGTGGCCAGTCTTCTACTTCCAGAAGCCCCAAAATACATTCTTCTGCTTTATGTGGTATGCTTATACCTAGTGTGTTCATTAGATATCCAAGTATTGTATTCCAGTAATTTGTAATTATTGGGCAGTTCCATATTAGGTGCCAATAGTTGGCATCTCTGGTTTTACATTTAGGGCATAGAGGGTTTGTGGATTGTCTTATATGTGTTAATTGTATTGGTGACAGGTAAGCTTGGTGTAGAATATAAAATTGGATAAGTTTGTTGTTTGCAGCTGGGGAGGCAAACTTTGGAGATTCTGCTGCTTCAAGAATCTGGTCCAGGGTTACTGTGGGAATATATCGTTGCCACTTTGTAAGTAGAGTATCTGTTTCTTTTCCAATTATCGCAGTAAGTAGTAATTGGTACAGTTTTGAGATTGGTTTTCCCTGCGATTTTTCTTGGAGAACCCTCACAATTGGGTGCGGGTTTATGTTCGGGATACCTTCTGGGAATTCGGTTCTTAGCCAGTGTTTGATTTGCAGATATCTAAATTTATATATCGGGGGTAGATTATATTCTCTGGCCATTGTTTCGTAGTCTTTGATTTGGTTGTTGTATGTTATTTGTCCTAGAGTGGGGATCCCGGCTCGGATCCAGTCTTGTGCTACTGGGAAGGCAGCCATTTGTGGATATGTCTTATTGTTCCATAGTGGGGTGATACTTGGCAGACCCTGTGTTTGGATTATCTTATTGATTTCCTTCCATGTTTTTATTGTTTGAGCATGTATTTTAGTTCCTGCTCCAGCTATATGTATTTCTGGGTTAAATAGATATGATAGAAACGGACCTTTTAGATATAGCGCTAGCATGAGGTCTGACTGGTTGGGTCTTTCTTCAGTGTTAACCCAGCATCAAAGTAGTTTAGCTTGACTTGCTAAATAGTATAGTTTGAAATCTGGAAGGGCCAGTCCAGGTCTCTCTTTGGGTAGTATTATTTGTGTAAGTCTGACTCTTCGTCTTTTGGATCCCCATAGGAAACTAGTTACAAGACTGTTTAGCGTTTTGAAATAGGAGTTTGGTACGTAACTCAAAGCGTGCTGCAACGTGTATAACAGTCTCGGTAGCAGGAATATTTTGACCATGTTAATTCTTCCAGTTAAATTCAGTGGGAGGTTTTTCCAAAGGCTAGTTTTGTTTTTGACCCATTCCTAAAATGGGTGCAAATTAAGGTTTTAAAAAGTTTTTGGATCCTTATTAATAATAATTCCCAGATATTTGAATGAGCAGACTGTAGGTATGGGGTATGAGATTTGTTTGTTATAGTTTTGGTTTTCGTCCAATGGATATATTGTAGATTTAGCCCAATTAATATGTAGTCCATAGTATGGCCTGAAGCTTGTGACAGTTTCTATTGCTGCATTAAGGGATGTTGGTTTAGCATCTAAAAACAGGATTACATGATTTGCATTTAGTCCAAGCAGCTCCGTGTATGGGCCAAGGCTAAGTCCTCGGATTGCTGGTTGCGTTCTTATTTTTTGAGCGAGTACCTCGATAGCTAGCGCAAATAAATAGGGCGAAAGTGGACAGCCCTGACGTGTTCCTCTGTATAGGGCAAACGGTTCTGAGGTTGTTCCATTAAGCGTTAACCTTGCAGTTGGCTGTTTATATAGTAGCTGTAGTAGTTCGATATACTGGTCTCCAAATCCAAATGCTTTTAATGCTTCCCAGAGAAAAGCCCATTCTAGAGAATCAAACGCCTTTTGCGTGTCTAGGGAGATTATTGCCCTGCTGCCTTTGTTGTCGTGGTCCATCTGGGTTTGTATGAGCGTTCTACGAATATTTATTGTGGTCGATTTTCCAGGCATAAACCCAGTCTGGTCCAGCGCGATTAGTGACAGGATAACTGTTTGTAGTCGATTAGCGAGTATTTTGGCCAGTATTTTATAATCTGTAGATGGAAGGGAGATAGGTCTGTAGGAGCTGTGATCCTCTGGGTTCTTTCCTAGTTTTAATTGGACTATTATGTTTGCTTCATATTGCGATTGCGGTAGTCGTCGGTTCTCTATCAACATCTGGTACATTTTAAGGAAGGGATCTGCCAGTATTTTTTGATGGTTTTTATATATTTCAGTTGGGAGTCCATCCAAACCTGGGGCCTTGCCTGGGTGTAGATTTTGTATTGCTTGTTTTATTTCTTCCAGAGTGATTTTCTGGTCCAGGAATTGTTTTTGTTCGTTGTTTAGCTTGAGTAGATTGATGTCTTCTAAATATTGTCTAATATTTTCAGTAGAGAGGTTGCTTTGGGATTTGTATAGGGTTGCATAGTAGTTTTTGAAGCTATTTAATATTTGTGGAGTGTCTTGGATTGTTCCCAAGTCTGGGTCCTGTATTTGTAGGATGGTATTATTTTGATGTTGTAGGTTGGCCATATATGCTAGTATTTTGGCTGACTGATTACCTTGCTCGAATTGTGTTTGTTTGTAGAAGAAGAGTTTTCTATGGGCTTTCTCTTTAAGGATTGTGGCGTAAAGTTTGGTTGCAGTATTCCAGGCTGAGCTCGTGTCTGGCGTTGCGTTCTGTATATAGGCTTGTTCTGTTATTTGCACCTGCAGTTCCGGTCTGGTCTGGTTTGCTTTTTAATATATGAGACTGTGGAAGACAGACAGCCACGTAGATAAGCTTTTAGCGCATCCTATTGTATGGTATACAGAACATTACCTTGATCAATCCTGAGGTAGTCTTGGAGTTGGTTTTCTGTCCTATCTGGTTGTGGGAAGAGGGTGAGCCAGAAAGGGTTAAACTTCCAAAATCTGGAGCAGTTGTGGTTTGTATCTCGGGTTATTTTCAGAATGATAGGTGTGTGATCTGAGGGGCCTCTCGGCAGGTGGTCTATTGTTTTTACCTTTTGTATGAGCATGGGTGAGAGAAATATATAGTCTATACATGACATAGTTCCATATGTAGCTGAATGACATGTGTATCCTCTGGCTGTAGGATTTGTATGTCTCCAGGCGTCAATCAGACTCCACATGGTCCCAAATCTTGAGAGAGCTGTGCTTTTGGGTATATTGCGGGGGGCTGCCTAGCCGGGAAGCGGTCCCATTGTTCATTGCATGTCATATTGAAGTCCCCCATAAGTATTATGGCTGCATTTGGGAATTCGCTAAAAAACGGTATCATATGCTGGAGTGTAGTTGTTGCTGCTGTTGGAGGGTTATATATGTCAGCTATAATGTACTGTGTGTGGTCAATTTCTAGAGCCACCATAGTGTATTTCCCTGTTGTGTCTACCCGTGTTTTAATAATAGTGAATTGTAATTGTGATCGAACTAGGATAGACACTCCTGTGGAGTAGGTGGTGTGACAGCTATGGGATGACCAGGCTACCCATGGTTTATCAAGCCAGTGAGTTTTGTTTTGCATAAGGTGGGTTTCTTGGAGGCAGACCACATCTGGTTTATGTTTAGATAGTACCCCTTGAATCTGTAGGCGTTTAAGTGGTTCGCAGAATCCCCTTACGTTCCAGCTCAATATTGTTAATGGATTTCCCATATGTTGATTGGTGGGATTGATGGTATCTTAGTAGGTTTCATATCCGGCTCTGGGACAGCCGAGCCCCCAGAAAAATAAAGCATAGAGCAAAGAGGGGATAGAAATGGAGAGATACTGCATGCATATTTCTGGGAGTATATCTTATCAATTTTTAGTGGAATTAGCGACTTTATAGATTTCAACATTGCATATTTTACAGAAACTTTACTGTCAGTTTTCTTAAACAACTGTTCAGTAACAAAGTTAAACAATAAACAAAGAGCAAAGTAGATCATAGCTTTTTTATAGGGGTTACTCTCTGTAACAATATACCCTATCCTTGTGTGGGGGGTAGTGCTGCTCCACACTTATAAAAATTATACATTCAACAGCGGGTTAGATTGCATGGTTATCATTTTTAATTATTCATTATTTGAGGTTGTAGTTCCTCTACCTGTGGGGAAGTAGCTACGGTTTCTGTTAGGGGCCTAGTTTAGCCATTTTGCATAGTGAAATATCTATACTGAGAGAAGAAGAGAGAAGAAAAAAAAGGGGGGGGTTTCTCCTTTTTCTTTTGGTATATATACCGCTGTTTGGTGAAGGTGGTAGTACAGTAGCTTCTCCTATATTTATATTTATCTATTACACTTCAGTTGCAAAGTTATACCTTAGCAGGGGAGATTTATTTATATACTGTATATACGGTTAGCTCTGGCATTAAAAAGTACAGATAACGGTTAGTGTTGTGGTAGTAGTACAATAGTTTGTTAGTTAATGGAACTCTCTTAAGGCTCTGAGAAACATCCTGGTTATATACAGCTTAATGTTCAATACATTTATAGTATACATTTCACTTATTTGTTGCTGTGCTTGAGTATTTTGCGGATACCAGACATATCATGTTACCCAGGGATAAGTTTTAATATTTGTATTGAGCTTAACCTCTGTCTCAGACACCATTTCCACCAGCTATTTGGTATCCACCCTCAATTCATTGTGTTCCTCCCTAGTCGTGGAGGGTGCCTTTAGGGGTATCATAATGTCTCATAGCATATTGTCCCATAAGTCACTGTGTAGCTCAATAGTTTATAGTTACATATCATAGCATAAAGGCGTGTGTGGAGATATCTAGTACGTTGATCAACATGGGGGACAAAGTAAACTTGATTCAACAAGGTATCCGTTGCGGATAGTGTATTTGCAGTCTTGCCACTAGTGCGACAATAGTGGCTAGCAGCCATGGTTGTATTAAATACATTGGGGCATGTCCTAGTGTCTGGTAGGTATATGAGGTTACTTTAAGTAACTTCAGCTGTACTCACCAATCAGTCTAGTGTTTTTGAATAATTCAGTCGCATACTCACAGTTGGATGCAATGTGTTCAGTGCATATAAGAGGAAACAGATTCAGTTAGTGCGAATGAAGAGTGGAGGCATCAGGGCTTTTCGATGGGGGAAGAGATAAATAAAAAAAAGGGGGGGCAATTTAATATCAGGCAATTTTTTTGCTATACAAGGCTGCTTCTGGTGTTGAGTTATTGGATGATTATTCCTCTCTGGGTACTGGTTCTGGTTCTCTCAGGCGTGTGTGTTCTAGCCAGTCCAGTGCCTCTGCCGCGGTTGTGAAGAATAGCGTGCGCTGTCGGTGTACAATCCTTAGGCGGGCTGGGTATAGCATGGAATAGACTATGCCGGCACTTCTGAGTCTTTGTTTGACTGCTATGAATGTAGCCCGTTGTTTTTGGATTTCTTGGGAGAAGTCCGGGAACATCATTATGCTGGTGTTTTCATATCTTATATTTTGTTTATTGTGCGCTAGTCTCAACAGCGCATCTCTGTCCCTGCTGTTTATGATATGGGCAATAATTGGTCTGGGTTTCACCACAGGTGGTGGTTGTCTGCCTGGAATGCAATGTGCTCTCTTCACTGTAAAGGCCACACTCAGGTTTTCACTCCCAAACTGATCTTTGAGCCATGTTTCAATAAAGTCCTCCGGTCACCTGCCCTTGGCTCCCTCCGGGAACCCAACTAACCTCACATTCTGCCTCCGGGATCGATTCTCCAGATCCTCGATACGGTCTTGTTGCGTACGTATCTGCTGTTGTAGTGCGGTTATTTGTCCGTTTAATGGAGGTAGGTCATCCTCTATTTGCGATACCCGTTGCTCCATTTTGGTTACTCTTTGGCGGAGATTGCGGAGGTCTTGTCTCAGTAGCCCCACATCTGTCTTGACTCCCTCTAGCAGGTCGGTAAGGGTAGTTTTTGTGTCCGTGATCGCTTGGAATAACTGGCCTAATGTGGGCTCTCGTGCTTGCTGGTCTGCACAGGTTTGTGTTGACGTCTGTGAGGTAGGCCCCGGAGGAGAATCACGTGGGTTGGGCTTCGGCGCCAAGAAATAGGCCTCTGTTCCCTGACCGTTTTCCAGGTCTTTATATTGGCGGGTCGACCTTTTGTTGTCTCCTGTTTCCCTTTGTTGCTTCTCCATATGTGCTTGGGGTGATGCTTGTGGGTCAGGCACCGGGAACATGTCGCGCCACATGTTGTTTGGCGTTGGGATGGAGTGTAGTGGTTCTTTTAGGTGGAAAGGATTCAGAAGTTTTTGTTGGTGGGAATTGGTCTATTGGTAGGATTTGGGATTTTCCCATTTAATCACTAGGGCTGAATGTACCATATTCGTTTAAATGTATTTTTTTTTTTAATTTATATCTTATACAATATTTAAACAAATTGTATCTTAAAGTAAATTTATTTTATTTGAACAGTTAAAAAGGCCTTTAGTGACTGTTCTCTGTGTGTTTACAATATAGTTTCCAGACTCTGAGAGAATGTGAAGTTGAAACATAAAATTAGTTTTCTTTGTACCTTACTAAGGACCTGAAATATTATACCCTTGATCCTACACATTTATTCATGACAAATTACTTTTAAATGTACAGCTCTAATATTATCTTTATAAAATAACAATACAGGGGGGGGGTGAAGAATATGGTGTTAAAGAGTATTTAACTGTAAATGTGACTTTGCCTCATCTTAATCTATAAACGAATACAAGTAAGTGGACCATCCTCTGAGGTGTGTGTGTTAATCAATCAAGTATTGGCTTTGCTCAGGCTCAGTATCCCCCTCCCAACCCTTAACCAACGCCCCCTTTTTCAGATGCAACTCTCTCTGTGAGGGCAGGCATGCTCAGTAATCACTATGAGCCAGCGCTGGGGGATATAATTTCCCACATTGCATTTTCATACAACTGTCCTCCCTATCTGCACACAGCAGAAGAGTTCGTCATAATAAGAAATTGTAAGATTTTTCAGATTCGATATCTAAAGAAACGAGACATTCGTAGGATTTTGTACCCTGATGTCTATTTTACTGTTCAAAGGGACAGATCCACAGATTGCTGATCAGTTTATTAATAGGTAAATCTAACCTGAATACATGAGCAATCCATATGACAAAAGGATGGTTAGCATTTTCATTAGAAGCAGGCTGTATTGATTTTAGTGTAGCCATAGAGCATGTATTTATTGCAAAAGCACTTAGCACTGCAGCAAATAGATTTCATACGTGTTTGGGTCTTAAAGGGAAAGCAGGCAACTCTAGACTGGAATTAGTAAAAGGAGACTTAAGGGTGCAGACCTGAGGAAAATGTAAGTACGGTTCTCATGCTTTTCTTATTAGTTCAAGAACATCAATTAAAATTAAACATAGCCTTAGTTACCATTTAAAATATTAATTAGACTATATTAGGCCTCCCATTCAATGAACTCCTTAAACCTGAAAATAAAGTTGCCAGCCACGTCTTAATGGCAGCATTTACAACTATTCCCAAATTCCGGAAAAAAACCTACTCACCTTCCCAATTCAATATGTGAAAACAGCATGCATACATGGCACGGCAGATATATTCCTAAATATTTGTTTTCAATGGGATACTGTTTTATGGAGGTCATGTGCTCTGGTGATTGCCTTTTGGAGGGGGGGGGGGTTTGATGGAATAAATGGTGGACATGCTGCGTTTACTAAAGAATTATTTAGCCATACGTGAATGAACATGTATATGGAAATCAGACTGAACAACAATTGCAGATGCCTTTTAAACAACAAATGTCTTTTCCCCCCATTTTTTCTTTCTTGTATTTGGAAAATGGAATACAAATTTTAAAAAATTTCAGGGCAATGTCAGGCACTGGCCTCAAAAGAAGTTCAACCTTCTATTCCATTGTATCCTTTCTGTTGATTTATTGTTGGAGAGCATTTATACTGTAGCCTCTACAAGGTTAACAGGGGCGTTAAACTGATTTCAGCTTCCTGCCATCTCTTTGGTTTCCATATCCTAATATGCCTTGAATTGGTCAGTTCCACTACTGATACTTTCTGTTCATTTAATGTCAGTAAGTTTCAATACTTTATGTACTTATGTCAAGTTTTTTGTGGGTTGCAGTAATCTTGGTGCCGTATCTAAATGCTGTAAATATTGCCCACTTGTGGATGTGTCATTTCTTATTAGCTTGTGTTGGGTTACACTTCACTGTTGAGCTCTGTTGTACCTGTTCTGTGATGGAGGAACGCAGTGTAGGGAGATGGTGTTCTTTATGTTCCTAAAATTTTAGTCTGTATCCATTAAAACAAATACGGCATAGACACCCTAACACAGTGTCCCAAAATGGGGCACATTATGTTGTAAACATTATAAATGCTCTAAATAGATAGTATAGAAATATCAGTGCAATAAAACTTTATTGCACTGAATGTAAGGCTTGTATGACCCAAATTATGTCAGAGCCCAAGCTATGAAGTAAACAGGACAGTTCCCCATACACGGTTTTCAGGTGAAATGGTGCCCAACTCTTTGGAAGGTTTTAAATATCTTGACTTGAGTTATTTCAAAGGTTCCAGACCAAATACTTCATCCTGGCGATGTCCCCATTCTCTGTACTCATATGTGCAGGATAATATCTACTCAGAGCAACAGAAAGCATTGGGCAGTGTACTAGGGGGCAATCTGCATAGGTCTGAATTTGGATCATGACTGACTTTGTGGTGGCCTCTATACTGTGGCTGGTTGCCCTGTACACATTTGGTGGGCCTGGAGGTTTAGAGAATATTACATTGGGCTTTGTTATATCTGATAAAATCTGTTCATAAATCTAAAAATAACGGGCTTTAGTCTGATTCTTTACTACTCTGGGTTAACCTTTTCCAGAATTTCACAGGATTCACCCTCTGCTTTCAAGAATCATAATCTTTACAATGCATAACTAATTATTATCTATCTAACAAGGTATAGTGTTATTTCTATACTGCAGACGTGCAGTGCAACATATGTAATAAAATATCACTCTGACACATATATAATACTGTGTGTGCCCGTTGTGTATAATTCAGTATCCTGATAAGAACTGAACCACACCCAATAACTGATTGACTAAAGTAAGTCTGGTTTATCTGAGAATCTCTCGCTCTCTGCATATTGTATCCAATTCCCAGTTCATGTGTATACATTGACCATGTTAAAACCTGAGTACATTCTGTAGTGGAACCATGTCTAATTCCTTTGGAATATTTTATGCTTAAAATTTGCTTAAAATTCTGATGTGTTGGAATGTCCGTTTTCCTCTTTCAAACTGGAATGAAGGACTAATTAATTTGGCTCTTCAGCCAAATTACTGTTCTTTCTATTTCCTATTCTTCTTCTCCTCCCATTTTATTCTTCCACTTTTTTGGACTGTATCTCTTCACACAGTTTTTGAGCTAGAGACATAAAATTTGGTACAGACATGCGGGGCATATAAGAGAAGTGTTTCACTTCGCCCCAGCCCTTTGGCTTTTTAAAATGAGGGAAGAGTCCATCCAGTTCTTTATATTAAAGGCATAGGACCTCCCATAAAAGGGGCGTGTTGGGGGTGCTATTACCTCGTGGAGGCTTGACCATTTCGGAGGCCTGGTCAAGCCTCCACGTGGTAATAGCACCCCCAACATGCCCCTTTTATGGGAGGTCCTATGCCTTTAATATAAAGCACTGGATGTCCTCTTCGCTCATTTTAAAAAGCCAAAGGGCTGGGGGGAATTTAGAGAGTCTGTTATATGGATCCAGTGTGTAAGAATGAGAAATGCAAAAGTTTTCTAATCGTAATTGATGTAAAAGACATTTAAAAAGGTTAGACGTTAGGACCTTCCAGACTGGGGTTACCTTGACGTGGTTGGAAGGCTTTTTATTCATGTGATCACAGTAATGTATACTAAAACCCCTTTGTTTATAAAGTATGCCAGTGTAAATCTTGTAGTGCAAACAACTTTTCAGCAATAAACGTAAGCAGATCAGTGTCACAGATAAATTGTTATGTTTAACTCTTGTGTATTGTAAAAATAGTAGCAACACTTACGGTATAATATATCCATATACATAAATCACATACAATCATTTAAAATGAGAAATCTTGTTTTCTCTATATAGAAACCAGTATTAATAACCTATACATTCCTATACAGATAAAAAAGGCAGAAGTGTGGCTATAATCAATAAATAGAAACCATCAATGCAAAGTTGAATACCATGTATATAAGACACACCTATTGCCCTACCATACTTAAAGGGTAAATTAAGTCACAAATAATTTTGATATATCCTCAATAAAAGTTACTTATATGGTTATACATGCAAAAACACATTCCCCCAACCTCACACGTGTACAAACACCTATTGACTTACCCTTCTATTTCTGTGGAAGCCATACTTAAAGGGTAAAGAAAACTAATTTTGATGTTTCCTCACTAAAAGTTAGTTATGTTTTATGGTTGTAAACACAAAAAAGACATATCCCCTCAACCAGACCCAGGTATACACACCTACTGACATACCCTTCCATTTCCATGACAGCCATACTTAAAGGGTAACTATAGTTAAAAAAAAAAAATTGACCAATCATCAAAAAGTTTGTTTTTTTTAACCCCAAACCTGACACAGGTACACACACCTACTGACATACCCTTCCATTTCCGTGGCAGCCATACTTAAAGGGTAACTATAGTCTAAAAACAAATTTTGATCAATAATCAAAAAGGTTTGTTTTTTTAACTTCCAACCTGACTGACACAGGTACACACAACTGAACTACCCATTCATTCATGTGACAGCCATATTTAAAGGGTAAGTAAAAAAACAACAATGTCCTCATCATTGCCATTATAGATTTTTAAAATCTGCCACACAAACACACACTTTCCCTATTTAGTTCACTTTTTTGATAAAGGCTTGGCTTATATTTGTTTATTAGGAAAAAAAACCTTTGTGACTACAGGACTGCATATATAATCTATAAGTACGGGAATAAGCACAGTGACACTTTCTTTACCCTGTATCTCTTTTTTTTTTTCCAGGTCTTGATGAGGAGCAGAAGGTAGAGTTTCATGAACACATCTTTCTTGACAAGTACTTGGAAGACTTTCCAAAACATGGACCCATTAGACACTTTATGGAGCTTGTTGTCTGTGGTCTTTCGAAAAACCCATACATAACTGTCAAGCAGAAGCAGGATCACATTGCGTGGTTCCGGGATTATTTTCAGCAAAAAGAAGACATTCTAAGAGAGTGCGAAGTGTACCTTAATTGAAGAACATTTAGAACTTTACTGTAGCCCAAGACACTGGCTAATTAAGGATAGCTGCAATCTGGGCTTTCAAAAACAGGGGAGACCAATGTTTAATGTTTTCTTAAAATGATGGTATATCTGTATTAATGTCTCAAGTATAAAAATGTTTTTCTTGGTTACTAATAAAATATTAATTGAAAGCCATATTATTATTTGATTGTATGTACAATATAAAGAACACAAGTGAAATATGAAGTGATTAACCACTTGACTAGGATGTGAACTTAAAGGGTAACTCTGGTCCAAAAATGACTTTAGGTAAATTGACGGGAATTGCTGTATTTTTGCAATTTACTTTCATTATTTTTTTTAACATAGTTTTGAAGATATTTACATTTTTACGTGTGATATATGGTAGCAGCATCACCAGATCCCCTGCACTTTCTGATTCCTGTTCTGAAACCATGTGACAGTCCCACTTCCTTGTGTCTCCTCCTCCTTGTTGGCCCCATGGCTCCTTCTCTTGCAGTCCCATTGAAACCCCATGTGGCCCCTCCCATACCTATTTCAGTTACTGTAATTCGATTTCTTCCTGGTTTCTTCTGCTTTCTCCTGCACTGAGCATGTGCCAACCACAGATAAGGGGAGGAACTAGAATTTGTGACCACAGATTCAGAACCTCCCACCCCCTAAGTTTCTGATCAGTGTGCTTGTGAAGGTTCTCATTCATCCAGGTCATGGTATATCTGTTGTATTCAATTAGATCAACTGGACTTGAAATGTAGTTCTTGAAGACGTTTCGCTAGTCATCCGACTGGCTTTCTCAATTAGAATGACTTGTACAAGAATCTGTGGCAATTATGTACCCTGGAAAATCCCAATTAGCATATCACAGCCAGGTGTTAAGGGTGTGATTGGATAGTGGCTAAGAGGTGTTATAGGAACGTGACTGGTTCAAGAGAGGTGTTAAGGAGGCCATTTATGTGAAAAGAGAGGTGTTAAGGAGGCCATTTATGTGAAAATAAAGAAACCAAGCCTAAATAGAGGTGGGGGGGTTCGACACCAACTGTCTGCCATGTACAATGCTGTTTTAACACCTTACTCTGGGCATTCCTATAACACCTCTTAGCCCCTATCCATCACACACACCTTAACACCTGCTGTGATATGCTAATTGGGATTTTCCAGGGTACATAATTGCCACAGATTCTTGTACAAGTCATTCTGAATTGAGAAAGCCAGTCGGATGACTAGCGAAACGTCTTCAAGAACTACATTTCAAGTCCAGTTGATCTAATTGAATACAACAGATATTTCTGATCAGTGATTTCTTTCATATCTTTGGCTGTGCAGCACATACAGAGGTGGTTGATGGCTCATTTTAATGGTTGAAACCTGACCTTTCATTTAAAATTAACTTGTTTATAGACCACAGTTCCCCTTTAAAACACTCAGTTATACATTTTCAATTCTTAAAATTTTGCTGCAGAATTGTCATAGCTTTGAATGGGTATGACATCACCAAACATATAGAATCACAGAAAGGAGCTAAAGGCATTATTTACAATTGCATTGACATAGGGGTAGTCACTTGTTTAAAACCAAGAACACTATATATAAGGTAGAAAGCTAGCTCCCTGGTTTTGTAATATAATTGAAGATAAGCAGGGCATCACATTATTGATATAACACAAACCTTAATAACCCTAATAGTCAGGGGAGGTGTTTTAAAATAAATTTGTGATATAAAAAGGAAAGATTCTACATAAAGCTAGCACTCTCTAGTTTGTGCAAAAGAGTTATCGTTTATTTATACGCACATGGTGAATCCACGTTAAAAACATTGGCCATTCAAACCCTAAATACCTCCTAAACACAGGAGTCCTTACTGCTTCTAAAATCAGGAACAGGAGGACTCGGCATCATGGCAGCTAGTGATGACATCACTTATTCACTGTAAATACCAGTCAGCTGTCGTATCCCTTTAACATCTGATGGCACTGGAAAAACCTGTATGCAGTGTTAGAACACCAGCAGTTTGCGCTAGCCTCCGCTTAAGGTTCAAAGTCATGCCCCACAACTTTATGTTGTGGAGTCCAATACTGCCAAGCCACTGCTGGGTCCTATCTGCTTTTAACTAAATATACAAATAGTCCATAAACCTATAGAAAAGCTGTAAACATTAAGATAATAGATTTTTGCAGCTTAAAGGCGTAAGTTAGAGAAATATGCTAAAAAAACTATATTAACCTAAAAGGTAATGTTTAACAAATTTAGCATCTTTTTTATACATATATACTGTATACATCAATCATGATTTTTGCACAACAATTGAAATATTTTAAAAATCCGAAAAAAGGATATAATGGAAAAGTTTTTTCTTTAAAGGTAAATCCATAGTAGCTTCTGTTATTTCACAAGTTATGGGGCTCCCTTTTTTAAAAAAAAAAACTTGTTGAAATAAACACTGAAAACTCCAAGGTTGAGGCCACACTGTAGCGCGTGTAAGAGCTAGGGAAATGGAGAAGCAAGTGCGTTTCCAGAGCGCTCATGCACCTTGCCGTGTGTTGTGATTGTACTAAAAAATGTGATTAACGGATTGCAGCACAGAGCACTACAGCGCATTTACGGGGGGATACAATACCGGACGCCGCGTTACTTACCTTAGCCCGATCCCGCGATACAATAACTGACGTAAACGAGATTACGTCAGTTATTGCATCGCGGGATCGGGCTAAGGTAAGAACGTGGGTTTAACGCCTCCCACACACTACCGTTAAGTGTCGCGCTACCAAATAGCGCAAAACTTAACGGTAGGGGTTTCGATCTATAGCACGGTGCTATTTCCAAAAACATTTGGAAATGGCGCTGTGCTCTAAAATACGTCTAAAACCCACGTTAACCTGAAATTTCTTCGGGTTAACATGGGTTTTAGACGGAAATGGCCCATATTGAATCTCCCCCATTGTGTGGCCTTTTTAACACGTGATCGAATCACGAGTTAAAACGTTGTGATATGGCCTAACCCTAATTCTTCATTGATTCCTTTGGGGCTCACTATATGGATCAAAAAAGATTCTCACTTTAAAAGTTGTAAATCCAAATTGCCTCCTCTTGGATGTGGAATATTTTCAATTCTATAACATTGTGTTGTGTCAAACATCCATATGTGTCCAAGAAACATTGGGCTTCCGAAGAAATAGGGGTCCTTTACGTGTCATTGCTCAATATTTGATAGATGTTGGCTTAGGGCTAGGCCACACGCATGTTTTAACGCTGCACTCCAAAAAGCACACTTTGTGGAGTGCAGCAATCACCGTTTTTATTGCAAATCGCATGCATTCTGCAGCGCAAGTAGAAATTAGCGTGCAGGAAACAGTGTGCATAATTTTGACGCACATTATCCTCCAATGTAGTGTGGCCTCAGCCTTTGTCTTTCTTCAGTTTTTGTGTCGTTTTTTCCCACATAAAGAAAGGACCGGAACACTGTCAAATATATCCCATTAGTGGTATTTCAATTGATAATAGTTTTTTATTTAATGCTTTTTAATGCTAATCCTGTGCCAGTCCTCCTATAACCCCTAGTAAAGTAGATTCTAGTCAGTATGTCTCAACCTTTTTTTGCAGTTGTGCTTGGATGAGAGTCAGCAAATTTTCTAAGTAAGGGGCCATTTGTTAGAACAGGCCAGTGTCTGATCAACGCTACTTTAAAAGAACTCCATTGGCATCCAATAAAAACCCTATTTTATTCTTCTTGTGGTCCTTCTTTTAGGTGTTAAAATTGTTTGTTGATGTGTCAGCTCAGCTGTCCGTTTACATTTATTAATAAATGTCTGGCCGCTAGTTTGTAGTCATTGTCTTTGCTACGGTTTCTTCTCACTCGTGAAAACTGACCTTTTGGAATGACTTTAATTAGATTAAGAGGATGTGCTTTTCATAATGAAGTAATGTTTGATTGTGTGGTTTGCTGTCTTAAACTTTGTTTTCTATTTTTTTTTCTGTTATGTTTACCTCTACAGTGTCTAAAGGATCTCATCAGCCTTGACTGGTGGCTGATACCCAAAGGAGGCTGAACAGTAGAGTCGCAGTGGGAGATTGGTCTTTTAAAGGGCATGTCCACCCCCAAAACTATAATCCCCCACACTAATGGCCCCAATCTGTAGTGTAGTAAAATCCTTACCTTACATCCCAGATCCAAATGGTTCTCCTGTAATCCCTCCCCAAAGTCCCACCAGGAGGATAGCAGAGTCCATATAGGTCTCTTCCTCCTGTCTCCCCTTCAGGGATTGGCTGCCTCTCAGCCAATCACAGATGCGGCTGCCGGTCCGGACCCCTGCAGTTCTATGCAAGCAGAGGGCCGGGATTGTGAGGCGGAGGAGAGAGGTAAGGTAAGTAACTATCGGGGCACTTTCTTGAAATAATACTAATGCGGTTGGGAATGGGGGAGCAAGAACTATGATATGGGAAAAGTTTTTATAAAGGGTGGACACACCCTTTAAGGGTATCTCCACTGGAAAATAAAAATGTTGCCATGTAGTTTTATTGAAGAACAGGAGATAAAGGAGCTGTGTCTTACCTCCCATTCTTCAATAAAACCTGCAGGAACTGGAAGAGAAGGTAAGGTACTTACCCGATTGCTCGCTCCTCCGCCTCATAGTCTGACAGGTCCCGCTGGACTCTCTTTGCACATGCACATCTCACTTGCACATGCACATAGAAGACAAGTCTGTCGGATCTAAAAGTAAGCATTGCAGTTTCCACATTTTGTGGTCTGATTTTACAGAAAAAATGTCATGAGGGTGGGCATGCTGTTTCCCTTACTCATTTCTTGTGTTCATTGTTTTTATCATTTTTGTATTTTGTACTCAGCAATAGAGATGGACTAGAACTCGAACCCAAGTTTAAGCCGAACTTATCAAGTTTGAACGGATTCGGACTTCTCGAACTATCCTGGTCCCGGATTTCTCAGTCTTTCTAACTTTCGATAATTATCGAATTCTAATATCGAACGATCTTCGAATAGTTTATGGGATAATCATCGAATATTCGAATCATTTATGGGATAATTATCGAATGTTCGAATCATTTATGGGATAATTATCGAATATTCGAATCATTTATGGGATAATTATCGAATGTTCGAATCATTTATGGGATAATTATCGAATGTTCGAATCGATTATTAGATAATTATTGAAAATCGAATGCGGGAGCTCAAAAGTACCGCGAGTGAGAATTTTTTTTTTTTTAAAGTCCTGGATATTGGAACATTTTCCCCAGACCATTTCCCAGGTCCCACAGTCATTTACATTGTTACTATTGATTTTTTAGTTGTATTTCATTAGAACTTTACAAACTATTTGACTCCCATTGACTTTAATGGGTCCGTTTTCGAACTTTCGATCTTTCCATATAGTTCAAAAGTTTGAAAATGGACCGAACTTTCGGAAGTCTCTACTCTGCAATTACCACATTTCCTGCCTAAAAGTTGATCCAGAGGAAGGCAAAAAAACCCCCACCAGAATTATGAAAGGGAAAAAAAACTTTCTGACTCCAAATGGCAATGGGAAATTTCCCTGGATCAACTCTACTTTATGTATCAATACCAGTAACTTGCAACATTCCTTGTTTGCAGAAACTCAGCCAGCTTTTTTTTGAAACTGACCAATGAACCTGCCATAACAACGTCCACTGGAAGACAGTTCCATAGCTTTACTGTTCTCACAGTGAAAAACCCTTTCCGAACTTGAAGAGTAAACTTCTTTTCTTCAAGTCTAAAGGGATGTCCACGTGTCCTCTGACATGTTCTATTGGTGAACAATGCCCCAGTTTATTGTGTGACTCATTAATGTGTTTATACACAGTAATCATATCCCCACGCAAGCGCCTTTTCTATATTGTGCATAATTGTAACTTATCCAATGTGTCTTCATATTTAAGCTCCCCCAGTCCCCTAATGAATTTAGTTGCCCTTCTCTGAAAACTTCAAGATCCTTTTCCAACATGGATTCATTTAACACAGAGCCATTTATAGTATAAGACAACTGTAAAATGGTAAGAGGGAGCTCAAACTCCTTGAAGTGAACCCATATTATCCCCAAGTGAAATTGTCTTGTTACTAAGCAAATTGGAACTCACTTGTAAACACTCGTGCCTCAGGTGCTAAAGCCCTGAACCCCTCACAGTATACACGTTATACACGTCCTTTCAGAATCAATGAATAGCATATGGATAGTAACGAAGACTCAGCACAGAGTGAATGTGACCCGGGTGCAAACCGGCCCAGGTCCATCGCTGGAACCAAGTAACAAAAGTATCACTTTAAACAAAATATGCAGGCAGGTATTATGCCGTGGACACATCAAACGGGAACCTCTTTCATGATGCAGATAAAATCTTTACTGTTGATCAAGATGCTTAACGCGTTTCGGACCACCCAGGCCCTTAATCATAAGAGCTTATGATTAAGGGCCTGGTTGGTCCGAAATGCGTTAAGCATCTCGATCTTCAATAAAGATTTTATCTGCATCATGAAAGAGGTTCCCGTTTGATGTGTCCACGGCATAGTGTCTACCTTCATATTTTGTTTGAAGTGATACTTACATTTATAGTATAAGCAGCACAAGGATTTTTAAGCCAAAAATGCTTCACCTTACATTTATCAACATTGTCACATTGGGCTGCTAAGTGGCAGATGAGATTCCTTCTATCTAGATCCACCTGCAACAATTGCACATCATCTGTAGCTTTTAATGATCATCTGCAAACAGAGACCTTGCTGCTAATACCCACTTAGCACTTTAGTCCATAATGATGAAGCCCCATTTACAACTAATCTCTGCATCCTATTCATTAACCAACTTTCTATCCATGTACAAATGTGCCATCCCAGCCCTAATTATACTACATCTACTGCTATGCCAGAGTCTAAATTCCTACTCCCTCATAAAAGCCAAGAAAGTTTTGTTGCATTGCTGGTATTTTTGATTGCCCCAATGCTATATTTACATTTTTGTCTTTTTTTTTCCCCCTCAAGTTTTACTGACATCTATATGTTTATTTACAAATGCCTCACGAAAACAATATTCCAAGGGGAATCCAGCTACATAACCACACTAGCTGACCACACAGTTATGTAAACCACACAAATCATCTACATACAAATTAAAGTGACAGTAATGGGCATAACGCTGCATGCCAAGAGTTCCCCATAGTAATTCTTTGTGTGCTGAGCACATTTTGTCAGCAAGTACATTTAAACTCCGTTTATCACTGCCAATGACTGTTTTGTTATAGCTGAGGTGTATTAATGGTGTGTACATTCCATGAACTTACCGAGTAGAACCCTTGAATGCCTGACTGTTCGATATACACTAATGTTTTCCTAATTCGAGCTAAACGAAGAACTGAAGGGCCTGTGTAAATTAATGTTCACATGTAACCCCAAAAGACCACAGTCTAAAAACCATTGATTGCCAAGCGATGTTTGGTCAGAGCTGTCAGCAGTTGAAGCTGTGAAACAGTGAAAATACCGCAAGATATTCACAGCCTCAAGTATAGTGGCTTAAAGGGGAAGTTATTTATATTAAACATACCTAGGTGTTCTATGTATTGACTTTGTTTTTGGAATATCTATTTATTTTCTACACTTTGCTGTGCATTTCTGTAGTCAGTGGTGAGTTGCCATTTCAGGTTCTACCACAGTGGTTGTTTTTCCCAGGATGCATACTTCCCTAAAATGTTCATAAGGAAATAGTCCTTTCCACTGTTTTGGGTCCACTGTTTTGGGTCCAGCAGCTTCACATCTCCTCTAAAGGCTACAAGCTAACGCAGCCACAGAGGAGGCAGCTTGGGAAGCAGCCTTAAGTCACTCACCGTGATTTCAATGTAACGTGACTGATGGCTGTTGCACAGAAGGACCTGGAAGAATATCAGAGCCAGAGAGGAAGAAAAAATCTCTTCATTCAGTGATGCTGTGGAAGCAGGTTAGTATTGTGATCTTGGGGTTTGGGGGGTCCTTTATGCGTGTATAACTTTGAGTGTAGAGGTGGACACGCTCTTTAAGAAGGGAATTGTGACTTTTCATATGATGCAAGCCGTGTTTGGGTTCACACAAGTGTTTTCTTGCTAGATTGCAATAATTATGTTGTGAAACCCTGCTGCTTTTTCCTTTCACAATATAGCGAAAATCCACAGGTTCCTTTCTCTCCCGATCACTGCTATGCTTATCCATGCTCTAATCCAATCGTGTCTGGACTATTGCAACCTACTACTTTCTGGTCTTCCTGCTTCCCACCTCTCTCCCCTTCAGTCTATACTTAACTCTGCCACATGTATTGTTTCACTCTCTAATAAACAGGATCCCAAATCTCCTCTGTACCGGACAACAACCTGGCTCCACGTTAAACTGCTTATTGTATACAAAATCCTTCTCCTAACATTTAAATCCCTTCGCTCTGCTGCTCCTCCTTATATTTCCTCTCTAGTCTTCCCATATGTTCCTGCCTGTACCCTCCACTCATCGCAGAACCAGTTCCTGTACAGACCCCCCACTTGTACTGCTTCCTCTCACCTTAAACCTTTCTTTCTTGTGCCTCCCATCCTCTGGAATTCTATTCCCCTCTCTCTACATCAAGAAACCTCAATCAGCAGGTTTAAACTTACATCATACCTATCTGGTAACCAGCACATTATATGATTGTTTTATTTGCACTGCATACATCTCACTCCAGCACTTATACCCACTCCATTGTATCTGTATGTTACCCACCTAACTAGATTGTAAGCTCTATGGGGCAGGGACCTCATTACCTCTTGTGGCAAAGCTCTAACACTTCTATTTATATAATTTTTATATTTGTACTGAACTATCTATGTATTCATCCCCCTTGTATGACTTAATTGTTTTGGGCCCCTAGTGGAGCTTTATAAACAAACGATACATACATACATACAGTACATACATTTTTCTTGTTTCTCTAATTGATTTTAATTAATACAGTAACTGTTCATAGTTAAGTAGTTCGTACACAGCAACATACACACCATATTAGATAGTGTACCAAGTACAGGAGAACTGGTAAGGTATGTGATCCTATTGTTCTGCATTATTATGGAATGATTACAATATTAAAATGCAATAATATCCAAGTTTCTGTTTGTTTATTTTGCTGCTTGGTTACCTTTGTGCATTCTGGGGCCTTCTGATATTTTGTCTATATTTTGTAAAAGCAGTTTATTGGTGTGGTTCATTAAATTTTTGTTGTGTGGACACAATATTTATGACATAGCTGAGCTTGTGTAACCCTCTATTTAAAGATAGACACCACACAAATGCACACTTGTATATTTTGATGATATTCAAGCACTTTTGATGACTTTCTGCTAGATTATAGAGATGTAATGTGGGTTCGAATAGAACCCGGTTTCAAATCGAATCTGAGGGTTTCAAAGTTTCGGAATTCCCGCATTTCACTCAGACCATTCCCCAGGTCTCTGTGTCATTTACAGTTACCTACTATTAATATTAGTCCCTCAAAATGGACAGAAACTTTCACATTTTTTTCTCCCATAGAAAAAATGGGAGAACTTCTATGGGTCATTTTGAATGTTTCAAAATCTCCAGTATAGAGCATACTAATGGCATTGCTGCAGAGAAGTAACCACAGGAGCAACCCTGGCGACCACAGACCCAACTTTTTCCTCCCACAGATCCAGCACCCCCTCCAGGGATACCACTGAAGATGAACCAGGGAGGGGCGGGCGGTAATTTATATTTAAGTATCTGCAGTATTTACAGTTGTTGTGGTTATTTCTATTGGGTTATTTGTGTCAATAAATATATTCATAACCTTTTAAAGAATTCACTGTAAAAAAAAAAACCTTGAAACAAGTTTATCTGTACACATTTCAAATAATCTGTACACATGCTGCAACCCCTATTATGTGTTAAAGTATAAAACCTGCTGCCTTTATATAAAGCACATTTCACACAGACTATATGTTTATTAGGAATAAAGGATCAATCTCTGTAAATATGGATAGCAATCCTTTTACCTAGGGTTGCCACCTTTGCCTTTAAGATATGTATGTGTGAGATCTACAAAAGGCTGGTTAGATTTCCATATAAATGGTGGTACAGGGGGCATTGATTTCAGTGTAGCCATACAGCATGTATTTAATGCATTTAGCACTGCAGCATTAGGATTTCATACGTGTTTGGTTCTTAAAGGCAAAGGTTTTACCATCTTTAACGATAAGAACTATTATTTTATTTTTATTTATTTTATATTATCTAATCGGCAGTCGCGTCTGTGGATGACTAACTCTCAGCCTATCACAAACGTGGCTGCCTGTCCGGCTCCTATTGTTCGGTTACAAAGGCTGAGGGAAGGTTGGGTAAGTTTATTTTTGGGCACTTTTAAAACTTAAAACCCTACAAGGAAATTCAATAAAAAGTTCTTATCGTTTAAAATGGTGCTAATTTTGCCCCAACCAATCAGATGTTAGTTTTAAATAATATCTGATTGGTTGGGGCAAAATTAACACCATTTTAAACGATAAGAACTTTTATTGAATAACCCTGTTAGTGTTTAGGTTTGTTGGGGAGTCTCCTACACCACAGAAAATGTTAGATTACCCTTTAAATGATATGCTTTTAAATTTACACTTAGACAGTCAGCATAAACAGATAAACAAGCAAGTGTGAAGCTATTTAAAAACAGTTACAGCAGTAAAATACAACTGGGCATGCTCAGTGCCTGTGGCAGAGCAATGGTGCTGGTGATGTCACAAATCCCAGTGCTAGCTGGAAACACCACCCTTTATACTGTGTAGCAGGATGTCTAACAGAGAGGCTGGAAAAGTCCTGGCCGGAGTTTATATATCACCCAGGTTTCTCTCCTTTGTAATCCACTCCAGGAATCCAATGGATTCATTAATTAGCATTCAGGAGGTGAAATATGTTAAATATCCAAGCCCTGCTCTCATTGATTGCTCTGTAACCTGGGGAGCAGACAGGTTGAGTCTGACTGGAGCTAAAAGGTTGGTTTAAAGAAAAACTGTCATTTCTTACAGAGAGACTAAGGGTGAGGCCACACTGCAACGCACAGGAATCGCGCACAAAATCGCGAGCGTTATCGCACGCGATTGTGTGCGCGATTCTTGTGCGTTTCGCGCTCGCGTTCGCGTTTGCGCATGCGTTTTTGCCTTTTCACGTTATGGACACGCATGCGTTAACGCACCAAAAATGGTGAACGCATGCGTTACCATAACGCGAATGGACGCGCAATCGCATGCGCATCGGAAATCGCGGGATTTTTTGCGTTCCCGCGATTTCCATTTTAGCGAAAATCGCGGGCACAAACGCGAGCGCGAAACGCGTGCGCAAACGCGCGAAAAACGCGCTAGTGTGGCCTAGCCCTAACAAAGCGTCAGGCTTGTTAAGTCTATAGTCAGGACTGTGTATATTGTGTATATAGCTGTAAATAGCACCAATAATCACACCACTGCTTGAAGGAAAAGCCATTGGACTGGTTTCATTTGCTCAGCTCAGGGAGCTAAGCACCCGCTACGTGTTCCCCCTCTCACAACTGTTTGCATAGATTGCAGCTAGAAGCATGTCATTTTAAATATAGGAATTTGCCCTTTTTATTAAAGGACACTTGAATCGAGGCCACAGTTACACTTTTAGAAACAACATGCAGTGAAATGTAATAAAAGTTAATTTTTTAATGTTGCCCCAACCAATCAGATGTTAGCTTTCAAATGGTACATAACATTTGATTGGTGTGGGCAAAATTGTCACAATTTTTGAAGGGGAACTGTGGTCTCCAAACATGTTTATTTTAAATGAAAGGCCAGGTTCCTACCTTTAAAACGAGCCATCAACCACCTCTCTATGTGCTGCACAGCCCAAAATATGAAGAAATCACTGATCACAAAGTTAGAGGGTGGGAGGTTCTGAATCTGCGGTCAGAAATACTACTTCCTCCTCTAATCTGCACTTGGCAAATGCTCAGTGCATGACTGAAGGGTAGGACGGGGGTGGTGAGTACAGCACAGCTCACAGCACTGTTTTTTTTAATGCCTCCCACTTGCAGCCCCCTGTGGCCCCTCCCACTCATGGACTGTGGCCCCACCCACTTACAGGTCCTGTGGCCCCCTCCCCCACTTGCAATTCAGACCAATACCCTCCTACCCCCTACAGAAGACTGTGTAAAAGCTGATTCTTTCTCTGCTAAAAAAAAAGCTGCTTTTAAGTTTTCTGTAAGGGGGGGTATTGGTCAGAGGTGCAAGTGGAGGAGGGGCAATGGGAAGCCCACAAGTGGGAGGGGTCATTGGGGCCCATAAGTGGGAGGGGCCACAGGAGGCTGCAAGGGAAAAGCCCAAGGGGGCTGGGAAGGATCCAGAATGGTTCTGCAAGGGGAGGTGCCACTGGACACACGAGTGGGAGGGGCCATGGGACCTGTGAGTGGGAAGGACCATAGAGCCCATGAGTAGGAGGGGCCACAGGGCCCACGAGTGGGAGGGGCCCATGAGTAACAGGGGCCACAGGGCCTGAGAGTGGGAGGGGTCATGGTGCCCACATGTGGGAGGGGCCATGGACAAGTGGGAGGGACCACATGACCCATGAGTGGGCGGGAACACAGGGCACATGAGTGGGAGTGGCCACAGGAGGCTGCAAGGGAAAGGCCCAAGGGGGCTGCAAGGAAAGGGGCCATGGGGGCTCAGGAGGAGGAGACACAGGGAAGTACAGTCACATGGTTTCAGAGCAGGAAGCGGGAAGTACAGGGGATCTGGTGATGCTGTTCCAATGTCACACATATAAATGTAAATATCTTCAAAACTATGAAAAATGCATAATGAAAGTAAATTGCAAAAATCCTCAGGAAAGCAGTTCCTGTCAATTTACCTAAAGTCATTTTTGGATCACTGTTACCCTTTAATGATAAGGACTTTTGTTACATTTCCCTGATAGTACAGAGCTGCAGAGGGAGGATAATAAAGTATACCTACCTGATCTCTACATTTCTCTATAGTGTATCTATTTAAATGTAAATGTTGGAGAGTATGTTTTACCTCAATGAGTATTTATTTGGTGTTTACCAAAAACAATATTTAAAACTTCCATTTTTTCACAAATATGTCCCTTAGTGTTGCCAGACCAGTGAAAATGGTAGCAGTTAAAAAGTACATGCAGCGAGACTGAATTAGAATTAATGTTGTTTGATTGCCATCACTTTGCCATCAGTGCAGCCCTGCTAATTACATTTAGTAACTGTGTCTCCATTAGATCAGATGATCTGGCAAACCTGCCCTTAACACAATACAACACAACAAACCATCATAGCCATAGACATTATTAGGCTGTTACATACAGTATTCAATAGTATTATGGTAATATGCCGGCCAGCAATACACAAGGCAGGACTGCAGGTAAAAACACTGGACTTTATTACATAAAACTGTGACAATAAAGTCCAGTGTGAAGTAACTACACCAGGCTCCAGGTAGCAGGTGTGCTAATAAACACAATCCCAGAGGAAGACAAGATCTTGTTACCCAGTGTAATGCACTAAATTGCACTTCACATATGTTACGAGAGACAGGAAATCCCTCAGCCGTTTCACCTGGTCTATTAATATTCTACAAATGGGATTCACTTAATAGGATTGAAATGTATCATATTAGTAAATGAGTAAATGTGAATCAATATATCAGGATGCAAGCTTAGAATTCACAACAGATATTTAACAGAGGTCACACTTCGCAATTACAGCTCATTAATGTTTATAAACAATTGTATGTGGTTAATTGTATGCAGTTTTCTGATTGGTCTTTAGATGCAATAAATTATATCAATCTGCGGTAGCCATGTATTATTTTATATAGAGGTTCTATCTATCTATGTATCTATATGTCTATTTTTAATTTATCTATATATTATCCATCTATTTAATCTATCTATCTATCTCTCTATCATCTAGCTAATCTATCTATCTATTTCTATTATCTATCTAATCTATCTTATCTTTTTTATCTATCCATCTGTGTATATCTATCTATTATTTACCTAATCTATCTCTACTATCTATCTTATCTATTTATCTATCCATCTTTATCTTTATCTCTTATCTACCTCTATCTATCTCTAAATCTATCCATCTTTGTTTGCAGAAGTACGGTAGTTACCGTATAAACCGAGGTTTTCAGGCTTTAAAAAAAGCCTGAAAATCTTACCTCGGTTTATACTCGAGTCAGTCTTTCTCCTACCTTGTCCGGTGGCCGCGCGATCCGCATCTTTAGTGCGCTTCCGGATGACGTCACTACCCAGCGCCTCTCACTTTGCGGCGCCAAGCAGTGACATCATCCTGAAGCGCAGAGGATGTGGAGCGAGGAGCGAGCGGCCGCCGGACAAGGTAGGAGAATAGCACAGGGACACCAGGGCACACAATACTTAGAAACAAGAGTAAAACCTTCTTTATTTGTGCATACTGTATGCACAAATAAAGGAGGATTTACCCCTATTTGCAAGTATTTGCCACTTAAGATATTTGAAAACTACAACTCCCAGCAATAAAGCATGCTGGGAGTTGTAGTTTCCAAACATCTTAAGTGGCAAATACTAGTAGGGGTTACACCCTCGGTTTATACTCGAGTCAGTCTATTTTTTTCCCTTTTTTAGGTAAAACTAGGTACCTCGGTTTATACTCGAGTATATACGGTACCCTGCATAGAACTAGACATTCACTGTTAAGCTTTTCTAATGACTTGGATTTGGTAGACAAATTTAAATAAATTTCAGTATGTAGCTCCCAATAAAAGGGAATAGTTCCCGGCTGTGCACTTTACCCCTGTTCAGAGTTGTTCAGAGTTTGGGAAAACTGTAGTGGATGGTTCCCTGCCCCTGTCCAAATGAGGCCTGCAACAGGCAAGTTACTCAATCCCAGTTGTCACTGTAGATGCTCAGGACAAATTCCTGTTGCTGGATTTTAATGGACCGGTCATTGCATGATTCATTTCATAGCATGGATGAGAAAGCAGCCGACATTGGTTTTCCTACCATCTTTTTAGGCTACATATTAATGCTATAATGTGCAAACAAGTGCAAGGATGTTGCCACTTATATATTCTGATTTAGAGCATACAGATTAGACAGGTCCTCACCTTGGTTTACCGTTAATAGCTGGGATTCTTAAGGGGAAGTTCCAAATGCTGCCCATCTGTAGCTCCAAACCCTTTCAGCACAGAACTTAACCAGTGAGAAGACACTTTGCCAACCTGGGTAGTCTTGTATGAGGGGTTATTTCTTTCAAGTGTTTCATGCAGACTCTCCACTATCCACAGAAGGTCAAATTCCTCTACAACTGGCCTTTTTTAGATCAGAGATGTCAAACTTGCTTCATTCCCTGCAACCAGTAAATGCTGAGAATGGCAGTTTTCAAAACATCTGGAGGGCCCAAGTTTGACATCCCTAGAATTTGTGGCTTTGCAATACTTGATGAAGTCATGGCATTGATAGTGCCTTGTTAACTCCACCCTATGACCCCATTAACCATAATAACACATATCTCCCCTTTAATAATGACCTGACACCGAACTTGGATTAAAAGACCACAACATATTTTATTATTCCTTTGAAGTGCATATAAAGAACCTAAACTTGTAAACATCAACATGTAAACATTTATAACCTCAATCCTTTTTGGCCCACAGGAGCCAATACCTTTCCTTTCCTCCAGCAGCCCATCATTCACTCCAACACCGGCTCAATGGGTGTCTCCCTGCATAGAAACCCCCGCCTCACAATGTAGAACATAATGCAAGTGCATAAAACTTATCTTAACCTGTATCCACGCCTCTGCCCCCCCTTTTCTCTATGGATCACCACCCCCACGGTGACAATTTGGACCAATTACACTAATGTGAAAACCCCTTAATTATTAAATTTGATAAAATAAACAGTTCGAGAGGGCAGGTGGGGCTCTTTAACTAATTAGACTGGCCCTGTATGTCTCTGCTTCCCCTTTTATACCCCTTTACCATACTACACTCTGAACCTGAACTTCTGACCTTAAACTGACCAATTCCCTATCTAGTTACCGTTTAAACTATCCCCTCACTAAACCCTCATACACACGGGCGATCGTGGGTCCCGACCCGTGACGCACGGTGTCTGAACGTCTGTTTCGGCCGATAATCGGCCCCTGTATGGGCCCTTTATCGACCAAAACCGTCCGTTTTGGCTGATAAAGTGCCCATACAGGGGCTGATTATCAGGACCCGCGTTCGCACGTGTGTACGAGGCTTTAACCATATCTCCGTTCACATTACTGCTATGTATTTCTAGGCACATTTTTTATCTTTATTGATTATTATTCTTCCTGATATGAGACATCAGGGGGTCTAAAACGGTCAATTTTTAGTGCTCTGAACCAGCTTAATGTTACGTTCATTTTTTATGTGCTCTAAATAAATTCTAAACTCCACAAGGTTCATTATTTTTTCAAGATGTTTATATAAATAGACAGAATGTTATTATTGACACCCAGTGGACTACATTGTGGTTATTAGAATTGAATGGTGTTCCCATTTCAGTTGTATAATATTATGCAAAGGTTCTAAATATTTGTCTGCAAGTTTTCATCTTAACTATACAATTATAATAGATTATAATATGACATTATATGACGTAATATTACATTATATGACATTAGATTACTTAATATTCCATTATAATATTACATTGTAATTGACAATATAATATTACATTATATGACATTAGAATACATTATAATTAGAGACCGTTGGTTACAATATATGAATGTTTCATCTGAAACCAGATCATTCGGATTTCGGGACTTTCGAACTTTCGAGGATTATTGAAAATAGCCTCAAACATTCAGTAATCCTCGAAAATACACTCGAAATGAGTTTCCGATCGTATTTTTGATGACTATTGAATATTCAAGCTATTTTCAAAAACAGTCTCCGAAGTCCCAAAACTATGTTCCATTTTCGGATCTTCAAGATTTTCTCAAGATCCATAAATCTGAAAATGGATCGAAACAGTTTCGGACATCTCTAATTATAATATTACATTATATGACACTATAAAATGAAATTATATTACATTACAATATAAAATTATAATATTACATTGTAATATGACAAAATAGTATAACATTATATGACATTACGGTGGCTCAGTGGTTAGCACTGATGCCTTGCAGCACTGGGTCCTGAGTTCCACCCTTGGACACATCTGCAAGGAGTTTGTATGTTCTCCCCGTGCTTACGTGGGTTTCCTCCGGGCACTCCGGTTTCCTCACAATCATAAAGACATACTGATAGGTTGTAGGTGTCAAATAAATGTGCTTAGATTGTAAGCTCTTCAGGGCAGGGACTGATGTGAATGTATACATGTAGTTGTAAAAGCGCTACGGAAGATCCATAATAATAAATAATATTATTTATATATGACATATATATGGGCCTTAGTTTATTACTACAGTAAACCACTGCAGAACAAATTACAATTTCTCCCAATTTAATGAGACTAAGGGCACGGCCACACTGCAACGCAAACGCATGCGATTTCATGTGCGATTTTTTTGTGTTTGCGCTTGCGATTTCTTCAATAAGTATAGGAAAACGCATGCGATTGCGATTAAAAATGCAGAACGAAAAAAGCAATCGCAACGCACCAAAAAACGCACGTTTTTTTGCGTTGCCGCGTTTTCAATGATTTTTTAAAAACGCAATTGCAAGCGCAAACGCAAAAAAAACGCAGCAGTGTGGCCTAGCCCTAAGTTGAGGAGTTTGCAGGGCATAATGTCTGTGAACTATATAAATATTATATCAGTCACTGAGCAGTGGCATAACTAGGAACAGGTATCCCACCCCTCCTGGGATTCGCGGGAGTCTTCCGCACACCCATGAGACCACCCCAAACTCCCGCGACCCGAACTTACCAGAGACTCTGCCTCTGGAACGCCACCTTTTTATTGGCCACACCTTTTATGTAATGTAAATTACGTTACACAGGCCAGTCACACCCCTAGCCATGCCTCTAATGTGACGTCAGTGACGTCACGTCACTCCCCCTTCTCCCCACCCTGCCAGGAAGCCAGATATGGCAGGGTGGGATGTCTGTAGGAATCACTTGGGATCCAGTGATTTTTGGTTTTAGTGGTTTTCTGGGGGGAGGTTATATTTCTGTCATTGGGAAAGTAAGGATGGCGCCCCCTTGGTTTCCTGGCCCCCTGCAGTCACAGGGTCTGCTCACCTGGTAGTTACTCTCTTGGTTACCCGCTATACATAATGGGGCCTACAGTAACCTACATGGCAGCTTCAGCAGCTAGAATAGACATGAGATTATGTTTGCTAACAACAATTGTTCTTTAGGCCAATTTTACATGTAATATTATATGGAAGCTAAGTGATGGCAATTATTTTCCCCAGCCCTTTAATCATATGCATTGCAAAATGGTGGTACTTGATCTTTTCTTAGTAAGATTAGAAGCAGAGCCCAAGATGATTGAATTACCCTCACTGCTTTCTAAATGTAAGTTACTCAGGCTGTTCTTTCCATATATACAAATTCCAACAATAATAAATATGTATGTATAATTTTATTTATATAGCGACACTTGGGTACGCAGCGCTGTACATTATAAAATACAGAGTATACAAACAGAGGGATAAGTGCAAGCAATTATACAGATAAATTACATTTATATAACGTTTCAAAGGTTAAGAACACATATATATCTATAATGTGAGGAAAGCCTTGACATATTTGGAAAGAGATACCTTACAATCTAAGAGGGAGGTACAACACACAGATACAAGAGGGGAGATGGATACAAAATGCTCAGACAGTTAACAATCATTAATAGTGCTGGTTTTCAGAAATGTAGTATAACAGTTTAGATTTAAAAGAGCTAAACAGTTTTGTATTTTGGATAAATAAAAGCAATTAGTTCAATAAGTTGGCCAATTATTTTAAGCCCAGTCACCACGTCAAGGTTGCTTTCTTTAACTGGGTCCTTACCTACTGGTACTTGCCTTTTTGGCTGCATGAGCTGACAGCTTCTCCTGTGTGGCCTGGATGCTTGAAGCCGACTCTCTAGTTTAACTTACTTAGTTTAAATTATTTTGCTCAAACAGACACATGTATGTATATGTATGTATGTATGTATGTATAATTTTATAAAGCGCCACTTGGGTACGCAGTGCTGTACATTATAAAATACAGAGTATACAAACAAGGGGATAAGTGCAAGCCATTATACAGATAGATAAAAATTAAATTAAGTTAAATACAATTTCATTCATTGGTTAAGAAAGCATAGATATAAATTATGTATAAATCGATATAAGTGCAAGAAGCCTCGACACATTAGGAAAGAGATCCCTGCCTCGAAGAGCTTACAATCTAAGTGGGGGGGGGCAACATACAGGTACATGTGAGGGGGATGGGTACAAAATGCTTAAAAGGGCTAACAATCATTAGTTATGCTGATGCTCAGAAAGGTAGGATAACAGTCTAGATTTGAAACCATTAATGGATGTCACCAGGCGAAGTGAGAGGGGAGAGAGTTCCAAAGGTAGGGAGCAGCAAGAGAGAATGGTTTAAGGCGGGAGGCAGCAGTGTTAGTTGGGGGTCTGTGGAGAAGATTTCCTTGAGGAACGAAGGGCGCGGCCTGGAACATAAGGGATCAAGAAAGAAGATAAGTAGGGAGGTGCAGTAGAGCAAAGGGATTTAAAGGTCAAAATCAGGGTATTGGATATGATTCTTTGTTTGACGGGAAGCCACCCAATGGACTGAAGTATCAGGGTTACGGGTTCTCTTTTGGAGGAAAGAGAGATAATCCGAGCTGCCGAGTTTAAGATAGACTGGAGAGTAGAGAGATGAGATTATGAGTCCAAGCAGTAGACTGTTACAGTAGTCGAGACGGGAGTTTATAAGGGCATGGATGAGCATTTTAGTAGTGGAGAAAGAGAAAAGGGCAGATATTGCGAAGGAGAAAACTACAGTTCCTAGCAACATTGTTAATGTGACGATGGAAGGAGAGAGAGGAGTCAAAGATCACTCCAAGGCAGTGTGCAGATTCAACTGGGTTAATGACCATATTGTCAATAGAGATGGAGAATGGTGGAGTAGGTTCCAGTTTAGGGGGGAAAATGATTAATTCCATTTTGGATTAATTGAGTCTAAGGGGATGGTGCGCCATCCAGGTAGAAATAGAGAGCAGACATCTAGAGATTTGGGATTGAACTTCAGGGGTTAGCATGGGGGTGGACAAGTAAATTTGGGAATCATCAGCATATAAGTGATACTTAAAACCGAAGGAACTGATTATTTTTCCCAGAGAGATAGTGTAGAGGGAGAACAGCAAGGGTCCTAAAACCGAGCCCTGAGGGACTCCCACACTAATCGGAAACAGGAGAGGAAATCTTCTTAGCAAAAGAGACAGCTTGATTTCGGATGCCCAGAGAATATAGAATCTGCATAAGAAGAGAGTGGTCCACAGTATCAAAGGCAGCCGATAGGTCAAGGAGAATGAGGACCAAGAACTGTCCTTTGGCTTTGGTAGCTTGTAGGTCATTTGAGACTTTGCAGAGGACAGTTTCAGTTGAATGACCCGGTCAGAATCCTGATTGTAACGGGTCCAATATGTTATTGGCATTGAGGTATTTAGTAATGCGTGTAGAGACAGGGCGGTAGTTTGAGAGACAGGTAGGGTCCAGAGAGGGTTTTTTGAGAAGAGCTTTGACACACGCATGTTTAAAGGCAGCAGGAAAAATCCCAGAGGTCAGGGAGGAATTAAAAATGTGAGCAAGAGCAGGGGAAAGGATTTTAGCACAGTGTCCGAGTAGGAAGGAGGGCATGGGATCAAGGGTACACATTGTAAGCGGTGAGGACAATAGGAGGTTGAGGACTTCAGACTGGGTGACAGGGGTGAAAGATTTCAAAACTGCAGACGGTGGGGCAGGCAAAAGAAGGCGAGAGTTGTCTTGGGGTGAGGGGTTTAGAGTACGGATTTCATCTATTTTATTTCTGAAATAGTCTGCAAAATCCTGAGGAGCGTTAATGGAATGAAGAGTGTCGGTAGAGGAGGGCTGCAAGAGAGTATTAAATAGCAAAAATAGGCGACATGGGTTATTTTTGTTATGATTTATAAAGGAGTGTTTTGCTGCTGAAAGAGATGAATTAAGACATGACAACACGAGCTTGTAGTGGTTAATGTCCGCCTGACTGTGTGACTTTTTCCACAGACGCTCTGCTGCACGAGTACAGCGGCGTATCTGAATTGAGCCAAGGACGGGGATTAGCGGGGCGATATTTGTGAGTTTGTAGGGGGCAAAGGAGTCAATAGTAGTGGATAAGATAAGAGTTATAAGAATTTATTAGTGAATCAGGGTTGGGATCAGACATGAGGGCATTGAGGCTAGAACAGAGAGGAGGAGAGAGCCGGAAGGTCTATTGCACGGGTGTTGAGAACAAGGACAGTAGATGGAGCGTCAGAGGAGAGGGGAGAGTAGGTGGTAGAAAAAGTAATTAGATTGTGATCAGAGAGTGGAAAGGAGTTACTAGCAAATGGAGAGACAGAAAGATTTTTAGTAAAGACCAAGTCCTGGAAGTGACCATCCTTATGGGTGCTAGTGTTGGTCCACTGCTGGAGGGAGAAGGAGGAAGTTAGGTGGAGAAAGCGAGAGGGCCAGGATTGCTTAGTGTAGTCAATGTGACAATTGAAGTCACCTAGAATTATAGCTGGCCAGTTGGAGAAAAGAAAGATAGAGAGCCAGGTTTCAAACTCTGTAAGGAAAGTGGCTGGGGCAGAAGGGGGTCTGTATATGACTGCTACCCGTAGACATAAGGGGTAGAAAAGTTGGACAGCATGGACTTCAAATGATGAAAAAACAACAGAGGGCGGAAGAGAAACAAGTTTAAAGCGGCAGATAGGGGAAAAGAGAAGACCTAACCCTCCACCCCGCCCTGAGGAACGAGACGAATGAGAGAAAGATAGACCACCATGCGTAATGGAAGCTTTGACCACCGTATCATGGTGGGAGATCCAAGCCAGGAGATGAAAGGCATTAAAACAGAACAGGTCATGGATAAAGGTGTGTTTGTTAGCAAGAGAGTGTGTATAAAGGAGGCCACAGGAAAAAGGAAGAAGCGAAGGTGAAAGAATAGGGATAAGTAGGGGGGTAGAAACGCGAGGATGACGGCAGATGGAAATGTTGCAGGGTCCAGGGTTGGAAGCAATATCCCCAGTAGCAAGAAGGAGAATAATAAACAGGGAGTGGAGGTGGGCTAAGGATTTGTACTGAAGTTTCCTGGGGTGTTTGGACTTGGTGAAGGGAACAGTATGTTGTAAATGCTGATATTGTGTGAAGGAATATTGGTAATTGGATGGAAGAAGAGAGGCAGAGATAAATACAGAAAAGGGAATAAAAATAGGCAGGGAATAAATGGGAAGGAGGTTTTGGAGCCTGGTAGTAGATAAGACAAAAGCAGAGCACAATTGTATACATTGTTTAAAACTGTTTTTATGATTATGGTTATGGTTATGATTTACTTGTCGATCTCCTTGTTGAACTCCAATTTCACTTAGGATAGCTTCACTTTGGATGAGCTTCAGATTGGATGGTCTTCCCTGCAAAGCTATATCCCCTATGCAGTGTCTGAATTTATAGGGATAACTTCAGACACAGGACAGGAAAATTAAGTAATGGAAACAGACCTAACTCTGGGTGGAGTACAATTTCCCAGAAGGCTTGGTCAAACCTTCAATGTAACACACAATATATAGAAAATTGGGCTGTTGTACAGTCATATTAAAGTGCAACTAGAGACCAACAATATAATACATACAAAAAACAGAATTCTAGTGCACAAACAATTCTAATTGCATATTGGCTACCTCCATAAGGTTGCTACTACAAACAGCCTGCTAAACCCTGAGTAAATAAAAGCAATTAGTTCAATAAGTTGGCCAAATTATTTTACGCCCAGTCACCACGTCAAGTTTGCTTTATTTAACTGGGTCCTTACCTACTGGTACTTGCCTATTTGGCTGCATGAGCTGACAGCTTCTCCTGTGTGGCCTGGATGCTTGAAGCTGACTCTCTAGTTTAAAGTACTTTTCTTAAACAAGCACATGACCTAACTCTGGGTGGAGTACAATTTCCCAGAAGGCTTGGTCAAACCTTCAATCTAACACTCAATATATAGAAAATTGGGCTGTTGTGTATCCATATTAAAGTGCAACTAGAGACCAAAAATATAATACATACAAAAACCAGAATTCTAGTGCACAAACAATTCTAATTGCATATTGGCTACTTCCATAAGGTTGCTACTACAAACAGTCTGCTAAACCCTGGATAAATAAAAGCCATTAGTTTAATAAGTTATTGAACTAATGGCTTTTATTTATCCGAGGTCTTAGTATTACATCTACCTTATGACTTCTACCAAATACTGTTGGAATATTTCACACACTGCCTCATAGAAAGGCTCTAATGATATCAATATATTTCAGATATATGAAAAAATGTGTGTTGGATTCAACACACACCATTATATGAGTATAAATCCACTGCCTGGATATGGAATTCTTCCAAATATCCCCAACCCATATCTGAGTCAATTTATAACATTTCTCCTTATTATCTCTAAATGTGGTGACCTGCAATTTCCTCTTTTATCCCAACCACAGAGCCTTTTCTTCTCTAAATAATTCGCACAGTTTGATAAATTAGATTTAAAAGCTTTTTCTTGGAGAGAGGCGTTTTTCTGTAAATGAGACTAAAATGATCTGCACTTTCAGATAGCGAGGGGCAAGGTATATAATAAGATTTTGACATAAACTTGGCACAGGTCTCAGAATATCCCTATATTGCAGCTTAATGACATTACAATTCTTTCTGCTGTAACTATTTGGGTATTTACTGTAGATACAAGATATAGGAGATAAACATGAACGTATTGATGTAGTATAAATAATGTCATGATTAAAGGGCATGTTCACCCCTCAAATGGAAAATTTTATAAAGGTAAATCACCCCCAAAACTAGAGATGTAGGGCTAATCTGTTATGTACCCCCTCCCTTCCCTCTCAAAATGTCTAGCTTTTACATGCTCAGAAGAGGCAACTAACAGGGTTATTCAATAAAAGTTATCATTAAAAATGGTGCTAATTTTGCCCCAACCAATCAGATGTTAACTTTCAAATATAAAATAAGATCTGATTGGTTGGGGCAAAATTAGCACCATTTTAAACGATAAGAACTTTTATTGAATCTCCCTGTAAGAATATTTTATTGCTGTTGGTCTATTAGACATACACACAATATAGTTATTAGTCTGAATCTGTAAAGGGGCATATTCTCTTACCAACATAAATAAATATCCAGTGTGTGCGCACACTTCATTTTACTAAAATTTTATTTTGACTAAAGTTCACAACTATCCAGGACGAAATCCCTTTATTAGATTCATGTGGTAAAACCATAGACAGGGTCTGGAGGTATATCTTGGCCTGCTATAGGCCCCACATGACCAGTCAATGGAAATGTTTGCATACTAAAGGGAGCTGTATCCTTGTGGATAAAAAGGGAGCCAACTTGTAAGGAAGTGATAAAATACCCCCATAGCTTTGCAGCCACATGTCCTTCATATCAAAATGTGTCCCCAGGCAAAAAAGCCCCTGTAGTACATCAAGAGCTTCTCTTTGGACAAGACCCTTCTCCATGTAAAATTAGATTTCCTTGGGTGACAGAATTTAGTTTGCAAAATAATGGCTTATACTGCAAAGAATTAAAACCGACCACAATATCTAATAACCTACTAACCCTCACAAAATAACAAGACTGTAACCATCACCGTGTTTGTGAATATGGCCTTTCAAGTGCAAGTTCACCCCTCAAATTAAACATTGGATTTACCTGAAATGATGTAAAAGTTCTTATTATTACACCTGCTTCTGCTTTTCTGTTTCTTCCAGAAAGAAACTGTAATGGAGGCCATACATGCAAATATTATGATCAAACAATCCGGTAACTGTACGATCGGCACTGGCTCGTAAAATTTGTTCAAGCTGCCTGAAAAAAAATTGTACGATCATATGATGCCCAGATCATATGATTGCGATCTTTGCGTCTATGTGCACCATTACTCATGGATATGACGGTTGACTTCACAGCCAATGACGGAATGTTCTTCCTCTAGCTAACTCCTTTGAGCATGCTCAAACTCATATCCAACTCGGTAAATTAGGGGGTATGTGAATAAATATAGCTGTTAACACAACCATTTCACTAAATCACTATATTTAGTAGCTACAGTAAGTATATTTAGAATCCTTGCGTGGGGTTAATAAAGCTATAATCAAATTTTTGTTTTGGGGGAGGACAGTCTCTTTAGGGACCAGCATCCTTATTTAGGGAGGGTAATTCTTATTTAATGAGCAGTATTCTTATTTAAACATCATTATTCAGGAAGTTTTATTGTTCGGGGATGAGTAGCTTTATGTAGATGCAGGGAAAGGTGCTTTATGTACCAACTGGTAGGCTTTTTTAACACTCCTTATTTAACAATACCCATTATTATAAATAAGCCCCTTTATTTGAAAAAATCTTTAGCCCTGCAGGGCATCCATGGACCAACCATCTATATACTGATGAACACATAAAGCTTGCTTTATAAATGTAAGTGAAGAAAGCAGATGGAAATAGAAGATTGTTAATGTAGAGTCAGTAATAAGAACATAATGTTACTTAATTTCCTTAAACAAATTCAAACTTGTGTCTAATGTTAAAGGGAAATGGTAGTAAATGTGGTAGTGATTGATAGTATTTCGGGACAATTAAAAAGACATTACACAGGTTGGTTTAGTTGATCCCACTTTATTCTAATTAAGTAGAATGGTGATAAGCTAACATTGCACAGTCATTTCTATCAAAGTGTTTGAAAATACACAGATCCGACTGGCTTTGAAATAAATGTGAATAAACACACACACACCAATCCTAATATATCCTAAATAGTCCAGGGAGTGTTTGACTGAATCCATTTAAGGAAATAATGTAGTCTGCAGCTGGTAAGTACCCATTCTGTAGCTGCTGGATGTAGCCCTGATAGTTAGAATCAATCATTAAATTAGAGGCAGGGAGCTATGGAAACGTAGGTTGAGGCAGTTTATTTTTAAGTACCAATACAGAAGCTACATTGGAGTACATGAGCTTGAAGTGTGATATGGAGAGCTCCCAGCACCGTGAAAGGATGTTACACACACACACAAAAAAAACCCCTATGCTATCAAAAAGCTGAATGATCATAAACAAAGCTCTGTGCGCAAGGCAGCATTAATCAATCTGTTAAGAGTTAGGGCTAGGCCACACTAGTGAGCTTTTAAGCATGAGCCGATCACTCTATAAAAAGCACAAACTAGTGTGACTCAATTGTGGTGGCCACACTAGTGCACTGCCGTGCGCCGCACATGCAATCCGCATTCAGGGCTATGCCACACTGCTGCGATTTTTCTGCGTTTGCGCTTGCGTTTTTTTCAAATCATTAGAATCGCGGCAACGCAGAAAAACATGCGTTTTCGGGTGCGAAGCGATTGCGATTTGCGTTCCGCATTTTAAATCGCAATCGCATGCGTTTTCCATGTGCAATTGCGTTTGGGTTACAGTGCAGCATTTTCCCTGCACAATCACATATGTTCCAATTACTTAAAATTGCGTGATCGCCATTCTGGAAACGTATGTGCGCGTTGAGTGTCCATTTCCTCCATGCTCGGAACTGCTACAGTGTGACCTCAGTCTTACTGAGCCAGAATTCCAAGTCTTTAGAAAAAGGCTTGGGCCCTGTAATATTTTGTTCCTGCAATTAATTGTATTTTTATTTATCGTCTGCCTCAATATTCCATCTATATCTAACATGGTTTCAATCACTTTTTTTTGCTGTAGATGTTTCTATAGTGGATAATGTACGCCTTATTGTAAATTATAACGATAGTAGTCACAGGGGTGTTTCAAGACCATATAAAGGTCACAGAACTCTATGGTGACTTCTAATATCCTATTCATTTACTGTAGGGTACATTATCCATTATAATTTGCTTCATTACCCCCTTTTTAAAAGATATTAGTGGCCTAAAATATGAGGTATGTACCTATCTTCATAAAATCCATAGAGTTTTAGATCCAGAAATACTTGGTTGTGTAAGTTTCCACTTGGTGTCAGTATAGATTTATTGTAATATTGTCCAGTACATAGGCACATCCTCATTAGACCATGTCTGACAGCCGTTGTGGTTTGTGACCTTTTGGTTATGCGTTGACTAGTAATAATTTAGTATTTGAAAACTGAGAAATAACACTTGACATCATAATATATTCTCAATCTATTTAAGGAGGAACCTTCTGACCTAGGGAGGTGAGGAAATTGTGAGTGTATGCAGCACGCTGCAGGTATATAATTGGCAGGAAAGTTAACCCTTATGTATTAGGAAAGAGGTTTGGCCCTTGCCACAGCTCCCTCTCTATGCAGTTTGCTATTGTTCAGGTATATTGGGGAGTGTGTATTCTAGATAGTCCATGCAAGGCTGTCAATCTCCCTCCACCCATTTTTGCTCCCCCTCTGTTTTTAAAGGACAAGTCCAGCCTCAAAATAAGTTTCTTTTAAAATGATTATTTCCCCCCAAAACCTCACTTTTGCAAGGTTCCTAGAATACAAAGATCCCCCAGAACTTACTTACCTGACCCGGACCTTCGCCGGCTATTCCACGCTCCCTGCTTCTGTTTTGAGCTCGTTGCGAGCAAAAACCAGAGCAGGGGACTTCTACGCTGACAGCTGCTTCTCTTTCTGGTCACGGCTGTTTGGGCATGACGTCAAGTCGCGCCCTGACAGCCGCAACCAGGAAGTGGAGCGGCTGTCAGCACCAGCCACGGAGGCCGCGGCGAGGATCCGGGTCAGGTAAATAAGTTCTGGGGGACCTTTGTATTTTAGGAACCTTGCAAAAGTGAGGTTTTGGGGGGTAATAATCATTTCAAAAGAAACTTATTTTTAAGCTAGACATTCCCTTTAAGGTTATTAAATCTGACACACCATACTTAACAGTTAATATTGAAAACAATGTTTCAAAAAATGTTTTTTGCAGTTCACAAATTTCAGCATAGTCTATCTTAAAAATGTGAAATAGGTGTGGTTTGGGGCGTGGCTTGTGCTTAGGGGAGAGGTTAAGGGCGCCAGGCTTTTTGAGGCTCCTGAGATGTAAATCCTCCCTGAACCCACATGCAATTTATAGGATCCTGGAAGTTTGTTATTTTTTTTTACATTTTCTTATCTGTACCCCATATAGTGTACATATACCTATATACCTATATACCAGGGAAGATAACTTGAATAGTGAACAAGCTGCAATTATGATAAATAAGGGAATAGGAGGTGAAGCACAAAGGAAAAGGGAGGTAAACAAATCAGTAGAAAAAAACAGTCCATGCACACTGTTCACCTGGGTGCAGACATCTAACCCCCCACCTACTTCCAGGGGAATAGTATAACTTGATAAAATATGTTGCAGAGTTGCACTCCAATGCAAATAGAGAATTTATTCCAAACCACACATCAACGTACATAATGTTTTGAGCGTCTAGGCCCTCTTCATCAGGGCCTAGACCCTTGAAATGAAGATGGCCTAGACCCACAAAACATTGTGTACGTTGATGTGTGGTTTGGAATAAATTCTCTATTTGCATTGGAGTGCAACTCTGCAACATATTTTGTCAGGAGGTAAACAAATCTCAGGGCAATATTCTTAATAGAGAAATACATATATTCAACAACAAAAGTTTGTACCAAAATCTCCCATTTGAGTCACTGGTGCTCTCCAATATGGGTGGCACTGCTTCACCCCAAACGTATTCATTAATTCAAAAAGTGATTCAGAGAGGTCTAGACCTTGATATCATACAAATAATTGTATTTATTCCTCCATTGTGAGTAAAAAAACAGGCAACGTTTCGGGGCCTGCTCAGCCCTTTATCAAGCTTGGAGGAATAAATACAATTATTTGCATGATATCAACGTCTGGACCTCTCTGAATCACTTTTTGAATGAATAGAGAAATAAAAACTATGTAATGGGGACAATGTTTTATTCATTGACCATGATGCAATACTAAATTATGTCTGATGAAATGTTATGAAAGTTTGGATTTATTCACTTTTTTTTTTAAATAAAAATGTATCAATGTTATTCCAAGATGTCATTCCTTCTTCATCGGTAGCTAACAAGGTACCATTTATATGCCATGCAGCCACCTCATTTGTTTGGTATTAAAGTATTAAAAGTTAATTCAAAATTACATTTACTACACAAAGTCACCTGTAATTTTTAGAAATCTCGAAAATACACCAAAAACAGGAAGCGTGTGGCATTTCTAGTACTGCGCCTTGTTTTTTTTTTATAGATTTTGTCCATTGATATGTGTTCCCCAGGCCATTTCCCAAGTCCCTGAGCCAAGTTACATATTTATACCTTCAATTTAGGTAGAACTTAAGGATTTTGTAAGTCCCATTGACTTTTTCCATGCATGGGAGCAGCAGCGGCGTCAGTGATTGGCTGAGATGTGATGTCTCAGCCAAACTTTTAACCTTGTGAGGTCAATGTTTGGGGAGGCTGTGCAGAACATATTAGTGTCGCAGACACTACTGGAATGCAGAGGGGTGGGGTGGGGGTCATTGGAAGCCCTCACTAAACAGTAATATTTTACTATCAAAGCAAGCACAGATAAATATGTGTGTATCACCAATTATACTGCTAATTTTTTTTTCAGAAAATGAAATGTTGTTTGCGTGGCTATAGTGACCCTTTAAAGGACTGGACTTGATGGAAAACACTCTGTTTCTTCTAGAGCGTTAATCAATTTACCCTCAGACTCTCTTTTGTCTGGAGATGTGCCTATGGATTGGAGGAAAGCTGATATAATTCGAGTCTATGGTCCCAGCATTGTAATAATAGAATGATGGTAGAAAAGGGACTCTGTTAGCTGTACTGCTTACCACCTATAATATATGGAGACATTTTGTGCCTTTTTCTGATGATATATTTTGTTTAGAATGAGCGTCACTGGAATTTTATAAGAAATAGATCTTGTCCAACCAATTGTCTTGCTTTTTACGGTGAGGGTAGTAGGAATGTGGACTGTGCTATTGCAGAAAATATATATAGAATTTTACACATAGCACTTTAGCATCTACATATTTCTGAGCTGGGTGGAGAGGTGATGTATATTATAAAAATAATGTTTTAGATGATGCATTTGGGGTTGCACTGTCATTGGTAATCTGATAAAGTAAATTAAAATAAAGTAAAGCAAATTCCTGTTGAAGACAGGCCCTGGAATACTTGTAGATAGTAGGCGGGGTAGGGAGAACCTGCTACACTAATCCAATGTACAAGTCTGAGAAATGCAAAAGATTTGCCTGTGATTGGCTGTGACACGATGTCTAAGCCAATCACACGTGCCGCTACAGGTCTATCCTTCTGCTTGCTTCTGTGGAAGCTAAGCAGAAGAATGCAGAGGGAACAAAGGCTGGTAAGTAGGTTTGCCAAACAACAAGCAAAGTCCAATGCACTCTCTCCAACCTATGGGTGCTTACTCCTCTTCGTATCCTACCTGCAAGGATAATAGTTCAATAGGAAAATAAACAAAAAGCTGAGGGTCGCACTCCAAACCAACGTTTTCTTTATTTAAGTGACCAACATCAAAAAACACAACGTTTCGGGGGGTATTAGGTGCCCCTTTCCTCACGTAAGTAGGTTTACCAGCACATTTGAAAGGTGAGAAAGTTGCGAGGTCGAGGTTTTGGGGGGCACTTAGCATTATATCAAAGGTTTTTGTGGAGGGTAGACATACCCTTAAAGGAATAGTTCACACAAAAAGTGAACTATTCCTTTAAAGCAGTGATTGAAGACCAGGAGGTAAAGGACCTATTCCTTACCATCCGTTCTTCAATCACTTCACCAGGATCCAGGACAAAAGGTAAGTTTAATTACCTCATGCACAATCCACCGCGGCTCCATTGATAACTGCCGACTGCTTCCTGGTTTAGTTTACTATAGCGCACAATATCGCGCATGCGCACTATAGTGCAACTAAACCAGGAAGCAGTCGGCAGTTGTCAGTGAAGCTGCGGTGGATCGTGCGTGATGTAAATAAACTTACTTTTTGTCCTGGATCCTGGTGAAGTGATTGAAGAACGGAAGGTAAGGAATAGTCTTCAATCACTTCAACAGTTCACTTTTTGTGTGAACTATTCCTTTAATATATAAAATTATATAGTAAATCCAGAGATTAGTCAGATTATCAATTCTGACTGGGTGTGCCGCGATGTTGCCAAACCTTTTTGGATTTGGTGCCGGCCCTAAAAAACTACTGCACTGCCCTTGTTAACCAGATAGTTGCACTGGTCTGGGTGAGAGCGCCCAATATTGCATCTCCTTGTGTGGGGGTTTATCTCTGGAAATAACAGATAAAACCCTATAAAAATCCTGCTTTGTGTTTGGTAGTGGCAATGACCCGTGAATTAAATCCCCACAATTGTTTACCGTCAGTACATTTTCCTATTGAATAGCTTATTGCATGTGAAGAATGTCCTTTATATTTGAATACATAAGTGGCCTATAAATACAAGCAGAAGAACTCCCACTTGAAATTCAGTTACAATTGCCTTTATGGCTTAACAAGAATTCACAGTGGTAACATTGGACCTTTTACAAGGCTGTACACATGACTTGATAGGGATCCGTGTGAAGGAAAGAAAGACAATTTGTTCTTTTATCTTTAGCTGTACATGAGAGATACAATGTGATCAGTGTTTCTTGTTGGGAAGGAGTATCATAGTCCTTGACGACTGTTAACCCCTCCTCCTAAGCTTCATACACACAAGTGATTTGTGTGCACGACATCCCAACAAGCCACCACACAGCATAGTCCCAATAGACAGAGCACATTCAACTTGATACAAAAAGCTGTGTCTCACCTGTCCCTTTGCTGTGGCTGTTGAATACTCGGGGTCAGATTATCCACCTCTTTGTTTCGGACCAAGTGTAAGTGGTCACAGTACACTTCACATGCAGTCTAGTGCACAGCAGAAAAAGAAAGCGTCAGCCTTGTCTTGTCCCTAGAAGCTCACAGCCAATCATATTACAGCACAAAGATCCACCTCTTTAAAGCTAGGTACACACACTAGCGATAAAGCCCCGATCCAACAGTATCAGGGCTTAACCACTAGTGTGTGTAGCGGTTGTTCGGGAAAAACTGAAAATTTCCCTCTGCCGCACTAGACTCCCTATAGAGGAGTCTGATGCAGCCAAGGGAAACACACAGTCCCGAGCGTTCTCTGCATAGGGAGAACGCTCGGGACTGTGTGTATGCAGATCTTTGAAAGATGACAGGCAGGATCTTGCAGATCCTGTCTGTCATCTTTCAGAAATTTGTACTTTCAGAAATCTTCAGTCACAGCAGATCCTGCCTCTAACAGAACAATCATTTAACAGTGTACAATTGGTTTTTTTTGTTTTGTTTTTTGAAATCTCTGTTCCCCCACACATTACTTTACTTTTCATACAAAACAAAATGAAACTTTATGGTTTCTTTCCTATTAAGTTTTTAGCAAAAAGAAAATAAAACATGACATAAATAAGTCTGCAGATTTGAACCTCTAACCTTCTTCTGTGTTTTTAAAAGTAGAGGATTTGTATGCTGAACTAACAGATTTAATACAAAGAAAAAAGGTACATTAAGGGCTAGGCCACACTAGCGCGTTTTTCGCGCGTTTGCGCACGCGTTTCGCGCTCGCGTTTGCGGCCGCGATTTTCGCTAAAATGGAAATCGCGGGAACGCAAAAATTCCCGCGATTTCCGATGCGCATGCGATTGCGCGTCCGTTCGCGTTATGGTAACGCATGCGTTCACCATTTTTGGTGCGTTAACGCATGCGTGTCCATAACGTGAAAAGGCGAAAACGCGTGCGCAAAACGCGAACGCGAGCGCGAAACGCGCAAGAATCGCGCACACAATCGCGTGCGATAACGCTCACGATTTTGTGCGCGATTCCTGTGCGTTGCAGTGTGGCCTCACCCTTAGAAACTCCCCAATGGAGATTCACCAGCAGCTGTGCAGCTATTATCTGGTGTTAAATAATCAAGAAATTGGTGAATAGCTTGAGTCGGCTATGCGAGTATCTTTTGCAATACTCATGCAGCTGCCGCAAGCAAGGGGTTAAAGTCACACTAACTGTTAAGCATGACTTTAACCCATCCCTGCAGCTGATAGTAAAATCAACTATCTATTTTGTATTGTTCCTGATAGGCTGTGGGGAGACATCTGTAAAGAAACAGTGAACAGTGGGGTCAGGGTGTGTTCCTGATAGGTACACATGGTCACAAGCCTTTATTACGACTACTGAGCTGAACTGGCATCAACACGGAAGCCTTTTTAGTTACCGAATCTACTTCTTACATGTATGTAAATAAAACTTACAATTTACAATGTATATGTATTCTAGGGAGCAAAGCTTTCCCATTAAAGGAATTATAGGATTAAAAAAAGATTTTTAGTTTTCCTTTAAGTTTGGATCTCAAAATCTGCATAAATAAGTGACCCTGTGGGAGGCTTCTGGGTAATTTTCAGGTTTCCACAGCAGAAACGAAATTCAATATATAGTAAGTTCTTATCGTTAAAAATGGTGCTAATGTTACCCCAACCTATCAGATATTATATAACATTTGAAAGCTAACATCTGATTGGTTGGGGCAACATTAGCACCATTTTTAACAGTAAGAACTTTTATTGAATAACCTTGTTAGTCCCTATTTACAAACCCACAGTGTCAGTAATCACTGATAACGTTTATAATGAGCGCTAACGATGCAGCTGTAAGTAATACTCGTTAGCTTCATTTTACAGCTGTAGTTTAAGACGTCAATCCTGGGGTGGAATTGCTGCCTTTTCTGTTTCAGAAGTTACTATTTAAATGTGGCTATGTAACAAGAGCCGTTAGGGCTAGGCCACACAATCCTGTGTTTTTTTTTGCGTTTGCGCTTGCGTTTTTAAAAAATCATTGAAAACGCGGCAACGCAAAAAAAAACGCACGTTTTTCGGTGCGTTGTGCTTTGCGTTCTGCATTTTTAATCGCAATCGCATGCGTTTTCCTATACTTATTGAAGAAATCGCAAGCACAAATGCAAAAAAATCGCACATGAAATCGCATGCGATTGCGTTTGCGTTGCAGTGTGGCCGTGCCCTTAGTGGGTATTTGTGTCCTAAAGCCGTGTTAACCAATCTACCAAAGTTTCCCAGGAGGCGGATATCCTGCTATGTTCTACGCTGTGTATATTGTAGTGCAATTTCACCAGTTCATTACTCACACACTATGAATAAATCATTGCAATAAGGTGTGGATTCTCTCAGTGTAATCAGATAACCTTCAATATAAAGGAATCAGATTAAACACAAGGACATCCTTCTTTACACTGCCGACTATATACGTAATTAATTCAGAAAAACACACATTACTCGTTTCCATTCAAAAGCTTGTACACAAAATTCTGTAACTTCCAAATTGTTTTACTTTCTGACAGCAGCCATGACTGCCTTTCTGTGCTAGAGAGCAGGGAGCTGCCTGACTGTCAGATGGAATCAGGCAGAAACAATAGAAAGCAGAGAGCCTAGAGGGCACTAATCAGGGCACAAATACAGCAGGTAAACAATCTGGATACTGGTACATTATGACCGTTTGAAGAAATATTCTTTTAACTGGGCCCCACTGCTTTACCCTCCTGAGGTAACAAAGAAAATAATGAATAATCAAGGACGCTAATTTGACAACATACCCATTGTTAACGCATTGCCTTGTTTAGTGATGTTTGTGCACATCAAATACAATTGTAATTTCACACAATTCCATTCCAGTAACCCAATGAAAATCTACATTCTTTCTCTTGTAGTCACATTCTAGCAGTTGTGTCCTATAAAAAAGCCCAACTCCTTTTTAATGAACAGAGTATTTAATATTTGTTACCAAGAATAGAAATCTTCCAGTTTTGGAGTTCCAATGAATTAATTACAAATGGAACCAACTTAATATAGATTAAAAAGAGGTGCAAAAGTGTGCTCATGCTATTTATTTGCAGAAACTGGGTTACTGCAGTTAGATAACATCTGATTGGTTGCTGCAGCTTCTGCGCTTTTTATTGCATCCCTAAGGGCTAGGCCACACTGCTGCGTTTTTTTTGCGCTTGCGTTTGCGATTGCGATTTTCCAAAATTATTGAAAACGCGGCAACGCAAAAAAAGCGCATTTTTCAGTGCGATTGCGATTGCGTTTTGCGTTCTGCATTTTTAATCGCAATCGCATGTGTTTTCCTATACTTATTGAAGAAATCGCAATCGCAAACGCAACGAAAATCGCACATGAAATCGCATGCTATTGCGTTTGCGTTTCAGTGTGGCCTACCCCTTAATCTGTTAGGGGTATTAGGGTATGAATAAAGTCTGGAAAACACCAGCTGATTCTTCATCACAGCCGACTGGTTGGCTCTAGCGAGCAATTAGCCGGGGAAAACCACTGTCAATAACAGCAAAAGGTAGCCACAGTCTGCTGTGACCAATTGTGTGGTCTCTTCTAGACCACTGGCACCTGCAAAAACACTGCAGATTTTTCAGGCCGACCAATCGTCACACAGAAATATCAGTCAGTTGGCCTAAAATATCTGCTTGTGTGTATCCAATTGCTTTTTCCATTGATCAAGCAGCCCTGTGAGAAAGGACTAATGGAAGTAGGCCATAAAATATCTGTTGTATTCAGTTACATTTGGCTTTCTTGATTCAGAATTACTTGTACAAGAATTTGCAGAAGAGCAAAGTCCTTGGGTCAGGATTCAGCTGTGAACCTGCATCTTAAAGGGTATCTCCACTGAGGAAAAAGCATTATTTGGGGTTTATTTTAAACCTTCCTCCAACCTTTATTTTTTCAGAATTCCCCTTCGTTTGTTTGCAGCATCATGGGAAAGTTGTGCTAGCTCCTGGTGTGTCTTCCTCTGTGCTGGGAGTGCTGTCACTCAATGTGCATCATCATGGTAGCAGACACACCCACTTGGCTGCAGTAAAAAAATTATTTTCTCCCTGACTCTCTCTGACTCTCTAATTCTTTTCTCCCCTGTCTCATGCCGAGAGACAGGGGAGGAAAAATTAAAACCCTCTTTCCACAATACTGTAACAAAGGCAGGGGAACTTGTGTTGTTTTTAATAAAGATTTTTTTTGTGTCTAACTCTGAGAGGGGTGGTTGAAAAAGTGATCTAAGATTAATTTTATAGGGGATGCTGGGAATATGGTATGGGAGGGTGTGGTAGAGAAACACAAGCAGATGTGAGAGGGTGTATTGGGAGACAGAAAAAGGTAGTACCTGATTACACCTCCATTAATTAGTGAACTCAGCAAGCTGCTGTGATGGTCATGTGATTATTCCTCCATTAATCAGTGTGTGTGTGTGTGTGTGTCTGTGTGTGTGTGTGTGTGTCTGTGTGTGTGACACAGCAGTCCTGACGGAACCTCACATGTTCTGCGCAGGCACTAACGGAACACGCGCATCGGATCATTTCCCAAGCGGGCAGTCACTGAAAGTGGGTGGACCTGCACCAACCACAGCGTTCAGGGAGAAACTCATTGGATTTCTTCTAAACTAATGCTCAAAGACACAGGATACTACAGGTACATTTTCCCCTTACACATATCTATCCTTACAACCCAGGTGACTTTTAACAGTGGAGATACCCTTTAAGGAAAAAGGACATACGTTTGAAGATTTTAATGTCACCATCTTGGAAAAGGAACAGAATTGGATCAAGAGAGGCGTTAAGGAGGCCATTTATGTGAAAATAAAGAAACCGAGCCTGAATAGAGGTGGTGGGGATGGGGGGGGTTGTATGTACAATGCTGGCTTGACACCTTACCCTGGGCAGTTTCGATAACATCGCTTAGCCACAATGCAATCACGCCTTGCATTCAGAAGGTCCCTAACACCTGGCTGTCATATGCCAATTGGGACTTTCCTGGGTACTTATATTGCCAACAGATTCTTGTACAAGTCATTCTGAATTGAGAAAGCCAGTTGGATGACTAGCGAAACGTTTTCAAGAACTAAACTTTAAGTCCAGTTGATCTAACTGAATACAACAGATATACCATGATCTGGACGAATGAGAACCTTCACAAGCATAGGCAACAACACACACGAAAAGAAGAATACATTTACTAAGGGGAAGATAATTAAAAATATGTTGGGCACATAGGGTTATACTGTAGAGCCATAAAGCAGCAATAACTTTTATGGTTATGAATATCTGTCATCATACAGTGTATATGTGTGTATAAGTGTGTATAAGTGTGTACAGTGATATGAGTAACACACAGACATAATATTTTTAAACACAATTAAAGAGCATGTCAATTTGTTAGAACAGTGAGAAAAGATTCCAATAACTAATGTGAAGGGAAGGTGAGAGGGGGGGCACACTTATTATGAACTACAGAAGCTAAGGGGGTAATATTATATCTGTAGGCTTTGTTGGGCACACACAGAGATGATAGCTTTACTTTAATGAACAGCCTTGTTCCTGCAATTAACTGCTTCCAACAATTACATGTCTAGTGTCATATAATTGCAGGAGACTTGCTCAATAGGCTCCTGTCTCCTCTTTGGGTAATGGGAAAGTACATTGTTATAATAATCAGAACAAGCTGCTCTCCATGGTGCTGGGAACTCAGCAAGCACCAGAGGGATGTTTAGAAACAGATGGATTTTACTCATAAACTCCTGCATATTAAGTATATATAAAGGCAAAACAACTAGTTATATGTTCTTAATTACCAAAGTATTATTGATGTAGGGAGATTATTGCAATTATATTTTCTTCTGCATCAGTATTAATTTCCACTCTTGGATGTTTTGTTAATGAATGTGCCTTTATACCATGGAGTTTGTAATTAGGGGAATGTTGTTAAGTTCCCTCCTGGGAGTTTACATTAAGTGCATTAGATAATCTTGTTTCTGCTTTTCATGGATAATATTTTCTGTATTTTAATATTCGTCTGACCACATAATCTCCTTAGAGATGAGACTCTCATATAAACGGATCCTGTACAGCCATAGATAAGACTTGATACATTACTGGTCACCAAGTTCAAATCATTTAACCTACTGACAAAAATATGGCCCCATATAAAGCCATACCCAGGCTGTCCCAGAAGGAATTGAAGACTAATCCCTGGGTCAGTTTGGTACTACATGTAGTTTTATGAAAAAGGTATTGTGTTCATTTCTTAAGACATCAAAAACAGTGTATACCTTTTCAAGGTTTGCAACATATGTACCTATCTGACAATGGCGGACACAGGACACAGGATATTTATTGACGATGACATGGTATATATATTAATAATGAATGATGTGAGAAGCAGTTTGGACTACCAATTTTTTAAATATATTTCAACATTTCGGGGATTACTCGTTCTGCAGGTAGTGCCTGAACAAGTGGTCCTCCCCGAAACGTGTCATTTCAGCTTGGATTTGATACATTTGTTTATAATTGCACTGAACTGAGTGTGCCCTCGGTATGTGAACTGGGAAAGTGCACCTTTGATTTTGATCCCACTGCTGCAGTCCAAACGTAGGACCTTGTAACTATCAGGGAGGAAACTGATTCGCCCCAAATTTATTCTGCAGCAGGACAAACCATAGAGACAATATTATTAAGAACTGTTTCCAGCATTAAGAGGGGAGAAAAGCAACATAAGCATTAAGAAGGGATAATATTTATAAAGCCGCTGTATGGAAACTACATCATGCATCTATACATCTATACAGGGAGATACAATATAAAGGAGTCACGCTCAGCCTCAGCCACGCTACTTACCTGCGCATGATCTTGTGCTTCAATACGTACTTCACTGCTTGATGATATTACATCGTGGGAGCATGCATGGGTAAGTAGCAGGGACTGGATGCATGCAACAAAAGAACGTCCAACAAAATAAAGGCACACTATCCAAGTTTTTTTTTATTGGATCAGAAATGCTGCGCTACTTCCAAAAACACAGGGAAAACGAGCATATTGAATCTCCCTGATTATTTTTTGGCTGGAGTGTTATTTAACACTATTATTTAATAATATTGGACATTGTTTAACACTTACAGCATTATTTAATGATATATTGTATTTTACTTCATAAAATAACAACGATGTTTGTGCTGTAAAATAATAATGCTTGTCAAAGCATGTGGTATATATTGATGGACCCAAACCCAAGTTCAGGATGAACTTTATGAGTTCAGACGAACGCGAACTTTCCTAACTAGTTCGTGTTCTAACTAGTTTGGTTTTCTAAGCTCGCTTACTTATTTTCGATACTTCGGTAATTATCGAATGTAACGTTAGAATTCTGTAACCCTCAAATATATCATTTGGTAACCCATAAATATAATATTTGATTTTTGGTTACCCTCGAATGTATCCAACGATTTCGGTAGCCGGTAACCCTCTAATGTAGTGGTCGGTAACAACCCTCGAATGTATCGTTTGGTAACCCTAGAATATAGTGTTCGATTTTTGATAACCCTCGAATGTAGCCTTCAAATTCAATTTTAGATAACCCTCGAATGTAGCCTTCAAATTCAATTTTAGATAACCCTCGAATGTAGCCTTCAAATTACATTTTTGATAAACCTCGAATTTAGCCTTTGGTAACCCTTGAATTGGCCGTAACCCTTGAGAGTAGCGTGAGGAAACCAGACAATTGCCCGATCATGAAGTAAGAAGTGTTAAAACAAATTTTGGTTATAGTTGCGTATTCCTCAGATTATTTCCCAGTTGCCACAGCAATTTACAGTAAGTTACCATTGCTATTTTAACTGTTATTTATCTGAACTTTTCGAACTATTTCTCCCCATTAGGTTTGTCTCCGAACTTTTACTGAAGTTTGGAAACAAACCAAACTTCAGTAAGTTCGGCTATCTCTAGTGGTATCAATATTGTACAATATGGCAATTTACACATACCATGATCTTTGAGTGTCTCTGGGATTACCGTACATGAAGAGATAGAATGATCTCAGGCAGCCTACATCCACTGAAGAACTCTGGAACAATCTACCTGCTGAGCGTCTTGAAAAACTGTCTGCAATCTTAACTAGAAGAATTAATTCTGTTTTAAAGGTAAAGGGCAGTCAGACCAAATATTGATTTGCTTTAGATTTTGTAGATCTTCTTCATTCACTATGCACTGTAAATTGATAAAAAAAATAAACAAAACAAACGATTTGTGAAAATATCACCTAAAATACAAAGTCTACTTCTTACCACTTTGTAATAGTCCCAAGGGTGCAGTGACATGAAATCACCTACCACCATGTGGTAAGTCTTACAGATACATACATGAAAGCCCCCTTGTAGGTGAGTTTCTTGTGATAAAGCTTCACTCAATGGAAAAATATTTGTGTGTTCACACAGTCATGTTACTTCAAGTAACCCTTTCTATATCTATATCTATACATCCTTCCTTACTATAATCTTAACATATTTTTTAAAAAAGGAGTGGGTTCTCACTGACAACAACCCATCTTTAGCCCTGTACACACATAAGATCATTGTTGGCCTTCAGTAGCCTTGAAGCGGCCATCATCTCTTAAGAAGATTCTTGATTTGGATACGTGGTATTATTTTAATTACATATATTTTGGTAGGCTTTGTAGGCACTGGTGCTGTATCTTAGTGGTTGCATATTCACTGTACTACAAAATATAAGGCTAAATAGCCTTTAGCCTCTAATATGCCAGATGAAAATAGATGCCTGTTGCCAAGTTTCACCTATGTTATCTACAGCATTGTAGCTGTACAGTTATTTACAAAGGAAATCATTTATATGTTTCATCTTACAAAATATCTAAAGTAGGTCATCTGTAGCATAAATAACAGAAAGATGGTTATCTGACAGAACAAAATATTAGAGAGAATTTTCTATATATGCCACACTGCATGTTTTCGGTCGGCCGAAAATATCTTCTGGTGTGTACCCAGCCTATGAATTTGATCAATCACCAAGTCAATTTCTGTTGCTTCAGGTCATAATGATTCATTTTTGGGTGTATTCCAATTCTTTCTCCCCTAAAACTGTTCCCCTACAAACTGTTCTCAACAATTTTAGTTCCTATTAAACTTGAGCAACATTAAAAATATTGCCACCTAATGGCCAGGCAGAAAAGGTAGTAAAACACAAAAGGAACATTTTTAAACACAGATGATACCTCTACAGTAGAGATGGCTGAACTCTATAAAGTTCGGTCCATTTTCGAACTTTCGAACTCCAGAGAAAGTTCTAAAGTTCGAGAGTTTGAATTTAGACCCATTCAAGTCTATCGGGGAGAGATAGTTCGAAAAATTCAAGGGATTTACAGCTAAACTAACAATGGTAACTTACTGTAAATGGCTGTAGCACCTGGGAAATGGTCTGGGGAACATGTCACTGTCACCAAAACTTACTGAAGTCAGGCAGGCAATTGTCGGGTTTTGACATTCGACAATACATTTCGAGGATGAACAAAACAAGAACGAATGATCCTTCCTGTTAGCGAATGGTCCTTCCTAGACTTAGTGAATGGTATATTCGAGGGTTGGATAGTGTACTGGTTAAAGTCACTGCCTTTGACATGTGAGACCAGGGTTCGAATCCTGGCTAGGGGCAGTTATACAAATGTTTGGATTATTATAATACCCTAGTAATATAATATTATATGGTTATTATATTACTAGGTTATTATATAACTAGGGTATTATAATAATCCAAACATTTGCATAGCTGCCCCTAACCAGGATTCAAACCCTGGTCTCCCATGTCAAAGGCGGTGCCTTTAACCAGTACACTATCCAGCCACTACATTATATGGTTGATATATTATGGTACTAGGTTATCATATGGTAATTATATGGTTATTATATTACTAGGGTATTGTATGGTTATTATATTACTAGGTTATTACCAAATGGTACATTTGAGGGTTGGATAGTGTACTGGTTAAAGGCACCGCCTTTGACATGGGAGACCAGGGTTCGAATACTGGCTAGGGGCAGCAACACAAAGTTTTGCATTATTATAATACCCTAGTAATATAATAACTATATAATAACCTAGTAATATAATAACAATATAATAACCATGATAACCTAGTAATATAATAACCATATAATACCCTAGTAATATAATAACAATATAATAACCATGATAACCTAGTAATATAATAATGATATAATGTAGTGGCTGGATAGTGTACTGGTTAAAGGCACCGCCTTTGACATGGGAGACCAGGGTTTGAATCCTGGCTAGGGGCAGTAATACAAATGTTTGGATTATTACAATACCCTAGTAATATTATATGGTTATTATATTACTAGGTTATCATATGGTTATTATATTACTAGGGTATTATATGGTTATTATATTACTAGGTTATTATATAACTAGTGTATTATAATAATCTTGTATAGCTGCCCTTAGCCAGGATTCGAACCCTCGTCTCCCATTTCAAAGGCAGTGCATTTAACCAGTACACTATCCAGTACATTCTAGGGTTAGCGAATGGTATGGTATATTTTGGTATATTTTTCTTTTGTTCTTTTACCTTTTGTGTTGCCATTATATTTATCTTGCTCCTCAGGCCCACTGTATGTAGTCTGAGGTGAGGAGTGTTTCCTGCATGTTGTTCCTGCTCCGAGGCCGTGCCTGTATGTTGTTCCAGCTCCGAGGCCGCCGCCATCTTTGTTCCACATGGTTTTGTCTCCCGGAGCGAACTAATTAGTAAGTTTCGCCATTTTATCTTTGCTTTTTAAGTTTCCCCTTCTGACCATAATGTGCTGCTTTGGACAGGTTACCAGATTTTGCAATCCTGGGTGGTGGTATCTGATTTTCACAAGCAGAAAGCAGAAAGATTTACAGAGCTCCTTTCATGTGCATCCAGTTAAATCCCTGGCAAGTCGCGCCCCTTTAGCTGTAATATTTCAAATTTATCAAGGTTATATGGAAGACTTTTTTTGGTTCAATCATTTTTATTGACATAATATGTATTATAATTGTATTTGGTTTTAAAATATGGATGGGTAGGGGAAGGGGAAAAAAGGGGGATGAGTATTGGTCATTTCATAATATTAACATAATGCACCCCTTCTATGGATCCCTATGGGATCCAAACGTAAATGCTAACCTTATAATCGGCCCGGTACTACTACATAGTAGCGAGGCCTGCAACCTCATGCTTTTATATGATCATGATCTCATGGAACTCCTCTGTGACGTTTAAAGGTAAAAAAAAGAGAGAGAAAAAGTGTCCCCCTTAATTATCACATCCTACAGTTTTGCAACATCCAGAAGAACATAAGTGAATTAAAATATGACTTTATTAGGTGTGCATTAAAAAGTAAAAAAATACACACAATCAGGGTTATTCAATAAAAGTTCTTATCGTTTAAAATGGTGCTAATTTTGCCCCAACCAATCAGATCTTATTTAACATTTGAAAGCTAACATCTGATTGGTTGGGGCAAAATTAGCACCATTTTAAACGATAAGAACTTTTATTGAATCTCCCTGAAAATATATAAAATCATCGCAGGACCAATCAATATTAGGGACAATAGGTAAAAGAAATTATTACAAAGGCTAACATTACAAAACAGTCTATGTTATCCATACGTATGAGTGGGAGAAACCTCTCCACCCACAAGCTAGCCCTATGATATGTGGGGCAGCCCTGAGCACTCAGAGCTTCTCCTAGTTTAGATAAAATCAAAAACTAGTCTAGGTCCCTAATCATAATGGTGGTGGTAAAAGAAAAAACAAAGTATCTCAGATCAATGAATCAGCGTGCAGAGATTTTAACGCCGAAGCGAGTCAGGCACCTGTATTGCGCCCCCCTCATTGTGTCATCATGAGGAGGACCAGGTCTCTACTCACAGTCTTAACTGTTAAGTTAAAAATGAATCACATAAATGCACCCCCTGATGCGTTTCGCGTATCACAGGGGAATGTAGTGGTACCACTACATTCCCCTGTGATAGCTGACAGGGTACTGTCCCAGTGGTAACTATATTTTCTCTCTGAGTTTCCCTCTCTAATTTTTCCTAGTGACAGCCGGCAGTGTAAGAGTTTATCACACTCAAGTTCGTGGACCCGTTTTAAGAAGGAGGCTAGCCGAAAGGTGTGTCTGGTCATCTTCAACCTGATTGGCTATTCTAACCAATCAGGTATCGGCATGGCACTTAGCCACGTATAAATGTGTCCGACATCCGGTGGCACCTCACCTATGATTAAGTCATATTTTAATTAACTTTTGTTCCTCTGGATGTTGCAAAACTGTAGGATGTGATAATTAAGGGGGATACTTTTTCTCTCTCTCTTTTTTTTTTTGTTCTTCCAATGAGCTGCCAGAGTGCACCTGGCTGCAGCGCAGATATGTGCTAGCAAAAATTTTGTTTAAGCAAGGTGAGATAGGGTAGGTTAAAAAGAGCATGCCATGATGTTAATTTTATTAGTCATCATAAGACCACTTGGAACATTCTGTCCAGAAGCACAACTATTGGACTTGACCATCAGGCATAGTACGGAAAACATTTTTAACTGGTTAATGCTATTAACATAATGAACAACTCTATTATCTGCACATGCGCTTGTATTGTAAAGATGAAATGGGCTAATCAGCTGTCAGCGTGGGCATTCATAGGAAATTTGAACTATAAATAGATGGAATTCTATTGCACCACTGGAGGTTGGAATACTCATTTCTATCTCCCCATCATTAAAGGGCATGTCTACCCTTAAAACAAAAATTGGCACCTGCCCCTAACAACAACCGCTATATTGAATGCATTATTAAATGTACTATTAACAAGATATTGAAGGAAAATTGTTGGCTCCATTCTGTCAGAGTAAGCTATCTCCTCCCTTCATGCAGTCAATCAAAGCTGTGACTGCTGACATAACAGCCAATGACTGACAACTGCGTTCCCTGTTGCCTCCTCTTCACATGCTCATGCTTCTAAAAAGCTTACTGAGCAGAGGGAGGAGGCAGATACCTTTTCCAGAATGGAAAAGAACTTTTGATTAAATATCTGGTTACAAATGCATGTTATAAACTGGTAAAAATAGCAGTTGGGGTTTTGTGCATATAATTAACAAATCACCAGATTTTTGTTTTAAGAGTGGATATGCCCTTTAATACACTACAGGTAAATGTAGCTAAACAATCTCTCTTACTAGGGAATCTTTACAAAGTTATCGGCCTGAAGGTGTATCAGCACTTCTATGCCAACCCCAGCAAATAAAACAATCTGTATTATGTATTTTTTTTCTTAAGTGAAAACAATAATAGTTTATAGGTCAGTTAGATCACAAGCAAAGTATCTGAACACGGAGGACTGGACAGGCTACGGGCCAGGAAGAACTGACCAAAGGTCAGATAATACGTTAATAGACTAGAAGAAAAAGGGTACATGACACAATGTAGCTTAGACAACAACCACAGGATACAAAACAGAGGACAAAATAACAAGACAAGTACAAACAAACTGGGAGTGGGGTCAGGTAAGCAGAGGTAGGATACACAGAATGAGACAGTCAGGGAACTGTACACAGGGAAACACCAGATATAAAAAGGACCAAGGGATTACCAAATTTAGGCTGAGATTAAGTCTGCTAAGGACCATCTGGTCCCAGGGATAAAGTGTGCCATACACACAGACGATATTAGACAAATCAGATTCAAATGTCAGATTAAATTGGATTTTAATCGGCTGTTCAAAAAGGCTGCACGCTGCACAGATTATGGGCTTGTGGCAGGCCCTACTACTGTCTCGGCCCCCCGCGGCTGCGGGGGTGGCGTGGGCGGTAGTTACGCCACTGATGAGGACAGAGAAGGTTCCTGTTGCCTGCCCATTATGATTAGTCCACCTCTAACTCCTTCACTAAAACTTCCTACCAGCTGGGCACTGTCTGTTAGACTCAGTAAAGGACTTACAAGGTTCTCTCTCCATTGCAATGAGGACTCAGCACTGCTCTATCTCCGCCCCCTCAAACACCAGGGAACAAGTGAGATACAAAGAGGGAGGGGAGGGAGGGGAGGAGTCAAAGGAACGCTCTACCAGTAAATTGCAAGTCAGAAGGGAGGGGCATACCTGTATGCCCCCCCCCGTGAGATTGGAAGCCGGGCCCCTGACCCCCTCCTCCCTCCACGATCAACTCTTTACGGAACCGGAGGTTGGGGTCCGGGATTTTAAACAGCTGATTTCGCATCTGTTTCCTTCATACATGTGATCAGCTGTTTAAAAATAGAGATTGTGGGCCTACGTCCGGCCCCATCTCCCCCGGGTGGCGGGGGTGGTAGTTATACCACTGGTTGTTGCTCTATTCTGCCTGTGTCATGTAAGTCCCAGCTTTCTCTGCATTTGAAGAGACAGTAGCTTTTTTAATGGACGGCCATTTAAAATCACAGACATCACGGACAGACCCTTTTTTAGGCACATTTTCATGGACTGTCCGTAAATTTACGGACGTTGGCAACCCTGCTCCTTGGAGATCGTAAAGACATACTAATAGGTTGTATGTGGCTAAAAATGTGCTTAGATTGTAAGCTCTCCGGGACAGGGCCTGATTATAACGTATATATGTAATTGTAAAGCACGACAGAAGATGTTGGCGCTATATAAATTCATATTAATAATAATAAAAATTGCTTTGCTTGTAAGCCTTATCATATCAGCAGACTTCCAAAGCAGCTACCGTCACAGGCTCCACCTGAACAGGTATGTTACAGCCAGGGGTAGAAGTTGATGGTTATCTGTGATAGACCATCATAGGCATACAAACCACGCAATCAGTGTAACATATGTGTTTGCAACTACTATATCCGTATGTCTTCATGACTGTGGGAGAAACCGGAGTACCTGGGGGAAACCCACAGCAAGCACAGGGAGTGAACATACAAACTCCTTTGCAGATAGGTCCCAAGCTGGATTAGTGCTGCAATGGCATCATCGCTTACCACTCCGCCACTGTGCTGCTCAACTATTATTACTGGTTTATTTTATTAAGACCTAGTAACAGTTATGACACCTGCCTAGCTATTTGCATAAAGGGGTGGAGATATGATACCACTGCACAGTTGGTATTGATAGAAGCCAATAACCTAAAGCTAGGTACACACCTAGCGATTTTTCCTCCTGACCAACCGTTCGACTACTTTCAAACGGTTGGCCAGGAGGAGGACTGTCGGTCGCGGCAAAAGCAGCCACTTCCGATAGTTACCGTGACCGCGACTAGGTTTTCCACCATCTCCGATCGTCCTTTCGTCCGATTCGGACGAACGGTCGGTCGGACATGGGAGCATTTGGATGCGATAATTCCGGTCCGATCGACCGATACACTGAACATCGGTCGATCGGACCGAAATATCTAATCGTGTGTACCCCTTAAGTGCAATGACATGAATAATATAGTAGGGGGAGTAGCCTAAAGGTAAAGGTCACTGTCTGTCTTGAAAAGCAAAGCTGAGATACAGCCGAGGGGAGGAGTTAGAGGGACACTCTACCAGTAAACTGCCAGTCAGAAGGGAGGGGGAGGAGTTGTTACTGTATTCGGTTCTGTGTCATGAAGTCATGGCTTCCCAAGTGTTTAAATTAATAGTAGCACAGGAAACATGCTTTTTTTTTTTTTTTTAATTTGCCAAAAAAAAGTACATGACCCGTTAAAATCACAGACATCAACCTTTTTGGGCATGTTTACATGGACTGTCTGTAAATTTACGGATGGTTGGCAACCCTGATCATGGCTACTATGGACCATCTCCCCATGCCTGATACTGTCACTACTACTGTGTGTTACTGCTGGTGTTGGGCACAGTTTGTTTTGTGGACATTTTCCTCTTACAGTTGCTATAATCCCCCCTTTCTGCCTGCTCAGTGCTGTCTGCTGTTCCACTTCTCCTGGTGCCCATAGATAGTTACATTGTGAACTGAACCCTCAGTGAGTAGCAGCATTTGTTTGTTTCAAAATCCTGTGTGCCCTGTGATTGACAGCAGCATAGAGAACTGTATTAACATGCAGCTGCCCGAGGTGATTGCTGAGACTGTGTTTGGGTACATTACTTACTGTATCTGCTACACTGTGATATCCTTGAATGGGGCGATTAATCTCAGTAACCCTTGAATGGGGTGGTTGATTTCGGTAAATCTTTAAAAAAAGCGGAAAACCAACAATTGCCCAATCGTGGGGAAAGTTACAGGGCGATGCACCGAGCGCCGCTATCAGCAACCCGGTGCAAACAGCCGATAGCGGCGCTCAGAACATCGCTACTTGCCGCTGTTCTATTCCGGCACTTTCAACGCCAGCTATTAGCTGACTACTATGTCCAACTCCAAGGGACCAGTATGGGCGCAAATTTTGCCCCCACATACGCAAATATATATGTGGCAGCATTTGAGAATAAACATATAATAAATAATGATACCATAAAGAAGTTTATGAGAGGCTATGTCAGATACATAGACAATATATTCTTTTTATGGGATGGTGAACCCTCCCTACTACTACAAATGGTGAAAGATCTTAATACTAAACATCCCACACTCAGGTTAAGCTAATGTATGACAGGACACAAATCCCTTATTTGGATATAATCGTAATCAAAGAAAATGACACATTAGTGACAGATTTATATATTAAAAACACAGACAAAAATAGCCTCCTATTAGCCAACAGTTTCCATCCTCAAGGCACACTGAAAGGACTTCCATTTAGTCAGTTTATGAGAGTCCGCAGAATAGTCAGCAATGAGAATCTGTGTATTACACGAACTTAAGAATGATGGCTAAATTCTTAGAGGAGGTTATAAAAAAGAGGATTTGATAAGGATAAAGAACGAGTGTTGAATATTTCTAGAAGTGCAGCTATGCAAAGCCGCAATAATACAGATATACAAAACAAGGGATTACCATTTGTTTCTACATTAGCACTCTCTCTGAGAGAATTAAAGGGATTATTAAATCCAATTGGAAAATCATGACAATGGACCCCCAGTATGGCCAGTTATTTCAAAACCCACCTTTTCTCCTATAGAAGATCAAAAAATTTTGGGGATGAATTAATACACATGGATTTGTTACCAGGTAATCACTCCCACATATAGATTAGGTGACCCTAAAAGAGGGAACCTATCCGTGTGGGAATTGTCAAATATGTACCTCCATTATCAAAGGAGATACAGTCTATCATCCTTGCAAGGTTTCCCGATTAAACGTAGAGATTTCTCTACCTGTATACTAAGGGGTAATATATTACTTAAAATGTCCATGTGGCAAAGGCTACATTGGACAGACAAGAGAATCAAGACACGGATCGGGGAAAATAGAAGAGATATATCAAATTATAAAGGAATTAACAGAGATATGAGACCTCAATATCTAAGCACTTCTTTGAAAATAGACATAATGTGAGCAACTAAAATGGCAGGTCGTGGAAGTCGTTAGACAATCCACTAGAGGAGGTAACTTGGTTAAAAAATTACTCCAAAGAGAAGCATTCTGGACGAAATGCTTAACACTTTCTCCAAGTGGATTAAATGAAACAATGAACCTCTGGTTATTTGTAAGCAGTAAAACATTTTTCCGTAGGAATCCATGTAGTAACTGTTCAACAAATCCCTTTATTTTATTTAGGTGATGGCTTGATAAACCATTTTTGGTTCTTCTACAAACGATATTTCTATGTACTAATTTTTTGTACGAGTCACCTTTTGATATGGACATTGAGACACTGAATCACAGTATGTATCATATTTATCACTTTTATAACAAGTACATGTGAACTATTATATATATGACTATTTAACTGCAAATGTTTTTAATATATATATATATCTGCTGTTATTGATATTGAATGTACATTTTTGGCACTTATATTGGTACCCAGTGATTGGGATGTATTTATGATATTCATGTTATTTATGCACAAGCACTTTGGAGTAATGGGCAATCTCCCACTGAAGGGTGGAGTCCAATCACCAACAGTATTTATCGCACACACTGGGAGGGTTTGATTATGCACCTGAGGAAGGGGCGTGTCCCTTCCTCACAGGTTGTGCACAGGTAACCTGATCTGCAAAAATATGTACGTGTTCCCAAACCATTTCCCAGGTCCTAGAGCCATTTGCAGTTGATTACCACTGCTGTTTTAAAGGGGAACCTCCTCTGGTATATCAAAATTTTAGTAACTAGTTTATTGAAGAATGGGAGGTAAAGGAGCATGTGCATAGAAGACAGAGTCCGTCAGGACCTGGAGATGCGGTGGAGGAGCGATCGGGTAAGTTCCTTACCTTTGCTCCTGTCCTGCAGGTTTTATTGAAGAACGGGATGTAAGACACAGCTCTTACCTCCTAATCATCCATAAATCTAAATACCAAAATTTTGTTATACCAGTGGAGATACCCTTTACCTGTTATTTAGCAGAACTTTTTGAATTATTCTTCCCTATTGACTTTAATGGGTCAGTTTTCGAATATAGAACTGTTAATGTTCTAAAACGAACCGAATTCCGAACTTTAGGAAGTTTCGCTACCTTATCTATACATGGCCAGAACCCCTTTCACCTACGTCAACATAGATGTGTTATTCAAACGACGGGGCCGCCAAGAACAGTGATGATACCTGCAGCATCCAGAACCCGTTACAGCATTTGAGTTACCAAGATCCGACAGGCCAGTGTGGAGGGAAGTTGGAGTTTCAATGTGCCAGGAGCCAGTGATCTTAAGGTACAGAGGTCGGCCAGTGGGGTTGAATCCCGGGAGTTGGAGGGGGTGTCCTGGATCTAAACCTTAATAAACCTTAATAAACATATTGGATGCTATCATGCACCTTACTACCACGCATTCAGACTTTTTATGGACTTAGTTGGCGGTTTTCTTACCATCCAATTTCCCTGCGACGGACCCACCTGCCCATTCATTTTGAAATTGCATGGTGATGTGAAAAAGAACGGGTCAGGATCATCCTAATGTATGGGCATTTTAGCAGTAATGTATACCTCATTGGCTATTGTGTGGGCCACCTGAGCCTATCATGGAGGTCTGAGTCAAGGGTATTACTAATACTATTAGAGACACTATAGGTAAAAAGCTCTAATAGGAATGACAAACACTCCTTTTTTCCTGAAAGCATATGTATTTACTGAACTTTGCCTTTAAGCAGCTTTCAGGGAATCAAAGTTATAGACTATTTACAGAGCTCAACAACCCTCAGCCAATCAGCAAGTAGGCCATGCACCTTTCAATTTTTAACAGATAAATTCCTACTGCAGTAGAAGAGCCAAAGTTCACGGATACAATACATTTGGGATCAGCAGCACTTCTAGGAAAGCTAAATATGGTCAAATGCTTTTCTTCATTTGTTTATACTCAGATTGGTATGGATCAGCATAACGCTAATGCATAAAACGTGACGTCTCTTCCCAGGGACTTCTCTCGTATGGTTTTTTTTTTTTTTTTTTTTAAAGCTGTTAAAATAATAAACAAGCTGCAGGGATTCCTAACAAACAGGTAGGCCTGCCTCCCCTCTGAAATCAGCAGCATTGCTGTGAATGCTAATTCAATTTATCACTGCCCCCTAAAGGGCAAGACCCCCCTATAAGAACAACTTTTAGAAAGAATGGCTCTTTAAAATATGTTGATATATCAGTTTGTCTATGACTTCATTACTGTATGCTGCTATGCTTCTGGATGCCTCATGGAAACTGAGCAATTAGAAACCTGTACTGATCCTGTACTGAGCCTGGGCATGCTCAGAAGAGGCAGACAGGGGATTAACATTCAGTCATTGGCTGTGATGTCAACTTTCAAATCCATAACTGACAGTTACTAACTGGAAGAACCAGGAAGAAGAAACAGGGGAAACAGGACATGTGCAAGATTCAGGTTAGACTTATAATTTCAGATTTCAAACTATTACTAGTTTAGGGTTTTGGGGGGTGATTTACCTGTATGTAAGTTTTCATTTTGGGCTGGACTTGCCTTTAAGAAGTCAAGAAGTGGTCATCCAGTAGGACCTGTCAGCTCCAGCAAGGGAGTAAAGGGAATGTTTACTGCTGACTCCAGATGCGAGAATTACTAATTTAGGTCATTTATATCTCCCTTAAAGGGCATGTCCAGTCTTATAAAAATGTTTTATATATGCCCTAAGCAAGTCACTTCAGGGACAACCTTTGGAGGTTTTCTATAATGTGAAACTGGGGTTGGGGATAGCTGGACATAATATAAAAAGTTTTTTTTTAGGCTGGACAATGCCCTTTAAGTACCCTTTGGAAAGTTGGAAACAGAATATTAATAGAACAAATACTGTATAATATAGTTTTTGATCAGAGTAAAATGTTCTTGTAAATAAAGTTATTCCCATTATCTCTGCAATGTTTCTCCTGGATAATTCACCAAGCTCTTAACTGCAATATGGCAATTCTGCTTTCTTTACATCTACGCATTAAATGGCCGTGTGTTGGGATTGTCCCTGTGACACTATCACGGGCCAGGCAGTAAGTATAGGCGTAAAAACAAACTAAATCATGAAATCCAAAGAGAAGGTTCAACTCCACAGACAATGAGTAGACCTACAGCACACAAAGAGCAACCCAATCACCCATGGAAACACAGTTGTACTGTGGCTCTGCCCTGTTGGTAATAATATACCATATTCCACATAAATAAGTGTGATGTGTTACAAATTAATCTACAGACTTTGATTCTATTTATTCATTTGATTTAGCATTAGAATAGCATTTTTCTGAAGGGTTTTTGATAACTTGCTGATTTTCACATTTCCAATGTTTTTATGTTTTTTTTTCCTAGCAAGTAAACCCTTCTGTGTTTACCTCTCTGTCCTTACACCTGACATCAAAGGCCTGTAGATTTGCACCGATGTGGATGTTTGCGTTCTGAGGGTCTGATTGAACTCTGGACTCCATGTTTATTTCCAAGCTCAGTTTTAAGCTGTATCCTCAGTGGAGGGATGATGAGGTAGTTCTATAGACATTGGGGGCTATTCACAAAGAGTTCATATTGCGAACGCTAGCATCTATTGGCCCAGAAAAACGTACTCACAAAAGGCTGAAATTAAATACGGTTTTGAAAAATAAACAAAAGACCAGGTCCCGGCAGACACTAAATAAAATGGTAAAAAATGTGCAGCAAAGTCAGTGACATTTTTGAATAGGGATATTTCGGCACAGTCAAATATTAGCGAATTAACTACAAAACAAACACAATTTTGTGCAATACTGATGGATCTAATATCATTCACCTGCAGTATCGCTACAAATTCCCACTAAAAACTGCAGCTGTCATTACAAACACATACAGGGAGATTCAATAAAGTTCTTATCGTTAAAAAGGTGCTAATTTTTATTGAATCTCCTGATAGTGCTTAAAATGTCAACCGATTAAGTATCATTAAAGTCTTCCCTACCCAAACTCTCTCCCCCCCAAAAAAAGCCAAGGTGAGGACCCACTTCAGCCTGGCTTGGCCAATCAGAAGGCCTGCTCTACTAGAAGTGTGTGTTTCCATTGGCCAAGTTCCTGACAAAAGCCTGAAAGCAGTACCAGAGGTAGACCCAGAGGTGAGAGCTAGTGTTTTAGGTATTTATTAGTTTTAATCGCAGGGGGTAGGGGGTGAGGGAGGGTACAAAAATGTTTGCGTGTAGTAAATAATCAACATTTCATTGCTTTATTAAAATTTTTAAAACACATTACACACACACTCTTATTTCTACATTAATTAATATTGGGCCAATATTTTGGCCTAATCTACTGCCTTTTGGTTAGATGGGCTGAAATATCAGCTAAAATTTACCACACAGCAAATCAATTTAATAATGTTTTGATCTTAGTCTGTGACGGTCAAGAACTATGGGCTGGGTTAGCCCTAAAAAGGTTTGACTGCTGCACTCTTAATTGGTATGCTAGTAAACCTTTAGAAAGAGAAGATTTCTGGGTAATACCCATGGCTGCTCTTACAAAACCATGCGATCTGAGCAATTAAGAGCTGGATACAGAACAGAATATCATCTGTAGATCATTTGACATGTTTAGTTTCATCACTACAGAGCAGGCAAGGCTTATATACAGTGAAATATTATAAACTGACAAACCACATATTCATTCTCGATATGGACCTTTTAATAGTTTCTTTGCCAATGAGTCAGCCTGCTATTGGCTGTAAATTTAAATGCAAACAGGAAAAAGACACCGAACTGGTGTAGTAGGAAAGATGTTTTCTAGAACAGCCAAGGAGTGTAACCCCAAGGACCCAATATTGTACTTACTCACAAGAAACACAGCTTAGGATAGGATAGAAATGGGTGTTTCTGCACGGTCACACTGGCTATCTTGACTGTTCCCATCATTAAAAAAAGTAAAGCCCTCAATAACTGTTACTATTTACTATATCACTTTTAAAGAATAGTAAGTGATAGTTTAAATGTGTATCTACTTAGTGGGATAGGCAGTTTGGGTTATCTGATATCACTGCAGATGGTCTGATAACATGTGTCAGTTCCAGGCATAGCTTGATAGACTATAATAACCGGCCAGTCTAATGGAGCAGGAGTGTAATTTCCTACAGTAATTCTTACCACAAGGTTACAATTAAAGGATTTCCTAGATCAGTATCAGGGGGTGTGGTACATTTGCTCCATTGGTATAATTTGTGAAATTCTATGGTAAAGAAATGCAATTTAAACACAATAAGCAACCGGTTACTAGACTAGTACCAGACACTCCCAAGTAAATGGGGCATAGAGAACACTTTGAAAGTGTTTAAATGTTTAAACTCTACCTGCTTTAATATGTAGATTTGTTTGAAGTGCAATAAAAGTCTGGGGGTAGCTACCAGGGAGCAGGGGATGCAACCGCATCAGGGCCCTTGGCCAAGAAGGGGCCCCATTTTGTGCTAGGTTCCAAAACTACCAGTCTGAGTGCCAACCAGTGGTCTATGTACAAAGCATTTTTACCATTGTCTGTGTGCCAAGCATTTAACCAGTGGCCTGGCTGTCTGCAGTGCCAGTTTCCAACAGAGTTATCAGTGTCTGCATGCCAAGCATTTAACCAGCCTTTGTGCCAACTATTTTACCAGCAGTTATATACAAACAGGGTTATTCAATAAAGTTCTTATCGTTTAAAGTGGTGCTGATTTGCCCCACAAATCAGATATTAGCTTTCAAATGTTGAATAAAATCTGATTGGTTGGGGAAAAATTAGCACCATTTTAAACGATAACAACTTTTTGAATTCCTGAAAGTATTTTACTGTGTGCCAGCACTTTACTAGTGTCAGTTAGTTATATTTTAGAAGGTTTGAGGATTAAGTTTAGAAATACTATTGGAATTGAATAGTTTTGCTAGGTGTATGGGTTAAAGTATGTTGTCTATTTTAAAATGAGTGCCTTTAACAAAAATGTTAACAATGAATTGGATGTTTTTTATGGGAATGATATTTGGTTTGCGGTGCATTTGTGTTTGCGGCAGTGTGTTAGGGGCCCATGCCCAAATTTGCATCAGGGCCATAAGTCTGTAGCTAAGCCACTGAAAATAGACAGGTCTTTTTATGAGAATAATTAATGTATGTTTTTAATGGTATAGATCCATTTTGTAAAAATATGGAAAAGTAATAATAAATTATTAGATGTGATATATTACATGATGCTTCATATTATAGGATATTCCATTAGTACCTTGTTAAAATTTACTCCACCCTGTTATCTAAGCAATATTACACCTGGAATATTAAATAAATATCTTCCATGAGCAACACAAATCCACTCCCCATTAGGTTTAACAGGGGATATATCTACTTTTCACTTTTGCGTTAGCCACGCAGCCGCCGCAAGGAAGGAGTTAAAGTCACGCTTACCGCGCAACTTTAACTCCAAATCAGGAGTGATGTGCCCGTTGGTGCATCACCCTGCAAGTGTTTAAACAAATTTCGGTGATATGTACCTGGATAAATGGTTTATGATTTTAAATCGTTGTAGTTTGGATCTGATTGTCATTACTATTGAGCATTTGCAGATGGCGAAACACAAAAGGAGATTGCTAAGGTGGGGGCGGAGCTCAAAACTATTGCTACAATGGAGGAGCTAACAGAGCGCGGTAAATTCTTGGAAGCGGGGATCACCAAACTTAAAGAGGACCTTATGGAAAGGAAACTCGTCAAATTCAGACGGGACACGCGAGATTATGAGTCTAAAAAAGTGTATGACTGGGCAGCAGAACGTAGGAACAACCGCAGACCGGCAGCTGATCGTTCCAGCAAATGACCCGGGACTCCAGAAGTGAGGAAGCAAGACAGAATCACGCAGAGGAAACAAGTGGCCAGCGGCCGGGTAACCCGACGCAGAGGGGAATCACCAGAAGCACTGTCACAGCATTCAGCTACAAGCTCTACTTCATCTGTGTCTTTTTTAGAAGTAGCTACGGACAACAGAAACCACACAAAACCGGAAAAACCTCTTGGGATCTTCATTGACACTATATTACAACCTTTAGTGATACAGAATCAAATATGTTTAAGAGATACGACCCAATTCCTTTGTCATATTGAATCACTTACTAGCATATGTGAGAATACCCTTCTCTGTACCATGGACATCGAATCATTATACACGGCCATACCTCATGACCATGGCATAGAGGTGATGGAACAAAGTATGATTGATTATGGGTATGAATTTAAGAAGATTTTTTTCATTAGTGATCTACTTGACATATGCCTCAAGAAAAACTTCTTTAGGTTTGAAAATGACTACTATGTCCAACTCCAAGGGACCAGTATGGGCGCAAATTTTGCCCCCACATACGCAAATATATATGTGGCAGCATTTGAGAATAAACATTTAATAAATAATGATACCATAAAGAAGTTTATGAGAGGCTATGTCAGATACATAGACAATATATTCTTTTTATGGGATGGTGAACCCTCCCTACTACTACAAATGGTGAAAGATCTTAATACTAAACATCCCACACTCAGGTTAAGCTAATGTATGACAGGACACAAATCCCTTATTTGGATATAATCGTAATCAAAGAAAATGACACATTAGTGACAGATTTATATATTAAAAAGTAATCAAAGAAAATGACACATTAGTGACAGATTTATATATTAAAAACACAGACAAAAATAGCCTCCTATTAGCCAACAGTTTCCATCCTCAAGGCACACTGAAAGGACTTCCATTTAGTCAGTTTATGAGAGTCCGCAGAATAGTCAGCAATGAGAATCTGTGTATTACACAACTTAATGAAATGATGGCTAAATTCTTAGAGAGAGGTTATAAAAAAGAGGATTTGATTATTGCCACACACTGGGAGGGTTTGATTATGCACCTGAGGAAGGGGCGTGTCCCTTCCTCACAGGTTATGTGCACAGGTAACCTGATCTGCAAAAATATGTACGTGTTCCCCAAACCATTTCCCAGGTCCCTAGAGCCATTTGCAGTTGATTACCACTGCTGTTTTAAAGGGGAACCTCCTCTGGTATAATCAAAATTTTAGTAACTAGTTTTATTGAAGAATGGGAGGTAAAGGAGCATGTGCATAGAAGACAGAGTCCGTCAGGACCTGGAGCATGCGGTGGAGGAGCGATCGGGTAAGTTCCTTACCTTTGCTCCTGGCTCCTGCAGGTTTTATTGAAGAACGGGATGTAAGACACAGCTTCTTTACCTCCTAATCATCCATAAATCTAAATACCAAAATTTTGATTATACCAGTGGAGATACCCTTTACCTGTATTTTAGCAGAACTTTTTGAATTATTCTTCCCTATTGACTTTAATGGGTCAGTTTTCGAATTATAGAGCTGTTACTGTTCTAAAACGAACCGAACTTCCGAACTTTAGGAAGTTTCGCTACCTTTATCTATACATGGCCAGAACCCCTTTCACCTACGTCCAACATAGATGTGTTATTCAAACGACGGGGCCGCCAAGAACAGTGATGATACCTGCAGCATCCAGAACCCGTTACAGCATTTGAGTTACCAAGATCCGACAGGCCAGTGTGGAAGTTGGAGTTTCAATGTGCCAGGAGCCAGTGATCTTAAGGTACAGAGGTCGGCCAGTGGGGTTGAATCCCGGGAGTTGGAGGGGGTGTCCTGGATCTAAACCTTAATAAACCTTAATAAACATATTGGATGCTATCATGCACCTTACTACACAGCCATTCAAGACTTTTTATGGACTTAGTATGGCGGTTTTCTTACCATCCAATTTCCCTGCGACGGACCCACCTGGCCCATTCATTTTGAAATTGCATGGTGATCGTGAAAAAGAACGGGTCAGGATCCATCCTAATGTATGGGCATTTTAGCAGTAATGTATACCTCATTGGCTATTGTGTGGGCCACCTGAGCCTATCATGGAGGTCTGAGTCAAGGGCTATTACTAATACTATTAGAGACACTATAGGTAAAAAGCTCTAATAGGAATGACAAACACTCCTTTTTTCCTGAAAGCATATGTATTTTTACTGAACTTTGCCTTTAAGCAGCTTTCAGGGAATCAAAGTTATAGACTATTTACAGAGCTCAACAACCCTCAGCCAATCAGCAAGTTAGGCCATGCACCTTTCAATTTTTAACAGATAAATTCCTACTGCAGTAGAAGAGCCAAAGTTCACGGATACAAATACATTTGGGATCAGCAGCACTTCTAGGAAAGCTAAATATGGTCAAATGCTTTTCTTCATTTCTGTTTATACTCAGATTGGTATGGATCAGCATAACGCTAATGCATAAAACTGTGACGTCTCTTCCCAGGGACTTCTCTCGTATGTTTTTTTTAAATTTTTTTTAAAGCTGTTAAAATAATAAACAAGCTTGCAGGGATTCCTAACAAACAGGTAGGCCTGCCTCTCCCCTCTGAAATCAGCAGCATTGCTGTGAATGCTAATTCAATTTATCACTGCCCCCTTAAAGGGCAAGACCACCCTCATAAGAACAACTTTTAGAAAGAATGGCCTCTTTAAAATATGTTGATATATCATAGTTTGTCCTATGACTTCATTACTGTATGCCTGCTATGCTTCTGGATGCCTCATGGAAACTGAGCAATTTAGAAACCTGTACTGATCCTGTACTGAGCCTGGGCATGCTCAGAAGAGGCAGACAGGGGATTAACATTCAGTCATTGGCTGTGATGTCAACTTTCAAATCCATAACTGACAGTTACTAACTGGAAGAACCAGGAAGCAGAAACAGGGGAAACAGGACATTGTGCAAGATTTCAGGTTAGACTTATATATTTCAGATTTCAAACTATTACCGTTTAGGGTTTTGGGGGGTGATTTACCTGTATGTAAGTTTTCATTTTGGGGCTGGACTTGCCCTTTAAGCAAGTCAAGAAGTGGTCATCCAGTAGGGACCTGTCAGCTCCAGCAAGGGAGTAAAGGGAATGTTTACTGCTGACTCCAGATGCGAGAATTACATAATTTAGGATCATTTATATCTCCCTTAAAGGGCATGTCCAGTCTTATAAAAATGTTTTATATTTATGCCCTAAGCTAAGTCACTTCAGGGACACCTTTGGAGGTTTTCTATAATGTGAAACTGGGGTTTGGGGATAGCTGGACATAATATAAAAGTTTTTTTTTTAAGGCTGGACATGCCCTTTAAGTACCCTTTGGAATAGTTGGAAAACAGAATATTAGTTATAGAACAAATACTGTATAATATAGTTTTTGATCAGAGTAAAATGTTCTTGTAAATAAAGTTATTCCCATTATCTCTGCAATGTTTCTCCTGGATAATTCACCAAAGCTCTTAACTGCAATATGGCAATTCTGCTTTCTTTACATCTAACGCATTAAATGGCCGTGTGTTGGGATTGTCCCTGTGACACTATTTCACGGGCCAGGCAGTAAGTATAGGCGTAAAAACAAACTAAATCATGAAATCCAAAGAGAAGGTTCAACTCCACAGACTAATGAGTAGACCTTACAGCACACAAAGAGCAACCCAATCACCCATGGAAACACAGTTGTACTGTGGCTCTGCCCTGTTGGTAATAATATACCATATTCCACATAAATAAGTGTGATGTGTTACAAATTAATCTACAGACTTTGATTCTATTTATTCATTTGATTTAGCATTAGAATAGCATTTTCCTGAAAGGGTTTTTGATAACTTGCTGATTTTTCACATTTCCAATGTTTTTATGTTTTTTTTCCTAGCAAGTAAACACTTCTGTGTTTACCTCTCTGTCCTTTACACCTGACATCAAAGGCCTTGTAGATTTGCCCGAATGTGGATGTTTGCGTTCTGAGGCTCTGATTGAACTCTGGACTCCATGTTTATTTTCCAAGCTCAGTTTTAAGCTGTATCCTCAGTGGAAGGTGATGAGGTAGTTCTATAGACATTGGGGGCTATTCACAAAGAGTTCATATTGCGAACGCTAGCATCTATTGGCCCAGAAAAACGTACTCACAAAAGGCTGAAATTAAATACGGTTTTGAAAAATAAACAAAAGACCAGGTCCCGGCAGACACTAAATAAAATGGTAAAAAATTGCAGCAAAGTCAGTGCACATTTTTGAATAGGCGATATTTCGGCACAGTCAAATATTTAGCGCAATTAACTACAAAACAAACACAATTTTGTGCAATACTGATGGATCTAATCATCATTCACCTGCAGTATCGCTACAAATTCCCACTAAAAACCTGCAGCTGTCATTACAAACACATACAGGGAGATTCAATAAAAGTTCTTATCGTTAAAAAGGGTGCTAATTTTTATTGAATCTCCCTGATAGTGCTTAAAATGTCAACCGATTAAAGTATCATTAAAGTCTTCCCCTACCCAAACTCCTCCCCCCCAAAAAAAGCCAAGGTGAGGACCCACTTCAGCCTGGCTTGGCCAATCAGAAGGCCTGCTCTACTAGAAGTGTGTGTTTCCATTGGCCAAGTTCCTGACAAAAGCCTGAAAGCAGTACCAGAGGTAGACCCAGAGGTGAGAGCCTAGTGTTTTAGGTATTTTATTAGTTTTAATCGCAGGGGGGTGAGGGAGGGTACAAAAATGTTTGCGTGTTAGTAAATAATCAACATTTCATTGCTTTATTAATAATTTTAAAACACATTACACACACACTCTTATTTCTACATTAATTAATATTGGGCCAATATTTTGGCCTAATCTACTGCCTTTTGGTTAGATGGGCTGAAATATCAGCTAAAATTTACCACACAGCAAATCAATTTTAATAAATGTTATTGATCTTAGTCTGTGACGGTCAAGAACTATGGGCTGGGGTTAGCCCTAAAAAGGTTTGACTGCTGCACTCTTAATTGGTATGCTAGTAAACCTTTAGAAAGAGAAGATTTCTGGGTAATACCCATGGCTGCTCTTACAAATACCATGCGATCTGAGCAATTAATGAGCTGGATACAGAACCAGAATATCATCTGTAGATCATTTTGACATGTTTAGTTTCATCACTACAGAGCAGGCAAGGCTTATATACAGTGAAATATTATAAAACTGACAAAACCACATATTCATTCTCGAATATGGACCTTTTAATAGTTTCTTTGCCAATGACGTCAGCCTGCTATTGGCTGTAAATTTAAATGCCAAACAGGAAAAAGACACCAGAACTGGTGTAGTAGGAAAGATGTTTTCTAGAACAGCCAAGGAGTGTAACCCCAAGGACCCCAATATTGTACTTACTTCACAAGAAACACAGCTTAGGATAGGATAGAAATGGGTGTTCTCTGCACCTGGTCACACTGGCTATCTTGACTGTTCCCCATCATTAAAAAAAGTAAAGCCCTCAATAACTGTTACTATTTACTATATCACTTTTAATCCAGAATAGATAAGTGATAGTTTAAATGTGTATCTACTTAGTGGGATAGGCAGTTTGGGTTATCTGATATCACTGCAGATGGTCTGATAACATGTGTCAGTTCCAGGCATAGCTTGATATGACTATAATAACCCGGCCAGTCTAATGGAGCAGGATGTAATTTCCCTACAGTAATTCTTACCACAAGGTTACAATTAAAGGATTTCCTAGATCAGTATCTCAGGGGGTGTTTGGTACATTTGCTCCATTGGTAATAATTTGTGAAATTCTATGGTAAAGAAATGCAATTTAAACACAATAAAGCAACGCGTTACTAGACTAGTACCAGACACTCCAAAGTAAATGGGGCATAGCAGAACACTTTGACAGTGTTTAAATGTTTAAACTCTACCTCTGCTTTAATATGTAGATTTGTTTGAAGTGCAATAAAATAGTCTGGGGCGTAGCTACCAGGGATGCAGGGGATGCAACCGCATCAGGGCCCTTGGCCAAGAAGGGGCCCCATTTTGTGCTAAGGTTCCAAAACTACCAGTCTGAGTGCCAACCAGTGGTCTATGTACAAAGCATTTTTACCATTGTCTGTGTGCCAAGCATTTAACCAGTGCCTGGCTGTCTGCAGTGCCAGTTTCCCAACCAGTTTATCAGTGTCTGCATGCCAAGCATTTAACCAGCCTTTGTGCCAACTATTTTACCAGCAGTTATATACAAACAGGGTTATTCAATAAAAGTTCTTATCGTTTAAAGTGGTGCTGATTTTGCCCCAACCAATCAGATATTAGCTTTCAAATGTTGAATAAAATCTGATTGGTTGGGGAAAAATTAGCACCATTTTAAACGATAACAACTTTTATTGAATCTCCCTGAAAGTATTTTACTGTGTGCCAAGCACTTTACTAGTGTCAGTTAGTTAATTATTTTAGAAGGTTTGAGGATCTAAGTTTAGAAATACTATTGGAATTGAATAGTTTTGCTAGGTGTATGGGTAAAGTATGTTTGTCTATTTTAAAATGAGTGCCTTTAACAAAAATGTTAACAATGAATTTGGATGTTTTTTATGGGAATGATTATTTGGTTTGCGGTGCCAATTTGTGTTTGCGGCAGTGTTAGGGGGCCCATGCCCAAATTTTGCATCAGGGCCCATAAGTCTGTAGCTAAGCCACTGAAAATAGTACAGGTCTTTTTTATGAGAATAAATTACTGTATGTTTTTAAATGGTATAGATCCATATTCTTAGTAAAAATATGGAAAAAGTTAATAATAAATTATTAGCATGTGATTAATTATTCACATGCTGTTACATATTATAGGATATTTCCATTAGTACCTTGTTAACAATTTACTCCACCCTGTTATCTAAGCAATATTACACCTGGAATATTATAATAAATATCTTCCATGAGGCAACACAAATCCACTCCCATTAGGTTTACAGGGGAAACTTTTCTAGAGGGGAGGAAATTGAAGAGGTTTGCAGCTCCACTACCTGAAACTGGTACTGGTATGTGAAATAAACAGGTATAATATAATCGTGTGTTTAACATACATTAGGGGTAAACACACCAATCATTACATTTCGGCCTACATGGTGTGTTTTGCACAAATTAAGAAAGAGCATCCCTCTTTGTACTACTGACGACTGGACAGTCCTTCATTGTATTGTGGATAAGTAGACAGAATCTGTGTGTACCCACCTTAAGTGCTGTAGCCCAGTTAAAAGCTTATATCTAATTGGTTGCTGCATATTAATAGCACAGGTACACTTTTGCACTTCTTAATGCTATTACCAAAAAACGACTATTTACTGAATGTATGTGCAACCCTGTTTGTATTACTGAAGACTGTACAGTCTTTCATTGTATTGTGGACAAGTTGGTATTGGTGGCAGTGAGGGGGCCACAGAGGGACTTGAGCAGAAGATGACAGCCTGAATAGGCTGGAAGAATTCCTTGGCCACTGGGACAATGGGGGGTTTGGCTGGCAAAAATGATACAAAGTTGTAAGAATTAACATAGTTTATTGGATAAAAGGAGAGGGGGGAACAAGTCTGGAACACAGCCCAGCAATACAGCTATGGATGGCTCCAAGGGATCCTCTCAGCTCCAGGAGCATCAACACCCACTCAGCTACCCAATGCTGCCCTTTCACCCGACATCCCCAGGAGGTCCTGCTGCTCCCATCTACCGGACCGCTTCAGCCCAAGCCGGCTAACAGCAGGCAAGAAAGGGAGGCAAAGTTACCAGGATCGCTCCCCCTCTTCCCATCCTAGGTGCACAACAGGCAGATGCAGGGCACCCAGGGCCACAAGCCCCACAGTCCGGGACTCCCGCCGAAGGCATCTTCCTCCTGCTCGATGCCACTACCCAGCGAGGACCAGCCAATGGACTTCTCCTGCCCACGGACCACAGGGGACACCCATTCAGCTGATCGTGGACCGGTCCGTGCGGCCTGGGAACCAACCCAAGATGGCGCTAAGCCCCAGCTCCATGCCCGCAGGCGGGAAGCTGTCCCAGGGATGGAAGACTCCGCCCTGTGCTATGCATCAACGACGCAGCTCTGTCACACACACTAGGCAGCGCAAGCACATACGTGGTGCAGACTAGTGATGTCACAGTTGCCATCTTTAATTCCCAGAACTCGGACCGCACAAGGGGAAATCACCCACAGGCTGCTTCTCCAGTGCATTCCGGCACGCAGCTGGGCACACACGTACCTTTTCCTCTACTGCGGGGACTTGGGAAATACCCGGACCAGCACAACAGCCACAACCCCTGACTCGCCAAGGAACATCCAATGCCCCGGATGGTGAGACATACTGGCGAAGGGTTTGGGAACAGGTTGGGGGAAGGGAGAACAGAAAAGGGGATGGGGGGGTCAGTAACCCAGGCCCTACATAAGATCTTGGAAGTCCTGCAGGCTAGGGATAACCCCAATACAGTAGCCACTAACCTAGGTAGCCTCCAATCCTCCACCCCAACTCTGGCCCCAGCTGATACCATGCCAGGGAAGATACTTATTATAGGACAAGCTAGAACCACCACGGCAGGCCCCGAAGTACACCAGGTTCCCCCACTAGTAACCTCTGCAACTACCCCCGCCCCCTCAATGGCCACCATAGTCAACCAGCAGCTCAGAACCCCCTAGCGGGTAAAACACCCAGGGTAGGTGGAACGGAACAATTATGTGAGTTGGCCCCATTGGGGCTCCACTTGGAGCCAGCAGTAAAAGAAAAGATATGGGGGGCAATATATTGATATTTTCTCCTTGGTGCAGCCACAAAAGGAGTCAGCGGATAGACCATCTCCCCTACGAAAACCCCAAAGTGAGAGCACAGAGAAAAGCAAGGTGGAAATGCTGCACACAATGAACAACTGGCTTCACGGGTTTTCTGTATACACTAGCGTTCTTTGTGAACTTTTTCCGGAAAAAGAGGCACCCCTTTTCTGCTACCTAGAATTGATATGGGGAGCCCACAGGACTTATGGTGGCCTGTGCTGGCTTGGCTATGGTGAACAATTCAGGAGGAGAATGGTGGCCCGATCAACCATGAGGTGGGACTGCCAGGACATGAGCCTGTGGCTTTTGATCATGACCTCAGGTTCACTGCTTTCAGTCAGGTGCCGGCACCGCATACCCGGGGATGTCAGCAGTCTCAGGGCAAAAAGGAACTTGCTGGCTGTACAATGAATCCCATTGCAGATGTTTTTCAGCCTGCAAGTTCCACCACAACTGTTCTTTCTGTGGAGGAGCCCATCCTGCCTTCAAGTGCTTTAAAAAGGCAAAACAGGGAACCAACCGTCCTTTGCCCCATTCTTCCAAGGGCGAGGACTCCATTGAACATTACAAAGATGCTCCCTTGACTAGACAGGTACATTAGGAGGAGGGAAGCCCTGCTAATCCAGTCAGGCTTCAGGGATTGGTTCTGGATCCTTCCAATTCACCCCCATCCCTAATTTTGCCCACAACTTTAAATCTGTTCAGTCCCAAGAAAAGCTGGTCTGGGAAAAGCTAATGAAGGAGGTTGGAGTGGGCAGAATGGCCGGGCCCTTCCAACACCCTCCATACCACAACTTTAGGGTATCACCAATGGGGCTGGCCCCCAAAAAGGAGAGTGGAAAATTCCGTCCTATCCACCATCTCTCAGCCCCCAAAGTTGTGTCCGTCAATGATGGGATTGATAGGGATGTAACCAGGGTACATTACGCATCTTTTGATAATGCATTGTCCCTAGTGAGGCAGGTCGGACAGGGAGCATTAATGGCCAAGTCCGACATACAGTAGGCCTTTAGGCTCTTGCCGGTGCACAGGGAGTGCTTCCACCTACTGGGCTGTTGCCTTGATGGTAGCTACTTTGTGGACATGTCCCTTCCCATTGGCTGCTCTATCTCTTGCTACTACTTCAAAGTATTCAGCTCATTCCTGGAATTGGCACCGGCCCAGCAGGCGGGGATCACGCCCCTACTACACTACCTTGACGACTTACTCTTCGTGGGCCCAAGCAATAGTCCTGCTTGATTACATCTGCTTGAATCATTTCAGTCATTGATGCAGCACTTTGGGGTACCCGTAGCAGAGGAGTAAACGGAGGGCCCCTCAACAGAAATTATCTTTTTGGGAATCGAAATAGATTCCTCTTCCATGGTATTTAGACTCCCTGCAGACAAGTTGTCAGCATTGTCACAGTTAATAAATAGGGCAATCACTGCAAAAAAAGGTGACACTAAAACAGCTACAAATCCTAATAGGCCATCTCTTTTTGCCTACCTATGGGGAGATTATTCTGTAGGCGCCTGTCTATGGCAACCAGGGGAGTTAAAGCACCACATCACTATATTAGAATGTCCAGAGTAATGAGGGATGACTTACGGGTCTGGCAACAATTCCTGAGCAATTTTACGGGTACAACATGCTGGCAGGAAGGGGAGGTTTCCAATGCAGATATTCAACTCCATACCGATGCAGCATCCAGGGTAGGGTTAGGGGCCTTCTTCAGAGGTGAGGCCAACAGTGTGCCGCTAAGTGGCCTAGTGAATGGCAAGGGTCCCATATACTCAAGAACCTAGCCTTCCATGAACTACTCCCCATATTGATCTCAGTTCACCTTTGGAGGAAGTCATTCTAAAACAGGCAGGTAGTATTTTGGTGCGACAACCTGGGAGTGGTTAGTGCTATTAACAGACAGTCCACATCCTCCCTGCCAGTATTAGTTCTCCTCAGGAATCTAATACTGACCTGTTTCCAGCGTAACATATGGTTCAGTGCCAGGCACGTACCGGGGGTAGACAACTCCATAGCTGACACCCTCTCTCGTTTCCAGTTCCACGAGTTTCAGAGACTGTGCCCGGAAATGGAGAGGGAAGGTCTAGTGGTCCCACCCTACTTGTGGAGCCTGGCGTCCAAGGCCTGGCTGCCCTGATTGCTAACTCTCTGGCTCCGAGTACACAGAGGGCCTATGCCAGAGTATGGAATAATTGGGCTGTGCTGGAGTCTATACAGTAACCCCTACATACCCACAAAGGCAGGCTGAGGATGACCCTAGCCTATCTAAATGAGTTATACAAACAAGGAATGTCGGGCTGTATGGCCGAAAGAAACATAAAAGCATTGACGTTCCTGTTCTGTTTTTTCAAATGGGAGGATGTCACAAGGGAATTTGCCATACGTAGGGTCATAAAAGGGTGGAAAAGGAGACATAGGCCAAGCGACACAAGACAACCTGTATCCTTCCAACTCCTCACCCACGTGTTATCGCTCTTGCCTAATATATGTTCATCTCCCTTCGAGGCTCTGCTGTTTCACTTAGCCTTCTGCCTAGCTTTCTATGGAGCTTTCCGGGTGGGGGAATTGGTGTCCCCCTCAACCACAAGGGGTGGAGGCGTAATGCTAGAGGACATTTGTATTGGGCCCCAAGCTATAAGAATCAGGATGCGGTTTTCCAAGACAGACACGCTAGGAAAGGGCAAGTTAGTACCCCTTTTGGCTATAGGGGGGCCCTACTGCCCAGTAGCTTGTGCACAACAGTACCTCGCTGCCAGGCCAGCACACAAGGGCCCTTTCCTAATCCACCGAGATGGCAGTTTCCTTTCGAGGTACCAGTTCCAAACCATATTCCGCTCCTGTCTGAGCACCTTAGCCCTACCTCCCAGGAGCTATGCCAGCCACTAATTCAGAATTGGGGCTGCCACCAAAGCCTACTTACTGGGCCTACCCGAGAGGGTCCTCAAAAGGGTGGGAAGATGGCAATCCTCCAGATATAAGTCCTATATCTGCTCCCATTTACTGTCTTAAATTGTCTTTCTGCCCCCTAAGTGCTGTCGCCGCTTCAGTTTTCATCTTGGGCCATTCACACATCTTTTGTGCTGCCAGGAGGGCTGAGGTTCGACCATATGTAAGAAACCTGGGCATTGCCTTATCCTTGGCTTGCATACGTTGGAGAGGTATCTGTGGTCTCTGTTGGTCTAGAATTTTGCCAGAGTTCACAAAGCTGGGGGGTATGTGCTACGGGCCCAAGATCCTGGTAGTGCATGAAGGCGGAACGACCTGGGTTCCATCCCGACCATAGATTTGATTAGGGATGCATGACCATGTATAACAACCTGACCATCGTATGGTCAGAAGTTGTTCCCAGTGCACATTGGAGGGAGGCCAGGGACCCCCGAGCAATTGAAAAATGCAGGCGAAAACTCAACGCAGCAGTATCCTCCTTTGTCAGGTGAACCGGGGGAATAGCAATATGGCACAGGGAATTAGTGATCGATAACACAGCTTTGCTCCGTAAGGATGGTGTACACCTCAACCCCATAGGCTTAGATATATTGAATGCCAACCTACAGGGAGAAATAGAGGCAGCTCTGGCAATGCTGGGGCACCAGGGACATCATAAATGCCCCTGACAGTGGCGTGTTTTAGGTGCATTTGCCAGTGCAGTGATAAATAGGTTATGATTCTGTGGTTAGTTAAGCTGGGGGGAAGAGGCGCGGTCTGTGGCTAACGGTGCAAGTCGGCCTTGCCACACCAGCAGGAGACTCCTGGGAGTGCCAGTTGCCAAGCAACCGCTGGTACATTTGTTATAATTGCAATGTTAAAAATGTTTAATAAATCTGTGGCCATTTGAACAACCAAGTTCTTTGTTATGTGTTTTTATTTGAAATGGTCAAGACCATAGCCCAGGAGGGGTCCATGTACAGAAGCCTCATTTGTCACTCAGTGGCCAGGACACCTAGAGGTACCCTGCAAAAGCAGTGATTGAAGACCGGGAGGTCTGTTTTTCAATCACTTTACCAGGATCCAGGATCGTGTGAGATATTTACCTAGTGCACGATCCACCGCGGCTCAGTTGACAAGTCCTGACTGCTTCCTTTTTTAGTTTACTATAGCGCACATTATTGCACATGTGCGCTATAGTGAAACTAATCCAGGAAGTGGTAGGGACTTTTCAACTGAGCCGCGGTGGATCGTGCACTAGGTAAATATACTCACCTACGATCCTGGTCAAGTGATTTACCTCACGGTCTTCAATCACTGCTTTAAAGGAATAGTTCACTTTTGTGTGAACTATTCCTTTAAGGATGTTTACTGTGCTTTTAGGATGTTTACCAGCTTTAGATAGCACAGGCAAACTTTTGCACGTTTTATTGCACCGGCCCTTGGAGTATCTTTTTGTTGTTCTGGTGCAAGATGGGGGAAAAGTTCCTTTTGTCACCTTTAATCTCAGGCAATGGTGGAAATATTAATGGCTTATTACAGCTAACAATTGGCTTTGACAATAAACAAATGTGAATTAAAAAAATCCTGTTCAATAATCTAAAAACAACTTCCCCCAATTTGTTTTAACATATTCGGCTTGCAATTTGTCGCTTATGTAAACAAAGTGAATGTGTGTACAGTGGTAGTTAGCCGCCACTGATTGTGAGGTCCATAGAGGGCCACACGATCGGTCATAGTTTTCCGACCTGTCTGATCGTGCTTTCATATGATTTGGATGAAGGATGGTAAGTACCCATAGAAGTTGTCTGGTTCCACACATATTGTACCCTGATTGCACTAGGAACATGTTATGAACCCCTACAAGTGAGAAACTCTTTTTCATAGTAGACATATGGAATGTATGCAGGCAACCTGTAGTAAAGGCAACACAGGATGACGACAATATATCTTTCACCATGACCTAACTGTACAGTGAGTTTTAAAGAAACAGCCATGATATATATGTTCAGTTAAAAAAGGTAGTCGTTCACAGCCTGGTAACTATAGACCTGTAAGCCTAACATCAGTGGTAGGGAAGGTGATGGAAACTTTGTTACGGGACCATTTCCTTAACTTTGTCTCCAGAGCTCATCTTATTAGTAGTAGATAATGCCAGACAAATTTAATTGGTTTTTCTGAAGAAGTGAGAAAGAATTTAGATTCAGGCACAGCAGTGTATTTGTTTATAAATAACTTAGAAGGGGGCATTAAGAGCAAGATCTCTGTGTTTGCTGATGACACTAAACTATGCAGAGCTTTGCAAGCAGTCCTAGATAAATTATCAAAATGGGCAGCAGAATGGCAGATGAGATTCAATGTTGATAAATGTAAGGTGATGCATTTGGGATTTAATAATCCCTGTGCCACCTACACCATAAATAACTCTGTGTTAAGTGCATCTGTAATGGAAAAAGATTTGGGGGTTCTGGTAAATAACAGACTTAGTTGTAGCAAACAATGCAAGGTAGCAAAGGCTAGAGCTAGCAAGATATTGTCTTGTATAAAGAGGGGAATAGATTCAAGAGAAAGATATTATTTTCTCTCTTTACAATGCACTGGTAAGGCCTCATTTGGAATATGCAGTGCAGTTTTGGAATCCCATATACAAAAGGGACATCTTGGAAATGGAAGCAGTTCAGAGAAGGGCAACTAAATTAATAAGGGGAATGGAGGGGCTTGAAAATGCAGGCAGATTAGACAGGTTAGGGCTGTTTACATTGGAGAAGTGACGTTTGCTTGGGGATATGATCCCCTTATACAAATATATTCATGGGCTATACAATGAACTCTCTGGTGCATTGTTCACTAATAGGTCATATCAGAGGACTCATGGACATCCTTTAAGGTTGGAAGAAAAGAAGTTTCATCTTCAGGTTAGGAAAGGTTTCTTACAGTGAGAACGGTGAAACTGTGGAACTGTCTTCCAGCAGATGTGGTAATGGCAAGTTCATTAAATAGCTTTAAAAAAGGCCTGGATAAGTTTCCAATATTGAGAATTACTGGTATTAATACATATAGATCTTGTTGATCCAGGGATACTTTTTGCGATTGCAGTTTGGAGTCAGGAAGGAATTTTTCCCCCCTTTTTGCTGTTTTTTTTTTTTGCCTTCCTCTGGATCAACTGTTAGGTAGAGATAAAAAAAAAAAAAAAAGAGGGTGAATAGGTTGGACTTGATGTCTTTATTCAACCTCAATTACTATGTTACAATTGAGGGTCGAGAAACTGTGACTATGGTTCAGATGTTGAGTTGGAACGGTTTGGAAATGTCATTACTTTTTAGGGTTACCAAAAGTAGCCTTGTATATTTCATAACCCCCTTGAGTAGCCTGGGGGACCTCAAAAATAACTTTTGTTTAAAGGAAATTCGTTTTTATCAATGTCTTGGTGATTTGTACATTGTCCCCTAACCAATTCCCTGGTGCCTGAGCCATCTAATGTAAGTTGCCATGTTTTTTTTACCCCTACTTTACTTGGAGCTTTCAGATTATTTCTGTCCGGTTTATTTATATGGGTCTGTTTGCAGATTTTCGGATATTTTTGAAAATGCGAAAACAGATATGGAACTCGCTGCCGCCGGCTTTGAACATCTCTAATCATAACCTATCACAAAAACATTACCCAATATATATTACAATACTTAGAAAAAATTATTCTCCCCCTTTATCTACACATACAATACTGGGTTATAGGGCAGCGGTTTGTAATAGTAGATGAATGCAAATCTTAAGGAACATTTAGCCTACAAACATATGTTTAAATGCCTCAGATAATGGAAAGAATGTGAAAAGAATGTCACCCAACTGGATGGGCCAGGGCAGATTGATTCTTTGAAAACCTTCCAGTTTGCTTGGGGCTAGTTTGGTAGCCATCTTTGTTATCCTGACATCAGTCTGTGTGTTGACTTTCTAGACAAGTATTAAATCTATAAATCACCATTATTTTCTAAACTGTAGTCATGCAGTACGTGTTAGATGATAATTGGTCTGTTCCATTTTGTAGTTTCAGACAAATCAGATGAAGGTTTTTTAGTTTTTTTGCTTTTTTTTGCTCAAATGTAGCATTGTGTCTTAGAGCTGCTTAGAGATATTGTAAAGAACCAGTTCCCTTTTCTTATATTGTGCGCCTAAACCATTGGAAAGGGCAGCTTGATATATTATGGCGTCCTTGGGGTGCTGCGCCCATGAGGCAGGTTAAAATATCTGCTTAAAGGACAACTGTGGTCTCCAAGCAAGTTAGGGTTAAGTAAAAGCCCTTTGAAATGAATCCTGCTTTCACCAGCTTGAAGCCATGGGACCAGTTTGCATTAATAATCTCAACTGTCAATTTTTTAAAAAAGATTGTACAAAGATTTCCTATTCTTTCCACCATTGAGGCTGAGACCATACTACAACGCGCGTTGTTGTGTGCAATTTCTGCAATTTCCCCTTATCGAGGCACATGCAGTCGCACTAAAAATGGTGATTGCATGTGCTCCGATAAGCGTAAAGCACCACAGACACCAACAGAGATGATGTGGCCAGTCCCATACCCCAAACTATTGTGCTCTTTTAAAAGCGCAATCGGATCGTGCTTAAAAGCGCACAAGTTTTTTCCTAGCTCTAAGTCTTAAGAAACCATGCTCTGCCCCTGGGGACCGAGGAGAAGCAGATGGTCAGGTAATGTCACTGAAGCTACTGGAAACAGGAAGTTTTACATTATCTTAAATTATGAATAAATACACATAAGTAGCACATACTAAGGGTGGTGTTTTGCTCAGGCTTAGTATCCACATCCCACTCTTAACAAACATTCTTCTATGAAGTTAAGCATGCTCAGTAACCAATATGAGGGAATTTCCTACCATGCAATTCACACGCACCAGCTGTCATCATTCTAGGTACAGCAAAAATGCACACAGCAGAAGAGTTTATGATAAATTCAGCTGCTAACTGGAAGAACCAGGTAACAGAACATCAGGCAGCATTACATTCTTACTACCAATATACAATTCTTCGTTTGAGGGACACACTGCACTACCGAGTTAAAACCCAGAATTTGCCGCAGGGGATGGAAGAGCTGAGGGGAGGGTGGTGCGCCGGAGGGAGATAGGGGGAATGTGCAGGAGAGGTGTGTGTAATGCTGTGTGTGTGTGTGTGTGTGTGTCAGGGTGAGTGTGTGTGAGGGGGTTGTCGATTCTTTAAAGAATCAGGGGTTTTCTGATTCTGATGTAATTGACAGTAGCAGGACCTTAACTATACAGTGTTAGATGCTTTATGTTTTTGTTGCTGGATTCACGTCTTGGTTAATTACACCCTCTTCTCCCTGAATTCCAGTTGATGTTAAGTACTTTTTAACAGGACCCTGTATCCTTTTCTATATTGAACCCTATGACTGTTACAGCTTTTAACTAAACAGTTTTCTTTATCAGTAATCACCAGAGTTAAATACATCTAACAAGCTGCAATGAACAGGAGACCCAAGATGGCTGTTTATACACACAAGCCATTCATGTGTTTCTTTTCCTCTGCCTTTACCATTTAATTTCAAAGGAGACTTCCTGATCTCATAGGGGTGAATCACGAAACCACAATGACAGCATGGTAGGAGTGCGACTGTTGTCAATGCGAAGACAGATGAGCTGAAACTTGGATGTGAGCCTGAAATATAGTTTAGAAATCTGGCATCCAGTAAATGTGACTACGCAATCCAGTTTACCAAAGGAAGGCCTTTGGCGCTGACAGTATTTCATTTCTGCATATGTTTGCCAAAAAACAGCAACTTTAATAAAGTCCCACCATATGTCACATCCATATCCTCATGTCTCTAAAGGACACTATACATTACCCAATCAGGCCATTACTGGGCACTGTTGAGATGTCTGAATATAAGGTAATTTTAGATTTCTCTGCTGTAACTTTACTGGTACTGACGGGTTTATTTTGTGGCTGATTTATATGGAATTATAAATCCAGAACCATCTTCCTCAGCAGCCACGGTGGAGTTTGATTCTTACAACGGTAAAGTTGGTTTAGGACTATTGATTGGTTTTATGGAGAATTTGATACAACATAGAGGCTTTAGCAGCTAAGAGAGATATTAAAGGACAACTACACTAAAATTTAAAGTACCCGGGGCATGGAAGTAAGACGGATTAGTCTTACCTCCTACATTTAGGTAAATCACCCCCAAACCACAATAATAGGAGTAATCTATAGAAGAACAGGAAGAAGAAAGAGGAGTAAGAAGACAACATGCAGCATTAGAGGTTATTCTCCCATCTCTCATATTTCTAACTACTGCCACTTGAGGGGTAGATAGTGCTGAAGCCAGGAGGAAGCCTAGCAAATGTAAAACTGGAAGGACCAAGTGTTTTTTTTTCCCTTTAATAAAAGAAGCCATGACCTATTATATTAACTGGAAGTTTGATTATCATTCTGTTTACCTCGTTTTCCAACAAAACATAACCTGATACTTGTTCTTCTTCCCTGTTGTTGAATTCTGGGTGGGCAATAGGTTCACTTTAACCTGTAATTGGAGAGTTTCCTCGTGTTCCGAGCTGAACATCTGCGGATTTCAAAGTTACTGTTTATTATTCAATAAAAGGCAAGAACAGTCCACGTACCATTACAGGTACTAGGACTATGGATGAGACATGACAATTACCTATCACAACAAACACATTTAGCTTTTAACATATTGTTATACTAGAGGAATAAATAGAGAACGAGACTATGAATGAAACATAAATTGTAGGGTCCTCCATAAATAATGGGGTCACCTACAGTAAAGATCACCTATAATGGCATTAGCTATTGTAAGGGACACCTATAGTAGGATCACCTATAATGGGGTCACCTAGAATGATTGTAGGAAGAGGTCAGAGAAATGAGACATTCTTTTTTAAGAATAACTAATTCAGCACATCAAGCAATTTTCGTTTATACTGTAACTTCCTATGGAAAGGAAAATTATAGTGTTGATAATAATATGTTGCCTGTAGTAGAGAATGGTAGTTACATACACAACAGTAGCTTGTGCTAAATTATTTTCCCAAAACAATCAAGGAGCTGTACAGTACGGCAGTTAGAGCCTTGGTGTGAGAAGTTCAATCTGCCATTTTACATTATATTTCATTCATAGTCAGCCCATTATAGGTGAGCCTTACTATTGGTGACCCCATTATAGGAGATGCTTACTAAAGGTGACCCTACAATTTATATTTCGTTCATAGTCAGCCATTATAAGGTGATCCTTAGTATGTGTGACCCTTAAAATAGATTACCCATACTGTAAAATTTCTAATCTGTTATGCAGCAGAAAATGTGATGCCAACTGTCATGTGACAGTGCTAATTGGAAGAATGGGAGGCAGAAAGTGACAGAACATCAGGCAGCATTTCAGGTTAGTCTTACATCTCTCAGAATGTGCACCTTTAATTGCACTTTTGGAGTTTGGGAATGACTTACCTATATACATTTTTTTTATTAAGGGGTGGACTTGCCTTTGATATAAAGTAAAACAGTTGTGTAGCTATTTAAACAGCACGTAAATAATAGCTGTAAAGTTTATTAAAGAGTATGTAAATTTAGAAAATTACTTTGCCTCATCTTAATCTGTAAATGAATAAAAAATCTGTGAGGGCAAGCATGCTCAGTAATCACTATGAGTCAGCACTGGGAAAGTTATAACTCACCATTCCAGCTACAGCAAAACTGCACACAGGAGAATAGTTTATGATAATAATGCACTTGACTGACAGCTGAAATATGCATTTTAATATCACACAATAACATACTCTATAATAATTAATTTAAAAGTTTTGATTTGTAAAATGATCTGTGTGGAATCCTCTCCTCCAGAGACCACAGTTCCTTGATTCCAGCTGAAGTTGTTAAATAATCCTACATTGACTTGGGTGTAGGCAATGGAGGACTGGGCCAGAAGGCAGAGGGGTAAATTCCTCCTGGGCCACTCTTTGCCACACTATTTGCACCATGGCTGAGTGAGACATCAAAGCCCCATCAAAGTCACACATATCACATAAACCTTCATTGATGTTGTGTAGATTAATATTTTTCATTATAACCTTGAGTGTTCTTTGAATGGGCCTGCCCGCTTATAGGTAGTGGTGATATTTCTCAATAGCATTAGCATATTTGCATACAAAAAAGGCCTTCTCTAGGTGAATGTACCGGAAGATACACTCGCACATTGCAAGCCTATTTACCAGAGGCTGCGCGGCTGTACGCACGTAAGTATTTAATGCCAGCTGATAGCTTGTGGGTGGGATTCACCCAGAGCCGTGCAGCCTCTGCAACTGGAGTATCTGTTGTATTCAATTAGATCAACTGGACTTGAAATGTAGTTCTTGAAGACGTTTCGCTAGTCATCTGACTGGCTTTCTCAATTCAGAATGACTTGTACAAGAATCTGTGGCAATTATGTACCCTGGAAAATCCCAATTAGCATATCACAGCCAGGTGTTAAGGGTGTGATTAGATAGTGGCTAAGAGGTGTTATAGGAACGCCCAGAGTAAGGTGTTAAAACAGCATTGTACATGGCAGACAGTTGGTGTCGAACCCCCCCACCTCTATTTAGGCTTGGTTTCTTTATTTCACATAAATGGCCTCCTTAACACCTCTCTTGAACCAGTCACGTTCCTTCGCCAGTATGTTAACATTACAACTTCAAAGGTATGTCCTTTATCCTTAAGATGCAGATACACGGCTGAGTCCTGACCCGAGGAATTGGCTTCTGTGCTGGGCCATACGTTGATGCAGTTGCTGTTTGGTCTCCCCCACATACAAATCAGAGCATTCTTCATGCACTGCACTGCATATATGATGTCGTTTTCTTGTGTTTTGGTATTGGGTCTTTCGGATGTACCAATTGCTGCCTCAGTGTGTTGTTCAGTTTAAAGCAGACAGGGATACGATGTTTTTTGAAAATTCTTCTTAATTTCTCGGAGACCCCTGCTACATATGGGATGACCATGTTCTTCCTCCTGTCTTGCTTTTCCCTGCAACACAGAGCCGAGAACATCCCCACTAGCACAGAGGCGAAGGCTAAAGAAATGAAACATCTCAGAGGAGCCCTTAAAACTTGTGGATATCCAGACTGGGCCTTTGTCAAAGAAGTAGGAGGAAAGAAAAAACACGAATACCAACAGTGAAGGGGAAAAGCAAGACAGGAGGAAGAACATGTCATCCCATATGTAGCGGGGTCTCCGAGAAATTAAGAAGAATTTTCAAAAAAAACATCGTATCCCTGTCTGCTTTAAACCGAATAACACACTGAGGCAGCAATTGGTACATCGAAAGACCCAATACCAAAACACAAGAAAAGCGACATCATATATGCAGTGCAGTGCAGTGAAGAATGCTCTGATTTGTATGTGGGGGAGACCAAACAGCAACTGCATCAACGTATGGCCAGCACAGAAGAGCCATTCCTCGGGTCAGGAATCAGCCGTGTATCTGCATCTTAAGGATAAAGGACATACCTTTGAAGATTGTAATGTTAACATACTGGCGAAGGAACGTGACTGGTTCAAGAGAGGTGTTAAGGAGGCCATTTATGTGAAAATAAAGAAACCAAGCCTAAATAGAGGTGGGGGGGTTCGACACCAACTGTCTGCCATGTACAATGCTGTTTTAACACCTTACTCTGGGCGTTCCTATAACACCTCTTAGCCACTATCTAATCACACCCTTAACACCTGGCTGTGATATGCTAATTGGGATTTTCCAGGGACATAATTGCCAAAGATTCTTGTACAAGTCATTCTGAATTGAGAAAGCCAGTCGGATGACTAGCGAAACGTCTTCAAGAACTACATTTCAAGTCCAGTTGATCTAATTGAATACAACGGATATACCATGACCTGGATGAATGAGAACCTTCACAAGCATATTGCAACTGGAGATTTGAACAGAACAAGTACGGCACTGGGTGAATCTCCCTGATGGTCTCTAAAAGGGATTGAGTAATACAGTTTTGTCAAACTTTTATTGCAGCATAATCTAATATTAATTATACTTATATGGTTTCAATGTTAGTTCTCTTAACTTCGATAAGTGTGGTGGATGTTGAATTTGTCCTTGCTAGAGTCATACCTTTTCACTGTGCCTATCTAAAGGGATTCTATAGCTAACAGCACTCTGTTTGTAAAGGCTGAATAATGTCTCTTAATAAAAGTTGTTTTCATAACTTAAGAACTGAATAATAATGGAATCCTAATGTTTTTTTCTTTTGTGGAAAATGACTAATATTTTTGAGTAACCATGGCAAGTCTAACATTAAGCTTGTCAAAGGATTCCTTATAAAGAAAGAAATGAGCATCTTCTAGATGATTTTTCATATGAAGCATAGCAATAAAAGACCATCCTCGACTGACACAAGTACTAAGGTTATAATGTTTGGTTTGTCAGTAACTACAATGCTGAAACTGCTACAACATGCTTATAAAGTAGTGGGTTTATATGCACATTGCTTTATCAAGCACCCCAAATAGTCTTCACACTGTTATTGTTCCAGACACAAAATAGCATCCTCCATAAATTAAGGTAAGCTCAGTGCGCTCTTAATGTAGCCTTTAGGGCTAGGCCACACTGAAACGCAAACGCAAACACAAACGCAATAGCATGCGATTTCATGTGCGATTTTCGTTGCGTTTGCGATTGCGATTTCTTCAATAAGTATAGGAAAACGCATGCGATTGCGATTAAAAATGCAGAACGCAAAACGCAATCGCAATCGCACCGAAAAACGCGCTTTTTTTTGCGTTGCCGCGTTTTCAATAATTTTGGAAACTCGCAAGCGCAATCGCAAACGCAAGCGCAAACGCAAAAAAAAACGCAGCAGTGTGGCCTAGCCCTAAGTAAGGATGCACGAGTTCCTATGCTAATGGGTTAGGGCAGGTCTTGAATGCTAATTATAGGTAATTAAGTGAACATTTTCCAACTAATCACACGTAAGGATTAATTCCTACCAATTGTTTGCCCCCTTTCTCTGACTCTCTTTTCCCTTCTTTTCATCTCTTGGCATTAATTTGTTCAATAGTGTGTGGACAGGGCACAGTCAGGCAGTAAAATAACTGTCAATCATCCACTCCCTTTGCATATCCCAGCCCCTTCCCTGGCACTACTAGGTGTAAAGTCATCCTTTATATGAAAGCAAAGCTTTGCCCTCTGTCAATCAATACAGGGTTAATTGATTCAGCATTATGACCCTGCAGAAATAAAAATATTTTTTGATGTTCTGTTTTCACAAACTCTACCTGCATCTGAATCCTAATCCTGCAGAAAAGGCTAGGTTCCCCTATCATGCACAGCAGCGCATGCAGGAGTTTTGCAATGCGCTGCTGTGCGTGATACTCCATGTGCGATGCGTTCCTTTTGATGATGTCAGGACATGTACAGTCACTTCTTATCCATTATGATGAATCAGCATTGAAAATGTAAAATAAAGGGCCTTGATATAATATTTGTATTTTGCCCATCGTGCCCCTTTAAACACTTTACTAGAGATGGCCAAAATTTCGAACGTTCGGTCCGTTTTCGAACTTTCGAACTATATAGAAAGTTTGAAACGGACCCATTAAAGTGAATGGAAGTCAAATAGTTCGAAAAGTTCTAATGAAATACAATTAAAATATCAATGGTAACTTAATGTAAATGGCTGTGGGACCTGGGAAATGGTCTGGGGAACATGTTCCAATCAAAAAAGAAAGACTCCAGGTACCTCCTAGGCGTCCAATCCCTTCTGGCCACCTCAATGCCAGGTACAACACTCAAGAACAAAGAAAGTAGGGCTGTCCAGTCGTTTATACTTTGCAAGAGGAAATCCCTCTTTATTGCAGTACACCAACACACGACGTTTCGGCCGCTAGGCCTTTATCAAGCACAAATTTCCACAAATGTAATGACAGAAATCAGATCATTTGCAGCTCTGTTGGCTGTAGGGTCCAATTAATTGGAAGATAACTGTTTAGCCATTTGGAATAAATGTATTTTAGTGATAGAAACAGTCTAATGTCATGTTGTGATCTGCAGAAATTCAGACTTTATTGTGCAAACGACAGGCATGAATGATGTTTATGTTGTTTGCACAATAGAGCATGAATTTCTGAAAGTAGTGTGCTCCTCACATCTTTAGGGGGTATCTAGGGGACAGCAGCTACACATTTATTTCAATTGCTAGAGTGATTTCTACAAGTATGTGATCTCTATAACCCATGTAACAAAATATTATAAAATAAAAAATTAAAGGGTACAGTCAAATCACTTCAAATCGGCAGCTTAAAATACTTACCAGCCCTCGTTCTCATGGCAGCCTTCTGCTTGTCTTCCATGCCTTTTCCATGCAAAGAAGCAAGCAGAAGGGACTGAACCGGCAGACGCCACAGTGATCGGCTGAGACATTGCCGTCATTATGCAATTATAGACAGTATTGTAACTCCTTCTGTGTGAGATTTACATTACTTCATGTAAGTGTATTACAAAATGTGTTGCTTCAATAAAGCTGCATTCACAGGACTTATAGTATAAATGAAAAAAAAAATATAATTTTAACCTTCAATCTTGGACAGTTTTATTAAGCTTGTCAAAGGATTCCTTATAAAGAAGAAATGAAGCATCTTCTAGTGATTTTTTATGAAGCATAGCAATAAAAGACCATGCCTCGACTGACACAAGTACTAAGGTTATAATGTTTGGTTTATCAGTAACTACAATGCTGAAAACTGCTACAACATGCTTATATAGTAGTGGGTTATATGCACATTGTTTATCAAGCAACCCAAATACTCTTCACACTGTTATGTTCCAGACACAAAATAGCCTCTCAATTAATTAGGTAAGTCAGTGTGCCCTAATGTAGCCTTAGTAAGGATGCATGAGTTCCTATGCTAATGGTTAGGGCAGGTCTTGAATGCTAATTATAGGTAATTAAGTGAACATTTTCCAACTAATCACACGTAAGGATTAATTCCTACCAATTGTTTGCCCCCTTTCTCTGACTCTCTTTTCCCTTCTTTTCATCTCTTGGCATTTATTTGTTCAATAGTGTGTGGACAGGGCACGTCAGGCAGTAAAATACTGTCAATCTCATCCCTTTGCATATCCCAGCCCCTTCCCTGGCACTACTAGGTGTAAAGTCATCTTTATATGAAAGCAAAGCTTTGCCCTCTGTCAATCAATACAGGGTTAATTGATTCAGCATTATTACCCTGCAGAAATAAAAATATTTTTGATGTTCTGTTTTCACAAAAACTCTACCTGCATCTGAAACCTAATCCTGCAGAAAGGGCTAGGTCCCCATACCGACAGCAGCGCATGCAGGAGTTTTGCAATGCCTGCTGTGCGTGATACTCATGTGCGATGTGTTCGGGCAAAATAATGTTATTGGCAACCATGCGATAGCAGGAAAAGTTGTGCACACATGCGAACCAATAACGGACCGGACCGCAGCGCACACAGTGGAAATATGGTAGCATTGCACTGGCAATGCGAACTGGAAGCTGAACGGAGCACAAATCGCAGTCCAACGACACAGTAGTGGGACTAGCCATTAGTGCTCACTGTCCTCTGCTGTTTGGAGCACAGTCTCATTCTAGCACTGCATCTAAGAAAATCAACCACTCTTGCTGGTCACAGATTCTGAGAGAGAAGGGCTGAGCAAGAGAGAGAGGAAAAATTCATACTAACTAGGGGGGAAATGGTGAAAAAGGTCCTCTAGGAGCTGTGTTACCTTTTGATGATGTCAGGACATGTACAGTCACTTCTTATACCATTATGATGAATCAGCATTGAAAATGTAAAATAAAGGGCCTTGATATAATATTTGTATTTTGCCCGTCGTGCCCCTTTAAACACCTTTACTAGAGATGGCCGAAACTTTCGAAAGTTCGGTCCGTTTCGAAATTTCGAACTATATAGAAAGTTTGAAAACGGACCCATTAAAGTGAATGGAAGTCAAATAGTTCGAAAAGTTCTAATGAAATACAATTAAAATATCAATGGTAACTTAATGTAAAATGGCTGTGGGACCTGGGAAATGGTCTGGGAGACATGTTCCTATTACAAAAAAGAAAGACTCAAGGTACCTCCTAGGCGTCCAACTCCCTTCTGGGCCACCTCAAGTACCAGGTACAACACTCAAGAACAAAGAAAGTAGGGCTGTCCAGTCGTTTATACTTTGCAAGGGGAATCCTCTTTTTGCAGTACACCAACAACACGACGTTTCGGCCGCTAGGCCTTATCAAGCACTGATAAAGAGCCTAGCAGCCGAAACGTCATGTGGTGCAATAAGAGGGATTACTCCCTTGCAAAGTATAACGACTGGACAGCCCTACTTTCTTGTTCTTGAACAGGTTCCAAGTATCCAGGACATTCGAAAAATCTATTTACTTTCACTCGCGCTATTTCGAGCTCGTTCGTGCCTAGGTACACCATACCATTTTACTCACGGATTGATAGCTGCGCATAGGTTTTAAGGAACACTTTACTCGTAGATTCGATGTTCGCGCCTAAATACCATGGACATTTTACTTGCGGATTCGATGCTCGTGTATAAGGTTTTAATGGACACTTTACTCGTAGAGATTCGATGTTTCGCGCCTAGATACCATGTACAATTTACGTCGGATTCGATGCTCGGTATAGGGTAATGGACGCTTTTTCTCGTAGATTCGATGTTCGCGCCTAGATAACCATGTATACTTTACTCGCGGAGTTCGATGCTCGGTATAGGCTTTAATGGACATCTTACTCGTAGATTTATTTCGATTGCGCCTAGATACCATGGACATTTTACGCGCGGATTCGCGATGCTGCGTATAGGTTAATGGACACTTTACTCTGCGGATTCGATGCTAGAAGAGCGCCTAGATACAATGGACATTTTACTTGCGGATTCGAAGTGCTCGCGTAGGCTTTAATGGGCACTTTACTCGTAGATTCGATGTTCGGGCTACTAGATACATGGACATTTTACTCGCGGATTCGATGCACGCGAATAGGTTTTAATGGACACTTTACTCAACGATTCGAATGGCTCAGAAGAGCGCCTAGATACAGGACATTTTACTCGCGGATTCGATGCTCGTGTATAGGTTTTAATGGACACTTTACTCGCGGATTGCTGTATGCTCGCGGTATAGGTATAACAGGCATTTTAACTTGATATCGAAGCATATTAAGCTCGAACATTGATTATTTTTGATATTAGTCGAAAGTCGAAAAATATCGAAAATCGGGTCCGGGATAGTTCGGTAGTGAAGTTTTCCGAATTTGGTCCAATTCGAATATGTCGGCTCGAACTTGCATGACAGAAATCAAGATCAGTTGCAGCTTGTTGGCTTGTAGGGTCATTAATTGGAGATAACTTGTTAGCCATTTGGAATAAATGTTTTTAGTGATAGAAAACGTCTAATGTCATGTTGTGATCGCAGAAATTCAGACTATTGATGGCAAACGACAGGCAGAATGATGTTTATGTTGTTTGCACAAATATGAGCATGAATTTCTGAAAGAGTGTTGCTCCTCATCTTTAGGGGGTATCTAGGGACAGCAGCACACATTTATTTTCAATTGCTAGAGGATTTCTACAGTATGTGATCTCTATAACCCATGTAACAAAATATTTATAAAATAAAAAATTAAAGGGTACAGTCAATCACTTCAAATCGGCAGCTTAATAATACTTACAGCCCTCGTTCTCATGGCAGCCTTCTGTTGTCTTCACCAGGCCTTTTCCATGCAAAGAAGCAAGCAGAAGGGAACTGAAGAGGCAGACGCCACAGGGATCGGCTGAGATCATGTTGTACGTCATTCTGCAATTATAGACAGTATTGTAACTCCTTCTGTGTGAGATTTACATTACTTCATGTAAGTGTATTACAAAATGTGTTGCTTCAATAAAGCTGCATTCACAGGACTTATAGTATAAATTGAAAAAAAATATAATTTTAACCTTCAATCTTGGACAGTTTTATCAAGAAGGCTTAAAGGGTATGTCCAGCAAAAATGTAAGTTTGTTTCTAACTGATTTACTGAAGAACAGGAGGCAAATGCGCTATCTCTTACCTCCCGTTCTTCAGTAAATCTTACAGGAGAGGAGGAGAAGCTTACCTGCGGACACGCTCAAGCGCAGACTTCACTGACAGTCTCCGACGCTCCTTCGCACTGTGTGCACATGCGCGCACAGTGCAAAGGACTGGAGATGCGTCGGAGGTGTCTGGGATTTCAACGCTGGAGCGGGTCCGCGGGTAAGTGTCTCCTCCTCTCCTGTAAGATTTACTGAAAAACGGGAGGTAAGAGATAGTGCATTTACCTCCTGTTCTTCAGTAAATCAGTTAGAAACAAACTTACATTTTTGCTGAACATACCCTTGAATAACTGTTCATTGTTGCCTCTGTTTATTGTCATATATCCAACACCAAATAACAAACTACAGTACATCTAATTAAATACATTGCAAAACTAATCAAAAACAATGCTGTTTTGACACCTTATCCTGAGCAGTTTCGATAACACCCCTTAGCTACAATGCAATCACGCCTTGCATTCAGAAGGTCCCCAACACCTGGCTGTCATATGCTGATTGGGACATATTCCAGTGTATTTATTGCCAACAGATTCTTGTACAAGTCATTCTGAATTGAGAAAGCCAGTCGGATGACTAGCAAAATGTCTTCAAGAACTAAACTTCTGTCCAGTTGATCTAACTGAATACAACAGATATACCATGACCTGGATGAATGAGAACCTTCACAAGCGTAATCAAAATCAAATACATAGCAAACTAAAAATAAAGTTGATCATTCCAAAATGGAATCTGTCTATCATGGTTCATGACATATAAGTCAGAGATTTACATTTTTTAACTACAGTTAAAGAATTGATCAAGGTATGCGGAAATCTTTTTCTGTAGATTATAGGATTACTCCCAGATTAGGTAAAAGTGCAGTCATAGAGAAAAGGTGGAACTTTATTTTGGATTTGTCTGACTTTGATGGCATGAGTTAATGGGTTATTAAGCGGCTTATTCAAAAACAGTATTAAATTCGCCTTGTCCATCAAGGATTAGAAACAAGGAGAAACATGCCAAGCAAGCCAAGGGGCAAGAACCGGGCCTCCCTCTTGAGTTTACCTGCCCTACCTTGAAAATGTCAAATAAACTTTTGTACAAGAGCGACAGGAGAAATGCAACCCCTGGATGCCTGCAGGTAACACATTATATGCAATTACTATAAATTATCCAGGAGTCATGGTATTTTAACATTACAATGAAACATTCTGATGCATTTACATACACAGGAGTTGATCATTCCAATAACCTTCTGCTTCTAGAGTCCCCCAACATTCAAAGTAAAATGGCATGTCCACCCTTAAAGGGCATGTCCACCCCTTTTAAAATGTTTTATATGTTGTAGGGCTAGTTCCCCCAGCCCCAACCGCTATATTATATTTGTAAGAAAGTCCCCCATTCGTTACTTACCTTCCCTCTCTCCCCTGCCGCAATGCCCAGCCTTCTGCTTGCACAGAACTGCAAGCAGGGGGCCGGACTGACAGCCGCGTCTGTGATTGGTTGAGAGGCAGCCAATCACAGACGCGGCTGACAGCAGTTCAGAACGCCAGAGGAGAGAGGGATGGTAAGTAAAGATCGGGGGACTTTCTTATAAATATTTTATTGTGGTTGGGGCTGGGGGAACTATCCCTAATATGTGGGAAAGGGGAATTACACTAGGGGGAGGGAGAACAAAACGGGAGGGAGAAGGAGGGAGAGGGAGGGGGGGAGGGGTTAAAGGGCTGCTCTGAGCAAGCCAAAAACCTCTGAGAGGACAGCTCAGAGGCGGAAACAATTTCCCTGGTGGCCAGGCTCCTGGTGGTCAGTTTTTTTAACTTTGGGGGGACATTACAGGAGAACCATTTGGAGCTGGGATGTAAGGTAAGGATTTTTATACAGTACAGAGTGGGGCCTGTAGTGGGTTAAATTTTGGTTTTGGGGGTGGACATGCCCTTTAAAATATAATGGCGACATATCAGTAATCTGCCTTCAACCCCAATAATAAATTTTATCAGCTTATTACATGAATTTGTTACTAGATATTTAATAATAAGTTATCTTCCATTTCTGACAAAAGTATCAGCCTCCTCCCTTCTCCTCAATAAGCTTTGTATTAGTTTATACATGTACAGAGGGGGCAGCAGGAGAGCCAGCAGTCAATCATTGGTTGTGATCTCAGCTTACTCTGCCAGAATGGAGGCAATTATTATCCCTAAATAACTCATTAAACTACATGTAATAATCTGGTAAAAATAGCAGTTGAGGTTATAGGCAGTTAACTGACAAGTAACAATTTTTTTGTTTAACGGTGGACGTTACCTTTAATATCTAAAATGTTATAAATCTGCTTTTATTTTATTTACTCTTTCCTTAAAATACACTCAGCCATTAACAAATTACTTGGAATATATTTTTTCAAAGCTTCTTACACCAACTATACAAAATCTTTAGATAAGTTTTGCAGTATTACGGAAAGTATAAGAATTGCACTCTAATTCTGTAGCTATGTTACTGCCGCAATGTCTAGTCTATTGTTTATACCTATTTGTTCCAAGTATATATATATTCTATCTAAAAACCCACGGGGCCTGGTTAACCCACATGTGCTGTGCTAAAAATAGAGGTTAAACTCGTGCTAACCAATATTGAACAGGTTAGCGCAAGTTTAACTCTATAATTGCACTGGCTGCACCAGTTTCACAAAAGACACCCATGCAACCAGTGCAATGTATTTAATAAAGGATTTGCACCGATTATAACTCCACAATATAAGATCAGCTAATGGCTGGTCTTAAAGTGGTGCTGGGTTAAAATCCCATTTGGGATTTACCACCAGGTGCAAATCCAGTATTAAATACCAGAAGCCACATTTGCCTGGAGCAATTTGCACCTCTGGGTAAATGAGGCCCATTGTGTATATATAGCAGGTACCATTGGACAGTTCCTTGGGGTGCTAATCTGTTGGTTATAGTCTTGATATTGAATCACCACTGATCACTATTGTTGCTATTGTTGGTTCCTAGAAGTACTTTGATCTGTTTCCTAATTTGTGCTTCATGTTACCAAGTGGTTTTACTTTAATAATTTCATTCCTTGGCGCTGTTCCTACTGTCAGTAATAATACACAGAATCTGTGATTTTATTTGGGATTCAGCCAAACCCCTAGATTTGTGTTTCATGATTCAGAAAATGTGGCTAACCTCATAGTTGCCTAATGTACAATGTGTATTCTCTTCGTTATAAATAACTTCATGCATATTTCTTACAATTGTGGTTTGGGCGCTTGTGGTTTTGTCCACATCATATTCTGTGTATTTTGTCTATGCTTTTTTTCAAATGGTTTGTGACTGTGTATTTGTGTAATTTACTGTTGTTATTTATTTATGGAGTGTGACATTTCTTTAAAGCTCATTTGTGACTAATTGCTTGTTCGCATTTTCCTTTGTGACCTTTGTGTGTTTTCAACCTCATATTCTGCATCACTAGACGAGTGAGCTTACGTTTTTTCATCAAGTTTGCGTCAAAATTTTATGTTGCATGCCTGAATTGTCCACATTCCTATGGGTGGACGAGTCAAAATACCTGTTCTCCTAGTTCTTCCGAGTGAAGGGAGATTTGAACTGGTGGTTCCAATTTCCACTGAAATAGGTATAGGAGCATTCATACTAATATTCTCTTCTCTCAGGGAGATGGTACACAGGATTGGCTAGATGGTACACAGTCCCTGTGGGTAGTTATCTCAGCATCTGGAGCTCAGTAAATATTTTAAAAAATAACCATTGATTTCATTGGAGAGCGCAGTTACAGCTTCACCTGTAAAAATGTGGGCATGGGTAGGCAAGGTGTAATCAGGGCACATCACTGTCCTTACCCAAAACACTTGTAATAAATACTCAAGATCCATTTTTCTTACTGGATGGGTGGACGGCCACAGCTTTATTTATTAATTTACATATGCAAATATTGCATAAATATTAATGTATGCCTTGCATTTAATTACCCACATTTAACTTATTAACCACCAGCCATAGAACTTGAATGCCAACCTCTGTTTTATCAGAGAGCATGTAACGGCTCTGACCTTTTGTACCCACACAAGGACATACCCGCCATGCTGTGACAAAGTAACCTCTGTAGCCTAACCTAGGAAGGGTGGGAGGGGAAATGCCTTTCCTTGCTGCAGTTTACCAAAATGGCACCCACACCTTGTTGTAGCCGGCTTTTTCCTCCTCCTACCTAGCGTGATAATGTCATGCCCAAAGCGCCGCCCGTTTCATCACACTGTGATGTCATTCCGGTTGCGCCGCAATCCTATTGGCACATAACCAACCTTGTTTCTATTCAGTGCCCTTTACATCTGCACATATCGTAATATTGTACAGGTCTATATGCTGGTTAAGGGGTCTCATGGGGGATGCAATTTTTCCCACTGTTGGTGAAATGAGAGTAAAAGTCACACTACACAATATAATATTGGGTTAGCATGGGGTTAATACTTATTTTATGGAGTCAACTACATGAAATCTCCACTCCCCAGTGCTTCTTACCTGACTGTGTTCCCGCAATACGGTAACTGCCAAAAAGTGATAATGACTTTGTTGGAGCGTGCTCGGGTAAGAAGCAATGGGGAGTGATATGATGTCACCCCCTAGATGTATAAATATTTGTGATATGATGTCGCCCCCTAGATGAATAAATATTTTCTTATAGCCAGGGACCACAATTTTTATAAAATGTTCCTCACAGTAATTTCTACTGATTAGCTGTTGGATGGGTCAAACATGCTTAGTTATCTACTGAGCAACTGAATTAACCCAGGGACTGAGACCATAACAGACACTATTACGGGATCTGCAAACAGGAAGTCAGTACTTTGGGGGCATTTCTTTATATACAGAGAAATCGCTGGATGGGCAGTATATGTTTATTGAAATGAGAGATTACTCCTATGTTTCTTGTAAGCATATGTATGTGTTTCATATTGTGCTGAGCTTCACCCTTTAGTGCTAGCTAGTTAACATTAAATATTCGGGAATATTCAATGGGCTTATCTATTATTTGATATAGAGTATTCTCTATAGGACTTTGAATATTCAATACTGAACACAAAAACCGACCAGAACTTCTGCTACCATTGACTTCCAATTGGTTCATTCTAAAATTTTCAAACCTTTTTAAAAATTAAAAATCTAATTCTGGAACAAAAGCCAACACCTAAAACCTAGACAATAACCAACAGTCTTTCTGTCTGCCAAGCTATATAGGAAGATAAAATGAAACTTATTTCATGTCTACCATCTATATAATGAATTTACACCACAGTAACTATATAAATCTGGGTTTGGTTTTTCTAAAGAAAGCATCTAGGAAAATAAATGGATTTAGGGATAGTCCACTGATGGACACTGGACTGGCCAAATTTTTTTTTTTGCATAATAAATATATTATATTAAAATACCTAATAAAATTCATGTAGTTGTGAATCCTATATTCTATATTCTACATCTGTCATTAGTAGAAATGAAGGTCGGTCCGATTCAAACCTGGTTCAAACCTGATTCAAAGTTCCATCAGAACCATTCTGAACTTTCAGATGTTGGAACTTTCCATATTTTCGGAAAAACCTTAAAAATACGGCGGTACTTTGGAGGGTTCCCAAGGCTACCAGTCATCCCCAGCAACTGGAGAGCTTTCTGCAAACGCGTAAGTGTTATTTAACACTATACTATGTGCTCTAAAGTAGTGTAGTTTTTAGTATTGGGGGTGGACATGCCCATTAATGCATTTTTGTATTTCATAGACTTTCAATTTCATTTTTTTAAATTTCTTGCATGATGGACTGGAAAAAAAAGTTTTTTCCCAAGGTTTCGAAGAACTTATTTTTTTCAAACCGAAAATTTTGAACATATGAAATTATAAGGTGGTTTATCGATTAATTAATATAGAATATTCTATATCGAACTTAGAACATTATCGGAAATGTTGCTCACCATTGATTTCTATTGATTTCCTTCTCAAATGTTCAAAACTTTTCAAAAATACGATTCTGGAATGAAACTCAATGGTTTCGAACATCTTTAGTTAAAACCTAGACAATAACCCACGGTCTTTCTGTCTGCCAAGCTATATAGGAAAATAAAATGAAACTTATTTCATGTCTACAATGTGATCACAGTAATGTATACTAAAACCCCTTTGTTTATAACATGTGCAATAAATTGTATGGGGCCTAGGAATGTGCATTGATTTATCTTTTCTTTGTATAAAATGATTGACCAGATTAGTAGCCCTTCCGCAAAATGTAATTGTAATTTACAGGGCCCCATCTACCATGAGGCACAGTGAGACATTTGTCTCAAGGCTTTACCTCTGCCCAGAAGAAGAAAGGTGGCAGACAGGCAGTGGTGAAAAAAATCCCTCCCCCTTGACCATCGCAAGATGGGTGTGTGTGACCCCGAAAATGCATGCACGGCCACGAGAAGTGAGAGCGCCATCCGCATGACTCCAATACACTGTAACTTATAGTTGCTTCAACTCCACTTCTGTTTCTTAAGAGTCAGAACACACACCCTTCTGCTCAGCATAACATAATAGCTCCTAGTTAAGGAAGAAAGTCAGTGGAACCAATCAAACGCTCCAATAGTGTGCAGCACTATTCATTCCTTGCTGCCTATTGGTCCTCTGAGGCTCCTCTCTTGTGTCAGCAGGCGATTAACAGTCCAACAGCAGCCAATAAAGAGAGGGAGTGAGGGGCTGGTGAGGCACAGTGGCAGTTAGGTGCAGATATTACTGAGCAGCTGCAGTACACAAGTGGTGAATCTTCTCAGCATCTGTTGCTTTTCCCTTTGCCTACTACTGTGACAGTGACACTGTTACTGTGAGTTTTTGTGTGCATTTTCTGTGTGTCAGTGAGTTTTTGGGAGGCTTTAGGGTGCGATGCTGGGTGGCCTAGGCCTTGCCAGGTGCCATCTTTCATCAATGTAAGTCATTTAGCTGGGGGGGTGATTTAACAATTTTTTATTTGGGGTTTGGACTTGGGGTATCTCCACTCGTTTTTCTAAGTTTTCGTAATCCAGTTCTATTGAAGAACGGGAGGTAAAGTAGCTGTGCCTTACCTTCCGTTCTTCAATAGAACACACAGGAGCCAGGAGAGAAGGTAAGCGAGCGAAGTTCTTACCTTGTCTCCTGGCTCCTGTGTGTTCTATGGAAGAACGGAAGGTAAGGCACAGCTCCTTTACCTCCCGTTCTTCAATAGAACTGGATTACGAAAACTTAGAAAAACGAGTGGAGATACCCTTTAAAATCACACAGGAGATGAGGCCAGATTGTAGTTTACCATGTTATTAAACCTGTGGGAGTGCTTGTGGCTCTCATGTTACAATGAAAGACAATAGAATTTAATACAATGTGAAGTAGGCCAATAAGGTCGCTGGAACGTAATGAAGAACACATTGTCACTGTGTAAAATGAACAGCACAATACATTCAGTTTACTAGGAAGGGAAAGGCCATCAGATGGATTTCAGGCAGTTCTGGCTATAACACAGTAAGTCAATGGAGTGACCCAAATAACCTTTTTTGTAAACAAGAATGGATAATGACAATGACATTAATGTGTATTTATTGCTAGTCTGTAAATGAAAATACAAAACTTTTTGGATTCAGGTAAAACCAGCAATGTTTGGTATGTGAGATTATCTCATTTGTAAACCCCACAAATATTTAACCGAACCAAACATAAGCAGAGCACCGGGGTTAGTGTCTGTTGTGCCTTGGTACTCCAGGTTCTAAGTCCAGTGATTGACATATATTCTGTATATTAGACAAACTACACAGAGTACAATATGGTGTGTAATAATATTACCAGGCCATAGATCTGTGCATTCCCTCCAATAAATGCAGGTAGGTTACACATATTAGCCCATATATAGACCAGTAATACACGGGCATGCTTGGGCACCGGATGTTAATACATGTAGTTTGTGCACATCACCACTACTAATGGTGTACCAGGGCTTGTGTCTATTAACCCTCCTCCATCAATATGCACTACCAGGGCTTGTGTCTGTTAACCCTCCTCTGCACTATTACATGCATATTGACAGAGGAGGTTAACAGACACAAGCCCTGGTAGTGCATATTGATGGAGGAGGGTTAATAGACCAAGCCCTGGTACACCATTAGTAGTGGTGATGTGCACAAACTACATGTATTAACATCCGGTGCCCAAGCATGCCCGTGATTACTGGTCTATATATGGGCTAATATGTGTAACCACCTGCATTATTGGAGGGAATGCACAGATCTATGGCCTGGTAATATTATTCACACCCATATTTGTACTGTGTGTATTTGTCTAATATACGAAATATGTCAATCACTGGACTTAGAACCTGGGTACCAAGGCACAACAGACACTAACCCCGGTGCTCTGCTTATGTTTGGTTCGGTTAAATATTTGGGGGTTTACAAATGAGATAATCTCACATACCAAACATTGCTGGTTTTACCTGAATCCAAAAAGTTTTGTATTTTCATTTACAGACTAGCAATAAATACACATTAATGTCATTGTCTTATCCATTCTTGTTTACAAAAAAGGTTATTTGGGTCACTCCATTGACTTACTGTGTTATAGCCAGAACTGCCTGAAATCCATCTGATGGCCTTTCCCTTCCTAGTAAACTGAATGTATTGTGCTGCTCTTTTTACACAGTGACAATGTGTTCTTCATTACGTTCCACGACCTTATTGGCCTACTTCACATTGTATTAAATTCTATTGTCTTTCATTGTAACATGAGAGCCACAAGCACCCCCAGGGGGTTAGGTGTGGGGTAGCAAAATCAGGATACATTCGATGTTACCGTAATCAAAGGAACATATGAGGGTTACCGATTGGGGAATTCGATAATTAGCGAATGTTTGATAGTTATCGAAAATAAATCAGCGAGTTTAAAAATCCCAAACTTGTAGTTTATGAAGTCTTGAGTTTGCCAAACTATTAAAGTTCGGTTGAACTTGGGTTCAGTTCTAGTCCACATTTAGTGATTGGCTGTTGGATGGGTCAAGCATGGTTAGATTTAAATAAGAGCTCAGTAGTTAGCACTGATACCTTGCAGCGCTGAAGTCCTAAGTTCGATTTTACCCTTGGACACATCTAAAAGGAGTTGTATCAGTGGCTAACTGGGAATCACTGCAAAAGTATGATTGGGCCCCTTCGGGAGCAGGCTATATCGTCATAGGAAAAAAAGAAGATGGGGCTCCCAGGACCTCCTGCAGTTGCTCCCCTGGTGTTACGCCCCTGATTTGTATGTTCTTCCTGTGCATGGGTGGGTTTCCTCTGGGCACTCCGGTTTCCCCACAATCATAAAGACATACTGATAGGTGTATGTGTCAAATAAATGTGCTTAGATTGTAAGCTCTAGAGAGACAAGGCCTGGTGTGATGATGTATCCATATAATTAAAGCTCTACGGAAGTGCTGGCGCTTTGAGTCCTTTAGGAGAAAAGCGCTTTACAAATGTTATTGTATTATATAAATCCAAATAATAATAATAGCCTGCAGTCTTTCCTTTAAAATGAGCCCTGAATCAATCTCGCCTGCAGCCTGTGAGAAATATATTGCAGATAATGTTCAAACTTACTGCTTCTAGTAGATTGAGAGACAACCCCTGATTCTCTGCTCTCCCTCTATCCTGGGTATGCGATGTGACAGTTGAGAGGGGGGTTTATATATGCAGACAGACACTAGTCACATGGCTGCATTTTATTATTTTCATTGATTTATAACCTGGATAGAACCCCTTAATGTTAAAATCTGAAACAAGGTAAAAATATATATGAGTATAACTTCACATACGTTATGAGGTGAAAGTCTTTAGCAAATATTAATTGTGTTTTTTTTCACATACTAACCTAAATAGATGTTCTTACAATGATTCTAATTATTCGGTACTGCTTGACATGAGGAAGTGTATTTTAGAAATCTTAAGGGTGAGGCCACTAAACAACACGCTCTTGCGCACAAGGAAGTGCACGTGCGTTCAGTGCACGTTGCCATGCGCTTCATTCTCGCAGTATTGTGCAATTACGGCGCATGCTATTGCGCAAAAAATGGATTGCATGTGTTAAAATTAACAGATTGCCTGCGCAGTGCACTAGTGTGGCCACATCAATTGGGCCACGCTACTGTGCACTTTAAAAAGCAGAATCGTGAATGGTTGTGATAAAATGCAGTGCTGCATTGAACATGAAGTAGCTCCAGCAATGAAAACCAGTGTAACTGGGTAGGTTCAAATTCTTAAGCCTTGACAGTATTACCAGCATTTGTAGATGGTTGACATCTACAAGCATAGCATATTTAACAAGCCTAAGACTATTTATATGCTCACTTCCTAGTAAGGTATTTCAGCTTATTGGTGTTGTTAACATGCACAATCATTACCTGTATTATAGGCTATAGGCAGATTAACACTATTATCCCTACACTATCACATGCATAATTACGGAGAGGGCTTATAGACAAAGCCCTAGTACACTTTACATGCACATTGACGGAGGAGAGTTAATAGACACAGGCCCTGGTGCACTGTTACATGCACATTGACCTAGGAGGATGAACAGGCACAAGCCCTGGTACACTATTACATGCATATGGTGTGAAGGAGGGTTAACAGACACAGCCCTGGTGCACTGTTACATGCACATTGACCTAGGAGGGTGAACAAACACAAGCCCTGGTGCACTTTACATACATATTGACCTAGGAGGGGTAATAGACAAAAGCCCTTGTACACTATTACATGTATATTGACAAAGGTAGGGTTAACAGACACAGCCCTAGTACAGTTTACATGCATATTGACTGGAGGAGGGTTAACAGACACAAGCCCTGGTGCACTATTACATGCATATTGACAGAGGAGGGTTAACAGACACAAGCCCTGGACACTATTACATGCTATTGATGGAGGAGGGTTAATAGACACAAGCCCTGGTGCACTATTACATGCATATTGATGGAGGAGGGTTAATAGACACAAGCCCTGGTACACTATTACATGCATATTGATGGAGGAGGGTTAATAGACACAGCCCTGGTGCACTATTACATGCATATTGACAGAGTAGGGTTAACAGACACAAGCCCGGTACACTATTACATGCATATTGATGGAGGAGGGTTAATAGACACAAGCCCTGGTACACTATTACATGCATATTGATGGAGGAGGGTTAATAGACACAAGCCCTGGTACACTATTACATGCATATTGATGGAGGAGGTGGTTAATAGACACAAGCCCTGGTGCACTATTACTGCATATTGAGGAGGAGGGTTAATAGACACAAGCCCTGGTGCACTATTACTGCATATTGACAGAGGAGGGTTATAGACACAAGCCCTGGTACACTATTACATGCATATTGATGGAGGAGGGTTAATAGAACACAAGCCCTGGTACACTATACATGCATATTGATGGAGGAGGGGTAATAGACACAAGCCCTGGTACACTATTACATGCATATTGATGGAGGAGGGTTAATAGACACAAGCCCTGGTACACTATTACATGCATATGATGGAGGAGGGTTAATAGACACAAGCCCTGGTGCACATACATGCATATTGATGGAGGAGGGTTAATAGACACAAGCCCTGGTGCACTATTACATGCATATTGATAGAGAGGAGGGTTAATAGACACAAGCCCTGTTGCACTATTACATGCATATTGACAGAGGAGGGTTAATAGACACAAGCCCTGTGCACTATTACATGCATATGACAGAGGAGGGTTAATAGACACAAGCCCTGGTACACTATTACATGCATATTGAGAGGAGGGTTAATAGACACAAGCCCTGGTACACTATTAACTGCATATGATGGAGGAGGGTTAATAGACACAAGCCCTGGTGCACATTACATGCATATTGATGGAGGAGGGTTAATAGACACAAGCCTGTTGCACTATTACATGCATATTGACGAGGAGGTTAATGACACAAGCCCTGGTGCACTATTACATGCATATTGATGGAGGAGGGTTAATAGACACAAGCCCTGGTACACTATTACATGCATATTGATGGAGGAGGGTTATAGACACAAGCCCTGGTACACTATTACATGCATATTGATGGAGGAGGGTTAATAGACACAAGCCCTGGTGCACTATTACATGCATAGATGGAAGGAGGTTCAATGACACAAGCCCTGGTGCACTATTACATGCATATTGACAGGGAGGTTAATAGACACAAGCCCCTGGTACACTATTACATGCATATTGAAGAGGAGGAGGGTTAAAGCACAAGCCCTGGTACACTATTACATGCATATTGATGGAGGAGGGTTAATAGACACAAGCCTGGTACACTATTACATGTATTGCAGGAGGAGGGTTAATAGACACAAGCCCTGGTACATATACATGCATATTGATGAGGAGGGTTAATAGACACAAGCCCTGGTACACTATTACATGCATATTGATGGAGGAGGGTAATAAGACACAAGCCCTGGTCACTATTACATGCATATTGATAGGAGGAGGGTTAATAGACAACAAGCCCTGGTACACTATTACATGCATATTGAGGAGGAGGGTTAATAGACACAAGCCCTGGTGCACTATTACATGCATATTGACAGGGAGGGTTAACAGACACAAGCTGGTACACTATTACATGCATATTGAAGAGGAGGGTTAATAGACACAAGCCCTGGTACACTATTACATGCTATTGATGAGGAGGGTTAATAGACACAAGCCCTGGGTACACTTTACATGCATATTGGAGAGGAGGGTAATAGACACAGCCCTGGTACACTATTACATGAATTGATGAGGAGGAGGGTTAATAGACACAAGCCTGGGGCACTATTACATGCATATTGACAGGAGTAGGGTTAACAGACACAAGCCCTGGTACACTATTACATGCATATTGATGGAGGAGGGTTAATAGACACAAGCCCTGGTGCACTATTACATGCATATTGACAGAGGAGGGTTAACAGAACAGCCTGGGACACTATTACTGCATATTGACAGAGGAGGGTTAATAGACACAAGCCCTGGTGCACTATTACATGCATATTGATGGAGGAGGGTTAATAGACACAAGCCTGGTGCACTATTACACATGCATATTGACAGAGGAGGGTTAATAGACAACAAGCCTGGTACACTATTACATGCATATTGACAGAGGAGGGTTAATAGACACAGCCCTGGTACACTATTACATGCATATTGATGGAGGAGGGTTATAGACACAAGCCCTGGTGCACTATTACATGCATATTGACAGAGGAGGGTTATAGACACAAGCCCTGGTGCACTATTACATGCATATTGACAGGAGGAGGGTTAATAGACACAAGCCCTGGGGCACTATTAATGCATATTGATGGAGGAGGGTTAATAGACACAAGCCCTGGTGCACTATTACCATGCATATTGACGAGGAGGGGTTAATAGACAAAGCCCTGGTGCACTTTAATGCATGTAATAGTGTACCAGGGCTTGTGTCTATTAACCCTCCTCCATCAATATGCATGTAATAGTGTACCAGGGCTTGTGTCTATTAACCCTCCTCCATCAATATGCATGTAATAGTGTACCAGGGCTTGTGTCTATAACCCTCCTCCACAATATGCATTATAGTGTACCAGGGCTTGTGTCTATTAACCCTCCTCTGTCAATATGCCATGTATAGTGTACCAGGCTTGTGTCTATTAACCCTCCTCTTCAATATGCATTAATAGTGCACCAGGCTTGTGTCTATTAACCCTCCTCCATCATATGCATTAATAGTGCACAGGGCTTGTGTCTATTAACCCTCCTCTGTCAATATGCATGTAATAGTGTACCAGGCTTGTGTCTGTTAACCCCCTCTGTCAATATGCATGTAATAGTGCACCAGGGCTTGTGTCTATTAACCCTCCTCCATCAATATGCATGTAATAGTGTACCAGGCCTGTGTCTTTTAACCCTCTCCTGTCAATATGCATGTAATAGTGCACCAGGCTTGTGTCTATTAACCCTCCTCCTATCAATATCATGTAATAGTGCCAGGGCTGTGTCTATTACCCTCCTCCTCAATATGCATGTAAATGTCCCAGGGCTTGTGTCTATTAACCCTCCTCCATCAATAGGCATGTAATAGTGTACCAGGGCTTGTGTCTATATAAACCCTCCTCTGTCAATATGCTGTAATAGTGTACCAGCTTGTGTCTGTTAACCCTCCCTGTCAATATGCATGTAATAGTGCACCAGGGCTTGTGTCTATTAACCCTCCTCCTCTCAATATGCATGTAATAGTGTACCAGGGCTTGTTTCTATTAACCCTCCTCTATCAATTGCATTAATAGTGCACCAGGGCTTGTGTCTTACTTACCCTCCTCCATCAATATGCATGTAATAGTGTACCAGGGCTTGTGTCTATTAACCCTCCTCCATCAATATGCATGTATAGTGTACCAGGGCTTGTGTCTATTAACCCTCCTCCATCAATAGGCATGTAATAGTGTACCAGGGCTTGTGTCTATTAACCCTCCTCCATCAATATGCATGTAATAGTGTACCAGGGCTTGTGTATTAACCCTCCTCTGTCAATATGCATGTAATAGTGTACCAGGGCTTGTGTCTATTAACCTCCCTGTCAATATGCATGTAATAGTGCACCAGGGCTTGTGTCATAACCTCCTCCATCTATGCATGTAATAGTGCACCAGGGCTTGTGTCTATTAACCCTCCTCCATCAATATGCATGTAATAGTGTACCAGGCTTGTGTCTATTAACCCTCCTCCATCAATATGCATGTAATAGTGTACCAGGGCTTGTGTCTATTAACCCTCCTCCATCAATATCATGTAATAGTGCACCAGGGCTTGGTGTCGTTAACCTCCTCTGTCAATATGCATGTAATAGTGCACAGGGCTTGTGTCTATTAACCCTCCTCCATCAATATGCATGTAATGTGCACCAGGGCTTGTGTCTATTAAACCCTCCTCCATCATATGCAGTAATAGTGTACCAGGGCTTGTGTCTATTAACCCTCCTCCTCAATATGCATGTAATAGTGTACCAGGGCTTGTGTCTATAACCCTCCTCTGTCATATGCATGTATAGTGCACAGGGCTTGTGTCTATAACCCTCCTCTGTCAATATGCATGTAATAGTGCACAGGGCTTGTGTCTATTAACCCTCCTCCTCCATCAATATGCATGTAATAGTGCACCAGGGCTTGTGTCTATTAACCCTCCTCCATCAATATGCATGTAATGTGTACCAGGGCTTGTGTCTATTAACCCTCCTCCATCATATGCATGTAATAGTGTACCAGGGCTTGTGTCTATTACCTCCTCATCAATATGCATGTAATAGTGTACCAGGGCTTGTGTCTATTAACCCTCCTCCATCAATATGCATGTAATAGTGTACCAGGGCTTGTGTCTGTTAACCCTCCTCCATCAATATGCATGTAATAGTGTACCAGGGCTTGTCAGAGAGGGTTAACAGACACAAGCCCTGGTTACACTATTACATGCATATTGACAAGGAGGGTTAATAGACACAAGCCCTGGTACACTATTACATGCATATTTGGAGGAGGGTTAATGACACAAGCCCTGGTGCACTATTACACTGCAATTGACAGAGTAGGGTTAACAGACACAAGCCCTGGTACACTATTACATGCATATTGATGGAGGAGGGTTAATAGACACAAGCCCTGGTGCACTATTACATGCATATTGACAAGGAGGTATACACAAGCCCTGGTACACTATTACATGCATATTGACAGAGGAGGGTTAATAGACACAAGCCCTGGTGCACTATTACATGCATATTGATGGAGGAGGGTAATAGACCAAGCCCTGGTGCACTATTACATGCATATTGACAGAGGAGGTTAATAGACACAAGCCCTGGTACACTATTACATGCATATTGACAGAGGAGGGTTAATAGACACAAGCCCTGGTACACTATTACATGCATATTGATGGAGGAGGGTTAATAGACACAACCCTGGTGCACTATACATGCATATTGACAGAGGAGGGTTAATAGACACAAGCCCTGGTACACTATTACATGCATATTGACAGAGGAGGGTTAATAGACACAAGCCCTGGTGCACTATTACATGCATATTGACAGAGGAGGGTTAACAGACACAAGCCCTGGTAGTGCATATTGATGGAGGAGGGTTAATAGACACAAGCCCTGGTACACCATTAGTAGTGGTGATGTGCACAACTACATGTATTAACATCCGGTGCCCAAGCATGCCCGTGTATTACTGGTCTATATATGGGCTAATATGTGTAACCTACCTGCATTTATTGGAGGGAATGCACAGATCTATGGCCTGGTAATATTATTCACACCATATTTGTACTGTGTGTAATTGTCTAATATACAGAATATATGTCAATCACTGGACTTAGAACCTGGGGTACCAAGGCACAACAGACACTAACCCCGGTGCTCTCTTATGTTTGGTTCGTTAAATATTTGCGGGGTTTACAAATGAGATAATCTCACATACCAAACATTGCTGGTTTTACCTGAATCCAAAAAGTTTTGTATTTTCATTTACAGACTAGCAATAAATACACATTAATGTCATTGTCTTATCCATTCTTGTTTACAAAAAAGGTTATTTGGGTCACTCCATTGACTTACTGTGTTATAGCCAGAACTGCCTGAAATCCATCTGATGGCCTTTCCCTTCCTAGTAAACTGAATGTATTGTGCTGCTCCTTTTACACAGTGACAATGTGTTCTTCATTACGTTCCAGCGACCTATTGGCCTACTTCACATTGTATTAAATTCTATTGTCTTTCATTGTAACATGAGAGCCACAAGCACCCCCAGATTACATGCATATTGACAGAGGAGGGTTAATAGACACAAGCCCTGGTACACTATTACATGCATATTGATGGAGGAGGGTTAATAGACACAAGCCCTGGTGCACTATTACATGCATATTGACAGAGTAGGGTTAACAGACACAAGCCCTGGTACACTATTACATGCATATTGATGGAGGGGTTAATAGACACAAGCCCTGGTACACTATTACATGCATATTGACAGAGGAGGGTTAATAGACACAAGCCCTGGTTAACCATCCTCCGTCATATGCATGTAATAGTGCACCAGGCTTTGTGTCTATTAACCCTCCTCGCCGTCAATATGCATGTAATAGTGCACCAGGCTTGTGTCTTTAACCCTCCTCTGTCAATATGCATGTAATAGTGCACCAGGGCTTGTGTCTATTAACCCTCCTCCATCAATATCCATGTAATAGTGACCAGGGCTGTTGTCTATTAACCCTCCTCTGTCAATATGCATGTAATAGTGTACCAGGGCTTGTTCTATTAACCCTCCTCTGTCAATATGCTGTAATAGTGCACCAGGGCTTGTGTCTATTAACCCTCCTCCATCAATATGCATGTAATAGTGCACCAGGGCTTGTGTCTATTAACCCTCCTCCATCAATATGCATGTAATAGTGCACCAGGGCTTGTGTCTATTAACCCTCCTCTGTCAATATGCATGTAATAGTGCACCAGGGCTTGTGTCTATTAACCCTCCTCCATCAATATGCATGTAATAGTGCACCAGGGCTTGTGTCTATTAACCCTCCTCCATCAATTGCATGTAATAGTGCACCAGGGCTTGTGTCTATAAACCCTCCTCTGTCAATATGCATGTAATAGTGCACCAGGGCTTGTGTCTATAACCCTCCTCCATCAATATGCATGTAATAGTGTACCAGGGCTTGTGTCTATTACCCTCCTCTGTCAATATGCATGTATAGTGTACCAGGCTTGTGTGTCTATTAACCCTCCTCTGTCAATATGCATGTAATAGTGCACCAGGGCTTGTGTCTATTAACCCTCCTCCATCAATATGCATGTAATAGTGCACCAGGGCTTGTGTCTATTAACCCTCCTCTGTCAATATGCATGTAATAGTGTACCAGGGCTTGTGTCTGTTAACCCTCCTCTGTCAATATGCATGTAATAGTGCACCAGGGCTTGTGTCTATTAACCCTCCTCCATCAATATGCATGTAATAGTGTACCAGGGCTTGTGTCTGTTAACCCTACTCTGTCAATATGCATGTAATAGTGCACCAGGGCTTGTGTCTATTAACCCTCCTCCATCAATATGCATGTAATAGTGTACCAGGGCTGTGTCTATTAACCCTCCTCCATCAATATGCATGTAACAGTGTCCCAGGGCTTGTGTCTATTAACCCTCCTCCATCAATAGGCATGTAATAGTGTACCAGGGCTTGTGTCTATTATTAACCCTCCTCTGTCAATAATGCTGTAATAGTGTACCAGACTTGTGTCTGTTAACCCTCCTCTGTCAATATGCATGTAATAGTGCACCAGGGCTTGTGTCTATTAACCCTCCTCCTTCAATATGCATGTAATAGTGTACCAGGGCTTGTTGTCTTTAACCCTCCTCCTCCATCAATTGCATGTAATAGTGCACCAGGGCTTGTGTCTTTAACCCTCCTCATCAATATGCATGTAATAGTGTAACCAGGGCTTGTGTCTATAACCCTCCTCCATCAATATGCATGTATATGTACCAGGGCTTGTGTCTATTAACCCTCCTCCATCAATAGTGCATGTAATAGTGTACCAGGGCTTGTGTCTATTAACCCTCCTCCATCAATATGCATGTAATAGTGTACCAGGGCTTGTGCTATTAACCCTCCTCCTGTCAATATGCATGTAATAGTGTACCAGGGCTTGTGTCTATTAACCCTCCCTGTCAATATGCATGTAATAGTGCACCAGGGCTTGTGTCATAACCTCCTCTCCATCTATGCATGTAATAGTGCACCAGGGCTTGTGTCTATTAACCCTCCTCCATCAATATGCATGTAATAGTGTACCAGGCTTGTGTCTATTAACCCTCCTCCATCAATATGCATGTAATAGTGTACCAGGGCTTGTGTCTATTAACCCTCCTCCATCAATATCATGTAATAGTGCACCAGGGCTTGTGTCATTAACCTCCTCTGTCAATATGCATGTAATAGTGCACAGGGCTTGTGTCTATTAACCCTCCTCCATCAATATGCATGTAATGTGCACCAGGGCTTGTGTCTATTAACCCTCCTCCATCATATGCAGTTAATAGTGTACCAGGGCTTGTGTCTATTAACCCTCCTCTCAATATGCATGTAATAGTGTACCAGGGCTTGTGTCTATTAACCCTCCTCTGTCAATATGCATGTAATAGTGCAACAGGGCTTGTGTCTATTAACCCTCCTCTGTCAATATGCATGTAATAGTGCAACAGGGCTTGTGTCTATTAACCCTCCTCCATCAATATGCATGTAATAGTGCACCAGGGCTTGTGTCTATTAACCCTCCTCCATCAATATGCATGTAATGTGCACCAGGGCTTGTGTCTATTAACCCTCCTCCATCATATGCATGTAATAGTGTACCAGGGCTTGTGTCTATTAACCCTCCTCCATCAATATGCATGTAATAGTGTACCAGGGCTTGTGTCTATTACCCCTCCTCCATCAATATGCATGTATAGTGTACCAGGGCTTGTTTCTATTAACCCTCCTCCATCAATATGCATGTAATAGTGTACCAGGGCTTGTGTCTATAACCCTCCTCTGTCAATATGCAGTAATAGTGCACCAGGGCTTGTGTCTATTAACCCTCCTCCATCAATATGCATGTAATAGTGCACCAGGGCTTGTGTCTATTAACCCTCCTCCATCAATATGCATGTAATAGTGTACCAGGGCTTGTGTCTATTAACCCTCCTCCATCAATATGCATGTAATAGTGTACCAGGGCTTGTGTCTATTAACCCTCCTCCATCAATATGCATGTAATAGTGTACCAGGGCTTGTGTCTGTTAACCCTCCTCTGTCAATATGCATGTAATAGTGCACCAGGGCTTGTGTCTATTAACCCTCCTCCATCAATATGCATGTAATAGTGTACCAGGGCTTGTGTCTATTAACCCTCCTCCATCAATATGCATGTAATAGTGTACCAGGGCTTGTGTCTATTAACCCTCCTCCATCAATATGCATGTAATAGTGTACCAGGGCTTGTGTCTGTTAACCCTCCTCTGTCAATATGCATGTAATAGTGCACCAGGGCTTGTGTCTGTTAACCCTCCTCCGTCAATATGCATGTAATACTGTACTAGGGCCTGTGTCTGTTAACCCTACTTTGTCAATATACATGTAATAGTGTACAAGGGCTTTTGTCTATTAACCCTCCTAGGTCAATATGTATGTAAAGTGCACCAGGGCTTGTGTTTGTTCACCCTCCTAGGTCAATGTGCATGTAACAGTGCACCAGGGCTGTGTCTGTTAACCCTCCTTCACACATATGCATGTAATAGTGTACCAGGGCTTGTGCCTGTTCATCCTCCTAGGTCAATGTGCATGTAACAGTGCACCAGGGCCTGTGTCTATTAACTCTCCTCCGTCAATGTGCATGTAAAGTGTACTAGGGCTTTGGTCTATAAGCCCTCTCCGTAATTATGCATGTATAGTGTAGGGATAATAGTGTTAATCTGCCTATAGCCTATAATACAGGTAATGATTGTGCATGTTAACAACACCAATAAGCTTGAAATACCTTACTAGGAAGTGAGCATATAAATAGTCTTAGGCTTGTTAAATACTGCTATGCTTGTAGATGTCAACCATCTACAAATGCTGGTAATACTGTCAAGGCTTAAGAATTTGAACCTACCCAGTTACACTGGTTTTCATTGCTGGAGCTACTTCATGTTCAATGCAGCACTGCATTTTATCACAACCATTCACGATTCTGCTTTTTAAAGTGCACAGTAGCGTGGCCCAATTGATGTGGCCACACTAGTGCACTGCGCAGGCAATCTGTTAATTTTAACACATGCAATCCATTTTTTGCGCAATAGCATGCGCCGTAATTGCACAATACTGCGAGAATGAAGCGCATGGCAACGTGCACTGAACGCACGTGCACTTCCTTGTGCGCAAGAGCGTGTTGTTTAGTGGCCTCACCCTTAAGATTTCTAAAATACACTTCCTCATGTCAAGCAGTACCGAATAATTAGAATCATTGTAAGAACATCTATTTAGGTTAGTATGTGAAAAAAAACACAATTAATATTTGCTAAAGACTTTCACCTCATAACGTATGTGAAGTTATACTCATATATATTTTTACCTTGTTTCAGATTTTAACATTAAGGGGTTCTATCCAGGTTATAAATCAATGAAAATAATAAAATGCAGCCATGTGACTAGTGTCTGTCTGCATATATAAACCCCCCCTCTCAACTGTCACATCGCATACCCAGGATAGAGGGAGAGCAGAGAATCAGGGTGTTGTCTCTCAATCTACTAGAAGCAGTAAGTTTGAACATTATCTGCAATATATTTCTCACAGGCTGCAGGCAGAGATGTGATTCAGGGCTCATTTTAAAGGAAAGACTGCAGGCTATTATTATTATTTGGATTTATATAATACAATAACATTTGTAAAGCGCTTTTCTCCTAAAGGACTCAAAGCGCCAGCACTTCCGTAAGCTTTAATTATATGGATACATCATCACACCAGGCCTTGTCTCTCTAGAGCTTACAATCTAAGCACATTTATTTGACACATACACCTATCAGTATGTCTTTATGATTGTGGGGAAACCGGAGTGCCCAGAGGAACCCACCCATGCACAGGAAGAACATACAAATCAGGGGCGTAACACCAGGGGAGCAACTGCAGGAGGTCCTGGGAGCCCCATCTTCTTTTTTTCCTATGACGATATAGCCTGCTCCCGAAGGGGCCCAATCATACTTTTGCAGTGATTCCCAGTTAGCCACTGATACAACTCCTTTTAGATGTGTCCAAGGGTAAGAATCGAACTTAGGACTTCAGCGCTGCAAGGTATCAGTGCTAACTACTGAGCTCTTATTTAAATCTAACCATGCTTGACCCATCCAACAGCCAATCACTAAATGTGGACTAGAACTGAACCCAAGTTCAACCGAACTTTAATAGTTTGGCAAACTCAGACTTCATAAACTACAAGTTTGGGATTTTTAAACTCGCTGATTATTTTCGATAACTATCAAACATTCGCTAATTATCGAATTCCCCAATCGGTAACCCTCATATGTTCCTTTGATTACGGTAACATCGAATGTATCCTGATTTTGCTACCCCACACCTAACCCCTCAATATGCATGTAATAGTGCACCAGGGCTTGTGTCTATTAACCCTCCTCTGTCAATATGCATGTAATAGTGCACCAGGGCTTGTGTCTATTAACCCTCCTCCATCAATATGCATGTAATAGTGTACCAGGGCTTGTGTCTATTAACCCTCCTCTGTCAATATGCATGTAATAGTGTACCAGGGCTTGTGTCTATTAACCCTCCTCTGTCAATATGCATGTAATAGTGCACCAGGGCTTGAGGGTTAATAGACACAAGCCCTGGGACACTATACTGCATATTGATGGAGAGAGGGTTAATAGACACAAGCCCTGGTACACTAAACATGCATATTGATGGAGGAGGGTTAATAGACACAAGCCTGGTGCACTATCATGCATATTGACAGAGTAGGGTTAACAGACACAAGCCCTGGTACAATATTACTGCATATGATGGAGGAGGGTTAATAGACACAAGCCCTGGTGACACTATTACATGCATATTGACAGAGGAGGGTTAACAGACACAAGCCCTGGTACACTATTACATGCATATTGACAGAGGAGGGTTAATAGACACAAGCCCTGGTACACTATTACATGCATATTGATGGAGGAGGGTTAATAGACACAAGCCCTGGTGACTATTACATGCATATTGACAGAGAGGGGTTAACAGACACAAGCCCTGGTACACTATTACATGCATATTGATGGAGGAGGGTTAATAGACACAAGCCCTGGTGCACTATTACATGCATATTGACGAGGAGGGTTAAAGAACACAAGCCCTGGTACACTATTACATGCATATTGACAGAGGAGGGTTAATAGACACAAGCCCTGGTGCACTATTACATGCATATTGATGGAGGAGGGTTAATAGACCAAGCCCTGGTGCACTATTACATGCATATTGACAGAGGAGGGTTAATAGACACAAGCCCTGGTACACTATTACATGCATATTGACAGAGGAGGGTTAATAGACACAAGCCCTGGTACAATATTACATGCATATTGATGGAGGAGGGTTAATAGACACAAGCCCTGGTGCACTATTACATGCATATTGACAGAAGAGGGTTATAGACACAAGCCCTGGTCACTATTACATGCATATTGACAGAGGAGGGTTAATAGACACACCCTGGTGCACTATTACATGCATTTGACAGAGGAGGGTTAACAGACACAAGCCCTGGTAGGCATATTGATGGAGGAGGGTTAATAGACACAAGCCTGGTACACCATTAGTAGTGGTGATGTGCACCAAACTACATGTATTAACATCCGGTGCCCAAGCATGCCCGTGTATTACTGGTCTATATATGGGCTAATAGTGTAACCTACCTGCATTTATTGGAGGGAATGCCAGATCTATGGCCTGGTAATATTATTACACACCATATTGTTACTGTGTGTATTTGTCTAATATACAGAATATATGTCAATCACTGGACTTAGAACCTGGGGGTACCACGGCACAACAGACACTAACCCCGGTGCTCTGCTATGTTTGGTTCGGTTAAATATTTGCGGGGTTTACAAATGAGATAATCTCACATACCAAACATTGCTGGTTTACCTGAATCCAAAAGTTTTGTATTTTCATTTACAGACTAGCAATAATACACATTAATGTCATTGTCATTATCCATTCTTGTTTACAAAAAAGGTTATTTGGGTCACTCCATTGACTTACTGTGTTATAGCCAGAACTGCCTGAAATCCATCTGATGGCCTTCCCTTCCTAGTAAACTGAATGTATTGTGCTGCTCCTTTTACACAGTGACAATGTGTTCTTCATACGTTCCAGCGACCTTATTGGCCTACTTCACATTGTATTAAATCTATTGTCTTTCATTGTAACATGAGAGCCACAAGCACTCCCACAGGTTAAAACATGGTAAACTACAATCTGGCTCATCTCCTGTGTGATTTTAAAGGGTATCTCCACTCGTTTTTCTAAGGTTTGTAATCCAGTTCTATTGAAGAACGGGAGGTAAAAGAGCTGTGCCTTACCTTCCGTTCTTCCATAGAACACACAGGAGCCAGGAGACAAGGTAAGAGGTATAAGATTAACCCTCCTCCATCAATATGCATGTAATAGTGTACCAGGGCTTGTGTCTGTTAACCCTCCTCTGTCAATATGCATGTAATAGTGCACCAGGGCTTGTGTCTGTTAACCCTCCTCCGTCAATATGCATGTAATACTGTACTAGGGCCTGTGTCTGTTAACCCTACTTTGTCAATATACATGTAATAGTGTACAAGGGCTTTTGTCTATTAACCCTCCTAGGTCAATATGTATGTAATAGTGCACCAGGGCTTGTGTTTGTTCACCCTCCTAGGTCAATGTGCATCACATTACATACATATGACCTAGGGGGTGAACAGACAAAAGCCCGTACACTATTACATGTATATTGACAGAGTAGGGTTAACAGACACAAGCCCTAGTACAGTATTACATGCATATTGATGAGGAGGGTTAATAGACACAAGCCCGGTACACTATTACATGCATTTGACAGAGGAGGGTTAATAGACACAAGCCCTGGTGCACTATTACATGCATATTGACAGAGGAGGGTTAAACGACACAAGCCCTGGTACACTATTACATGCATATGATGGAGGAGGGTTAATAGACACAAGCCCTGGGACACTATACTGCATATTGATGGAGAGAGGGTTAATAGACACAAGCCCTGGTACACTAAACATGCATATTGATGGAGGAGGGTTAATAGACACAAGCCTGGTGCACTATCATGCATATTGACAGAGTAGGGTTAACAGACACAAGCCTGGTACAATATTACTGCATATGATGGAGGAGGGTTAATAGACACAAGCCCTGGTGACACTATTACATGCATATTGACAGAGGAGGGTTAACAGACACAAGCCCTGGTACACTATTACATGCATATTGACAGAGGAGGGTTAATAGACACAAGCCCTGGTACACTATTACATGCATATTGATGGAGGAGGGTTAATAGACACAAGCCCTGGTGCACTATTACATGCATATTGACAGAGGAGGGTTAACAGACACAAGCCCTGGTACACTATTACATGCTATTGATGGAGGAGGGTTAATAGACACAAGCCCTGGTGCACTATTACATGCATATTGACGAGGAGGGTTAAAGAACACAAGCCCTGGTACACTATTACATGCATATTGACAGAGGAGGGTTAATAGACACAAGCCCTGGTGCACTATTACATGCATATTGATGGAGGAGGGTTAATAGACGCAAGCCCTGGTGCACTATTACATGCATATTGACAGAGGAGGGTTAATAGACACAAGCCCTGGTACACTATTACATGCATATTGACAGAGGAGGGTTAATAGACACAAGCCCTGGTACAACTATTACATGCATATTGATGGAGGAGGGTTAATAGACACAAGCCCTGGTGCACTATTACATGCATATTGACAGGAGGGTTAATAGACACAAGCCCTGGTACACTATTACATGCATATTGACAGAGGAGGGTTAATAGACACAGCCCTGGTGCACTATTACATGCATATTGACAGAGGAGGGTTAACAGACACAAGCCCTGGTAGGCATATTGATGGAGGAGGGTTAATAGACACAAGCCTGGTCACCATTAGTAGTGGTGATGTGCACAAACTACATGTATTAACATCCGGTGCCCAAGCATGCCCGTGTATTACTGGTCTATATATGGGCTAATAGTGTAACCTACCTGCATTTATTGGAGGGAATGCCAGATCTATGGCCTGGTAATATTATTACACACCATATTGTTACTGTGTGTAATTTGTCTAATATACAGAATATATGTCAATCACTGGACTTAGAACCTGGGGGTACCACGGCACAACAGACACTAACCCCGGTGCTCTGCTATGTTTGGTTCGGTTTAAATATTTGCGGGGGTTTACAAATGAGATAATCTCACATACCAAACATTGCTGGTTTACCTGAATCCAAAAGTTTTGTATTTTCATTTACAGACTAGCAATAAATACACATTAATGTCATTGTCATTATCCATTCTTGTTTACAAAAAAGGTTATTTGGGTCACTCCATTGACTTACTGTGTTATAGCCAGAACTGCCTGAAATCCATCTGATGGCCTTCCCTTCCTAGTAAACTGAATGTATTGTGCTGCTCCTTTTACACAGTGACAATGTGTTCTTCATTACGTTCCAGCGACCTTATTGGCCTACTTCACATTGTATTAAATCTATTGTCTTTCATTGTAACATGAGAGCCACAAGCACTCCCACAGGTTAAAACATGGTAAACTACAATCTGGCTCATCTCCTGTGTGATTTTAAAGGGTATCTCCACTCGTTTTTCTAAGTTTTCGAATCCAGTTCTATTGAAGAACGGGAGGTAAAAGAGCTGTGCCTTACCTTCGTTCTTCCATAGAACACACAGGAGCCAGGAGACAAGGTAAGAGGTATAAGATCTTATACCTCTTACCTTGTCTCCTGGCTCCTGTGTTTCTATGGAAGAACGAAGGTAAGGCACAGCTCTTTACCTCCCTTCTTCAATAGAACTGGATTACGAAAACTTAGAAAAACGAGTGGAGATACCCTTTAAAATCACACAGGAGATGAGCCAGATTGTAGTTTATCCATGTTATTAACCTGTGGGAGTGCTTGTGGCTCTCATGTTACAATGAAAGACAATAGATTTAATACAATGTGAAGTAGGCCAATAAGGTCGCTGGAACGTAATGAAGAACACATTGTCACTGTGTAAAAGGAGCAGCACAATACATTCAGTTTACTAGGAAGGGAAGGCCATCAGATGGATTTCAGTGCAGTTCTGGCTATAACACAGTAAGTCAATGGAGTGACCCAAATAACCTTTTTTGTAAACAAGAATGGATAATGCAATGACATTAATGTGTATTATGGCTAGTCTGTAAATGAAAATACAAAACTTTTTGGATTCAGGTAAACCAGCAATGTTTTGGTATGTGAGATTATCTCATTTGTAAACCCCCGCAAATATTTAACCGAACCAAACAGCAGAGCACCGGGGTTAGTGTCTGTTGTGCCTGTGTCCCCCAGGTTCTAAGTCCAGTGATTGACATATATTCTGTATATTAGACAAATTACACACAGTAACAATATGGTGTGTAATAATATTACCAGGCCATAGATCGTGGCATTCCCTCCAATAAATGCAGGTAGGTTACACTATTAGCCCATATAAGACCAGTAATACACGGGCATGCTTGGGCACCGGATGTTAATACATGTAGTTTGTGCACATCACCACTACTAATGGTGACCAGGCTTGTGTCTATTAACCCTCCTCCATCAATATGCCTACCAGGGCTTGTGTCTGTTAACCCTCCTCTGTCAATATGCATGTAATAGTGCACCAGGGTGTGTCTATTAACCCTCCTCTGTCAATATGCATGTAATAGTGTACCAGGGCTTGTGTCTATAACCCTCCTGTCAATATGCATGTAATAGTGCACCAGGGCTTGTGTCTATTAACCCTCCTCCATCAATATGCATGTAATAGTTGTACCAGGGCTTGTGTCTATTAACCCTCCTCTGTCAATATGCATGTAATAGTGTACCAGGGCTTGTGTCTATTAACCCTCCTCTGTCAATATGCATGTAATAGTGCACCAGGGCTTGGTCTATTAACCCTCCTCCATCAATATCATGTAATAGTGCACCAGGGCTTGTGTCTATTAACCCTCCTCTGTCAATATGCATGTAATAGTGTACCAGGGCTTGTTTCTTTAACCCTCCTCGTCAATATGCATGTAATAGTGCACCAGGGCTTGTGTCTATTACCCTCCTCCATCAATAGCATGTAATAGTGTACCAGGGCTTGTGTCTGTTAACCCCTACTCTGTCAATATGCATGTAATAGTCACCAGGGCTTGTGTCTATTAACCCTCCTCCATCAATATGCATGTAATAGTGTACCAGGGCTTGTGTCTGTTAACCCTCCTCTGTCAATATGCATGTAATAGTGTACCAGGGCTTGTGTCTGTTAACCCTCCTCTGTCAATATGCATGTAATAGTGTCACCAGGGCTTGTGTCTATTAACCCCCTCCATCATTATGCAGTAATATGTAACCAGGCTTGTGTCTGTTAACCCTACTCTGTCAATATGCATGATAGTGCACCAGGGCTTGTGTCTATTAACCCTCCTCCATCAATATGCATGTATTAGTGTACCAGGGCTTGTGTCTATTAACCCTCCTCCATCAATATGCAAGTATAGTGTACCAGGGCTTGTGTCTATTAACCCTCCTCCATCATATGCATGTAATAGTGTACCAGGGCTTGTGTCGTTAACCCTCCTCTGTCAATATGCATGTATAGTGCACCAGGGCTTGTGTCTATTAACCCTCCTCTGTCCAAATGCATGTAATAGTGTACCAGGGCTTGTGTCTATTAACCCTCCTCCATCAATATGCATGTAATACTGTACTAGGGCTTGTGTCTGTTAACCCTACTCTGTCAATATACATGTAATAGTGTACAAGGGCTTTTGTCTGTTCACCCTCCTAGGTCAATATGTATGTAATAGTGCACCAGGGCTTGTGTTTGTTCACCCTCCTAGGTCAATGTGCATGTAACAGTGCACCAGGGCTTGTGTCTGTTAACCCTCCTTCACCAATATGCATGTAATAGTGTACCAGGGCTTGTGCCTGTTCATCCTCCTAGGTCAATGTGCATGTAACAGTGCACCAGGGCCTGTGTCTATTAACTCTCCTCCGTCAATGTGCATGTAATAGTGTACTAGGGCTTGTGTCTATTAAGCCTCCTCCGTAATTATGCATGTGATAGTGTAGGGATAATAGTGTTAATCTGCCTATAAGCCTATAATACAGGTAATGATTGTGCATGTTAACAACACCAATAAGCTTGAAATACCTTACTAGGAAGTGAGCATATAAATAGTCTTAGGCTTGTTAAATACTGCTATGCTTGTAGATGTCAACCATCTACAAATGCTGGTAATACTGTCAAGGCTTAAGAATTTGAACCTACCCAGTTACACTGGTTATTCATTGCTGGAGCTACTTCATGTTCAATGCAGCACTGCGTTTTATACACAATCCATTCACGATTGTGCTTTTTAAAGTGCACAGTAGCGTGGCCCAATTGATATGGCCACACTAGTGCACTGCGCAGGCAATCTGTTAATTTTAACACATGCAATCCATTTTTTGCGCAATAGCATGCGCCGTAATTGCACAATACTGCGAGAATGAAGCGCATGGCAACGTGCACTGGAAACGCACGTGCACTTCCTTGTGCGCAAGAGCGTGTTGTTTAGTGGCCTCACCCTTAAGATTTCTAAAAATACACTTCCTCATGTCAAGTAGTACCGAATAATTAGAATCATTGTAAGAACATCTATTTAAGGTTAGTATGTGAAAAAAACACAATTAATATTTGCTAAAGACTTTCACCCTATACGTATGTGAAGTTATACTCATATATATTATTTACCTTGTTTCAGATTTTAACATTAAGGGGTTCTATCCAGGTTATAGGATCAATGAAAATAATAAAATGCAGCCATGTGACTAGTGTCTGTCTGCATATATAAACCCCCCTCTCAACTGTCAACATGCTCATACCCCAGGATAGAGGGAGAGCAGAGAATCAGGGGTTGTCTCTCAATCTACTAGAAGCAGTAAGTTTGAACATTATCTGCAATAAAATTTCTCACAGGCTGCAGGCAGAGATGTGATTCAGGGCTCATTTTAAAGGAAAGACTGCAGGCTATTATTATTATTGTGGATTTATATAATACAATAACATTTGTAAAGCGCTTTTCTCCTAAAGGACTCAAAGCGCCAGCATCTTCCGTAGAGCTTTAATTATATGGATACATTCACACCAGGCCTTGCTCTCTAGAGCTTACAATCTAAGCACATTTATTTGACACATACAACCTATCAGTATGTCTTTATGATTGTGGGGGAAACCGGAGTGCCCAGAGGAAACCCACCCATGCACAGGAAGAACATACAAATCAGGGGCGTAACTACCAGGGGAGCAACTGCAGGAGGTCCTGGGAGCCCCATCTTCTTATTTTTCCTATGACAGATATAGCCTGCTCCCAGGAAGGGGCCCAATCATACTTTTGCAGTGATTCCCAGTTATGCCACTGATACAAACTCCTTTGTAGATGTGTCCAAGGGTGGAATCGAACTTAGGACTTCAGCGCTGCAAGGTATCAGTGCTAACTACTGAGCTCTTATTTAAATCTAACCATGCTTGACCCATCCAACAGCCAATCACTAAATGTGGACTAGAACTGAACCCAAGTTCAACCCGAACTTTAATAGTTTGGCAAACTCAGACTTCATAAACTACAAACAAGTTTGGGTTTTTTAAACTCGCTGATTTATTTTCGATAACTATCAAAAATTCGCTAATTATCCAATTCCCGAATCGGTAACCCTCATATGTATCCTTTGATTACGGTAAACATCGAATGTATCCTTCGATTTTGCTTACCCTTGAATGTAGCCTTCAATTTCCGCAACCCTTGAATGTGTAGTTCGGTAACCCTCGAATTTGCCCATAACCCTTGAACGTAGCAGAAACTCAATGCGGAAACTTGACAATTGCGGGGAAAGGGAGATTCAATATAGGCATAATCTGTGTAAAACCCATATTAACCCAAGTAATATCGGGTTAATGTGTGTCTTACATGGATTTTAGGACACAGCGCCATTTCTAAATGTTTTTGGAAATAGCACTGTGCTCGCGATACCTCGTAGCATGGTGTTAGTGTTTAAACAAGTTTTAGTGATCTGGTGCCAGAGCCATTTACAGTAATTTACCAATGCTATTTTATTTTTAATTAAATAAAACGTTTTGAACTATTTTCTTCTATTGACTTTAATGGGTTTGTCTACGAACTATAGAACTTTTACCAAAGTCCTATAGTTCAGAAATGAACCGAAACTAAACGAACCGATCCGAAGTTCGGCCACCTCTACTAATCAGTAGAAATAACTGTTAGTATCTCTAAGTGGTCATAATGGGAGAAGGACTGATATAGAACCTGAAATGGCAGTTGACTACTGACTATAGCAAAGCATTGCAAAGGGTAAGTAATCATATGTAGAATAACTAGTTATGTGTAATATAAACTAATTAAAATAAAGACATACGTCCATCTAGTCCAACCTTTATACCCTCCTCTTTAACCCTAACAGTTGATCCAGAGGAAGGCTGTGGAATTCCTTACTGACTTCAAATGGCAATCGGAAAGTATCCCTGGATCAACTAGAACTGCAGTTTATATATTATTACCAGTAATTCTCAATATTATATAATATCCCTGTACCAAACAGAACTACAGTATATGTATTAATACCAGTAATTCTCAATATTATATAGTATCCCTGTACCAAACAGAACTACAGTATATGTATTAATACCAGTAATTCTCAATATTATATAATATCCCTGTACCAACCAGAACTACAGTATATGTATTAATACAGTAATTCCATATTATATAATATCCCTGTACCAAACAGAACTACAGTATATGTATTAATACCAGTAATTCTCAATATTATATAGTATCCCGGTACCAAACAGAACTACAGTATATGTATTAAACCAGTAATTCTCAATATTATATATTCCCTGTACCAACCAGAACTACAGTATATGTTTAATCCCAGTAATTCTCAATATTATATAAATCCCTGTACCAAACAGAACTACGTATATGTATTAATACCAGTAATTCTCAATTTATATAGTATCCCTGTACCAACCAGAACACAGTATATGTATTAATACCAGTAATTCTCAATATTATATGTATCCCTGTACCAAACAGAACTACAGAAATGTATAATACCAGTAATTCTCAATATTATATAATATCCTGTACCAACGAACTACAGTATATGTATTAATACCAGTAATTCTCAATATTATATAGTATCCCTGTACCAACCAGAACTACAGTATATGTATTAATACCAGTAATTCTCAATTTATATAGTATCCCTGTACCAACAGAACTACAGTAAATGTATTAATACCAGTAATTCTCAATATATATAATATCCCTGTACCAACCAGAACTACATATAATGTTTAATACCAGTAATTCTCAATATTATATAATATCCCTGTACCAACCAGAACTACAGTATATGTTTAATACCAGTAATTCCTCAATAATATTTCTTCTTTTAGAAATGTGTCCAGACCATTTTAAAGCTATTTAATGAACTAGCCATTACCACATCTGTTGGAAGACAGTTCCACAGTTTCACTTTTCTCACTGTAACCTGAATATTATATATGTTATATGATTATTATTATTTTCTTCTAATCTTAAAGGATGTCACTGAGTCCTCTGATATGACCTATTAGTCATTTATTCATATTTAAGCTCCCCCAGTACCCTTATTAATTTAGTTGGTCTTCTCTGAACCCTTTCTATTTCCAAGATGTCTTAATTGTACACAGAATTCCAAAACAGCACAGCCTATTCCAAATGAGGCTTTACCAGTGCCTTGTAAAGAGGTAGAATAATATTTTTCTCGCTTGAATCCATACCTCTCTTTATACAAGACAATATCTTGCTGGCTAAATCTGTTGCCGCCTATGTTAGAAGTGGCCACAACACAGAACCATGTTGCACACCACTAATAACTTTATTCCATATTGATGAAGCACCATTAACAACTACTCTCTGCATCCCTCAAAATTTTTTCTGTTCATGTACAAATGTGCCACCCCAGCCCAACAGACCTTAGCTTATACATTAGTCACCTATGGGGGACTGTATCAAAAGTATTCCACATCTACTCATTTACTCATAAAAGCCAAGCAAGTTTGTTCTACCAGATTTATAAATCCATGCTGGTTTCAAGGTCAGTCCTTGAAACATACTTGGGAATATGTTCCCGTATCAAACTTTCCAGTATCTTCCCCATCACAGAAGTTACTCACAGATTTGTAATTAACAGGTTGTGGATGACTACCTTTATTGAATATTGGAACTGAATCAGCTTTTTTCCAATCCAGAGGCACACCACCGGACATGAGTGAATCTGAGAAAATAAGAAACAATGGCCTGAATAAAACTAAGCTTAATTCCCTAAGGCTGGGTACACACAGGAAATTCCTTTTCCTGACCGAGCATTCAGTACTAGCAATCGCTCGGTAGGGATAAATAACTGTTGGTCGTGGCAACAGTGGCCATGGCTGGCAGTTTGCGCTACCGATCATGCGATCCCATAGGGAACCGCACGATAAGACATGATTTAGTGGCCGATACATGGTAAGATATTTTCAGGCCAACCGACCGATACACAACACTATCGGTCTGTCGTCTGAAAATATCTTATCGTATGTACCCAGCCTAAGCACCCTAGGATGTATTTTTTCAGGTCAAGGAGATTTATTGATATTAACCTTATTTAGTTGTTTTTGATTCATATCCTCAGTTAACCAAAGTACAATTGCATCCTTTATACCATTATTACTCTATGCTATCTGTACATGGATCTTCTAAAGTATATACAGAGGAAACAAATTTGTTCAAGACGTTTGCTTTATCAGCATCCTCTGTTAATATCTTGTCCCCATTAATTAATGGCCCTTCATTTTCAGTCCTCATCCTCTTACTATTAATAAAAAATGTTTAAGGTTAGTCTTGCTTTGTTCAGCTATCCTAAGTCAATATTTATTTTAGCTAGCTTAATTGCTTTCTTATAATCCTTGTTAGAGTTTTTATAGTTCCTTGGCTGAGGCCACACTACAGAGCACACTATCGCACTGGAAACACACAAGCAGCCATGTGCAAATTTTCGGTACCGTTGTACGCGTTGTTGTGCACTTGCAGTGTTGCGCAATCAGAGCACATGTGTTTGCTCAAAAAATTGGTGATCACATGCGCTCTGAAAAGCAGATCACAGCTCACCTAGTGTGACCAGAACAATTGCCCAACACTAGCGTGTGCTTTTTAATGCGCAATCTGATCGCAAGTTAAAATGTGTAAGTGTGGGCTAGCCCTAAAAGCCCATTCTGTTCCTTTCCATTTACCTCTTTAATTTAGAATTCAGCCACATGGACTTAAGGGGCATCTTTGGATCACATTAGTAATGCGAAAGCTAGGTTTGGAGGGGTGATTAACATTTATAGCTAAACATTATTTTTGAAGAGACTTTAAAACCCCTTTACCTGAGGATATATTATATTGATATATTGAAAATCTGTTTTTATCTAGGGAAAAATTTATAAAATCTTTTACTACAGAAAGCCCTTTTTTAAATTTTAGTCCCCACCCCTTTAACATAGGAAAATACAAAGAATTTGATGAGAAAATTCTCCTCTCTCTTTCTCCAGGGTGAATTACACCGAGCATGCCTGAACTCATGGAGTTACAAGGGTGGGGCAGTAGCTGCAGGGATTTTTGCAGATACTATGTAGATGTGGTTAGAAATTACATATAAAGTCAACTGGCTAGAAGTCAAGGAAAATGAGTTTTAGGGTGGACTTCTAAAAACCAAAAACTCTAACAAAGTCTAATAAGCAAGACCATTCTACTTCTAATGTCCCTACTTCTGACCTCTTGACGGCCGCAGCCAAGTAAAACATCCCTTGAAGGAAAAAAAAATATTTGGAAACAACAGGTTTGTGCTGTTTAGCGGATGCAAAGGCCACAGAGATTGGTAATAAATCTGAAACCACCTCTGCATACGTGTATCACAACTGACAAGAAGAATTCAATATCGCTACTTCTTGGCTTCCTCCAGGAAAATAAAAAAGAAACAGAAATTTATTACAATTTAGTCATTTCCTGTTATTTATAAATAGTTGATCTGAAAGCAATTCTCAAAGGGGTCACATTGTGTTTCTGACTAGCAGAGGAGAAAAGGCTAAAACGCATTTCAGAGCATGTTTTAGTCGAATTGCTTCTGGTGTTAGATGGACTGTTAAGTATTTTAATATATAATATTTTCAATATTCTCGTTAACAACTTTCAAAGCACAGACTCTTGGACTTGCAAATTCTGAGTAAACCCTGTGCTAGTGTCTGAAAGAAAAGGTCAACAGATCAATAAAAACCAGAGGATTATATTCCAAAGAAATGCTACATGGCTAGGACCAAATAAGTGCTAGGCCACACTAACACGTTTTGCGCATGCGATTGTGCACGCAAAAATTTCCTTGATTTCCGATGCGTGTGCGTTTGTATGTGCGTTTTGCGTGCACCATTTTTTTAAGCAAATGCATGCGTTTCTATAATATCAAATGACAAAAATGCATGTGCAAACGCGGCACAACACACAGAAATTGCACACACAATCGCGTGCATGATTTGGTGCATTGTAGTGGGGTCTCAGCCTTAAAGAACAAAACCCACATACCGTATATAATCAAGATAAATGGTATTAAAAAAAAGTTAATTGACAAGATTACACTGTAGAAGGAAGGGCATAGTTACAGTGTCCACTTGGAAGTCCTGCACCTCCTAGAGAAGCCAAACCAAGAGTAATCATCTTTCCAGAGGAGCGTGGGGCTTTGTAATGTCACTAAATGTAAAGGTAAGTATCTTCCCTCCAAACATTACCCCTTTAATCAACGCACTTATTGAAACAACATACATAGTGCAGAGCTGCATGTCGAGGACAATGAAGTGATCAATAGTCATATTCAAATACTGATTAAAAGGCTGATGTTGGAGGGTAGAATCTTGTGAGTAAAGTTAAGCTGGGTACACAAGGGGACGACAAAAGTAGTCGCAGCCAACAGTTTGCAGCAACCTGTGATTTAACTGTGTACCCAGCCTAAGGCTGCAATTCTGGGTGCTGGATTTATGCCTTATCTTACCCCAAAAATTAATATTTAGGTTTAAAGGGCATGTCCACCCTTAAAACAAAAAACTCGTCACATATCCGTTACCTGTTCCAACCACAACTGATATATTCAGCATATTATTAAAGGGTATCTCCACTCGTTTTTCTAAGTTTTCGTAATCCAGTTCTATTGAAGAACGGGAGGTAAAGGAGCTGTGCCTTACCTTCCGTTCTTCAATAGAACACACAGGAGCCAGGAGACAAGGTAAGAACTTACACGATCGCTCGCTCCCCCGGCGCGTAGTCTGACAGGTCCCGACGGACCTTGTCTTCTATGCACATGCGCGATCTATGCGCATAGAAGACAAGGTCCGTCGGGACCTGTCAGACTACGTGCCGGGGGAGCGAGCGAGCGGGTAAGTTCTTACCTTCTCTCCTGGTCCTGTTTGTTCTATTGAAGAACGGAAGGTAAGGCAGCTCCTTTACTCCCGTTCTTCAATAGAACTGGATTACAAAAACTTAGAAAAACGAGTGGAAATACCCTTTAAATGTATTATTAGCCAAATATTTAAGTATAAATATTTCCTCTATTTGTGACAGCTGACATCACAATAAATGATTGTGTGCGGTTACCCCTGCTGTCTTCACTACACATGCTCAATGTTCTAAAAAGCTCATTGAGCAGAGGGAGGAGGAAGATACCTTTGCCAGTACAGTAATAAATATCTGCTTACAAATGCATGTAATTAATTGGTAAAAATAGCAGTTGAGGTTGCAGGCAGATTTGTTTTTTTTTTTTAAAAGGACATGCATTTTTTTAAACACAGTTTAAGTGCAATTAGTTTGCAACCATAACAATCCTGCTAATTAACAGGCTCATCTATCCAGAGCTGCCCTTCATTGCACCCGCTGCATGGGTACTGCAAAAGACACCTGCGCATCCAGCGCAACAATTCAATATCGCATAACAATTTTTTCGCAACTTTTCACGGAAAGGGTAAAGGCTGTTTGGGATTCACCCAGAGGTGCAAACTCGAAATTGTGGTTCTGGGTAAATCTCCCCCTAAATGTTTTAACTGTGATCCCCATTTCATCTTGTACTGATTGGAGAACAGTCATTAGAAATAAAATTAGCATGGCTTCACTAACTAGAACCTGATTGCATTTAAACTGCATTGCTCTAAACTTGCTGCATGCATTTTTATCCAGGCTACAGTTACACTAGAAACAATGCAAAATGCAGGTGAAAAAAATGCACCGTGTTGTGTCTTTTTCAATGCATTTCCCCTGCATTTGCCGTTTCGGTTCTATGCAATGTAGGATTTTTATCCAGAGCCGATATCACTGTGGGTAGATCTCCCTAAGTCTGAGGCCACACTACAATGCACCAAATTGCGCATGCAAGCGTTATTGTGCGCGTGATGTGCGCATGCGTTTTCGCTATTTTCAATGAGAAAATGCATGGGATTGCTCAAAAAATGCTTGAACGCAAAACAGGAAAAAAACACTCAATCGCATGTGCATTGAAAATTGCAGGAATGTTCACGCGGGTGCAAATGCGTGCGCAAATCCGCGCTAGTGTGGCCTAGCCCTAAAGAAGATTCAATACCAGCTTTGTAGCTATGGGTAAATCCAAAAACTCCTGTGCAACTTTAACACCAACTGTTAGCTGGTATTTTAATAATCGTGCTAGCTGGTATTGAATTGTATTTTAATAACCGCGCTAGCCGGTATTGAATTAATTAGCGTGATATTAACTCTCCACATAAATGTGTCTGATTGCGTTTCCACGTAGAATTACACGCACACATTCTGAAAAAAAACGCTTGCTAATGCGAGCTAGTAAGTCCCAATGTACTTTTTTTCACTGATTTGGCAACCCTACCTAGTGCCCCTACACAAAGGACAAACCGAGCCCTTATGATGCTCGCATTCACCTCATAGAGAGACACACAGGTGATGAAGAGAATGGCTTTATCATGCCTCTGAGGTAAATACCTTTCGTTTTACGTAAATTGTTCTTTGTGAATAATGTGAGGCTTATTGGTAAAGGATTAGTGAATTCCAGCGGTGAATACTGTATGATGTGTTGGCTAGACAATATTTATTTACTTTTAATATAATGAAGTAACTTTTGTTTTTTTTTTTATACCAAGAAGTTTTATTTTACCAAAACTTGTGTCTGTCTGCTTTAAAAGGGTTTCTTTCAATCCACGGACTACGTTATGGTTTGTTTACGGTGAGTTGTGGGTTTCCATCATTAAAGTGACTCATTTTCCATTTGAAACCACAAATTTGAAATACAAGCTTCCTTACTTTTTGTTTCTATGAACCACAAAGATTCTAACCAGAACCTCAGATGAAGAAAGTTTGGATCCTCCTGCACCAACTATAGCATAAATCACATTTGGATTTTCTTTTTACTAGATAGAGGGATTCGTTTTTTATATTTGTGGCTTTACATTGAAGGAAATGTTTACTTTTTACACATTTTTACTTTTATTGATAGAACACAAAAAGTGTCCACAACTCCTAATCCTGATTTTGATGTACTCTCCCTTTACATCCCCCCACAATTTCAGATGGACCAATCAGATATCGCTTGGCTAGTTGGTATGTGTTATTATATATATCATTTGATATATATCATCTGAACTTGAGGGGTTATGTTTTCGGAAATCTTACATATAATTTATTTCAGTACAATTTTACACAAACTTTACCAAAACTCCACATCTACCTTCTCCTGCAATTCTTTAAACAGTTCAATGTTATCTTATCCGGGTGGAAGCCATCCTGCTACCAGAAGAAGAATGGTAACTTTGAATGTTACATGGTTAGTTGAACGGTACATGTTTTTTTTTTAGATTTTAAATCCTGGGTTCAGGAGTGTTCTGCATGCAGGGAGAAGGTTATGTAGTCACATTGGGTATAATCTGGTATATCAAATCAGAATCTAGAAAGCCTGGACTAGCTGATCCTTGCATGTCATGTCTTTATAATGTTAACACCAAATCTACCTGCACGGTGATCATGTTTCTCTCCTAGAGCCAAGGGCCATATTTCAAAAGTGCGGTGTCGGGATTTAATGACCGGTTTAGTGATTGTTAGCCTTTATAAATATTTCCCCATTGCTGAGGGCCCTCACATTCACCAAATACTGATCTACTGACAGAACTGCGGAAATGCACTGCTGTGAGGTCTGTACAAACCATAGCCCCACATTTACCCCATGTTTGCAAGGGCCATATTTCTAAACCTGCGCTATCGCAATTAAGGATAGCTAAACCAATTGGAAATTAATGATCGGTTTAGCAATCGTTAAACCGATTGTTAAAGGCGTGATATTGCTAAAAGCCATTATTATTATTGCAGATTTATATAGCGCCAACATCTTCCATAGCGTTTTACAGTTACATGTATACATTCACATCAGGCCCTGCCCTGAAGAGCTTGCAATCTAAGCACATATTTGATACATACAACCATAAATGTCTTTATGATTGTGGGGGAAACCGGAGAGACCAGAGGAAACCCACGCTAACACGGGGAGAACATACAAACTCCTTGCAGATGTGTCCAAGGGTGGAATCGAACTCAGGACCTCTGTGCTGCAAGACATCAGTGCTAACCACTGAGCCACCGAGCTGCCCATTATAAATATTGCCCCAAAAGGGCTGAGGGCCCTCACAGTCACCAAATACAGATCTGTGGCATTGCACTGCTGTGAGGTATGTGCATTGCCAAATTTGCAATGCCAAGTGTGCCGTGGTTTAAGGAGCCCTGATCTATTGCAATAAAAGGATTGAAACATGGAAGAGCAGTTTTTGTTCTAACCATCTCATCATTAAATTCCCACTGCCACAGAATTATTATGTTTATAATCATTATCACCATTATTAGTTATTGGTGGAAGCTTTCTGAGGGAACTTCTGCATTCTGACTGTGGGACTTTCTAGAAGGCCACATTGCTATGCAAGTTTCTTTTCACCATTTTTCCAGTAAAGTTTGTTGAACAAATGAACCTTATTATGTGGGAGGGAAAACATGACACGGATAATATCATAACAATACATCACAACTTAACTTCCCACTCGTACTTACTAAATAGGAAAGTGGTTCATGGAATCCATTTTTACCATTCAAAATAATGATGATTAGGCCATTTGCTCACTGCTACCGACATTAGCCGTGTCATTTTGTGCTACTAAATCATGAGGAGAAAACATAAAGTAAACCCTATGGTTACATCCAATCAGAATTTCTAGTTTAGCACCGACATTAAATTATAATTAAAAGGGTCCCCTAGTCAACTCTATGTAGATTCTAATTGTCATATACCAGTGGTGGCGAACCTATGGCATGCATGCCAGAGGTGGCACTCAGAGCCTTTTCTGTGCCCTCATGCACAGTAGAATTCATCAGAGTTTGTTACCAGAAAGGCAGAGAGACATGGCTTTTCTGGTAACAAGAGAGATTGAAACAAGTATAGATTCACTCTAGCACACCAAGGCTGGCAATTGCCAATAATCAGTAGGTGCAATCCTCCAAACACCCCCAAAGTAAACTATCGTGTTGGCAGTATGCAACATATGCAGTTTGGGCACTCGGTCTCTAAAAGGTTCGCCATCACTGTCATATACAGCGCATTTATTTACTTATAACTTGCTTGGTGCTGCCAAGGCACCTTTCCATAGCAACAGAAGAATGAATTGTGTGTCTGTTGTTATCACTTGTAATATATAGCAACATATCCACCCCAAACCCCAAATTCTTCCAACCTGGGTCGCCAAAGTTATTCCTGAATAAACTTCCTTGTGCTCACCACATCTGCATATGCTCAAGTTGGTACAGCGGGGGATGGAGGCAGAGGATAGCACATGGACACCGCTGTCACTAGGATACCAGCATGGCTCCCATAATAATAACATCATAATGGCATTATTAGCATTTCTTGATAAAAGACCACTAGATGCAGTAAACAGGATGTTAGAGTAGGACTTAAAACACAGATAATGCATATATATGTATATCCAATATGCGGTACACGTGGTAGTGTAGTATACACTTTCTTAAACATTGTGGTCCAGGTGCATTGTATTCTCTGTAGATGTTTCTACACCGATTATGGCAAGAGACTATTTAAGCAGACCGCTTTGTGTTACCCAAAAAATATATATAATAGTCACCCCAGATCCATCGCTCCATGTGGTATATCAGGAAAGCTCTCCAAACAGGGACGTTGGTTCACATCGGATGAACCTCACATACAGCGTGTTGCAATTCAAATGCTGAACGCTCTTTATTCAATACAAAAACATGATAGTACCAGGACTTAGGGACATGTTTCGGGCTATGCACCCTTAATCATAAGACGCACAGCCCAAATGGCATCGCCCCTTCTTGGGAAAGAAGCAATAGCATACGCCCAGATGCCAAGGTGCACCTAGGATTGATGTTGGCGTCCTAAACTTCAGATTTTAACATATTTCCTATCTTTGACAGCTTGCTGCTCTGCAACTACACAATAACTGCAGGTAGCAATACCTACTCCTACCTTTCAGAACATTAAAAGGTATGTCCACCCCCCAAACAAAAATTTAGAATGTTGGAGGGAACCCCTCAAAACCTTGACCTTGAGAGGTTTATACCAGTGAAAGCTGTCTGCAAATGTACTTACTAGCCTTTGTTCCCCCGCTGCCATCTGCTTGTCTTCTGTGCCTCTCCTGTGCTCTGAAGCAAGCAGAAGGGGCAGGACTGCTATGTCTTAGCCAATCACAGGAGCGGCTGCCGGTCCGGCCCCTTCTGTTTGCTTCCATGCACAGAAAAGGCACGGGAGGAAACAAAGGCTGGTAATTACATTTGTGGACAGCTTTAACTGATATAAACATTGCGAGGTTAAGGTTTCGGGGAGTTCCCTCTATTTTTGTTTGGGGGTGGACATACCCTTAATTCTACTACATACCTTACAACACTGTAAGATCCTGTTTAAGCTTTGCTGTGCTCTGTCCCTAAACTACCCAGCCATGTCCTGACTAAGTTTGTAATGTCATATATAACTATAAATACATATTGCATACTACATTCCCAGTCGATATAAAGTTAATGTACACTGACCAGATCATAGTGTCCATTACTCAAAGGGTCATATGCATTAAAAGGTGCAAAGTTGCCAGTGCTATCAAAAGGTCACACAACCCTCAAAGCAAAAATGTATATTCCAGGTAGCAGCCGCCAGTCAAGGCAGTGACAATAACATTATGGCCAGTGGCTGATGGCTGCTACCGAAGCCCCCTCCGATCTGCTGTTCAAGCTTGCAACCAGCTAGGAACAGCAGCAGAGGAGGCATGAACCTGGCAGCAGGAGAATAGCCTTTGTATTTTCACGAGCGTTAGTTTAAAAGGTAAGTATTGGGAATTATAGGCTTGGGGAGCCCAATTGTGATTGGGCAGGGCGGTTGACCTGATATAGACGAAGCAGAAAAGTTATTGTCGCCTTCTGCACATTAAACTGCTTTCTCTGAGTTGCTGACAAAATGAAATATATGCAGAGTCACTCCTTTAGCTGTACTCACTCCTTCCAAAGTTGTCTCTTGCGTGAGGTTCCTATTGCCAGTTATTATGACATGAGAGAGTTCAGTGGATCTGGCAAACAGCAAAATGCCTCAGCCAGAATGGAGCCAGAGGAGAGGAGGTCCAGCAATGAAAGCTCCCTCTGTATTACACAAGCCTACACATGTGCCAGCTGGCTCCATTGTGCTGTGCATGGCCTGTCCCTGACTTTCTGCTAAAAGAAAAGTCACATCCAGTTCTTGCGCTGTCGGAATATGGGTCTTGATCCAGATCAGGCAGGTCCAACCTGTGCTGGCCTTCTCCCTGCTGCTGATTTCTAGCTCCCAGCATCCATTCCCAGCAACACAGAGTTGTTAAACCAGAGATGTAAATTAATGTTCTAGGGCTGAAAGATGTCTCTGGTTGTTGCCAGACTACAGTTCCCAAGATTCCCTGCCATCTGGAGAGCTGGTTAGAAAAAATCTTTACTGTGTTCTTTTTGACTGGAAGATGAATGTTTAAAACTAAAACTCAGTCTGCAATTGTAAAAGGAAACTAACAATGAAGACAGAGCGGACCCTTTCCTACAGTTGCTTTGTATGATGACCCCTGGCATCTGCCACCAGTAAACCGTAGAGATGAGTTCCGGTTTCTAAATAAACCTGGTTTTGTTTTGGAACCGAGGATTTTAAAAATCCGGAGATCCTGCAGAATTTCTAAAAAATCCCAAAAGTCGGGAACTTCTGAACAGCACATTGAAAAGCAGAAACTTGAGATCGAAATTAACATTGAAAATCGAGATAGAAAATTCTAACAATTCTGCTTTATTTTGTGATCTGATTTTTGGTATTTCAGTAGGTTCTGCAGAACAGTTGATGGGACATGATGTAAGTTTCGTTTATCTCCAGTAAACAGCAGATTGTTCATGGCCTCTGGTTTAAATCTTTAAAAAAGTATTCTGTGCAAATAAAAGAATATTTAGTTCATATGCATCCCGTTTCGGCTTTATTTGCATTTAGGGCCCTGTTTATAAACATGGGATATGTATTTCCATTGCTAAATACCTGTCCCCACCTGTTGCAGTATATTAGAGAACCGCCCCCTATCAGGTTAAAATGGACTAGACTTCCAGTTTATGTTGGGGATTTTATCTGTTGTATTCAATTAGATCAACTGGACTTGATGTTTAGTTCTTGAAGACGTTTCGCTAGTCATCCGACTGGATTTCTCAATTCAGAATGACTTGTACAAGAATCTTTGGCAATTATGTACCCTGGAAAATCCCCATTTAGCATATCACAGCAAGTTGTTAAGGGTGTGATTGGATAGTGACTAAGAGGTGTTATAGGAACGCCCAGAGTAAGGTGTTAAAACAGCATGATAAGTTGGTGACTGAATTTAGGATTTTAGAGGGGACCTTTAGGTTTAGTAAGGGTTGTACCTACAACAATTTTCCACACTATGGATGGTTTTGTATATATGTGTTTTTAATGTTTTAATATTGCTTTCACTGTCTATACCCTCGGCACTGCCTTAATAAAGGGTGTGTATATACACTATTTATATCCAATTGTGTGCTGTGTATATCTGCTCTTCATTGGTCTTTTGATATTATATTTATTATACACATGCAGCTATGCCCATGGTGGCCAATTTAATGCCCTGTAGCCTGTCTTTCTTGTTTTCAATATGACTGAGGTGTTCTCATCTTGTATTTTCCAAAGTACTTTCGGCATTAGTGCAATGGGAGGAAAAACATATAGTAGGTGATGACTCTAAGTTACGGAGAAAGCGTCTGTCTTGAGAATCTCGAATAGTATATCCTCACTAGGCAATTTGATTTTGAGGCCTATTCAGGTCTATTAGGGGGTGACCCAATTTGTTCCAGATGTACCTGAATACTTGGGGATGGAGATGCCATTCTCCTGGATGAAGGTCCTTCCGATTGAGGTAGTCTGCTTTTTGGTTGTGTATTCCCAGAATATGAAGGGAACTCAGGTTTTCCAGGTGAGTTTCTGCAAACAAGAGGATTCTCTCCCAAAGGGATTGACTGCAGGTCCCACCTTGATTTTTGTTTTGTTAAGTTAATACTGTTGTATTGTCTGAGTGTATCAAGAGGGATTTCCCTTGAATCAATGGTTAACAGTGGATCAGAGCTTCTAAGACTGCCATAATTTTCCTGGTGTTCTGATGTCCCGATGATGACTTCTTTGTCCATACCCCCTGAGAGACTAGATTCCCAAAAGTTGCACACCAGCCCCGAGGGCTGGGGTCTGTGGTTAAGATCTTCCAATGGGGTTTTAGGAGTGGGATTGGTCTGAAACAGTTTTTCTTTGTCCACCACATTAGGCCTTGGATGACGGGCTGGGATACAAAGATGAGTTGGTTCGCTCCCTTCTCCTTGCTTTAAAAAGAGTTTCTGGAGATTCCTGATGTGTAGCATAGCCGAGCGAACAGAATATAGGGTTGTGGTGAGCTTCCCCAGAATATGCTGGCATAACCAAGCTGTTGTGATCGGGAACCAAATGAATTTCCCCACTACCGAAATGATGTTCATTTGGCATTCTGGAGAGAGGGCTATGGATATGTTGCATATGTTCAGGATGGTTCCTAGGAATTGCTTGTGAAGGTTCTCATTCATCCAGGTCATGGTATATCTGTTGTATTCAATTAGATCAACTGGACTTGAAATGTAGTTCTTGAAGACGTTTCGCTAGTCATCCGACTGTCTTTCTCAATTCAGAATGACTTGTACAAGAATCTGTGGCAATTATGTACCCTGGAAAATCCCAATTAGCATATCACAGCCAGGTGTTAAGGGTGTGATTAGATAGTGGCTAAGAGGTGTTATAGGAACGCCCAGAGTAAGGTGTCAAAACAGCATTGTACATGGCAGACAGTTGGTGTCGAACCCCCCCACCTCTATTTAGGCTTGGTTTCTTTATTTTCACATAAATGGCCTCCTTAACACCTCTCTTGAACCAGTCACGTTCCTTCGCCAGTATGTTAACATTACAATCTTCAAAGGTATGTCCTTTATCCTTAAGATGCAGGTACACGGCTGAGTCCTGACCCGAGGAATTGGCTCTTCTGTGCTGGGCCATACGTTGATGCAGTTGCTGTTTGGTCTCCCCCAGATCAGAGCATTCTTCACTGCACTGCACTGCGTATATGATGTCGCTTATCTTGTGTTTCGGTATTGGGTCTTTCAGATGTACCAATTGCAGCCTCAGTGTGTTGTTCGGTTTAAAGCAGACAGGGATATGGTGTTTTTTGAAAATTCTTCTTAATTTCTCTGAGACCCCTGCTACATATGGGATGACCATGTTCTTTCTCCTGTCTTGCTTTTCCCCTTCACTGTTGGTATATGTGTTCTTTTCTTTTCTTTCCTTCTACTTCTTTTTTTTTTGACAAAGGCCCAGTCTGGATATCCACAAGTATTAAGGGCTACTCTGACATGTTTCGTTTCTTTAGCCTTTGCCTATGTGTTAGTGGGGATGTTCTCAGCTCTGTGTTGCAGGGTTCTGATGACACCCAGCTTGTGATCTAAAGGGTGGTGGGAGTCAAACATCAAATACTCATCTGTGTGTGTTGGTTTTCTGTAAACCTCTACTTCCAGTTTACCATTTTCCTTGACTTCTACCAAGCAGTCCAAGAAAGCCAGTTAGTTGTTTTGTATCTCTTCCCTTGTAAATTTGATGTTTTGGTCTACCGAATTAATGTGTTCTGTGATGGCTTGTACTTCCTTCTGGTGGATTTTGACCCAGGTGTCGTCCACATGTCTGAACCAGTGGCTGGGTGCTATGCCCTGGGTTGAGATCAGTTCTGGTAAGAGTGCTGTCCTGGCCTAGCCATTTTTTTCACCATGTCAACAGCCTCCTTGGTGGGTATACAGGTGAAGAGAGATGTCACATCATAGGACACCATAGTTTCTTCTGCACTGAGTACTATATCTTCAATCTTGTTGGTGAAATCCTAAGAGTTCTGGGTGTGATGTTTAGAACTTCTCACCAATGGTCCTAAGATGTTGGCTAGGTATTTTGCCACCTTGTATGTTACAGAGTTGATGCTGCTGACTATAGGTCTTAGTGGTGCATCTTCCTTGTGTATCTTTGGGAGTCCATATATACATGGATGTGCCTCACCAGGGTAGAGGCGATGATACATTGCTCTATCAATGGCTTTATTCTTTTGAAGCTGTTGTAGTAAGTCTATGACCTTTTTCTTGTAACGGCTGGTGGGATCCTTTGTTAAAGCCTCATATGTGTTGTTATCGGCCAGGAGCATGGTCACCTTAGCATGTTAGTCTGAGGTGTTGAGTACCACTGTGCATCTTCCCTTGTCTGCCGGTAGAGTGGTGATACTGGAATCTTTCTTGAGGGATGTTAAGGCTCTTCATGTCTGCCATGTACAATGCTGTTTTGACACCGGGCGACACTGGGCGTTCCTATAACACCTCTTAGCCATTATGCAATCACGCCCTTAACACCTTGCTGTGATATGCTAATTGGGATTTTCCAGGGTACATAATTGCTAACAGATTCTTGTACAAGTCATTCTGAATTGAGAAAGCCAGTCGGATGACTAGCGAAACGTCTTCAAGAACTACATTTCAAGTCCAGTTGATCTAATTGAATACAACATATATACCATGACCTGGATGAATGAGAACCTTCACAGGCATATGTTGGGGATTCATTTTAGCCCTACCCCTTCAATAAGGAGTTTTGAGGGCAGGTATGGCTTTTTAGAGGGGGGCTTATGCATTTGGTTATTTTTATACTTTTTTCTTAGCTTTTATTTTGCATAAAATACTACACAGGTTTCTTATTTTGAATAAGAGCATTATAATTAATAGCTAGAGCTGCCATACTGCTGCCTGGTTTATTTCCACTAGAAGAATAAAATGCATTGACTATATGTAACTGATATTAACAAGAGACCTGGGTTCTCCTACCCACCCTCTGTTTATAATTCTCCAAAGACCCTTCTTCCTTTTAGAATCTACGAACTATAGACAACTTGAATCAAACCAGTGGCATACCGTCAGGGCCTGCGACTGTGGGGGGCCCGGGAGGTAAGAGGGTCTGCGATCATCTCCCCAAACCTCCATGATCAGACGTTTTTAAACAGCCTATTGCGGGTAAGAAGTGAATATATGCGCGACCAGAAGTTTAAAAGACAGAAGTTCGGCTCCAGTCTTTTAAACAGCTGATCACACCTCTGGGAGGGGAAGGGTATGTGTCAGGGGCCCGACCTCCAATCTTTGGAGGTCGGGCCCACATTCATCATGTGCTTAATTGATGTACTGGAACTACAGATCTCATCATCCTACTAGGTAATGGAATACGCAGTTCAATAACAAACCCCAGTTACACATTATAAAAAAAATCCAAAGATGCCCAAGTGACTTACCTGACCCAGTCCCTCCCTGCCTGTGTACCACCCCCTGCTGCTGTTACAAGCTTGTTTTGTACATAAACAGGTCACATCATGCCTTGACTCACATCCGCAACCAGGAAGAATAGCTACAGAGCAGAGGAGTAGCATAGTAGAGTGGCAAGGGACCTGGTCAGGAAAGTCCCTTGAGGGGCATCTTTGGAAGTTTTCTATAATGCGATACTGGGGTTTGTGGGTAGCTGGACATATATAGAAAAAGTTTTTTTAAGGCTGGACATACCCTTTAAGTTGTTTAAAATTGAAGTTAGGATTCCAGTTTCCCTTAATTGTGAACTACATTTAAAGTGACGACACTTACAAAATCCTCCTCCCACCTTCTGTCCATGTTCGTCCTCCTACTTCTGTCTGCTGGTGATGTGTCCCCAAATCCTGAGCCATGTAATATCTCGGTCTGCCATCGTCCACGGCTTGTCTTACCTTCTCTGGCCCCCCGTCGTGTTTCAATTCCCTCCAACCTTCTATCTATTCCTCTGATTCCACCATCTTGTCTGCCTTTCTCCTGTGCTCTGCTTAATGTTCGCTCGCTGGTTAACAAATCTTCTCTCATTCATGATCTCTTCTGCTCTAATAATTTTCACCTTCTTGCCCTTACCGAGACCTAGCTTTCCCAACATGACTCTGCTATCGAGGCCTCCCTTGCTCATGGTGTGCTCAGCTTTTCCATTCGCCTCACTCCTCCGGTTGTGGTGGGGGTGTTTGCCTTTTACTTTCCTCCTCCTGTCGATTTACTAACATTATCTCCCCGCCTGACCTTCTATTCACATCTTTTGAGGCTCATTCAATTCAGCTCTCGCACCCCTTGTCCCTATGAGTAGCTGTGGTGTACAGACCGCCGTTTACAACGTCTCCGTCTGCATTCCTCTCCGACTTTGAAACTTGGCTTACTTTCTTCCTCTCTGCTGACTGTCCTGTTCTGATTCTGGGGGACTTCAACTGTCACATTCCCTCTCCTGGCCCACTTGCTTCCTACAATTAACCTCCTTGTTCGATCTTCAGCAATGGACTAACGCTAATACTCACAAGGATGGCTACTTCCTGAACCTACTGTTCACTAAAAACCTCTTTGTCTCGTCTTTTCAATCTAACACCTTCCCGCTTTCTGATCATCATCTTGTTACTTTTCAGGCTCAACACCCTCTTCTTCCTCCTGTCCCTCTATCTTGTGCGTCTGTTTGTAATACTAGATACATAGATCTCCCAATACTCGCCTCATCCCTGTCCTCTAGTCTCTCCTCCCTTTTGACAGTTGATGACCCTGACTCGCATGCTAATTCCTATAATTCTATCCTGACTAACACGATAGACTCTGTTGACCCCTTGCATTACCGCAGTCGAGAATCCTCTAATCCTCGTCGGTGGCTCAACCCCCACCTCCCGTTTTATACGCAGGTGCACGTGTGCTGCTGAACATGCTTGGAGAAAGTCCCGTACTTCGCCTGTTCTCCATCTTCAACTCCCTTCTGTGCCCCTCTCCCGCTGACCCTCTCCTTTCTCCGCACTCTCCCAGGACTTTGCGCATTACTTTCAGCATAAAGTGTCCATCCGCATGCAGATCTCTGGTCCTAGGGATGACTCTCAGATCATGTTGCCCTGTCCTCCCTCAGATATTCTTGGATCTTTTTCTCCTGTGACCCATTCAGAAGTCTCTCGCCTGCTTCTATCATGTCCGCTCACGACCTGTCCTCTTGATCCCATGACCTCTGTATTACTGAAGCACTGTAATCATGTGTTTACCCCTATACTCACCCACATATTCAATGCCTTCCTTACATCTGGAATTTTCCCTTCCGTCTTTAAGCACGCCCATGTTAAGCCCATGCTAAAAAAGCCCTTGCTGGACCCCTCTTGTTCAGCCAATTAACGCCCGGTCTCTCTCTTACCTATAGCTTCTAAACTGCTAGAACGATTAGTCTTTTCCCGTATCGCCAACTACCTTCATGCTCATAACCTATTGGATCCATTGCAATCTGGATTCTGTTCTGCGCATTCCATCGAGACAGCTCTGTGTAAGGTTGTGAATGATCTGCAGCCAATGGTCACTTTTCTATTCTTATCCTTCTTGACCTCTCCTCTACTTTCGATACAATAGATCATTCCCTCCTAATGCAGATACTTCGGAATTAAGTGGCATCCTGGTTTCTATCCTATCCCTCTGACAGAACCGTATCTTAAGCTAGCAAACCTCTTCTCCGGTTCCTCTTGGTGTGGGTGTCCCGCAGGGGTCTGTTCTTGGACCCTTATTGTTCTCCCTCTACACTATTTCCTTGGGAGATGTTATTACCTCTTTTGGCTTCAAATATCATTTGTATGCAGATATTGCACAAATCTACTTGTCCACCTCTATGCTAACTCCTGACATCCAATCACGTGTCTCCGACTGCCTCCTTGCCATCTCCTCCTGGATGTCTCAACGCTACCTCAAATTAAATCTTTCTAAAACTGAACTGATCGTTTTTCCACCTAAACCTGGTCCAATCCCATCTGCCTCCATCTCTGTTGAGAATACCCCCATTTCCCCTATCCAATCGGCACGCTGCCTAGGGGTAAATATTGACTCATTTTTCTCCTTTTCTAACCACATTAACTATGTTGCGAGAACCTGCTGCTTCTTCCTTCGCAATATAGCCAAAATCCATGCTTATGCATGCTCTTATCCTATCGCGCCTGGACTATTGCAACCTACTACTTTTTTTTGGGGCAGGGACCTCAAAGCCCTAGCACTTCTATTTATATAATTGATATATTTATGTAATGAACTACCTATGTATTTATCCCCCTTGTATGACTTTATTGTATTTTATTACTGTACAGCACTGCGTCCCCAAGTGGCGATTTATAAATAAACATACATACATTTGATAAACTAAGTAAATTATTAGACACCTAGAATTGTAAGGTTCAGGGAATTCCCTATATTACAAGGTCCTAAATTGATATATTAAATTATTATATTTAGATAGATATATATAAGATAGATAGACAGACAGATTGAAAGAATATAACTTATACACACATACATACTTAATTTCCATACTTGCCGATCAGTTTCAGAAGAACAGTATAGGTACAGACAACCTTATTACGAGAAACCCTACAGGAAGTTAAACGTTTACTGTGGCTATGAAGGTGAATCATCCTTTCAGCAAGCTCTAGTTTATATTCTTTATGATTACAAATGTATTCTGTACTGTAACCACTATCATATGAGCCTAACTTACACCTAATTTTGAGCCTAATTAGTTTAATTAGCAGCAACTGCTCTTTTTTATAAAATAAAACCACAAGGTCAGCTTTATATTATATTAATAAAGCAGCACTTATTTAGACATCATTTAAGAAGTTTGCCTGTGCTGTTAATCTATAGCAACCAATCAGATGATACCTTATTATTAGAGATGGGATCCAGGTCTGACCCGGACCCAGATCTGACATGGAACACCTCGGTTCAGAAATCCGAACGTTCCATCCAAAACAGGGCGGATCATTCGAATTTCAGAACGTATTCTCGAGGGTTACTGAATGTACAAGGTTATTTTCGGTAACCCTCGAAAACATATGTGCTATTGCCAAAATTAGTTAAATCCCCACAACAACTAATGTAATATTGGTTTAGCGCATATTTTTCAATCATTTCAGGATATGTGCTGTTTCCAAAAACTTTGAACTATATATCATAAAAATTAACTCATGAATGAGTTAATGAGATACAAAAAAGTTGATTGGAGAGTTACTCTCTCTTCTGGATAAACCACACTGAGCACGCCCCAGCTGTAAAAAAATAAAGTAGGGAGTAGAATATACTGCTGTATTCCTATAAATAAATGTGTTGCAAAGGCAAGTAATGTATCATTTATATTTGCAATTTATAGGCTATATATTAGAAGCAATTTTACGTTGGCATAAAATTTTCCTTAAAGCGCTAGTGGTATATCTTTGTGGATTGTGGGAGGAAATTAGAGGTTCCAGAGCCAGAGAAAACACATGGAAGCACAGGGAGAACATAGAAATCCAATGCAGGTGTTGACAGATCTGATCCCACAAGCCTTGAACCACCAAATATATTCTGTTCTTTTTTTCTTACACTTTCTTCTTCCTGCATTGTACATTCATCTCATTCCCTGTAAATTAAAAAAATGGAATTACTGTAAATATTTTTACCAGTATCCACAACAGTAATCGTGTGTATTCCTTTCAATTCATTGTACTTACGATCTTATAATTATTTTCCATTTCTTTATAACCATAATGCTTAGGTACACAAGGGCAGATATTTTGGACCAGTCGCCTTTATATCACAGTGCTTGAGACATAGTCCAGATTATGACCCTGTAACAGAGTTTCCATTATCTTCCCCACCACTGATGTTAAACTTGCAGGTCTATAATTACCAGGCTGGGAGCGACTATCCCTTTTAAATGTTGATATTCTGTACCATACCCTCTGTCAGCAAGTGAATATTTTTCTTTTATATAATTCTTGCTAATAACATTTCTACAATTGGAACTAACTGGTCTATATCTGTTGTATTCAGTTTCATCAACTGCACTAAGTTTAGTCCTTGAAGACGTTTCGCTAGTCATCCGACTGGATTTCTTAATTCAGAATGACTTGTACAAGAATCTGTTGGCAATATAAGTACCCTGGAAAGTCTCAATTAGCATATCAAAGCCAGGTGTTAGGGACCTTCTAAATGCAAGGCGTGATTGCATTGTGGCTAAGAGGTGTTATAGGAACTGCCCAGGGTGTTAAAACAGCATTGTACATGGCAGACAGTTGGTGTCGAACCCCCCCACCTCTATTCAGGCTTGGTTTCTTTATTTTCACATAAATGGCCTCCTTAACACCTCTCTTGAACAGTCATATTCATTTGCCAATATGTTAACATTGTACTTTTTCCTTAAAGGGTATGTCCAGCAAAAAAGTAAGTATGTTTCTAAATGATTTGCTGAAGAACAGGAGGTCTCCTCCTCTCCTGGAAGATTTACTGAAGAACAGGAGGTAAGAGATAGTGCATTTACCTCCTGTTTTTCAGTAAATCATTTAGAAACATACTTACTTTTTTGCTGGACATACCTATTAAGATGCAGGTACATGGCTGAGTCCTAACCCGAGGAATTGGCTCTTTTGTGCTGGGCCCTACGTTGATGCTGTTGCTGTTTGGTTTCCCCCACATACAAATCAGAGCATTCTTCACTGCACGGCACTGCGTATATGATGCAGTTTTTTTGATGTGCTTTTCTTGTGTTTTGGTATTGGGTCTTTCGAATGTACCAATTGCTGTCTCAGTGTGTTGTTTGGTCATTACCAAATTTTTCCTGAGTGTGACCTTTTGTTGATGAGTATAATTTATTTTTTAAGTAAATCATTAAACATGCTTTAATAGTTCTGCGTTTTTATATGTAGTATATGATGATATAATGAGATTTGTTTTGTTTTACAATTCTCAAGTTAACTTATAGCACATACCCTGCTGATTTAAAGAATACATCACTTGTCATTCCAATAATTCCAAACCAAACACTGCCCTTTCCCCAGGTCAATGATCTCACACATTCTCAGTATAATTTACCTAGACAGAGAGAAAAAGGCATTTGTCATTTGGCTTCTTTGTATTTGCTTGTGCTAAAGAGAGGGCAGAATTAACTGGGGAACTTGTGGGTAACGTGTATATTTAAACATGTGTGTTGGTAACATGTCTATATTTCAAACATGTGTATATTTAGTTAGAAATTACTTAAAGAGGAACTGTGGTCCAAAAATGACTTTAGGTAAATTGATAGGAATTGCTCTCCTGAGAGTTTTTGCATTTTATTTCCATTGTTTATTTTTTTTAGTTTTGAAGATATTTACATTTTTGTGTGTTATATGGCAGCAGCATCACCAGGTCCCCTGCACTTCCTGCTTCCTGCTCGAAACCTGTCAGTCAATCTGCCCTGTGTCTCCTCCCCTTTGCAGCCCCCCTGGGACCCCATGGTCCCTCCAGTTGCAGGCCCACCCTTGGCCGCTTCCCTTACAGCCCCATGTGGCCACGACCACTCGCGGGTGCCGTGGCCCACGCCCACCTGTGGGTGCCTAAGCCCCACCCACTCATGGGTGCCTAAGCCCCGCCCACTCACGGGTGCCTACAGTGTGTGAGAACTCTGCCTGAAAAGGCTTTTTTCGCACTGTGAGAGAGAAGGGCTGTAGATTCCCTTACCTTCTCTGCAGCTGCAGGTCCTTCACACAGCATAGAGGAGGAGGGACTTCCTGTCTCCCTCACACACTGAGGGAGTCTGAGGCTGCGCTTGCCGGCGGCACTGTGCAGGAAAAAAACCTCAGGAATGTCACATGTCAGCCTCCCACCCATTAACTTTCTGGTCAGTCATTTCTGTGTATCTTTGGCTGTGGAGCACGTAGAAAGGTGGTTGATGGCTCATTTTAAAGGTAGGAAACTGGCCTTTCATTTAATCTCAACTTGTTTGGAGAGCACAGTTCCCCTTTAATTAACCACAAAAACAAAATCAGCAACATCTAGTCTACAAGGCAAAGAGTTTCCCCAGAGGCTCCTCTGGAGTTTCCCCAGAGGAGCCAGGGGACCTTAGATAACAGATAGGCCCAGTTAATGTGAGATGAGATTCTGTTATAGATCACTCCAGGAGTGATAGGTAGGAGTAGGGTAGCCAGTGAGCAGCCTGAGCTCCAACAAGGAGATTTAGTAAGGACTAGAGTCCTGGGTATACCACCCAAGAATAGGGACATAGTGCCAGACATAGGGAAGAAGATTCCACTACAGTGACCTAAGAGCTGGGGTGGCAGTAACAAGCTGATTGTTATTTATGTTGTTTCTGATCCTTCTGGTTTGTGAGTATTTATGTGATATCTGTGCTATGCTATGTCACCTCTATTGTGCTAATTGCAATGCAATATTGTTCTGTTAATAAATTAAATACTGTTTAAGAACCACTGGCACCCATTTATTGCATTCTACCTAGAGTGGTAGTTCAGCAACACTCTGCCTCCAACATACTGTACAGTATGTGAAGGCCCACTCCTAATAAATAAGAGTCTTGTGCATAGAATGTGGATAATGCTGACAGTCTCTGGAGCAAATTAAGTACCCCCATTTTACTATCGCCTTACAGTAGGATAGCTCCCTTTATCTTGCCTTTCTACATCTTCCCTACTTTTACTAAGTGCTTTTTACATTTTAAAATATTTTTGGATATTTTGTATGAATTAGGAACAATGCTCATGGACCGCTGCACTCTACAATAAAGTTTTTCTCGAACTCTGCACTGTGGTTCCATCATAGACCCAAGGATAAACCCAATTCTCATATTTCATTTAAAGAAGTATTGTAATAAAGTGTGGATATAGTCAATGTAGTGTAGCTATATACAGCTTCTGTTACATTGTATCAGATATAATTCATTAACAACCCAATACATTTTATTTTATTTACAACAGACAATCCCATGGCAAATGACGTTGATAGTTCTATGGTGTTGGAAATGGGCATTTTTCAGGCATACCCATGCCACTAATCAGAAATCCTCACTTGATTTCCTTTAATTTGACATGTGTTTGGCCAGCTTTAATAACATACCTCTTCACTTTGGGAAGGGAGATCAATGCAACAGGAAGACAGTAAAAAAAATAATGATTTTGATTGTCAGTGTCGTACACGAAGATCCATTCCATTAGGTGTCTAATTTACACAGCATTTAAAAGGAAGAAGATGGTGTTTCATGGCATTTTCATTTGTTTACTCTACTATCATTATCAATAATATACCAGACCTACTAATTATATATAGCTTGTAATTACTATGGTATCTGCCTTTATTCACAATGCTACACACAGACCCTGTCTTACAGAACTGACTTCCTGTCCTCTTAACAAAAATTGGTATATAGTTTATAGGGTATGTTGAAACTAAAAAACTAAATTTTGTATATGGCCTAATTGCCCCCCAAAACCTCAACCTTCTAATTTTTTTAAATGTGCTCCTAAATGTACTTACCAGCCTTTGTTCCCTCAACTTCCTTCTGCTGCTGTTCCATGCCTTTTCCATGCATGGAAGCAACAGAAGGGGCTAGACCAGCAGTGGCACCTCTGATTGACTGAGACAGGCAGAAGGCAACCGAGGGAGCAAGGTCTGGTAAGTATATTTAGGAGTAGATTTGAAAAGTTTAGACTTTGCTAGGTCAAGGTTTTGGAAAGCAATTATCCATATACAAAATTTTGCATACAAAATTTTTGTATCTTCCAAAAATGCTTCTAAAGCATTGGTTTCCCGCTTATTTCTTGCTCTCATGCACAGCAGCAGAGCAGGCAGCTTTGGTACTGGCCTTTAGCTGCTACAGAGGAGAGAATCCCTTTATTAAAGGGTAAAGATGCCCTTTAATAAATTATGGCAGCATGGTGGCTCAGTGGTTAGTATTGATACCTTGCAGCACTGAGTTTGAATCCACCCTTGGACACATCTACAAGGAGTTCTCTCCGTGCTTGCTTGGGCACTCCATTTCCCCCACAATCATAAAGACATTCTGGCAAGAAGACACAAAGTAAAAAAAAACATTTCATCAAATGTCATTGGAGATAGAGGCCAATAGTTTACTTAAAATGATCTTAAAATAGTTATACCCATTATAACAAGGGCTAACTGGTAAATTATTGTTTCATTCTGAGCAGAAATTTAAAGGAGAACTAAACCCAATTTTTTATATTCCAGAATCTGAAAACAACCCCCCTAAAAACACCAATAAACTATAAAATCCCACTTCATTAAATTGTATTAAGATAAATGTAAGCCTGTTAAGAACTGGATGAAGTATCTGTATGTATGTGCAGTGTCAGACCACACCTCCTGACCTCAGTCACATGCTTCCTTGCTTTCCCTGTCCTGTAAAATGATTGGCTAGAGATTATTAATGGGTGTGACCAACTGCAACAAGTTTCTGCCATAGCTAAGGACTGAGCATGTGCAGAACATAATGGTCGTTGACCCAATTGTGTGATACTAGAATGCTGTGAAGTAAAACACAAACTATATATTATTTAGATAAATTTCCCAGTGCCTGTATCAAAATTAGAGTTATGACACAGATTACTGGTTTTATATCAAGGTGTTCTGCCTTCTGGTTCAGTGTTGTTCTGTGGCTTTAGTTGTCCTTTAAGCATAGATTAGAAGTGAAAGTGATACTTGTAAACACTCTTTATTGATATTAGATTCCAGGTATTGAAGATTTATTACAGATTTTGTTTTAATATGCTCATTAGAATGCATTTAATATTTATGGGCTTTGTAAATCCTTCATTCACAATTACAAAACAATGATGTTGGCTCTCTTATTTTAATAGCTCCTTTTATTCAAAAATCTTGATTGACCGAACTCGAGGTCTACTTCACTGCTTGGAGTCTTAGGTAGTCTAGCCTGCTCACTTATACTTCATTTCTTTAGCCATCATTTTAAAAGTCTTTCTGGCCTGCAGGGGGCTCTCATGTGATTAATTTCAGACATGAAATGTGTTTTATTACTAACTGCTAAACGTCATGTCCATCCACAACACTTTATATTACTGGCTTTTGCAAATTTTACCCTCTTGCCTTAATTATAAGATATAGGTGGATGGCAATACATTTAATATTTAATAATTTTGATGAAATTAGGGATTTTACCTTATAATTCAGAATTTTTGTTGATGGCCAACACTTATAAATGTAATAATCTGGATTTCAATGGTTGGATGCTACTCACAGAACCTTTCTGTGTAAGTTATTTTAGGTGTTCCCTGATTTTTCATTGGTCTGGCAACTTATCATGTTCCCATAAAATAATATAGTCTGCACTGATGAACTGACAGGTTGGTTCCTGTCCCTGTAATACAGTCATTCAGTACATAACACTTTGCGTGAAGTAAGCATGATAATTTACTTAGCCTTTAGCCCTTAGTATGTAGCCTTTATCCCTAGGTGTCATTACTCTCTGATCTTTGGTTGTACTTGGCTGTGTGGAAATAAGCATGCTGAAAGGCTGGTCAGTATTCTATTACAAGTATGATGCAGGCTGTATTGATTGGCATGCATTTAAAGAACTGGTACATTACGGCATGTACATGTCATAATCTTGCATTTAAATGGAATAGTGGCAACCCTAGTTTAGGGCTAGGACCCACTGGCGAGTTTCTCATGCAATTCTGAAAGAGTTTTACAACCTTTTAGGGCGTAAAAATTGCATGCCGAATTACAGCGCAAATGGACAGTAATGATCAAATGCATCGCGTTTCACATGCATCCACTGCTTACGCACATTACCATTCATTTATGATTTTTTTTCAATATTTTTTTTATCGGAGAGCATGCACTGTCCACAATCAAAGGTGATCTCTTGCCCTATGAAAATGTAGCACAGCACAGTGTGGCACATGCATGCGATTCTCAGGTGTGATGCCTTAGCCAATCACAGGAGCGGATGCCGGTCGGGACCCTTCTGCTTCTCTTCCGTGCACTGAAAAGGCATGGAAGAGAGGCGGAACGCAGCGAGGGAATGTAGGCTGGTAAGTCTCGAGAGGTTGAGGTTTATTGCTATTTAATGCAGCATACGAAATTTTAGTTTGAGGGGAGGACATACCCATTAAGAATCGGGCCAGTTTGGCCTACCCCAGACCCTTTCTGCCAAGCACAGCTTACTCAGGGTAAGGTAAAGCAGTACAGTAGCATACTATATATACTGAACACAATTATAAGGAGCCCTAAACTCACACAGCAACTCCGCAGTGAGTTCATTAAACAGCGACACAATCCCAAAACAACAGACAAGGAAATCCAAAGGGCCAGATCTATTCCCAGACACAAGCTACTGAAATACAGACAGAAAGAAAACTGCAACCAGGTTCCCCTTGTAGCACTTACAGTCCACACCTGGAGATCCTACGACAAATCATTAAAGAACTCCATCCCACACTACAAAGGGACGACAGACTAAAAAACATATTTCCAGTACCTGCACTCCTGGCACACCGACAGCCCCCTAATTTGAAATGCCTACTGGTACACAGCTCCCTGGGCAAAACAACAATCAATGGTACTTCCCCCTGCCAACAACCTAGATGTTAAACCTGTGCACACATCCACACAACAGACCAAATATATATATACCACATTGTAACCAAATTCATCAAATTAAAGGATCATTCTCCTGTGGTTCCGCCAATGTGGTATATCTAATAATGTGCATGAAGTGCCCTACTATGTGTTTCTATGTGGGAGAAACAGGACACACACTGCGCAAACGGATGAACTCTCATAGATTAAACATCATGCACGGGTTAACGGATGCCCCTGTGGCTGAACACTTTTGTAAAAGAGGCCACAGTATGAAAGACCTCAAGATCCCCATTCTTATGGAAAATTTTCACTATCAAAAACAGTGTAAGGAATGGGAATACAAATTCATTCAGAAATGTAGTTCCCTGAATGATGGACTAAATAGGGACATGAGTTTTATGGCCAAATATAAACTTATTCCACATCACCACCCAGACTAAACCCACTCACCAGGACACGGTCTTGTACTGTTTGATACATTTCAAAAGACACTTTCCATTTCAAAGGACACTGTTCTCACATTATTACAGCTATCTACTTAGCACACCTCCTCTACTGTTTTTCCCACATCCCCCCAGTCTGTATCTGTACCTGGACATCTGTTCAATTTGTTTGATGTTTACTGTCCCAATGTGTATATAAGTTTGTGATTTCTCAGTTTCTTTTGTAACATCCAGCCTGATGAAGTAGGCTTAGGACTCCCGAAAGCTTGCTTAATTTTTAAATTTAGCTGATAAAAGGTATCACAGCTCTACTTCTCTTTTCTTACTTATGGCTAAAGCTGGGTACACACAGTAACGTTAAAGCCCCGATACCGTCGGATCTCACGGTATCGTGGGCTTTATCACTATGTGTGTACGTTTGTTTCCCAAACGAGCGCGCGGCCGCCGAATGCTCGTTCGGGAAAGGCCGAAAATTTCCATCAGCCGCGCTAGACTGCTTATAGAGGAGTCTAGTGCGGCTGATGGAAACACACAGTCCCAAGCGTTCTCCCTATAAAGTTCATAGGGAGAACGCTCGGGACTGTGTGTATGCAGATCTTTGAAAGATGGCAGAAGTCTGTACTGTGTGTACCTAGCTTTAGGTACAAGCCTCAATTATTGCTTTCTCCCTATACTCACAGGACTCGCTATGAAGAGCAGAGTAGCTAGACTTGGTCACGTGATATAATGGGCGGAGACAAAGAGGAACGCGAACTGAGTAATGGGGGTGGGATTCAATCATTCTGAACACGCCCTTTATTAACAGATTGGTCCCGACCCTCCTTTTTGCTAGGGGTAGGAAGGGCTGGCGCGTGACAAGCTCTTCGGGTGTCAGTAAAGTGCTGCTTGTTGCCGGGGGAGGGGGCGGAGTTTCTTCTCAGACATTCAACAGGCTGTTTGGGAGTTCGCGAGCGGCTTTTGCGTGTGTGTGAAGGATCCGTGACGCAGGGAAAGCCAAAGTATTGTGGGTCAGTGCTGTGTTTACTGTCAGTGAGACGCTGGGTGCCGTGGGGCTGACACCGTTCTCTCCCTGGTGCTCCTCTGTCTTTCACCCCCACAGCTGGTGAAGTGAGAGAAACTTTCTATTTGCCGTCACTGACGGACCGTACTACTTTCTAATATCGGGGGGAGGTTTCAAGGCGGGATACAAACTACACCGAGTGCCAAGTTGGGTCCCCCCCGGACTGTGTGAAGTCAAGTTGGGGACGATCCCATGGCGGAGCCCGCACAACCCCCTCCGCCTGTGGTGGAGATAGACCCGGACTTCGAACCTTTTTCTCGGCCACGGTCTTGTACTTGGCCGCTACCCCGACCGGACTTTAACCCAGGCAGCTCCGCCAATTCCTCACCGGCCCCTTCCCTGCAGCCGGACCATCCAGCCCCGGGCAATGTGGATTTTATGAGCAACCTGAGCCTGTTAGAGGAGAGCGAGGACTTGGACCCGGCTGTGTGCGCGGATTTCTCTTGTCATCTCCAGCACACCCTCCCTCAACACTCCCTTCCCCAAGCCGGTCCCCTGCACCCACCTCCGTCTGTGCCCCCTGCCCTGTCCCCTTCCTCTTCCACCCAACAGCCCAGGAAGAGCAGTTCGTCCAGGCGCAACGCTTGGGGTAACCTGTCCTACGCCGACCTTATCAGCCAGGCCATAGAAAGTTCTCCGGAGAAGCGCCTCACCCTGTCCCAGATCTATGACTGGATGGTGAAGAGCGTCCCATACTTCAAGGATAAGGGGGATAGCAACAGTTCTGCCGGCTGGAAGGTAAGAGAAGAGACGGCTAGGAATGAGGGTCTGTCACCCCATGTTATTGCCCAACCCCCATATACCAATTCCCAATGCCAACCATGTGCCAATGACTGTATCCTCTACCTACCCTGCTGCACTTTAAAGGAGAACTAGAGTGTCTATTACCCGAGACCCTAGGGTAGGGTTGGTAATTCCCAATATTGTTTTTGTGAGGAGAACCAGCAGGGAACTGACTGCCAAGTTTCCCCGTTGCTTCAGCCCTATCTCTAACACAGGAAAGTCCAGGAAGCCAAGCCTGCCAGCTCTGTGCAATGCATTTCTCAATAGTGTACCAATCTAAAGGGAATGTCGGAGGGCACAATCCCCTGATGTTAATTGGTTTAAGCTGTCAAACTAGTAATTTTCAAGGCTCCAGTGCCAAATCCAGCCAACCTAACACTTTTCTGATCGTTGTGTAGCCTTGCCTGCTATCAAAATGTCTTTGCCAGTGATCTTTAACCAGTTTTTCTCCTATTGCGCTAGCATAGAAAGCTTTTGGCTGGTTACACACCAGCAGATTATCTGCTGGTGTGGGGCAGCCGACCACAACCGACCTCGATTGTCCAGATCGGACAGGTAGGTAAATTCCCTATGGGACCGCACGATCGATCGGGTATGTCTGAAAATCATGGCTGATTGGGCAGTTCTCTATGGAACTGCAGCTACTTTTGCTGAGAGTGACGGCTATTTATTCCGGCCGTCCGGTCACTAGTGGCGAAGGTCAGCCAAGATGAAAAATTTGCTTGCGTGTACCTGCCATTAGCCTTAGATAATCTTGGACACATAGATGGTCTAATCGTATGTGTATGGGACTCCTCATGGCAACTCCTCTTAATAGTGCATTGTTTACAGTGACAAGTCTTTTCCACTGTCCATTTCCGTTCTGTGCATCCTGAGGAAAGCCCAAAATCTGGCTCATCGTTTGAAGTTAAAATTACCAATAAACCATTTCTCTTGTTAACAGTTCTTTCCTTCTTTTTCATTTCACTCTTGAAAGGTGGTGCAGTAAAATAAAATACAATCTGTCAATCTCATGTTACAGTCTAACAAGGTTGTTATATTTGTTGGAAAACCTGATGTGGAATATTGCTTTTTACATCAGAACCTCTCCTGTTTAAAGGGATTTCCTTTACACATCTCTGAAAGGAATGTGGCTTTAAAACAAATAGTTGATTTATTGAGTTGTCGTACTATGCCCTCATATGAACTGTTTCCGTCTAATTTAACCCTCAGGCTACTATTGTCTGAATTCCAAGATGGTGCCTTTATTTAGTTTAGGTGCCTTTTCCCTGTTAAAATCTTAATAGAAATGCCTGTTTAGGTAAATAGAAAGACTCATGTATGTAATCATATTTCTCCCCAAAACTCTGAATGAGAGAAATATTGCAAAGTATTTTTTTTTTTAATAGTTTTTTTGGTACTCTTTCCTAGATCTGAGACCCCCATTATTAGTTAGGGTATGGTTAGGTGTTTGCATAATCTTGTAGTACTGGGGAAATATTTTTGATAAAGGTATATAAAGTCATTAAAAGTTGGTAACTTGCTAGAGTTGTGGGTACTGGTAATGATCCTCTGACCTTTAGCAACCATGTGCAGGGTCCTAATCCTCTGCAACATACTTCCTGCTATGCTGTTCAAGTAAGGCAGAGGTCAGAAATCAGAGCAAACCACGCTCTTTAAACATTTTTTTCTAGGGAAATATGCTTGCTAAAGATATGAATGTTTCTACATATTCCTCTTGGGATTAAAGTTCTTAAAATATCTTCAAAATAGGCTAACCTTTTAATTGCCATGAAGATGAGTTGAATATCTCTTAAAAAAGGAGTTGTCTTGCCTGTGACATCTAAAGCATTTCTTACTTTTGTATATAATTCCTAATGTGCCTTGTAACATTACACTGATGATATATTGCAACAGGGTTTGGACAGAGGTTGCTTTTAAAAACTGAGAGATCAGTTCAATGTGGTGTGCAGTTCACAAATCTTCACTATCCTAATCCTCAATTTAAAAACAAAACTGGAATTTGGATTAACATATTTTAATGTAAATTGGCTAAATTCTCTTAATGTATAAAAATGTGTGTATGCTTTTTGGTCATTGTTACCAATGACTGGAAAAATCATGTACTGGTAAATGGTATCTGTACTTCTAAAATAGAAATGATCATTATCTTACGTAACTGCTATTCCTTGATAGATTTAACATAGAAGTGCTCACACTCAATCTTAAAGTGAACTATTGCACTGGGACTCAATCAGACAATCATGCTTTCTCCTCCCAACCCATGTGCAAAGCTGTCTGATCAAAAAGTCAGGTTGTCCAAGGAGCAGCAGTACCATCTCTGAACGCCTCTACTAAATCAATAGGGAAGGTAGGAATATAATTTCTTACCTTCCCTATAATTTATATGTCAAGATTTAACTTAACCATACATATTACCGGTACATATTTTTGTCTTGTTCTATTTGTTGGTGCTGTGTCTTATTTTTCATTTCACGTCTCTTTCAATAAAACATATCCCCATGCTTTTTTAAGTGTTCACAATTGTTATAACCCCTGTAAACGCATACAGATTACTGTAATATGTGGTTACGTTTGCAATGTTTGTGATCTGTAATGTTACCAACCGTCCATGCCTAGTTTGATGGAAAACCTGGCTGTGCTTGATTTCTGATTTGCTTTATATTCCTTGAGGTGGCAGTATTTTCTTTGCCTACAACTTTTGAGTTGAAAAACTCACAAACATGGCAATTAAACTTGGTATATTTGTTAAGATATAAAAAGGCCATACATGTTTTATTGTTCATTTGTTATTCAATCAAGCTTTATAAGAAAAGCAACAAAAAAACATTGGGAAAGGATGAAATGTGTCCAGCGGACCTGAGTTCCCCTCTATATAGTATTTATATACTAGAAATAGTATAGTTCATTGCAATTCCATGCAATCTCACGTTAACATAAATGCAAAGTTGGCATTACCTTTCCTTTTATGTTGTAAATACTGTATAGGAAAACGTGTCTGCTAGTTATGAGTTGTACAGATTGAATCCCCTACAGTGGTATAAATCTGATTAAGAATTGAACTCCTTAACTGTGCTTCTTACTTGTACCCCTGTCTATATAACCTTTTGTCTAGCCTCACCACTATCCTTGCAGATGCCCTGCACATTTCTGTGTGTGTGTTGTCATTAAGTGCTTACAAAAACAGTAAAAGGTGTGATGGCTTTCATCTCTTGGCATCCTAGTGGATTTCATGCGAAACTCTTCCTGCAGCACAGCTCCCCTCTCACACAAATCACAAAGCAGGCCACACATATCTAAAATGTTAATCTTTATTTGAATCATTTAAAAAGCATAAAAGCCTACAAATGCTGGGATAGTTTAAAACATGCAAACTGGAAATTTACAGCCAGTACTTGTAGTCATTTACCAGGAATTTATCAAGCATTGCCAACTCATTTTAAAGGTCAACTAAACCCATTTTTTTATACTCCAGAATCTGAAAACAACCCCCCTAAAAACACCAATAAGCTATAAAATCCCACTTCAGTAAATTGTATTAACGTAAATGTAAGCCTGTTAAGAACTGGATGAAGTATCTGTGTATATGGGCAGTGTCTGACCACACCTCCTGACCTCAGTCACATGCTTCCTTGCTTTATCTTTTCTGTAAAAGGATTGGCTAGAGATTATAAATGGGTGTGACCAACTGTAACAAGTTTCTGCCATAGCTAAGGACTGAGCATGTGCAGAACATAATGGTCATTGACCAAACTGTGTGATACTAGAATGCTGTGAAGTGAAGCACAAACCATGTTATTTTGGTTAAGACACAGATTACTGGTTTTATATTAAGGTGTTCTGCCTTATGGTTCAGTGTTGTTCTGTGGCTTTAGTTGTCCTTTAAAGCAAAAAGATCTACACACAAAAGACATGTCAGCCTTTCCTGTATGTCAGATGACAATCATACATGTGATGGCTTGTAATGGCATAATTCATTGATCTTGCAGGATATACTACAAGCAACGCCAGAGGTAGCCGCTACACACATGCAGCTGGGGGCACACAGTGCTGGTTGGCTGATAGGACTTTTACCAATTTTGTATGTGTCCCAAAAACTTAAAGGGGAGCTTAATTGCCTCAATGCATTTTTTTAAAATTGCTTTAAAAAGAGTAGAGGTATGCAGCCCTCCCCATACATTTTTTTCCTGATTTTAAACCTCTCTCTACCTCCAATTATCCTTCAGTTAGCCATGCTGTGAAGGGGGTGTAACGATTCTGTCTGCCTCTAACTGTCCCTCAAAGTTAGCATGCAAGAAAATACTCCTCCACCCTCCCTTGATCAGCTTGGTTATGTGGGCTGTATCCTAGCAACAGGACATTTCAAGTTTATTTGACTGGCAGAAGAGGAGGATAGAGGTTGTAACAGACATTCCCACCAGCCAATGACAAGTGATATGTTAACCAGGTCCCTGGGCCGTCTAGGAGGCGGGCTTTTAGCACTCATCTCATCATCATGGTTGTAAGTGCGAGTAAGCGATTTCAGCTGCTGGAAGTGTGGACATGTAATGGGGGTGATATTGTTTTTTTGGTATTGTCCTTTAATAGCCAATGAACTACTATCATTGGCTGTAAGATTGCTTGGCTGCAAGCAAACATTTTGATTGCCCATAGAGCCATTGGACCCCTGAACAATCTCCCAATGCAAATTGTAGGGAGAGTTTCGGGGGGGAAAAGTTTTCAATCAGATTTTTAAGAAAAAAGACTCTCCTATAACAGGCAAAAAAAAAATCTTTTTAAAAGTCCCTTTTCCTGTTTAGTAAAAAGGCAGACTCTTTAGCATAAGCTGGCAAAGTTTGGCCTGTGCACTTGCTGACAGTTCACCACTTGGCCTCTGCACCCCAATCATAAGGCTCTCTCACATCTCTAATGTTGGGGAGAGTGAGCCATGCCAGCACAAAGACAGGATCATTAAGCTTTCAGCCATGAATCAAACAGAACTTTCACAGCTCACCACTTGTGTTAAGCTAAGTATGCTTCTTACTTTTCCTCGGAAAGTGAATTTGATAATTTCTTAAAACCTCAAAGTTCTATTTTGGCCATAGCTAAAACATTTTCTGTCCCCCAGAACAAGTCATCCAAACATATATTCCAGCTAGTTAGCTAAACCCATAGCTTTCTTTAACAGTTGTTTTGCCTTATGTATACAGACATTCTCTGTATACACTTAAAGGGGAAGTTCAGTGGAAATACATATGGTTTTAAGAAAAAAGAGCAGTATTTTTTCATCCCAGTGACCTTAACCTGCCCATTCAGCATTCATCTGTGTATAAATAAATACTTTTTGAAATACTAACTTCCTGTTTGTAGAACCTCCTAATACAGACCATTTTGGTTTTCCCTCAAACCCAGTGCCTGGGTTGATTCAGTTGCTCAGTAGAGATCTGAGCATGTTTGACCCATCACCAACAGCCAATCAGTAAAAATTACTGTTAGGAACATTCCAAGGAAATGGTGCATCCTGGGAAGAAGGACCGTTTGAACCAGAAATGGCAGCTCACTAATGTCAACAGCAGGGAATAGCAAGGGGTAGAAACTTGACAGTTTTTTTTCAAAATGGGAGAGAAAATCTAGAATAACTAAGTATGTATAATATATATACGAATATGAGAATTGGGCTCAATGTTTAATTTAATATCATTTCCTTTTCCTGCTAGAAGTTTATTGGTATTTTAAAACTTCAATAGCATGGAATGTCTAATGAAAACTTTCAGATTTGCCTGATTGTCTTAATGACTGTTTCGCAAAGGATATTCCTAAATGTCATTGGTCCATCACAGCATGCAATTATAACTCTATAGTATTGAAGCTGAGCATACTGTTTTCATAAATGCCAAACATTTAAAAGGAGATGAAGGGCATACTGTACTGAGATCGGAAAACCTAAAACGCTACCAACACTTTATGTATCCAATATAACAATGTGTTTGCATCCAAATATGACGGACGGGCTTGTTAAACCATTTATACTTTTCCCGTGCATTCATTTGTCCATGTAATTGCACTCCCTTCAGCGCGTTATTGGCATGCAAAGACTTCACATAACTCATTAGCTTTTCTAACATACCCACATTTCTAACCTAATCAATTGAGCAATTCCCATAGAACTATAGAAATTTTGTCTGGAAGTGGTCAATTTCATACAAGAATATCTGTGTTGGCTACCTGTGTGGCTACCATTCGGATAATTTTTTGCTTTTAAGTCTTTATTTGCTTAAAGGGACAGTTCAGTGGAAATGATCAATATTTGTTAAATTGTTAGTTTGTGTAATGCCTTCTTAGTTATTCTACATATTCTCTCCCATATTGAAAAAACGGTTGATTTCATACCCTTTGCTGTTCCCTACTGTTGACATTAGTGGGCTGACATTTCAGGTTCTAACAGTCCTTCTTCTTCCCAGGATGCCACTACTAATTGGCTGTTGGATGGGTCAAAGATGCTCAGATTTCTACTGAGCAACTGAATCAACCCAGGCACTGGGTCAAGGGCAAGACCATAACGGTCTCTACTAGGGGTCCTGCAAACAGGAAGTCAGTATTTCGGTTGCGTTTATTTATACACAGACACAATGCGGAATTGGCAGATCAAGGTCATTGGGATGGGAAAATACTGCTCGTTTTTCTGAAAAGCATTTGAATTTGCACTGAACTTCCCCTTTAATAACTAGTGTCGAAGAGGCAAAATAATCCGTCGGGTATAAGAATTTATGCTAGTGGCAAACGAAGTTTAAAAGGATGTTTTTTTGCCACTGGCATAAAGACTCCTGGCTGAATAAATGAATTGCTGGCAGCTTTAGTTCCACACACACCGGATGTGTTTTCTGAGTAGACCGTAGAAATTAGCAGTAAATCACTTTCTATTGATTTGGAAGTCCATTTTTTTTGTTATTCCTGTTTTTATACTTGGGCATTATGTAATATGTTGGGGAAAATGAAAAACGAATATTTTAGTGCTTGCGTTTTCAGTTGCCAAGTAAAGGTAAAAAGTCCAAGGATACAGTGGTACAATGAACATTTACTGTATAGAGCATGTATTCATGACTTATTTATAAATACTCAGTGAGGGGTGGTGCTTTCTGTTTGTGGCATTGGATTTTTTTTTTCTACTTATTTTTTTTTAGTAGCATTTGAAATTGTAAGTGAGCCAGACCTGTGTTCTATCTAGAAAAAGAACCACTTATACAGAAAAATGAACATTTGTGTCCTGGTTTGTTCTTTGCCCAAAGTTTTTAAAACAAGACCAGTTAAAGTACAATTTCTTGTATTTGGATCTTACAGTAATATTTTGATAGTGTGTGGCCTCTTTTTTTATTTATAGCACAATTATTCCTGAAAGCTGTTCAAGTTTACAGAATTTGTACTGCAGAAAGGCTATGTTTATTCTTTAGTTTACAGTCTTCCCTTTTAAGAGGGTTCTGTACATCTTGCACAGGCTCTATATTGTTTTAATTTTGGCATTTGCAAAAAAGCTGACCCTAGTACTTTAAACTACTCCTTAATTGCCTTCACATTTGTGTCTGGAATTTACCTTCCTTGGATTAAAAAATATTTAGGAAAGGGGCCTATGTATATTAATTGCAATGCTTTAATCTTATATGAGAGAGTCAATTGTCCACAACCCTCAGGGGCGTAGCTACCAGGGGTGCAGGGGATGCAACCGCACCAGACCCTTGGCCATGAAGGGGCCCCATTTTGTGCTAAGTTTCCAAAACTTCTAGTCAGTGTGCCAACTGTTTTACCAGTGGTCTGTGTACAAAGCCTTTTTACCAATGTCTGTGTGCCAAGCATTTAAGCAGTGCCTGGCTATGTGCAGTGCCAGTTTCCCAACCAGTTTCAGTGTCTGCATGCCAAGCATTTGTGCCAACTATTTTACCAGTGGTTACATACAAAACATTTTACCAATGATTATTTGGTTTGCAGTGCTGATTTGTGTTTGCAGTGGTGTTGGTGGGCCCATGCCCAAATTTTGCATCAGGGCCCTTAAGTCTGCAGCTACGCCACTGCCAACCCTCCTTATTAAATTATGGCTTAAGTTTTAAGGACCCTTACTGCTTTGCTTGGGTGGGGGATTATTGGCTCTGGCCAGTAGGTTGTGAAGTTCATGAACCTTTTATTTTCCTTATTAGAAACAAGAGAGAATAAACTCTTTTGCTTAAAGGGGAACAGCGGACTAAACACAAAGTGCTTTTCATCACAAAGCAGAATGCCTTTTATATGAAAAGATACGACTGCACAGGCACTGACATCAAATGGTGACACTGCTTCTGGAGGTGGCGTCTGTGTCCAAAATTACAAGAATTTTCTTCAGAGGTGGGGGCAGGGAAATATTCAGAGTTTGGTTATAAACATCAAATTCTGTATCTTATGAGCTAGATCATAGCAGGTGGGGTCTATGTGCTCTCTCATTGAGGTTAATGTTGTAAAGATACCTTTAACGCATAAAAAGTTCAGGCAGTTGTCGAACATGGATACCTGCACCACTGCATAATTACATGCAATGACCATAATACTTGCCTAAAAATAACTGCAGTTGTTTTTTTTTCCCCAATTGTTTTTTTCGCTTTTGGTCTTCTGTTGCTAGATCCATACACTAAAGCAAGCCATGCATGGGCCATCTTTTTCTGATCAGAATAGAAATCTACCTATCTCCCTTGTCCCTATCGATGTTTCTTCGATAAAATAAAAAACATCCTGTATATGGCTTCCTTTAGTGTCTTAGTTTATTCCTTTTGAATTACATTTCTTCCTCTGCTGCATGTCAGTTTATAGACGAATACCTTGTTCCAACTTTATTTAATTAAAAACTAAACACAAAGTCCACATAATTCTTTTAGAATGCGCACTATACCTTTGCGATCTGCCAGCTATAAAAATGTGGTGTCTACCATACTGTTTCCTCCATTCTGTATGTTATAAAAAATTTCCAACATGCCAAATAATGCTTTTGGATGGGGAAGCTTATGGATCTGCAAGTTAGAGGAATCCTATTTTTGTCAGTTTTGATCAAAGTGATTTATATTTGTATTTGCGTGACCTGTCTGTTCAAAATGGAAAATCCACAATGAGCTAAAGATGTCAAAATAAGTGTGAAATGAATTGCTCCTTGTCCTTTTCCTTTTGACTTGCTCTGTAACTAATGAGTAAGCCATTATAAAACGATTTAAAACTCTGCATAGCAAACCTTGACTAATTACTGATCAGTATTATGATTTTCTTATAGGAACTGGTATTCATTATCTTGCAGTGTTAGCAAATTCTTTAGCATGTGGTTAAAATATATTTTTAATGAGTACTACCAATTTGATGGAATTCTGGCATTAACTTTGCAAACGTGCCGATACCTGTCCTTAGGTTGCCCTATCCCGTTTGTGGCTATGAACAGTGGCGAACGTGACCTTTAGACTGTAGTAGTGTCTATATGAGGACATCTGTGTTCACTTATCCCAAAAATAATCCAAGGATTTAGTGTCTCTTGAACACAGGTAATGCTGGACATGTTTTTTTTTTATTATCAAATGATCAATATGGGACCAAAATTTTTCCCTATCACTATTAAGACAGACAACCTTAAATCTTAAATACCAAGAGGATATTTTGAGTTCCACAGAGTTTCAGTATTTCTTTGTTGGATACCTCAATGACCTTGCTTTTTAGGATAACTTTGAGGGTATGTGTATGTGCAACCTCTGTCACTTTTTAGCTTTGCTATTTCTTGTTTATCATACTGGTGTGCCGATTAAACAGTTGCAGGAATGTAAAATAACCTTTACTCTCTTGCATGAAATTCCATTTGCTGATTTTTATGGCTTAACCTTTTCTTGCTGATCTGATGAAATCTGACACTTGCATTCTCTGAGATAAGCTGAAGTTTGTTTGCTTGAAAGAACTGGGGGTTCTAAACAATTAAATAACTGAAATAGGGACAACTGTTTTTAAAGGGCGTGTCCACCCCCAAAACTAAAGTTTAACCCACTACTGGTCTCATTTTCTAGACCCGCATACCCTGCACAAGACCCGCAACCTACTTTTCTACCTGCTTCATACCTGCAACCCGACCTGCAAGTTTCGGACCCGAAACCCGGCCCGCTTTTAGTCTTTCATCATAAAATTTTAGAATATCGTATATACTCGAGTATAAGCCGAGGTTTTTAGGTTTTAAAATAAACCTAAAAACCTTAACTCGGCTTATACTTGAATCAAGGTCTTCCTTACCGCAATCGATGTTGCTGAGGCTCCAAATCCGGCTGCCGCACTCTGTAAGTCCTGTGGGTTTGCCGACTGACGTCCGTACTCGGCGCCGGGCAGTGAGAGTCGCCGAGTAGTGATGTCAGCCGGCAAATCCACAGGACTTACAGAGCGTGCGGCAGCCGGATTTGGAGCCTCAGGAACATTGATCGCGGTAAGGACCAACTTACTGGGAGAAATCTCCAGGGATTAAGTTGCCTTTTAACTGCAGAATCCCCATACAGTTGTTTGGAAACTAAAACTCCCAGCCACTAAAGCATGCTGGGAGTTGTAGTTTCCAAATCATCTGTATGGAAATTCTGCTGTCCATTTAAAGGGCAACTTAAGCCTCAAAACAATAAAGAATCAGAAGGAAGAAGGTATCTATTGCAGAAGATTGCCTTCTGATTCTGTATTGTTTTGAGGCTTAAGTTGCTCTTTAAATAGACAGCAGAATTCCCATACAGATGTTTGGAAACTACAACTCCCAGAATGCTTTAGTTGCTGTCATGTGGTTATAATTTCTTCCCTCGACTTATACTCGGGTCAATCAATTTATCCTAATTTTTCAGGTAAAAACAGGTACCTCGGTTTATACTCGAGTATATATGGTAGTTTAAATTTATAAAAAGGTCTAAAATATTAATTCATAACCAAAAACCAACCTACCATACCACTAAAATATATAGTAGGGGTCTTCAACTTGCAGGCATCCAAATGTCTGAAAACTGTAACTCCCAGCATACCCTAGTTGCCTTCTGATATTGTGAGTGCTGTAGTGGAATGGTTGGAAAAATATACGTACCTACCTACCTACCAGTGGGCCTCTGCTCTGGTATTCGCTCATTTTAAATCTTTATTTGCAACTATTTTCTTGTCAGGGATAGGTCACCAGTAGTTATCCAGACAGTTTAAAACGACAACTCCCATCATTCACTCTATAGCAAAGGAATGCTGGGAGTTAGTTTTCAAACATCTGGAGATCTACTGTTTACCTATCCATGATTTTATAACTATGTCCTGCAGAATGTACATTTCATTCTAAACTTACTGCCTTTCCTGTTACTCCAACCTTAGCTTCTTTTTTTACCTTAGCTTCTTTTTTATTCTCAGTTACAGCTATTACAGACAGGAATTTTTGTACCCGAACCCGACCTGCAAATCGGGTTACCTGCGATCCCTCTCTCTATTCTTTTCTTTAGTGGGGATTTGCTTTATTGTAAACCTATGGCTGTATTTCATCAGGTACAGGAGCTGTCTAATTATTTTTGTGCACCATACCCTTTTCTTTTCTACCATTCTTAATACTAAAGTCTCTGATATTAGGACTAGATTCCGGTTTATCGGAAAAGCAAATATTCGCCAGGGGGGAAATTTTTCATGTCAGTACTTTCAATCAGATTTCCGATTTGTTGCACTGGTGTGTATGGGCAGTCTTAGGCTGGGTACACACGGACGGACTATTTGTCCCAACCGAGCACTTGGTCGGTACAAATGTCCGTCGGTCGCAGCAAATTTATCCATGATTTTCCGAAGCGTCTGATCGTTTATCCGGACAATCGAACGATCAATGTTGGTAGAGGACGGCCGCCCAACACCAGCCGATATTTTCGTGTGTACCCAGCCTTAGCCCCATTATTTATTGGTCCCACATTCTCTGCCCATGTCTATTTACTGTAGATATACTTTAAATAAATTTTGCTTGTTCTTGCTTTGTATGGCTATCCGTACTTCTTTTCTATCTCAGCTAAATTAATTGCTTTCTTGCAATCTTTATTGCAGTTATCATTGATGAAGGATTGTTAGGTGTGTTCAGTTCTCTGTGATTTAAAGATTTTCTTTCAATTTCCAGTTTTACCTGAGCTTAAGCACAGATTTGAAATCAATAATATATATATATAATATATATATATATAATATATAGATATATTAATTACGGAATATATATATATACATTTTTCTTTTTTTACAATTTTTCTCTAAAGGTTTACATTTTAGAAGTGTAATAGTTTAATACCCCTTTTACAGTAGTCCACTTCTGGTTACCTTTACCTGAGAACATACTATCCCAGTCTATGAGCTGAATTAATTTTTTTTTTTAATAGCAAATAAAATTTGATTTGCTTAAGTTAAGTTTGTCTGTTATTTCAGTGCACTTTTTGCAATGTATAGTAAATTACAATATATCATAATCCCTATTCCCTAAGCTTCCTATTACTTCTATCTCCGTAATTAGCTTGGGATATTGGATATTACCAGATCCAACAAATCATATTTTCTATTAGGAGCTTCTACTATTTCAAAAATGTTCATATAACAAATTTAGGAACTTGGTGCTTTTGAGCCTATGCAATGCTGCAAGTTTCCCCTTTATACTCTGAACCTTGGCTTACAAATGGGCAACCTATCACATCTAACACAAGCCTAGATCCCCATGGTCTGCTGCTCCACGATTCCATCCGTGTGGCAGGATGCATAGTTCATGACACCAACAAAACGGTCTACCCTAAGCACCTATACACAAAACACACAGTCCATTGTCAATGTTCATAAGCTTATATGGGTTATAGCTTCCTTCTTCAAAGTGAAAAATAAAACACAATACATAAAGGCAATGTAATGAAAAGCCAGAACTACTAAATATGGGTGTTGTGTAGTCTTTGTGATGCAAATGATGATCTGTCGATAAAGACTAAATTAAAGAGCATGTCCACCCTTCTTATATGAAATTTTTTTAATAGTCTCCCTGCTCCCCCAGCCCAAACCGCTATAGTTTTAATATCAGAAAGTGCCCCAAATATTATTTACCTTCCCTCTTTCCTCCGCTGCACTGCGGGACTGGCAGTCGCGTCTGTGATTGGCTGAACGGCAGCCAATCACGGACGTGGCTGCCGGGAGTTCAGTGCGGCGGAGGAAAGAGGGAAGGTAAGTAATGTTTGGGGCATTTTCTGATATTAAAACTATAGCAGTCGGGCTGGGGGAACAGGGAGACTATTCTATGAAAAGTTTTTTATGCTAGGGGGGGGAAATCTAAATCGGGAGGGATGGAAAGGGAGAGGGGGAGAAGGGCTGCGGTGCGCATACCAAACTTCTCCCGGAGTGGAGACAGGAGGCAGAGTCCTATATGGACTCTGCAGTGCTCCTAGGGGACGTTTTTTTGGACTTTGGGGGGGGATAGCAGAAGAATTATAGTTTTGGGGGCGGACATGCCCTTTAAGTACGTTTTTTTTTTTTTTTTTTTTTTTTAGGTGAGGATAACTTAAATGTTTCCCTTTTTTAAAAAATAATAACACTAGAAGTGATTCTAAAGGTTCGTATACACGTGCGGTCGTGGGTCCCGTGTGTAGGGCCTTTATCGGCCGAATCGGATGGTCGTTCAGGGATTCGCCAAGTCGGTCGTTCGGCGATCCCCGACCGAACGTCCTTTTCAGACGATAAAGGACCTACACACGGCCCGATTATTGGCCGAAACGAACGTTCGTACACATCGCACATGTGTACGAACCTTTAGGTATTTTCCACTTAACATCTATTGTGTGGATAGTATAGAGAATGGGTACAACAAAAGAAAAATGGGGAGGAGTAGTGAGGATTTGATCAATATAATGTACAAATATGGCTGATGCATATGGCTCCACAGTGAAAGTGTAGAAAGGGTAATAAGCTTTTCATAGACGGGTATATTTATATAATTACTGTGAACCACTGAGGACTCTATTCAACTTATAGCACTTTCAGTGCTGCTTGTTCTTTAGAAGGTTTCTTTAGATACAGCATTGTAAAAGGGATTACATGATTACATATTTATTAGTTACTTTACTGAGAAACAAGGTTAGTTTTTCTACAATTGTGCTACTTAAGAAAACGTAAAAATTGGTGAGATAAATAAACCTCTAAAAATAAATACAAGGTACACTTTCCCTAGTTTTAAAATTTTTGCATGTCTCTGTACCACAGACATAATTTTCTTCAATCTTCCTCACTGTGGGACACTGCTACCTACTTCACATTGTTGTCCTGAAGATTTCCCTGTGCTTTCTGCATTATCTATCTCTGGAAAATTGAGAAGCTGTGTTTTTGTATAAAAAGTTACTACTGTGTTTTGTTTTTATTGTAGAATTCTGTTTGAAGGCACACTAAAGCTATAAACTGTTTTATCTCTCTACCTGCAAACAACTTGTCCACCCATAAAAAGAAATTTCACATATAGATTAAGCACCCCCCCCCAAACCTAAATCCTGTTTTACTTGCCTTTCCCAAAGTTGCCCAGGAACACACATACAAGATCTGTCCCTCGCCGGTCTGCTCTGTTTCCTGGTTGTGGCCAATAGCTGACAGCTGCAACAAGGAAGCACCTCACTGCTCTTGTTCTTGCTCAAACAAGTTCTCAATAGGAGCAAGGGGCGGCACCTAGGCATCGAGCGACTGGGTCTTGTGAGTATGTTCCTGGGCATCTTTGGGGAAGGTAATTGATTGTAAGCTCTTATGGGGCAGGGACCTCTTTTTCCTCTTGTTACATGTTTCAAGCACTTGTATATTTTATGATGCACATACTTGTAGTATACGTATATAGTTACGTATTTATTGTCCCCCTTGTACGTCTTTTTGTATTCTAATATTGTACAACTCTGCATCCCCACATATATTAAAAAAAAAAAAAAAAAAACTAGGTTTGGGGAGATGCTTAAAGTGCATATCCAACCAAAACTAACATTTTCCACAATGATGGACCCACTGTGTATTGAAAAAAAATCCTTACCTTACTCCTCTGCTCCTTATGGTTCTCCTGCAGTGCCTTCTAAAAGTCCCAAAAAAGTGAAGAGTAGGAGCTGTCTGTGTATCATCCGGTGCCTGCTGCTTCCTTGTCCTCAGTAAGGCTCTCCCCTGTCTCACCCTCCAGATCCCTCTGCTCTTCTTTTCTATATGTTCTTTTCTATAGTGTATGGCACCCCCCAGCTAAAAACAGCCCAGAAATAGACATACCCAACTTCGTTCCCTTGACTCTCTCTATAATTAGCAGAGGACGCGGCTGACATCATGAGAAAGTGACGTGGGAACGAATGGCTGTAAATAAGGTTATAATTTTTTTTTAAAAAATAATCCGCCCTCTGGGCAGGGGGCCTCTGTTACACCCTAAAAGGATTTCAGGCTAGGATGCAGCGGGGACCGAGGATGGTGGGAGGGGGGGCAAAAAGGGAGGCTAAATGCATGGATTGGATTACAGTGAGCTCCTCTTGGTCTGCAAAAGGCATGTTGCAAAAATGTATGTATCTTCAAATTGGCTGCACTGATTTTTATGGGGGATGGCTTGGTTTAAAGCCAGAATCATGGCCAATAACATAAAAAATGTTTTTTTTTATAGTTTTGGGGGACATGTCCTCAGGATTTGTGGCCTTCTACACATTCCAGTTTGTGAAAAGAGGACTTTGGATAGCTGTAGATTGTCCTTGGTTACCCCATGGCCAAAGGTAGTTAAAGTGCAAGCAAATGTTTTTGTAGACATTAAGCCAAATATCCTTTGTTAGTACTGGGAGAATGTTTTGGAATTTTGTCCTGAAAAACAGCATGAGCCAAAGAAAAAAATATATCCGCTGCGATCAGATATTGCCATTATTCTAATTCTGTTCCATAACAAAAGCCAGCTATAAAAAATAAGCAGAAGTTGTTTAGATTATTGTTCTAATTGACTAAATGAATATTTTGGCCTCTGTGTCTGTTTGTTCCCCCCACTAATTTTCCTTTAAGCTGTTTGTGCAATTTTTCTGTTTTTCAGGCACAGTTATTGTTGTTGCAACCTGTAAGTGAAAAAACAGGCTCTTTATGAAATTGATTTCATCAAGAGCTTTGTTAATATAAAAATAAGAGCACTAAAGTAAAATGACTTGGTTATTTTTATATTTTCCTGTAAAAACAGCTCCTGCGACTGATCTACAATAAGTCATGATGTATTTCCTCCAAGAACATACAAAATGGGCCTTTTATTATTTCAGCTTTGACTCCACATGAACCTGCTGACATTGGTATATTTAAAACCTAATCACAAGGAACAGCTCAAGGCAAAAACTACAGACACTAGTCTGGGGATCACCTGCTTATTTACACTCTTACTGCTGATTATTTCCAGCTACCTGCATGGTTTTCCCCACCCTCAAAACAATATTTCAGGTGTTACAAAACAGCAGTGCTGGTGTTTGTTAGTTTAACCTGCCCTTCCAAGCATTCTCGGCACCTATTGGATGTCTCACATAAACAAAATCAAGGGCTATAGATGACCCTGTTTTACAACTGTTTTTGTTTCCCTTTTGTACATGTTGTTAGAACCAAAAACAGTATTTGGCTCTGCTGCTTTTTGCTTTATATACTGTAGTAAAACCTATTTTGTTCATATAAACACTTGTCATGTGTTTTTTTGTTAGTACATGCTCCTCAGACAAACCTTTTACATGGGTTTTGATAGTGGTAATCATTCAGGTTGTCCTGGCTGTCTTTTGTGGTGCTGATTTTGAAAATAAATTGACAGGCTTCTAGTAACTTTAGTCAACATATAGACTTGCTCCCTGGTATTGGTTGCTTGATGAGCAGTGTTTTTAAAGGATAACATTTACCCAAAATCCTATAGGATCTCCAGGTTGCTGACATCCTCCCTGGTGCAGTTATACCCCTCGATGAGGTCCGGGAATGCATTGTTGCTTCTTTTTTATCAAACAGTAGGACAGTGCATGCCCCGACCATTGATACTGATACAAGGAGGAGTGGTTATAGAGGAGTGAAATCTGTGTCCTGGCTTAATGCTGTAGTAGTGGAGTCATTTATTTAGACTTTGGACTTTCAGATGTTCATTGATGGTGAAAGTAGAAGGTCCTTCATTGAATCAATTTAAAGGTAAAACGTGGGTATAAAATATGAAAACTTTGATTTTAGGTGTCAGTTCCTCTTTAGTATTGCAGGTTTCTTCATTTAGGGCACTGTATGTTACTTCCAGCAGCGCTAACTTTGCACACTAATGTTGGTTAGCTGCTCAAATATAATTGATGGGAAAGTCAATAAATAAAAATCTGTTTATAAAATTACTAACATTTCGCAAAAAGTAAGAAAATTATATATATTTGAAGAACTATATTTATTTTAATATGCTTAGCATGTTGCCTATATAGGATAGATAATCTCTCAAATTAAATTATGCTATAGACATATTTATACATGAGACATAATTTCCGGGCCGTGTAAACCAGAAATAATCATACTTGGCCGTGTATTTGCCACATTCTCAGATGGCGGGCACACCAAAAGCAAAACATGCTTCCTGCTCACAAATTTAAAAATAAAACCTCTCTGTTGCCCTATTTTAATCCTCAAGGTACATGTCTTTTATATTCTTTAGAGGTAAGAAGTATGGCAATTTTTTAGATAGTCCTCCAGATATTTCAAAACCACTCCCACCATTCCCATGGCAAGCACTTTGTAAAGGCAGAGGGAAGGTAGGCAGTTGAAGTTTTCAAACATCTGGAGAGCTACAGCTATGTCTTTCCTCCCATTCTTCCCGTTGCTCCACCCGACTTGTGGCCTGGGGACTAACCAATGGGAAGATGCATTTTACAAGAAGTGCTTCTTTCCACTGGATAGATCCCAGACTGAGGTGAAATGGAGCTTTATATGGTTTTCGGCACCTCCAATAAATTATTGTCTAAAAAGCATTTTTGAGTGTGCCCCCCATCAAACATATGTGTGGAATGGAACTTAGCCAATAAAGTTGCCCTTTATGGCAGTTCTGAAGGCAAAAGGGGGACAACCTGGTACTAAGTGTACTAATGAGTGTGTATGTATAACTTTAATTTGTGTATTGATAAATAAGCATGTATTATTAATAATAAAAAATTGAATCCACAAGACACTAGAGTTTACAATCTAGGTCAAAGTTTCTAAGTGTGTGCCAGGGTACACTGTTGTGACTTTGAAAAGCCAGAGGTGTGCCTCAGAAATTTGGTAGTGGAAATATTTTCACCAGTATAACTTACTATTACTTACATATTTTAAGAGTACAAGATGTTTTTGGCAGATATCACTATTTTCCTATTGGAACATACAACAAAAAGTAATTGCTGTAATTTTACTGTGCAATTGTTATTAAGATTTTACACCATTGTATGATGATTTTTACATATTGCTTCCGCCCCCATGAAGGTCACTTACTAAAACTCTGATAAATTGTTTCATGTTTATGTAACCTTTATTACACAACATGTAATGTCCTTTCAGTAAGTCAGTTCAGTTAAGGTTAGTTCTTTACAGTTTTTATTTTCATTCTTAAGCTTCAGTTTAAATAATTTAAGAAATCCGTTTGAAGTTTCTTTTCATGATAGAAATATTTTTCATAGGTGTTCCACGTAAGCAAAACATTTTGTTGATTTTCTTCTAATGGACTTTCTGCTCTGACAAATTTTGCAATGTTTGTTTTAGAGCACACAGGATTTTCACAAATTTTAGTTTAACTTTTGTTCAGCTAGGCTATCAATGATTCTACACAGGGCCCTGGCTGATGATATTTTAGCTGTGCAAACCACATCCTCCCTGGTCATACCCGCTCACCAACTTAGCCACAACACTCATTACTCCTTGTTACACCCAATGTTAAGACAAGGGGCTGTAGAGCCCACTCTTTGAATAACGAATGAATTTTGTAAGTTGTTTATATAATTTCTATTATATGTAAAACAGCCATGACCAAGAACATTTGTTGTCTGAGAAATTGTGTTTTCTGTTATGCATTCTTTCTTGTTAGTGCTGCATAGTTTGTCGGTATCTGGTCTTTCTATTATTGTGGCTGCTGTTGGTGTTCCACAATTCTTTTGTTTACTGGATACAGTATCTAGTTCTTAATTACCACTTTATTATTATTTTTACATTTTTATAGGAGTATTAGAAGTTAGAATAGGAATTTTGAGGTGCTGGGCTTACAATTTTGAAAATTACAGACAGACATGATTTCACCTGCCTGTTGAACAGGAAGGGTGGGATTCTAGTGGTTTACGGTGTTGCCTTTTTAGTCTTTTGTACAGGATTGTTCTTAACACGTGACGTAAAACCACAAACAGAATCCATGTTAAAGATACTTTACCATGACTCAACTGTAACTGTGTACCATGTTACCTTAAATGAAATGTCAGACAAAAATGGCCTGAAATGTTATTGTAACATTGTAACTCTCTGACAATATCTACTATATTTATAAAGGCATTTTAAGACCTCTCCGTCAAACTAGAGTTAAAATCCAAGCTTTTCTCTTTTTTTTCGTATATATACATTATTTCCCATAGCCTGTTATAGCTGTGAAATGATTGTAGCACAACTGTATGCTGTTTCATGTGGTTTTATATAACAATTGGGATTAGTTAGATGTATTTATACCTTCATGTACAAGGACACTTGAAGACTACAAATTAAACTTATATCTAGGTTATAATTTCTGTACAGTGTCTGGGTGCCCATCTGCCTTCCACTAACTTCTTGATTCTAATACACACCAGGCATTGTGCAGGAAATAGAAACTCTCTCATTTACATGATAGAGGAATTCAATTCACATATTTTGCTAGTCTTCCGTGGTTTGCACTGATATCGTGCTTAACGGAGGAAATCTTGTATCTCTAAAGTGAGGTGTTTATCTTCTAGCAGTTCAGGGAAAGTCTCTAAGTAGGAGATTTTCAGGCAGGGATCATTTCTCTATTGTTGCCATCATTTCTAGAATGATTTTTTTTGTATTCATTCCTCTTTAAGAAGTGTGGTAGAGGGGTGTTGACTTCCAGACAACTGCATACAAAACAATTCTAGGCTAACCACAATAACTGTTTTTGTGTGTTTTTAAAGGATAACTTTCGTGTATAAAGTTTATTTTAAAAAAATGTTTAACTGAAAAGTACTTGGGACACGGATATAGGACTGGTAATTCCTACCTCCCGATATTTTTTCTGTGAGGAGCACCAGTCCAAAGAAAACTGATTTTGCCAGTCTTCCTCCTGGCTTCAGCACCATCTTTAATACCAGGAACAGTCCAGGGCTAACCTGGCAAATGAAACTTTTAGTGTTGTAGCTCCTCAACAAAATGATATTGTGAGGTAGGGATAATCAATCCAACCTCCCTGCCTCAGGTACAAAAAAAAGGACACAAATGCATCCTAGATTTAGTTAATTCTATTAATTTGAAGCCTTTATATCTTTCATAAAAACACATTTAGCGTTTTTACATAGCCGAGATAGGTCACACTTACCTGTATACAAACGGTTGGCATGACCTAAAGGCAGAATTTGGGTTGACTATGTACATTTAGTAAAATGTACACATCTGCCCCAAGTGTGTTTTTATGGCACATATGTTGCTTTTTTTTTTTGCACTTTTTAACTTCAGCTTAGAGATGGTGCTAAAGCTCATTTCATTGCATAAAATAGGTTCTCATTCATAGAAAGAATTTTAATCCATTTGTTTTACTTTTCTCTCCTATTTCTAGAATTCAATTCGCCATAATTTATCTCTGCATAGTAAATTTGTGAGGGTACAAAATGAAGGAACTGGTAAAAGCTCATGGTGGATCCTTAATCCGGAAGGAGGAAAAAACGGGAAATCGCCTAGAAGAAGAGCTGCTTCTATGGACAACAACAGCAAATTTGCCAAAAGCAGAGGAAGAGCTGCTAAGAAAAAAGCCTCCATGCAATCAAGCCAAGATGCTAGTGGCGATAGCCCTGGGTCACAATACTCCAAATGGCCTGGTAGTCCTAGCTCACAAAATAATGATGATTTTGAAACATGGGGCTCATTTAGACCCAGAACAAGCTCTAATGCAAGTACAATCAGTGGGAGACTTTCTCCAATCATGCCTGAACAAGATGATCTTGGGGATACAGATGTGCACAATATGGTGTATCCTCCATCAACAACCAAAATGACTTCTACCTTGCCAAGCCTGTCAGAAATGGGAAATTCTGAAAATATGGAGAATCTTTTGGATAACCTAAACCTTTTATCCCCAAACACCCCAATGACAGTTTCAACACAGTCCTCACCTGCTTCAATGATGCAGCAAAGTGGTTACTTATTTACATCGTCAAACTCATCTTTGGGTTCCCCCAGTCCTGAATACAGGAAGTATGGTTATGTTCAAGCTAGCATAAATTCAGTTCCACCGATGCCTATGCAAACTGTTCCAGAAAGTAAACCAGGCTACAGATCTGTGGGTCAGTACCCTGTTTCTGCTGGACTTCTTAAGGAACTTCTTACATCAGAATCTCCCCCACATAATGATATTTTGCCTCCTGTAGATCCTGCAGTTTCACAAACCACCAGCAGAGCACTTGGACAGAATTCATTAATGGTATCAAATTCAGTAATGCCAACATATGGCAGCCAGCCATCCCATAATAAAATGAGCCCTCATCCTCACTCACATCAACCACATAATCAGCCAAACGGTGGTCGTATCTTAACTCACAACTCTGGCATCAACCGTTTATCTACAGTGAAATCTTCATTACAAGTGCCTATGACCCAACCTGTTCAAATGACAGGCATAAGTCCTTATCCAGTCAACAGCTGTAATGGCTATGGGAGAGTTGGTATTGTGTCCATCCACCAGGAGATGCTGCCTAGCGACTTGGATGATATGTTAATAGAAAGTTTGGACTGTGATGTTGAATCAATAATTCGAAATGACCTTATGGAGGGTGGAGAAGTTGATTTTAACTTTGACAGCATATTACCTAACCAAAGTTTTCCTCATAGTGTAACAACAACTACACACAGCTGGGTTTCTGGATAAATAGTAAGTATTGTGCAGGAATAACCATTTTGTTTCTCTACCCATTCTGTTTTTACTTGTGAAAGTGTTTATTGCTAGTCTATGATTAAGCGCTGACAAAACAAAGAAGCAGCCAACAATGCCTGGTGATATTTGTGTACTTTATAGAAATTCTTTTTCTATACATATATTTCTTCTTTACTATCTGGTTCAGTGGCACAAAAAATCTTTCATATTTAAAATCTGAGCCAGTTTATTAAACTTTATAGAGTGTTAAAGAAAGGAAACCTTTTCAGCCCTCTGAACTAATAATATGACTAGGAAGCATTAGGTGTGGTTAGTGTAAAATGGTTAAAACTGGGGATGTAAAATTGTGTTCCTCACAAGGGTGGGGTAGCTTTAATTGTTTGTGGTCTGAATTCATTAGTAGATAAACATTCTATCACTTGCTTGTGAAAGTTCTCATTTAACCAGGTCATGGTATATCAGTTGTATTCAGTTAGATCAACTGAACTTAAATTTAGTTCTTAAAGACGTTTTGCTAGTCTTCCGACTGGCTTTCTCAATTTAGAATGACTGCACAAGAATCTGTTGGCAATAAGTAACCTGGTAGGTCCCAATTAGCATATAACAGCAAGGTGTTAGGCACCTTCTGAATGCAAGGTGTCTATCTGCTTTAAACCAAACAACACACTGAAACCTCCAAGTAGCCGTAATCAAGCAATACTTCTATAATCAAGCAATAATAGTACTATGGTTCTTTTCTGTCATGTAAATGAATGCAAAGCCTTCAATAAAGACCCAATCTATTGAAAGAAGAGTTTAGAGGTCCATAATATGAGATTATATTTAAAAGCAATTTTGGTTTTGGAAAATCTTTTTAAGGTTTAACATTTCTTGCCAGAACCTGGTCAATTTTTACTTAACTTAAACAGAAAATAATTGTATTACATTTATTTATTTTAAGATGGGGTTGCTCCTTGTCTGTAGACAGCCTTATCCCTGGAAAGTAAACATTGGTCTCCCACTGTGAATATCCTGAGTAAGAAAGGGAAATAGATTCATCTACCCTAGAAGTTTTTGATATATTTTTCCTTCAGTGTTGTGGGGCGTTACACCATAAATATACAGTGAAGCGCGAGATTTGCTATGGTGACATTATAATGAATCACCATGAATGGGCATCTTGCAATGCTCGCTTCAACATTATACTTCACAAATTCTGTTTTGCTTAAACTTTATAGACTGATAAGTGTGTAGCTGTCGCAGTCATTTAGTGCCACAATTGCGGAATTATTTGGAATCCCAAAATCAATCCTCGACACTGTGCAAAACGACAGATCACCTATCCAGTTTTAGGTGAAAATGCTAGTAAATGACTCTAATGTAAATTTCAAGGTTAACTGGCATCTGTGAAATCTGCAGGGTTCATGTTTTGTCCTATAAAAATTAAACAGCAGAATTTTTTTTTCTATTTAGCAGACTGGTATCAGATTTTTAAAAACTTTTTTTTTTTTATGTGCAGTCTGTAAAGTAACACTGTTCTTTTTCCTTTAGGATTTACTACGGAGTAGAAAGGAAGAAGTGTCCAAAGATGTACCGTTTCCTTCTCCATTCTCTTTGTAAAAGGACTGTACATATTTCTTTTTGAGACTTGATAAATGGAATTTTGTTAATGGATGTTTTACCAGTATATGCGGGTTAAGTGCTGCTCTTGGACCTCTTATCACTATAAAGTGCCAAACTGACTGGAACGTGTAATGAAGAACGGTCAACATCGTTTTCTGCTTTTTGGATGTTTGTACAAGCAGCAAAGAACTTAAAGCTAAACAAATGATTGTGTATAGCTTCTTTATGCTCCAGGTGCTTGCAGTGGGGTTGAATCCCACTATTCAACAAAGGGGTATTTATAAAGAAAACTCTTAGCTGCAGTGCAACATGTGCTTGTGACTCTACAGTAAATCCTAAACATTAATGCATCTAGCACAAAGTGCTAATGAAGCTTTTCAGAGCCACACTGTTTCCTGTGTGGTTATTCAATAATGCTACCTACTTCTTTTGAAATGTATGATCATGTCTAAACTGATCCTTTATTTTTATTGGCAATTTATCAGGTTACCTTGGTGAAGGTATCCACGAACATTCTGAACTCTTCACAAATTCACCTTTTCTAATAGGTAGCATACTAAACTGTGACCCATTGCATAGGGCAGCTTATAGATTCCTTCTCAGTGCTATAAAGGCGGTATAAATACATACACATTTAAATTGCTTTTATGTTGATCTAGCAGAATCTTAATTTTTTAAAAGATGCCAAGGGGTGCACAATATGTCAGATCACATGTAAAACCCCCTGCACTCAATACATTATCATATAAATTAAAAACAAGTAGAGTCCAAAGGCAAAGAGGAATTAAATGAGAATGTACTTTTCTATACATGTATATATCCTGTTTTTAAGGCAGTTTTTATATTAACGTACTCTTAATATCTCCAGCATCATTGCAAAATTAAGATTTTCCAAACAGAAACACTTAAAAGTTTGTATCTGCTTTGTACTATATTTTAATTTCCTTTGAATGAAATTTGGTCAAATAGAACTGGATATTGGTGTATTTTGGTTAAATTTTAAATTAAATTTATGTAAAGGAAAATGGAGAAAATGTAAATAGGAATAAAATATTTCTTCATTTTGCCTTAAATGTTTTATTGAGGTATGCAATAGCATACACCTTCTACAGAACTGACCACAAATACCGGAAGTGTTTTATTATACTTTGGAAACCTGTATGATGCATAAATAACCTCTTGTGTAGTAGAAGGAGAATCAAGTGCTTTGTGAACTTTTTATTTACCAGACTCTCACGTGGTTAATGGTAAGTTTTCTATTTATTATCTGGAGGTTTCACATTATAGTTCGAATGCTAGTCTGAAAACTCAGTTTACATTTCAAAATTTATCTGTTTAATTTTTAATTTTTTTCCATAAGGATGGCTTTTTAACGGTATGTCCACCCCTAATAAAAAGTTCTGTTTTGCTTAAAAGTGTAATTAATGCCCAGAGAGAGTAGTTATACTTACAAGCTCCACTATCCGCCTCCGTGGCTCTCTGCCACTTCCAGATAAGGCAGTCCGTTATGTCCAATTGCTGACTGCCATTCCTGGACGAGCCTCCACATAGCAGCAGCATTAAAGAAGGAGCAAGCAGTGGTGGACTGTGGACTTGTAAGTATGATTACTTGCTTGGGGAACAGTTTTAAGCATAACATTTTTTTAGGGGTGGATATACCCTTCAAATTGAATATACCTTGTATTTCAACTCACTTTGCTTTTTAGTACTGCTTTTTTTATTTTAATGCGTTTTCTAAAAATATATTGAAAAATACCAAGAAATCATAGCAAGGCATTTCTGAGATTTGTGTAAACAAGAGTTCAACCATGCAGTATTTGTGTAAACAACAGTACAAACATGATTCAAGGTTGGCTCCACTCTTAACCAATCAGTCCACCCTTGCTCATACCCTTGCCCATATTTATACATAATATTATTGGTTCATCTTGTTATCTTCTTCCTGTTGGAGCTAGGTATTGGATTGATTGCACACTGATATTCTTGGAATCGCAATCTGTTAACTGCTACAGACAAATTTCCCATTGTTTATGAGGAATGGCCTTCGTAATACAGAAGCCCTCTGAAAAATCTTTTGCCTAAGATATAAAGTCAATTGGAAGCATTAATCCCCATTGTACAGTTCAGCATAATTCAGATAGGTACATTGCAGCTATTTTGTTAAAAGAATCTCCCATACATAGTATAACTTTCTTATCTCTGTTACTACCCATTATACTATTATTTTCAGGTGTACCATTTAACAAACATGAAGTTAAAATCCGTTTAATATTGATTGGGGTATACTCACAGGCTGCTTTGGAAGTGTGCGTCTCACCAAGGTGTGCATGAACTTACATGTACATTTATAGAAGGAATGGGGAAATAGCCACGTCTGCACAGTGCAGCGTTAACCCTGCACAAGCGTGACTTGTGCAGGGTTAATAGCTTACCACTTGTGCATGCAGCCACACAGCGAGTGAGGAATAAGGTTTCCTACCTTCCTGGAAAATGTATTTTAAAACTGTACATGTTTTAAAGTCTAATTTTCTGTTGGCCTTTTAAATGCTCATTTTAAATTTGCAAACACAATACTTACATTCACAAGATTTCCAACATGCCAGAAAAGACAAATGCAGGAATTTCCAATGTAAAATAAGGAAATAACAAGGCCTTCTGTATAAAGGGATATTTAAACATGAATGTATCTTTCTGTTTTTGGAAAAGATATATTTCAGATTTTCATATTCAGGTCTCTTTACAAATGGAAATTTACCAGGCAGCTCCTTGCTAGTCTATAACAGGCCAGTGGACCAGTTTTCCTTTACTTATTTGCTTTGTGCTATGGCACAGTATATGGTCTGATGCTGCAAGTAGGATTAGCCTTAACCCATGCTAACAATGCAGTTTTATTCCATTGATGCACAGTGTTTTTCTATCAGTGACAGTTACAGAAAACATATTAATACATTACAAGCTGCTGTGAACTTTAATTTTACGTTTCACACGAAGACTTGATCCAGAACTGCACTGTAATTTCTGCAGACAAGCTTTCTGCACATTGTCTTCTAGATTTACTGTGAGAAAATAAAATGACACACCAACCCCACGGAGAGAGAAACCCTATCCATGGTTAAAACGCCGGTCATTGCACTGCCAAAAACAAGCAAATCCATGTTTCATCATGTGAATGCACAGACTTTATGTTGGCACCATTAAAAGATTAACTGGTACACTCTCCCGCAAATTCAGTGCTATGGCATGGCTACTGCCAGCAACTACAAAGAAATGAAGTGTCTGCTTTCCTTGCTAAAGTTGCAGCAAATATTCACACACACACTTTTTTTTTGCACTTACATTCCAACATCACCTCCAAATCCTTAATGTAATACACTTATATTGGGGCTGATTAAATAATAGGTACCAATTGGATGTTACATTTTTGTATTGGTATATCTAACTTCTGATTGGTGGCTGCAGATTAATACAGCAAGGAAAATATTCACCTCTTATTAAATAAGCCCTTTTATTTTTCTTGGTTTCCGTGAGAACACAGAGCTGCAGAAACATTGTTCGCTTTGTCTATGCAGCTTAATTATAGGTCTAATCTTCTGTGGCTTAATAGATGCTTGTGTTCTATACTGTTGAAATTGTTTTAAATGAAAGTCATCTTTTTGGTTGGCTCTTATTTTGATAATACTTTAACAGCTGCTGATGTAGGCATTTGTAGATGTGGTTATTGGATGTCTGCTTTTGATAAGCTATGAAACTGTAATACCTATCCTTAATAGAATTATGCTAACTGAAGATTTATTTTTTTTGAGTGGTAATATGGCATGTCTGAAGTTCATGGACGTGAATGTAACTTAATCATGCATTTGTGGTTAAGTTAGATTCAGTTATAATTTGAACAGAGCTTGAGCACAGGCAGATGCTATGTCAGCCCAGTTGTGTGTGTTCCAATTTAATAAGTATATATCATGTATTTTAATCACAGTGTACTATGGGCTTTAGATATGCCAATTGGCTATTGAAACAGTGGCGCAGTGTTGGTGGCACTAGTAGGTTCTTGAAACAAGATGTGTTTATGAGCTTAAAATAAATACGTCCTCCCGTAAGTGGAGGAGATGCTAAAAAACGGACCAATTTAAAAATCGCAAATTATGTTTTGCACTTATGATGTTAAACCACTGGAAATGCTATCAGTATTTTTTACACTGATATCCTATTCATATTTTTAATTATGAAAAATTCCTTAATTTATGAATGGTTTTGAAATAATCTTGTATTCTATGTTAAAAGGTGGTTTGGTTCATGCAAGAGGAAAAAATAAACTTTTTTTTCTCTTAATCAGCATTCCTCTTTTACCGATACAGTAAACGTCAATGGCGCTTCTCTCCGCATGTAAACATTAGCCTAATTGTGAGTGCAGTAAAAGCATTGTTTACTAACAAATCATGATACCGTATCTGCTGACAAGTGCCTGGTGTATTTACAGACACAAGAACAATTTGTTGTATGAAGCCATAAATGTATATAAACGATGCTACAAATTACTTTGTTCTCAGCTCTTTTTTTTCTTATTTGTTTTTTTTTTTTTTTTTTTTTTTTTAATATTAAAAAAAAACAAAACACTATGGTGTGTGTATGTATGTTTGCCTTCAGCAAGTGGTTGCTTAAATGTTGATTTGGATTACGCCCCATAGACCACTACAGCATGACCTTTCCCAGAAGCAAATGAAGGAGAAACTGTTGGAGAAAGAATGCCACTATCACATCAGATTGCCAGGATTGGACGTTTTCCCCTGCAATGAGGAATCTCATGAACTAATGGTTACTTTCACCTGTGGAGTTTAAACCTAATAACTGTAACTCTTGTTAATTTTTACTATTATGATTCTACTTATCTGGGGATGGATGTGTAAGTATGTATGTGTGTGCTCTATAATCAAATGTTTGTGTGTAGATTACTCGGTGCAGGGCTAATACCCAACCCATAAAATGTGTGGCAAGTCTGGTGTCTTACTAATAACTGGATTAAAGGGTATGTCCCCCACAAAATTTAATTTTGCTTTAGTGTAGGGATCCCCCTCCCAACCCTAAAAAAAGTGCAGAGAAAATTACGTACCAGCCTTTGTTACCACAGCGTTGACTTCTAATGCTACTTTGGAGTAGGGTTCAGACCAGCAGCTGTGATGAGAGGCAGACAATTTATAGAAAATAGATTATAAGGGCACAAAAAGATTTCTAAAAGATTATATTTAAAGAAAAGGAGTATATATAGCAGAGAGTGCTCCATCCACAAAACAATATAATAGACTACAAAAAAAAGGGAATATTAGAAGTGGATAAAAAGCAGGCACACCTTTAAAAGTATATTTCATAAAATATCTCCATTATTACAGCAAGTAGCGGGAATCACAATATAGTGTTAACTACAATTTCAAAAAGAAATTACCCCAAACTATTAAAAACAGTCCCCTGGTGCAGCCCATATTGGCTATATCATACAAATAAATAGATATACCAGTATACCTTTTAAATGAAGGAGCGCTACACAGTGGCATGACACTATAGTGCATGCATCCGTGTTCGCTATATCATATAACCAAATAATAGGAAACTGTTCCCAGAGATAAAGAGTAATGACAAATAGTCATATGTATCTAAATGTATCAATCATACATAATGTGCATTTTTAGACACCAATAATAGATATGGCAGTAATACATTGTAGTAGTCTAATAATAACTTTGCAACAATTTGCAACAATCAAGAGTATAGTCTAATAGTAACTTCAACAATCAGAAAGAAACAACAGTGTGGCAGACCAATAAACCCTGAGAACATGAATAGATATGATACTACACCATACTGGTACTTTAGGATACACCGGAGGAGCTAGTTAAAACCAGAGCTGGACGCGTTTCGTCTTGATTAAGTCCAAAGTCAGATATTTGTGTGTATGTGTGTGTGTATATGTATATATGTATGTGTATATATATATATATATATATATATATAAAAAACAATTAAAGCTTCCCATTTAGGCATCACTTTTGAGCTCATTTGTTATTATCCCCTTTTACTTTTTTGCTTTTGTTTAATATATATACAAGATCCATAGAGGATAATAATAATTATTATATAGTCGCTCATTAGTATTTAATGTTCCTGCTTCTGCGTAAATAAGTTCATCGTCCTGAACTGGAAAAATGCAAGAAGAGGTGCATGATAGACCCGTCGCCACAAGTATTCAAGTTATTTTTAAAGGATACTGATACTCCGTGTTCCGGGTCTCATGTAGAGGTATACCCCCGATTTCCAACATCTTGATTAGGGACTTGAATATCATGATTCCAGTATAGTAAATCAAGGAAATATCCATATCCCATGATGACTTGAAGCAATCTTTTTAGATAGATTAGGACGATCCGATGATCGCTATAAAAATGGAGATATCTGGTTCAAATTTTAGATAATCCGCTATCCGTTAAGTAGTCCAGCATCCTCGGGTGAAGAACAAATATATAGTGCCAAGAAGCACATGGTATGTATAAATCAGGTAAGTAGTCCAGCATCCTCGGGTGAAGAACAAATATATAGTGCCAAGAAGCACATGGTATGTATAAATCAGGTAAGTAGTCCAGCATCCTCGACTCCCGCTACTTGCTATAAAAAAGGAGATATTTTATCAAATATACTTTTGAAGGTGTCCCCGTTTTTTTTTATCCACTTCTAATATTCCCTTTTTTTGTAGTCTATGAGAGGCAGCTGGCTATTGAGAATGCCAAAGAAACACGGTCTGGTAAGTCTTTTATTTTACCCAAAGTTAATCAAACCACAATCCTCTCAAACTAAAAATGCTACATTTTCCTAGCACTTTTGGGATCCTTTAGCAGTAGAATGATTAAATGCTAAACAAATAGAAAATTCCTAAAATCTGGCTATAAATATACATCTTATAACATTTTTTTTGTTAATTAAAAGGCATGTTCACCCCCCTAATGTCATATTCCAATTCAGGGGGGGAAAAAAACATCCTTAATACCACTCTCCAGGGTAGTTTTTCTCTTCTGTGTAACAGCAATCTTTGTGCGATCGCAGGTCCCGACCCACGATGCACGATGTTTACAAATGAATGTTTCGGCCGATAATCGTTCTGTGTGTAGGTGTTTTATCCACCGAAACGGTTGTTCGTTCGAAGATCCGCCAAGTCGGTCGTTCAATGATCCCCAAACGAACGACCGTTTCAGACCATAAAGCAATTATAGGCAGTAACATTCGTCCATACAAATTGTGCATCGCGGGTCAGGACTGGTGATCACACGTGTGTATGTGCCTTTAAGCTTTGTCCCCAAGTTTCGTTCTCTACATCAATGCAAGCTCATATCAAGGTCTTAAAGTATGCATTGGAGGTTAGAGCTGGGTGCTGGATATTAAACAGATGATCTTCCTCCGGGAACAAACTGGAGAGAGACATGTCTTTCAGACCCTGGGTTGGGGGGGGGGGTGTCTCAATTTGAATATTAAATAAGCTTAAGAGCATTAACATGCTATTTAAGAACATGAGATTTTAAACGTTTTCATGTATTTGTCACTTGCACTTATCTTCCAGCCCTGTTATTGTCATACAATCTGCTCCATATGCATTTTTTTTTTGCATTACACTTCCGAAAATGAAGAATTGTATCATAATGTTCTCCAAGTGCAACTTGACGCAATTGAGTGATGATCTGTGTATTTTCCCGCATGATGAACCATGCTACAAAGTACAGTGGTGTGAAAAACTATTTGCCCCCTTCCTGATTTCTTATTCTTTTGCATGTTTGTCACACTTAAATGTTTCTGCTCATCAAAAACCGTTAAATATTAGTCAAAGATAACATAACTGAACACAAAATGCAGTTTTAAATGATGGTTTTTATTATTTAGTGAGAAAAAAAACCTCCAAATCTACATGGCCCTGTGTGAAAAAGTGATTGTCCCCCTTATAAAATAAGTTAAAAAAATAACTTAATTGAGATCTATCAGTCTGGTAAAGGTTATAAAGCCATTTCTAAAGCTTTGGGACTCCAGCGAACCACAGTGAGAGCCATTATCCACAAATGGCAAAAACATGGAACAGTGATAAACCTTCCCAGGAGTGGCCGGCCGACCAAAATTACCCCAAGAGCGCAGAGAAAACTCATCCGAGAGGCCACAAAAGACCCCAGGACAACATCTAAAGAACTGCAGGCCTCACTTGCCTCAATTAAGGTCAGTGTTTACGACTCCACCATAAGAAAGAGACTGGGCAAAAACGGCCTGCATGGCAGATATCCAAGGCGCAAACCACTTTTAAGCAAAAAGAACATTAAGACTCGTCTCAATTTTGCTAAAAAACATCTCAATGATTGCCAAGACTTTTGGGAAAATACCTTGTGGACCGACGAGACAAAAGTTGAACTTTTTGGAAGGTGCGTGTCCCGTTACATCTGGCGTAGAAGTAACACAGCATTTCAGCAAAAGAACATCATACCAACAGTAAAATATGGTGGTGGTAGTGTGATGGTCTGGGGTTGTTTTGCTGCTTCATGACCTGGAAGGCTTGCTGTGATAGATGGAACCATGAATTCTACTGTCTACCAAAAAATCCTGAAGGAGAATGTCCGGCCATCTGTTCGTCAACTCAAGCTGAAGCGATCTTGGGTGCTGCAGCAGGACAATGACCCAAAACACACCAGCAAATCCACCTCTGAATGGCTGAAGAAAAACAAAATGAAGACTTTGGAGTGGCCTAGTCAAAGTCCTGACCTGAATCCTATTGAGATGTTGTGGCATGACCTTAAAAAGGCGGTTCATGCTAGAAAACCCTCAAATAAAGCTGAATTGCAACAATTCTGCAAAGATGAGTGGGCCAAAATTCCTCCAGAGTGCTGTAAAAGACTTGTTGCAAGTTATCGCAAACGCTTGATTGCAGTTATTGCTGCTAAGGGTGGCCCAACCAGTTATTAGGTTCAGGGGGCAATTTCTTTTTCACACAGGGCCATGTAGATTTGGAGTTTTTTTTCTCACTAAATAATAAAAACCATAATTTAAAACTGCATTTTGTGTTCAATTATGTTATCTTTGACTAATAGTTAACGGTTTTTGATGAGCAGAAACATTTAAGTGTGACAAACATGCAAAAGAATAAGAAATCAGGAAGGGGGCAAATAGTTTTTCACACCACTGTATATCTGTTGTATTCAATTAGATCAACTGGACTTGAAATGTAGTTCTTGAAGACGTTTCGCTAGTCATCCAACTGGCTTTCTCAATTCAGAATGACTTGTACAAGAATCTGTGGCAATTATGTACCCTGGAAAATCCCAATTAGCATATCACAGCCAGGTGTTAATGACATTATGAATGCAAGGTGTGGCTGTGATATGCTAAATGGGATTTTCCAGGGTACATAATTGCCACAGATTCTTGTACAAGTCATTCTGAATTGAGAAAGCCAGTCGGATGACTAGCGAAACGTCTTCAAGAACTACATTTCAAGTCCAGTTGATCTAATTGAATACAACAGATATACCATGACCTGGATGAATGAGAACCTTCACAAGCATGCTACAAAGTGAAAATGCCCATGAAGTGTCTCGTATCTTAACATTGAAATTTTGGAGCCTGAGAACGTCTCCGATCCAATTGAGAACCTGTGGTCAATTCTTAAAGTCGTGATCAACACTCAGCACCAAAAAGTCAAGAATCGATCACAGTCTGTCAGGATTCGACCCAGAAGCAGATATAACATATCAGAGTGAATTGCAGTGACATTATGAAGAAAAATCACCATAGTTTCACTGGAATTCATGTCCTTATATGTATATAAAAGCTTTGCCCTGTTATCTTTATAAACATTCAATATAATACAGTGTAATATGCTCTCATTGTTGACATTCAGAAACATTGTAATTACATTTATAACTGGTAAGCTGTGCATTATGGTGCTACAGGTGGAATTCAGAACTGCAAGGCATCAGTGCTAACCACTGAGCCAGAAACTTTATTGACAAATTAGCAGGGTTGTACCTGGCTGGCAGAAACACAAGCAGCTTTCCAGTTTCAAATACATACATTCAATAGAGAGATTCAATAAAAGTTATTTTATCGGTTAAAATGGTGCTAATTTTTCCACAACCAATCAGATCTTATTTACCATTTGAAAGCTTACATCTGATTGGTTTGGGCTAAATTAGCACCATTTTAAACGATGAGAACTTTTATTGAATAACCCTGATTGGTTTTCACCATGAAGTTGTGGATCTCAAGTCAGTGATGTAAAATCACAAAACATGGTGCCGACATGCTCCTAGCAATACTCTGGGAAAGTGCTGAGGTACTTGGAGAAACAAGAAGTCATTTCCAGGGGCCTGAGGCTCTGGAGCCAGTTGGTTATATGCTCTGTCCCCTGGTGGGCCAGTAAAGATGGGCTGTAATTTCATCATGAAACTGGTTTGGTGGCAAAATTATCATATCCAATGACATTTTGCCATTTAAAAATGAATGACAAACCTGACAAATTCTTCTACAAAATATCAGTAATTCGTCATGAAATTTTGCTACAAAACAGGTTTTGAGGTGGAGTTTTTGGTTTATTAATTCAACATTAATTTACTGATGTATTCAGTTAGATCAACTGGACTTAAAGGGCATCTATAGTGAAAAAAACACATTGCCCCTTTGCAAAGTTAAATTCGTGTACTCTGTGCTGCCTTAATCCTATCTCTGTCAGTGACTTTGTTTAACCATGGTGTCAGATCTGTGTGCAGCACTCCCCCCTTCCCCCTCCCCTCTGTTACCTCCTCCATGTCTCAACTCCGGCTAACCGACAAGCTTATCATGTGCAGTAGGAGTTAAAAGATCACCATCCTGAAAAACACACCCACGCACAGTGGCCAATAGAAAGCAAGCTGTCCTGAAGAAGTCATTCCATCCTCTATCAAGGAACCCTCCCATCTTTTGTGATCTGTTGATTTTTTGCCCTGGTTCATTGAAATACCACAGAAGGAAGAATTCTCTAGTTCCATGCATATCTGCTTGGACATATCTGTTGTATTCAGTTATATCAACTAGACTTAAAGTTTAGTTCTTGAAGACGTTTTGTTAGTCATCCGACTGGCTTTCTCAATTCAGAATGACTTGTACAAGAATCCAATGGAAATTAAGTACCCTTGAAAGTCCCAATTAGCATATGACAACCAGGTGTTAGGGACATTCTGAATGCAAGGTGTGGATGCAATGAGGTTAAGGAGTGTTATCAAAACTGCCCAGGGTAAGGTCTTAAAACAGCATTGTACATGGCAGACAGTTGGTGTCGAACCCCCCATCTCTATTCAGGCTTAGTTTCTTTATTTTCACATAAATGGCCTTGACACCTCTCTTGAACCAGTCATCTTCCTTTGCCAAGATTACAATCTTCAAAGGTATGTCAATTAGCATATGACAACCAGGTGTTAGGGACATTCTGAATGCAAGGTGTGGATGCAATGAGGTTAAGGGGTGTTATCAAAACTGCCCAGGGTAAGGTCTTAAAACAGCATTGTACATGGCAGACAGTTGGTGTCGAACCCCCCATCTCTATTCAGGCTTAGTTTCTTTATTTTCACATAAATGGCCTTGACACCTCTCTTGAACCAGTCATCTTCCTTTGCCAAGATTACAATCTTCAAAGGTATGTCCTTTTTCCTTAAGATACAGGTACACGGCTGAGTCATGACCCGAGGAATTGGCTCTTCTGTGCTGGGCCATACGTTGATGTAGTTACTGTTTGGTCGCCCCCACATACAAATCAATCTTTCGGATATACCAATTGCTGCCTCAGTGTGTTGTTTGGTTGGGAAGGCAAAAAGAAATTAAACATCCAAAAACTTGTGAATATCCAGACTGGGCCTTTGTCAAAAGAAGTAGAAGGAAAGAAAAGAACACAAATACCAACAGTGAAGGGGAAAAGCAAGACAGGAGAAAGAACATGGTCATCCCATATGTAGCAGGGGGTCTCCAAGAAATAAGAATTAAAAAAAAAAACACTGTAGGTCTGCTATAAACCAAAAAACACACTGAGGCAGCAATTGGTACATCCAAAAGGACCAATACCGAAACACAAGAAAAGCGACATCATATACGTAGTGCAGAGTGCTCTAAATTAAGTAGACAGGTAACTGCCAAGTGACCAGTTAATTGTTTTAAGGGTGGACATGATCATTGTCATTTTCGGGGATTGGAGAGCTTGCATATTGCACCATAAATGGTGATCGCATAAGCTCCCTAGTGTGGCCACTTCCATTGGCACGCTATTGAGCGCTTTTAAAAGCGCACTAGTGTTGCCTATTCCTAAACCCTGTTTTTCTCCAAAGGCAGCAACTTGACATAAATGATCTAAACTTACCTTTTGCTTTTCACCATTGAATACAAGTACAACCTACCCACAAAAGTGCTAATAGCTTATCCTCACTAAAGCTATCTGTTACTGCCACATGTCCAGTATGTATCATAGCATGTGTATTCTAAAATACATACATGTTCCAGCCCATTAAATACTAAGCTTTTACTATAGAATTAATAAGAAACATATCTTTATCCTGCAGCCACAGCCTGTCAATATCTCCCTAACCAGGGTTCAAAAAATCAAAAGGACACCTACTAAAAACTCATGCAGCATGGCCAAGTTAAGGTGCCCATAGATTACAGCTTACCTTAAGGCCGATCCAGCGACATTCAAATAATTTCTGAGGAACTGTCTTTCCAGATCTTCTTTGCGGCGATCATACGATTGTGAGGCCCCGCTTTTAACATTGATTTTGTGCTCGTATGGTCGCAAAGAAGATCCGGAAAGGTGGTTCCTCAGAAATTGATTGAATGTCGCTGGATTAGTCTTAAGATAAGCTGTATTTCTGGGCAACTTAAAGGACAACTAAAGCCTCTAAACAACATTGCGTTAGAAGGCAGATCTCCTTGCTATAAAAACAATAATTCTTGTCTCACCTCTCATTTTAATATGGTTGGTGAGAAATTTAACTTTCTAACAAGAGGTTTGTGTCTTATTCCCCAGTGTTCCGGTATCGCACAGTGTGGTCACTGACCATTATGTTCTTTACACATGCTCAGTCCTAAAATACTGCAGGAACTTTTTACAGTTGGTCACACCCACTAGTAGCCTCTAGCCAATCCTTTTACAGGGCAAAATAGGCAAGGGAGCATGTGACTGAGATCAGGGGTGTGGCCAGTTACTGTACATTCACATAGTTATTTCATCCAGTTCTTCAAGTGGTAACATTTTACTTTAATGCAATTTACTGTATTGATATTTTACAGTTTATTGGTGTTTTTAGAGGGTGTATGTTCAGATTCTGGGGTGTAAAAATTTGGGTTTAGTTCTCCTTTAAGAATTAATTTTAATTACATTTATTAAGCATGTTCCTATCAGATAATCTAAGAACCCAGACTGATCACTTTAATTGCATTGCCCGGCCAATGTACATCCTTGGACACCTTTCAGAGATCTTAGAATCCTCTCCAGAATGAGTCATATATCATGTCTTCTGCAAGCACACTGGGTGTTCCCTGGCAAGATTCCCCTTTTTCCTGGCTGATCCACAAACTGTTGGAAAGAGATCACATCATGCTTCATCCCAGTCACTCTAGTTCTTAAAAAAAAACAGCTATGAGAAGATATTCAGAGGATGTGTATTCAAAACATTCACCAAGGCTGAGTTTAAACGCCATCAGTGCATCTACATGAACTACATGTATTAAGAGTTTCCTTTAAATCAGCAGACAATTTGGGAACTTTATTAAAGGGTATCTCCACTCGTAATAACACATTTTGGGAATTCAGTTTTATTAAAGAACAGGAGGTAAAAGAGCTGTGTCTTACCTCCTGTTCTTCAATAAAACAATCAGGAGCCAGGTAAAGAACTTACACACTAGCTCATTCCTCTGGCGCTCCCCCTGTCTTCAATGCACAACCTATGACACAGTAAGACCCAGCTCTTTTACCTCCCGTTCTTCAATAAAACTGAATTCTAAAAATGTGTTATTACGAGTGGAGATACCCTTTATCAGTACTTTTCTAAAAAAGTTCTCTTCATGGGGTCTTGTGTACAGCGATTGTGTACGAGAGAGACCACATAAAATACATTCACAATGGTTGATAATAATTTTAACACTTCACTATGTAGGTTCTTTACTTAACAAGTAATCCAGACTACAAAACAAAAACCCTTGTTCTGTATAAGTAATCTATTCTGATTGAAATCAGTTGTGAATGGATGAACATTTACGCTCACAATATAGGTCAGGTGGTTTGTAAACACAATTCACTGTCATTCCAAGATAGTAATCCTATATAGTAGTGCAATATATGATTAGTAAGACAATGTGAGTAAGCAATGGAGGATATCAAGAATGTTTGCAAAGACAATGAATAATATATAAGTTTCATAATTGTTAGAAGAAAGTCCCTTAATGAATTCAATCATTTACATGGCTTTAGATTGAACCCTGAAGGATTTGTAGCTTACAGATTTATTTTGGGACACCCGAGTGTGTATGCATTTGGACGAGCCATTTGTGGACCTAATATTTTTTTACATTTGTTTCTTAGGGAATATATATAGATGTGTAATAGTTTAATACCCCTTTAAAAGTAGAGATGGCCCCAAATCCAGTTCCAAAGCGGATTTCACGGATCCACCGGAACTCGAACGTTGTGGATTTCTGACTTTTTCGGATTTTACAAACCGCAGAATTGTTTTTGATCATTCATTACCAATGATCAAAAATTTTATTATTGAAATTCTTTAATATAATTTTGAATTTCCAAAATCGGAAGATTTTGAAATTTCTAGAAAGTTACGTGTCTGTTTCTGGACAGTGTTTTTATTTTTTAAAAGCATTTTGGGAATTGATACGTGTTCCCCTGACCATTTCCCAGGTCCCAGAGCCATTTGCAGTAAGTTACTATTGCTATTTTACCTTAATTTTAGGCAGAACTTTTGGATTGTTTAACTCCTATTGACTTCGAATTTTCGGATTATTCGGCAATCTCTATTTAAAAGCAGTGCACTTCTAAAACCAGCTACATACTAAAATATCTATATGGGTTGCAGGCCACCTTGGGAGAAGGGGCCACAGACAGTTGCTCTGTTTGCCCCATAATAAAACCATTTCAGCCTGTCCTTAAGTATTTGAACATACCTACAATAGTTGTTTGAGATCTAATTTTATTAAATAATCCTTTGTGCTCTAGAGTTATTACTTTCTAATGGACTTTTTGATTTTCACTCCGTAAAATTGTATTATTAATACAACAACAATGGCCATTTGTTCTTATGCAAATATATGCAGATGGCTAAAAGGAAAAAATGTGAAGTGTTTTATTATTTTAGCTGAAAACAAAGATTCATGTGTGTTTTAAATACTCTATTAAAATGCAGTGTTTGCTTCAGTCAATTTTCCCCACCAATGGGGGCTGACATTTTTCTAATGAAGTCATTAAGCTTCACCAGTTTTTATTTTCAGGATAATAAAACGTTGACTACAATAAATATGATTTTTTTTCTTTGTGTTTTTGGGGTTTTTCTATTGTCACTATATTATAATACATTGTACTTTCAAGACCGTGAGATTCTTTTATAGTATGTTCCCGTCTACCTGTAAACACCAACCTTTCTTTTCAGTTAAGCCTTTATTGTTTTGGAATCTTGTTAGCATGCTGTGTGGTATAATGTATTGTCTATAAAGGAAACTCAACAGTGAATGCAGTAAAACTCTGGATCACACAGAATGTTCTTTTTTTTTCAAATATAGGTTTATTTTTTTCTTATGGTATCACATTTATTTTTTCTTCAACATGGATAAAACTAATTTCAAGGTAACACAAAAACAACTATGGCAACAGTAAAAGGATTTATATAATTTTCATGTATCCACTATTGCGTCAAAACGTAATTAGACTTATTCCTTTAAAGGGCATCTATACTGAAAAATAGGTTATTTTAAATTGACCTTAACTGGAAACTATAATTCTTCCTAACCAGCGCTGTAAAATTTTTGTTGATCTGCCCCCTATTTCTTTAGATATCCAATCTAAAACTTCTTATATTTCAGCTGTCAATCAAGTTCTCAAAAACTATTCTTGTGTGAGTGGTTTTACTGTAGCTAGTATGGTGACAGAGTTTTGACAGTTGGAATGCTGTTTGCTGTATGCAGGCTGGACAGTTGGTTTGTGGGGGGAAAAGTCAGGTTGGATAGAAGTGGGAGTGGTTAAAAGAGGGAGGGGGGATACTGCTCCTAAACAAATGTGTGCTGGATTGAAGGCATGCAGCAACACACACAAATAAAAAAAAGTGCTACTAACATGTATTCAATTATAGATTAAGATAAGTCTTTTTTTTAGTATAGTGTCCCTTTAAATGAGTGATCATTTCCTAACATTTACTTCTCAATCAGAGGTCTGGGGACTCTTAGTGTCCCAGAAATATAAATGTTTATGAAGATATGAAAATTGTTTTAAAAATTCTGCAAGAATGGAAGGGTTGAGAAATTCTTTTATTAACAATTAAATGTCCCTTTACTTCCGTTTCCATATTACGCATTCTTACTAGTAGTGAAGGAAAACCAGAAGGTGCTTTAAGGCCAGTGATTAACCCAGCAAATATTTTTTATCTGAAATAATTTCTAACCAATTGCTTGTGAAGATTCTCATTCATCCAGGTCATGGTATATCTGTGGTATTTAGTTAGATCAACTGGACTTGCAGTTTAGTTTAATATATAGTAAAGCTTGTGGGCTGCACTAGTGCTTAGGTACCATCCACCAGGGTGCTAAGCCGAAAAGAGTAATAGGAAGATGCACTGGAGCACTTATCTGTATTTACTCAAATAAGTTTATTGGAACAAAACTGATCACAATGAATGTTAATGGCAAAAAGAGTGTCCCCCTTTTTTGAAAACATAGTAAAAAACAAAAACAAGCCATAAAACATTAACAAATGAACCTTGCAATGGAATGTAATATGTTGACATCTAATAATATTGATGGAATATTTATAAAAGTTTCCCTTTTCTGGGTCTGAACTCTTTCTTGTTCTGTTGTTGGAACTCTGCTGGTAGAAACTACAGTTTTTTTTATTCTAAACCATCAAATCCTTCTTTTGACATTGAAATTTCACAGTTTCGGTGTGGATCTTCAGGCTAAATTCCCATGACCAAACTATGCCCAATCTGCGGACACATCGGTGGAATGATTCCTAGTAGATTTGTTCCCCTCTATTGTTCAGCGTCAATATGTTTGGTTTCAGTATGTATTTATTTAATTTAAAACAGAAGTATCCAAGTGAGGCAGGTGGGCAAACCATGGTTGGGTTAAATGACAATGATGTATGTATATGCTTATTTATATAGCGCCACTTGGGGACGCAATGCTGCACAATAAAGAATACAAAAAGACATACAAGGGGGACAATAAATAAATACATCCCTTATATTATGTAAATAAATTTATATTTTTACAGAGATTGCATTGAGTTTTTAGGAGCAACTAATCAGGTGGGAGTATATAACACTATTACACACAGGAAAGGTCTATATGTATGTATGTAATTATCACTATTTAATCAAAATCACCATAACAAATAACAGTATACAAAGTATAGTATTACTACTTTTAATTTTATACTCTATGGGATATGAAAATGTATTTCATTTTATACTCTATGGGGAAAAATGTATTTCATTTTATACTCTATGAGGAGCTTTTAGCTCTATTAAGAACATCTCTACCTAACTCATATTGCCAATCATATCCTGTGCTCCCAAGTCCTAACCCCATAGTGGTTGTAAATGTGGAACTTGCAGTGGTAAATGCTGATTAGTATGAGCATAGTATGTTTATCTGTATGGGGTTTCAGGTTGACCAATGGTGCTGTTTGGTTAGAACTGCACATTGTGACAGAATTGCCTGGGTCTATTCTCAGACCTGCAGGGTTATTTGACTTATATTCCATGGCTTATAGCTGTCAGATATGTGGTTAGATGTGTGACTCAGGGCCACATCTACCACTAGGCAGAGTGAGACATTTGTCTCAGGCGGCACCCCTGCACTAAAGAAGAAAGACGGCAGACAAGCAATAGTGTGTGTGTGTGGGGGGGAACTAGTGGGGAGTGAAGAAAAAAAATAATTTCCCCTAGTAACAGATATGATTTTGTAGCTTTAGTTTGTTAGGCTAGGTTAGACTGGTTAGTTAAGGCCCTGCTGAAAGAGTCTACCTTGACATTGTGACAGGCTTACAAATATTTTGGCTAAAATATTTTATACTACAGAAAGTATGGCATTTCTACTGTATTGTAACAGTTGAACCGTGGCCACCGAGAAAGCCACACCCAATTTAACACAGCATCGGTGCACTTCGTGCCACGCCTGATAACAATCAAGGGTGTAATTTTAAAAGTTTGGCTCAGGCAGCAAAGACCCTAGAAGTGCCCCTGGTGTGACTCCTACTGCCTGAAGTTACTTGAAGAATCCTTCCCTAATTCAATAGTATAATAGCTATGGATGTAAGGGAAGGGCAGATGAATCACTTGCATATTCAAACCCTTGGGCAGGAATCGCTAAAGCATGACCATGGGCTTTTAATGTCTGTAAGTCAGTAAAATGGCTTTATTCCAGAATGAATGAAAACTAAATTTTCCAGCATTCTGTGCAGCCAGGGAATGTTGGCAGTTGTAGTTTTTAAACATGTGAAAATTTCAACACCCATGCTCTATATCATTACACTGTATTGCATCTTAATACATCCATTAGCCAATGGACATAAAGAAGAAACTGCTAACCGAGAATGCTGGCAGTTGTAGTTTTCAAACACATGAAAGGTCCCAAGTTCAACATCCCTGCTCTATACCATTAGGCTGTATTACATCTGGATACATGCCTTACTTATCGGACATTAAGAAAAAACTTACTACAAACAGAGAATGCTGGGAGTTATAGTTTTCAAACATGTGAAAGGTCCCAAGTTCAACACCCCTGCTCTATACCATTTGGATGAATTACATCTACACACATGCCCTTAGCTACAGGCAATAAATTAGATACTTTGCATGTCACCACCCATTTATTTGGAAGTGAGAAATATGTGTTTATATGTTAGATTATTAGGACAATGCTATTATAATAGCATGAGTCTGTGAGGTACCTTCTGTTATAAGAAGCCTCTACTTCATTTTATACTCTGTGGGGAGCTTTCAGCTCCTTTAAAAACATCTCTCCCTAATCTTTATAGCCAATCACTATCCTGTGCTGTCCTAACCCCATAGTGATTGTAGATCTAAAATTCGCTGTGGTAAATACTAATAAGTATGAACCTAAGATGTTAATCTAGTTTCCTATATAGGGTCTTAGGTTGTCCAATGGTGCTGTTTAGTTTGAACTGCACATTGTGGCAGAATTGCCTGGTTCTGTCTGGCATTTCAAATATATAGGGAGGTCTGTGTGTGTTTGCTCATGTTATGTGGTGGGATTCCCTGGGTCCTTTTTAGGACTTTTAGACTTATAATATTTGAGCCTCCCCCTGGATACTTGCTGGGAGTGGAAAGGGAGAGCACGTTTGGAATGGTTCCTGATGCCTACTGGCTGAAGGTATGTAACTAACCTCTCTCTGGCCCTACAGCTTAACAGCTAAGGGAGAGGCAGACAGATCCCGAACCACATGCATGTTTGTGCACTTTGTGTTGGTATCACTGAAAGCGTGACCCAGAGAATTCAATAAAAAATTATAAATAAAAATGGTACTGTTTAGGTTGAACTGCACATTGTGGCAGGATTACCTGGCAATCTCAGTAGGATTCCTCGCACACCTCCTCCTCTTGCAGTGTCTTTTAATTATTTGCTGGGTGCTGTCGGTCCACCTTGGCTAGTGGTATACATATCAATATGGAAAGACTCACCAACGCACACCAGTCTTGAATGCAGTAGTGTTTAATCACGCACGTGACGTTTCGGTGCTTTCACTGCACCTTCATCAGACGTTACACCTGATGAAGGTGCAGTGAAAGCACCGAAATGTCACGTGTGTGATTAAACACTACTGAATTCAAGACTGGTGTGCGTTGGTGAGCCTTTCCATAAGGATTACCTGGCAAAATGCAAAAATCCACACATACAGTAATTTCCACTGTGCACCAACGGGCACACTGTTGCTAGTAAATATATAAATAAGTATATGGATCATGAAATATACAAGTGCTTGAACCGTGTAACATGAGATCCCTGCCCTATAGAGCTTACAATCTAGTTAGGCGGGTAACATACCGATAAATATGAAAGGGTAGAAGTCCCATAGTAATAACTGGTGCAGTGTCAATAGTCCTAAGCTGTGCTGTGCTGTGCTCAGAGACATAGGATGAGAGGTTAGATTTAAACCTGTTTTTTGAGGTTAGAGATGGGTGTTATTCAATAACTGCTTTGTTAATTTCCACTTTTCACTTAGCCTAAGATTTACTTAGGTTCAGTGATCTCTGTAGCTTTTATGTAGCACTTAGCACAGGTTAGTAATTTTTATTAGATTTGTGTCAAGCAGTATCAATGGAATTTACTTTCTAGTATCATGTCAGAATATAATATTTTCAGTTTTAATAGCCTGTCTTTGGTGATAGAGACAAATATCAGGGGCTCATTGGTGATATTTTCTGCAATAGCGGCACCATGAAAAATTTTACGATTGCTTTGTTATTTCATAACTGCGTTGTGCTTTGTACTACACTTTGAAAAATCTGATGCTGCGTGTTAACTGCTGTTTGAACCAGGTTGTGGTATTTTAGTTTGCAGTGTAACATATCGTTAGTAGAGTGTACACATAATCTAAGGATCATCTTTTTCAGTGATCGGTAATTTCCATGTCATATCCAATTCCATTTAAGATGGAAGGCAAAAATGTAATGGTGTATGGGTGAAACGGCAAACTATACTTTTTACCCTATCAGATGTTGAAGTTTTCTTCTAAAAACAATCAGGATATAAAGTCGTGTAAACTTTTTCAAGCTGTTTTCCAGAAAAAAACAGATTTTATGGGCCACATCTTTTTTAATCCTAGCTGAAGAATATATTTCTCCTTCAAAGATGGAATTTAAGCTTCAGATGTGCCAACTGTGGACAGTCTTCAAATGTGTCCTAGCAAGATTTGTAACCATGTTGTGCTAAGTTTTCCTGGGGAAGGGTTTAGGACTGTAGTTGTCATGAGGCCACAAAGCAGCAGAAAAGTCTTACAACAAAAAAAATCTATGTTTTCTGTGCACTCACCTAATTATATTTACTTTGTATGTAAGAATGTGTTGACCCACTCTGGCCCAAATATCCCTACCTGATATGTCAATTGTTATCTGTACTGGAACCCATCTGTAAGGTTTTTATAGTACATGGAAGTCCTGACATTTTAAACTATAAGAGAATGAAAAGTTAAAAATTAACAGGAACAAGATCTCTGCAAAACTCCATGAACTATTACCATTGGAATTCCATGGTTTTTATATATGGAAATCCAGAACAGTTATATTGGTTATTCACCCTAAACTCTGATACGATGCGTGTGACAGAGCAAAAAGCTTGAATTTATTTCCTATTGCTATTGTAGTGGAATCGTCATTAGGGCGGAGAACTGAAGCCATTTTCCATCTACATGTTTGTACAGATACTTTGTGCCTTTCCGGGACTAGAGAGTGATGCCAAATGTGAAGCTTCTGTGTTCTGATAACTGAAAGGCCTGCTGACCTTTATCACTCTACAGACTAAATTTCATTTAACCCTGAATCACTCTATAAAGCTTTATATGTTACTAGAACTGCAATCTTGTCTCTAAGGCTGGGTACACACCATCCAATCTGACCAACATTTCAGTGTATTGATCTATTGGACCAAAATATTAGATTTTTATGTGCCAATGTCCAATCGCCTGTTTGTCTGAATTAGACGGGCGATCGTACTTGCTGGAAATAAAGTCGGAACAAAGAAGTACAATAGTATGTACCTAGCTTTTGAAACTCTGAACTTTTATTCAAAAAATTGAATAATAGAAAATTGAAAATTCTAAATTCTAAAATTGCTATTGAAAACTCAAAAATTGCAATCGAAAATTCCAATTCAGTTGGGTCTGAAGCAAATGTTCGGAAATTCCTTTGGTTGAACCCTACTGACTTTAGAAACCTAAAAATGTTTCCAACTCTACTTAATGAGGTTTGGCTTCTGTATTCCAAATGTATAAGATTCCTGATATAGCAAAAAGAGGCAGGTTCCAGATGTCCTCGGTGCTTCTATCCAAGAGCACTCAAAGTAGTAGATAATAAAGAAAAGAGAACTGGAACTCTGGCAAGTTGCTGTGAAGTGCTATTTTATGAGACACGGTACACAACATGTTTCGGGTCCAAACACCATTTCTCAAATGTTTGGCTCCTGTTTGGTCCATTGTGTTTTATTGATTGATTTTCCATTTATGTTCTAAAAAGTTTAAAAGCAAAAGTCTCTGTTCAAACGCCAGACGCACAGTGTGTTTGTAAGAGGTAGAAGTTCATTTATTTTAACCTTTGTAAAATCTCGTCTCTTACTCCAGAAGGATACAAACAAAATGTCCAGAAAACCAACTGCGAATTAAGATCCCTGGCTGAAAAATGTCAATCAGTTAACTTAATCAATCTATTATCAAACACAGGAGAGATAGGAATCAAGCACGAAGTGTTCGTTATCAGCCACTGCACTAGATAGCACCTCTCTGGAAAAAAGGACTTTAACATCTGAAAAGATTTTTTAAGTCCATTTTCCAACTATAGGTGCACTTAAATATCTGAACAGTATTTTAAAGGACATGTTCATCTGACAAATGCCTAAATGAAAATAATTATAAAGTTATCCCCCAACACACAAAGCTACGATAGTTAGAAAGCTGACAGACGTAGGGCTAATCTGTTAGGCAGAAAAATGATGATGCTCTGCATCTTTCCTTCTGCCTATTAAAGGTTTCTGCCTCATCTCCAAGCTTTTAGACTGCAAGGTGAATAACATTCAGCCATTGGCTATGATGTTGTCTGTTATATCCATGACTGACAGCTGCTAACTGGAATAACCAGGAAGCAGACAGAGAGGTAACAGGCAACATTTCAGGTTACACTTACATTTTTCAGATTTAACTATTGCAGTGTGTGTGTGTGTGTGTGTGTTTGTGTGTGATAACCCTATGTACGATTTTTTAATTTAAGGGGGGAACTTGCCTTGAAGGTACATTTTGTAAATTTCTACCTATAAATGTATACACGGTGGTTTTAGGCCTTAAAGAACATCCTGTGAACCTGTATATTTACATATAGAGAAAGAGAAATTTAGTAAGTTTTGTAGTATAAAACCAGCATTACCTTTATTTCAATGTCTAGGACCCCTATTATGAGGATTTAAAAAAAAATCCATTGGATTTGTGTATTTTTGAAAAATGGCATTTCCAAAACTGAACCAGGTTTACACATCTCTAGTGAGGACCACCATAAAAAGGAAGAGAACTATAGGCAGCAAGTGTCAGATGGGTTTGAATGTTGATAAATGTAAGGCAATGTTTTGGAGATAAAACTATTTGTGAGTGGGTCTGTGATAAATATCCTAGAAGTGCCAAGTAGTGACTAGAGATGTACCATAGTTTCAACTTAAACTTGGTTCCGAATTGGAATTTTTTATTTTTGACTGTCCCTCCTAGCAAAATTCTTTAAAGATTCAAAAAAAGTTCTTTAAAGAGGGGTATAGATTCAATGGTGAAAATTTTAATATTCATGTATGAAAAAACATACTCTCTTCTTGCTTGTACAGTTACTAACATTTGCTGCTTTTTCATTTTAATCTGACATCTGAATATTCCCAAATAAGAATATTCTAAATGTAACTTGTAATATTTTTTTTGTAAGTTCTTGATCTAACCATTTTAAAGATTCATACTGGAGTTTTGTATTTTGTGCCCTTATAGTTCTGTACAATCTTCTTTCACTCTGCTGGAGAACAGAAATACAAACAGCTAGAAAACCTTTCCACCAATGCTGTCAAGATTCTTCATTCTCACCTCTAAGATCCACACCCTAGGAGACAGATCTTTTCTTTTTATGTCCTAAATCTAAAGGAACTTTCCATTCCAAAAGCAAAACCAATGCACTGTTTATTTATCATTCCATTTTTTCTAATCATGTATTATTAGCTGTAAATTCTGATTTGAAACACAATGTTGTGATGGTTGATGCATTATGTTTTATGTTTGCAAAATTCTGCCCATTAGTAGTTTTGGGCAATACAGGATGTATTTAGCACACAAGAAATTCATATTCAAGCATTATTTGTTGTATTCAACATTCTAATTCTATGGGAATAAAACTCTGTGAGAGGTTTACACAAGTTGTTAAATTCCACTTAAAATAAAAAGTAGACAATGCAAAGTTGTCTAAAATAATTTTATTTATAAACCGTCACTTTGGTACAAATATTACAATTTATTCAATAAGTAAGAAACGCAACAAAAGTAATTAAAAAGTTACTGATTTAAATTGGCAAATCGCAGCACAAGCAGATTTTAAATCGTGTGAAACGCGCTAGTGGATCTTGAATCAAGAGATCTCAACCGAGAAGATAACACAGTTTATGATTTACATGTTACACCTTTCAATGCCATTTCCAGTTGGTTGTCCCCTGCCCTGCCTTAACTTTGTCTCTGAGATTGTGTTTACTTAACTGATGAGTGGTCTTGACCTTTCTGAGTTCATTTTCCAATTCTAAATGCATCTACTGGGCATTTCTTTTGTATGTGTCTAGTAATGAATTACTGTCTATTCAATAGAATAATTGCAAGAATAGCTTTTCTTATGAACACGGAATAGTTTCCCTTTCACATATATTTTAGTACAATTCTGTAAAGAAAACTTATACAATATTTTAACCTTGTTCTGTGATGGTAGCCAATCATTGGGAAATACAGTCAGAAAGACAGAAATCTATACATTTACCGGTAGTTTAAAGCTTGGTGTGCACTACCTTTAATGCAACCCATGGCTGACAGCTTTCCATCCAACTTCCAGAGTCTATTCATTATTTTGCATGATTAGAGAGATGTCTGGGAGATTTGTCTACTGGCTGCTTATATGGGGGGGGGGGGGGGAATCAGAATTATGATTTAAAGGGAATGGAGGAATACTTCAATCTAGTATTTGATTGACAGCTGAAATGTAAGATGCTTTAAATCTAAAAAAATAGTGGATAAAAAATGATAAGTTGGAAGAATTATAGTTTCCAGTAATAAGCAATTAAAAATAAATAAAGTAAAACATTTTCAATTTAGATACCCTTTTACACATTATGTTTAGAAAATTATTTTGCTGGTTTAGCATATATACAGTACTTTAATATATAAACTAAATTTAATAAATAAGGTGTGCTCAGAATCAACTCTTCATTGTGATTATATTCAACAGCAGATTCAGGCATCTGCATCCTATATATATATAATACAGAGTCACACTCCAATATTTACTTTTTAAGGCTTTAATATATAGAAAAATGCTCACGTCATATAGCAACGTTTTGGGGCAGCCCAGTCCCCTTTATCAAGCCAATGAAGTTACATCACAGGTACTGATACAATACACAGTACAGGGTTAGTGTCTCAATCAGCAATCAAAAAAAGGGGAAACAAAGATCACAGACCGATTAAAAGTACTTGCATAAATAAATATAAGTCATAATCTTCACACCACCCAGATACTGTGTACTAATAGATTTAATCCACTGTGTTTCCTTCATTTTCAATTTTAATTATCTGTAAGCTTATTTATCTCCTATTACTACCTCAATATCATATATTTTAATTATTTGCTGCATGTCACTATGTCAGGGGACTGGTAAGGTGTTTTGTTTTAGATTAATTGATGGTTTATAACCTTCTGTGTTTTCTGTCCTACATAAAGTAACCCACACACGCAAACTAAGACATATAAAGCAAAATTCAAATATGTATAAAGCCTTAATTTTCCTATTTGTTATGGGATATATTAATTTTGTACCCCTAATGACCAATTTACAGTGTACACAATGGTGGTATGTCTTATATCGACTTTGTAATCAAGTACTTCTTGTTTCCTTTTTAGGATGACCCTTCATGGAAACCACATTAGAACCTAATGTCTTACCTCTTCTATATGACAGTGGGGGACTGGGGAACTCTACACTCTCTGGATATGATCTTAGTTAGATATTTCCATGTTTCCTTATACTATCCACAACCTCTATGCTGTTTGGATTAAATTGTGACACAAATGCCAATCATTGTTTTTTCTATCTGTATTCCCATGTAATTTCCTGCTTACTTCATCATGCTGACTGGAAAAATTAAAGGACAATTATTGTTGCAGAGCATGGGGAGGAGGGGGCGGAGCCTACCAGAGCAGCGTTGCACTAAGACTCTGCTTTTAAATTACGCAAACCCAGGGGTCAGGACCTAGCGGTTCAGGTCTTCACCCTGGGTAAAAGGTAATACACAAAAAAGCGGAGCGGAGGGAAGGTGAGTATAATTGTCCTTTAAGTCATTTTTTTTTTATTGGTAGGCTTTGTGTAAACCTCAGTAGATATACCATTCCTTTTTATCACTAAAACATCTAGGAAGTTGATTTCCAAATCATTTGCAGAGAGTTTAAAGGGTATGTCCATCCATTTTACAACTTTCTTTTTTACTGTCTTGCTGAAGAACAGGAGGTAAACCTCCCGTTCTTTAGTAAATCTTGCAGGAGAGCAGGAGAAACTTACCCGTGGATCGCTCCAGCACCGGCTTCTCTAACAGCTTCCGACACGTCCACAGTGCAAAGGACTGGGGTTGCATCGGAGGCTGTCAGCCGTGGAGTCTCTCTGAAGCGCTGGAACGATCTGCGGGTAAGTTTCTCCTGCAAGTAAGACAGTAAAAAAGAAAGTTGTAAAATGGATAAACATACCCTTTTTAATGATATGGACTCTCAACCAGAGGATGAACACATCAGCTCATACTCAAAGGTTGAAGGTATTAGCATAGGCTGGTGCAACATTTGACCCCATAGCAGTCCTAGGAAGTTGAAAGAATTTTTCTTTAAAGGAAAAGTAGTTTTTAGAAGTATTATTTCTAACCTCAACATGGAAGGTCCTATCTAATAACCTTGGGTCATTTATATGGGCTTACACCCCCTGCTAAGTTGCATTTTCTTGGGAATGCTGTCTCCCTGACCTTGCATGAGGTGGGTATATCAGCCTTTTACTCCGCCACCTACTGGCTTGTAACAAAAAGGGAAGACGCGTCCCATCCAATGCTTAGTATTCAAGGCATACAACCTCCAATTAAAGGGACATGTTTATATACATACACACACACAGTATATATACAGTACATTTACAAACACACACACATATATGTGTAACCTTCTACTAAAATAGCTTCATCCAAGGAGATGAAAGTCTCTTGCAAAACAATACATTTTGGTTTGTTCTAAAATCTTCCTCTACTGTGAGGACATGAAATGATTTTCTTCCATTTTCTTATTTTTATATCATTATATGTACCAAGTCAAGGATTTCTTCACCCGGCTAAAACATTATAAAGGCCCTATTTCAGCAGGTGAAAGGCATTTCGGAATCAATACTTGACAGAATGTAATTGCATGTATACAGCCTTTTCAGCAGCTTGATAAGGGCAGTCATTTCAGAGGGTTTATCATCTGGTCTTTAATAACTTGTAATTGCCCCAAAATGTCTCCTGTAGGATTTTTTCTTGCAGCCTAATAAAGAGCAGGATCAGCTTTCTCATTTATGTGATTTCCCTTTAAATTAGTCATAATAAGATCAAAAAATGGGAAAAATACCATTTAGGTAGCAGAGTTTTCCCCCTGAAAAGGTTATTTGAAAGTACACTGCATCTGTAAGTTTACTGGTCCATTTAATCCTCTTTTGTACTTTTGCTTTGAAAAACACGCCCATTATTAAAGCCCTTATCTTGTCATTTTAAGGTTGGCAATGCCAGCCACATTAAGTTCTTTGGGAATGATTTCAAACTATGATTTGGACAGATGCTTATTACAAAGAAAATTACTTAAACTTAAATTATTATTACACTTTAGTTCTCTGTTAATAATGGGGAGTTTAGGATGTTACAGTAGCCATACCTCCCAACATCCCAGCATTCCACGCCAAGGAAACGCCCAGTTTCTATCCTTGGAATGCCCGAGACCAACCACCATGGGACAGAGTGAGGTGTTACAGGCCATTGAGATATGCCATTCAAGTCTGTCTTGGCCAGTTGTGGGTATGCAGTAGGGTTATATGTTTTAGATACTACATAACATTAAATGATTGGAATAGTTTTAATAAACATTCACTTTCGTTTACTGGCGAATCCCTATTTATAAAACAACTGTGTGTTTTCAAGTAAGAGGCTACCAGATGTTATTAATCAATATTATGGCATTAAGGAGCAATATAGTGAATTAATTACTGTTACTGTTATCCAGCAACGTAGCAAAATACAGCTGTTTTGACCTGAATCCACTAAATAGTGATAGCAATACCACTGCCGTGGTAATATACACTGTACTTTACTAGGAGAATCTAAAGTCTTTGGACCAGTAGCCAATCACAGATGTGGCTACTGGTCCAAACCCCTGCTGGCGGGTCTGAACACCAGGGTAACAAAGCTCTGTAAGAGGTGGAGATAACCTTTAACCATGCTGCCGCGACAAGCGATGTTATATTCGCATATCGCCTTACAATTGCGGGACTTTTTAAACTCCAGCTAAATTTCAGCAATGGTAAAACTCCTAATGTGAATGTATAGAGAGCCGTATCTGAATATAACATCTCCCTGTATAATTTACTAAGGCTACGTTCACACTAGAAACTGACAGAAACGTACAGCATGTGTTTCTGTCAGTTTGTATCCATTTTTTTACAAAGTGTATTCTATAGATTTCTATAGAAAATGCATGAAAAAACAGACAGAAATGCTGCATGCAGTGCGTTTTTTAAACGGACTGGAACTGAACGGATTATAACGCAGCAGGTGTGAACGATATTATGAAATCCTATGGGGTTTTACTGTCTGTCCATTTTTTTAAACGCACCTTATCCAGTTTGAAAAACGGATACAAACTTATGTAGTGTGAACGAGCACTAAGTAATTAATTTAAAGGGCATCTATAGTGGGAAAATTATTTTTTTCCCCCTTTTTCTATTAGAGATGTCCGAACTTCGCAAAATCCGGTCCGCTCGAGGATCCGCGAATTTTCTAAAACCCCTAGAGTACCTTTATTATCTTCAGATTCCACCTCTGTCCTCAGATATACAAGTTAAAAGAAGTGAAGATTTCAATACACCACTTCTGCTTAAGCTGTCAATCAAATCCCCTAACAGCATGCCGGTGTAGTGTGTAGGCTTACACAAGTTTTACAGCAAGTCTCCCAATAACTCCCTCCTCCGCAAGCTTTCACCGATTTATTGCCTGTCAAAGGGAGACCAGGCTGCAGTGATTCAGGACTCGGTCTCTCCAAACTCCCCCCCCTTCCCCCCTTCCATTCCTTACATAGCACTATCTTTAGATCAACGGAGAAACTTCCTCTCTACAGGCTTACATACCAAGGGTTTTTTTTGTTTAGAAAGGTGAGAGTGATGTGTCATGTGTAGGAGGATTAATGTGCATGAGCGGCTTGTTTCATAGGCTTAATTTACAGCCAGACTAAATGAACGGGGGAATGACCAGAGAGGGGAGGGAGTGGGGAGCCCTGCAGTAAATCAGACAGTGTGCAAACACGGAGCCAGAGAGGAAGGTAAGAATAAGGCAGAATACAATAACCTTTTATTATGCCTGGATTGGAGCAATGTATAAATTTCACTCTAGATGCCCTTTAATAAGTAGCAGTTTTACTTAGATTTATGTCTGACTCTAATACAATTCAGTATTTTTTATTGTAGTTTTACTAATGTGAGTTTGTTTTTTAACTGACACAGGTACACACACCAACCAAGCTACCCATTCATTCATATGGCAACCATATTTAAATGGTAAATATAGTCAAAAAACACATTTTGACCAGTCATCCATTAAATTAGTCTTTAATCCCCCAACCTGAGACCAGTACACACACCAACTGACCTACCAATTCATTCATGCGACAGCCATATTTAAAGGGTAAGTAAAAAACAACAATGTCCTCATCATTTTCATTATAGAGTTTTAAAATCTGCCACACAAACACATACATTCCCTTCTAAAATGCGGCCTTTCAAGCCAAGTTTAAACTTATAACTTTCCCTTTCTAGTTTATTATTTGTCATGTTAGACTACGTGAGGCTAGGGTTTTATTTATGGTACAGTTAACTACATATAGGATGTGTAAAGTTGGGTACACACAGTAACAATAAAAAAGTGGCAATACCGTCCGGCGCCTAATCGTTAGTGTGTGAAGCGCATTTTACGAATCGTTACGAATCGTCACAAATCTACAGTACACGATTATATCTGTACTGTAGAGATATATCCATGTACCTACCCTTTTGTTTTTGAACACTGTAAGATGTATTTGCTGTGCCCTGTTATAATAAAGATATTTTATACCTAAAAGCAGAAACATTCACCTTCATCAGGATTCTTTGTTCCTGTGTATATAAGTTTCAATAATTATTATTATTATTATTATGGATTTATATAGCGCCAACATCTTCCGTGGCGCTTTACAATTACATAGCCATACATTACAGGGTAATACATGTTATACAAAGTTATACATATTACATACACAGGTAATACATAATATGTAAACAGAGTGATGAGTTACTTACAGCAATTAATTGTAAAAATGTAAATGTAATTATCTTACAGTATAAGATAATTAATTTGGTTTGAAAAAGCAAAATGACTGTTCTTTCTATTTCTTCTTCTTCTTCTTCTTCCGTTTTATTCTTCTTCTAGCTAAGGAATCCGCGGAAGCGTTACGGCGTTATCTGCGAATTTCCGGACATTTTTTCCCATAGATTAAAATGGTAACAATCCTCAAATATGGATAATCTTTTGAATTATCTTTTGAAGTCAATCTTCAATTAGATATGCTAATGTTATGGCTATTGTGAGCTATTTAAGACATAGGTGTGTAGCAGCCAATTTCCTCTGATGAAGTGTCCGTAGGGCACAAAACGCGTCAGGCAATTGGCAGTCTGTATATGGGCCAGATAACTTTATAACAGATGTTTTTTAATCTTCACTATTAAAAGCTAAGTTTTATGTATAGCAGCTGACTTCACGTCTCCTGATTGATGTCTGTCGAGGAGGCCTGCTTCAAATAAGTTACTTTGTTCATTTGCTGATCTAATTAGGAGGACGTCCGATTCTCCTACGGTAGCATAGCCACTCGGTCCGTTTGGATACGCGGAGGAGGGGAGGTTCCCAGCAGCCTTTACGTACACTATTGTTGTTACACACCTACTGAGCTACCCATTCATTTATATGGCAACCATGTTTAAAGGGTAAGTATAGTCAAAAAACATATTTTGAACAATCATCAAAAAAAATTGTCTTTTATCCCCCGCCAGACATGAGTACACACACCAACTGACCTACCCATTCATTCATGTGACAACCATATTTAAAGGATAAGTAAAAAAACAACAATGTCCTCATCATTGACATTATTGAGTTTTGAAATCTGCAGCACAAACACACACATTTCCTTTCAAAATGCGACATTTCAACCCAAATTCAAACTTTATACTTTCTATTTAGATTTATAACTACGTATAATGCAGATTGGAATGGACTGAGGAAGATCCTACAAGTATTGGTTTCTGATCTCAGGTGACAAAGAATTAAAAGAAAGTGTGGGGTCATATCCACAAATGGCGGCTAAAAGAGGCAGAAACTTGAAAGATATCTATCTATCTATCTATCTATCTATCTATCTATCTATCAATCATCTATCTGTCTGTCTGTCTGTCTATCATCTATCTATCTATCTATCTATCTATCTATCTATCTATCTATCTATGTATCTATCTATCATCTATCTATCTATCTACTTGGAGTATATTGCCATAGACCATGTACCGGCCCCATATAGGGGTGGGGATAGATCTAACAAGCTATTACAGAGAGAGGTGTTCTGGATAAAAACACTTAATACAGTGAAACCAAATGGTCTCAATGACCAATGTCTTTTCAAATGTTTCCTTAACTGTAGAGCCTGACTGTCTATGGAAGAGCTATATATTTATGTTATACCGTACTCTGTGCCTTGCTTAGTAGGATTTTGGTCTGTTCTGATGGAATTATCCTGGATTATACAACTTCTGATATGCTATTTACTCTTAGTTTGTTTCCCCTTATATAGGTATTAACTGTACCCCTGGACAGTATTGTAAGGTGTTTGAATTTGAATGCTTTTAACCACTTACTGTTTTTATTATAATTCTACTTGAGATGTATATTTATATCCACATTGGTATGCACTTTATATATATATATTATATATTTATGTCCACATTAATATGCACTTTATAACTATATTGATATTTATTCTGTAGTAGGCACTTGACCTTTGTGCTCATTTTTATCTAGCTATTTCGTTTTTAGCTAGGGTGGTGTATTATAAATTATTGCACTTAGCACTTTATAGTAACTGTGAATGGTTAATATGTTTTTTTTGTATCAGGAATCAGTGAGGTCACAATTAGAGGGGAGGGGTTAAGGATATATGAGTTGAGTGTTTGCACTGGCAGAACTATAGCTTGAGAAAGGTCTAAGAGACAGACCGAAACGTCGCTATCTGTTTTGTTGCACATGTAATAAAAGTTGAACTTCTGCACAAGTCCTGAGAGTGCTCTGCAGTTTATCTCATGGTTAGATAGATAGATAGTCATCTATCTATCTATCTATCTATCTATCTATCTATCTATCTATCTCTCTCTCTCTCTATCTATCTATCTATCTATCTATCATCTATCTATCTATCTATCTATCTATCTATCTATCTATCATCTATCTATCTATCTATCTATCTATCTATCTATCTATCTATCTATCACCTATCTATCTATCTATCTATCTATCATGTATCTATCTATCTATATCTATCTATCTATATACATGACGGCTGGGGGTGGTCCCGGTAAAAGGAAACAGGAGCTGTGGAAAGTGCAGTATATATGAAGCAAGACAATATTTTTGAGAAAAGGTGAGAAGTACAAAGTAACTTTCCTAATAACATGTCAACTTAAACAAATAATATACTTATTCCAATGCAAGTATGGAGCAAAGTACGTAGGACAGACCAGGAGGAGACTGAGAACTCCGATAGCAGAGCATATAGTGGAACACCATAGACAAAATTAAATTATATTCTCATTTATGGTAATACATGAAATTATTTTGGGACCCAGGGAGAAAACTTTGTAACAGATGGAAAGTAGATGGATATACGATCTCAAAACGGAGACCCCAAAAGGCCCAAATGACAATATAAACTATGGATGTTTCCTACGAGTTACACTGCTCTTCAACTAACTTGGTGGGGAGGCCATTGCAGTCATCTGGTTGACCTGAATATGACTAAGAGGTTCCCTATAAAAGGGGAATAATAAAGCTGAGATATAATTGCTATGAAGTTGTTTGTTCAGTAGAGTTCATTGTACTAAGTAAAAGACAAAGGGGAATTCTGTAATAATGTATAGAATAGGTCAAGTTTGCAATAATGTATAAGAATGTATAGAATAATATCGCCCATCGTTAAGGGGTAGATTGTATGAGAGAGAGCTGAACTGTTTAAATATCCATGTTACCTAATTAGGATAGTAATGTGATACAATGCCTTTACATCTTATCAATTGTTCAAGATCCACCCCTGAAACAATGAAATAATTACAAGGAAACATCACCCTAAATCTATCGGGGTTCTCTCCCAGCATTGATTGGATCTCACCCTTCATAGGAAACATCACCCTAATTCTATCGGGGTTCTCTCCCAGCATTGATTGGATCTCACCCTTCATAGGAAACATCACCCTAAATCTATCGGGGTTCTCTCCCAGCATTGATTGGATCTCACTCTTCATAGGAAACATCACCCTAAATCTATCAGGGTTCTCTCCCAGCATTGATTGGATCTCACCCTTCATAGGAAACATCACCCTAAATCTATCGGGGTTCTCTCCCAGCATTGGTTGGATCTCACCCTTCATTGGAAACATCACCCTAAATCTATCGGGGTTCTCTCCCAGCATTGATTGGATCTCACCCTTCATAGGAAACATCACCCTAAATCTATTGGGGTTCTCTCCCAGCATTGATTGGATCTCACCCTTCATAGGCCCCAATATTATAAATTATAAAGTGAGAAATAAAATCCAGACACCAATGTTTAGATAATTTTTTATTTATTTAATTCTTAGAACACATACAGGGATAAAAGTTCTTATTGATAAAAATGGTGCTAATTGCCCCAACCAATCAGATGTTGGCTTTCAAATGTTACATTTTTAACGATAAGAACTTTTATTGAATCTCCCTGAAAGTTGGTCCAGAGGAAGGCGAAAAACCCCTTCGGAAGCAAGGGACAGAAGGGGGGAAAATTCCTTCCTGACTCCATGTGGCAATCGGACTAATCCCTGGACCAACTTGGACCTTTAAAACAAGTCTACATTAACCCTTAATAACTATGGGGCGACAATCGTTTAATGTGTGGGTGTTCGGTCGGCAAAATGGCTGTTCGGTCTGGTCTTGTTGATGATCTGCCCGGTTAGATCCCCAACGAGCCCCAACCAAACGGGCAAATCAGCCAACCGAGCGCTCACACACTAAAGGATTGGTGGCCAAAACTGATGTTTGTTACACATTATGTAATAGCTGTTCGATTGGGTCTTGTTGATGATCTGCCCGGTCAGATCCCCAAAGAGCCCCAACCGAAGGGCACATCAGTTGACCGAGTGCTCACGCACTAAACGATCATTGGCCATGTTATACACTGTACGTCGCAGGTAGGTCCCACAATCGCACGTGTGAACAAACCTTTACAGATAGTTATTAAGGGTTAATTAAGACGGCCGTATATTGGTTTGACAATTTACAATAACGTACAAATTCACATCAGACTCTGCGCCGAAGATGATTCAAACTGATTGAAACTCAGGGACTTCATTGCTGCAAGTTCATCGTGCTAACCACTGAGCCCCCGTGTGTACCATGCTGTATCCATATTACAGTGCGGGCTAAGAGGGAAGAGACAATAAAGAGGGTTAGGAAGTAAAATAGAATATCAGTAATAATAATAATATTACAGAGTGAGAACAGACACATACCAGACTGGGGTCCGTGTCATGTTAATAATTTATATTATTAGCAGAGGGAAGAGTAGGTGTACATCCCATTGGGAATTACCGTACGAGACTCTGTAGATACTGTGTGCATTTTATGGCTCTCCGTTGGTCTGCTAAAGACAGACATAGAATGAGAATATTTATTAAAAGGATAAAATCAATGAACGTTTATAAGATTTATCAGAGTGAATGGGAGCTGCCAAATGACTTCTCTCAGACACGACTGGTACCAGACTGAACTATACTAACCTAGGAACCTTGCTTTGGTGTCCTTGGCCATAGGTCGAAGACTTTTTAGTCCTGGTCTGCTGGGCTGCTGAGTGAACTTGGCCAAAGGTGGACGCACTGTCAATGATCCCGGAGAGACTCTGCTGGGCTGCTCGGGGACCTTGGCAAAGGTGGAAGCACTATCAATGGTTCCAGGGAGTCTCTGCTGGTCTGCTCGGGGACCTTGGCCAAGGTGGACTTACTTTCACTGGATCCGGGAGACTCTTCTGTTCTGCAGGGAGAGTTTTCTCTGTAACAGGAATTGTGGGTATTAAATACTGACTTGTCTCTAGTTCCTTCCACATATCCAACCCAATGGATCTTTACTTACCCTTATCTCCATGGTCTGCGCCTTAGTGTCCAGGTCCCTAAAGGAACAGAGAGACTTGCGTCATGTTTATGGCTAATAAGTAATAATAAGGGACAGAAGAGGCATACCCATTGGGAGTTATTAGTGGGGGTGGGGAAAGGACTGATACCGGAACTGACTGATACAATTACTTACTGTAGAGCTTGCCATGTTGATTGCCTCATGGCATACACCCTGCCCACTGTATAGAGAATAGAAAGTGATTATTATCACACAATAAAGACGTCACATTCACTTACATAACCACCCAAGGAATCCTTCCTTTCTACAGTGACCATCGCTAATGTTCAATACCACCCAGTCTATTCCATGTTATACTACTCATAGTGCTAAGGGCTCAAGGGATTTAGATTTCTGGTTTCTATTGGAATCTTCCCCTTCCCAGAGTTCCCTGTAATATGAGTGGTCGGTGGGAACACGTACTTTGTAGTCTCAGCAGAGACACCTGGGCCTTGACGGTCTCCAGCAGCTCCGGTCATTTCACGCTGACGGTCACTTTCATTTTTCCGAAGGTCGGTGATTTCCTTCTTCAATTCATCGATGCAGTTCGACTAGAGGGAGAAAACCAGTAACCATTACAGTGTCAGTGTGTACTGGGAAGGTACCGCAGGCTGATACTCACAGATAAAACCAGTCTGCCCGCCCGACTTTATAATAAATCTGCACACTTGCAGCCACTTACAATCCCCATTTGAATGCAACTCACATATATAACTGCCACACCTTTACACTGACTTTACTAGGAGAATCTAAAGTCTTTGGACCAGTAGCCAATCACAGATGTGGCTACTGGTCCAAACCCCTGCTGGCGGGTCTGAACACCAGGGTAACAAAGCTCTGTAAGAGGTGGAGATAACCTTTAACCATGCTGCCGCCGACAAGCGATGTTATATTCGCATATCGCCTTACAATTGGGGACTTTTTAAACTCCAGCTAAATTTCAGCAATGGTAAAACTCCTAATGTGAATGTATAGAGAGCCGTATCTGAATATAACATCTCCCTGTATAATTTACTAAGGCTACGTTCACACTAGAAACTGACAGAAACGTACAGCATGTGTTTCTGTCAGTTTGTATCCATTTTTTTACAAAGTGTATTCTATAGATTTCTATAGAAAATGCATGAAAAAACAGACAGAATGCTGCATGCAGTGCGTTTTTTAAACGGACTGGAACTGAACGGATTATACGCGCAGGGGTGAACGATATTATGAAATCCTATGGGGTTTTACTGTCTGTCCATTTTTTTAAACGCACCTTATCCAGTTGAAAAACGGATACAAACTATGTAGTGTGAACGAGCACTAAGTAATTAATTTAAAGGGCATCTATAGGGAAAATTATTTTTTTCCCCCTTTTTCTATTAGAGATGTCCGAACTTCGCAAAATCGGTCCGCTCGAGGATCCGCGAATTTCTAAAACCCTAGAGTACCTTTATTATCTTCAGATTCCACCTCTGTCCTCAGTATACAAGTTAAAAGAAGTGAAGATTTCAAACAACCACTTCTGCTTAAGCTGTCAATCAAATCCCCTAACAGCATGCCGGTGTAGTGTGTAGGCTTACACAAGTTTTACAGCAAGTCTCCCATAACTCCCTCCTCCGCAAGCTTTCACCGATTTATTGCCTGTCAAAGGGAGACCAGGCTGCAGTGATTCAGGACTCGGTCTCTCCAAACTCCCCCCCCTTCCCCCCTTCCATTCTTACATAGCACTATCTTTAGATCAACGGAGAAACTTCCTCTCTACAGGCTTACATACCAAGGGTTTTTTTTGTTTAGAAAGGTGAGAGTGATGTGTCAGTGTGAGGATTAATGTGCATGAGCGGCTTGTTTCATAGGCTTAATTTACAGCCAGACTAAATGAACGGGGGAATGACAGAGAGGGAGGGAGGGGGGAGCCCTGCAGTAAATCAGACAGTGTGCAAACACGGAGCCAGAGAGGAAGGTAGAGATAGGCAGAATACAATAACCTTTTATTATGCCTGGATTGGAGCAATGTATAAATTTCACTCTAGATGCCCTTTAAAAGTAGCAGTTTTACTTAGATTTATGTGACTCTAATACAATTCAGTATTTTTATTGTAGTTTTACTAATGTGAGTTTGTTTTTTAACTGACACAGGTACACACACCAACCAAGCTACCATTCATTCATATGGCAACCATATTAAATGGTAATATAGTCAAAAAACACTTTTGACCAATCATCCATTAAATTAGTCTTTAATCCCCCAACCTGAGACCAGTACACACACCAACTGACCTACCAATTCATTCATGCGACAGCCATATTAAAGGGTAAGTAAAAAACAACAATGTCCTCATCATTTTCATTATAGAGTTTTAAAATCTGCCACAAAACACATACATTCCCTTCTAAAATGCGGCCTTTCAAGCCAAGTTTAAACTTATAACTTTCCCTTTCTAGTTTATTATTGTCATGTTAGACTACGTGAGGCTAGGGTTTATTTATGGTACAGTTAACTACATATAGGATGTGTAAAGTTGGTACACACAGTAACAATAAAAAGTGGCAATACCGTCCGGCGCCTAATCGTTAGTGTGTGAAGCGCATTTTACGAATCGTTACGAATCGTCACAAATCTACAGTACACGATTATATCTGTACTGTAGAGATATATCCATGTACCTACCCTTTTGTTTTTGAACACTGTAAGATGTATTTGCTGTGCCCTGTTATAATAAAGATATTTTATACCTAAAAGCAGAAACTTCACCTTCATCAGGATTCTTTGTTCCTGTGTATATAAGTTTCAATAATTATTATTATTATTATTATGGATTTATATAGCGCAACATTCCGTGGGCTACAATTACATAGCCATACATTACAGGGTAATACATGTTATACAAAGTTATACATATACATACACAGGTAATACATAATATGTAAACAGAGTGATGAGTTACTTACAGCAATTAATTGTAAAAATGTAAATGTAATTATCTTACAGTATAAGATAATTAATTTGGTTTGAAAAGCAAAATACTGTTCTTTCTATTTCTTCTTCTTCTTCTTCTTCCGTTTTTATTCTTCTTCTAGCTAAGGAATCCGCGGAAGCGTTACGGCGTTATCTGCGAATTTCCGGACATTTTTTCCCATAGATTAAAATGGTAACAATCCTCAAATTGGAAATCTTTTGAATTATCTTTTGAAGTCAATCTTCAATTAGTATGCTAATGTTATGGCTATTGTGAGCTATTTAAGACATAGGTGTGTAGCAGCAATTTCCTCTGATGAAGTGTCCGTAGGGCACGAAACGCGTCAGGCAATTGGCAGTCTGTATATGGGCCAGATAACTTTATAACAGATGTTTTTTAATCTTCACTATTAAAAGCTAAGTTTTATGTATAGCAGCTGATTCACGTCTCCTGATTGATGTCTGTCGAGGAGGCCTGCTTCAAATAAGTTACTTTGTTCATTTGCTGATCTAATTAGGAGGACGTCCGATTCTCTACGGTAGCGTAGCCACGGTCCGTTTGGATACGCGGAGGAGGGAGGTTCCCAGCAGCTTTACGTACACTATTGTTGTACACACCTACTGAGCTACCCATTCATTTATATGGCACCATGTTTAAGGGTAAGTATAGTCAAAAAACATATTTTGAACAATCATCAAAAAAATTGTCTTTTATCCCCCGCCAGACATGAGTAACACCACCAACTGACCTACCCATTCATTCATGTGACAACCAATTTAAAGGATAAGTAAAAAAACAACAATGTCCTCATCATTGACATTATTGAGTTTTGAAATCTGCAGCACAAACACACACATTTCCTTTCAAAATGGACATTTCAACCCAAATTCAAACTTTATACTTTCTATTTAGATTTAACTACGTATAATGCAGATTGGAATGGACTGAGGAAGATCCTACAAGTATTGGTTCTGATCTCAGGTGAAAAGAAATTAAAAAGAATGTGGGGTCATATCCACAAATGGCGGCTAAAAGAGGCAGAAACTTGAAAGATATCTATCTATCTATCTATCTATCTATCAATCATCTATCTTCTTCTGTCTGTCTATCCTATCGATCTATCTATCTATCTATCTATTATCATCTTATCTATCTATCTATCATCTATCATCTATCTAATCTGCTGTTGTCTGTCTGTCTATCATCATCTCATCTCTATTTTATCTATCTATCTATCTATCTATCATATCTACTTGGAGTATATTGCCATAGACCATGTACCGGCCCCATATAGGGGTGGGATAGATCTAACAAGCTATACAGAGAGAGGTGTTCTGGATAAAACACACTTAATACAGTGAAACCAAATGGCTCAATGACCAATGTCTTTTCAAAGTTTCCTTAACTGAGAGCCTGACTGTCTATGGAAGAGCTATATTATTTATTAAGTACTCTGTGCCTTGCTTAGTAGGATTTTGGTCTGTTCTGATGGAATTATCCTGGATTATACAACTTCTGATATGCTATTTACTCTTAGTTTGTTTCCCCTTATATAGGTATTAACTGTACCCCTGGACAGTATTGTAAGGTGTTTGAATTTGAATGCTTTTAACCACTTACTGTTTTTATTATAATTCTACTTGAGATGTATATTTATATCCACATTGGTATGCACTTTTTATATAATTATATTATATTTTATGTCCACATTAATATGCACTTTATAACTATATTGATATTTATTCTGTAGTAGGCACTTGACCTTGTGGTCATTTTTATCTAGCTATTTGTTTAGCTAGGGTGGTGTATTATAAATTATTGCACTTAGCACTTTATGTAAATGTGAATGGTTAAATGGTTTTTTTGTATCAGGAATCAGTGAGTCACAATTAGAGGGGAGGGGTTAAGGATATATGAGTTGAGTGTTTGCACTGGCAGAACTTAGCTTGAGAAAGGTCTAAGACAAGACCGAAACGGCTATCTGTTTTGTTGCACATGTAATAAAAGTTGAACTTCTGCACAAGTCCTGAGAGTGCTTGCAGTTTATCTCATGGTTAGAGATAGATAGTCACTATCACTATCTATCTATCATCTATAATCACCCCACACACCACATACTATCACACATCACTTACATCATCTACTATCATCTATCCTTCTCTCTCTCTCACTCTACACTATCTATCTACATCACCTATATACTATCTATCTATCTATCTATCATGTACTATATCTATATCTGTCTATCTATATACATGACGGCTGGGGGGGGTCCCGGTAAAAGGAAACAGGAGCTGGGAAAGTGAGGTGTGTATATATGAAGCAAAGACAAATTTTTGAGAAAAGGTGAGAAGTACAAAGTAACTTTCCTAATAACACGTCAACTTAAAAAAATAATTACTTATTCCAATGCAAGTATGGAGCAAAGTACGTAGGACAGACCAGGAGGAGACTGAGAACTCCGATAGCAGAGCATATAGTGGAACACCATAGACAAAATTAAATTATATTCATTTATGGTAATACATGAAATTATTTTGGGACCCAGGGAGAAAACTTTGTACAGATGGAAAGTAGATGGAATAACGATCTCAAAACGGAGACCCCAAAAGGCCCAATGACAATATAAACTATGGATGTTTCCTACGAGTTACACTGCTCTTCAACTAACTTGGTGGGGAGGCCATTGCAGTCATCTGGTTGACCTGAATATGACTAAGAGGTTCCATAAAAGGGGAATAATAAAGCTGAGATATAATTGCTATGAAGTTGTTTGTTCAGTAGAGTTCATTGTACTAAGTAAAAGACAAAGGGGAATTCTGTAATAATGTATAGAATAGGTCAATGTTTGCAATAATGTATAAGAATGTATAGATAATATCGCCCATCGTTAAGGGGTAGATTGTATGAGAGAGAGCTGAACTGTTTAAATATCCATGTACCTAATTAGGATAGTAATGTGTACAATGCCTTTACATCTTATCAATTGTTCAAGATCCACCCCTGAAACAATGAATAATTACAGAAACATCACCCTAAATCTATCGGGGTTCTCTCCCAGATTGATTGGATCTCACCCTTCATAGGAAACATCACCCTAAATCTATCGGGTTCTCTCCCAGCATTGATTGGATCTCACCTTCATAGGAAACATCACCCTAAATATTCGGGGTTCTCCCAGCATTGATTGGATCTCACCCTTCATAGGAAACATCACCCTAATTCTATCAGGGTTCTCTCCCAGCATTGATTGGATCTCACCCTTCATAGGAAACATCACCCTAAATCTATCGGGGTTCTCTCCCAGCATTGATTGGATCTCACCTCTTCATAGGAAACATCACCCTAAATCTATCGGGGTTCTCTCCCAGCATTGATGGATCTCACCCTTCATAGGAAACATCACCCTAATCTATCGGGTTCTTCCCAGCATTGATTGGATCTCACCTTCATAGGAAACATCACCCTAATTCTATCGGGGTTCTCTCCCAGCATTGATTGGATCTCACCCTTCATAGGAAACATCACCCTAAATCTATCGGGGTTCTCTCCCAGCATTGATTGGATCTCACTCTTCAAGGAAACATCACCCTAATATATCGGGGTTCTCTCCCAGCATTGATTGGATCTCACCCTTCATAGGAAACATCACCCAATCTATCGGGGTTTCTCCCAGCATGGTTGGATCTCACCCTTCATTGGAAACATCACCCTAAATCTATCGGGTTTTCCCAGCATTGATTGGATCTCACCCTTCATAGGAAACATCACCCTAAATCTATCGGGGTTCTCTCCCAGCTTGATTGGATCTCACCCTTCATAGGCCCAATATTATAAATTATAAAGTGAGAAATAAAATCCAGAACACCAATGTTTAGATAATTTTTTATTTATTTAATTCTAGAAACCATACAGGGATAAAAGTTCTTATTGATAAAAATGGTGCTAATTGCCCAACCAATCAGATGTTGGCTTTCAAATGTTACATTTTTAACGATAAGAACTTTTATTGAATCTCCCTGAAAGTTGGTCCAGAGGAAGGCGAAAAACCCCTTCGGAAGCAAGGGACAGAAGGGGGGAAAATTCCTTCCTGACTCCATGTGGCAATCGGACTATCGGACCAACTTGGACCTTTAAACAAGTCTACATTAACCCTTAATAACTATGGGGCGACAATCGTTTAATGTGTGGGTGTTCGGTCGGCAAAATGGCTGTTCGGTCTGGTCTTGTTGATGATCTGCCCGGTTAGATCCCCAACGAGCCCCAACCAAACGGGCAAATCAGCCAACCGAGCGCTCACACACTAGGATTGGTGGCAAAACTGATGTTTGTTACACATTATGTAATAGCTGTTCGATTGGGTCTTGTTGATGATCTGCCCGGTCAGATCCCCAAAGAGCCCCAACCGAAGGGCACATCAGTTGACCAAGTGCTCCACTGATCACCCTAAATCTATCGGGGTTCTCTCCCAGCATTGATTGGATCTCACCCTTCATAGGAAACATCACCCTAAATCTATCGGGGTTCTCTCCCAGCATTGATTGGATCTCACCCTTGATAGGAAACATCACCCTAAATCTATCGGGGTTCTCTCCCAGCATTGATTGGATCTCACCCTTCATAGGAAACATCACCCTAAATATATCGGGGTTCTCTCCCAGCATTGAATGGATCTCACCCTTCATAGGAAACATCACCCTAAATCTATCGGGGTTCTCTCCCAGCATTGATGGATCTCACCCTTCATAGGAAACATCACCCTAAATCTATCGGGTTCTCTCCCAGCATTGATTGGATCTCACTCTTCATAGGAAACATCACCCTAAATCTATCGGGGTTCTCTCCCAGCATTGATTGGATCTCACCCTTCATAGGAAACATCACCCTAAATCTATCGGGGTTCTCTCCCAGCATTGGTTTGGATCTCACCCTTCATTGGAAACATCACCCTAAATCTATCGGGGTTCTCTCCCAGCATTGATTGGATCTCACCCTTCATAGAAACATCACCCTAAATCTATTGGGTTCTCTCCCAGCATTGATTGGATCTCACCCTTCACAGGCCCCAATATTATAAATTATAAGTGAGAAATAAAATCCAGACACCAATGTTTAGATAATTTTTTATTATTTAATTCTTAGAACACATACAGGGATAAAAGTTCTTATTGATAAAAATGGTGCTAATGCCCCAACCAATGAGATGTGGCTTTCAAATGTTACATTTTTAACGATAAGAACTTTTATTGAATCTCCCTGAAAGTTGGTCCAGAGGAAGGCAAAAAACCCCTTCGGAAGCAAGGGACAGAAGGGGGAAAATTCCTTCCTGACTCCATGTGGCAATCGGACTAATCCCCTGGACCAACTTGGACCTTTAAAACAAGTCTACATTAACCCTTAATAACTATGGGGCGACAATCGTTTAATGTGTGGGTGTTCGGTCGGCAAAATGGCTGTTCGGTCTGGTCTTGTTGATGATCTGCCCGGTTAGATCCCCAACGAGCCCCAACCAAACGGGCAAATCAGCCAACCGAGCGCTCACACACTAAAGGATTGGTGGCCAAAACTGATGTTTGTTACACATTATGTAATAGCTGTTCGATTGGGTCTTGTTGATGATCTGCCCGGTCAGATCCCCAAAGAGCCCCAACCGAAGGGCACATCAGTTGACCGAGTGCTCACGCACTAAACGATCATTGGCCATGTTATACACTGTACGTCGCAGGTAGGTCCCACAATCGCACGTGTGAACAAACCTTTACAGATAGTTATTAAGGGTTAATTAAGACGGCCCATTATTGGTTTGACACTTTACAATAACGTACAAATTCACATCAGACTCTGCGCCGAAGATGATTCAAACTGATTGAAACTCAGGACTTCATTGCTGCAAGTCATCAGTGCTAACCACTGAGCCCCCGTGCTGTACCATGCTGTATCCATATTACAGTGCAGGGCTAAGAGGGAAGAGACAATAAAGAGGGTTAGGAAGTAATAATAGAATATCAGTAATAATAATAATATTACAGAGTGAGAACAGACACATACCAGACTGGGGTCCGTGTCATGTTAATAATTTATATTATTAGCAGAGGGAAGAGTAGGTGTACATCCCATTGGGAACTTACCGTACGAGACTCTGTAGATACTTGTGCATTTTATGGCTCTCCGTTGGTCCTGCTAAAGACAGACATAGAATGAGAATATTTATTAAAAGAATAAAATCCAATGAACGTTTATAAGATTTATCAGAGTGAATGGGAGCTGCCAAATGACTTTCTCTCAGACACGACTGGTACCAGACTGAACTAATACTAACCTAGGAACCTTGCTTTGGTGTCCTTGGCCATAGGTCGAAGACTTTTTAGTCCTGGTCTGCTGGGCTGCTGAGTGAACTTGGCCAAAGGTGGACGCACTGTCAATGATCCCGGAGAGACTCTGCTGGGCTGCTCGGGGACCTTGGCCAAAGGTGGAAGCACTATCAATGGTTCCAGGGAGCCTCTGCTGGTCTGCTCGGGGACCTTGGCCAAAGGTGGACTTACTTTCACTGGATCCTGGGAGACTCTTCTGTTCTGCAGGGAGAGTTTTCTCTGTAACAGGAATTGTGGGTATTAAATACTGACTTGTCTCTAGTTCCCCTTCCCACATATCCAACCCAATGGATCTTTACTTACCCTTATCTCCATGGTCTGCGCCTTAGTGTCCAGGTCCCTAAAGGAACAGAGAGACTTGCGTCATGTTTATGGCTAATAAGTAATAATAAGGGACAGAAGAGGCAATACACATTGGGAGTTATTAGTGGGGGTGGGGAAAGGACTGATACAGGGAACTGACTGATACAGATTACTTACTGTAGAGCTGCCATGTTGATTGCCTCATGGCATACACCCTGCCCACTGTATAGAGAATAGAAAGTGATTATTATCACACAATAAAGACGTCACATTCACTTACATAACCACCCAAGGAATCCTTCCTTTCTACAGTGACCATCGCTAATGTTCAATACCACCCAGTCTATTCCATGTTACTACATCACTCATAGTGCTAAGGGCTCAAGGGATTTAGATTTCTGGTTTCTATTGGAATCTTCCCCTTCCCAGAGTTCCCTGTAATATGATGTGGTCGGTGGGAACACGTACTTTGTAGTCTCAGCAGAGACACCTGGGCCTTGACGGTCTCCAGCAGCTCCGGTCATTTCACGCTGACGGTCACTTTCATTTTTCCGAAGGTCGGTGATTTCCTTCTTCAATTCATCGATGCAGTTCGACTAGAGGGAGAAAACCAGTAACAACCATTACAGTGTCAGTGTGTACTGGGAAGGTAACCGCAGGCTGATACTCACAGATAAAACCAGTCTGCCCCGACTTATAAATGAATGAAATGTGCACAGTGCAGAACTATAGCCAATGGCAGGAAGATTCCATTGAAAGGTGTCAATCATCACATATATAACTGGCCACACCTCCCAACTTTCCCCCTGTGCTTTATAGTAAAGTATAAGGGCCAGTAGACTTGTATTGTGTGTCCGCAGCCTTTGTGTATACCATATTCTGTCCAATTCTATGTATACAGCAGTTACAGTTTATTTCATTGTCCTGCCGTCTAATAGTAAAGTGGGGTCCCAGCAAGGGGGGTTACCTTTTCTTGAAGTTCCGAAGCCATCTTATCTATTATAGCCTGGAACGCCGTCTCCTGGGAAGATTGTTTCTTCCTAACATCTTCCAGGTTAGCGTTGAGGACATTTAGAGTGGCCTCTAGTTGGAGACGTCTCTCCTTCTCCTCTGAGGCCTCATTGTCGGATTTCTGTGGAGCCAATAGAACACATTAATAGCAGTGAAGGGCTAGTGAGGTTAGTGTTAGAATTTCTATTTTCTATCTATTACAGACCTCCTTCTGGTTGGAGAGGTTGGCCAGGTCCTTTCGAAGATTCTGTATTTCTTGGCGATAATCTTCTTCGTTGACTTTCTTCTCTGAAAATTGAATAACACAGATGATTGTGAATAAACATTCACCATATCATGGACACTAATCCAAACTACCAGCCACATTTCTACCGTACATATTCACATATAATGGACATATTCATTAAGGGGCAGTATTGCAATATACCGTTATCACCATTACAGAATTCTGTCACTGCCACATGGTGATTTAGAACAGCGCCATAATAGAATGACACAGCCGTAAAATCCAGTAGAGACAGCGGAATTGTATTCAGCTAATATGGCCAATAACCATTAAATTATTGTTTCTAGCCTTTACATCCCCTTTAATGCAAAATGTAAAAAAGACAGCAAAGGTGACCGGTGATATCACACAATCCACATGAAATCAATCAGTTCCCATTCATATACATACTGATCTCTGAATTTTTTTTGTTCAATTCCTCCTCCAATCTCTCCATTCGCCTTGCCAGCTCTTCCATCTTCTCTGCTTGCTGGGCCAGCTTGTGCATGAGGCTCTGAGCCTCCCTTCTCTTGTCCTCAGCACTCATCTCCCCTTCCGATACCTGGAAAATCAATGTTAAGAAGTGAGGAAGGTGCCGTGTCTATGTGTCGCTTGGTTTCTGTGCAGGTGGAGTCGCCTAGAATATTAATTATCTTCACTTCTACTGGATTCCTAAGGTAAGAATTAGCCAGATAATGTCAATGGGACAAACAAGGACCCAGGGCACCAAAGTCTTTATTGATTTCAAATGAACCATAAAGACGTTTTGCTCTTTATATCCCACTGATTGTACTGCAAGGTGAGGACCCAGCCAGGGGCGTAACTACCAGGGGAGCAGACACTGCGTCCGCAGGGGCCCCATCTTCTTACTTTCCCTATGACAGTTACAGCCTCCCCCCAGGAAACTGCCGTATATGAAGCAGGAAAGGGCCCCATCATAGTTTTGCTGGAAGGACCCAGAGACTGCTAGTTATGCCCCTGGACCCAGCCATATAGGGTGGCACTTATAAATGGAAATGACCAGTATATTGTATATGTAAAGGATTAAATGAAACACCCCGTGTACCATGATAATATATTGTTAATAGGAACCCTTCCTCTAATAACACGGCTTCCCTATAGATAAACATTTTACTCCTCCTCAGTCACAACTAAATAACCAGAGTTGGGTCCATCCACCTGTCAATTGGGGACACTTACATTTGGATGAAGGGCGCCATGAAAGGTCGCCCATGTCATCGTATCGGAAGCGTCTGGGATGGCGTTGACTTTTCTAGACATCGTCTCCTAAATGGAATAAAGGTTTTTTTTATGTAAGTTTCTTACAATGGGATCTTGGGATAATTCAGGCAACATAACTGGGATCCAATAATGGTCTCACCAATGACTCGGAGATGTTGGAGAGGATCTTGCTCTGAGCCTCCATAGTCTGAAGTCTCCGCTCGATGTCGTCCATGTCCATCTAAGGGAGAAGGAGAAAATGGGACATGAAATTGACATTATGAGCTGCAGTAAAATGTGTTAATATGGACAAATTCCTGGTTTCTATGGCAATATGGGAGACAACGGAAGGTAAATGGAAAGACCACCAATCTACTAGAATTAGAAGTGAAAAGACCATAGACTTCAGTCATTTGCTACCAGAAATTTACCTTCTTTTCCTCTTTTTTTGCTTTCAAATTCTCTTGCATCTGTTTAATGGAGTCATCCATGGCGTTGACTTTGGTCATAAGATCCTGATGGTTCCCCATGACCTGGAAAAGGAAGGACGAGCGTGAGAATCTTTATTTCTTACCATTAGATGTGCATCCGGGACGAGGAGGAGACTAGAAAACAAGGGGGTTCTGGGTACATTTTATCCCCTTACCATAGCGACACCATCTTTATGGGACTCGAACTCCTTTCTCAGACACAAAAAGTTCCACATGTCCAGCACAGGCTTCTGTCCCTGCTGGCTGTGCTGGAGCAGAGTTTGGGTGGTGGCCGTCTGTGTCTGGACATTCCCTGGATCGACTGTAAATCGTTTCTCTCCCAGATCCAGGTTATCCAGAATCCCACGGACTAGAACACACAAAGCGTCAACGTCCACGGCAGTGGGATTCCCGACCGCCCGGGCGTAGACCTGATTGTACGTCGTAGACATTTTTTACTATAAGGGAAAGCAAAGCAAATAGATTAAACACAATATTTATACAATAGTAAATAAACAACAAAATGGCGTGCAATGTGGGATAGCAGTTACCATGGAAACGGAAGGTAGGTTGGAGTGTGAGAGTGTGTCAGTAGGTGTGTACCTGTCTGTGTGGTGTTAGGGGTGTGTATTTGCATTCCAAACCAAAATTTAAGTACGGTTGCCATGGAAACGGAAGGTAGGTTGGAGTGTGAGGATGTGTCAGTAGGTGTGTACCTGTCTGTGTGGTGTTAGGGGTGTGTATTTGCATTCTAGACCATAATTTCAGTACGGTTACCATGGAAACGGAAGGTATGTTGGAGTGTGAGGGAGTGTCAGTAGGTGTGTACCTGTCTGTGTGGTGTTAGGGTTGTGTATTTGCATTCCAAACCAAAATTTAAATACGGTTGCCATGGAAACGGAAGGTAGGTTGGAGTGTGAGGGTGTGTCAGTAGGTGTGTACCTGTCTGTGTGGTGTTAGGGGTATGTATTTGCATTCCAGACCATAATTTAAGTACGGTTGCCATGGAAACGGAAGGTAGGTTGGAGTGTGAGGGTGTGTCAGTAGGTGTGTACCTGTCTGTGTGGTGTTAGGGGTGCGTATTTGCATTCCAGACCATAATTTAAGTTTGGTTACCATGGAAACGGAAGGTAGGTTGGAGTGTGAGGGTGTGTCAGTAGGTGTGTACCTGTCTGTGTGGTGTTAGGCGTATGTATTTGCATTCCAGACCATCATTTAAGTACGGTTGCCATGGAAACGGAAGGTAGATTGGAGTGTGAGGGGGTGTCAGTAGGTGTGTACCTGTCTGTGTGGTGTTAGGGGTGTGTATTTGCATTCCAGACCATAATTTAAGTACGGTTGCCATGGAAACGGAAGGAAGGTTGGAGTGTGAGGGGGTGTCAGTAGGTGTGTACCTGTCTATGTGGTGTTAGGGGTGACTATTTACATTCCAGACCATAATTTAAGTACGGTTGCCATGGAAACGGAAGGTAGGTTGGAGTGTGAGGGGGTGTCAGTAGGTATGTACCTGTCTGTGTGGTGTTAGGCGTATGTATTTGCATTCCAGACCATAATTTAAGTACCGTTGCCATGGAAACGGAAGGTAGGTTGGAGTGCGAGGGTGTGTCAATAGGTGTGTACCTGTCTGTGTGGTGTAAGGATTGTGTATTTGCATCCCAGACCATAATTTAAGTATGGTTACCATGGAAACGGAGGGTATTTTGGAGTGTGAGGGTGTGTCAGTAGGTGTGTACCTGTCTGAGTGGTGTTAGGCGTATGTATTTGCATTCCAGACTATAATTTAAGTATGGTTGCCATGGAAACGGAAGGTAGGTTGGAGTGTGAGGGGGTGTCAGTAGGTTTGTACCTGTCTGTGTGGTGTTAGGGGTGCTTATTTGCATCCAGGACCATAATTTAAGTTTGGTTACCATGGAAACGGAAGGAGGTTGGAGTGTGAGGTTGTGTCAGTAGGTGTGTACCTGCTGTGTGGTGTTAGGCATATGTATTCCATTCCAGACCATAATTTAAGTACGGTTGCCATGGAAACGGAAGGTAGGTTGGGGTGTGGGTGTGGGTGTCAGTAGGTGTGTACGTCGTGTGTGGTGTTAGGGGGGGTTATTTGCATTCCAGACCATAATTTAAGTTTGGTTACCAGGAAATGGAAGGTAGGTTGGAGTGTGAGGGGTGTGTCAGTAGGTGTGTACCTGTCTGTGTGTGTGTTAGGGGTGTGTATTTGCATTCCAGACCATCATTTAAGTACGGTTGCCATGGAAACGGAAGGTAGATTGGAGTGTGAGGGGTGTGTCGTAGGTGTGTACCTGTGTACCGTCTGTGTGGTGTTAGGGGTGTGTATTTGCATTCCAGACCATAATTTAAGTATGGTTGCCATGGAAACGGAGGAAGGTGGAGTGTGAGGGTGGTGGGTGTCAGTAGGTGTGTACTGCTTCTTGTGGTGTTAGGGGTGACTATTTGCATTCCAGACCATAATTTAAGTACGGTTGCCATGGAAACAGAAGGTAGGTGGAGTGTGAGGGGGTGTCAGTAGGTTGTATCTGTTGTGGTGTTAGGATGGTGTATTTGCATCCAGACCATAATTTAAGTAGGTTACCATGGAAACGGAAGGTAGTTGGAGTGTGAGGGGTGTCAGTAGGTGTGTACCTGTCTGTGTGGTGTTAGGGTGTGTATTTGCATTCCAACCAAATTTAAGTACGGTTGCCATGGAAACGGAAGGTAGTTGGAGTGTGAGGTGTGTCAGTAGGTGTGTACTGTCTGTGTGGTGTTAGGGGTGCTTATTTGCATTCCAGACCATAATTTAAGTTTGGTTACCAGGGAAATGGAAGGTAGGTTGGAGTGTGAGGGGTGTGTCAGTAGGTGTGTACCTGTCTGTGTGGTGTTAGGGGTGTGTATTTGCATTCCAGACCATCATTTAAGTACGGTTGCCATGGAAACGGAAGGTAGATTGGAGTGTGAGGGGTGTGTCGTAGGTGTGTACCGTGTACCGTCTGTGTGGTGTTAGGGGTGTGTATTTGCATTCCAGACCATAATTTAAGTATGGTTGCCATGGAAACGGAGGAAGGTGGAGTGTGAGGGTGGTGGTGTCAGTAGGTGTGTACTGTCTATGTGGTGTTAGGGGTGACTATTTGCATTCCAGACCATAATTTAAGTACGGTTGCCATGGAAACGAAGGTAGGTGGAGTGTGAGGGGGTGTCAGTAGGTATGTATCTGTTGTGGTGTTAGATGGTGTATTTGCATCCAGACCATAATTTAAGTACGGTTGCCATGGAAACGGAAGGTAGTTGGAGTGTGAGGGGGTGTCAGTAGGTGTGTACCTGTCTGTGTGGTGTTAGGGTGTGTATTTGCATTCCAGACCAAATTTAAGTAGGTTGCCATGGAAACGGAAGGTAGTTGGAGTGTGAGGTGTGTCAGTAGGTGTGTACCTGTCTGTGTGGTGTTAGGGTATGTATTTGCATTCCAGACCATAATTTAAGTACGGTTGCCATGGAAACGGAAGGTAGGTTGGAGTGTGAGGGTGTGTCAGTAGGTGTGTACCTGTCTGTGTGGTGTTAGGGGTGCTTATTTGCATTCCAGACCATAATTTAAGTTTGGTTACCATGGAAACGGAAGGTAGGTTGGAGTGTGAGGTTGTGTCAGTAGGTGTGTACCTGTCTGTGTGGTGTTAGGCATATGTATTCCCATTCCAGACCATAATTTAAGTACGGTTGCCATGGAAACGGAAGGTAGGTTGGGGTGTGAGGGTGTGTCAGTAGGTGTGTACCTGTCTGTGTGGTGTTAGGGGTGCGTATTTGCATTCCAGACCATAATTTAAGTTTGGTTACCATGGAAATGGAAGGTAGGTTGGAGTGTGAGGGTGTGTCAGTAGGTGTGTACCTGTCTGTGTGGTGTTAGGGGTGTGTATTTGCATTCCAGACCATCATTTAAGTACGGTTGCCATGGAAACGGAAGGTAGATTGGAGTGTGAGGGGGTGTCAGTAGGTGTGTACCTGTCTGTGTGGTGTTAGGGGTGTGTATTTGCATTCCAGACCATAATTTAAGTATGGTTGCCATGGAAACGGAAGGAAGGTTGGAGTGTGAGGGGGTGTCAGTAGGTGTGTACCTGTCTATGTGGTGTTAGGGGTGACTATTTGCATTCCAGACCATAATTTAAGTACGGTTGCCATGGAAACAGAAGGTAGGTTGGAGTGTGAGGGGGTGTCAGTAGGTATGTATCTGTCTGTGTGGTGTTAGGATTGTGTATTTGCATCCCAGACCATAATTTCAGTACGGTTACCATGGAAACGGAAGGTATGTTGGAGTGTGAGGGAGTGTCAGTAGGTGTGTACCTGTCTGTGTGGTGTTAGTTGTGTATTTGCATTCCAAACCAAAATTTAATACGGTTGCCAGGGAACGGAAGGTAGTTGGAGTGTGAGGATGTGTCTAGTGTGGTACCTGTCTGTGTGGTGTTAGGGTATGTATTTGCATTCCAGACCATAATTTAAGTACGGTTGCAATGGAAACGGAAGGTAGGTTGGAGTGTGAGGGTGTGTCAGTAGGTGTGTACCTTCTGTTTGGTGTTAGGTGCGTATTTGCATTCCAGACCATAATTTAAGTTTGGTTACCATGGAATGGAAGGTAGTTGGAGTGTGAGGGTGTGTCAGTATTGTGTACCTGTCTGTGTGTGTTAGGTGTATGTTTTTGCATTCCAGACCATCATTTAAGTACGGTTGCCATGGAAACGGAAGGTAGATTGGAGTGTGAGGGGGTTCAGTAGGTTGACCTGTGTGTACCTGTCTGTGGGTGTTAGGTTGGTATTTGCATTCCAGACCATAATTTAAGTACGGTTGCCATGGAAACGGAAGGAAGGTTGGAGTGTGAGGGGTGTCATAGGTGTGTACCTGTCTATGTGTTGTTGGGTTGACATTTACATTCCAGACCATAATTTAAGTACGGTTGCCATGGAAACGGAAGTAGGTTGGAGTGTGAGGGGTGTTCAGTAGGTATGTACCTGTCTGTTTGGTGTTAGGCGTATGTATTTGCATTCCAGACCATAATTTAAGTACTTGCCATGGAAACGGAAGGTAGGTTGGAGTGGAGGGTGTGTCATAGGTGTGTACCTGTCTGTGTGGTGTTAATTGTGTATTTGCATCCCAGACCATAATTTAAGTATGGTTACCATGGAAACGGAGGGTATGTTTGATTGTGAGGTGTGGTCAGTAGGTGTGTCCCTGTCTGAGTGGTGTTAGGCGTATGTATTTGCATTCCAGACTATAATTTAAGTATGGTTGCCATGGAAACGGAAGGTAGGTTGGAGTGTGAGGGGGTTCAGTAGGTTTGTACCTGTCTGTGTGGTGTTAGGGTGCTTATTTGCATTCCAGACCATAATTTAGTTTGGTTACCATGGAAACTGAAGGTAGGTTGGAGTGTGAGGTTGTGTCAGTAGGTGTGTACCTGTCTGTGTGGTGTTAGGCATATGTATTCCCATTCCAGACCATAATTTAAGTACGGTTGCCATGGAAACGGAAGGTAGGTTGGGGTGTGAGGGTGTGTCAGTAGGTGTGTACCTGTCTGTGTGGTGTTAGGGGTGCGTATTTGCATTCCAGACCATAATTTAAGTTTGGTTACCATGGAAATGGAAGGTAGGTTGGAGTGTGAGGGTGTGTCAGTAGGTGTGTACCTGTCTGTGTGGTGTTAGGGGTGTGTATTTGCATTCCAGACCATCATTTAAGTACGGTTGCCATGGAAACGGAAGGTAGATTGGAGTGTGAGGGGGTGTCAGTAGGTGTGTACCTGTGTGTACCTGTCTGTGTGGTGTTAGGGGTGTGTATTTGCATTCCAGACCATAATTTAAGTATGGTTGCCATGGAAACGGAAGGAAGGTTGGAGTGTGAGGGTGTGTCAGTAGGTGTGTACCTGTCTATGTGGTGTTAGGGGTGACTATTTGCATTCCAGACCATAATTTAAGTACGGTTGCCATGGAAACAGAAGGTAGGTTGGAGTGTGAGGGGGTGTCAGTAGGTATGTATCTGTCTGTGTGGTGTTAGGATTGTGTATTTGCATCCCAGACCATAATTTAAGTATGGTTACCATGGAAACGGAGGGTAGGTTGGAGTGTGAGGGTGTTTCAGTAGGTGTGTACCTGTCTGAGGGGTGTTAGGCGTATGTATTTGCATTCCAGACCATAATTTAAGTATGGTTTCCATGGAAACGGAAGGTAGGTTGGAGTGTGAGGGGGTGTCAGTAGGTGTGTACCTGTCTGTGTGGTGTTAGGGGTGCTTATTTGCATTCCAGACCATAATTTAAGTTTGGTTACCATGGAAACGGAAGGTAGGTTGGAGTGTGAGGTTGTGTCAGTAGGTGTGTACCTGTCTGTGTGGTGTTAGGCATATGTATTTGCATTCCAGACCATCATTTAAGTACGGTTGCCATGGAAACGGAAGGTAGGTTGGAGTGTGAGGGGTTGTCAGTAGGTGTGTATCTGTCTGTGTGGTGTTAGGGGTGCGTATTTGCATTGCAGACCATAATTTAAGTACGGTTGCCATGGAAACAGAAGGAAGGTTGGAGTGTGAGGGTGTGTATATGTGTTTGTGTCTTTTCTGTGGCCCTGCAGATGTTTGAAAACTACAGCTCTCACTTTTCACCAATAGCGGATGTCAGCAGGGAATGCTGGGATTTGTAGTTTGCACAGGATGGACATCCCTGCTATTAAACTAATGGTCATACTTCCTTCTAAATACATAAACCATACAAGACAAAGAAGAAGAAATAGAAAGACCCGGAATTTGTCTCTTATAATTAATAATGAATTCTGGGTAAATTCTGATTGGCCCAGTGACAGTGAGTGACAGTGAGTGACAGTGCCAGGAACATTTCCCACACAAAGTGACCGTTGGGGTTTGATCACATGACCCTGAAACCTCCCAATGTCCATGTTTGGGGATTGGACCCATTATAGTCAATGGGGATTTTTTTTGGAGAACGTGGAACATTTCCACGGATTCCTTATCTAGGTAATAGTCCAATTCTCCTGTGTCCCCATGTGTCTAGCTCCATAAATAGTCACAATAAAAGGGAAGGAGAAGAAAAAATACAAGAGCTGAGCAGCACTTACTTTATCTGCAGGAACAAACAGGAAACTGACGTGTGAGTCATCAGCAGCCTCTTATATACCCCCAGTGACATCACCTTTGTGACATCACTGTGACATCACCAGCTTTTAACACTCTAAAGCAAAACAGGGGAAAACTGGCAGTTAAACACGGTTAAAATGGTGAAATGTGGTAGATTTGAATAATGATGTTTAATGTTAATAGGGGACAGTAGTTCACTTTACTGATCAAATTACTGTTCTTTCTATTTCTTCTTCTTTTTCTTCCGTTTTATTCTTCCGCTTTTTTGGACCGTATCTCCTCCCACAGTTTTTGAGCTAGAGACATGAAATTCTGTACAGACGTGCGGGGCATATAGGAGAAGTGTGCTATCTTCTAGCTAAGGAATCCGCGGAAGCGTTACAGCGTTATTGGCAAATTTCCGAACATTTTTTCCCACAGACTATAATGGTAACAAACCTCAAATGTGGATATTTCAAAACAGTTTGTTTCATGGTGATAAATACAAATGGTGATACCACTACTTATCCATTACGGTGGCAGCCATACTTAAAGGGTAACTAAAGTAAAAAAAAAAAATGATTTAGATTAATTCTCAATAAAAGATATTTTTATGGTCGTAAACACAAAAAAGACATACCCCCTCAACCAGACCCAGGTACACACACCTACTAATCTATTAATTCATTATGGTGGTAGCCATACTTAAAGGGTAACTAAAGTCAAAAAAACTAATTTAGATTTATCCTCAATAAAATATAGTTTTATGGTTGTATACACAAAAAAGACATACCCCCTCAACCAGACCCAGGTACGCACACCTACTGATTTACTTATCCATTACTGTGGCAGCCATACTTAAAGGGTAACTAAAGTCCAAAAAATTAATTTTGATTAATAATAAAAAAGGTTTGTTTTTTTAACCCCAATGTGGCACAGTTACATACACCTACTGACCTACCCCTCCATTACTGTTGCAGCCATACCTAAAGGGTAACTAAAGTCAAAAAACAAATTTTGACCAATCATCAAAAAAGTTTGTTTTTTTAAACCCCAACCAGACACAGGTACACACTACTGATCTACTTATCCATTACTGTGGCAGCCATACCTAAAGGGTAACTAAAGTCAAAAAAATAAATTTTGACAATCATCAAAAATGTTTGTTTTTTTAACCCCCACGTGGTACAGGTACATACATCTACTGACCTAACCCTCCATTACTGTGGCAGCCATATTTAAAGGGTAACTAAAGTCAAAAAAACTAATTTTGACCAATTATCTAAAAAGTTTGTTTTTTTAACCCCCAACCCGACCTAGGTACACACACCTACTGATCTACTTATCTATTACCGTGGCAGCCATACTTAAAGGGTAACTAAAGTTAAAAAATTTTTTTGACCAATCATCAAAAAAGTTTGTTTTTTTTAACCCCCACATGGCACAGGTACATACACCTACTGACCTATCCCTCCATTATTGTTGCAGCCATACCTAAAGGGTATCTAAAGTCAAAACATTTTTTGACCAATCATCAAAAAAGTTTTTTTTAACCCCCAACCTGACAAAGATACACACACCTACTGATCTACTTATCCATTACTGTGGCACCCATACTTAAAGGGTAACTAAAGTAAAAAAAACCACATTTTGACCAATCATCAAAAAGATACACAGAGATTGAATAAAAGTTCTTATCATTGAAAATGGTGCTAATTTTGCCCTAACCAATCAGATGTTAGCTTTCTGATCGATTGGATCAAATTAGCACCACTTTGGGCTGGGTACACACAAAAGGTTTTTTTTGTCCCAAACAAGCGTTCACTACATACTCATCATTCCCATTATTGAGTTTTAAAATCTGCAGCAATCACACATATTCCCTTCCAAAATGCAGCACTTCAAGCCAAATTCAAAGTTTATACTTAAACTTTCCCTTTCTAGTTATATATTATAACCATCTAGAATTTTGTTGGGCACGATTAGCCTAGACACACAACTTTTTATTCATGTAATATAGTTTATTTTACAACTTCTATTACCTATTATATTACATTTTTCATTATCTATTATTTGACATCTATTATCTATTAGTGTACATCTTCTATTAGCATAAATGTCTCCAATAATGAACATTTAAATAAAGTTTTTAAAATTCGAGATCGCAGTAAAGGCTTTGCACCCTTAAAGAGTCTAGGTTTAACACTTCACATGTAAGGAAGGAATCTGTTAAATGTCATCTGACTACAATAAGACCACAGTCGATATTTTGTGAGGTTTGACTTCCTGTCTCATTAGCTGTCCTTTCAGACTATTCATACACAGAAAAGTCTGTTTGCAAAAACACTGTACTTGCAGTGCTTTTTCTCCGACACTGTGGTATCTTCATTAGACACCTTAACCTTTCAAATTGTTTTTTCATCTGATGAGAACTGGATAAGAACTGCTATTAGCATCTGTTAGTTAAAGGGTATCTTCACCCCTTAAATAAACTTTTTTCTGTGTGAATTCCACTCCATCCCACCCCAACCACCAATTTACTTTTCAAAAAAATCCCCAGAAAGATACTTACAGACCTTTGATCCCCTGGCGCTCTGTTCCTGGCTCTCTGCTAGCTAGAAACAACAGAGAGGGGTGGTACCAACAGCCGGCCATGTAGAGCACCAGTGGAATGAAGGTCAGTACGCGGCTGCTGGCTATGCAGAGCACAAGGGTAACAAAGGTCTGTAAGTATCTTTCTGGGGATTTATTTAGAAAAGTAAACTAGCGGTTGGGGAGTGGGATAGGATACCCTACACACAGGAAAAAAGGTTGTATAGCTAGGGGATGCAGAAGGCTGAAGGGATCCGGAGGCAGGTAGGGAAAGGGAGAAAGGGCTCCCTTGCGCTTGCCAGAAACCTCTTAGAGGACAGGGAAGAAGCAGGGACCAGGTGACTCACTGACACCTCCTACTCTTCACTTTTTTCAACTTTGAACAGGCACTGCAGGAGAACCATAAGGAGAAGAGGGGTAAGGTAAGGATTTTTAACACTATAGAGTGGGGCCAGTGGGTTACATTTTAGTTTTGGGGGTGGACATGTTAATGTTTTATGGTATATATAGTCAGAGAAAGGATATATCTCTGGTATTCAGTAAAGCTTCATACACATGTACGATTTTGACACAGACTCCACAACCATGACGTACACCCACAGTCAATAGACTATTCGACCAATAGTCGCACGTGTGTATGCGTTCGGTTGGGGATTGTTCATTGATCTGTCATGGGGAACCTTAATGAGACAAAGATGTCTCACAACAGACCCTGTAATTAGAACTCACGCAAGTCACATTCATAACACTATTTATTGACACAAAGTAGTATATCTAAAAACCACCATACAAAATAGAATACCTCCACCCCTGATTGATGTATGTGCAGCTAACAGCACCCGGGAGGAGGAAAGGAGCTTCCCTTTCGAAACGTGCGTCGGTTGCGTAGTGCATCTAGGAGGAAACAACCACTCGGAATAGAAGTGGATTGGAGAGACAGACAGTGAAAGGGCATGGGCATTAGCAGCACACTATAGATGATAGCAGGGGGAGATGTGGAGGACCAGATCGTTCTTTGATGCTAACACCGGAACACTTAATTATGGTTTCTTTATAGTCAGATTGTGCTTACACTTATATGAGCTTGGTACTTTGTACTTGCACTTTATTGCCCTGCTTCCTTGCTTCCCCGCTTTTTACCTTACAGGTACAGGTTACCCCAACCTCATTTTCGGACGGTGGTTGCGCGGAGTGCCTGCAATGCTGTGCATGGGGCATTATATTTACTTATATTTTGCCCTAGGTATATACATCCATAAAATTTTGCTTGCTTGACTTATTGGTGTATCCGATTTGGTTATTTATCTATACTTATGCTCGCACTTTATTGCCCTGCTCTCTTGCTTCCCCGCCTCTTTCCTTGCAGTGACAGGTTACCCTGACCTCATTCTTGAAACGCAGGTTGCACTGAGGGCCTGCAACATGGGGCATTATATTTACAATTGCAGATCAGGCTACCTGTGCACATAGGGAAATGTAGTCCAGGTAGCAGGTGCTGTCTCCACCCAAAGGTTTCCCACACCCAAATGTACAAATCCAGGGAGAAAAACAGGGAAGACGCACACTGCAGAACCAATTTAAACTTTTATTTCACTTCAACCATCTCACGTGCACAACGTTTCGGGGGACACGCCCCTTCCTCAGGCGTCTTCCCTGTTTTTCTCCCTGGCATTATATTTACCTATCTTTTGCCCTAGGTATATACATCAACTAAACTTGGCTTGCTTGGCTTATTTGTTTATCCACTGTTTGCTGCTATACTCCTAGGACACTTATTATTTATTTACTGGGACGCCCAGGTGTGTGTAGTTTCTAGTCTATATTGGGGGGAGGAGTGAAGGCGATTATTATTGGTTTCATGTGATTTTTAGTCTTTGAATGTAATAAAAGCTCTGTTTTACTTTATGGTTGGTGGGTTTTCATGTACCATGTGATGATTATCTTTGTTCCCAGATGTATTAGGGGACATTATATTCATTCATACAGGTCATGTTATATCTGTAATATTCATTTATCCAGATCATGGTATGTCTGTTATATTCATTCATCCAGGTCATGGTATATCTGTTATATTCATTCATACAAGTCATGGTATATCTGTAATATTCATTCATCCAAGTCATGGTATATCTGTAATATTCCTTCTTCCAGGTCATGGTATGTCTGAAATATTCATTCATCCAGGTCATGGTGTATCTGTTCTATTCATTCATCCAGGTCATGGTATATCTGTCATATTCATTCATCCAGATCATGGTATGTCTGTTATATTCATTCATCCAGGTCATGGTATATCGGTAACATTCATTCACCCAGGTCATGGTATGTCTGTAATATCCATTCATCCAGGTTATGGTATATCTGTAATATTCATTCACCCAGGTCATGGTATACCTGTAATATTCATTCATCCAGATCATGGTATGTCTGTTATATTCATTCATCCAGGTCATGGTATATCGGTAACATTCATTCATCCAGGTCATGGTATATCTGTAATATTCATTCATCCAGGTTATGGTATATCTGTAATATTCATTCACCCAGGTCATGGTATATCTGTAATATTCATTCATCCAGGTCATGATATATCTGTAATACTCATTCATCCAGGTCATGGTATATCGGTAACATTCATTCACCCAGGTCATGGTATATCTGTAATATTCATTCACCCAGGTCATGGTATATCTGTAACATTCATTCATCCAGATCATGGTATGTCTGTTATATTCATTCATCCAGGTCATGGTATATCGGTAACATTCATTCACCCAGGTCATGGTATATCTGTTATATTCATTCATTCATGTCATGGTATATCTGTAATATTCAATCATCCCGGTCATGGTGTATCTGTAATATTCATTCACCCAGGTCATGGTATATCTGTAATATTCCTTCATCCAGGTCATGGTATATCTGTAATATTCATTCATCCATGTCATGGTATATCTGTAATATTCATTCATCCAGGTAATGTTATATCTGTAATATTCGTTCATCCAGGTCATGGTATATCTGTAATATTCCTTCATCCAGGTCATGGTATATCTGTAATATTCGTTCATCCAGATCATGATATATCTGTAATACATATTCATTCATGTCGTGGTATATCTGTAACATTCATTCATCCAGGTCATGGTATATCTGTAATATTCCTTCTTCCAGGTCATGGTATATCTGTAATATTCATTCATCCAGGCCATGGTATATCTGTAATATTCATTCATCCAGGTCATGTAGTATATCTAAAAACCACCATACAAAATAACTGGTAAATAATGCCTATTGACTGGTATTAGATGCCCTCAGTGACTGGTAAATGATAAACATTGATTTTTGATCTGAAGGGCTAACATTGATTTTGATCAAATGAATTGCCAGTCAAAAGAGGAGGCAATTCTGTTGTGCAATGTAAGTCATGGCTTCCCCTCCTAATTAAAGTGACAGTATCTCCCAAGAATATGTGTTTTTTACAATCAGCATTTTTGGGGGGCCCTGGCATCTGGGCCCCAGGCACATGATTCCAGGGGAAAAAAAATTCCCTGGCGTCAAAACTGCTGCCTCCTTACAGGGTGCTTATCGTAATGTGCTTCACCCTGCCTCATTAGGGAGGCGTCCCTGACTCTTTCTATAGGTTTCTGTTCGCAAGCTTGCCCTTCTTTTATTATTCTCAGGTCTAGAAAGGTTACAGATTCCTGTCTCCACTCTGCTGTTAATTTAACGTTTTTCACATTTTGATTTAATCTCTCGATAAATTCCACAAACTTTTCTTCAGTATCATTCCAGATCAGTTGTATGTCATCTACGAATCGGAGCCAGATCGCAACTGACTCTTCCAGCCCCAGATCTGCTACTACATCATTTACATCAGTCATTTCCCATATCCCCAGGTGGAGGCATGCATAGGTCGGCGCACCTCTCACCTGGCGATAATAACTCCCATCGAATAAAAATACATTATTCTCCAAAAATAAACTGTAGTAGCTGCAATGTGAATTCTGTATGAGCTTCAAATTGTTCTCCTCTTGTTTCTAAGAACATCCTACAAGCCCGAAGGCCTATCTTGTGGGTGATCGAGGAATACAACCCTTTAACATCGAGGGTTACTAATATCGCTTTCAAATCTAACGTTATGCCCTCCAATTTACACAATACATCATTTGTATCTAATATAAATGAATTTAAAGTCTGTAAAAAGGGTCTGAGTACTTGATCTACGTTCCTACTCATATGTTCAATAGGTCCCTCGATCCCCGACACAATAGGCCTTCCTGATGGATTTTTTTGACACTTATGAATTTTTGGTATTACATAAAATGTTGGACACCTTGGATACTGTACATACAAAACATCCTTCTCCCTTTTATGTGTGAGACCATGTTCAAAACCATAATTAACAATTCTTCTCTCCCCTTCTTGTATCTCTCCTATAGGGGTACCTGATAATTTTATGTACTGGCCCACATTATTTAGCTGTCTCAACACCTCCCTTTTATACTGTTCCCTACTCATCACCACAACGTTGCCTCCATGTCTGCCACCTTAATCACCAATTCATTTTTATTTTTCAACTCTTGGAGTTCTTCCCACTCCTCCTTAGTTAAATTATACAATGTCATTACATCACAATTCATACTTTTGATGTCCTGTGTACAACAGATACACCATGACCTGGATGAATGAATATAACAGATACACCCTGACCTGGATGAATGAATATAACAGACATACCTTGACCTGGATGAATAAATAAAACAGATATACCCTGACCTGGATGAATGAATATAACAGACATACCATGACCTGGATAAATGAATATTACAGATATACCATGACCTGGATGAATGAATATTACAGATATACCATGACCTGGATGAATGAATATTACAGATATACCATGACCTGTATGAATAAATACAACAGATACACCATGACCTGGATGAATGAATATAACAGATACACCATGACCTGGATAAATGAATATAACAGATACACCATGACCTGGATGAATGACTATAACAGATACACCATGACCTGGATGAATGAACATAACAGACATACCATGACCTGGATGAATAAATACAACAGGTACACCATGACCTGAATGAATGAATATAACAGACATACCATGATCTGGATGAATGAATATTACAGATATACCATTACCTGGATGAATGAATATTACAGATACACCATGACCTGGATGAATGAATATTACAGATATACCATGGCCTGGATGAATGAATATAACAGATATACCATGACCAGGATGAATGAATATTACAGATACACCATGACCTGGATGAATGAATATTACAGATACACCATGACCTGGATAAATGAATATTACAGATACACCATGACCTGAATGAATGAATATAACAGATATACTATGACCTGGATGAATGAATATAACAGATACACCATGACCTGGATGAATGAATATAACAGATATACCATGACCTGGATGAATGAATATTACAGATATACCATGACCAGGATGAATGAATATTACAGATACACCATGACCTGGATGAATGAATATTACAGATACACCATGACCTGGATAAATGAATATTACAGATACACCATGACCTGAATGAATGAATATAACAGATATACTATGACCTGGATGAATAAATATAACAGATACACCATGACCGGGATGAATGAATATAACAGATACACCATGACCTGGAGGAATAAATATAACGGATATACCATGACCTGGATGAATAAATATAACAGATACACCATGACCTGAATGAATGAATATGACAGATAAACTATGACCTGGATGAATGAATATAACAGAGACACCCTGACCTGGATGAATGAATATAACAGATATACCATGACCTGGATGAATAAATACAACAGATACACCATGACCTGGATGAATGAATATAACAGATACACCATGACCTGGATAAATGAATATAACAGATACACCATGACCTGGATGAATGACTATAACAGATACACCATGACCTGGATGAATGAATATAACAGACATACCATGACCTGGATGAATAAATACAACAGGTACACCATGACCTGAATGAATAAATACAACAGATACCCCATGACCTGGATGAATGAATATAACAGATATACCATGACCTGGATGAATGAATATTACAGATATACCATGACCTGGATGAATGAATATTACAGATATACCATAACCTGGATGAATGAATATAACGAACATACCATGACCTGGATGAATAAATATAACAGATACACCATGACCTGAATGAATGAATATAACAGATATACTATGACCTGGATGAATAAATATAACAGATACACCATGACTGGTATGAATCATTATAACGGATACACCATGACCTGGATGAATAAATATAACAGATACACCATGACCGGGATGAATAAAACATTATTTTTACCCATAAAGCACTGAAGTCGTTTATTGACACTTGGGGCATATTTATAAGCCCGCAGTATCAATTTTGCAATACCGAGCCTTTAACGATCGGTAAAATGATCATTAAAGGGCATCTATAGTAAAAAAAACACATTGCCCCTTTGCAAAGTTAAATTCATGTACTCTGTGCTGCTAATACTATCTCTGTCAGTGACTCTGTTTAACCAAGTGTCAGATCGTGTGCAGCACTCCCCCCTTCCCCTCCACTCTGTTACCTCCTCCATGTTCAACTCCGGCAACCGACAAGCTTATCATGTGCAGTAGGAGTTAAAAGTTCAACACTGAGAAAACACCCACACACAGTGGCCAATAGTAAGCAAGCTGTCCTGGAGACACGGAAGAAGAAGGAGAACAGTACAGTTTACATCTCTCTCTTTGTGACCCATCATCAATCAGTGAAAGCTATTAAGAGGGGGGGCAAGTGCAGCCTTTAGATTACCATCAAAGCTACCTCTCTCCCCCTGCTAATGCTGTTATCTCTATGTTTATTACAGAGCAGGGAGGGGATAACGTCACAGGGATTTGATTGACAGTCAAGTAGGAGTAGAGGAATGCAATCACGTATTCTTCTAATGGTGTATTCTCAAGACAGAGAGGGAATCTGAACAAAGTGAAGACACTCTGGGGGTTGTGGAGAATATAGAACACATGGAAAGAAGAAAAAATTCCCACTATAGATGCCCTTTTTAACCGATAGTTAATTCCGATCGGTTTAACGATCGTTAATTTCCGATCAGTAATCTCCAATCGTAATTTATTGGTACAGATGTAAATCTCCGGGTACGAAATCGTAGATTACGATCTCCATAGAATATCATTGTGGTAGTTACGTCCGCACGTTCGTTTAATTACCAAACGTTCGGTCGCGATCGTAAATTTACAACCGCGATTGTAATTACTAACCTGCGGGTATAGCTAAAAATCTATAAATATGGGCCTTTATTAAAGTAAAATGTTTCAGAACGGCCATGTATGTGGTGGTACCAAACAGCCACATACAAAATCTGTAGGAAATGCCATGTCCTACCTTCCTCCCGCTCCTTCCCTCTCCCATGCTGCTCCTCTGCTAATCACGATTCTTGGCGTCATTTTAGTTCTTATGTGATTCCACTCTGCGTCCTTCGCCGCATTTTCAGCCCTTTCATTGGTTACCGAATATTGACCTCAATTCCTCCATCTTCTAATATACCGGTTCCTCAATGCATGCACATATTGCAGTCCTTTTTTCTCTTATACGTTGGCGATATTGAACTGTTTAGTTGAAGGGGCCAATCATTTTTTCTTTTCCCCTCTTTTTTCCTCCTCCTGGAGAACCATATTTATTCTCTTCAGTTAATTGTCTGTTAGTGGTTATAGCATTTAGCTTGCTACTCTGGTCATGGTGTTTTCTTATCTGTTTACTCTGGTTTTGATCCGATTTTCTCCTTGACTATTCTCTGTTTTTGCCCCTCAACCGTACCCAGTACTGCTTGTGAAAGTTCTCATTCATCCAGGTCATGGTATATCTGTTGTATTCATTAGATAACTGGACTTAAAGTTTAGGTCTTAAGACGTTTCACTAGTCATCCGACGGATTTCTCAATTCAGAATGACTTGTACAAGAAAATGTTGGAAATTATGTACACTGGAAAGTCCAATTAGCATATCACAGCCAGGTGTTAGGGACCTTCTGAATGCAAGAACACGAATACCAACAGTGAAGGGAAAAAGCAAGACAGGAGAAAGAACATGGTCATTCCATATGTAGCAGGGGTCTCCGAGAAATTAAGAAGAATTTTCAAATACAATATATCCCTGTCTGCAAAGACGTACCAGTACTATTTGATCTTGGTTTCTACCTGGCTAGTTCTGAATATGTCCTTGCCTGAGCTCTCGTACCGCACCCTGTAGTATTTAATTTGGTTCTGACCTAGCTAGTTCGACTACGGCTTTACTGACACTTTGTACTGGTTGGCCAGCTGACATTTTCCACTGACCTTCTGCTACGCACATTCAGTCTTTGTATCTATTTTTTCCCTACTCTTTTGGATCTCTAGATTTCTGACTTGGTCTCCACTAGTTGTCTCTCTACTCTTCCTCCTACTATTTTGTCAGTATGTTCTTGTCTTCTATTCTGGGTTCCAGTTCGCTCTTAGTGGCCCGACTTTCCAGGTTTTCCGGTCAGTGCAGATCTTGCACCCATAAGTCCTGGGGACACAGTGCTTGTCTAGGCACTAATTGTCTGATGACAAATGGGGGCTTGACTAAAGGGGAAGACGGCGGTAAAAGATTAGAGATTTACTGGCACATTACATTAACATACCAGGGATGAGCCCAACAGCTTATGTTCTTTACAATTTTTGGGTTGAATATACTAGAAGCCTATGTACTGATTAACTTAACCAAATATGAAACAAACTTTCTTTGGATTATATCCCCAGACTGAGTGGGGGTGGGTTTGGACACTACAGATGTCCATACAGGGGCACTGCATCGGGGAACAGCGCCTGAAACCAAATGCTTCCATGTAAGGAGCCAGTGCCCGAGCAAGTTTTTTGATTTGCCTCATAGATGCAGCACCCCTGAGTCCATTATTTAATCTCTAATGATTGCTTGATTTCATTTACACAACCAGTGCTTATATAATGTTTTCAGTAAAGGTGATTTATTTAAAAGCACTGCAAACAAACAGTATGTTTTCTCAGTGTGAAAATATTACAGTTTCCTTTGGTACAGTGTTGGTGTTCAGGTTATCTAGTAGCAGCAGGGTAGTGAGAGTGTATGACAGATTGTATGACAGTTGTATGACAGTGACTGCAGATACCTTATTGGAATGTTTTCACCTTAGGAGGTCTCTCCTGTCTCATAACGAAACCTTTCAACCTATCATATATACTGTAAGTATCGCCCGTTTTTTCTATGGCTATATTGTTTTATGCAGACGACATGCAAATGACTTCGTGGGCAAATACAATCGGTCTCCACATTTCAGCACCAGGAAAAAAACATTGCCATTTTATTAACGACCGACTAGCAGTTGTTTTCAATTCTATAAAGGTTTGTTATTGGACTTGCTTAGAAGACATACAAAACAAAAAGGAGCACTAAAAATATAAACGACACTATTAAAACAAACTTTACGAATCCCAGATTACAGTAGATATATTTGCTAAAGGGGTAGTGTAAAATGGGATAATTGCAAACTAAAGTTTTTATTCCTTTTTCGATTAGCTTGTGGGAAAGCCTTTCCTGTGTCATGTCATGTGACAATATCGGATTCCAGTCTATAATAGCTCCCTTGCCATATAGCTCTTGTGTTTATGAGAATTTATTTCATACGTGCTAAGAATATATCAAGACTTGGGTTTATATACCGTAATGCGGAGTGGAAGGCAGTAAAAGAATTAGAAGCAAAGCTGAAGATATGTATGCTTAGCATAGGTGGAATAAACTGATAAAAATACATGTCATAATCCCGGCTACATAAGGATTACTATCCAAATTTTTCTCTTGTATTTCAGTTAAATACAGTCATCTTGTCATTTGTGTGGCTTTTAAGGCATAGAAAGCCAATACATTTATAAGACTTACCTCAAGACAATGGGGCCTGACTTTTTATTTCTAGCTTCTTATTTCATTTAATAATCCATGCATTTTATTATTCCTGTTATAAATAAAATGTCTAATATAATCTGTTATACATTTATTTTTACATGTGACACTTGTGATTCACAACAATAAATAAATTTAAAAAAAAAGACTACTTTCAATGTTTCGAAATATTCCTGTCTTTCCAGGAACGTTTCAAATTAAAGGACAATTATACTTATCTCCACCTAAATCGCACTGTCCTCACTCCTGGGTTCACTTTCTAAGGGCATATTTATGAAGCCTCTGTAAGTTTTGCGGCCGTTTTCCCCGGCCTTTCGCATTAAATCGGTTTAACACGATTATTAATGATGGGAAACGGCCGCGAAAAGTTATCGAGGTGTTAACTCTTCGCGACGATACTACCTGTTCCACGCGCTTCTATTTATAAAGCGGCAGTAAACTGTTTCGCATTGCAGTATCGGCCATTTTGCTGCGCACCTTCAAGATGGCGAAAGCAGCCGATACTAGCCGCCCTGCGGCGGAGATGGGCAGGACAACCCACGGCGGGTGGTCGCACCCGCCCCGGGAGGCACGCACCCCCGCCTCGACCCCGCGGGGCGGGGAGACCACCCGCCGCCGCTTCCCAGCAGCCCCTCCCAACCCCTTCTCCGCAGGAGGCTAGGAGGGGCTGCTGGGGGGGCCGCACCCATGGCACCCCTTCAGCAGCCCCCAAGCCCCTGCCCTGCCGCTGGCAGGGAGGGAAAGGAAAGGCGCTGGGAGGGGTGAGGCACCTCCAGCGGGACCCTGAGAAGGGCCCTTGGGGCTTAAGGGTCCCGCAGCTCGAACTGGGACCCCCCTCCCCGCCCTATCAGGCCTTTGCGGCACTACAAGGGACCTTTGGGGCTTAGGGGTCCCGCAGCTCGAACCGGCCCTTGTAAGGGCCTTTGCGGCACTTACAAGTATCCTTGCGGCTTGACAAGCCGAAGGAAACTTCAGGTAAGTTAAGTTTAAAGTGAACCCAGGGGTGAGGACAGCGGTTTAGTCCTCACCCTGGGAACTTGGATTTGGTAGGAGAGGTGTCCTTAAGAAACGAGTACCTGGTCTATTAATGTCAATTTAACACTGGGGTTGGATCAATCTCAAATTCAATGTAACTTTGGGCAGGTGTTGACCAGCATTACTCTGCACTTAAGGGCTGATGCAGAAACCAAAAACGAACGTCTTTCGGACCGTGATCCCAAATGCTTTCAACGCTTTTCGAAACTTACTGACATGGAATCCTGGTCAGGTAAGACGTCAATTTTGGTTTCTGGCATAGCCTGTACGCCACAATAGTAAAGGCATTCAGATTAGTGCAATGCCAAGCTATTTAAAAAAAATGGAAAAGCCACTGGCAGAGTGAAATTTGTGCGCAACCATGGTAACCCAATAGTGCATGGGTAGCGTGGGTTTTGCACTAATTTGGCCTCATGCTTGGACTCCAATATCCTGATATCAGGAGCAATCTCTCTCCTTTCTGTCAATCTATCTAGCCCATTTACACCTATTACATCCTAAGTGTCAGTAGTTATGTAGAGTCATATATTTTCTTGATGCAAGTTCATGCAAACAGTCTGGTTTTCTTTATAAATACACATAGAGGACTTTAAACAACTACTGAACAAGTAACAGAATTGTCTGAATACAAAAATATCTGTACGAAAAGGTTTTTTTCATTTTAAAGGGCATGTCCCCCCCAAACTATAATCCCCCACTACTGGCCCCATTGTGTAGTGATATTAATCCTTACCTCACATTCCAACTCCATCTGGTTTCTCCTGTAGTCCCCCCCAAAGTTCCAAAAACTGACCACCAGGAAGCTAGAGGTCCATATAGTACACTGCCTGTACCTGGCCTCCCGGAGATTCCTGCCATGCGTGCTGCAGCCTTCTCCCCCCCTCCCCCCCCTCCCTCCCTCCCGTTCTGCTATCCCTCCCCTAGCATTAATCCCCTTGCTATCCCTCCCCCATGTCCCCAGCCCCAACCGCAACTTTTTATTTTTAGAAAGCTCCAATGTTTTACTTACCTCTCCGCGTTCCTACGCGGAAGTGAGCTGCGGCAGCCAATCACAGACGCGGCTGCCGGTCCCGCCCTCTGCTTGCATTTCCGCAAGCAGAGGGCAGGGAGCCGCAGCGAAGGAAAGAGGGGAGGTAAGTAGAGTTTGGGGGGGCTTTCTGAAATTAAAAATTACGCGGTGGGGCTGGGGGACCAGGGGAACAACATATTAAATTTTAGGGTGGACATAGCCTTTAAGTTTGTGGCTAAAGCCAATTAAGCTAATATGCGGTGAGTCATTTTCCGGCTTTAGTTGGTTGGGCAAGTTGTCTTTAAAGCTGCGTACACACTTGCCACGTTTGACAGGTGACAGACAGGATCCCAAAAACAAAAACACACAAGTCCCGAGCAGTCTCTCTATGCACCAGCATATACGCAGCATAGGAGAACTCTCTGGACTGTGAATTTCCCTTGTCCGCGGTAGATTCCTGTAGGGAGACTACAGTGCCCAAGGGAAATTTTCAATCTTTCCTGAACAAGCGCTCGGCTGTCCAAAACATTTGGCGGCCACTCACTCGTTTGGGAAAGCTAGGTACACACAATACCGAAAAACCATTGGATCCAACAGTATCTGCGCTTTACGGTACTGTGTGTACCTAGCTTTAAGTCAGGCCAATGCTTGTGTTTTACAAATTTAGCATCTGGTGTTTTTTCTAATTGGAAAGTTAAGAGATAAGTTTCTAAAAAAATCATTTTGCAGAAATGTGCCTGGCACCACTGAGCTAGATATCTGATATTAGTGGCTAGCTACAGTTGCTTGGTAAGCACAAGCATAAATGTTAAATTGTGGTAAATTTTGCAAACTTTGCAGCTTTGGCATTTTTTGCAACAGTAACAATATGAAAATGATCAGTGCGAAAATCATTTTACAATGAAGGAAAGGAAGTCCCAGGTGGCGGTAGCATTTGTAGGCACTTTTGATGTGTAATAGGGTTATTATAATTATGTCATACATTGCTAGTATTTCCTTTACACAACAGCAGATAAGGTCCTGGTGTGGTAGACCATTTAACATTCAGTGTTCTCCCCAGAAATTTTTTCCAGCCGAGTGGCATAAAAAAAGGCGGGGGGTGGATGGAACAGAGAAGTGGTGGGGGGGAATTTTATTAGTTAACTATTTTCCTTTTTAAGGAAACAACACTATAAAAAAATGAAAAGTACCTGGGGCAGAGAGGTAGGATTGTAATATTGTGAGCACATTTCTGGTCAGACCTTCCTGATTAAAGATTGTGCTGAAGCCACGAGGAAGCCAGGCAGAAGTCCTAACAGAATTATTATTATTGTAGGTAGGAATTACCAAAGTTATCTCCCTGCCCCAGGTACTCATTGTAAATGTTTTTGAAAAAATACATTATATCTTTTGAGACAGATTATTTATTTTATTAAAAGTACAATTCAATAAAACAACATAACATCTTCAAGCCAACTTGAACTGCATATGCAGAAGGGGACTTAGTGTCCTAAATATTATTCTTCTTTTCTTCCTAAAGGGCCCAGTTATCTGCACCTTTCATAATTAAGTCCCCAGGATCTGGGCCCTCCGAGGAGATCAGCATGAGATGATTTAGAGTGCTTTGATTCATGCGATTTCTTAAACAGGTTTTGATCCTTTAAGGGCAGAAAAGTCACTTTCACATCTGCAGTGCTCATTGGGATCACTAGCCCAATATTAATATATAATAGAGCTAGCTTGGCTAAATTTGGAAATGATTCTTTGAGCTCTGATTTTGTTGCAACTTTAGTAAAATGTTTCGGACAGAAGTCTTTGTATGATTGACTTACAAACATTTTGGTGCAACTGACCATGCTTGATGGATACTTTCATATTCATAATTGGAGGGTTACCATTTTTGGAGTAGTGATTGAAAAGACTTGAATCCTGAGTTTCTGCATTGAAAACTTTTGAAAAGCTGGAAATAATTGGCATGTCAGGGAATCCTGCATCTAGGTGCTTGAGAACTGTCTCTATGTATTTCACATATTGACGTTTTGAATGACATTACTTCACTCTGTGTATAAAAAAATGCGAAGATCTGACCATTCTTCTGCCAACAATGATGAGGTTGAGAATAACTCCCAGGAGTCTCTTTAAACTCCATGATTGATAATTTCGTGCCATCAAAATTAGCTTAATTTCAGTAAGATTAACATCTTGCCTTTGCCAAGCCTTGAAAGTTGGACAGCAAAGGTAATAGTCTGAAAGCATCATTAAAGATGCCATAAAATTGTTTGTTTTAATACATCAGCTCAATCCTTCAGCTGTGATGTCATTTCGTTCAGTGCTCTCTTTCCAGCGCAGCTATGACACTCATCAATACACTGTCTTAGTGACTGTACTGCAGAGTTATGAGACAGCCATCTTGTGACTGGCCATTTCAGCTTAATCTGGGGAATGTTCAGAATATTTTGGATCCATTTATTCTGCCATTTTAACAGAAGAATTTAGAAAGAAATAGCTCCTTAAGATCTGTTCAGTTTTGTTAAATAAGGTACAGAGCTGCTGCTTGGGCACTTGCAAGGCCCAATCGATGGTTAACACAGTGGCAGTTGACAAGAGTCCAGATGTTTTATCTTTGAGCAGTTTTGCCAGACTTTTTGTTTCCCAATCATAAAAGCAGCTCCATCTGACCCTAGTCCAACCAGATTAGCAGTTTTCAAGCCAGGGTGTCCATAGTCTCACTCATTGTGTGGTTATAGTATTGTTTGCCATCAATCATATTGCAGGATGATACAAAACTAATAATCACCTCTTTAGTGACCTGACAAACATATTGAATATAAATTATTACTGTTTACAACTGAGATGTCAGTGGTTTCATCACACAGAATACTGGTGATGAAATATATATAATATATATTTAGTATGTTAGACTTTATTTCTGATGCTAAGACAACCAGCAGCTCTTGCATTATCCTTTCAGAGTGTGATGTGCATTTTTGCTACATTGAGATTGTAAAAAGGAACAACCCATTTCTTTACGGTGTTCCAGCAGATTTTCGAACATGTTGTGTGTGGCAACTCATTTTTTGCCAACCAATACATGGATCTAAAGCTCACAAAATGCATCTCTCTGTAAGTTCTTAACACAGATCTTTTCGATTTGACCAATTCCAGTTTGCCCTAATACACGCTTTCCAAAAAGATCAAGCAGAGGACTCTTACTTTTTCCATGTTCCAGCAAGCTTTCTTTTCGAATTCTTATGCATGGCCTTTTTTGGGGACTTTTAACCAAGGTTGCTCCCTCCTTGGGGGGTGTTTGATATTTCATGCACAATGAGCACCCACAATTGGCAGAGTGTTTGCTGAAGAGATGTCTTCTGATGGACCAGCTTCTGCAATATCTTTATCTGAAATCACCACATCAGGAGTTGATGCCGAAACAGGCAGCATTAGTTTACAAAAATATTTGCCAGTGAGGTGTAAAGTTGGGTACACACATTAGCAATAAAGGGTCCTTTATTGGTAATGTGTGTACATCTGTATCAAGTGTTTTCCAATGGCAAGAACGTTAACGCCCGTGATTGTTAATGTGCAAGAGCAATCTCCCTATACTGATTGTCTGAAGCCACATCTTTCAAAGATAACAGGCAGAATCTAAGATTGTTACTGTGTGTACCCAGCTTTAGACTATTAGTAGGAAATGTGTGTAAGTTTCTTTCCTTTAACATTACATCATAACCCAGACCTGGTTAATTCCCCTGATCTATAAGGCAAGAAAATCAACAAAATTTCACTGCAAACTAAGTACAGAACATTCACTACTTCACCACAGTTTGCATTATTTCTTATACAAAATGAATCTGTTTTTTTAATTAAGCATCACGGATTGTACAATAATCATTAGTTAAACAACTTAATTTGTTTTTCGTGTAGGTATGTTGTTATAATCATATTGATCAATAACCTGGTTAATAAAACACAGGGATCGTGTTCTTTCTTTCTTTACAATTGTCTTACCATTATATCCTTGTTATGGCTGCAGTCCACCACTCTGTGGTCTCTGCCCTCTGTAAGTTACAGTGTCTCCATGGCGTTCTATTATTCACAGGGGGGGAATAAAGGTTGTACACAAGTGCGATCTGGGTCCCGAAACGGGTCCAAAATGGACGGATCTCCGAACGAACGACAGTTTCAGCCGATAAAGTGCCTACAGGGCCGATTATCGGCCAAAATGTTCGTTCTACACATCATGCTTCGTGGGTCGGGACCTGTGATCGCACATGTGTCGAACCTTAAGCATTCTCACCTCTATGAATAATAGAAACAGAGGAATATACTTATACAAAACTGGGTTTAGTGTTCCTTTGATCTGGAAATACTTCTTTCTTCCCCCCCCTCTACCATAAAGGTCATAACTTTGAAATGTTTTACACAACCCCCCATCCAACTTTAGCATTATCTACAAGTTTCAAAGTTCCCCTGAATGCACTTACCTGACCTGATCCCTCGCGCCTGGGTACCACCCCCTGCTCCTGTTTCGAGCTTGTTTTGAGAAAAAAAAAGGAGCAGAGTGCTTCTGCGCTGACAGATGCTCTACTTTCTGGTCATGGCTGTCAGGCAATTGTGCGTGTTTTGTCACGCTTTACTGACAGCCGCAAACAGGAAGTGGGGCAGAGCAGAGGAGGAAAAAACTGGGTCAGGAAAGGTAAAGATAATAAAAAGTGAGGTTTGGGCGGGGAGTAATTACTGTATATAATCGAGTATAAGCACCAGAGTAAAACATAATTGATTCGAGTATCGGGCCGAGGGCTGAAATTATGACCACTACTGACCTCTGCTGTCCATTTAAAGGGCAACTAAAGCCTCAAACATTACAGAATCAGAAGGCAACAATAGATACCATCCTTCTTCTGATTCTGTATTGTTTTGAGGCATTAGTTAATGGACAGTAATCCCATACAGTAACCCCCTTCTTTGGCACTCCAGATGTTTGGAAACCAGATACTAATATACTATATAGATAAATATGTAGGATTCGTGTTAAATCAATTGGAGGATCACAAAGAAGCAAATGTTCTTTATACCGTGAAGTATTAATGTTAATTATAATAATTCATTTTATTGTCGTTCCACAATCAATGATTGTTTGAATAGGCTGATTTCCAGGTGACAATGCAGAGAGATTCCTTTGTTAATGTGCATTTCATTCCTGAGCTGGAAATTTGTAAAATGACAGCAGTTCTCTATTTCCCATTAAGTGTGAATGCAAACACGATGAGCCTCTTCCTGCATATTTAGCAGAGCCTCTATTCGTGCTTACAATGGCAGTGTCAAGATGAAATAAAAGAGCGCATCTTGATGGGAGACAATTATGCTAATGCCTTGAATGCAGTAGCTCTGATAACTGTTTTAAACAGGGAAGTTTTTTTTTTTTTCCTTTTTAGAAACACTGGGGGTTTTCAACATTATTTTGTCAAAAACCCAAGGCAGAGGTTATGGTGCCAATTAACTAGTTGAGTTTAAAAGAAAACCTCTATTCAGTTATGTTGCATGGAATGTTTGCAGCCACAAACTGCAAAGCCCGTGATGTCATGAACGATTATTAATACAATAAAGGGGGGATGGCAAAGTATTTTTTAAATATAGTAAATATGGCCTTGAATGGACAGCATTTATTAAAATCTCCAAATTTAACTCAATTGTTATAGAATATAAGTCTGGATCCAACCCAGTAGTCTGTGTGTTATAATATAAATATAGACTGAGTGGGACTAAGTAGGCCTCATTTATCTCCCTAGAAACTGCAGACATCCCACCTGCAATTCAGGCTTCTGAGCAGGGTGGGAAATGTGGCGTGACAGCTATGATGTGGCAGAGGTAGGGCTAGTGTCTGGGGGTGGAGAGAGGAGGGGTTAGGGCAGAGATAGGGGTGTTCCTGGAGCATTCCTGGCGTGGTTAACAAAAGCCCTGATTGATGTATGTGCACCTAACAGCCATAAATGTAACTACCAACTACCATTTTAATTAAAAAATGATTTTTGTCCTAGTCATACTGCATATAATTTGCTGTCTGTATTGCATGTGACAATGATACCACAGTGGTAAATGGTATTTCTTTTATCAGAATAATAGGGAATATGTAGCCACTCGTGATGAGTACCTCTCATGGTATTGGTTGACATTCTTAGCCAACCAAGTGGATCAGGGGGGAATAAACTTACTTTGTCTTTAAACAGTTTTCCTTCATCAATTTTGTTTTCCCTGTGGATTTCACTTACTTTAATGTATTAAGATGGTGCTGATTGCTGAAGCACTGAAGGAGCCTGGAGAACCAGTTTTCCTTTGTTGGAATCCTCACAGAAACCACACTGGGAGATGCTTGTAAGGTTCTCATTCATCCAGATCATATATGTCTGTTATTCATTCATCCAGGTCATGGTATGTTCTGTAATATTCATCATCCAGGTCCTGGTAGTATCGTAATATTCATTCATCCAGGTCAGGTATATCTGTTATATTCATTCATCCAGGTCATGGTATGTCTGTAATATCATTCATCCAGGTCATGGTAATCTGTTATATTCATTCACCAGGTCATGTTGTATCTGTTATATTCATTCATCCAGGTCATGGTATGTCTGTAATATTCATTCATCCAGGTCATGGATATCTGTTATATCATTCATCCAGGTCATGTATATCCGTTATATTCATTATCCAGGTCATGGTATATCTGTTATATTCATTCATCCAGGTCATGGTATGTCTGTATATCATTCATCCAGGTCATGGTATATCGTTATTTCATCATCCAGTCATGGTTATGTTGTAATATTCTTCATCCAGGTCATGGTATATCTGGTAATTCATTCATCAGGTCATGGTATATCTGTTAATATTCATTCATCCAGTCATGGTATATCTGTAAATTCATTCATCCAGGTCATGGTATATCTGTATATTCATTCATCCAGGTCATGGATATCTGTAATATCATTCATCCAGGTCATGGGTATATCTGTAATATTCATTCATCCAGGTATGTGTATATCTGTAATATTATTCTCCAGGTCATGGTATATCTGTATTATTATTCATCCAGGTCATGGTATATCTGTAATATTCATTCATCCAGGTCATGGTATATCTGTTAATATTCATTCATCCAGGTCATGTATATCTGTAATATTCATTCATCCAGGTCATGGTATATCTGTAATATTCATTCATCCAGGTCATGGTATATCTGTAATATTCATTCATCAGGTATGGTAATCTGTAATATTCATTCATCCAGATACTGGTATTCTGTATATCATTCATCCAGGTCATGTATATCTGTTATTCATCATCCAGGTCATGGTTGTATCTGTTATATTCATTCATCCAGGTCATGGTTACTGTTATATTCATTCATCCAGGTCATAGTATATCTTTATATCATTCATCCAGTCATGGTGTATATCTGTAATATTCATTCCAGGTCATGGTATCTGTTAATTCTTCATCCAGTCATGGTGTATCTGTTATATCATATCCAGGTCATGGTATATCTTAATATTCATTCATCAGGTCATGGTATGTCTGTTATATTCATTCATCCAGGTCATGGTATCTGTAATATTCATTCATCCAGGTCATGGTATGTCTGTTTTATTCATCATCCAGGTCATGGTATGTCTGTAATATTCATTCATCAGGTCATGGTATATCTGTTATTCATTCATCTGGTCAATGTGTATCTGTTATATTCATTCACCAGGTCATGTTATATCTGAATATTCATTCATCCAGGTTATGGTAATCTATAATATTCATTCATCCAGGTTATGGTATGTCTATTATATTTTTCATCCAGATCATGGTATATCTGTAATATCATCATCCAGGTCAGTTTTGTCTGTATATTCATTCATCCAGGTCATGGTATATCTGGTATATTCATTCATCTAGGTCATGGTATGTCTGTTATATCATTCATCCAGGTCATGGTATATCTGTATATTCATTCATCCAGGTCATGGTGTATCTGTAATATTCATTCATCCAGGTCATGGTGTATCTTTTAATATTCATTCATCAGGTCATGGTATATCTGTTATATTCATTCATCCAGATCATGGTATGTTCGTTTATATTCATTCATTCAGGTCATGGTGTATCTGTTGTATTTATTCATCCAGGTCATGGTGTATTGTTATATCATTATCCAGGTCATGGTGTTGTATCTGTACTATTCATTCATCCAGGTCATGGTGTATTGTTAATACTCATTCATCCAGGTCATGGTGTATCTGTAATATCCTTCATCCAGGTCATGGCATATCTGTAATATTTCCTTCATCCCGGTATGGCATATAACCTGGATGAATAAATATAACAGATACACCATGACCGGGATGAATGATTATAACAGATACACCATGACCTGGATGAATAAATATAATAGATATACCATGACCTGGATGAATAAATATAACAGATACACCATGACCTGAATGAATGAATATAACAGAAATACTATGACCTGGATGAATAAATATAACAGACACACCATGACCTGGATGAATGAATATAACAGACATACCATGACCTGGATGAATGAATATAACAGATATACCATGACCTGGATGAATGAATATAACAGACAAAACATGACCTGGATGAATAAATATTACAGATATACCATGATCTGGATGAATAAATATAATAGACATACCATGACCTGGATGAATGAATATTACAGATATACCATTGTGTATTTGCATTCAGACATAATTTAATACTGTGCCAGGAAACTGAAGGAAGGTTGTTGAGGGGAGTGTGTCAGTAGGTGTGTACCTGTCTTGTGGTGTTAGGGGTGATATTTGCATTCCAACCAAATTTAAGTACGGTTGCCATGGAAAAAAGGTAGGTGGGAGTGTGAGGGATGTGTCAGTAGGTTGTACCTGTCTGTGTGGGTTTAGTGTTAGTTTATTGCATCCCCCATAATTTCAGAGTACGGTTACCATGGAAACGGAAGGTAGTTGGAGTGTGAGGAGTGTCATGTAGTGTGTACCTGTCTTGTGTGGTGTTAGGGTTGTGTATTTGCATTCCAACCAAAATTTAAATACGGTTGCCATGGAAACGGAAGGTAGTTGGAGTGTGGGATGTGTCAGTAGGTGTGTCCTGTCTGTGGTGTTAGGGGTATGTATTTGCATTCCAGACCATAATTTAAGTACGTTGCCATGGAAACGGAAGGTAGGTTGGAGTGTGAGGTTGTGTCAGTAGGTTTGTACCTGTCTGTGTGGTGTTAGGGGTGCGTATTTGCATTCCAGACCATAATTTAAGTTTGGTTACCATGGAAATGGAAGGTAGGTTGAGTGTGAGGGTGTGTCAGTAGGTGTGTACCTGTCTGTGTGGTGTTAGGTGTATGTATCATTCCAGACCATCATTTAGTCGGTTGCCATGGAAACGGAAGGTAGATTGGAGTGTGAGGGGGTGTCAGTAGGTGTGAACCTGTGTTACCTGTCTGTGTGGTGTTAGGGGTGTATTTGCATTCCAGACCATAATTTAAGTACGTTTGCCATGGAAACGGAAGGAAGGTTGGAGTGTGAGGGGTGTCAGTAGTGTGTACCTGTCTATGTGGTGTTAGGGGTGACAATTTACATTCCAGACCATAATTTAAGTACGGTTGCCATGGAAACGGAAGGTAGGTTGGAGTGTGAGGGGGTGTCAGTAGGTAGTACCTGTCTGTGGTGTGTGTGTTAGGCGTATGTATTTGCATTCCAGACCATAATTTAAGTACCGTTGCCATGGAAACGGAAGGTAGGTTGGAGTGGCGAGGGTGTGTCATATAGTGTGTACCTGTCTGTGTGTGTTAGGATTGTGTATTGCATCCCAGACCATAATTTAAGTATGGTTACCATGGAAACGGAGGGTATTTTGGAGTGTGAGGTGTGTCAGTAGGTGTGTACCTGTCTGAGTGGTGTTAGGCGTATGTATTTGCATTCCAGACAAATTTAAGTAGTGGTGCCATGGAAACGGAAGGTAGGGTTGGAGTGTGAGGGGGTGTCATTAGGTTTGTACCGGTCTGTGTGGTGTTAGGGTGCTTATTTGCATTCCAGACCATAATTTAATGTTGGTTACCATGGAAACGGAAGGTAGGTTGGAGTGTGAGGTTGTGTCAGTAGGTGTGTACCTGTCTGTGTGGTGTTAGCATTGTATTCCCATTCCAGACCATAATTTAAGTACGGTTGCCATGGAAACGGAAGGTAGGTTTGGGGTGTGAGTGTGTGTCAGTAGGTGTGTACCTGTTCTGTGTGGTGTTAGGGTGCGTATTTGCATTCCAGACCATAATTTAAGTTTGGTTACCATGGAATGGAAGGTAGGTTGGAGTGTGAGGGTGTGTCAGTAGGTGTGTACCTGTCTGTGTGGTGTTAGGGGTGTATTTGCATTCCAGACCATCTTTAAGTACGGTTGCCATGGAAACGGAAGGTAGATTGGAGTGTAGGGGGTGTCAGTAGGTGTGTACCTGTGTGTACCTGTCTGTGTGTTAGGGGTGTGTATTTGCATTCCAGACCATAATTTAAGTATGGTTGCCATGGAAACGGAAGGAAGGTTGGAGTGTGGGGTGTGTCATGTAGTGTGTGTACCTGTCTATGTGGTGTTTAGGGGTGACTATTTTGCATTCCAGACCATAATTTAAGTACGGTTGCCATGGAAACGAAGGTAGGTTGGAGTGTGAGGGGGTGTCAGTAGGTATGTATCTGTCTGTGTGGTGTTAGGATTGTGTATTTGCATCCCAGACCATAATTTAAGTATGGTTACCATGGAAACGGAGGGTAGGTTGGAGTGTGAGGGTGTTTCAGTAGGTGTGTACCTGTCTGAGGTTGTTAGGCGTATGTATTTGCATCCAGACCATAATTTAAGTATGGTTCCATGGAAACGGAAGGTAGGTTGGAGTGTGAGGGGGTGTCAGTAGGGTGTTACCTGTTGTGTGGTTTTAGGGGTGCTATTTGCTTCCAGACCATAATTTAAGTTGTTACCATGGAAACGGAAGGTAGGTTGAGTGTGAGGTGGTGTCATAGGGGTGTACCTGTTGTGTGGTGTTAGGCATATGTATTTGCATTCCAGACCATATTTAAGTACGGTTGCCATGGAAACGGAAGGTAGGTTGGAGTGTGAGGGTGTCAGTAGGTTGTGTATCTGTCTGTGTGGTGTTAGGGTGGTATTTGCATTCAGACCATAATTTAAGTACGTTGCCATGGAAACGAAGGAAGGTTGGAGTGTGAGGGTGTGTATAGGTGGTTTGTGTCTTTTCTGTGGCCCTGCAGATGTTTGAAAAAAAACTACAGCCTCACTTTTCACCAATAGGATGTCAGCAGGGATGCTGTGGATTTGTATTTGCACGGGATGGACATCCCTGCTATTAAACTAATGGTCATAACTTTCCTTCTAAATACATAAACATACACGCAAAGAAGAAGAAATAAGAAAGACCCGGAATTGTCTCTTATATTATTATGAATTCTGGGTAAATTCTGATTGGGCCCAGTGACAGTGAGTGACAGTTGAGTGACAGTGCCAGAACATTTCCCACAAAGTGACCGTTGGGGGTTTTGATCACATGACCCTGAAACCTCAATGTCCATGTTTGGGGATTGGACCCATTATAGTCAATGGGGATTTTTTTTTGGAGAAACGTGGAACATTTCCACGGATTCCTTATCAGGTAATATTCCATTCTCCTGTGTCCCCGTGTGTTCTCCATAAATATTCCACAATAAAAGGGAAGGAGAAGAAAAATAAAGAGCTGAGCACACTTACTTTATCTGCAGAACAAACAGGAAACTGACGTTTGAGTCATCAGCACCTCTTTATACAGTGCTCCCTTTGTGACTCACTGTGACATCACCAGCTTTTTACACTCTCAAACAAACAGGGGAAAATCTGGCATTATAACACGTTAAAGGTGAAATGTGGTAGATTTGAATATGATGTTTAATGTTATAGGGACATAGTTTCACTTCTGATCAAATATGTTCTTTCTATTTCTTCTTCTTTTTTTCCGTTTTATATTCTTCCTTCCGCTTTTTTGACCGTATCTCCTCCCACAGTTTTTGAGCTAGAGACATAAATTCTGTACAGACGTGCGGGGCATATAGGAAAAGTGGTCTATCTTCTAGCTAGGAATCCCGGAAGCTTACACAGCGTTATTGGCAATTCCGAACATTTTTTCCCACAGACTATAATGGTAACAAACCTCAATGTGGATATTTCAAAACGTTTGTTTCATGGTGATAATACAAATGGTGTACCACTACTTATCCTACGGTGGCAGCCATACTTAAGGGTAACTAAGTAAAAAAAAAAATGATTTAGATTAATTCTCATAAAAGATATTTTTATGGTCGTAAACCAAAAAAGACATTACCCCCTCAACCAGACCCAGGTACACACCTACTATCTATTAATTCATTATGTGGTAGCCATCTTAGGTAACTAAGTCAAAAAAACTAATTTAGATTTATCCTCATAAAATATGTTTTATGGTGTATCACAAAAGACATACCCCCTCAACCAGACCCAGGTACGCACACCTTGATTTACTTATCATTACTGTGGCAGCCATACTTAAAGGGTAACTAAAAGTCCAAAAATTAATTTTGATTAATATATAAAAAAGGTTGTTTTTTAAACCCCAATGTGGCACAGTTACATACACCTACTGACCTACCCCTCCATTACTGTTGAGGCCATACCTAAAGGGTACTAAAGTCAAAAAACAAATTTACCAATCATCAAAAAAGTTTTTTTTTTAAACCCCAACCAGACACAGGTACACACTACTGATACTATTATCCATTACTGTGGCAGCCATACCTAAGGGTAACTAAAGTCAAAAAAATAATTTTTGACAATCACTAAATGTTTGTTTTTTTTAACCCCCCAGTGTACAGGTACATACATCTACTGACCTAACCCTCCATTACTGTGGCAGCCATATTTAAAAGGTAATAAAGTCAAAAAAACTAATTTTGACCAATTATCTAAAAATTTGTTTTTTTACCCCCCAACCCGACCTAGGTACACACACCTACTGATCTACTTATCTATTACCGTGGCACCAACTTAAGGGTAACTAAAGTTAAAAATTTTTTTGACCAATCATCAAAAAAGTTTGTTTTTTTTAACCCCCACATGGCACAGGTACATACACCTACGGACCTATCCCTCCATTATTGTTGCACGCCATACTAACCAAAGGGTATCTAAGTCAAAACATTTTTTGACCAATCATCAAAAAAGTTTTTTTTATACCCCCAACCTACAAAGATACACACTACTGATCTACTTATCCATTACTGTGGCACCCATACTTAAAGGGTAACTAAAGTAAAAAAAACAATTTTGACCAATCATCAAAAGATACACAGAGATTAATAAAAGTTCTTATCATTGAAAATGGTGCTAATTTTGCCCTAACCAATCAGATTTAGCTTTCTGATCATTGGATCAAATTAGCACCACTTTGGGCTGGGTACACACAAAGGTTTTTTTGTCCCAAACAACGCGTCCACTACTCTCATCATTCCCATTTTTGAGTTTTAAATCTGCAGCAATCAACACAATATTCCCTTCCAAAATGCAGCACTTCAAGCACAAATTCAAAGTTTAACTTAAACTTTCCCTTTCTAGTTTAATATTATAACCATCTAGATTTTGTTGGGCACGATAGCCTAGACCACAACTTTTTATTCATGTAATTAGTTTTATTTTACAACTTCTATTACCTATTATATTACATTTTTCATTATCATTTTTGACTCTATTATCTATTAGTGTACATCTTCTATTAGCATAAATGTCTCCAATAATGAACTTTAAATATTTTTAAAATTTAGATCGCAAGTAAAGGCTTTGCACACCCTTAAGAGTCTAGTTTAACACTTCCATGTAGGAAGGAATCTGTTAATGTCATCTGACTACAAAAGACCACAGTCGATATTTTGTGAGGTTTGACTTCCTGTCTCTAGCTGTCCTTTCAGACTATTCATACACAGAAAGTCGTTTGCAAAAACACTGTACTTGCATTGCTTTTTCTCCGACACTGGGGTATCTTCATTAGACACCTTAAACCTTTCAAATTGTTTTTTTTCATCTGATGAGAACTGGATAGAACTGCTATTCATCTGTTAGTTAAAGTGATCTTCACCCCTTAAATAAACTTTTTTCTGTGTGAATTCCACCCATCCCCCCCACCCACCAATTTACTTTTTCAAAAAAATCCCAGAAAGATACTTACAGAACCTTTGATCCCCTGGCGCTCTGTTCCAGGCTCTCGCTAGCTAGAAACAACAGAGAGGGGTGGTACCAACACCGCCATGTAGAGCACCAGTGAATGAAGGTCAGTACGCGGCTGCTGTCTATCAGAGCACAGGGTAACAAAGTCTGTAATTATTCTTCTGGGATTTATTTAGAAAAGTAAACTACGGTGGGGAGTGGGATAGGATAACCCTACACACAGAAAAAGGTTGTATAGCTAGGGATGCAGAAGGCTGAAGGGATCCGGAGGCGGTAGGGAAAGGAGAAAGGGCTCCCTTGCGCTTTGCCATGAAACCTCTTAGAGGACAGGAAGGCAGGGACCCAGGTGACTCACTGAACACTCCTACTCTTCACTTTTTTCAACTTTGAACAGGCACTGCAGAGAACCATAAGGAGAAAGGGTTAGTAAGGATTTTTAACACTATAGAGTGGGGCCATGGGTTACATTTTTTAGTTTTGGGGGTGGACAGTTAATGTTTTATGGTATATATAGTCAGAGAAAGGATATATCTCTGGTATTCAGTAAAGCTTCATACACATGTACGATTTTGACACAGACTCCACAACCATGACGTACACCCACAGTCAATACTATTCGACCAATAGTCGCACTTGGTATGCGTTCGGTTGGGGATTGTTCATTGATCTGTCATGGGGAACCTTAATGAGACAAAGATGTCTCACAACAGACCCTGTAATTAGAACTCACGCAGTCACATTCATAACACTATTTATTGACACAAAGTAGTAATACTAAAAACCACCATACAAAATAGAATACCTCCACCCCTGATTGATGTATGTGCAGCTAACAGCACCCGGGAGGAGGAAAGGAGCTTCCCTTTCGAAACGTGCGTCGGTTTGCGTAGTGCATCTAGGAGGAACAACCACTCGGAATAGAAGTGGATTGAGAGACAGACATTGAAAGGGCATGGGCATTAGCAGCACACTATAGATGATAGCAGGGGAGATGTGGAGGACCAGATCGTTCTTTGATGCTAACACCGGAACACTTAATTATGGTTTCTTTATAGTCGATTGTGCTTACACTTATATGAGCTTGTCTTTGTACTTGCACTTTATTGCCCTGTTCCTTGCTTCCCTCCCCGCTTTTTACCTTACAGGTACAGGTTACCCCAACCTCATTTTCGGACGGTGGTTGCGCGGAGTGCCTGCAATGCTGTGCATGGGGAATTATATTTACTTATATTTTGCCCTAGGTATATACATCCATAAAATTTTGCTTGCTTGACTTATTGGTGTATCCGATTTGGTTATTTATCTATACTTATGCTCGCACTTTATTGCCCTGCTCTCTTGCTTCCCCGCCTCTTTCCTTGCAGTGACAGGTTACCCTGACCTCATTCTTGAAACGCAGGTTGCACGGAGGGCCTGCAACATGGGGCATTATATTTACAATTGCAGATCAGGCTACCTGTGCACATAGGAAATGTAGTCCAGGTAGCAGGTGCTGTCTCCACCCAAAGGTTTCCCACACCCAAATGACAAATCCAGGGAGAAAAACAGGGAACGCACACTGCAGAACCAATTTAAACTTTATTTCACTTCAACCATCTCACGTGCACAACGTTTCGGGGGACACGCCCCCTTCCTCAGGCGTCTTCCTGTTTTTCTCCCTGGCATTATATTTACCTATCTTTTGCCCTAGTTATATACATCAACTAAACTTGGCTTGCTTGGCTTATTTGTTTATCCACTGTTTGCTGCTATACTCCTAGGACACTTATTATTTATTTACTGGGACGCCCAGGTGTGTGTAGTTTCTAGTCTATATTGGGGGGGAGTGAAGGCGATTATTATTGGTTTCATGTGATTTTTAGTCTTTGAATGTAATAAAAGCTCTGTTTTACTTTATGGTTGGTGGGTTTTTCATGTACCATGTGATGATTATCTTTTTGTTCCCAGATGTATTAGGGGACATTATATTCATTCATACAGGTCATGTTATATCTGTAATATTCATTTATCCAGATCATGGTATGTCTGTTATTTCATTCATCCAGGTCATGGTATATCTGTTATATTTCATTCATACAAGTCATGGTATATCTGTATATTCATTCATCCAAGTCATGGTATATCTGTAATATTCCTTCTTCCAGGTCATGGTATGTCTGAAATATTCATTCATCCAGGTCATGGTGTATCTGTTCTATTCTCATCCGGTCATGGTATATCTGTATATTCATTCTCCGATCATGGTATTCTGTATATTCATTCATCCAGGTCATGGTATATCGGTAACATTCATTCACCCAGGTCATGGTATTCTGTAATCCATTCATCCAGGTTCATGGTATATCTGTAATATTCATTCACCCAAGTTCATGGTATCCCTGTAATATTCATTCATCCAGATCATGGTATGTTCTGTTATATTCATTCATCCAGGTCATGGTATATCGGTAACATTCATTCATCCAGGTCATGGTATATCTGTAATATTCATTCATCCAGGTTATGGTATATCTGTAATATCATTCACCCAGGTCATGGTATATCTGTAATATTCATTCATCCAGGTCATGAATATCTGTAATACTCATTCATCCAGGTCATGGTATATCGGTAACATTCATTCACCCAGGTCATGGTATACTGTAATATTCATCACCCAGGTCATGGTATATCTGTAACATTCATTCATCCAGATCATGGTATGTCTGTTATATTCATTCATCCAGGTCATGGTATATCGGTAACATTCATTCACCCAGGTCATGGTATATCTGTTATATTCATTCATTCATGTCATGGTATATCTGTAATATTCAATCATCCCGGTCATGGTGTATCTGTAATATTCATTCACCCAGGTCATGGTATATCTGTATATTCCTTCATCCAGGTCATGGTATATCTGTAATATTCATTCATCCATGTCATGTATATCTGTATATTCATTCATCCAGGTAATGTTATATCTGTATATTCGTTCTTCCAGGTCATGGTATATCTGTATATTCCTTCATCCAGGTCATGGTATATCTGTAATATTCTTTCATCCAGATCATGATATATCTGTAATACATATTCATTCATGTCGTGGTATATCTGTAAATTCATTCATCCAGGTCATGGTATCTGTAATATTCCTTCTTCCAGGTCATGGTATATCTGTAATATTCATTCATCCATGCCATGGTATATCTGTAATATTCTCATTCATCCAGGTCATGTAGTATATCTAAAAACCACCATCCAAAATACACTGGTAAATAATGCCTATTGACTGTTATTATGATGCCCTCAGTGACTGGTAATGATAAATTGATTTTTGATCTGAAGGCTAACATTGATTTTGATCAAATGAATTGCCAGTCAAAAGAGGAGGCAATTCTGTTGTGCAATGTAAGTCATGGCTTCCCCTCCTAATTAAAGTGACAGTATCTCCCAAGAATATGTGTTTTTTTACAATCAGCATTTTTGGGGGGCCCTGGCATCTGGGCCCCAGGCACATGATTCCCAGGGAAAAAAAATTCCCTGGCGTCAAAACTGCTGCCTCCTTACAGGGTGCTTATCGTAATGTGCTTCACCCTGCCTCATTAGGGAGGCGTCCCTGACTCTTTCTATAGGTTTCTGTTCGCAAGCTTGCCCTTCTTTTTATTCTCAGGTCTAGAAAGGTTACAGATTCCTGTCTCCACTCTGCTGTTATTTTAACGTTTTTCACATTTTGATTTAATCTCTCGATAATTCCACAACTTTTCTTCAGTATCATTCCAGATCAGTTGTATGTCATCTACGAATCGGAGCCAGATCGCAACTGACTCTTCCAGCCCCAGATCTGCTACTACATCATTTACATCAGTCATTTCCCATATCCCCAGGTGAGGCATGCATAGGTCGGCGCACCTCTCACCTGGCGATAATAACTCCCATCGAATAAAAATACATTATTCTCCAAAAATAAACTGTAGTAGCTGCAATGTGAATTCTGTATGAGCTTCAAATTGTTCTCCTCTTGTTTCTAAGAACATCCTACAAGCCCGAAGGCCTATCTTGTGGGTGATCGAGAATACACCCCTTTAACATCGAGGGTTACTAATATCGCTTTCAAATCTAACGTTATGCCCTCAATTTACCAATACACTCATTTGTATCTAATATAAATGAATTTAAAGTCGGTAAAAAGGGTCTGAGTACTTGATCTACGTTCCTACTCATATTGTTCAATAGGTCCCTCGATCCCCGACACAATAGGCCTTCCTGATGGATTTTTTTTGACACTTATGAATTTTTGGTATTACATAAAATGTTGGACACCTTGGATACTGTACATACAAAACATCCTTCTCCCTTTTATGTGTGAGACCATGTTCAAACCATAATAACAATTCTTCTCTCTCCCTTTCTTGTATCTCTCCTATAGGGGTACCTGATAATTTTTATGTACTGGCCCACATTATTTAGCTGTCTCAAACCTCCCTTTTATACTGTTCCCACTCATCACCACAACGTTGCCTCCATGTCTGCCACCTTAATCAACCATTCATTTTTATTTTTTCAACTCTTGGAGTTCTTCCCACTCCTCTTAGTTAATATTACAAGTCATTACATCACAATTCATACTTTTGATGTCCTGTGTACAACAGATACACCATGACCTGGATGATGAATATAACAGATACACCCTGACCTGGATGAATGAATATAACAGACAACCTTGACCTGGATGAATAAATAAACAGATATACCCTGACCTGGATGAATGATATAAACAGACATACCATGACCTGGATAAATGAATATTACAGATATACCATGACCTGGATGATGAATATTACAGATATACCATGACCTGGATGAATGAATATTACAGATATACCATGACCTGTATGAATAAATACAACAGATACACCATGACCTGGAGATGAATATAACAGATACACCATGACCTGAATAAATGAATAACAGATACACCATGACCTGGATAATGACTATAACAGATACACCATGACCTGGATGAATGAACATAACAGACATACCATGACCTGGATGAATAAATACAACAGGTACACCATGACCTGAATGAATGAATATAACAGACATACCATGATCTGGATGAATGAATATTACAGATATACCATTACCTGGATGAATGAATATTCAGATACACCATGACCTGGATGAATGAATATTAAGATACACCATGACCTGGATGAATGAATATTACAGATATACCATGGCCTGATGAATGAATATAACAGATATACCATGACCAGATGAATGAATATTACAGATCACCATGACCTGGATGAATGAATATTACAGATACACCATGACCTGGATAAATGAATATTACAGATACACCATGACCTGAATGAATGAATATAACAGATATACTATGACCTGATGAATGAATATAACAGATACACCATGACCTGGATGATGAATAAACAGATATACCATGACCTGGATGAATGAATATTACAGATATACCATGACCAGGATGAATGAATATTACAGATACACCATGACCTGGTAAATGAATATTATTACAAATACACCATGACCTGATAAATGAATATTACAGATACACCATGACCTGAATGAATGAATATAACAGAATACTATGACCTGGATGAATAATATAACAGATACACCATGACCGGGATGAATGAATATAACAGATACACCATGACCTGGAGAATAAATATAACGGATATACCATGACCTGGATGAATAAATATAACAGATACACCATGACCTGAATGAATGAATATGACAGATAAACTATGACCTGGATGAATGAATATAACAAGACACCCTGACTGACTGATGATTAATAAACAGATATCACCATACCTGGATGAAATAAATACACCAGATACCCATGACCTGGATGAATGATATAACAGATACACCATGACCTGGATAATGAATAACAGATACACCATGACCTGGATGAATGATATAACAGATACACATGACCTGGATGAATGAATATACAGACATACCATGACCGGGATGAATAACAACGGTACACCATGACCTGAATGAATAAATACAACAGATACCCCATGACCTGGATGAATGAATATAACAGATATACCATGACCTGGATGAATGAATATTACAGATATACCATGACCTGGATGAATGAATTACAGATATACCATAACCTGGATAAATGAATATAACGAACATACCATGACCTGGATGAATAAATATACCAGATACACCATGACCTGAATGAATGAATATAACAGATATACTATGACCTGGATGAATAAATATAACAGATACACCATGACTGGTATGAATCATTATAACGGATACACCATGACCTGGATGAATAAATATAACAGATACACCATGACCGGGATGAATGATTATAACAGATACACCATGACCTGGATGAATAATATAATAGATATACCATGACCTGGATGAATAAATATAACAGATACACCATGACCTGAATGAATGAAGATAAGAAATACTATGACCTGGATGAATAAATATAACAGACACACCATGACCTGGATGAATGAATATAACAGACATACCATGACCTGGATGAATGAATATACAGATATACCATGACCTGGATGAATGATATAACAGACAAAACATGACCTGGATGAATAAATATTACAGATATACCATGATCTGGATGAATAAATATAATAGACATACCATGACCTGGATGAATGAATATTACAGATATACCATGACCTGGATGAATGAATATAACAGACAAAACATGACCTGGATGAATGAATATTACAGATATACCATGATCTGGATGAATAATATAAATACATACCATGACCTGGATGAATGAATTTACAGATATACCATAACCTGGATGAATGAATATTACAATATACCATGACCTGATGATGAATATACAGATACACCATGACCTGGATGAATGAATATTACAGATATACCATGACCTGAATGATATAATATTACAGATATACCATGACCTGGATGAAGGAATATTACAGATACACCTTACCTGGATAAATGAATATAACAGATACACACCCATGACCTGGATAATGAATATAACAGATACACCAGACTTGGATGAATGAATATTACAGATATACCATGACCTGGATGAATGAATATAACAGATACCCATGACCTGGATGAATAATATTACAGATATACCATGACCTGGATAAATGATATTACAGATATGCCATGACCTGGATGAAGGAATATTACAGATATGCCATGACCTGATGAAGAATATTACAGATACACCATGACCGGATGAGAGTATTACAGATACACCATGACCTGGATATGAATAGTAACAGATACACCATGACCTGGATAAATGAATATAACAGATACACCATGACCTGGATGAATAAATACAACAGATACACCATGACCTGAATGAATGAATATAACAGACATACCATGATCTGGATGAATGAATATAACAGATATACCATGACCGGATGAATGAATATTAAAGATACACCATGACTTGGATGAATGAATATTACAGATACACCATGACCTGATGAATGAATATTACAGATATACCATGACCTGATGAATGAATATAACAGACATACCATGACCTAGATGAATAATATAACAGATTACCATGACCTGGATGAATGAATATAAACAGACAAAACATGACCTGGATGATTGAATATTACAGATATACCATGATCTGGATGAATAAATATAATAGACATACCATAACCTGGATGAATGAATATTATAGATATACCATAACCTGGATGAATGAATATTACAGATATAACATGACCTGGATGATGAATATAACAGATACAACATGACCTAGATGAATGAATATACAGATATACCATGACCTGGATGAATGAATATTACAGACATACCATGACCTGGATGAATGAATATAACAGACATACCATGACCTGGATGAATGAATATTACAGACATACCATGACCTGGATGAATAATATAACAGACATACCATGACCTGGATGAATGAATATTACAGATATACCATGACCTGGATGAATGAATATAACAGATACACCATGACCTGGATGAATGAATATAACAGATATACCATGACCTGGATGAATGAATATTACAGATTACCCATGACTGGATGAATGAATATCAGATATACTATGACCTGGATGAATGATATAACAGATACACCATGACCTGGATGAATGAATATAACAGAATACAACCATGACCTGGATAATGAATAAACAGATATACCATGACCTGGATGAATGAATATTACAGATATACCATGATCTGGATGAAGAATATACAGATATACCATACCTGGAATGAATGAATATTTACCAGATATACCATGACCTGGATGAATGAATATACAGATTACCATGACCTGGATGAATGAAATATACAGATATCCCATGACCTGGATGAATGAATATTACAGATATACATGACCTGGATAATGAATATTACAGATATACCATGACTGGATTGAATGAATATAACAGATATACCATGACCTGGATGAATGAATATTACAGATATACCATGACCTGTGATGAATGATATTACAGATAGTACATAACATGGAGTAATGAACAATATTACAGATACCATGACCTGGATGAATGAATATTACAGATATACCATGACCTGGTAATGAATATTACAGATTACCACCTGATCTGGATGAATGAATATTACAGATATACCATGACCTGGATGAATGAATATTACAGTCTACCATGACCTGGATGAATGAATATTAGACAATACCATGACCTGGATGAATGAATATCCAGAATATACCATGACCTGGATGAATGAATATTACAGACATACCATGACCTGGATGAATAATATAACATAAATAACCATGACCTGGATAAATATAGAACAGATATACATGACCTGATATGAATATAACAGATATACCATGAACCTGGATGAATGAATATTACAGACTACCATGACCTGGATGAATGATATAACAGATACACCCATGACCGGTGAATGAATATACAGATAACCATGACCTGGATGAATGAATATTCAGACATACCATGACCTGGATGAATGAATATAACAGATATACCATGACCTGGATGAATGAATATTACAGATATCCCATGACCTGGATGGATGAATATTACAGACATACCATGACCTGGATGAATGAATATAACAGACATATTAGATCTGGATGAATGAGAACCTTTACAAGCATCTCCAGTGTGGTTTCTTGAGAGTTCCAACACAGGAAAACTGGTTCTCGCCAGGCTTCCTCAGTGCTTCAGCACATCCACCATCTTATACATTAAAGTAAAGTAAATACACGGGAAACAAAATTAGATGAAGGAAAACTGTTTAAAGACAAAAGTATTTATTCCCCCCTGATCCACTTGGTTGGCTAAAGAATGTCAACCAAACCATGAGAGGTACTCATCAGCGAGTGGCTACATATTCCCTTATTATTCTGATAAAAAAAACCATTTACCACTGTGGTATCATTGTCACATGCAATACAGACAGCAAATTGATATGCAGTATGACTAGGACAAAATCAGTTGTGTAATTAAAATGGTAGTTGGTGTTTACATTTATGGCTGTTAGGTGCACATACATCAATCAGGGCTTTTGTTAACCACGCCAGGAATGCTCCAGGAACACCCCTATCTCTGCCCTAACCCCTCCTCTCTCCACCCCCAGACACTAGCCCTACCTCTGCGCACATCATAGCTGTCACGCCACATTTCCCACCCTGCTCAGAAGCCTGAAATGGCAGAGTGGGATGTCTGCAGTTCTAGGGAGATAAATGAGGCCTACTTAGTCCCACTCAGTCTATATTGATGTATTATAACACACAGACTACTGGGTTGGATCCAGACTTATATTCTATTAACAATTGAGTTAAATTTGGAGATTTTAATAGAATGCTGTCCATTCAAGGCCATATTTACTATATTTAAAAATACGTTGCCATCCCCCCTTTATTGTATTAATAATCGTTCATGACATCACGGGCTTTGCAGTTTGTGGCTGCAGAACATTCCATGCAACATAACTGAATAGAGGTTTTCTTTTAAACTCAACTAGTTAAATTGGCACCATAACCTCTGCCTTGGGTTTTTGACAAAATAATGTTGATAAAACCTCCAGTGTTTCTAAAAAGGAAAAAAAAGAAAAACTTCCCTGTTTTAAAACAGTTTCAGAGCTACTCTGCATTCAAGGCATTAGCATAATTGTCTCCCATCAAGATGCGCTCTTTTATTTCATCTTGACACTGCCATGTAAAGCACGAATAGAGGCTTCTGCTAAATATGCAGGAAGAGGCTCATCGTGTTAAATGCATTCACACTTAATGGGAATAGAGAACTGCTGTCATTTTTACAAATTTCCAGGCTCAGGAATGAAATGCACATTAACAAGGAATCTCTCTGCATTGTCACCTGGAAATCAGCCTATTCAAACAATCAATTGATTGTGGAACGACAATAAATGAATTATTATAATTAACATTAATACTTCACGGTATAAAGAACATTTGCTTCTTTGTGATCCTCCAATTGATTTAACACGAATCCTACATATTTATTATATAGTATATATAGTATCTGGTTTCCAAACATCTGGAGTGCCAAAGAATTGGGGTTACTGTATGGGATTACTGTCCATTTTAACTATGCCTCAAAACAATACAGAATCAGAAGAAGGATGGTATCTATTGTTGCCTTCTGATTCTGTAATGTTTGAGGCTTTAGTTGCCCTTTAAATGGACAGCAGAGGTCAGTAGTGGTCATAATTTCAGCCCTCGGCCCGTACTCGAATCAATTATGTTTTACTCTTTGGCGCTTATACTCGATTAATACGTAATTACTCCCCCGCCCAAACCTCACTTTTTATTATCTTTACCTTTCCTGACCCAGTTCTTTCCTCCTCTGCTCTGCCCCACTTCCTGTTTGCGGCTGTCAGTAAAGGCGTGACAAACACGCACAATTGCCTGACAGCCATGACCAGGAAGTAGAGCATCTGTCAGCGCAGAAGCACTCTGCTCCTGTTTTTCTCAAACAAGCTCGAAACAGGAGCAGGGGGTGGTACCCAGGCGCGAGGGATCAGGTCAGGTAAGTGCATTCAGGGAATCTTTGAAACTTGTATAATGCTAAAGTTGGATGGGGGGGTTGTGTAATTAACATTTCAAAGTTAATGACCTTTATGGTAGAAGGGGGGGGGGGAAGAAAGAAGTATTTCCAGATCAAAGGAACACTACCCCCAGTTTTGTATAAGTATATTCCATCTGTTTCTATTATTCATAGGAAGGTGAGAATGCTTAAGGTTCGTACACATGTGCGATCAAGGTCCCGACCCACGAAGCATGATGTGTAAGAACGAACATTTTGGCCGATAATCGGCCCGTCTGTAGGCACTTTATCGGCTGAAACTGTCGTTCGTTCGGAGATCCGTCCATTTTGGACCCTTTTCGGCCCGAGATCGCACGTGTGTACGAACCTTTATTCCCACCTCCCTGTGAATATAGAACGCCATGGAGACACTGTAACTTACAGAGGGCAGAGACCACAGAGTGGTGAGACTGCAGCCATAACAAGGATATAATGGTAAGGACAATTGTAAAGAAAGAAAGAACACGATACCTGTGTTTTATATTAACCAGGTTATTGATCAATATGATTATAAAAACAATACCTACACGAAAAACAATTAAGTTGTTTAACTAATGATTATTGTACATCCGTGATGCTTAATTAAAAAAACAGATTCAATTTGTATAGAAATAATGCAAACTGTGGTGAAGTAGTGAATGTTCTGTACTTAGATTTGCAGTGAAATTTTGTTGATTTTCTTGCCTTATAGATCAGGGAATTAACCAGGTCTGGGTATATGATGTTATGTTAAGGAAAGAACTTACACACATTTCTCTACTAATAGTCTAAAGCTGGTACACCACAGTAACAATCTTATGATTCTGCCTGTTATCTTTGAAAGATGTGGCTTCAACAATCATATAGGGAGATTGCTGCATTGACATTAACATCACGGCGTTAACGTTCGTTGCCATTGGAAAAACACTTGATACAGATGTACACACATTACCAATAAAGGACCCTTTATTGCTAATGTGTGTACCCAACTTTACACCTCACTGGCAATATTTTTGTAAACTAATGCTGCCTGTTTGAATATTACAGATACACCATGACCTGGATGAATGAATATTACAGATACACCATGACCTGGATGAATGAATATTACAGATATACCATGACCTGGATGAATGAATATAACAGACATACCATGACCTAGATGAATGAATATAACAGATATACCATGACCTGGATGAATGAATATAACAGACAAAACATGACCTGGATGATTGAATATTACAGATATACCATGATCTGGATGAATAAATATAATAGACATACCATAACCTGGATGAATGAATATTATAGATATACCATAACCTGGATGAATGAATATTACAGATATAACATGACCTGGATGAATGAATATAACAGATATGATTATAACAGATACACCCATGACCTGGATGAATAAATATAATACGATATACCATGACCTGGATGAATAAATATAACAGATACAACACCATGACCTGAATGAATGAATAACAGAAATACTATGACCTGGATGAATAATATAACAGACACACCATGACCTGGATGAATGAATATAACAGACTACCATGACCTGGATGAATGAATATAACAGATATACCATGACCTGGATGAATGAATATAACAGACAAACATGACCTGGATGAATAAATATTACAGATATACCATGACTGGATGATAAATATAATGACATACCATGACCTGGATGAATGATATTACAGATATACCATGACCTGGATGAATGAATATAACAGACAAAACATGACCTGGATGAATGAATATTACAGATATACCATGATCTGATGAATAAATATAATAGACATACCAGACCTGGTGAATGAATATTACAGATATACCATAACCTGGATGATGAATATTACGATATACCATGACCTGGAAATGAATATACAGATACACCATGACCTGGATGAATGAATATTACAGATTACCATGACCTATGAATAATTAATATTACAGATATACCATGACCTGGATGAAGGAATATTACAGATACACACACATTACCTGGATAAATGAATATAACAGATACACCATGACCTGGATGAATGAATTAACATACCCATGACTTGGATGAATGAATATTACAGATATACCATGACCTGGATGAATGATATAACAGATACACCATGACCTGGATGAATGAATATTACGATATACCATGACCTGGATAAATGAATATTACAGATATGCCATGACCTGGATGAATGAATATTACAGATATCCATGACCTGGATGAAGGATTTAACAGATACACACATGACCTGGATGAATGAGTATTACAGATACACCATGACCTGGATGAATGAATAGTACAGATACACCATGACCTGATAAATGAATATAACAGATACACCATGACCTGGAATGAATAAATACAACAGATACACCATGACCTGAATGAATGAATATAACAGACATACCATGATCTGGATGAATGAATATACAGATATACCATGACCTGATGAATGAATATTAAAGATACACCATGACCTGGATGAATGAATATTACAGATACACCATGACCTGGATGAATGAATTTACAGATATACCATGACCTGGATGAATGAATATAACAACATCCATGACCTAGATGAATGAATTAACAGATATACCATGACCTGGATGAATGAATATAACAGACAAAACATGACCTGGATGATTGAATATTACAGATATACCATGATCTGATGAATAAATATATAGACATACCATAACCTGGATAATGAATATTTAGATATACCATAACCTGATGAATGAATATTACAGATAATAACATGACCTGGATGAATGAATATACATACAATACAACTGACCTAGATAATGAATATACAGATATACCATGACCTGGATGAATGAATATTAACGACATACCATGACCTGGATGAATGAATTAAAACGAATACCATGACCTGGATGAATGAATATTACAGCATACCATGACCTGGATGAATGAATAAACAGACATACCATGACCTGGATGAATGATATTTACAGATATCCCATGACCTGGATGAATGAATATAACATAACAAGTAACATAACCATGACCTGGATGAATGAATATAACAGATATACCATGACCTGGATGAATAATATTACAGATATACCATGACTCTGGATGAAATGAATATAAGAGATATACTATGACCTGGATGAATGAATTAACAGATAACAACACATGACCTGGATGAAATGAATATAACAGATACAACACTGACCTGGATGAATGATTACGATATACCATGACCTGGATGAATGAATATTACAGATATACCATGATCTGATGAATGTATTACAGATAACCAGACCTGATGAATGAATATTACAGATATACCATGACCTGGATGTGAAATATTAACAGATATACCATGACCTGGATGAATGAATATTACGATATAATACCATGACCTGGATGAATGAATATTAACAGATAACCATGACCTGGATGAATGAATATTACAGATATACCATGACTGGATGAATGAATATTACAGAATATACCATGACCTGGATGAATGAATTTACAGATATACATGACCTGGATGAATGAATATTACAGATATACCATGACCTGGATGATGAATATTACAGATATCCATGACCTGGATGAATGAATAATACAGATATCACCATGACCTGGATGAATGATATTACAGATATACCATGACTGGTGATGAATGATATTACAGATTAACACCATGACCTGGATGAATGAATATTACAGATATCCATGACCTGGATGAATGAATATTACAGCATACCATGACCTGGATGAATGAATATACAGATATACCATGACCTGATGAATGAATATACAGACATACCATGACCTGGATGAATGATATAACAGATATACCATGACCTGGATAAATGAATTAAACAGATATACCATGACCTGGATGAATGAATATAACAGATATCCATGAACCTGCTCCTGATGAATGAATATTACAGAATACCATGACCGGGATGAATGAATATAACGATACAAACACTGACCTGGATGAATGAATATAACAGATATATACCATGAACCTGTGGATGAATGAATATTACAGACATACCATGACCTGGATAATGATATAACGATATACCAACCGGATGAATGAATATTACGAATACCATGACCTGGATGATGAATATTATAAAATAATTACAGACATACCATGACCATGGCTGATGAAGGAATATAACGAGACATATTATGATCTGGAGAGAATGAGAACCTTTACAACACTCCCAGTGGAGGTATTACCTGTGTGTGGTTTCTGTGAGAGTTCCAACACAGGAAAACTGGTTCTGCCAGGCTTCCTCAGTGCTTCAGCAATCAGCACCATCTTTATACATTAAGTAAAGTGAAATACCCAGAAAAAAAATTGAGGAAGGAAAACTGTTTAAAGACAAAGTAGTTTATTCCCCCCTGATCCACTGGTTGGCTAAGAATGTCAACCAATACCATGAGAGGTACTCATCAGCGAGTGGCTACATATTCCCTTATTATTCTGATAAAAGAAATACCATTTACCACTGTGGTATCATTGTCACATGCAATACAGACAGCAAATTGATATGCAGTATGACTAGGACAAAATCATTTGTGTAATTAAAATGGTAGTTGGTAGTTACATTTATGGCTGTTAGGTGCACATACATCAATCAGGGCTTTTGTTACCACGCCAGGAATGCTCCAGGAACACCCCTTCTCTGCCCTAACCCCTCCTCTCTCACCCCCAGACACATAGCCCACCTCTGCGCACATCATAGCTGTCACGCCACATTTCCCACCCTGCTCAGAGCCTGAAATTGCAGTTGGGATGTCTGCAGTTCTAGGGAGATAAATGAGGCCTACTTAGTCCCACTCATTCTATATGATGTATTATACCACCAGACTACTGGGTTGGATCCAGACTTATATTCTATTAACAATTGAGTTAAATTTGGAGATTTTAATAGAATGCTGTCCATTCAAGGCCATATTTACTATATTTAAAAAATACGTTGCCATCCCCCCTTTATGTATTAATAATCGTTCATGACATCACGGGCTTTGCAGTTTGTGGCTGCAGAACATTCCATGCACAATAACTGAATAGAGTTTCTTTTAAACTCAACTAGTTAAATTGGCACCATAACCTCTGCCTTGGGTTTTTGACAAAATAATGTTGATAAACTCCAGTGTTTCTAAAAAGAAAAAAAAAAGAAAACTTCCCTGTTTAAAACAGTTATTCAGAGCTACTGCATTCAAGGCATTAGCATAATTGTCTCCCATCAAGATGCGCTCTTTTATTTCATCTTGACACTGCCATGTAAAGCACGAATAGAGGCTTCTGCTAAATATGCAGGAAGAGGCTCATCGTGTTAAATGCATTCACACTTAATGGGAAATAGAGAACTGCTGTCATTTTACAAATTTCCAGGCTCAGGAATGAAATGCACATTAACAAAGGAATCTCTCTGCATTGTCACCTGGAAATCAGCCTATTCAAACAATCAATTGATTGTGGAACGACAATAAATGAATTATTTATAATTAACATTAATACTTCACGGTATAAAGAACATTTGCTTCTTTGTGATCCTCCATTGATTTAACACGAATCCTACATATTTATCTATATAGTATATATAGTATCTGGTTTCCAAACATCTGGAGTGCCAAAGAATTGGGGTTACTGTATGGGATTACTGTCCATTTAACTAATGCCTCAAAACAATACAGAATCGAAGAAGGATGGTATCTATTGTTGCCTTCTGATTCTGTAATGTTTGAGGCTTTGTTGCCCTTTAAATGGACAGCAGAGGTCAGTAGTGGTCATAATTTCAGCCTCGGTGCCCGATACTCGAATCAATTATGTTTTACTCTTTCGGCTTATACTCGATTATATACAGTAATTACTCCACTCCCCCGCCCAAACCTCACTTTTTTATTATCTTTACCTTTCCTGACCCAGTTCTTTCCTCCTCTCTGCTCTGCCCACTTCCTGTTTGCGGCTGTCAGTAAAGGCGTGACAAAACACGCACAATTGCCTGACAGCCATGACCAGGAAGTAGAGCATCTGTCAGCGCAGAAGCACTCTGCTCCTGTTTTTTTCTCAAAACAAGCTCGAAACAGGAGCAGGGGGTGGTACCCAGGCGCGAGGGATCAGGTCAGGTAAGTGCATTCAGGGGAACTTTGAAACTTGTAGATAATGCTAAAGTTGGATGGGGGGTTGTGTAATTAACATTTCAAAGTTAATGACCTTTATGGTAGAAGGGGGGGGGGAAGAAAGAAGTATTTCCAGATCAAAGGAACACTAAACCCAGTTTTGTATAAGTATATTCCATCTGTTTCTATTATTCATAGGAAGGTGAGAATGCTTAAGGTTCGTACACATTGCGATCACAGGTCCGACCCACGAAGCATGATGTGTAAGAACGAACATTTTGGCCGATAATCGCCCGTCTGTAGGCACTTTATCGGCTGAAACTGTCGTTCGTTCGGAGATCCGTCCATTTTGGACCCGTTTCGGGACCCGAGATCGCACGTGTGTACGAACCTTTATTCCACCTCCCTGTGATATAGAACGCCATGGAGACACTGTAACTTACAGAGGGCAGAGACCACAGATTGGTGGAGACTGCAGCCATAACAAGGATATAATGGTAAGGACAATTGTAAAGAAAGAAAGAACACGATACCTGTGTTTTATTAACCAGGTTATTGATCAATATGATTATAACAACATACCTACACGAAAAACAAATTAAGTTGTTTAACTATGATTATTGTACAATCTCGTGATGCTTAATTAAAAAAACAGATTCAATTTGTATAAGAAATAATGCAACTGTGGTGAAGTAGTGAATGTTCTGTACTTAGATTTGCAGTGAAATTTTGTTGATTTTCTTGCCTTATAGATCAGGGAATTAACCAGGTCTGGGTATATGATGTATGTTAAGAAGAAACTTACACACATTTCTCACTAAATAGTCTAAAGCTGGTACACCCAGTAACAATCTTAGATTCTGCCTGTTATCTTTGAAAGATGTGGCTTCAGACAATCAGTATAGGGAGATTGCTCATTGCACATTAACAATCACGGGCGTTAACGTTCTTGCCATTGGAAACACTTGATACAGATGTACAACACTTACCAATGGACCCTTTATTGCTAATGTGTGTACCCAACTTTACACCTCACTGGCAAATATTTTTGTAAACTAATGCTGCCTGTTTCGGCATCAACTCCTGATGTGGTGATTTCAGATAAAGATATTGCAGAAGCTGGTCCATCAGAAGACATCTCTTCAGCAAACACTCTGCCAATTGTGGTGTCTCATTGTGCATAAATATTCAACACCCCCAAGGAGGGAGCAACCTTGGTTAAAAGTCCCCAAAAAAGGCCATGCATAGAAATTCGAAAAGAAAGCTTGCTGGACATGGAAATAAGAGTCCTCTGCTGATCTTTTTGGAAAGCGTGTATTAGGGCAAACTGGAATTGGTCAAATCGAAAGATCTGTGTTAAAGAACTACAGAGAGATGCATTTGTGGGAGCTTTAAATCCATGTATTGGTTGGCAAAAAATGAGTTGCCACACACACATGTCGAAAATCTGCTGGAACACCGTAAAGAATGGGTTGTTCCTTTTTATACATCTCAATAGCAAAAATGCACATCACACTTCTGAAAGGATAATGCAAGAGCTGCTGGTGTCTTAGCATCATAAATAAAGTCTAACATACTAAAATATATATTTATATTATTTCATCACAGTATTCTGTGTGATGAAACCACTGACATCTCAGTTGTAAAACAGTTAATAATTTATATTCATATTTTGTCAGGTCACTAAGAGGTGATTATTAGTTTTGTATCATCCTGCAATTTGATTGATGGCAAAGCAGATACTATACCCACACAATGAGTGAGACTATGGACACCCTAGGCTTGAAAACTGCTAATCTGGTTGGACTAGGTCATGGGACTGCTTTTATGATTGGGAAACAGAAAGGTCTGGCAAAACTGCTCAAAGATAAAACATCTGGCACTTGGTCAACTGCCACTGTGTTAACCATCGATGGGGCCTTGCAAGTGCCCAAGCAGCAGCTGCTGTACCTTATTAACAAAACTGAACAGTATCTTAAGGAAGCTATTTCTTTCTAAATTCTTCTGTTAAAATGGCAGAATTAATGGAAATCCAAATATTCTGAACATTCCCCAGATTAACTGAAAATGGCCAGTGACACAAATGCTGTCTCATAACTCTGCAGTACAGTCACTAAACAGTGTATGATGAGTGTCATAGCTGCGCTGGAAAGAGAGCCCACTGAACAAATGACATCACAGCTGAAGGATTGAGCTGATGTATTAAACATACAATTTTATGGCATCTTTAATGATGCTTTCAGACATATTACCTTTGCTGTCCAACTTTTCTAAGGCTTGGCAAGGCAAGATGTTAATCTTACTGAAATTAAGCTAATTTTGAATGGCACGAAATTATCAATCATGGAGTTTAAAGAGACTCCTGGGAGTTATTCTCAAAGCCTTCATCATTGTCTGGCAAAGAATGGTCAGATCTTCGCATTTTTTTATACACAGAGTGAAGTAATGTCATTCAAAACGTCAATATGTGATAAATACATAGAGACAGTTCTCAAGCACCTAGATGCAGGATTCCCTGACATGCCAATTATTTCCAGCTTTTCAAAAGTTTTCAATGCAGAAACTCAGGATTCAAGTCTTTCAATCACTACTCCAAAAATGGTAACCCTCCAATTATAGAATATGAAAGTATCCATCAAGCATGGTCAGTTGCACACCAAAATGTTTGTAAGTCAATCATACAAAGACTTCTGTCCGAACAGATTTTACTAAAGTTGCAACAAAATCAGAGCTCAAAGAATCATTTCCAAATTTAGCCAGCTAGCTCATATTATATATATAATATTGGGCTAGTGATCCCAATGAGCACTGCAGAATGTGAAAGTGACTTTTCTGCCCTTAAAAGGATCAAAACCTGTTTAAGAAATCGCATGAATCAAAGCACTCTAAACCTCTCATGCTGATCTCCTCAGGGCCCAGATCCTGGGACTTTAATTATGAAAGGGCTGCAGATAACTGGCCCTTTAGAAGAAAAGAAGAATAAATATTTAAGACACTAAGTCCCCTTCTGCATATGCAAGTTCAAGTTGGCTTGGAAGATGTTATGTTGTTTTATTGAATGTGTATCTTTAAATAAAATAAATAATCTGTCTCAAAAGAATATAATGTATTTTTTCAAAAACATTTACAATGAGTACCTGGGGCAGGGAGATAACTTTGGTAATTCCTACCTAAATAATAATAATTCTGTTAGGAGCTTCTGCCTGGCTTCCTCGTGGCTTCAGCACAATCTTTAATACAGGAAGGTCTGACCAGGAGAAATGTGCTCCACATATTACAATCCTACCTCTCTGCCCCAGGTACTTTTCATTTTTTTATAGTGTTGTTTTCCTTAAAAAGGAAAATAGTTAACTAATAAAATTCCCCCCCACCACATTTCTCTGTCCATTCCCACCCACGCTACTTTTTTATGCCACTCGGCTGGAAAAAAAATTCTGGGGAAACACTGAATGTTAAATGGTCTAACCACACCCAGGACCTTATCTGCTGTTGTGTAAAGGAAATACTAGCAATGTAATGACTTAATTATAATAAACCCTATTACCACATCAGAAAGTGCCTACAAAGCTACCGCCACCTGGGACTTCCTTTCCTTCATTGTAAAATGAATTTTCGCACTGATCATTTTCATATTTGTTTACTGTTGCAAAAAATGCACCAAGCTGCAAAGTTTGCAAATTTACCACAATTTAACATTTATGCTTTGCTTACCAAGCAACTCGTAGCTAGCCACTAATATCAGATATCTAGCTCAGTGGTGCCAGGCACATTCTGCAAATGATTTTTTTTAGAAACTTATCTCTTAACTTTCAATTAGAAAAAACACCAGATGCTAAATATTGAAAAACAAAGCATTGGCCTGACTTAAAGCTAGGTACACACAGTACCGCTAAAGCGCAGATACTGTTGGATCCAATGGTTTTATCGGTATTGTGTGTACCTAGCTTTCCCAAACGAGTGAGTGGCCGCCAAATGTTTTGGACAGCCGAGCGCTTGTTCAGGAAAGATTGAAAATTTCCCTTGGGCACTGTATCTCCCTACAGGGGAATCTACCGCGGACAAGGGAAATTCACAGTCCAGAGAGTTCTCCTATGCTGCGTATATGCTGTGCATAGAGAGACTGCTCGGGACTGTGTGGTTTTTGTTTTTTTGGGATCCTGTCTGTCACCTGTCAAAAACGTGGCAAGTGTGTACGCAGCTTTAAAGACAACTTGCCCAACCAAACTAAAGCCGGAAAATGACTCACCGCAGATTAGCTTAATTGGCTTTAGCCACAAACTTAAAGCTATGTCCACCCCTAAAATAATTTATTGTTGTTCCCCGGTCCCCAGCCCCACCGCGTAATTTTTAATTTCAGAAAGCCCCCCCAACTCACTTAACCTCCCCTCTTTCCTTCGCTGCGCTCCCTGCCCTCTGCTTGCGAGGAATGCAAGCAGAGGGGCGGGACCGGCACCGCGTCTGTGATTGGCTGCCGGCAGCTCACTTCCGCTTAGGAAAGCGAGGGTAAGTAAAACATTGGGGAGCTTTCTAAAATAAAAAGTATGTCGGTTGGGGCTGGGGGACATGGGGAAGGGATCAGAAGGGGATTAATGCTAGGGGAGGATAGCAGAACGGGAGGGAGAGGAGGGGGAGGGAGGGGGGAGAAGGCTGCAGCACGCATGGCAGGAATCTCCGGAGGCCAGGTAGCAGCAGTGTACTATTGGACCTCTAGCTTCCTGGTGGTCAGTTTTTGGAACTTTGGGGGGGGACTACAGAGAACCAGATGGAGTTGGGATGTGAGGTAGGATTAAACTACACTACACAATGGGGCCAGTAGTGGGGGATTATAGTTTTGGGGGTGGACATGCCCTTTAAAATGAAAAAAACCTTTTCGTACAGATATATTTTGTATTCAGCCAATTCTGTTACTTTGTTCAGTAGTTGTTTAAAGTCCTACTGTGTATTTATAAAGAAAACGACTGTTTGCATGAACTTGCATCAAGAAAATTATGACTCTACATAACTACTGACACTTAGGATGTAATAGGTGTATAAGGGTCTAGATAGATTACAGAAAGAGAGAGAGTGGCTCCTGATATCAGGAATATTGGAGTCCAAGCATGAGGCCAAATTAGTGCAAAACCCCGCTACCCGATGCACTATTGGGTTACCATGGGTTCGGCACAAATTTCACTCTGCCAGTGGCATTTCCATTTTTTTTTTAAATAGCTTGGCTTGCACTATCTCTGATGCCTTTACTATTGTGGCGTACAGCCTATGCCAGAACCAAAATTGACGTCTTACCTGACCAGGATTCCATGATGCAGTAAGTTTCGAAAAGCAGTTGAAAGCATTTGGGGATCACGGTCCGGAAAGACGTTGTTTTTGGTTTCTGCATCAGCCCGTAAGTGCAGAGTAATGCTGGTCAACACCTGCCCAAAGTTACATTGATTTGAGATTTGATCCAACCCCTTGTTAAATTGACATTAATAGACCGGTACTCGTTTCTTAAGGCAACTCCCCTACCAAATCCAAGTTCCCAGGGTGAGGACCTAAACCGACTGTCCTCACCCCTGGGTTCACTTATAACTTTACTTACCTGAGTTTCCTTCGGCTTGTCAGAGCCGCAAGGATACTTGTAAGTGCCGCAAAGGCCCTTACAAGGGCCGGTTCGAGCTGCGGGACCCCTAAGCCCCAAAGGTCCCTTGTAATTGCCGCAAAGGCCCTGATAGGGCGGGAGGGGGGTCCCAGTTTCGAGCTGCGGGACCCTTAAGCCCCAAAAGGGCCCTTCTCAGGGTCCCGCTGGAGGGTGCCTCCACCCCTCCCAGCGGGCCTTTCCTTCCCCTCCCTGCCACGGCAGGGCAGGGGCTTGGAGGCTGCTGGGAGGGGTGCGCATGGGTGCGGCCCCTTCCCAGCAGCCCCTCCTAGCCTCCTGCGGAGAAGGGGTTGGGAGGGGCTGCTGGGAAGCGGCGGCGGGTGGTCTCCGCCGCCGCGGGGTCGAGGGCGGGTGGGCGTGCCTCCCGGGGCGGGTGCGCCCACCCGCCGTGGGTTGTCTGCCCATCTCTGCCGCAGGGCGGCTAGTATCGGCTGCTTTCGCCATCTTGAAGGTGGCGCAGCAAAATGGCCGATACTAGCAATGCGAACAGTTTACTGCCGCTTTATAAATAGAAGCGGTGGGAACAGGTAAGTATCGTCGCGAAGAGTTAACACCTCGATAACTTTTCGCGGCCTTTTCCCATCATTTAATCGTGTTAAACGCGATTTATGCGGAAAGGCCGGGGAAAACGGCCCGAAAACTTAACGAGGCTTCATAAATATGCCCCTTAGAAAGTGAACCCAGGAGTGAGGACAGTGCGATTTAGGTGGATAAGTATAATTGTCCTTTAATTTGAAACGTTCCTGGAAAGACAGGAATATTATCGAAACATTGAAAGTAGTCTTTTTTTTTAATTGTATTATTTTTGTGAATCACAAGTGTCACAATGTAAAAATAAAATATAACAGATTATATTAGACATTTTATTTATAACAGGAATAATAAAATGCGGGATTATTAAATGAAAAATAAGAAGCTAGAAAAATAAAAGTCAGGCCCCATTGTCTTGAGGTAAGTCTTATAAATGTATTGGCTTTCTATGCCTTATAAAGCCACACAAATGACAAGATGACTGTATTAAAACTGAAATACAAGAGAAATTTGGATAGTAATCCTTAATGTAGCCGGGATTATGACATGTATTTTTATCAGTTTATTCCACCTATGCTAAGCTAACATATCTTCAGCTTTGCTTCTATAATTCTTTTACTGCCTTCCCACTCCGCATTCAGGTAATATAAACCCAAAGTCTTGATAATATTCTTAGCACGTATAAATAAATTCTAATAAACACAATAGAGCTATTTATGGCAAGGGAGCTATTATAGACTGGAATCCGATATTGCACATGACATGACACGGAAAGGCTTTCCCACAAGCTAATCGAAAAAGAAATAAAACTTTAGTTTGCAATTATCCCTTTTTAACCTACCCCACTTTAGCAATATAATCTACTGTAATCTAGGATTCGTAAAGTTTGTTTTAATAGTGTCTCGTTTATTTTTTAGTGCTCCTTTTTGTTTTGTAGTCTTTCTAAGCAAAGTCCAATAACAAACCTTATAGCAATTTAAAAACAACTGCTAGTAGCGGTCGTTAATAAAATGGCAATGTTTCTTTTCCTGTGACTGAAATGTGGAACCGGATTGTATTTGCCCACTGAAGTCATTTGCATGTCGTCTGCATAAAAGCAATATAGCCATAGAAAAAACGGGCGATACTTACTATTTTATATGATGTTGAAAGGTTTCGTTATGAGACATAGAGAGCCCTCCTAATGTGAACATTCCATAAGGTATCTGCAGTCACTGTCATACAATCTGTCATACAATCTGTCATACACTCTCACTACCCTGCTGCTACTAGATAACCTGAACACAACACTGTACCAAAGGAAACTGTAATATTTTCACACTGAGAAAAACATACGTTTTGTTTGCAGTGCTTTTAAAATAAATCACCTTTACTGAAAACATTAATTATAAGCACTGGTTAGGTAAATGAAATCAAGCAATCATTAGAGATTAAATAATGACTCAGGGGTCTGCATCTATGAGGCAAATCAAAAAACTTCTCGGGCACTGGCAACTCTTCAATGGAAGCATTTGGTTTCAGGCGCTGTTCCCCGATGCAGTGCCCTGTAATGGACATCTGTAGTGTCCAAGCACCACCCCCACTCAGTCTGGATATATCCAAAGGAAAGAATTTGTTTCATATTGGTTAAGTTATCAGTAACATAGCTTCTAGTATTATTCACCCAAAAATTGTAAAGAAACATAGCTGTTGGGCTCATCCCTGGTATGTTAATGTAATGTGCCAGTAAATCTCTAATCTTTACCGCCGTCTTCCCCTTTAGTCAGCCCCCATTTGTCCATCAGACAATTAGTGCCTAGACAAGCACTGTTGTTCCCCAGGACTTATGTGGCAAAAATCTGCACTGACACCGGGAAAACTGGAAAGTCTGGCGCACTAAGAGCGAACTGGACACAGAATAGAGGACAAGAACATACTGACAAAATAGTAGGAGGAAGAGTAGAGAACAACTAGTGGAGACCAAGTCGAAATCTAGGAGATCCAAAGAGTAGGGAAAATTAGATACAAAGACTGAAGTAGCGTAGCAGAAGGTCAGTGGAAAATGTCAGGCTGGCCAACCAAGTCCAAAGTGTCAGTAAGGCCGTAGTCAGAACTAGCTAGGTCAGAACAAAATTAAATACTACAGGGTGCTGTCAGCTCAGGCAAGGACATATTCAGAACTAGCCAGGTAGAAACCAAGATCAAATAGTACTGGGTAGTCTTTGCAGACAGGGATATAGTGTATTTGGAAATTCTTCTTAATTTCTCGGAGACCCCTGCTACTATGGAATGACCATGTTCTTTCTCCTGTCTTGCTTTTCCCCTTCACTGTTGGTATTCGTGTTCCTTGCATTCAGAAGGTCCTAACACCTGGCTGTGATATGCTAATTGGGACTTTCCATGTACATAATTTCAAAGTTTCTTGTACAAGTCATTCTGAATTGAGAAATCCAGTCGGATGACTAGTGAAACGTCTTTAGAACTAAACTTTAAGTCCAGTTGATCTAACTGTACAACAGATATACCATGACCTGGATGAATGAGAACTTTCACAAGCAGTACTGGGTACGGTTAGAGGGCAAAAACAGAGAATAGTCAAGGAGAAAATCGGATCAAAACCAGAGTAAACGATAAAAAACACCATGACCCAGAGTAGCAAGCTAAATGCTATAACACTAACAGACATATAACTGAAAGAGAAAAATATGGTTCTCCGGAGGAGGAAGAGAGGGAAAAGGAAGAAAGATGATTGGCCCCTTCAAACTAACAGTTCATATCGCCAACGTGGAATAAGAGAATAAAAGGATCTGGCAATATTGGCATTTGAGGAACCGGTAATATTAGAGATGGAGGATTTGAGGTCAATATTCGGTAACCAATGAAAAGGGCTGAAAATGCGGCGAAGGACGCAGAGTGGAATCACATAAAGAACTAAATGACGCCAAGAATCGTGATTAGGCAGAGGAGCAGCATGGGAGAGGGAGGAAGGAGCGGGAGGAAGGTAGGACTGGCATTTCCTACAGATTTTGTATGTGGCTGTTTGTTACACCACATACATGGCCGTCTAAAACATTTTACATGTAATAAAGGGCCATATTTATAGATTTTTAGCTATACCGCAGTGTTAGTTAATTTACAATCGCGGTTGTAAATTTACGATCGCGACCGAACGTTTGGTAATTAAACGAACGTGCGGACGTAAACTACCAAATGTATTCTATGAGATCGTAATCTCACGATTTCGTACCCCGGAGATTCGATCTGTACCAATAAATTACGATTGGAGATTACTGATCGGAAATTAACGATCGTTAAACCGATCGGAATTAACTATCGGTTTAAAGGGCTCTATAGTGGGAATTTTTTCTTTCTTTCCATGTGTTCTATATTCTCCACAACCCCCAGAGTGTCTTCACTTTGTTCAGATTCCCTCTCTGTCTTGAGATACACCAGTTAGAAGAATACGTGATTGCATCCTCTACTCCTACTTGACTGTCAATCAAATCCCTGTGACGTATCCCCACCCCCTGCTCTGTAATAAACATGAGATAACAGCATTAGCAGGGGGAGAGAGGTAGCTTTGATGGTAATCTAAAGGCGGCACTTGACCCCCCTTCTTATATCTTTCACTGATTGATGATGGGTCACAAAAGGAGATCGTAAACTGTACTGTTCTCCTTCTTCTTCCTTGTCTCCAGGACAGCTTGCTTACTATTGGCCACTGTGTGTGGGTGTGGTTTCTCAGGATGTTGAACTTTTAACTCCTACTGCACATGATAGCTTGTCGGTTGCCGGATTTTAGACATGGAGGAGGTAACAGAGTGGAGGGGGTAAGGGGGAGTGCTGCACACAGATCTGACACTTGGTTAAACAGAGTCACTGACAGAGATAGTATTAAGCAGCACAGAGTACATGAATTTAACTTTGCAAAGGGCAATGTGTTTTTTTACTATAGATGCCCTTTAATGATCATTTTACCGATCGTTAAAGGCTCGGTATTGCAAAAATTGATCACTGCGGCTTTATAAATATGCCCCAAAGTGTCAATAAACGACTTCATTGCTTTATGGTAAAAATAATGTTTTAGTATCTGTCTAGTAACTGTCTTTAGCTGTGATGCCGTCTGGTAATATTTGCTTGGTTAGGGACTCTATGGCGTGTCATGCCCTCCCCCACACAACCTAATAGTTCTTTTTGATATTTTACCTTTGATTCTGAGAAATCAAGTTTTTTTTTTCATTTGCACACAATTCCTGTGTAATCCCCAATAAGATCTTTGACAAGGTGTCTGTTCAGGGCACAGATGGAATATTTCCCACGCTCATGCATTTCCTATCTTTTTCTTGCTTCAACATTGTCTTTTTGGATTTTTAATTATCATTTTATTTTTAATCTAGTCCCTAGGAGAACATTGCACTTTACAGAAGTGACAGGGACATTAGATAATATTTCCTGTTCACCACCAAATTTTATCAGTGCATACAAAGAGTTTACATTGGCCCTAGTCAGCACAGCTGGGGTGGGAATAGTAGGGGTATATATCCTTGCCCACAATTATAAATGAAGGGGACTTCCAGACGTTAAGAATAGACATACCATGACCTGGATGAATGAATATTACAGATATACCATGACCTGGATGAATGAATATAACAGACAAAACATGACCTGGATGAATGAATATTACAGATATACCATGATCTGGATGAATAAATATAATAGACATACCATGACCTGGATGAATGAATATTACAGATATACCATAACCTGGATGAATGAATATTACAGATATACCATGACCTGGATTGAATAAATGATTACAGAAATATAAAAACCATGATTCTGGTGGATTTGAATAATATAATAGGACCCCCATATCCATGAAACCCCCTGGATGAATGAATATTACAGATATACCATGACCTGGATGAATGAATATAACAGATACACCATGACCTGGATGAATGAATATTACAGATATACCATGACCTGAATGAATTAATATTACAGATATACCATGACCTGGATGAAGGAATATTACAGATACACCATTACCTGGATAAATGAATATAACAGATACACCATGACCTGGATGAATGAATATAACAGATACACCATGACTTGGATGAATGAATATTACAGATATACCATGACCTGGATGAATGAATATAACAGATACACCATGACCTGGATGAATGAATATTACAGATACACCATGACCTGGATGAATGAATATTACAGATACCATTCAAGATCAGTTGTATGTCACTACGAATCGGAGCCAGATCGCAACTGACTCTTCCAGCCCCAGATCTGCTACTACATCATTTACATCAGTCATTTCCCATATCCCCAGTGGAGGCATGCATAGGTCGGCGCACCTCTCACCTGGCGATAATAACTCCCATCGAATAAAAATACATTTTCTCCAAAAATAAACTGTAGTAGCTGCAATGTGAATTCTGTAGAGCTTCAAATTGTTCTCCTCTTGTTTCTAAGAACATCCTACAAGCCCGAAGGCCTATCTGTGTGGTGATCGAGGAATACAACCCTTTAACATCGGGGTTACTAATATCGCTTTCAAATCTAACGTTATGCCCTCCAATTTACACAATACATCATTTGTATCTAATATAAATGAATTTAAAGTCTGTAAAAAGGGTCTGAGTACTTGATCTACGTTCCTACTCATATGTTAATAGGTCCCTCGATCCCCGACACAATAGGCCTTCCTGATGGATTTTTTTGACACTTATGAATTTTGGTATACATAAAATGTTGGACACCTTGGATACTGTACATACAAAACATCCTTCTCCCTTTTATGTGTGAGACCATGTTCAAAACCATAATTAACAATTCTTCTCTCCCCTTCTTGTATCTCTCCTATAGGGGTACCTGATAATTTTTGTACTGGCCCACATTATTTAGCTGTCTCAACACTCCCTTTATACTGTTCCCTACTCATCACCACAAACGTTGCCCATGTCTGCCACCTTAATCACCATTCATTTTTATTTTTTCAACTCTTGGAGTTCTTCCCACTCCTCCTTAGTTAAATTATACAATGTCATTACTCACAATTCATACTTTGATGTCCTGTGTACAACAGATACACCATGACCTGGATGATGAATATAACAGATACACCCTGACCTGGATGATGAATAATAACAGACCATACCTGACCTGGATGAATAAATAAAACAGATATACCCTGACCTGGATGAATGAATATAACGACATACATGACCTGGATAAATGAATATTACAGATATACCATGACCTGGATGAATGAATATTACAGATATACCATGACCTGGATGAATGAATATGTACAGATTACATGACCTGTATGAATAAATACAACAGATACACCATGACCTGGATGAATGAATATAAACAGATACACCATGACCTGGATAAATAAAAAGATACAATGACCGATGAATGATATAACAGATACACCATGACCTGGATGAATGAACATAACAGACATACCATGACCTGGATGAATAAATACAACAGGTACACCATGACCTGAATGAATGAATATAACAGACATACCATGATCTGGATGAATGAATATTACAGATATACCATTACCTGGATGAATGAATATTACAGATACACCATGACCTGGATGAATGAATATTACAGATACACCATGACCTGGATGAATGAATATTACAGATATACCATGCGGCGGATGAATGAATATTAACAGTATACCATGACAGGATGAATGATATTACAGATACACCATGACCTGGATGAATGAATATTACAGATACACCATGACCTGGATAATGAATATTACAGATACACCATGACCTGAATGAATGAATATAACAGATATACTATGACCTGGATGAATGAAATAACAGATACACCATGACCTGGATGAAGAATAACAGTATACCATGACCTGGATGAATGAATATTACAGATATACCATGACAGGATGAATGAATATTACAGATACAACCATGACCTGGATAAATGAATATTACAAAATACACCATGACCGGATAAATGAATATTACAGATACACATGACCTGAATGAATGAATATAACAGATATACTATGACCTGGATGAATAAATATAACAGATACACCATGACCGGATGAATGAATATAACAGATACACCATGACCTGGAGGAATAAATATAACGGATATACCATGACCTGGATGAATAATATAAACGTACACCATGACCTGAATGAATGATATGACAGATAAACTATGACCTGGATGAATGAATATAACAGAGACACCCTGACCTGGATGAATGAATATAACAATTACCATGACCTGGATGAATAATAAAATACGACCATGACCTGGATGAATGATATAACAGATAACCATGACCTGGATAATAATATAACAGATACACCATGACCTGGATGAATGAATATAACAGATACACATGACCTGGATGAATGAATATAAGAATACCATGACCTGGATGAATAAAACAAAACAGTCACCATGACCTGAATGAATAATAAACAGATACCCATGACCTGGATGAAGAATATAACAGATATACCATGACCGGAGAATGAATATACAGATACCATGACCTGATGAATGAATATTACAGATATACCATAACCTGGATGAATGAATATAACGAACATACCATGACCTGGATGATAAATATAACAGATACACCATGACCTGAATGAATGAATATAACAGATATACTATGACCTGGATGAATAAATATAACGATACACCATGACTGGTATGAAATCATTATAAGATACACATGACCTGGATGGAATAAATAACAGATACACCATGACCGGGATGAATGATTATAACAGTACACCATGACCTGGATGAATAATTAATAGATATACCATGACCTGGATGAATAAATATAACAGTACCATGACCTGAATGAATGAATAACAGAAATACTATGACCTGGATGAATAAATATAACAGACACACCATGACCTGGATGAAGAATAACAGACATCCGACTGATGAGATGAATAAATAACAGATATACCATGACCTGGATGAATGAATGAATAACAGACAAAACATGACCTGGATGAATAATATTACAGATATACCATGATCTGGATGAATAAAATAATAGACATACATGAACCTGGATGAATGAATATTACAGATATACACATGACCTGGATGAATGAATATAACAGAACAAACATGACCTGGATGAATGATATTACAGATATACATGATCTGGATGATAAATATAATAGACTACATGACCTGGATGAATGAATATTACAGATTACCATAACCTGGATGAATGAATATTACAGATATACCATGACCTGGATGAATGAATATAACAGATACACCATGACCTGGATGAATGAATATTACAGTATACCATGACCTGATGAATTAAATTACAGATATACCATGACCTGGATGAAGGAATATACAGATACACCATACCTGGATAATGAAATAACAGATACACCATGACCTGGAGAATGAATATAACAGATACACCATGACTTGGATGAATGAATATTACAGATAACACATGACTGGATGAATGAATATAACAGTTACACCATGACCTGGATTGAATTGAAATATTTACAGATATACCATGACCTGGATAAATGAATATTACAGATATGCCATGACCTGGATGAAGGAATATTACAGATATGCCATGACCTGGATGAAGGAATATTACAGATACACCATGACCTGGATGAATGAGTATTACAGATACACCATGACCTGGATGAATGAATAGTACAGATACACCATGACCTGGATAAATGAATATAACAGATACACCATGACCTGGATGAATAAATACAACAGATACACCATGACCTGAATGAATGAATATAACAGACATACCATGATCTGGATGAATGAATATAACAGATATACCATGACCTAGATGAATGAATATTAAAGATACACCATGACCTGGATGAATGAATATTACAGATACACCATGACCTGGATGAATGAATATTACAGATATACCATGACCTGGATGATGAATATAACAGACATACCATGACCTAGATGAATGAATAACAGATATACCATGACCTGGATGAATGAATATAACAGACAAAACATGACCTGGATGATTGAATATTACAGATATACCATGATCTGGATGATAAATATAATAGACATACCATAACCTGGATGAATGAATATATAGATATACCATAACCTGGATGAATGATATTACAGATATAACATGACCTGGATGAATGAATATAACAGATACACATGACCTAGATGAATGAAATAACAGATATACCATGACCTGGATGAATGAATATACAGACATACCATGACCTGGATGAATGAATATAACAGACATAACCATGACCTGGATGAATGAATATTACAGACATACCATGACCTGGATGAATGAATATAACAGACATACCATGACCTGGATGAATGAATATTACAGATATACCATGACCTGGATGAATGAATTAACAAGATAATACACCATGACCTGGATGAATGATATAAACAGATACCATGACCTGGATGAATTGAATATTACAGATATACCATGATCTGAGATGAATATAAGAGATAACTATGACCTGGATGAATGAATATAACAGATACACCATGACCTGGATGATGAATATAACAGATACCATGACCTGGATGAATGATATAACAGATATACCATGACCTGGATGAATGAATATTACAGATATACCATGAATCTGGATGAATGAATATTACAGATATACATGACCTGAGAATGAATAATTACGATATACCATGACCTGGAATGAAGAATATTACAAGATATACCATGACCTGGATGAATGAATATTACAGATATACCATGACTGGATGAATGAATATTACAGATATACCATGACCTGGATGAATGAATATTACAAATACCATGACGATGATATAATATTACAGATATACCATGACCTGGATGAATGATATACAGATATACCATGACCTGGATGAATGAATATTACAGATATACCATGACCTGGATGAATGAATATACAGATATACCATGACCTGGATGAATGAATATTACAGATATACCATGACCTGATGTGAATGATGAATATTACAGATATACATGATCGGATGAATGAATATTACAGATATACCATGACCTGGATGAAGAATATTACAGATATACCATGACCTGGATGAATGAATATTACAGACATACCATGACCTGGATGAATGAATATAACAGATATACCATGACCTGGATGAATGAATATACAGATATACCATGACCTGGATGAATGAAATAACAGATATACCATGACCTGGATAATGAATATAACAGATATACCATGACCTGGATGAATGAATATAACAGATATACCATGACCTGGATGAATGAATATTACAGACATACCATGACCTGGATGAATGAATATAACAGATACACCATGACCTGGATGAATGAATATAACAGATATACCATGACCTGGATGAATGAATATTACAGACATACCATGACCTGGATGAATGAATTATAACAGATATACCTGACCTGGATGATATATGAATATTACAGACATACCATGACCTGGATGAATGAATATAACAGACATATTATGATCTGGATGAATGAGAACCTTTACAAGCATCTCCCAGTGTGGTTTCTGTGAGGAGTTCCAACACAAGGAAAACTGGTTCTGCCAGGCTTCCTCAGTGCTTCAGCAATCAGCACCATCTTTAATACATTAAAGTAAAGTGAAATACACAGGGAAAACAAAATTAGATGAAGGAAAACTGTTTAAAGACAAAAGTAAGTTTATTCCCCCCTGATCCACTTGGTTGGCTAAAGAATGTCAACCAATACCATGAGAGGTACTCATCAGCGAGTGGCTACATATTCCCTTATTATTCTGATAAAAGAAATACCATTTACCACTGTGGTATCATTGTCACATGCAATACAGACAGCAAATTGATATGCAGTATGACTAGGACAAAATCAGTTGTGTAATTAAAATGGTAGTTGGTAGTTACATTTATGGCTGTTAGGTGCACATACATCAATCAGGGCTTTTGTTAACCACGCCAGGAATGCTCCAGGAACACCCCTATCTCTGCCCTAACCCCTCCTCTCTCCACCCCCAGGACACTAGCCCTACCTCTGCGCAACATCATAGCTGTCACGCCACATTTCCCACCCTGCTCAGAAGCCTGAAATTGCAGAGTGGGATGTCTGCAGTTCTAGGGAGATAAATGAGGCCTACTTAGTCCCACTCAGTCTATATTGATGTATTATAACACACAGACTACTGGGTTGGATCCAGACTTATATTCTATTAACAATTGAGTTAAATTTGGAGATTTTAATAGAATGCTGTCCATTCAAGGCCATATTTACTATATTTAAAAATACGTTGCCATCCCCCCTTTATTGTATTAATAATCGTTCATGACATCACGGGCTTTGCAGTTTGTGGCTGCAGAACATTCCATGCAACATAACTGAATGAGAGGTTTTCTTTTAAACTCAACTAGTTAAATTGGCACCATAACCTCTGCCTTGGGTTTTTGACAAAATAATGTTGATAAAACCTCCAGTGTTTCTAAAAAGGAAAAAAAAAAGAAAAACTTCCCTGTTTAAAACAGTTATTCAGAGCTACTGCATTCAAGGCATTAGCATAATTGTCTCCCATCAAGATGCGCTCTTTTATTTCATCTTGACACTGCCATGTAAAGCACGAATAGAGGCTTCTGCTAAATATGCAGGAAGAGGCTCATCGTGTTAAATGCATTCACACTTAATGGGAAATAGAGAACTGCTGTCAGTTTACAAATTTCCAGGCTCAGGAATGAAATGCACATTAACAAAGGAATCTCTCTGCATTGTCACCTGGAAATCAGCCTATTCAAACAATCAATTGATTGTGGAACGACAATAAAATGAATTATTTATAATTAACATTAATACTTCACGGTATAAAGAACATTTGCTTCTTTGTGATCCTCCAATTGATTTAACACGAATCCTACATATTTATATATATAGTATATATAGTATCTGGTTTCCAAACATCTGGAGTGCCAAAGAATTGGGGGTTACTGTATGGGATTACTGTCCATTTAACTAATGCCTCAAAACAATACAGAATCAGAAGAAGGATGGTATCTATTGTTGCCTTCTGATTCTGTAATGTTTGAGGCTTTAGTTGCCCTTTAAATGGACAGCAGAGGTCAGTAGTGGTCATAATTTCAGCCCTCGGCCCGATACTCGAATCAATTATGTTTTACTCTGGTCGGCTTATACTCGATTATATACAGTAATTACTCCCCCGCCCAAACCTCACTTTTTTATTATCTTTACCTTTCCTGACCCAGTTCTTTCCTCCTCTGCTCTGCCCCACTTCCTGTTTGCGGCTGTCAGTAAAGGCGTGACAAAACACGCACAATTGCCTGACAGCCATGACCAGGAAGTAGAGCATCTGTCAGCGCAGAAGCACTCTGCTCCTGTTTTTTCTCAAAACAAGCTCGAAACAGGAGCAGGGGGTGGTACCCAGGCGCGAGGGATCAGGTCAGGTAAGTGCATTCAGGGGAATCTTTGAAACTTGTAGATAATGCTAAAGTTGGATGGGGGGGTTGTGTAATTAACATTTCTAAAGTTAATGACCTTTATGGTAGAGGGGGGGGGGGAAGAAAGAAGTATTTCCAGATCAAAGGAACACTAAACCCAGTTTTGTATAAGTATATTCCATCTGTTTCTATTATTCACAGGAAGGTGAGAATGCTTAAGGTTCGTACACATGTGCGATCACAGGTCCCGACCCACGAAGCATGATGTGTAAGAACGAACATTTTGGCCGATAATCGGCCCGTCTGTAGGCACTTTATCGGCTGAAACTGTCGTTCGTTCGGAGATCCGTCCATTTTGGACCCGTTTCGGGACCCGAGATCGCACGTGTGTACGAACCTTTATTCCCACCTCCCTGTGAATAATAGAACGCCATGGAGACACTGTAACTTACAGAGGGCAGAGACCACAGAGTGGTGAGACTGCAGCCATAACAAGGATATAATGGTAAGGACAATTGTAAAGAAAGAAAGAACACGATACCTGTGTTTTATTAACCAGGTTATTGATCAATATGATTATAACAACAATACCTACACGAAAAACAAATTAAGTTGTTTAACTAATGATTATTGTACAATCCGTGATGCTTAATTAAAAAAACAGATTCAATTTGTATAAGAAATAATGCAAACTGTGGTGAAGTAGTGAATGTTCTGTACTTAGATTTGCAGTGAAATTTTGTTGATTTTCTTGCCTTATAGATCAGGGGAATTAACCAGGTCTGGGTATATGATGTAATGTTAAAGGAAAGAAACTTACACACATTTCTCTACTAAATAGTCTAAAGCTGGGTACACACAGTAACAATCTTATAGATTCTGCCTGTTATCTTTGAAAGATGTGGCTTCAGACAATCAGTATAGGGAGATTGCTCATTGCACATTAACAATCACGGGCGTTAACGTTCGTTGCCATTGGAAACACTTGATACAGACGTACACACATTACCAATAAAGGACCCTTTATTGCTAATGTGTGTACCCAACTTTACACCTCACTGGCAAATATTTTTGTAAACTAATGCTGCCTGTTTCGGCATCAACTCCTGATGTGGTGATTTCAGATAAAGATATTGCAGAAGCTGGTCCATCAGAAGACATCTCTTCAGCAAACACTCTGCCAATTGTGGTGCTCATTGTGCATGAAATATTCAAACACCCCCCAAGGAGGGAGCAACCTTGGTTAAAAGTCCCCAAAAAAGGCCATGCATAAGAATTCGAAAAGAAAGCTTGCTGGAACATGGAAAAAGTAAGAGTCCTCTGCTGATCTTTTTGGAAAGCGTGTATTAGGGCAAACTGGAATTGGTCAAATCGAAAGATCTGTGTTAAAGAACTTACAGAGAGATGCATTTGTGGGAGCTTTAAGATCCATGTATTGGTTGGCAAAAAATGAGTTGCCACACACAACGAAAAGCTGCTGGAACACCGTAAAGAAATGGGTTGTTCCTTTTTACAACATCTCAATGTAGCAAAAATGCACATCACACTTCTGAAAGGATAATGCAAGAGCTGCTGGTTGTCTTAGCATCAGAAATAAAGTCTAACATACTAAAATATATATTTATATATATTTCATCACACAGTATTCTGTGTGATGAAACCACTGACATCTCAGTTGTAAAACAGTTAATAATTTATATTCAATATGTTTGTCAGGTCACTAAAGAGGTGATTATTAGTTTTGTATCATCCTGCAATATGATTGATGGCAAAGCAGATACTATAACCAACACAATGAGTGAGACTATGGACACCCTAGGCTTGAAAACTGCTAATCTGGTTGGACTAGGGTCAGATGGAGCTGCTTTTATGATTGGGAAACAGAAAGGTCTGGCAAAACTGCTCAAAGATAAAACATCTGGACTCTTGGTCAACTGCCACTGTGTTAACCATCGATTGGGCCTTGCAAGTGCCCAAGCAGCAGCTGCTGTACCTTATTTAACAAAACTGAACAGTATCTTAAGGAAGCTATTTCTTTCTAAATTCTTCTGTTAAAATGGCAGAATTAATGGAAATCCAAAATATTCTGAACATTCCCCAGATTAAGCTGAAAATGGCCAGTGACACAAGATGGCTGTCTCATAACTCTGCAGTACAGTCACTAAGACAGTGTATGATGAGTGTCATAGCTGCGCTGGAAAGAGAGGCCACTGAACGAAATGACATCACAGCTGAAGGATTGAGCTGATGTATTAAAACATACAATTTTATGGCATCTTTAATGATGCTTTCAGACATATTACCTTTGCTGTCCAACTTTTCTAAGGCTTGGCAAAGGCAAGATGTTAATCTTACTGAAATTAAGCTAATTTTGAATGGCACGAAATTATCAATCATGGAGTTTAAAGAGACTCCTGGGAGTTATTCTCAAAGCCTTCATCATTGTCTGGCAGAAGAATGGTCAGATCTTCGCATTGTTTATACACAGAGTGAAGTAATGTCATTCAAAACGTCAATATGTGATAAATACATAGAGACAGTTCTCAAGCACCTAGATGCAGGATTCCCTGACATGCCAATTATTTCCAGCTTTTCAAAAGTTTTCAATGCAGAAACTCAGGATTCAAGTCTTTTCAATCACTACTCCAAAAATGGTAACCCTCCAATTATAGAATATGAAAGTATCCATCAAGCATGGTCAGTTGCACCAAAAATGTTTGCAAGTCAATCATACAAAGACTTCTGTCCGAAACAGATTTTACTAAAAGTTGCAACAAAATCAGAGCTCAAAGAATCATTTCCAAATTTAGCCAAGCTAGCTCATATTATATATATAATATTGGGCTAGTGATCCCAATGAGCACTGCAGAATGTGAAAGTGACTTTTCTGCCCTTAAAAGGATCAAAACCTGTTTAAGAAATCGCATGAATCAAAGCACTCTAAATCATCTCATGCTGATCTCCTCGGAGGGCCCAGATCCTAGGGACTTTGATTATGAAAGGGCTGCAGATAACTGGGCCCTTTAGGAAAGAAAAGAAGAATAAATATTTAAGACCCACTAAGTCCCCTTCTGCATATGCAAGTTCAAGTTGGCTTTGAAGATGTTATGTTGTTTTATTGAATTGTATCTTTAAATAAAATAAATAATCTGTCTCAAAAGAATATAATGTATTTTTTCAAAAACATTTACAATGAGTACCTGGGGCAGGGAGATAACTTTGGTAATTCCTACCTACAATAATAATAATTCTGTTAGGAGCTTCTGCCTGGCTTCCTCGTGGCTTCAGCACAATCTTTAATACAGGAAGGTCTGACCAGGAGAAATGTGCTCACAATATTACAATCCTACCTCTCTGCCCCAGGAACTTTTCATTTTTTTATAGTGTTGTTTTCCTTAAAAAGGAAAATAGTTAACTAATAAAATTCCCCCCCACCACATTTCTCTGTCCATTCCCACCCGGCTACTTTTTTATGCCACTCGGCTGGAAAAAAATTCTGGGGAGAACACTGAATGTTAAATGGTCTAACACACCCAGGACACTTATCTGCTGTTGTGTAAAGGAAATACTAGCAATGTAATGACATTAATTATAATAAACCCTATTACCACATCAGAAAGTGCCTACAAATGCTACCGCCACCTGGGACTTCCTTTCCTTCATTGTAAAATGAATTTTCGCACTGATCATTTTCATATTTGTTACTGTTGCAAAAAATGCACCAAAGCTGCAAAGTTTGCAAAATTTTACCACAATTTAACATTTATGCTTAGTGCTTACCAAGCAACTCGTAGCTAGCCACTAATATCAGATATCTAGCTCAGTGGTGCCAGGCACATTTCTGCAAAATGATTTTTTTTAGAAACTTATCTCTTAACTTTCCAATTAGAAAAAACACCAGATGCTAAATATTGTAAAAACAAAGCATTGGCCTGACTTAAAGCTAGGTACACACAGTACCGATAAAGCGCAGATACTGTTGGATCCAATGGTTTTATCGGTATTGTGTGTACCTAGCTTTCCCAAACGAGTGAGTGGCCGCCAAATGTTTTGGACAGCCGAGCGCTTGTTCAGGAAAGATTGAAAATTTCCCTTGGGCACTGTAGTCTCCCTACAGGGGAATCTACCGCGGACAAGGGAAATTCACAGTCCAGAGAGTTCTCCCTATGCTGCGTATATGCTGTGCATAGAGAGACTGCTCGGGACTGTGTGGTTTTTGTTTTTTGGGATCCTGTCTGTCACCTGTCAAAAACGTGGCAAGTGTGTACGCAGCTTTAAAGACAACTTGCCCAACCAAACTAAAGCCGGAAAATGACTCACCGCAGATTAGCTTAATTGGCTTTAGCCACAAACTTAAAGGCTATGTCCACCCTAAAATTTAATATGTTGTTCCCCCTGGTCCCCCAGCCCCAACCGCGTAATTTTTAATTTCAGAAAGCCCCCCCCAAACTCTACTTACCTCCCCTCTTTCCTTCGCTGCGCTCCCGGCCCTCTGCTTGCGAGGAAATGCAAGCAGAGGGGCGGGACCGGCAGCCGCGTCTGTGATTGGCTGCCGGCAGCTCACTTCCGCGTAGGAAAGCGGAGAGGTAAGTAAAACATTGGGGAGCTTTCTAAAAATAAAAAGTATGCGGTTGGGGCTGGGGGACATTGGGAAGGATAGCAGAAGGGATTAATGCTAGGGAGGGATAGCAGAACGGGGAGGGAGAGGAGGGGGAGGGAGGGGGGAGAAGCGCTGCAGCACGCATGGCAGGAATCTCCGGGAGGCCAGGTAGCAGGCAGTGTACTATATGGACCTGCTAGCTTCCTGGTGGTCAGTTTTTGAACTTTGGGGGGGACTACAGGAGAAACCAGATGGAGTTGGGATGTGAGGTAAGGATTAAACTACACTCACAATGGGGCCAGTAGTGGGGGGATTATAGTTTTGGGGGTGGACATGCCCTTTAAAATGAAAAAAACCTTTCGTACAGATATATTTTGTATTCAGACAATTCTGTTACTTTGTTCAGTAGTTGTTTAAAGTCCTACTGTGTATTTTAAAGAAAACAGACTTTTTGCTGAACTTGCATCAAGAAAATATATGACTCTACATAACTACTGACACTTAGGATGTAATAGGTGTAAATGGGCTAGATAATTGACAGAAAGAGAGAGAGATGCTCCTGATATCAGGAATATTGGAGTCCAAGCATGAGGCCAAATTAGTGCAAAACCCACGCTACCCGATGCACTATTGGGTTACCATGGGTTCGGCACAAATTTCACTCTGCCAGTGGCATTTCCATTTTTTTTAAATAGCTTGGCATTGCACTAATCTGAATGCCTTTACTATTGTGGCGTACAGGCCTATGCAGAAACCAAAATTGACGTCTTACCTGACCAGGATTCCATGAGGCAGTAAGTTTCGAAAAGCAGTTGAAAGCATTTGGGGATCACGGTCCGGAAAGACGTTCGTTTTTGGTTTCTGCATCAGCCCGTAAGTGCAGAGTAATGCTGGTCAAACACCTGCCCAAAGTTACATTGATTTGAGATTTGATCCAACCCCAGTGTTAAATTGACATTAATAGACCAGTACTACTCGTTTCTTAAAGGACAACTCCTCCTACCAAATCCAAGTTCCCAGGGTGAGGACCTAAACCGCACTGTCCTCACCCCTGGGTTCACTTTATAACTTTACTTACCTGAAGTTTCCTTCGGCTTGTCAGAGCCGCAAGGATACTTGTAAGTGCCGCAAAGGCCCTTACAAGGGCCGGTTCGAGCTGCGGGACCCCTAAGCCCCAAAGGTCCCTTGTAAGTGCCGCAAAGGCCCTGATAGGGCCGGGGAGGGGGGTCCCAGTTCGAGCTGCGGGACCCCTTAAGCCCCAAAAGGCCCTTCTCAGGGTCCCGCTGGAGGGTGCCTCCACCCCTCCCAGCGGGCCTTTCCTTTCCCCTCCCTGCCAGCGGCAGGGCAGGGGGCTTGGAGGGGCTGCTGGGAATGGGGGTGCGCATGGGTGCGGCCCCTTCCCAGCAGCCCCTCCTAGCCTCCTGCGGAGAAGGGGTTGGGAGGGGCTGCTGGGAAGCGGCGGCGGGTGGTCTCCGCCGCCGCGGGGGTCGAGGGCGGGGTGGGCGTGCCTCCCGGGGCGGGTGCGACCACCCGCCGTGGGTTGTCTGCCCATCTCCGCCGCAGGGCGGCTAGTATCGGCTGCTTTCGCCATCTTGAAGGTGGCGCAGCAAAATGGCCGATACTAGCAATGCGAAACAGTTACTGCCGCTTTATAAATAGAAGCGGTGGGAACAGGTAAGTATCGTCGCGAAGAGTTAACACCTCGATAACTTTTCGCGGCCGTTTCCCATCATTAATAAATCGCGTTAAACGCGATTTATGCGGAAAGGCCGGGGAAAACGGCCGCGAAAACTTAACGAGGCTTCATAAATATGCCCCTTAGAAAGTGAACCCAGGAGTGAGGACAGTGCGATTTAGGTGGAGATAAGTATAATTGTCCTTTAATTTGAAACGTTCCTGGAAAGACAGGAATATTATCGAAACATTGAAAGTAAGTCTTTTTTTTTTAAATTGTATTTATTGTTGTGAATCACAAGTGTCACAATGTAAAAATAAAATGATAACAGGATTATATTAGACATTTTATTTATAACAGGAATAATAAAATGCATGGATTATTAAATGAAAAATAAGAAGCTAGAAATAAAAAGTCAGGCCCCATTGTCTTTGGAGGTAAGTCTTATAAATGTATTGGCTTTCTATGCCTTATAAAGCCACACAAATGACAAGATGACTGTATTTAACTGAAATACAAGAGAAAATTTGGATAGTAATCCTTAATGTAGCCGGGATTATGACATGTATTTTTATCAGTTTATTCCACCTATGCTAAGCATACATATCTTCAGCTTTGCTTCATAATTCTTTTACTGCCTTCCCACTCCGCATTACGGTAATATAAACCCCAAGTCTTTGATAATATTCTTAGCACGTATGAAATAAATTCTCATAAAACACAATAGAGCTATTTATGGCAAGGGAGCTATTTATAGACTGGAATCCGATATTGTCACATGACATGACACAGGAAAGGCTTTCCCACAAGCTAATCGAAAAAAGGAATAAAACTTTAGTTTGCAATATATCCCATTTTACACTACCCCTTTAGCAATATAATCTACTGTAATCTAGGATTCGTAAAGTTTGTTTTTAATAGTGTCTCGTTTATATTTTTAGTGCTCCTTTTTGTTTTGTATGTCTTTCTAAGCAAAGTCCAATAACAAACCTTTATAGCAATTGTAAAAACAACTGCTAGTAGCGGTCGTTAATAAAATGGCAATGTTTCTTTTCCTGTGACTGAAATGTGGAGACCGGATTGTATTTGCCCACTGAAGTCATTTGCATGTCGTCTGCATAAAAGCAATATAGCCATAGAAAAAACGGGCGATACTTACAGTATTTTATATGATAGGTTGAAAGGTTTCGTTATGAGACATTAGAGAGACCTCCTAATGTGAAACATTCCAATAAGGTATCTGCAGTCACTGTCATACAATCTGTCATACAATCTGTCATACAATCTCACTACCCTGCTGCTACTAGATAACCTGAACACAAACACTGTACCAAAGGAAACTGTAATATTTTCACACTGAGAAAAACATACTGTTTGTTTGCAGTGCTTTTAAATAAATCACCTTTACTGAAAACATTAATTATAAGCACTGGTTAGGTAAAATGAAATCAAGCAATCATTAGAGATTAAATAATGGACTCAGGGGTGCTGCATCTATGAGGCAAATCAAAAAACTTGCTCAGGGCACTGGCAACTCCTTCAATGGAAGCATTTGGTTTCAGGCGCTGTTCCCCGATGCAGTGCCCCTGTATGGACATCTGTAGTGTCCAAGCACCACCCCCACCTCAGTCTGGGATATATCCAAAGGAAAGAAGTTTGTTTCATATTGGTTAAGTTAATCAGTAACATAGGCTTCTAGTATTAATTCAACCCAAAAATTGTAAAGAAACATAAGCTGTTGGGCTCATCCCTGGTATGTTAATGTAATGTGCCAGTAAATCTCTAATCTTTACCGCCGTCTTCCCCTTTAGTCAAGCCCCCATTTGTCATCAGACAATTAGTGCCTAGACAAGCACTGTTGTCCCCAGGACTTATGGTGCAAAGAATCTGCACTGACACCGGGAAAACCTGGAAAGTCTGGCGCACTAAGAGCGAACTGGACACAGGAATAGAAGACAAGAACATACTGACAAAATAGTAGGAGGAAGAGTAGAGACAACTAGTGGAGACCAAGTCAGAAATCTAGGAGATCCAAAAGAGTAGGGAAAAATATAGATACAAAGACTGAATGTAGCGTAGCAGAAGGTCAGTGGAAAATGTCAGGCTGGCCAACCAAGTACAAAGTGTCAGTAAAGGCCGTAGTCAGAACTAGCTAGGTCAGAACCAAAATTAAATACTACAGGGTGCGGTACAGAGAGCTCAGGCAAGGACATATTCAGAACTAGCCAGGTAGAAACCAAGATCAAATAGTACTGGGTACGTCTTTGCAGACAGGGATATAGTGTATTTGAAAATTCTTCTTAATTTCTCGGAGACCCCTGCTACATATGGAATGACCATGTTCTTTCTCCTGTCTTGCTTTTCCCCTTCACTGTTGGTATTCGTGTTCCTTGCATTCAGAAGGTCCCTAACACCTGGCTGTGATATGCTAATTGGGACTTTCCAGTGTACATAATTTCCAACAGTTTCTTGTACAAGTCATTCTGAATTGAGAAATCCAGTCGGATGACTAGTGAAACGTCTTTAAGAACTAAACTTTAAGTCCAGTTGATCTAACTGAATACAACAGATATACCATGACCTGGATGAATGAGAACTTTCACAAGCAGTACTGGGTACGGTTAAGAGGGGCAAAAACAGAGAATAGTCAAGGAGAAAATCGGATCAAAACCAGAGTAAACAGATAAGAAAACACCATGACCAGAGTAGCAAGCTAAATGCTATAACACTAACAGACAATATAACTGAAAGAGAATAAATATGGTTCTCCAGGAGGAGGAAGAGAGGGAAAAGGAAGAAAGATGATTGGCCCCTTCAAACTAACAGTTCAATATCGCCAAAGTGGAATAAGAGAATAAAAGGATCTGGCAATATGTGCATGCATTGAGGAACCGGTAATATTAGAAGATGGAGGAATTTGAGGTCAATATTCGGTAACCAATGAAAAGGGCTGAAAATGCGGCGAAGGACGCAGAGTGGAATCACATAAAGAACTAAATGACGCCAAGAATCGTGATTAGGCAGAGGAGCAGCATGGGAGAGGGAGGAAGGAGCGGGAGGAAGGTAGGACATGGCATTTCCTAACAGATTTTGTATGTGGCTGTTTGTACACCACATACATTGGCCGTTCTGAACATTTTACATGTAATAAAGGGCCATATTTATAGATTTTTAGCTATACCGCAGGTTAGTTAATTTACAATCGCGGTTGTAAATTTACGATCGCGACCGAACGTTTGGTAATTAACGAACGTGCGGACGTAAACTACCACAATGATATTCTATGGAGATCGTAAATCTACGATTTCGTTACCGGAGATTTACGATCTGTACCAATAAATTACGATTGGAGATTACTGATCGGAAATTAACGATCGTTAAACCGATCGGAAATTAACTATCGGTTTAAAGGGCATCTATAGTGGGAATTTTTTCTTTCTTTCCATGTGTTCTATAATTCTCCACAACCCCCAGAGTGTCTTCACTTTGTTCAGATTCCCTCTCTGTCTTGAGATACACCAGTTAGAAGAATACGTGATTGCATTCCTCTACTCCTACTTGGACTGTCAATCAAATCCCTGTGACGTTATCCCCCCTCCCTGCTCTGTAATAAACATAGAGATAACAGCATTAGCAGGGGGAGAGAGGTAGCTTTGATGGTAGATATAAGGCTGCACTTGACCCCCCTTCTTAATAGCTTTCACTGATTGATGATGGGTCACAAAGAGAGAGATCGTAAACTGTACTGTTCTCCTTCTTCTTCCGTGTCTCCAGGACAGCTTGCTTACTATTGGCCACTGTGTGTGGGTGTGTTTCTCAGGATGTTGAACTTTTAACTCCTACTGCACATGATAAGCTTGTCGGTTGCCGGAGTTGAGACATGGAGGAGGTAACAGAGTGGAGGGGGAAGGGGGGAGTGCTGCACACAGATCTGACACATTGGTTAAACAGAGTCACTGACAGAGATAGTATTAAGGCAGCACAGAGTACATGAATTTAACTTTGCAAAGGGGCAATGTGTTTTTTTACTATAGATGCCCTTTAATGATCATTTTACCGATCGTTAAAGGCTCGGTATTGCTAAAAAGTGATACTGCGGCTTTATAAATATGCCCCAAAGTGTCAATAAACGACTTTCAGTGCTTTATGGGTAAAAATAATGTTTTAGGATCTGTCTAGTAACTGTCTTTAGTCTGTGATGCCGTCTGGTAATATTTGCTTGTTTAGGGACTCTATGGCGTGTCATGCCCTCCCCCACACAACCTAATTAGTTCTTTTTGAATATTTTACCTTTGATTCTGAGAAATTCAAAGTTTTTTTTCATTTGCACACAAGTTCCTGTGTAAATCCCCAATAAGATCTTTGACAAGTGTCTGTCAGGGCACAGATGGAAATGTTCCCACGCTCATGCATTTCGCTATCTTTTCTGCTCAACATTGTCTTTGGATTTTTATATTATCAATTATTATTTTTAATCTAGTCCCTAAGGAGAACATTGGCACTTTACAGAAAGTGACAGGGAACATTTAGATAATAATTTCTGTTCACCACCAAAATATTGTCAGTGCATACAAAGAGTTGACATTGGCCCTAGTCAGCACAGCTGGGGTAGGGAAGTAGGGGGTATATATCCTTGCCACAATTATAAATAGAGGGACTTACAGACAGTTAAGGTTGGTACACAAATGCGATCGCGGGTCCCAAACCATGACACATGATGTGTATTAATGAACGTTTTGGCCAATAATCGGCCTGTGTGTGGGCATTTTATCCACTGGGCGAATCACAGAACGAGCGCCCGATAAAGTGTCCATGGGCCGATTATCGGCAGAAACGTTCATTCGTACACATCGTGCATCGCGGTTCGGGACCCGCAATCGTACGTGTGTACGAACCTTTAGTCCATTTAAGTATCAGATTTTCATTGATGCTTTCATGTTAGTAGAAAGGTTGCCTGGCAGGAGATTGGACATTCAGGACTTTTCCTTTATGGTGATACTGAGGCACAGACTCTACGGATTTTAAATGAATATTTTTTAATCCTATTTTATCTGATATTTACAGCAGATTTTTAAATAGGAGTCCGCAGTGCTAAATGCTTTTATTATTAGGGCTCTGTGTGTGGGACAAACTGAAAAACACTTAACAACGGACAACATGGCAAGGCTGTTTCTGTAGTCTGATTGCCTGTTCAGAAATAAGTAGGAAAATACGGGTGGATAAAGCATTTTCCCTACTAGCTGCATCCTCCATGCTGTTGGAATTTATTTTAAAGTGTGTCTAAGCTCAAAAAAATGGAAATTCCCTGTCTGGGAAATGTCCGACGCGCGTTTTCCTTTAGTGCATGCGCAGAACGTGAGAGGATCCGTCGGGACTGCTGTCTGTGTGATCTGACTGGTTGGTCGTCTACACACACACGCACGCACGCACGCACACACACACACTTTTCAAGCTACTGAGTTTACTGCTTAATGGAGGAATAATCACATGACCATCACAGCAGCTTGCTGACCTCACTAATTAATGGAGGAGTAATCAGGTACTATCTTTTTCTCTCTCCCTCTCCCTCCCATACCAGATTGCCTCATATTCACAGCATCCCCTATGAAATCAATCATTGATCAGAGTTAGACACAAAAAATCTTTATTAAAAACAACACAAGTCCCCCTGCCTTTGTTACAGTATTGTGGGAAGAGGGTTTTAACTTTTCCTCCCCTGTCGCTCTCTGCATGATTAGCTGTAAAAATGAACTTAGCGAGTCAGGGAGGAAAGGATTTCTTACTGCAGCCAAGTGGGTGTGTCTGCTACCATGATGATGCACATTGAGTGACAGCACTCTCAGCACAGGGGAAGACACACCCCAGGAACCTGCACAACTTTCCCATGCTGCTGCAATCAAACGAAAGGGAATTCTGGGGAAAAAAAGGTAGGGGGAGGGTTGGGGGATGGTGTACTTTAAAATAAACCAAAAAAAAAAAATGCTTTTTCCTCAGTGGAGATACCCTTTAACAAAGCTATAAATGAGTGTGTGACACTCTAACACATATAATGGGTTGTCCAACTCCTAGAGATCCATTACGCTGTCTGTTTAAATTAGATGAGAAGGAAAGTTGAGATAAATATGAACAAACAAACAAAACATAATTTAATGCCAGAAAAGAAATTGCAAATAAGGAATGGAGACTTCTGGGTAATTTCCATGTTTCCATGGTAGCCCTTGCGAAATGCTTTACCTAATAAAAGGTTTTTACAGCATTCCACAGGCTAAATGGCCGAACGTTCATTAATTAACAAACGTTTGGGTAAACCTACTTAGATGTGTAATAACTAAAAGAAAAGTGCTGAAAAAGAGCTGACTGATAAAGCAGGAGATATACACACAAGGTTACTGGTTGTTGTAGCTGGTAGATAGAAATAAGAAGATAAGTTTCCTTTTATGGTTAATTTTTATTCTGTTTTTCTTTGGAGGTTTTATGTAAAAAAAAGTAATTTACAAAACTAATTTAGCGGAAACATTTATTGCAGATAAATATTTACATTCTCTAAATTTATACAACAAATACTGTTATAACGTCTATTACCAAAACAATATGTTTGTAATAGTTCCAAATGTCAACTTTATATTGTTAATTGTCATAAACCGTTTGTGCCATTAAAATAAACCGAATTATGTCCCATGCCAAACACATACAGATTGGTAAATATAAAATACCCCCTGCCCAGCTCACACAGACTGGTAAATATAAAATGCCCCTATGCCCAGCAAACGCAGATTGGTAAATAAAAATACCCCCTTTCCCAGCTCAAACAGACTGATAAATATAAAATATCCCAATGCCCAGCACACACTGACTTCTCAAGTAGATGTGCCCACACTGAGTGGTATAAAAAAAAAGTAAAATAAAGTGCCCCAAACTCCCTCTCTCCACCTACCCGAGTGCTTGCACATGCACGGCCATGAAGGAGCACACCACAAGGGAGTGCAATCGGTTTAACTTAGAGGCTCCACCACGAGCAATTGTTCCACATTGCTTCATGGTTGCGACACCCCTGAACCCAGTCCCCAATTATATTTACCTGTCCATCGTTTCTGTTGGTCGCAGTTATAGCTACAAGGAGAGAAACAATAAAGAGGATGCCACTCTCATAATTACATCTTTTAGAAAGAATGGTCCCTTTAAAATATGTTGAGATATCCTACATTGTCCACTGGAATCAATAGCTTATCCCTGTTATGTTTGTGGAATCTAAGGGTTAGTGTGTGTTAACAGCTATATTTGTTCATACCCCCTTCAGCAATTTAATGAGCTGGTTATGAGCTTGATCATGCTTAGAAAAGGCAGAATTAGCAGAATTAGGTTCCAGGTAAGTTAAGTCTCTTCAGGGGCATCTTTTTAATAATGTGAAAATGGGGTTTGGGGGGTAGATGAACATTAGTATAAAAAGTTATTTTAAGGCTGGACATGCCCTTTAATATTATTCTCTGTTCTGTAGTGTTGGAGAAATGAAATCCTGAGCAAAATGAAGGGTTAAACTCCATAACTGGGGTTTTAAATGGTTAAACTGCAGCTGTATAAATTCCTGGACTTGGTGTTACAAAGGGTGAATGGGGATCAGTCACATCCCCAACATCGGGATTTGGAGAAACAAAATTGGTAAAAGCACAGGATGAAGATTCTACGCAGCAAAGAGCGCAGATGCCCGTGAAACATTACATTTTGATAATACAGTTTGCAAACTCTGCACATTCCGCTGGGTCCCATAGACTTTAATCTCTATTGTAAACAATCACTTTACAGATTCACCAATAAATATTCCCAACTTAGTGTTATCATGGCTGTGAAATGTTAAAATCACTAGTTTTCACACTGATAAATCCACATAAGCCTTAAAAATGTGGCTAATCAAACCTTTATACCCTACCCATAATGTCTGTCTAACAGTTACATAGTAACATAGTATTGGAGGTTGTATAAAGACATACATCCATCTAGTTCAACCTTTATACCCTACCCATAATGTATGTCTAACAGTTACATAGTAACATAGTATTAGAGGTTGTATAAAGACATAAATCCATCTAGTTCAACCTTTATACCCTACCTATAATGTCTGTATAACAGTTACATAGTAACATAGTATTGGAGGTTGTATAAAGACATACATACATCTAGTTCAACCTTTATACCCTACCTATAATGTCTGTCTAACTCTTACATAGTAACATAGTATTGGAGGTTGTATAAAGACATACATCCATCTAGTTCAACATTTATACCCTACCTATAATGTCTGTCAAACAGTTACATAGTAACATAGTATTGGAGGTTGTATAAAGACATACATCCATCTAGTTCAACCTTTATACCCTACCTATAATGTTTGTCTAACAGTTATATTGTAACATAGTATTGGAGGTTGTATAAAGACATCAATCCATTTAGTTCAACCTTTATACCCTACCTATAATGTCTGTCTAACAGTTACATAGTAACATAGTATTGGAGCTTGTATAAAGACATACATACATCTAGTTCAACCTTTATACCCTACCTATAATGTCTGTCTAACAGTTATATTGTAACATAGTATTGGAGGTTGTATAAAGACACGAATCCATTTAGTTTAACCTTTATACCCTACCCATAATGTCTGTATAACAGTTACATAGTAACATAGTATTGGAGTTTGAATAAAGACATACGTCCATCTTGTCCAACTTTTATACCGGTGATGCCCAACCTGTGTCTTAGCCCTTAGGCGTAACTAGGTGTGTCTAGGCAATCAGTTTGTAATTAAAATGGTAGTGGTAGTTACATTTATGGCTGTTAGGTGCACATACATCAATCAGGGCTTTTGTTAACCACGCCAGGAATGCTCCAGGAACACCCCTATCTCTGCCCTAACCCCTCCTTCTCCACCCCCAGGACACTAGCCCTACCTCTGCGCAACATCATAGCTGTCAACGGCACATTTCCCACCCTGCTCAGAAGCCTGAAATTGCAGAGTGGGATGTCTGCAGTTCAGGGAGATAAATGAGGCTAACTAGTCCCACTCAGTCTATATTGATGTTATGTATAACACACAGACTACTGGGTTGGATACCAGACTTATATTCTTTAACAATTGAGTTAAATTTGGAGATTTACATAGAATGCTGTCCATTCAAGGCATATTTACTATATTAAAAATACGTGCCATCCCCTCCTTTAGGTATTAATAATCGTTCATGACATCACGGCTTGCGTCTTGGTGGCTGCAGAACATTCCATGCAACATAATGAATGAAGAGGTTTTCTTTTAAAAACTCAACTAGTTATTGCACATAACCTCTGCCTTGGTTTTTGACAAAATAATGTTGATAAAACCTCCAGTGTTTCTAAAAAGGAAAAAAAAAAGAAAAACTTCCCTGTTAAAAACAGTTTATTCAGAGCTACTGCATTCAAGGCATTAGCATAATTGTCTCCCATCAAGATGCGCTCTTTTATTTCATCTTGACACGCCATGTAAAGCACGAATAGAGGCTTCTGCTAAATATGCAGGAAGAGGCTCATCGTGTTAAATGCATTCACACTTAATGGGAAATAGAGAAACTGCTGTCGTTTTACAAATTTCCAGGCTCATAATGAAATGCACTTAACAAGGAATCTCTCTGCATTGTCACCTGGAAATCAGCCTATTCAACAATCAATTGATTGTGGAACACAATAAAATGAATTTTTATAATTAACATTAATACTTCACGGTTACTAAGAACATTTGCTTCTTTGTGATCCTCCAATTGATTTAACACGAATCCTACATTTACTATATAGATATATAGTATCTGGTTTCCAAACATCTGGAGTGCCAAAGAATTGGGGGTTACTGTATGGGATTATGTCCATAACTATGCCTCAAAACAATACAGAATCGAAAGGATGGTAATCTATTGTGCCTTCTGATTCTGTAATGTTTGAGGCTTTAGTTGCCCTTTAAATGGACAGCAGAGGGTCAGTAGTGGTCATAATTTCAGCCCTCGGCCCGATACTCGAATTCAATTATGTTTTACTCTGGTCGGCTTATACTCGATTATATAAGTAATTACTCCCCCGCCCAAACCTCACTTTTTTATTATCTTTACCTTTCCGGTGACCCGTTCTTTCTTCTCCTTATCCTCGCCCCACTTCTGTTTGCGGCTGTCAGTAAAGGCGTGACAAAACACGCACAATTGCCTGACAGCCATGACCAGGAAGTAGAGCATCTTCCCGAGAGCACTCTGCTCCTGTTTTTTCTCAAAACAAGCGCGAAACAGGAGCAGGGGGTGTACCCAGGCGCGGGGATCAGGTCAGTAAGTGCATTCAGGGGAATCTTGAAACTTGTAGATATGCTAAAGTGGATGGGGGGTTGTGTAATTAACATTTCTAAAGTTAATGACCTTTATGGTAGAGGGGGGGGGGGGAAGAAAGAAGTATTTCCAGATCAAAGGAACCCTAAACCCATTTTTTGTATACGTTATATTCCATCTGTTTCTATTATTCATAGGAAGGTGAGAATCTTAAGGTTCGTACACATGTGCGATCAACAGGTCCCGACCCCGAAGCATGATGTGTAAGACGACATTTTGGCCGATAATGCCCGTCTGTAGCACTTTACGGCTGAAAACTGTCGTTCGTTCGGAGATCCGTCCATTTGGACCCTTTCGGACCCGGATCGCACTGTGTACGAACCTTTATTCCCACCTCCTGTGAATAATAGAACGCCATGGAGACACTGTAACTTCCAGAGGGCAGAGACCCAGAGTGGTTGAGACTGCAAGCCATAACAAGGATATAATGGTAAGGACAATTGTAAAGAAAGAAAGAACACGATACCTGTGTTTTATTAACCAGGTTATTGATCAATTTGATTATAACAACAATACCTACACGAAAAAACAAATTAAGTTGTTTAACTAATGATTATTGTACAATCCGTGATGTTAATTAAAAACAGATTCCATTTTGTATAAGAACATAATGCAAACTGTGAAGTAGTGAATGTTCTGTACTTAGATTTGCAGTGAAATTTTTGTTGATTTTCTTGCCTTATAGATCAGGGGAATAACCAGGTCTGTGGTATATGTGTAATGTTAAAGGAAACGAAATACACACATTTCTCTAACTAAATAGTCAAAGCTGGGTACACACAGTAACACATCTTATGATTTGCCTGTTATCTTTGAAGATGTGGCTTCAGACAATCAGTATAGGGAGATTGCTCATTGCCATTAACAATCACGGGCGTTAACGTTTCATTGCCATTGGAAAAACAACTTGATCACTGTACACACATTACCATAAAGGACCCTTTATTGCTAATTGTGTACCCCACTTTACACCTCACTGGCAAATATTTTTGTAAACTAATGGCTCCTGTTTCGGCATCAACTCCTGATGTGGTGATTTCAGATAAAATATTGCAGAAGCTGGTCCTCAGAAGACACTCTTCAGCAAAACTCTGCCAATTGTGGTGCCTCATTGTGCATGAAATATTCAAACACCCCCAAGGAGAGCAACCTTGGTTAAAGTCCCCCAAAAAAGGCCATGCATAAGAAATTCGAAAAGAAAGCTTGCTGGACATGGAAAAAAGTAAGAGTCCTCTGCTGATCTTTTTGGAAAGCGTGTATTAGGGCAAACTGGAATTGGTCAAATCAAAGATCTGTGTTAAAGAACTTACAGAGAGATGCATTTGTGGAGCTTTAAGTCCATGTATTGGTTGGCAAAAATGAGTTGCCACACACCATTGTTCGAAAATCTGCTGGAACACCGTAAAAAATGGTTGTTCCTTTTTATAACATCTCAATGTGGCAAAAATGAACATCACACTTCTGAAAGGATAATGCAAGAGCTGCTGGTTGTCTTAGCATCAGAAATAAGTCTAACATACTAAAATATATTTTTATATATTTCATCACAGTATTCTGTTGTGATGAAACCACTGACTCTCAGTTTGTAAAAAGTTAATAATTTATATTCAATATGTTTGTCGGTCACTAAAGAGGTGATTATTAGTTTTGTATCATCCTGCAATATGATGAGGCAAAGCAGATACTATAACCAACACAATGAGTGAGACTATGACCACCCTAGCTTGAAAAGCTACTAATCTGGTTGGACTAGGGTCAGATGGAGCTGCTTTTTAGATTGAAAACAGAAAGGTCTGGCAAAACTGCTCAAAGATAAAACATCTGGACTCTTGGTCAACTGCCACTGTGTTAACCATCGATTGGCCTTGCAAGTGCCCAAGCAGCAAGCTGCTGTACCTTATTAACAAAACTGAACAGTACTCTTAGGAGCTATTCTTTCTAAATTCTTCTGTTTTAAAATGGCAGAATTAATGGAAATCCAAATATTCTGAACATCCCCAGATTAAGCTGAAAATGGCCAGTGACACAAGATGGCTGTCTCATAACTCTGTAAGCCGTCATAGACAGTGATGATGAGTGTCATAGCTGCGCTGGGAAAGAGAGGCCACTGAACGAAATGCATCACAGCTGAAGGATTGAGCTGATGTATTAAACATACAATTTTATGGCCCTTTAATGATTGCTTTCAGACATTACCTTTGTCTGTCCAACTTTTCTAAGGCTTGCAAGGCAAGATGTTAATCTTACTGAAATTAAGCTAATTTTTGAAGGCACGAAATTATCATCATGGAGTTTAAAGAGACTCCTGGGAGTTATTCTCAAAGCCTCATCATTGTCTGGCAGAAGAATGTCAGATCTTCGCATTTTTTATACACAGAGTGGAAGTAATGTCATTCAAAAACGTCAATAGTGATTAAATACATAGAGACAGTTCTCAGCACCTAGATGCAGGATTCCCTGACATGCATTATTTCCAGCTTTCAAAAGTTTTCAATGCAGAAGACTCAGGATTCAAGTCTTTTTCAATCACTACTCCAAAAATGGTAACCCTCCAATTTATAGAATATGAAAGTATCCATCAAGCATGGTCACGTTGCACCAAAAATGTTTGTAAGTCAATCATTACAAAGACTTCTGTCCGAAACAGATTTTACTAAAGTTGCAACAAAATCAGAGCTCAAAGAATCATTTCCAATTTAGCCAAGCTAGCTCATATTATATATATAATATTGGGCTAGTGATCCCAATAGCACTGCGAATGTGAAAGTGACTTTTCTGCCCTTAAAGGATCAAAACCTGTTTAAGAAATCGCATGAATCAAAGCACTCTAAATCATCTCATGCTGATCTCCTCGGAGGGCCCAGATCCTGGGGACTTTAATTATGGAAAGGGCTGCAGATACTGGGCCTTTAGAAGAAAGAAGAAATAATATTTAAGACACTAAGTCCCCTTCTGCATATGCAAGTTCAGTTGGCTTTGAAGATGTTATGTTGTTTTATTGAATTGTATCTTAAATAAAATAAATAATCTGTCTCAAAAGAATATAATGTATTTTTCAAAAACATTTCAATGAGTACCTGGGGCAGGAGATAACTTTGTAATTCTACCTACAATAATAATAATTCTGTTAGGAGCTTCTGCCTGGCTTCCTCGTGGCTTCAGCACAATCTTTAATCGGAAGGTCTGACCAGGAAATGTGCTCACAATATACAATCCTACCTCTCTGCCCCAGGTACTTTTCATTTTTTATAGTGTTGTTTTCCTTAAAAAGGAAAAGAGTTAACTAATAAATTCCCCCCCACCACACTTTCTCTGTCCATTCCACCCGGCTACTTTTTTATGCCACTCGGCTGGAAAAAATTCTGGGGAGAACACTGAATGTTAAATGGTCTAACACCCCAGGACACTTATCTGCTGTTGTGTAAAGGAAATACTAGCAATGTAATGACATTTAATTATAATAAACCCTATTACCACATCAGAAAGTGCCTACAAATGCTACCGCCACCTGGGACTTCCTTCCTTCATTGTAAAATGAATTTTCGCACTGATCATTTCATATTTGTTACTGTTGCAAAAAAATGCACCAAAGCTGCAAAGTTTCAAAATTTTACCACAATTTAACATTTATGCTTAGTGCTTACCAAGCAACTCGTAGCTAGCCACTAATATCAGATATCTAGCTCAGTGTGCCAGGCACATTTCTGCAAAATGATTTTTTTTTAGAAACTTATCTCTTAACTTTCCATTAAGAAAAAACACCAGATGCTAAATATTGTAAAAACAAAGCATTGGCCTGACTTAAAGCTAGGTACACACAGTACCGATAAAGCGCAGATACTGTTGGATCCAATGGTTTTATCGGTATTGTGTGTACCTAGCTTCTCCAAACGAGTGAGTGGCCGCCAAATGTTTTGGACAGCCGAGCGCTTGTTCAGGAAAGATTGAAAATTTCCCTTGGGCACTTAGTCTCCCTACAGGGGAATCTACGCGGACAAGGGAAATTCACAGTCCAGAGAGTTCTCCCTATGCTGCGTATATGCTGTGCATAGAGAGACTGCTCGGGACTGTGTGGTTTTTGTTTTTGGGATCCGTCTGTCACCTGTCAAAACGTGGCAAGTGTGTACGCAGCTTTAAAGACAACTTGCCCAACCAAAACTAAAGCCGGAAAATGACTCACCGCAGATTAGCTTAATTGGCTTAGCCACAAACTTAAAGGCTATGTCCACCCTAAAAATTTATATGTTGTTCCCCTGGTCCCCAGCCCCAACCGCGTAATTTTTATTCAGAAAGCCCCCCAAACTCTACTTACCTCCCCTCTTTCCTCGCTGCGCTCCCGGCCCTCTGCTGGAGGAAATGCAAGCAGAGGGGCGGGACGGCAGCCGCGTCTGTGATGGGCTGCCGGCAGCTCACTTCCGCGTAGGAAAGCGGAGAGGTAAGTAAAACATTGGGGAGCTTTCTAAAAATAAAAAGTATCGGTGGGGCTGGGGGACATGGGGGAAGGGATAGCAGAAGGGGGATTAATGCTGGGGAGGGATAGCAGAACGGAGGGAGAGGGAGGGGAGGGAGGGGGAGAAGGGCTGCAGCACGCATGGCAGGAATTCTCCGGGAGGCCAGGTAGCAGGCAGTGTACTATTGGACCTGCTAGCTTCCTGGTGGTCAGTTTTTTGGAACTTTGGGGGGACTACAGGAGAACCAGATGGAGTTGGGATGTGAGGTAAGGATTAAACTACACTACACAATGGGGCCAGTAGTGGGGGGATTATAGTTTTGGGGGTGGACATGCCCTTAAAATGAAAAAAACCTTTTCGTACAGATATATTTGTATTCAGGACAATTCTGTACTTTGTTCAGTAGTTTGTTTAAAGTCCTACTGTGTATTTATAAAGAAAACAGACTGTTTGCATGAACTTGCATCAAGAAAATATATGACTCTACATAACTACTGACACTTAGGATGTATAGGTGTAAATGGGCTAGATAGATTACAGAAAGAGAGAGAGATGCTCCTGATATCAGGAATATTGGAGTCCAAGCATGAGGCCAATTAGTGCAAAAACCCACGACCCGATGCACTATTGGTTACCATGGGTTCGGCACAAATTTCACTCTGCCAGTGGCATTTCCATTTTTTTTTAAATAGCTTGCATTGCACTAATCTGAATGCCTTTACTATTGTGGCGTACAGGCCGAGCAGAAACCAAAATTGACGTCTTACCTGACCAGGATTCCATGATGCAGTAAGTTTCGAAAAGCAGTTGAAAGCATTTGGGGATCACGGTCCGGAAAGACGTTCGTTTTTGGTTTCTGCATCAGCCCTAAGTGCAGAGTAATGCTGGTCAAACACCTGCCCAAAGTTACATTATTTGAGATTTGATCCAACCCCAGTGTTAAATTGACATTAATAGACAGGTACTCGTTTCTTAAAGGACAACTCCTCCTACCAAATCCAAGTTCCCAGGGTGAGGACCTAACCGCACTGTCCTCACCCCTGGGTTCACTTATAACTTTACTTACCTGAAGTTCCTTCGGCTGTCAGAGCCGCAGGATACTTGTAAGTGCCAAAGGCCCTTACAAGGGCCGGTTCGAGCTGCGGGACCCCCCACCAAGGTCCCTTGTAAGTGCCGCAAAGGCCCTGATAGGGCCGGGGAGGGGGTCCCAGTTCGAGCTGCGGGACCCTTAAGCCCAAAAGGCCCTCTCAGGGTCCGCGTGGAGGGTGCCTCCACCCCTCCCAGCGGGCCTTTCTTTCCCTCCCTGCCAGCGGCAGGGCAGGGGCTTGGAGGGGCTGCTGGGAAGGGTGCGCATGGGTGCGGCCCCTTCCCAGCAGCCCCTCCTAGCCTCCTGCGGAGAAGGGGTTGGGAGGGGCTGCTGGAAGCGGCGGCGGGTGGTCTCCGCCGCCGCGGGGGTCGAGGGCGGGGTGGGCGTGCCTCCCGGGCGGGTGCGACCACCCGCCGTGGGTTGTCTGCCCATCTCTGCCGCAGGGCGGCTAGTATCGGCTGCTTTCGCCATCTTGAAGGTGGCGCAGCAAAATGGCCGATACTAGTCAATGCGAAACAGTTTACTGCCGCTTTATAAATAGAAGCGGTGGGAACAGGTAAGTATCGTCGCGAAGAGTTCACCTCGATAACTTTTCGGCGGCCGTTTCCCATCATTAATAAATCGTGTTAAACGCGGATTTATGCGGAAAGGCCGGGGAAAACGGCGCGAAAACTTAACGAGGCTTCAAAATATGCCCCTTAGAAAGTGAACCCAGGAGTGAGGACAGTGCGATTTAGGTGGAGATAAGTATAATTGTCTTTAATTTGAAACGTTCCTGGAAAGACAGGAATATTATCGAAACATTGAAAGTAAGTCTTTTTTTTTTAAATTGTATTTATTGTTGTGAATCACAAGTGTCACAATGTAAAAATAAATGATAACAGGATTATTTAGACATTTTATTTATACAGGAATAATAAAATGCATGGATTATTAAATGAAAATAAGAAGCGAGAAATAAAAGTCAGGCCCATTGCTTTTGGAGGTAATCTTATAAATGTATTGGCTTCTATGCCTATAAAGCCACACAAACTGACAAGATGACTGTATTTAACTGAAATACAAGAGAAAATTTGGATAGTAATCCTTAGTAGCCGGGATTATGACATGTATTTTTATCAGTTTATTCCACCTATGCTAAGCATACATATCTTCAGCTTTGCTTCATAATTCTTTACTGCCTTCCCACTCCGCATTACGGTAATATAAACCCCAAGTCTTTGATAATATTCTTAGCACGTATGAAATAATTCTCATAAAACACAATAGAGCTATTTATGGCAAGGGAGCTATTATAGACTGGAATCCGATATTGTCACATGACATGACACAGGAAAGGCTTTCCCACAAGCTAATCGAAAAAAGGAATAAAACTTTAGTTTGCAATATATCCCATTTTACACTACCCCTTTAGCAATATAACTTACTGTAATCTAGGATTCGTAAAGTTTGTTTTAATAGTGTCTCGTTTATATTTTTAGTGCTCCTTTTTGTTTTGTATGTCTTTCTAAGCAAAGTCCAATAACAAAACTTATAGCAATTGTAAAAACAACTGCTAGTAGCGGTCGTTAATAAAATGGCAATGTTTCTTTTTGTGACTGAAATGTGGAGACCGGATTGTATTTGCCCACTGAAGTCATTTGCATGTCGTCTGCATAAAAGCAATATAGCCATAGAAAAAACGGGCGATACTTACCGTATTTTTATGATAGGTTAAAGGTTTCGTTATGAGACATTAGAGAGACCTCCTAATGTGAAACATTCCAATAAGGTATCTGCAGTCACTGTCATACAATCTGTCATACAATCTGTCATACAATCTCACTACCCTGCGCTACTAGATAACCTGAACCAAACACTGTACCAAAGGAAACTGTAATATTTTCACACTGAGAAAAACATACTGTTTGTTTGCAGTGCTTTTAAATAAATCACTTTACTGAAAAACATTAATTATAAGCACGGTTAGGTAAAATAATCAAGCAATCATTAGAGATTAAATAATGGACTCAGGGGTGCTGCATCTATGAGGCAAATCAAAAAACTTGCTCAGGGCACTGGCAACTCCTTCAATGGAAGCATTTGGTTTCAGGCCGCTGTTCCCCGAGCAGTGCCCCTGTATGGACATCTGTAGTGTCCAAGCACCACCCCCACCTCAGTCTGGGATATATCCAAAGGAAAGAAGTTTGTTTCATATTGGTTAGTTAATCAGTAACATAGGCTTCTAGTATTAATTCAACCCAAAAATTGTAAAGAACATAAGCTGTTGGGCTCATCCCTGGTATGTTAGTAATGTGCCAGTACAATCTCTAATCTTTACCGCCGTCTTCCCCTTTAGTCAAGCCCCCCATTTGTCATCAGACAATTAGTGCCTAGACAAGCACTGTTGTCCCCAGGACTTATGGTGCAAAGAATCTGCACTTCACCGGGAAAACCTGGAAAGTCTGGCGCACTAAGAGCGAACTGGACACAGGAATAGAAGACAAGAACATACTGACAAAATAGTAGGAGGAAGAGTAGAGGACAACTAGTGGAGACCAAGTCAGAAATCTAGGAGATCCAAAAGAGTAGGGAAAAATATAGTACAAAGACTGAATTAGCGTAGCAGAAGGTCAGTGGAAAATGTCAGGCTGGCCAACCAAGTACAAAGTGTCAGTAAAGGCCGTAGTCAGAACTAGCTAGGTCAGAACCCAAATTAAATACTACAGGGTGCGGTACCAGAGAGCTCAGGCAAGGACATATTCAGAACTAGCCAGGTAGAAACCAAGATCAAATAGTACTGGGTACGTCTTTGCAGACAGGGATATAGTGTATTTGAAAATTCTTCTAATTTCTCGGAGACCCCTGCTACATATGGAATGACCATGTTCTTTCTCCTGTCTTGCTTTTCCCCTTCACTGTGGTATTCGTGTTCCTTGCATTCAGAAGGTCCCTAACACCTGGCTGTGATATGCTAATGGGACTTTCCAGTGTACATAATTTCAACAGTTTCTTGTACAAGTCATTCTGAATGAGAAATCCAGTCGGATGACTAGTGAAACGTCTTTAAGAACTAAACTTTAAGTCCAGTTGATCTAACTGAATCAACAGATATACCATGACCTGGATGAATGAGAACTTCACAAGCAGTACTGGGTACGGTTAAGAGGGGCAAAACAGAGAATAGTCAAGGAGAAAATCGGATCAAAACCAGTAAACAGATAAGAAACACCATGACCAGAGTAGCAAGCTAAATGCTATAACCACTAACAGACAATAACTGAAAGAGAATAATATGGTTCTCCAGGAGGAGGAAGAGAGGAAAAGGAAAAAGATGATTGGCCCCTTCAAACTAACAGTTCAATATCGCCAAAGTGGAATAAGAAGATAAAAGGATTGGCAATATGTGTCATGCATTGAGGAACCGGTAATATTAAAGATGAGGAATTTGAGGTCAATATTCGGTAACCAATGAAAGGGCTAAAATGCGGCGAAGGACGCAGGTGAGGAATCACATAAAGAACTAATGAACGCCAAAATCGTTGATTAGGCAGGGAGCAGCATGGGAGGAGGAAGGACGGGAGGAAGGTAGGAATGGCATTTCCTACCAGATTTGTATGTGGCTGTTTGTACACCACATACATTGGCCGTTCTAACATTTTACATGTATAAAGGGCCATATTTATAGATTTTTAGCTAACCGCAGGTTAGTTAATTTACAATCGCGGTTGTAAATTTACGATCGCGACCCGAACGTTTGGTAATTAACGAACGTTGCGGACGTAAACTACCACAATGATATTCTATGGAGATCGTAAATCTACGATTTCGTTACCGGAGATTTACGATCTGTACCAATAAATTACGATTGGAGATTCTGATCGGAATTAACGATCGTTAAACCGATCGGAAATTAACTATCGGTTTAAAGGGCATCTATAGTGGGAATTTTTTTCTTTCTTTCCATGTGTTCTATAATTCTCCACAACCCCCAGAGTGTCTTCACTTTGTTCAGTTCCCCTCTCTGTCTGAGATACACCAGTTAGAAGAATACGTGATTGCATTCCTCTACTCCTACTTGGACTGTCAATCAAATCCCTGTGACGTTATCCCCCCTCCCTGCTCTGTAATAAACATAGAGATAACAGCATTAGCAGGGGGAGAGAGGGTAGCTTTGATGGTAGATATAAGGCTGCACTTGACCCCCCTTCTTAATAGCTTTCACTGATTGATGATGGGTCACAAAGAGGAGATCGTAAACTGTACTGTTCTCCTTCTTCTTCCGTGTCCCAGGACAGCTGCTTACTATTGGCCACTGTGTGTGGGTGTGTTTCTCAGGATGTTGAACTTTTAACTCCTACTGCACATGATACTGTCGGTTTGCCGGAGTTGAGACATGGGGAGGTACAGAGTGGAGGGGGAAGGGGGAGTGCTGCACACAGATCTGACACATTGGTTAAACAGAGTCACTGACAGAGATAGTATTAAGGCAGCACAGAGTACATGAATTTAACTTTGCAAAGGGGCAATGTTGTTTTTTTACTATAGATGCCCTTTAATGATCATTTTACCGATCGTTAAAGGCTCGGTATGCTAAAAAGTGATACTGCGGCTTTATAATATGCCCAAAGTGTCAATAAACGACTTTCAGTGCTTTATGGGTAAAAATAATGTTTAGGATCTGTCTAGTAACTGTCTTTAGTCTGTGATGCCGTCTGGTAATATTTGCTTGTTTAGGGACTCTATGCGTGTCATGCCCTCCCCCACACCACTAATTAGTTCTTTTGAATATTTTACCTTTGATTCTGAGAAATTCAAAGTTTTTTTTCATTTGCACACAGTTCCTGTGTAAATCCCCAATAAGATCTTTGACAAGTGTCTGTCAGGGCACAGATGGAAATGTTCCCACGCCATGCATTTCGCTATCTTTTCTGCTCCATTGTCTTGGATTTTTATATTATCAATTATTATTTTAATCTAGTCCCTAAGGAGAAATTGGCACTTTACAGAAAGTGACAGGGAACCATTTATAATATTTCTGTTCACCACCAAATATTGTCAGTGCATACAAAGAGTTGACTTGGCCCTAGTCAGCACAGCTGGGGTAGGGAAGTAGGGGGTATATATCCTTGCCACAATTATAAATAGAGGGACTTACAGACAGTTAAGGTTGGTACACAAATGCGATCGCGGTCCCAAACCATGGACACATGATGTGTTAATGAACGTTTTGGCCAATAATCGGCCTGTGTGTGGGCATTTTACCACTGGGCGAATCACAGAACGAGCGCCCGATAAAGTGTCATGGGCCGATTATCGGCAGAAACGTTCATCGTACACATCGTGCATCGCGTTCGGGACCCGCAATCGTACGTGTGTACGAACCTTTAGTCCATTTAAGTATCAGATTTTCATTGATGCTTTCATGTTAGTAGAAAGGTTGCCTGGCAGGAGATTGGACATTCAGGACTTTTCCTTTATGGTGATACTGAGGCACAGACTCTACGGATTTTAAATGATATTTTTTAATCCTATTTTATCTGATATTTACAGCAGATTTTTAAATAGGAGTCCGCAGTGCTAAATGCTTTTATTATTGGGCTCTGTGTGGGACAAACTGAAAAACACTTAACAACGGACAACATGGCAAGGCTGTTTCTGTAGTCTGATTGCCTGTTCAGAAATAAGTAGGATACGGTGGATTAAAGCATTTTCCCTACTAGCTGCATCCTCCATGCGGTTGGAATTTATTTTAAATGTGTCTAAGCTCAAAAAAATGGAAATTCCCTGTCTGGGAAATGTCCGACGCGCGTTTTCCTTTAGTGCTGCGCAAACTGAGAGGATCCGTCGGGACTGCTGTCTGTGTGATCTGACTGGTTGGTCGTCTAACACACACACGCACGCACACACGCACACACACACACTTTTCAGCTACTGAGTTTACTGCTTAATGGAGGAATAATCACATGACCATCACAGCAGCTTGCTGACCTCACTAATTAATGGAGGAGTAATCAGGTACTATCTTTTTCTCTCTCCCTCTCCCTCCCATACCAGATTGCCTCATATTCACAGCATCCCCTATGAAATCAATCATTGATCAGAGTTAGACCAAAAAATCTTTATTAAAAACAACACAAGTCCCCCTGCCTTTGTTACAGTATTGTGGGAAGAGGGTTTTAACTTTTCCTCCCCTGTCGCTCTCTGCATGATTAGCTGTAAAAATGAACTTAGCAGGTCAGGAGAAAGGATTTCTTACTGCAGCCAAGTGGGTGTGTCTGCTACCATGATGATGCACATTGAGTGACAGCACTCCAGCACAGGGAAGACACACCCCAGGAACCTGCACAACTTTCCCATGCTGCTGCATCAAACGAAAGGGAATCTGGAGGGGGGGGTGGGGAGGTTGGGGTGGTGTACTTTAATAACCAAAAAAAATGCTTTTCCTCTAGTTACCCTTTAACAGCTATATGGTGTGTACACTCTACAACATATATGGGTTGTCCAACTCCTAGAGATCCATTACGCTGTCTGTTTATGTAGATGGATTAATTGAAAATCTTTTGCCAGAAAAGAAATTGCTGGAATGGAGACTTCTATTTCCGTTTTCCATGGTGCCCTTGCGAAATGCTTTACTATATGTTTTCAGCATTCCACGGCTTGGCCGACGTTCATAATTAACAAACGTTTGGGTAAACCTACTTAGATGTGTAATAACTAAAAGAAAAGTGCTGAAAAAGAGCTGACTGATAAAGCAGGAGATATACACACGGTTACTGGTTGTTGAGCTGGTAGATAGAAATAAGAAGATAAGTTTCCTTTTATGGTTAATTTTTATTCTGTTTTTCTTTGGATTTTTTGTAAAAAAAAGTAATTTACAAAACTAATTTAGCGGAAACATTTATTGCAGATAAATATTTACATTCTCTAAATTTATACAACAAATACTGTTATAACGTCTATTACCAAAACAATATGTTTGTAATAGTTCCAAATGTCAACTTTATATTGTTAATTGTCATAAACCGTTTGTGCCATTAAAATAAACCGAATTATGTCCCATGCCAAACACATACAGATTGGTAAATATAAAATCCCCCTGCCCAGCTCACACGACTGGTAAATATAAAATGCCCCTATGCCCAGCAAACGCAGATTGGAAATAAATACCCCCTTTCCCAGCTCAAACAGACTGATAAATATAAAATCCCAATGCCCAGCACACACTGACTTCTCAAGTAATGTGCCCACACTGAGTGGTATAAAAAAAAAGTAAAATAAAGTGCCCCAAACTCCCTCTCTCCACCTACCCGAGTGCTTGCACATGCACGGCCATGAAGGAGCCCACACCGGGGGTGCAATCGGTTTAACTTAGAGCTCCACCACGAGCAATTGTTCACAATTGCTTCATGGTTGCGACACCCCTAACCCAGTCCCCAATTATATTTACCTGTCCATCGTTCTGTTGGTCGCAGTTATAGCTACAAGGAGAGAAACAAATAAGAGGATGCCACTCTCATAATTACTCTTTTAGAAAGAATGGTCCCTTTAAATATGTGGAGATATCCTACATTGTCCACTGGAATCAATAGCTTATCCGTGTATGTTTGTGGAATCTAAGGGTTAGTGTGTGTTAACAGCTATATTTGTTCTAACCCCTTCACCAATTTAAGGAGCTGGTTATGAGCTTGATCATGCTTAGAAAGGCAGAATTAGCAGAATTAGGTTCCAGGTAAGTTAAGTCTCTTCAGGGGCATCTTTTTAATAATGTGAAAATGGGGTTTGGGGGGTAGTGAACATTAGTATAAAAAGTTATTTTAAGGCTGGACATGCCCTTTAATATTATTCTCTGTTCTGTAGTGTTGGAGAAATGAAATCCTGAGCAAAATGAAGGGTTAAACTCCATAACGGGGGTTTTAAATGGTTAACTGCAGCTGTATAAATTCCTGGACTTGGTGTTACAAGTGAATGGGATCAGTCACATCCCCAACATCGATTTGAGAAACAAAATTGGTAAAAGCCGATAAGACAGATTCTACCACCAGAGAGCGAGATGCCCGTGAAACTTACATTTTGATAATACAGTTTGCAAACTCTGCACATTCCGCTGGGTCCCAAGACTTTAATCTCTATGTCAACATCACTTTACAGATTCACCAATAAATATTCCCAACTTAGTGTTATCATGGCTGTGAAAGTGTTAAATCACTGTAGTTTCACACTGATAAATCCACATAAGCCTTAAAAATGTGGCTAATACACCTTTATACCCTACCCATAATGTCTGTCTAACAGTTACTAGTACTGTATTGGAGGTTGTATAAAGACATACATCCATCTAGTTCAACCTTTATACCCTACCCATAATGTATGTCTAACAGTTACATAGTAACATAGTATTAGAGGTTGTATAAAGACATAAATCCATCTAGTTCAACCTTTATACCCTACCTATAATGTCTGTATAACATTACATAGTAACAAGTATTGGAGGTTGTATAAAGACATACATACATCTAGTTCAACTTTATACCCTACCTATAATGTCTGTCTAACCTTACATAGTACATAGTATTGGAGGTTGTATAAAGACATACATCATCTAGTTCAACATTTATACCCTACCTATAATGTCTGTCAAACAGTTACATAGTAACATAGTATTGGAGGTTGTATAGACATACATCCATCTAGTTCAACCTTTATACCCTACCTATAATGTTTGTCTAACAGTTATATTGTAACATAGTATTGGAGGTTGTATAAAGACATCAATCCATTTAGTTCAACCTTTTACCCTACTTAATGTCGGTCTAACAGTTACATTAACATAGTATTGGAGCTTGTATAAAGACATACATACATCTAGTTCAACCTTTATACCCTACCTATAATGTCTGTCTAACAGTTATATTGTAACATAGTATTGGAGGTTGTATAAAAACACGAATCCATTTAGTTTAACCTTTATACCCTACCATAATGTCTGTATAACAGTTCCATAGTAACATAGTATTGGAGTTTGAATAAGACATACGTCCATCTTGTCCAACTTTTATACCGGTGATGCCCAACCGTGTCTTAGCCCTTAGGCGTAACTAGGTGTGTTGGAAAGTATCCCTGGCCACCCAGAACTACAGTATATGTATTAATAACCAGTAATTCCCAATATTATAAAATCCCTGTACCAAACGGAACTATGTACCAACCAGAACTACAGTATATGTATTAATATTGAGAATTACTGGTATTAATACATATACTGTAGTTCTGGTTGGTACATGGATACTATATAATAGAGAATTACTGGTATTAATACATATACTGTAATTCTGGTTGGTACAGGGATACTACCGTACATAATATTGAGAATTACTGGTATTAATACATATACTGCAGTTATGGTTGGTACAGGGATACTATATAATATTGAGAATTACTTTTATTAATACATATACTATAAAGTTGGTACCATTTACCAGCTCCTTTCGGTTTAGTGCTTAAAGGTAAAGTGTACCATTTATCATTCTCTTTGAGTGCATTGCTTAACCAAAGTGGCAAAGTAATTTACCTTCTTTCAAAGCAGATCTTATATGTAAAATGTAGCTTTATCAATTTCTTTTAATGCAGACTGTAAAGTTGGTTGGTACAGGGATCCTATATAATATTGAGAATTACTGGTATTAATACATATACTGCAGTTATGGTTGGTACAGGGATACTATATAATATTGAGAATTACTTTTATTAATACATATACTATAAAGTTGGTTGGTACAGGGATACTATATAATATTGAGAATTACTGGTATTAATACATATACTGTAGTTCTGATTAGTACGTGGGGATACTATATAATATTGAGAATTACTGGTATTAATACATATACTGCAGTTCTGGTTGATCCAGCGACACTTTCCGATTGCCATTTGGAGTCAGGAAGGAATCCCACCCCCCTTTTCAGATTTTTCTTTTGTCCATCCTCTGGAACTGTTAGGTAGGTTTAAAGAGGAGGCATTTCATATAACTGTCTTTGTAGGTTGTACATTTCATATTAACTGTCATTTAGGTTGTACATTTCATATACTGCTCATTTATAGGTTTCTACATTTCATATTAACTGTCATTTTAGGTTGTACATTTCATATTAACTGCCATTTTATAGGTTACATTTCCTATTAACTGTCATTTTAGGTTACTTTCATATTAACTTGCCATTTTAGGATGTACATTTTATATTAACGCCATTTAGTAGGTTATACTTTCAGATTAACTGTCATTGTAGGTTGTACATTTCTATTATACTGTCATTTGTAGGTTGTACATTTCTATTACTGCATTATAAGGTGGTACATTTCATATTAACTGCCTTTAGTTGTATATTTCATTATAACTGTCATTGTAGGTTGTACATTCATATTCAACTGTCATTTGTAGGTTGCACAGTTCTACTAACTGACCATTTGTTAGTTTTGTACATTCCATGGTAACTGTCATTGTAGGTTGTACATTTCATATACTGTCATTTTAGGTGTACATTTCATATTAACTGCCATGTATAGTGTTACTTTCATTTTAACTGTCATTGTAGGTTGTACATTTCATATTACTGCCATTTATAGGTTGTACATTTTCATATTAACTGTCATTTTAGGTTTTAACATTTCATATTAACTGCATTTGTAGGTTGTACATTTCATATTAACTGCCATTTATGGTTATACATTTCATATTAACTTCATTTTAGGTTTGTAACATTTCATACTAAGTGTCATTTGTAGGTTGTACATTTCTATTAACTGTTCATTTTAATAGGTTTGACATTTCATATTAACTGTCTTTGTAGGTTGTACATTTCATATTACTGTCATTTATAGGTTTGACATTTCTATAACTGGCATTTGTATGTTGTACAGTCTATTAACTTTCATTTGTAGGTTGTACATTCATATGAACTGTCATTGTAGGTTGTACATTTCATATTAACTGTCATTTATAGCTTGTACATTTCATATTAACTGTCATTTGTAGGTTGTACTTTCATATTAACTGTCATTTATAGGTTGTACATTTCATATTAACTGTCATTTGTAGGTTGTACATTTCATATTAACTGTCATTTATAGGTTGAACATTTCATCATATTAACTGTCATTTGTAGGTGTTACATTTCATAATTACGGCCTTTAATAGGTTATACATTTCATATTACTGTCTTTATAGGTTGTACATTTCAGTTAACGTCCATTTGTAGGTTGTACATTTCATATTAACTGTCATTTGTAGGTTTTACATTTCATATTCAACTGCATTTGTGGTTTGAAACACTTCATATTAACTGCCATTGTAGGTTGCATTCATATTAACTGTATTGTAGGTTGAACATTTCATATTAACTGCCTTTAGTTTGTACATTCATATTAACTGTCATTTGTAGGTCTTACTTCATATTAACTGTCATTGTAGGTTGTACATTTCATTTTACCTGTCATTTGTAGGTTACATTTCATATTACTGCCATTTGTAGGTTGTACATTTCATATTAACTGTCATTTATAGGTTTACATTTCATATTAACTGTATTTGTAGGTTGTACATTTCATATTAACTGCCATTTATGGTTTACATTGCATAGATTAACTGTCATTGTAGGTTGTACATTTCATACTAACTGTCATTGTAGGTTGTACATTCATATACTGTCCATTTAGGTTGTACATTTCATATTAACTGTCCATTTGTAGGTTGTACATTTCATATTAACTGTCATTTATAGGTTGTACATTTCATATTAAACTGTCATTTATAGGTTGTAACATTTCAATTAATGTCATTGTAGGTTGTACATTTCAATTATACTTCATTGTAGGTTGTACATTTCATATTAACTGCCATTTGTAGGTTGTACATTTCATATTAACTGTCATTTATAGGTTGTACATTTCATATTAACTGTCATTTTTAGGTTGTACATTTCATATTAACTGTCATTTATAGGTTGTACATTTCATATTAACTGTCATTTATAGGTTGTACATTTCATATTAACTGTCATTTGTAGGTTGTACATTTCATATTTACCTGTCATTTGTAGGTGTACATTTCATATAACTGTCATTTATAGGTTGTACATTTCATATTAACTGTCATTGTAGGTTGTACATTTCATTTACTGTCATTTAGTAGGTTGTACATTCATATTAACTGTCACTTTATAGGTTGTACATTTCATATTAACTGTCATTTGTAGGTTGTACATTTCATATTAACTGTCATTTATAGGTTGTACAATTTCATAATACTGTCATTTTTAGGTTGTACATTTCATATAACTGTCATTTATAGGTTTGTACAATTTCATATACCTGTCATTGTAGGTTGTACTTTCATATTAACTGTCATTTGTAGGTTGTACATTTCATATTAACTGTCATTTATGGTTGTACATTTCATATTAACTGCCATTTTAGGTTCTACATTTCATATTACTGTCATTTGTAGGTTGTACATTTCATATAACTGTCATTTATAGGTTGTACATTCATATTAACTTGCATTTATAGGTTGTACATTTCATATTAACTGTCATTTGTAGGTTGTACATTTCATATTAAACTGCCTCATTTATAGGCTGTAACATTTCATATTAACTGCCATTTATAGGTTGTACATTTCATATTAACTACGCCATTATTAGGTTTACATTTCAATTAATGTCATTTATAGGTTGTACATTTCATATTAACTGTCCATTTATAGGTTGTACATTTCATATTAACTGCCATTTAAGTTGTCATTTCATATAACTGCATTTGTAGGTTGTACATTTCATATTAACTGCCATTTATAGGTTTACATTTCTATATAACTGCCATTTATGGTTGTAACATTTCATATTAACTGCCATTTTAGGTTGTACATTTCATATTAACTGCCATTATAGGTTTGTACATTTCATAATTACTTCATTATAAGTTGTACATTTCATATTAAACTGTCATTTAATAGGTTGTACATTTCATATTAACTGTCATTTATAGGTTGTTACATTTCATATTAACTGCCTTTTAGGTTTGTACTTTCATATAACTGCCATTTTAGGCTGTACATTCCATATTAACTGCCATTTGTAGGATGTTACATTCCATATTAACTGCCATTTATGGTTGTACATTTCATTTAACTGCCATTTATAGGTTGTACATTTCATATTAACTGCCATTTATAGGTGTACATTCCATATTAACTGCCATTTGTAGGATGTACATTCCATATTAACTGCCATTTATAGGTTATACATTTCAGATTATTTGCTATTGAGGTTGTACTGTCAGGAATGCGCCTCCAATCGCTCCTGCAGCGGCTCTCATCTTGCCTTGTGTGCATTCCACTTCTTCTGTCCCGTGTCCGAGGCCTTTGGGCACGTACCGGCTTTCGTCCTCTCTGGTGCTCTGGGAAGCACGCAGGTTCCTCTCCTATCTCATTGTAGGTAGGTGATGGATTGAGGAGATCCAAATATGTTTGAAATTCTCTTTCAGCCAATCTATGCATCACCTATCTTGGTGATTTCCATTCCCAATTATTCCTCTGCATTATTTAAGCCCTCTCTTTTACTGTTTCCTTGCCTGTTATAGTGTTGGTTAGTCCATGGCGTTGTTCCTCGTGCTTCTCTAGTATTTCCTGGTTATTTTTACTTTCCAGCTATTTCTGGTCATTTTCCATTGTCATATCTCCTTTATTGTGTTTTCTTCTTCCTGCTCCTGTGTTTGTTGGGTGTCCTGGTTTTCCTGGGTATACCCGGACTCAGCATCTATACCTTGCATTCTAAACCTGGGGGTAACGGTGGTACAATGATCTGCGACAAGTCTGATGATCAGGGGCTTGTTTATAGTGAAGATAGCATGATAGATTAGGGTATAAATGCTGAATGTATACCCAGGGACCCGGTCTCTCATTATAACAATTCATGGAAGATACAAGAGCAATTACGGCTGTTAACTGGAGCGTCAACCAACTAGCTCAAAGGTAGCGGGCCAGAAAATTAGGACTCCCCCTGCTGCGGCTCTAACTCCTGTCCTTGAACCCAAGGCCCCATTACTCAAAAAATTAACGGAGAACATGCACATTTGATTATTTCATGAACTCTTGAAAATTTATTTCTGTCTAAGTTCTACCTCTACGGGCTTTGAGCCTCATTTAATGGTTGTACATTTCAGAAAAGAAACCACATATCGAATCAATTCTAATTGAATGAAAATGAATGTGAGAGGCACCAAGATTACAAACGCAAATGATCGTAGAAGCACGGTGACCATTAGTTCCTGCAGGCAGAGCTGTCATTTTAATGTGGTGGCAGTTGTACTAATGGTAAGCTAAAGTAGCCTCCTTGGTGCAAGGACCAAACATTGGATCCATCTGTATGAATAATGGGAATCTAGGGATAAGGGTAATTGTAAAATAAAGCTAGCCCTCTGTTTTAGCACACATTAATATGCCTAGTAAGCAGCACTCCAACTCTGCTGGATACATTGACTACTGCTGACTAATTCATGTGAGTCTAAAATGTCATAGGTGAAATGTTTGTTCAACAGATCATGTTCCTTTCATAAGGTAAAACCCAGCAGAACACCTGGAGAGAAGCTCAACATGCCATGTTGCACTATCTGAGGTCTGTCTCCTGCCTGCCACTCACATGACTTACACATTGGGTATTCATTGATATTTCTTATCACAGTGAGATGTACAGTACATATTATGTTTTTATTTTCTACACTGAGATAAGATTTTTTTTTTTAAAAAACTTTACAAAAGTAAAGCGATTGTATCCCACAATTCAGTAGTTCTCAAATGATTTTGTGTCTCACTTGGCAATGCAAATTTTCTCTACCACATACCTGTGTGACTGTGTCCTTAATGGTTGCTTTGAAATTATCAACATACTCATACCCAGTCACACCTCTGGCACACCAGTGGGTCCTGGCACACACTGCCATAGATATTTTTTGCATGGCACTGTTATATTGTTTATTCCAACCCATAATCAAAAACAATGCACCTGTTTATTTTATTATAATGGAAATCTTTGAATTAATTTTGTGTACATAAGGCCAACTAGCACCTGAAGATACTAACATTAAACTATAATCACTAAAAGCACATATAGTAACCCTTAGGGGTTTGGAATAGGCCCAAGGTACATTGACCTCATTTCTCTGAAAGGTAAACAAACACAGGTCCCCAGGCCGCAGGTATAATATCAACTTCAAGCGGAGATCATCGTGTGATCACCCAAGCCTCAAACTTAAATAGACAATTCAGTGGAATTATCAATATTTGTTAAATTGTTAGTTTGTGTAATGCCTTCTTAGTTATTCTACATATTCTCTCCCATTTTGAAAAATCAGTTGATTTCATACCCTTTGCTGTTCTCTGCTGTTGACATTAGTGAGCTGACATTTCAGGTTCTAACGGTCCTCTTCTTCCCAGGATGCACACACATCCTTGGAATGTTCCTAACACGTAATTTCTACTGATTGGCTGTTGGATGGTCAAACATGCTCAATCTCTACTAGCAACTGAATCAACCCAGGTACTGGGTCAAGGGCAACCCATAACGTCTCTATTAGGGGTCCTGCAAACAGGAAGTCAATATTTTGGTTGCAGTAATTTATACACAACACAATGCTGAGTGGGCAGGTTAAAGGGGAACTGTTGTCTCCAAACAAGTTAACTTAATGAATGTTCCTACCTTTAAAACGAGCCATCAACCACCTCTCTCACGTGCTCCACACCCAGATATACAGAAATGACTGACCAGAAAGTTAATGGGTGGAGGCTGACTTGTGACATTCCTGAGGCTTCTCCTGAACAGTGCCACAAGTGAGCACACCCCTCAGACTCCCTCAGTGTGTGAGGGAGACAGGAAGTCCCTCCTCCTCTCTACTGTGTGAAGTCCTGACAGAGAAGGTAAGGGAATCTACAGCCCTTCTCTTTCACTGTGTGAAAACAGCCTTTCTCACTCTGCCTGAATAGGCTGTTTCCACAGAATTTTACTGTGGGGAATGGGGGGGGTGTCTGAGTAACCCCAGCACCCGTGAGTGGGCGGGGCTTAGTATACCCATGAGTGGGCGGGGGCTTAGGCACCTGTGAGTGGGTGTGGCTTATGCACCCGTGAGTGGGGGGCTTAGGCACCACGAGTGTGTGGGGCTTAGGCACTCATGAGTGGGCGGGCCACACGGGGCTGTAAGATAATCGGCCATAGGGGGCCTGCAACTGGAGGGACCATGGGGTCCATGAGTGGGAGGGACCAGGGGGGCTGCAAAGGGGAGGAGAGACACAGGACAGATTGACTGACAGTTTTAGAGCAGGACGCAGGAAGTGCAGGGGACCTGGTGAGGCTGCTGCCATATCACACACAAAATCTTCAAAACTATGCATAATAAACAATGGAAATAAATTGCAGAAATTCTCAGTGGAGCAATTCCTATCAATTTACCTCAATTTACCTAAAGTCATTTTTGGACCAGTTCCCCTTTGGTTAGGATGAAAAAACACCTGAAACACTGCTCTTTTTCTGAAAAGTACATGTATTTCCACTGAACTTCCCTTTTAATATTAGTAGAATATTAAGTCACTTGAGAATCAATTCACAGTACATTAGTTGAAATATATAGGGATGTTGCACAACATGTTTCAGACCTATGTGTTCTTTCATCGGGGTTTTCAGACCACGTAGGTCTTACACGTTGTGCTACAGTAAATGGCATTAAAGTAAATATAACCACTTTAAAACTGGATGAAATAAATGTACAGTGACTGGCCACACCCCTGACCTCAGTCACAGCTCTCCCTTGCCTATTCTGTCCTGTAAAAGAATTGGCTAGAGGCTGCTAGTGGGGGTGTGACCAACTGTTACACGTTCCTGTAGTATCTTAGGACCAGGGTTTCTCTAGAGTTTTTGCCACCTGAGCCAAACTTTTGAATGCCGCCCCTGTGTACTACTAGCGCTATGTTTATTTTCCTTCTGCTCTGCCTGCCTCTAATATTTAGCAGGGGTGTCACCCTGAGCATTTTGCTCATATTGCCTCTTGGAGAGACCCCCCCTGCTTAGGACGAGCATGTGTAAAGATCATAATGGTCAGTGACCACACATGTGCGATACTGGAACACTGAAAAAAACCCCACAAACTCATGTTAGAAAGTTACATTCTCAACAACCATATCAAAATGAGAGGGGAAATACTGAATACTGCTTTTATAACAAGGAGCTCTGCTTTCTAATTCAATTTGTTTTGAGGCTTTAGTTGTCCTTTAAAGAAAAACAGTTGTTATAAATTACACGTTTTTAATAAAGCTGCCTTTATTGCAATTTTCTACGGAAATTAAACAAGTGTGCCTCCAGGGGAAGAAGGAGGTGAGCATTCCAAACTTCACCCATAATGGGGTCATGCTTCATGTAATATGTTTGGTCTATTTTACAGTCCAGAATTTCTGATAAATGATAACCACATACAGGCACATGCTCTTGTTGTACAATTGGCATAGATTGCCACATTGCAAAGTTCTGCCCAGCACAATAAACTAGAATGGGAAAGTTTACGTATAAACATTGAATTTGGCTTGAAAGGCTACACAAACCTCTATAATGTGAGTGTCTGCGTGTGCTGCGAGTTTAAAAAACCTGCACCTGTAATACAGGCAATCAAAGGCAGCTAATCTGGTTTTGCACCAATAAAATATTTATTTGCAGTATAATTCTGACGCAGGCACTCACACAATTCTCTATTCATATAGAATTCTAGTGCACAAGAATTATATTTTTTGTATGTATTATATTTTTGGTCTCTAGTTGCACTTTAATATGAATGTACAACAGCCCAATTTTTAATATTGTGTGTTACATTGAAGGTTTGACCAAGCCTTCTGGGAAATTGTACTCCACCCAGAGTTAGGTCATGTGCTTTTTTGAGCAAAGTACTTTAAACTAGAGTCAGCTTCAAGCATCCAGGCCACACGGGAGAAGCTGTCAGCTCATGTAGCCAAAAAGGCAGTAGGACCCAGATAAATAAAGCAACATTGACGTGGTGACTGGGATTAAAATAATTTGGCCAATTTATTGAACTGATTGCTTTTATTTATCCAGGGTTTAAAAGGTTGTTTGTAGTAGCAACCTTATGGAGGTAGCCAATATGCAATTAAAATTGTTTGTGTACTAGAGTTCTATTTTTTTGTATGTATTATATATTTTTGGTCTCTAGTTGCACTTTAATATGGATCTACAACAGCCCATTTTTTTATATATTGTCTGTACCAGTTACCACTGAGGACGAGTGTATCAGAGACAAATACTCTGAATCAAAGTGAGTGGCTATAAATCATTATTTTGCTGAGGCAGTTAATCAGCACTGATTGGGTCTGTCACACAGCTGTATCCAATCAAGAGGCAGCTAATCTGCATTGATTGGGTCTGTGACACAGCTGTATCCAATCAAGAAGCAACTAATCAGCACTGATTGTGTCTGTGACACAGCTGTATCCAATCAAGAGGCAGCTAATCAGCACTGATTTGGTCTGTGACACTGCTGTATCCAATCAAGAAGCAACTAATCAGAACTGATTGGGTTTGTGACACAGCTGTATCCAATCAAGAAGCCACTAATCAGCATTGATTGGGTCTGGACACAGCTGTATCCAATCAAGAAGCAACTAATCAGCACTGATTGGGTCTGTGACACAGCTGTATCCAATTAAGAAACAACTAATCAGCACTGATTGGGTCTGTAACAGCTGTATCCAATCAAGAAGCAACTAATCAGCACTGATTTGTCTGTGACACAGCTGTATCCAATCAAGAAGCAACTAATCAGCATTGATTGGGTCTGTGACACAGATGTATCCAATCAAGAAGCAACTAATCAGCACTGATTGTGTCTGTGACACAGCTGTAGCTAATCAAGAAGCCACTAATCAGCACTGATTGTGTCTGTGACACAGCTGTATCCAATCAAGAAGCAGCTAATCAGCACTGATTGTGTCTGTGACACAGCTGTAGCTAATCAAGAAGCAACTAATCAGCACTGATTGTGTCTGTGACACAGCTGTATCCAATCAAGAGGCAGCTAATCCGCATTGATTGGGTCTGTGACAGCTGTATCCAATCAAGAAGCAACTAATCAGCACTGATTGTGTCTTTGACACAGCTGTATCCAATCAAGAGGCAGCTAATTAGTCCTGATTGTGCCTGTGACACAGCTGTATCCAACCAAGAAGCAACTAATCAGCACTGATTGGGTCTGTGACACCACTGTATTCAATCAAGAGGCAACTAATCAGAACTGATTGGGTTTGTGACACAGCTGTATCCAATCAAGAAGCAACTAATCAGCACTGATTGGGTCTGTGACACAGCTGTATCCAATCAAGAAGCCACTAATCAGCATTGATTGGGTCTGGACACAGCTGTATCCAATCAAGTATAAACTAATCAGCACTGTTTGGGTCTGTGACACAGCTGTATCCAATTAAGAAACAACTAATCAGCACTGATTGTGTCTGTGACAGCTGTATCCAATCAAGAAGCAACTAATCAGCACTGATTGTGTCTGTGACACAGCTGTATCCAATCAAGAAGCAACTAATCAGCACTGATTGGGTCTGTGACACAGATGTATCCAATCAAGAAGCAACTAATCAGCACTGATTGTGTCTGTGACACAGCTGTAGCTAATCAAGAAGCCACTATCAGCACTGATTGTGTCTGTGACGCAGCTGTATCCAATCAGAAGCAACTAATCAGCACTGATTGTTCTGTGACACAGCTGTAGCTAATCAGAAGCCACTAATCACACTGATTGTGTCTGTGACACAGCTGTATCCAATCAAGAAGCCACTAATCAGCACTGATTGTGTCTGGACACAGCTGTATCCAATCAAGAAGCAACTAATCAGCACTGATTGTGTCTGTGACACTGCTGATCCAATCAAGAGGCAGCTAATTAGCCCTGATTGTGCCTGTGACACAGCTGTATCCAACCAAGAAGCAACTAATCAGAACTTATTGGGTTTGTGACACAGCTGTATCCAATCAAGAAGCAACTGATCCGCACTGATGGGTCTGTGAACTAGCTGTATCCAATCAAGAACCACTAATCAGCATTGATTGGGTCTGACACAGCTGTATCCAATCAAGAATAACTAATCAGCACTGTTTGGGTCTGTGACACAGCTGTATCCATTAAGAAACAACTAATCAGCACTGATTGGGTCTGTGACACAGATGTATCCAATCAAAGAGCAACTAATCAGCACTGATTGTGTCTGTGACACAGCTGTAGCTAATCAAGAAGCCACTAATCAGCACTGATTGTGTCTGTGACGCAGCTGTTCCAATCAAGAAGCAACTAATCAGCACTGATTGTGTCTGTGACACAGCTGTAGCTAATCAAGAAGCCACTAATCACACTGATTGTGTCTGTGACGCAGCTGTATCCAATCAAGAAGCAACTAATCAGCACTGATTGTGTGTCTGTGACACAGCTGTAGCTAATCAAGAAGCCCTAATCAGCACTGATTGTGTCTGTGACACGCTGTTCCAATCAAGAAGCAACTAATCAGCACTGATGTGTCTGTGACACAGCTATATCCAATCAAGAAGCAACTAATCAGCACTGATTGTGTCTGTGACACTGCTGTATCCAATCAAGAGGCAGCATTAGCCCTGATTGTGCCTGTGACACAGCTGTATCCAACCAAGAAGCAACTAATCAGCACTGATTGTGTCTTTGACACGGCTGTATCCAATCAAGATGCAGCTAATTAGCACTGATTGTGGCTGACACAGCAGTATCCAAATAAGAGGCAGCTATTCGCACTGATTGGGTCATTTTACAGGTGAATCAAATCAAGAGGTGCTAATCAGCACTGATTAGGACTGTATCCAATTATGAGGCAGCTAATCAGCACTGATTGGATCTGCTTACAGGAGTCAAATTAAGGTATTCAAGTGCTGATTGTGCCTGTGACACAAAAGTTTTTAAATTCTCATAACTTGGAAACTTTCACAGATTCCTATCTAGGTAATAACGCACTATTGTGTGACTATATGTGTCTTGCATGTCTGTACCAAATTTCCTTTCTCTAGCTTGAAAACCATGGGTTTTACCATATACAGTCCTAATAATAAGAATAAAAAGAGAGAAGAAATAGAAAGAACAGTTACTTGGCTCTTTCAAGCAAAATGAATAAAGGGTAAATATGGTTGCTACCCCTGCGGTAGATGCTAATTCAGGATTAGAGGGATTTACTGGTAGGCCTGATTTTATTATTTCCAGCAGGTAAACTATAATCCCCTAAGACTACTAAATGTTTTATCTTAAGGGACTTTTCTTCATTTTACTCTGTAAATAAATACTTGTAAAACACTCTGAGATGTGAGTGTTGCTGCATGCCTTCAATCCAGCAGATGTTTTGCTCAGGAGAATTATCCCTTTCCCTCTTTAACCACTCCCACTTCCATCTGACCTGACTTTTTCCCCACAAACCAACTGCCAAACCTGCACACAGCATACAGCATTCCAACTGTCAAAACTCTGTCACCAAACCAGCTACAGAAAAACACTCACAGAAGAATTTATGATAGCAAGGCACTTGATTGACAGCTGAAATGTAAGATGTTTTACATTGCATATCTAAATAAATAGGGGGCAGATTAACAAAAAATGTACAGTGGTGGGGGGGAAGAATTATGTTTCCAGTTATGGTCAAATTAAACTAACTTTTCAGTATGAAAGATTAAGGTAGCTTCAGACAAATGGCATGTAGCCATTTTGTTCACTGCGGTATTCACAAGCGGCTTCTGGTAGGAAACCGTTACATCTAGTGTTTACCTGACAGGAAAACATCCAAGTCCACATGCCACATTCTGAACAAAGCCTAAAATAGGTTTTCATGCTAGAGAATTCAGAATATTTACGTAAAGGCACCAGAAACTGACATTCTGAGCACTAAACCAGATTCACGATTCTGCTACAGACCAATGTATACAAGTCACCAATGTTGCAGACAGGCAACAGTTTTTACAACGATAACCCAGTTCTATTAAATCTGCTTGTTGAGAACAAATAGATGGTGTAGAGAACACACCACTGGGACGATCCTCAAAAAGAGATGAAGGGAAGTGATAAAGGAACAGTGAGCAAAAACTAAAAGCACAAAAATACATACTGATATTTGTCATTGGCTTAAAGGCATATCTACCCCCAAAACTAAAATTTAACCCCATACTGGCTGCAATGTGTAATGTTAAAAATCCTTACTGTACTCCCTGCTCCTTATGGTTCTGCTGCAGTGCCTGTCAAAACTCCAGGAAACTGAACAGTAGGAGCTGTCTCCCTGTATTAAAGGTTTCTGCCTCCTCCATGTCCTCTGAGAGGACAGTGGCATGTGCAGGAGAGCCAGCCCCCCCTCCCATCCCTCAGGAGCCCTCATTGCTTACCTCTAAATCCCTAAACATATGTGTGGCCACCCTATCCCAACCGTTAAGTTTGTGTGTTAAAAAAGTGTGCAGAACTCTACTCACAATCCTTCGTTCCTGCCTCTCAGCCAATCAGAGGCACGGCTACCGGTCCGGCCCCCTGCTTACAGTTCTGGCAAGCAGAGGGCCGAGATTAGAGTGGAAGGGGATGAAGGATTGTAAGTAGAGTTCTGCACGCTATTTTACAAACAAACCTAGCAGTTGGGGTTGGGCTAGGGTCCTCTACCGTATGTGAAAAGTTCATTTTGCAGGTGGACGTGCCCTTTAAGTGAAATTTCACTGAATCCATATGAAGTTTTGCAGTGATATTTCTTCTAACATTTACTTGTTTTGTTGTTGTTTTTTATATAAATTTTAGTTAAAAATCAATAAGAACAGATGATGTATTTTGATTTCCCCAGAGATACGAGTGCTGCTTCAGAGTCACTTTGAGAATAAATCCCTGCATATTTGGCTAAGTACAGTGTGACGCAACCATAAAAAGCTTTACTGTGGGTTTTACGGTATTGGGCATTAGAAACCATGATCTGCAGTGAGCCAGGAAACCTTCCTGGGATCCTTCTGATGCTAGAGAGAACTTATATCATAGAAGATATTTTGTAGATATTACCAGTGGACCCAGACATAGAAGTTTTTTATGTAAACACTGGTAGATGGTTTAACTCACGCAACTTTAACATGTTTTCTATTAACATGAATATATTATTGATTCAGTAGTCTGGTGGGACTGGTTTTATACAACTACAGTACTCCTCCTTCGCTGGAAGGTTTTCATTTTTATCTAACACACCATCTCTCTGATTCACACCACTGAGGAACTCCTCCCTCTTACAAAGCACTGTTAGGGACTTATTTGGAATATGCAGAGCAGTTTTAGAATCTGTTATAAGTTTGTAACACTTATGGTGGCCTTACACAATGTACTCACCTTCCGACCACGACATTCGAACAACCACCGACTATGTAGGCAGATAAGACAAGAAAAAGGCTGTTTACAGAGAAAAGTGGCGATTGCACAGGGATATGATTACGTCTATAAATATAATAATGGGCTATATTATAATTTACAAACGCTCTGGTGCATTTTCCACTAATAGGTTACCGTATATCAGAGGAATCATGGGCATCCTTTAGATTAGAATAAAAGAAGTTTCATCTTCAGGTTAGGAAAGGTTTCTTTGCAGTGAGAACGGTGAAACTGTGGAACTGTCTTCCAGCAGATGTGGTAATGTCAAGTTCACTGAATAGCTTCAAAAGTGGTCTGGATAAGTTTCTAAAACTAAAACATATTGATAACATATATTGTAGTTCTGGTTGTCCAGGGATACTATATAATATTGAGAATTACTGGTATTAATACATATACTGTAGTTGTGGTTGTACAGGAATACTATATAATATTGAGAATTACTGGTATTATTAATACATATACTGTAGTTCTGGTTGGTACAGGGATACTATATAATATTGAGAATTACTGGTATTAATGCTTGTGAAGGTTCTCATTCATCCAGGTCATGGTATATCTGTTGTATTCAATTAGATCAACTGGACTTGAAGTTTAGTTCTTGAAGACTTTTCGCTAGTCATCCAACTGGATTTCTCAATTCAAATGACTTGTACAAGAATCTTTGGCAATTATGTATTTTGGATATTGGTATTTGGATTTTCCAGGTACATAATTGCCAAAGATTCTTGTACAAGTCATTCTGAATTGAGAAAGCCAGATGATGACTAGCAAAACGTCTCAAGTCCAGTTGACTAATTGAATACAACAGATATACTGGAATTAATACATATACTGTAGTTCTGGTTGGTCTAGGGATACTATATAATATTGGGAATTACTGGTATTAATACATATACTGTAGTTCTGGTTGGTACAAGGATACTATATTTTTGAGAATTACTGGTAATAATACATATACTGTTTCTGGTTTGTACAGGGATACTATATAATACTGAAAATTACTGGTATTTATACATATACTGTAGTTTGGTTAGTACAGGGATAATATATAATATTGAGAATTACTGGTATTAATACATATCTGTAGTTCTGGTTGGTACAGGGGTCCTATATAATACTGAAAATTACTGGTATTAATACATGTACTGTAGTTCGGTTGGTACAGGGATACTATATAATATTGAGAATTACTGGTATTAATACATATACTGTAGTTCTGGTTGGTACAGGGATACTATATAATACTGAAAATTACTGGTATTAATCATGTACTGTAGTTCTGTTTGGTACAGGGATACTATATAATATTGAGAATTACTGGTATTAATAGATATACTGTAGTTCTGGTTGGTACAGGGATACTATATATATTGAGAATTACTGGTATTAATACATATACTGTAGTTCTGTTGGTACAGGGATACTATATAATATTGAGAATTACTTTTATTAATACATATACTGTAGTTCTGGTTGGTACAGGTACACTATATAATATTGAGAATTACTGGTATTAATACATATACTGTAGTTCCGTTTGGTACAGGGATTTTATATAATATTGGGAATTACTGGTATTAATACATATACTGTAGTTCTGGTTGGTCCGAGGATACTTTCCAACACATACACCTAGTTAGCCTAGGGCTAAGACACAGGTTGGCATCACCGGTATAAAAGTTGGACAGATGGACGTATGTCTTTATTCAAAACTCCAATACTATGTACTATGAACTGTTATACAGACATTATGGGTAGGGTATAAAGGTTAAACTAAATGGACGTTTCTTTAACAACCTCCAAACTATATGTTACAATATAACGAGACAGACATTATGTGGGTATAAGGTTGAACTAGGTATGTATGTCTTTATAAGCTCCAATACTATGTTACTATGTAAACTGTTAGACAGACATTAAGGTAGGGTATAAAGGTTGAACTAAATGGATTGATGTCTTATACAACCCCCAATACTATGTTACAATATAACTGTTAGAAAACATTATAGGTAGGGTATAAAGGTTGAACTAGATGGATGTATGTCTTTATACAACCTCCAATACTATGTTACTATGTAACATGTTTGACAGACATTAAGGTAGGGTATAAATGTTGAACTAGATGGATGTATGTCTTTATACAACCTCCAATACTATGTTACTATGTAAGAGTTAGACAGACATTAAGTAGGGTATAAAGGTTGAACTATAGATGTATGTATGTCTTTATACAACCTCCAATACTATGTTACTATGTAACTGTTATACAGACATTATAGGTAGGGTATAAAGGTTGAACTAGATGGATTTATGTCTTTATACAACCTCTAATACTAGTTACATTGTAACTGTTAGACATACATTATGGGTAGGGTATAAAGGTTGAACTAGATGGATGTATGTCTTTATACAACCTCCAATACTATGTTACTATGTACTGTTAGACAGACATTATGGGTAGGGTATAAAGGTTTGATTAGCCACTTTTTAAGGCTTATGTGGATGATCAGTGTGAAAAACTAGTGATTTAACATTTCACAGCCATGATAACAACTAAGTTGGAATATTTATTGGTGAATCTGTAAAGTGATTGTTTACAATAGAGATTAAAGTATGGGACCCAGCGGAATGTGCAGAGTTTGCAAAATGTATTATCAAAATGTATGTTTCACGGGCATCTGCGCTCTTTGTGCGTAGAATCTTCATCCTGTGCTTTTACCAATTTGTTTTCTCAAATCCCGATGTTGGGGATGTGACTGACCCCATTCACCCTTTGTAACACCAAGTCCAGGAATTTATACAGCTGCAGTTAACCATTTAAAACCCCAGTTATGGAGTTTAACCTTCATTTTGTCAGGATTTCATTCTCCAACACTACAGAACAGAGATAATATTTAAGGGCTGTCCAGCCTTTAAAAAACTATAATCCTACCCCCCAAACCCCATTTCACATTATTAAAAAGATGCCCCTGAAGAGACTTAACTACCTGGAACCTAATTCTGCTAATTCTGCCTTTTCTAAGCATGATCAAGCTCATAACCAGCTCATTAAATTGCTGAAGGGGGTATGAACAAATATAGCTGTTAACAAACACACTAACCCTTAGATTCCACAAACATAACAGGGATAAGTATTGATTCCAGGGGACAATGTAGGATATTCAACATATTTTAAAGGGACCATTCTTTCTAAAAGATGTAATTATGAGAGTGGCATCCTCTTTAATTGTTTCTCTCCTTGTAGCTATACTGCGACCAACAGAAACGATGGACAGGTAAATATAATTGGGGGACTGGGTTCAGGGGTGTCGCAACCATGAAGCAATGTGGAACAATTGCTCGTGGTGGAGCCTCTAAGTTAAACCGATTGCACTCCCTTGTGGTGTGCTCCTCATGGCCGTGCATGTGCAAGCACTCGGGTAGGTGGAGAGAGGGGTTTGGGCACTTTATTTTACTTTTTTTTTATACCACTCAGTGTGGGCACATTACTTGAGAAGTCAGTGTGTGCTGGGCATTGGGAATTTTATATTATCAGTCTGTTTGAGCTGGGAAAGGGGGTATTTTTATTTACCAATCTGCGTTTGCTGGGCATAGGGGCATTTTATATTTACCAGTCTGTGTGAGCTGGGCAGGGGGTATTTTATATTTACCAATCTGTATGTGTTTGGCATGGGACATAAGTTCTATTTTAATGGCACAAACGGTTTATGACAATTACAATATAAAGTTGACATTTGGAAATATTACAAACATATTGTTTGGTAATAGACGTTATAACAGTATTTGTTGTAAAAATTTAGAGAATGTAAATATTTATCTGCAATATTTCGTCTAAATTAGTTTTGTAAATTACTTTTTTACATAAAACCTCCAAAGAAAAACAGAATAAAAATTACCATAAAAGGAAACTTATCTTCTTATTTCTATCTACCAGCTACAACAACCAGTAACCTTGTGTGTATCTTCCTGCTTTATCAGTAGCTCTTTTTCAGCACTTTTCTTTTAGTATTACACATCTAAGTAGGTTTAACCAAACGTTTGTTAATAATGAACGTTCGGCCATTTAGCGTGGAATGCTGTAAAAACCTTTTATTAGGTAAAGCATTTCGCAAGGGCTACCATGGAAACACTGGAAATTACCCAGAAGTCTCCATTCCTATTTGCAATTTCTTTTCTGGCATTAAATTATGTTTTGTTTGTTGTTCATATTTATCTCAACTTTCCTTCTCATCTAATTTAAACACGACAGCGTAATGGATCTCTAGGAGTTGGACAACCCCTATATGTGTTAGAGTGTCACACACTCATTTATAGCTTTGTAAAGGGTATCTCCACTGAGGAAAAAGCATTTTTTTTTTTTGTTTATTTTAAGTACACCATCCCCCAACCCTCCCCCTACCTTTTTTTCCCCAGAATTCCTTCGTTTGATTGCAGCCGCTGGGAAAGTTGTGCAGGTTCCTGGGGTGTGTCTTCCCCTGTGCTGAGGTGCTGTCACTCAATGTGCCTCATCATGGTAGCAGACACCACCCACTTGGCTGCAGTAAGAATTCCTTTCCTCCCTGACTCGCTAAGTTCATTTTTCACAGTCTAATCTGGCAGAGGGAGGACAGGGGGGAAAGTTAAAACCCTCCACAATACTGTAACAAAGGCAGGGGGACTTGTGTTGTTTTAATAAAAGATTTTTGTTGTCTAACTCTGATCAATGATGATTTCATAGGGGATGCTGTGAATATGAGGCAATCTGGTATGGGAGGGGGAGGGAGAGAGAAAAAAGAAGTACTGATTACTCCTCCATTAATTAGTGAGGTCAGCAAGTGCTGTGATGGTCATGTGATTATTCCTCCATTAAGCAGTAAACTCAGTAGCTTGAAAAGTGTGTGTGTGTGCGTGCGGTGCGTGCGTTGTGTGGGTGAGACGACCAACCAGTCAGATCACACAGACAGCAGGCCCGACGGATCCCTCACGTTCTGCGCATGCACTAAGGAAAACGCGCGTCGGACATTTCCCAGACAGGGAATTTCCTTTTTTTGAGCTTAGACACACTTTAAAATAAATTCCAACAGCATGGAGGATGCAGTAGTAGGGAAAATGCTTATCCACCCGTATTTCCTACATTTCTGAACAGGCAATCAGACTACAGAAACAGCCTTGCCATGTTGTCCGTTGTTAAGTGTTTTTTCAGTTTGTCCCACACACAGAGCCCTAATAATAAAAGCATATTAGCACTGCGGACTCCTATTTAAAAATCTGCTGAATAATCAGATAAAATAGGATTAAAAATATTCATTTAAAAATCCGTAGAGTCTGTGGCCTCAGTATCACCATAAAGGAAAAGTCCTGAAGTCCAATCTCCTGCCAGGCAACCTTTCTACTAACATGAAAGCATCAATGAAAATTGATACTTAAATGGACTAAAGTTCGTACACCGTACGATTGCGGGTCCCGAACCGCGATGCACGATGTGTACGAATGAACGTTTTGCCGATAATCGGCCCATGGACACTTTATCGGGGGCGCTCGTTCTGTGATCGCCCAGTGGTAAAATGCCCAAACACAGGCCGATTATTGGCCAAAACGTTCATTAATACACATCATGTGTATGGTTTGGGACCGCGATCGCATTGTGTACCAACCTTAACTGTCTGTAAGTCCCTCATTTATAATTGTGGCAAGGATATTACCCCCTTCCCTACCCAGCTGTGCTGACTAGGGCCAATGTCAACTTTGTATGCACTGACAATATTTTGGTGGTGAACAGAAAATTATATCTAAATGTCCCTGTCACTTTCTGTAGTGCCAATGTCTCCTTAGGGCTAGATTAAAAATAAATTGATAATATAAAAATCCAAGACAATGTTGAGCAGAAAAGATAGCGAAATGCATGAGCGTGGGAACATTTCATCTGTGCCCTGACAACATTGTCAAAGATCTTTTTGGGGATTTACACAGGAACTTGTGTGCAAATGAAAAAAAAAACTTTGAATTTTCAGAACAAAGTAAAATATTCAAAAAGAACTAATTAGGTTGTGTGGGGGGAGGGCATGACAGCCATGAGTCCCTAAACAAGCAAATATTACCAGACGGCATCACAGACTAAAGACAGTTACTAGACAGATCCTAAAACATTATTTTTACCCATAAAGCACTGAAAGTGTTTATTGACACTTTGGGGGCATATTATAAAGCCGCAGTATCACATTTTTAGCATACCGAGCCTTTAACGATCGGTAAAATGACATTTAAGGCATCTATAGTAAAAAAACACATTGCCCCTTTGCAAAGTTAAATTCATGTACTCTGTGCTGCCTTAATACTATCTCTGTCAATGACTCGTTTAACCAATGTGTCAGATTCGTGTGCAGCACTTCCCCTTCCCCTCCCTTTGTTACCTCCTCCATGTCTCAACTCCGGCAACCGACAAGCTTATCATGTGCAGTAGGAGTTAAAAGTTCAAAATCCTGAGAAAACCACCCACACACAGTGGCCAATAGTAAGCAAGCTGTCCTGGAGACACGGAAGAAGAAGGAGAACAGTACAGTTTACGATCTCTTCTTTGTGACCCATCATCAATCAGTGAAAGCTATTAAGAAGGGGGGTCAAGTGCAGCCTTATTCTACCATCAAAGCTACCTCTCTCCCCCTGCTAATGCTGTTATCTCTATGTTTATTACAGAGCAGGGGGGGGATAACGTCCAGGGATTTGATTGACAGTCCAAGTAGGAGTAGAGGAATGAAGCAGTTTCTTCAACGTTTTTTGTGTATACTCAAGACAGAGAGGGAATCTGAACAAAGTGAAGACACTCTGGGGGTTGTGGAGAATTATAGAACACATGGAAAGAAAGAAAAAATTCCCACTATAGATGCCCTTTAAACCGATAGTTAATTTCCGATCGGTTTTTTTAACGATCGTTAATTTCGATCAGTAATCTCCAATCGTAATTTATTGGTACAGATCGTAAATCTCCGTAACGCAACTACGAGTTACGATCTCCATAGAATATCATGTGGTAGTTACGTCCGCAAGTTCGTTAATTACCAAACGTTCGGGTCGCGATCGTAAATTTTACAACCGCGATTGTAAATTAACTAACCGCGGTATAGCTAAAAACTCTAAATATGGCCCTTATTACAGTAAAATGTTCAGAACGGCCAATGTATGTGGTGTACAAACACCACATAAAAATCTGTTAGGAAATGCCATGTCCTACCTTCCTCCCGCTCCTTCCTCCCTCTCCCATGCTGCTGCTCCTCTGCCTAATCACGATTCTTGGCGTCATTTAGTTCTTTAGGTGATTCCACTCTGCGTCCTTCGCCGCATTTTTCGCCCTTTTCATTGGTTACCGAATATTGACATCAAATTCCTCCATCTTCTAATATTACGGTTCCTCAATGCATGCACATATTGCCAGATCCTTTATTCTCTTATTCCACTTTGGCGATATTGAACTGTTAGTTTGAAGGGGCCAATCATTTTCTTCCTTTTCCCTCTCTTCCTCCTCCTGGAGAACCATATTATTCTCTTTCAGTTATATTGTCCTTAGTGTTATAAGCAATTAGCTTGCTACTTGGTCATGGGGTTTTCTTATCTGTTTACTCTGGTTTTGATCGATTTTCTCCTTGACTTTCTCGTTTTTGCCCCTCTAACCGTACCCAGTACTGCTTGTGAAAGTTCTCATTCATCCAGGTCATGGTAATTCTGTTGTATTCAGTTAGATCAATGGACTTAAAGTTTAGTTCTTAAAGACGTTTCACTAGTCTCCGACTGGATTTCTCAATTCAGATAGACTTGTACAAGAAACTGTTGGAAATGATGTACTGGAAAGTCCCAATTAGCATATCACAGCACAGGTGTTAGGGACCTTCTGATGCAAGGAAACGAATCCAACAGTGAAGGGGGAAAAGCAAGCAGGAGAAAGAAACATGGTCATTCCATATGTAGCAGGGGTCCCGGAGAAATTAAGAGAATTTTCAAATAACACTATATCCCTGTCTGCAAAGACGTACAGTACTATTTGATCTTGGTTTCTACCTGGCTAGTTCTGAAATGTCCTTGCCTGAGCTCTCTGTACCGCACCCTGTAGTATTTAATTTTGGTTCTGACCTAGCTAGTTCTGACTACGGCCTTTACTGACACTTTGTACCTGGTTGGCCAGCCTGACATTTTCCACTGACCTTCTGCTACGCGACATGCTAGTCATTGTATGCTAGTCACAGACACAATCAGTGCTGATTAGTGGCTTCTTGATTAGCTACAGCTGTGTCACAGACACAATCAGTGCTGATTAGTTGCTTCTTGATTGGATACAGCTGCGTCACAGACACAATCAGTGCTGATTAGTGGCTTCTTGATTAGCCTCATATTATATATAATATTGGGCTAGTGATCCAACAGAGCACTGCAGAATGTGAAAGTAGACTTTTCTGCCTTAAAAGGATCAAAACCTGTTTAAGAAATCGCTTGCAAAGCACTCTAAATCATCTCATGCTGATTCTCCTCGGAGGGCCCAGATCCTGGGGACTTTTAATTATGAAAGGGCTGAGATAACCTGGGCCTCTAGGAGAAAAGAAGAATAATATTTAAAGACACTAAGTCCCTTCTGCAATGCAAGATCAGTTGGCTTTGAAGATGTTATGTTGTTTTATTGAATTGTATCTTTAAATAAAATAAATAATCTGTCTCAAAAGAATATAATGTATTTTTTTCAAAAACATTTACAATGAGTACCTGGGGCAGGGAGATAAACTTGGTAATTCTACCTACAATAATAATAATTCTGTTAGGAAGCTTCTGCCTGGCTTCCTCGTGGCTCAGCACAATTTTAATACAGGAAGGTTGACAGGAGAAATGTGCTCACAATATTACAATCTACCTCTCTGCCCCAGGTACTTTCATTTTTTTATAGTGTTGTTTTCCTTAAAAGGAAAATAGTTAAATAATAAAATTCCCCCCCACCACATTTCTCTGTTCCCTTCCCACCCCGGCTACTTTTTTTATGCAATCGGCTGGAAAAAATTTGGGGAGAACACTGAATGTTAAATGGTCAAAAACACCCAGGACACTTATCTGCTGTTGTGTAAGGAATAATACATACTGACAAAATTACATTATAATAAACCCTATTACCACATCAGAAAGTGCCTACAAATGCTACCGCCACCTGGGACTTTTCCTTCCTTCTTGTAACAATGAATTTTCGCATGACATTCATATTTGTACTGTTGCAAAAAAATGCACCAAAGCTGCAAAGTTTGCAAAATTTTACCACAATTTAACATTTATGCTTAGTGTTTACCAGCACAACTCGCGTAGCTAGCCACTAATATCAGAGTATCTAGCTCAGTGGTTGCCAGGCACATTTCTGCAAAATGATTTTTTTTTAGAAACTTATCTCTTAACTTTCCAATTAGAAAAAACACCAGATGCTAATATGTAAAAACAAAGCATTGGCCTGACTTAAAGCTAGGTACACACAGTACCGATAAAGCGCAGATACTGGTGGATCCAATGGTTTTATCGTTATTGTGTGTACCTAGCTTTCCCAAACGAGTGAGTGGCCGCCAAAGTTTTGGGACAGCCGAGCGCTTGTTCAGGAAGATTGGAAAATTTCCCCTTGGGCACTGTAGTCTCCCTACAGGGAATCTACCAGCGGACAAGGGAAATTCACATCCAGAGATTCTCCCTATGCGTGCTATATGCTGTGCATAAGAAGAGACTGCTCGGTGGACTGTGTGGTTTTGTTTTTTGGGATCCTGTCTGTCACCTGTCAAAAACGTGGCAAGTGTGTACGCAGCTTTAAAGACACTTGCCCAACCAAAACTAAAGCCGGAAATGACTCACCGCAGATTAGCTTAATTGGCTTAGCCACAAACTTAAAGGCGAGTGTCCACCCTAAAATTTAATATGTGTTCCCCCTGGTCCCCAGCCCCAACCGCGTAATTTTTAATTTCAGAAAGCCCCCCCCAAACTCTACTTACCTCCCCTCTTTCCTGCGCTGCGCTCCGGCCCTATGCTGAGAGGAAATGCAAGCAGAGGGGCGGGACGGCAGCCGCGTCTGTGATGGCTGCCGGCAGCTTCACTTCCGCGTAGGAAAGCGGAGAGGAAGTAAAACCGGGGAGTTTCTAAAAAATAAAAAGTAAGTGTTGGGGACTGGGGGACATGGGGGAAGGATAGCAGAGGGGATTAATGCTGGGGGAGGGATAGCAAACGGGAGGGAGAGGGAGGGGAGGGAGGGGGAGAAGTGTGCAGCAACGCATGGCAGGAATTCCGGGAGCCAGGTACAGGCAGTGTACTATATGGACCTGCTAGCTTCCTGGTGGTCAGTTTTTGGAACTTTGGGGGGGACTACAGGAGAACCAGATGGAGTTTGGGATGTGAGTAAGGATTAAACTACACACACAATGGGGCCAGTAGTGGGGGGATTATAGTTTGGGGGTTGGACATGCCTTTAAATGAAAAATGAAAAAACCTTTTCGTACGATATATTTGTATTCAGACAATTCTGTTACTGTTGTTCAGTAGTTGTTTAAAGTCCTATGTGTATTTATAAAGAAACAGACTGTTTGCGATGAACTTGCATCAAGAAATATATGACTCTAACTAACTACTGACACTTAGGATGTAATAGTGTAAATGGGCTAGTAGATGACAGAAAGAGAGAGGATGATGCTCACTGATATCAGGAATATTGGAGCCAAGCATGAGGCCAAATTAGTGCAAAAACCCCGCTACCCGATGCACTATTGGGTTACCATGGGTTCGGCACAAATTTCACTCTGCCAGTGGCATTTCCATTTTTTTTATAGTTGGCATTGCACTAATCTGAATGCCTTTACTATTGTGGCGTACAGGCCTAGCATAAAACCCAAAATGAAGCTTCTTACCCTGACCAGGATCCCGATTGCAGTAAAGTTTCGAAAAGCAGTTGATGAAAGCATTTGGGGATCACGGTCCGGAAAGACGTTCGTTTTTGGTTTCTGCATCACCCGTAAGTGCTGAGTAATGCTGGTCAAACACACACTGCCCAAAGTTACATGATTTGAGATTTGATCCAACCCCAGTGTTAAATTGACCATAATAGACCAGTGTACTCGTTCTTAAAGGACAACTTCCTCCTACCAAATCCAAGTTCCCAGGGTGAGGACCCTAAACGCACTGTCCTCACCCCTGGGTTTCACTTTTAACTTTACTTACCTGAAGTTCCTCGGCTGTCAGAGCGCAAGGATACTTGTAAGTGCCGCAAAGGCCTTAAAAGGGCCGGTTCGAGCTGCGGGACCCCTAAGCCCCAAAGGTCCCTTGTAAGTGCCGCAAAGGCCCTGATGGCCGGGGAGGGGGGTCCCAGGTCGAGCTGCGGGACCCCTTAAGCCCCAAAAGGCCCTTCTCAGGGTCACCGCTTGGAGGGTGCCTCACCCCTCCCAGCGGGGCCTTTCCTTTCCCCTCCCTGCCAGCGCAGGGCAGGGGGCTTGGAGGGGCTGCTGGGAATGGGGGTGCGCATGGGGGGCCCCTTCCCAGCAGCCCCTCTAGCCTCCTGCGGGAGAAGGGGTTGGGATGGATGCTGGGAATCGGCGGCGGGTGGTCTCCGCCGCCGCGGGGGTCGACGGGCGGGTGGGCGTGCCTCCGGGCGGGGTGCGAACACCCGCCGTGGGTTGTCTGCCCCATCTCTGCCGCAGGGCGGCTAGTTACGGCTGCTTTCGCCATCTTGAAAGGTGGCGCAGAAATGGCCCGATACTAGCAATGCGAAACAGTTATGACCTTTATAATAGAAGCGGTGGGAACAGGTAAGTATCGTCCGAAGAGTTAAAAACACCTCGATAACTTTTCGCGGGCCGTTTCCCATCATTAATAAAATCGTGGTTAAACGCGATATGCGGAAAAGGCCGGGGAAAACGGCCGCGAAAACTTAACGAGGCTTCATAAATATGCCCCTTAGAAAGTGAACCCAGGAGTGAGGACAGTGCGATTAGGTGGAGATAAGTATAATTGTCCTTTAATTTGAAACGTTCCTGGAAAGACAGGAATATATCGAAACATTGAAAGTAGTCTTTTTTTTTTAAATGTATTTATTGTGTGAATCACAAGTGTCACAATGTAAAAATAAAATGATACACAGGATTATATTAGACATTTTATTTATAACAGGAATAATAAAATGCATGGATTAATATTAAATGAAAAATAAGAAGCTAGAAAAAAAGTCAGGCCCATTGTTTTGGAGGGTAAGTCTTATAAATGTATTGGCTTCTATGCTTATAAAGCCACACAAATGACAAGATGACTGTATTTTAACTGAAATACAAGAGAAAATTTGGATAGTAATCCTAATGTAGCCGGGATTATGACATGTATTTTTATCAGTTTATTTCACCTATGCTAAGCATACATATCTTCAGCTTTGCTTCATAATTTTTTACTGCCTTCCACTCGCATTACGGTAATATAAACCCCAGTCTTTGATAAATTCTTAGCACGTATGAAATAATTCTCATAAAACACAATAGAGCTATTTATGGCAAGGGAGCTATTATAGACTGGAATCCGATATTGTCACATGACATGACACAGGAAAGGCTTTCCCACAAGTAATCGAAAAAAAGGATAAAACTTTAGTTTGCAATTATCCCATTTTACACTACCCCTTTAGCAATATAATCTACTGTATCTAGGATTCGTAAAGTTGTTTTTTAATAGGGTCTCGTTTTATATTTTAGTGCTCCTTTTTGTTTTGTTATGTCTTTCTAAGCAAAGTCCAATAACAAACCTTATAGCAATTGTAAAAACAACTGCTAGTAGCGGTCGTTAATAAAATGGCAATGTTTCTTTTCCATGTGACTGAAATGGGAGACCGGATTGTATTTGCCACTGAAGTCATTTGCATGTCGTCTGCATAAAAGCAATATAGCCATAGAAAAAAACGGCGATACTTACGTATTTATTGATAGGTTTTGAAAGGTTTCGTTATGAGACATAGAGAGGATCCTCTAATGTGAAACATTCCAATAAGGTATCTGCAGTGCACTGTCATACAATTCGTCATACAATCTGTCTACATCTCACTACCCTGCTGCTATAGATAACCTGCACAAACACTGTACCAAAGGAAACTGTAATATTTCACACTGAAGAAAACATACTGTTGTGGCAGTGCTTTTTTAATAAATACCTTTACTGAAAAACATTAATTTATAAGCATGGTTATGTAAAATGAAATCAAGCAATCATTAGAGATTAAATAATGGACTCAGGGGGTGCTGCATCTATGAGGCAAATCAAAAAACTTGCTCAGGGCACTGGAACTCCTTCAATGGAAGCATTTGGTTTCAGGCGGCTGTTCCCCGATGCCGTGCCCCGTATGGACAACTGTAGTGTCCAAGCACCACCCCACCTCAGTCGGGATATATCCAAAGGAAAGAAGTTTGTTTCATATGTAGTTAAGTTAATCAGTAACATAGGCTTCTAGTATTAATTTAACCCAAAAATTGTAAAGAACATAAGTGTTGGGCTCATCCCTGGTTATGTTAATGTAATGTGCCAGTAAATCTCTAATCTTTACCGCCGTCTTCCCCTTAGCAACCCCCATTTGTCATCAGCAATTAGTGCCTAGACAAGCACTGTTGTCCCCAGGACTTATGGTGCAAAGAATCTGCACTGACACACGGGAAAAACCTGGAAAGTTGGCGCACTAAGAGCGAACTGGACACAGGAATAGAAGACAAGAACATACTGACAAAATAGTAGGAGGAAGAGTAGAGACAACTAGTGGAGACCAAGTCAGAAATCTAGGAGATCCAAAAAGAGTAGGGAAAATATAGATACAAAGACTGAATGTAGCGTAGCCGAAGGTCAGTGGAAAATGTCAGGCTGGCCAACCAAGTACAAAGTGTCAGTAAAGGCCGTAGTCAGAACTAGCTAGGTACAGAACCAAAATTAAATACTACAGGGTGCGGTACAGAGAGCTCAGGCAAGGACATATTCAGAACTAGCAGGTAGAAAACCAAGATCAAATAGTACTGGGTACGTCTTTGCAGACAGGGAATAGTGTATTTGAAAATTCTTCTAATTTCCGGAGACCCCTGCTACATATGGAATGACCATGTTCTTTCTCCTGTCTTGCTTTTTCCCCTTCACTGTGGATTCGTGTTCCTTGCATCAGAAGGTCCCTAACACCTGGCTGTGATTAGCTAATGGGACTTTCCAGTTACAAATTTCCAACAGTTTCTTGTACAAGTCATTCTGAATAGAAAAATCCAGTCGGATGACTAGGGAAACGTCTTAAGAACTAAACTTTAAGCAGTTGATCAACTGAATACAACAGAATACCATGACCTGGATGAATGAGAACTTTCACAAGCAGTACTGGGTACGGTTTTAAGAGGGGCAAAAACAGAGAATAGTCAAGGAGAGAAAATGGATCAAAACCAGAGTAAACAGATAAGAAACACCATGACCAGAGTAGCAAGCTAAATTGCTATAAAACCTAAAGACAATATAACTGAAAGAGAATAAATATGGTCTCCAGGAGGAGGAAAGAGAGGGAAAAGGAAGAAAGATGATTGGCCCCTTCAAACTAACAGTTCAATATCGCCAAAGTGGAATAAGAGAATAAAAGGATCTGGCAATATGTGCTGCATTGAGGAACGGTAATATTAGAAGATGGAGGAATTTGAGGTGTCAATATTCGGTAACCAATGAAAAGGGCTGGAAAAATGCGGCGAGGACGCAAGAGTGGAATCACTAAAGAACTAAATGACGCAGAAATCGGTGATAGGCAGAGGAGCAGCAATGGGAGGAGGGAGGAAGGAGCGGGAGGAAGGTAGGACATGGCATTTCCTAACGATTTTGTATGTGGCTGTTTGTACACCACAACATTGGCCGTTCTGAACATTTTCATGTAATAAAGGGCCATATTTATAGATTTTTAGCTATACCGGGTAGTTAATTTACAATCGCGGTTGTAAATTTACGATCGCGACCGAACGTTTGGTAATTAACGAACGTTGCGGACGAAACTACCACAATGATATTCTATGGAGATCGTAAATCTACGATTCGTTACAGGAGATTTACGATCTGTACCAAAAATTACGATTGGAGATTTACTGATCGGAAATTAACGATCGTTTAAAAACCGATCGGAAATTAACTATCGGTTAAAGGGCATCTATAGTGGGAATTTTTTCTTCTTTCCATGTGTTTCTATAATTCTCCACAACCCCCAGAGTGTCTTCACTTGTTCAGATTCCTCCTCTGTCTTGAGATACACCAGTTAGAAGAATACCGTGATTGCATTCCTCACTCCTACTTGGACTGTCAATCAAATCCCTGTGACGTTATCCCCCCCCTGCTCTGTAATAAACATAGAGATAACAGCATTAGCAGGGGGAGAGAGGTAGCTTTGATGGTAGATATAATGCACTGACCCCCCTTCTTAATAGCTTTCACTGATTGATGATGGGTCACAAAGAGAGAGATCGTAAACTGTACTGTTCTCCTTCTTCTTCCGTGTCTCCAGGACAGCTTGCTTACTATTGGCCACTGTGTGTGGGTGTGTTTCTCAGGATGTTGAACTTTAACTCCTACTGCACATGTGATAGCGTCGGTTGCCGGGTTGAGACATGGAGGAAGGGTAACAGAGGGGAGGGGGAAGGGGGGAGTGCTGCACACAGATCTGACACATTGGTTAAACAGAGTCACTGACAGAGATAGTATTAAGGCAGCACAGAGTACATGAATTTAACTTTGCAAAGGGGCAATGGGGTTTTTTTACTATAGATGCCTTTAATGATCATTTTTACCGATCGTTAAAGGCTCGGTATTGCTAAAAAGTGATACTGCGGCTTTAAAATATGCCCCCAAAGGTGTCAATAAAAGACTTTCAGTGCTTTATGGGTAAAAAAATGTTTTAGGATCTGTCTAGTAACTGTCCTTTAGTCTGTGATGCCGTCTGGTAATATTTGCTTGTTAGGGACTCTATGGCGTGTCATGCCCTCCCCCACACACAACTAATAGTTTCTTTTTGAATATTTTACCTTGATTCTGAAAATTCAAAGTTTTTTTTCATTTGCACACAAGTTCCTGTGTAAATCCCCAATAAGATCTTTGACAAGTGTCTGTCAGGGCACAGAGGAATGTTCCCAGCTCATGCATTTCGCTATCTTTTCTGCTCAACATTGTCTTGGATTTTTATATTATCAATTATTATTTAATCTAGTCCCTAAGGGAACATTGGCACTTACAGAAAGTGACAGGGAACATTTAGATATAAATTCTGTTCACCACCAAAATATTTGTCAGTGCATACAAAGAGTTGACATTGGCCCTAGTCAGCAACAGCTGGGGTAGGGAGTAGGGGGTATATATCCTTGCCACAATTATAAATAGAGGGACTTACAGACGTTAAGGTTGGTACACAAATGCGATCGCGGGTCCCAAACCATTGACACATGATGTGATTAATGAACGTTTTGGCCAATAATCGGCCTGTGTGTGGGCATTTTATCCACTGGGCGAATCACAGAACGAGCGCCCGATAAAGTGTCCATGGGCCGATTATCGGCAGAAACGTTCATTCGTACACATCGTGCATCGCGGTTCGGGACCCGCAATCGTACGTGTGTACGAACCTTTAGTCCATTTAAGTATCAATTTTCATTGATGCTTTCATGTTAGTAGAAAGGTTGCCTGGCAGGAGATTGGACATTCAGGACTTTCCTTTATGGTGATACTGAGGCACAGACTCTACGGATTTTAAATGAATATTTTAATCTATTTTATCTGATATTTACAGCAGATTTTTAAATAGGAGTCCGCGTGTGCTAAATGCTTTTATTATTAGGGCTCTGTGTGTGGGACAAACTGAAAAAACACTAACAACGGACAACATGGCAGGCTGTTTCTGTAGTCTGATTGCCGTTTCAGAAATAAGTAGGAAAATACGGGTGGAAAGCTTTTCCTACTGCTGCATCCTCCATGCTGTTGGAATTTATTTTAAAGTGTGTCTAAGCTCAAAAAAATGGAAATTCCCTGTCTGGGAAATGTCCGACGCGCGTTTTCTTTAGTGCATGCGCAGAACGTGAGAGGATCCGTCGGGACTGCTGTCTGTGTGATCTGACTGGTTGGTCGTCTACACACACCACGCACGCACGCAACGCACACCACACACACTTTTCAAGCTACTGAGTTTACTGCTTATGGAGGAATAATCACATGACCATCACAGCAGCTTGCTGACCTCACTAATTAATGGAGGAGTAATCAGGTACTATCTTTTTTCTCTCTCCCCTCTCCCCCCATACCAGAATTGCCTCATATTCACAGCATCCCCTATGAAATCAATCATTGATCAGAGTTAGACACAAAAAATCTTTATAAAACAACACAAGTCCCCTGCCTTTGTTACAGTATTGTGGGAAGAGGGTTTTAACTTTTCCTCCCCTGTCGCTCTCTGCATGATAGTGTAAAAATGAACTTAGCGAGTCAGGGAGGAAAGGATTTCTTACTGCAGCCAAGTGGGTGTGTCTGCTACCATGATGATGCACATGAGTGACAGCACTCTCAGCACAGGGGAAGACACACCCCAGGAACCTGCACAACTTTCCCATGCTGCTGCAATCAAACGAAGGAATTCTGGGGAAAAAAAGGTAGGGGGAGGGTTGGGGAGGTGTGTACTTAAAATAAACCAAAAAAAAAAAATGCTTTTTCCTCAGTGAGATACCCTTTAACAAAGCTATAAATGAGTGTGTGACACTCTAACACATATAATGGGTTGTCCAACTCCTAGAGATCCATTACGCTGTCTGTTTAAATTAGATGAGAAGGAAAGTTGAGATAAATATGAACAAACAAACAAAAAATAATTTAATGCCAGAAAAGAATGCAAATAAGGAATGGAGACTTCTGGGTAATTCCATGTTTCCATGGTAGCCCTTGCGAAATGCTTTACCTAATAAAAGGTTTTTACAGCATTCCACAGGCTAAATGGCACGAACGTTCATTAATTAACAAACGTTTGGGTAAACCTACTTAGATGTGTAAACTAAAGAAAAAGTGCTGAAAAAGGCTGACTGATAAAGCAGGGATATACACACAAGGTTACTGGTTGTTGTAGCTGGTAGATAAAATAAGAAGATAAGTTTCCTTTTATGGTAATTTATTCTGTTTTCTTTTGGAGGTTTTATGTAAAAAAAGTAATTTACAAAACTAATTTTAGCGGAAACATTTATTGCAGATAAATATTTACATTCTCTAATTTTAAAACAAATACTGTTATAACGTCTATTACCAAAACAATATGTTTGTAATAGTTCCAAATGTCAACTTTATATTGTAATGTCATAAACCGTTTGTGCATTAAAATAAACCGAATTTTTCCATGCCAAACACATACAGATGGAATATAAAATACCCCCTGCCCCGTCACACAGACTGGTAAATATAAAATGCCCCTATGCCCAGCAAACGCAGATTGGTAAATAAAAATACCCCCTTTCCCAGCTCAAACAGACTGATAAATATAAAATATCCCAATGCCCAGCACACACTGACTTCTCAAGTAGATGGTGCCCACACTGAGTGGTATAAAAAAAAAGTAAAATAAAGTGCCCCAAACCCCTCTCTCCACCTACCCGAGTGCTTGCACATGCACGGCCATGAAGGAGCACACCACAAGGGAGTGCAATCGGTTTAAACTTAGAGGCTCCACCACGAGCAATTGTTCCACATTGCTTCATGGTTGCGACACCCCTGAACCCAGTCCCCAATTATATTTACCTGTCCATCGTTTCTGTTGGTCGCAGTTATAGCTACAAGGAGAGAAACAATTAAAGAGGATGCCACTCTCATAATTACATCTTTTAGAAAAGATGGTCCTTTAAAATATGTTGAGATATCCTACATTGTCCACTGGAATCAATAGCTTATCCCTGTTATGTTTGTGGAATCTAAGGGTTAGTGTGTGTTAACAGCCTATATTTGTTCATACCCCTTCAGCAATTTAATGAGCTGGTTTTGAGCTTGATCATGCTAGAAAGGCAGAATTAGCAGAATTAGGTTCCCCGGTGTAAGTCTCTTCAGGGGCATCTTTTTAATAATGTGAAAATGGGGTTTGGGGGGTAGATGAACATTAGTATAAAAAGTTTTTTAAGGCTGGACATGCCCTTTAATATTATTCTCTGTCTGTAGTGTTGGAGAAATGAAATCCTGAGCAAAAGAAGGGTTAAACTCCATAACTGGGGTTTTAAATGGTTAAACTGCAGCTGTATAAATTCCTGGACTTGGTGTACAAAGGGTGAATGGGATCAGTCACATCCCCAACATCGGGATTTGAGAGAAACAAATTGGTAAAAGCACAGGATGAAGATTCTACGCAGCAAGAGCGCAGATTGCCCGTGAAACATTACATTTTGATAATACAGTTTGCAAACTCTGCACATTCCGCTGGGTCCCATAGACTTTAATCTCTATTGTAACAATCAATTTACAGATTCACCAATAAATATTCCCAAATTAGTGTTATCATGGGTGTGAAATGTTAAAATCACTAGTTTTCACACTGATAATCCACATAAGCCTTAAAAATGTGGCTTAATCAAACCTTTATACCCTACCCATAGTCTGTCAACAGTTACATAGAAACATAGTATTGGAGGTTGTATAAAGACATACATCATCTAGTTCAACCTTTATACCCTACCATAATGTATGCTAACAGTTACAATAGAACATAGTATTAGAGGTTGTATAAAGACATAAATCCATCTAGTTCAACCTTTATACCCTACCTATAATGTCTGTATAACAGTTACATAGTAACATAGTATGGAGGTTGTTAAAGACATACATACATCAGTTCAACCTTTATACCCTCCTATAATGTCTGTCTAACTCTTACATAGTAACATAGTATTGGAGGGTTGTATAAAGACATACATCCATCTAGTTCAACATTTATACCCTACATATGTCTGTCAAACGTTAGTTAATAGTAACATAGTATTGGAGGTTTATAAGACATACATCCATCTAGTTCAACCTTTATACCCTACCTATAATGTTGTCTAACAGTATATTGTAACATAGTATTGGAGGTTGTATAAAGACATCAATCCATTTAGTTCAACCTTTATACCCTACCTATAATGTCGTCTAACAGTTACTAGTAACATAGTATTGGAGCTTGTATAAGACATACATACATTAGTTCAACCTTATACCCTACCTATATGTCTGTCTAACGTGTATATTGTAACATAGTATTGGAGGTTGTAAAAGACCGAATCCATTTAGTTTAACCTTTATACCCTACCCATAATGTCTGTATAACAGTTACATAGTAACATAGTATTGGAGTTTGAATAAAGACATACGTCCATCTTGTCCAACTTTTATACCGGTGATGCCCAACCTGTGTCTTAGCCCTTAGGCGTAACTAGGTGTGTTGGAAAGTATCCCTGGACCAACCAGAACTACAGTATATGTATTAATACCAGTAATTCCCAATATTATATAAAATCCCTGTACCAAACGGAACTACAAGTAATGTCCAGTATATGTATTAATACCAGTAATTCTCAATATTATATAGTGTACCTGTACCAACCAGAACTACAGTATATGTATTAATAAAAGTAATTCTCAATATTATATAGTATCCCTGTACCAACCAGAACTACAGTATATGTATTAATACCAGTAATTCTCAATATTATATAGTATCCCTGTACCAACCAGAACTACAGTATATCTATTAATACCAGTAATTCTCAATATTATATAGTATCCCTGTACCAAACAGAACTACAGTACATGTATTAATACCAGTAATTTTCAGTATTATATAGTATCCCTGTACCAACCAGAACTACAGTATATGTATTAATACCAGTAATTCTCAATATTATATAGTATCCCTGTACCAACCAGAACTACAGTACATGTATTAATACCAGTAATTTTCAGTATTATATAGGACCCCTGTACCAACCAGAACTACAGTATATGTATTAATACCAGTAATTCTCAATATTATATATTATCCCTGTACTAACCAGAACTACAGTATATGTATAAATACCAGTAATTTTCAGTATTATATAGTATCCCTGTACAAACCAGAACTACAGTATATGTATTATTACCAGTAATTCTCAAAATTATATAGTATCCTTGTACCAACCAGAACTACAGTATATGTATTAATACCAGTAATTCCCAATATTATATAGTATCCCTAGACCAACCAGAACTACAGTATATGTATTAATTCCAGTATATCTGTTGTATTCAATTAGATCAACTGGACTTGAAGACGTTTTGCTAGTCATCCATCTGGCTTTCTCAATTCAGAATGACTTGTACAAGAATCTTTGGCAATTATGTACCCTGGAAAATCCAAATACCAATATCCAAAATACATAATTGCCAAAGATTCTTGTACAAGTCATTCTGAATTGAGAAATCCAGTTGGATGACTAGCGAAAAGTCTTCAAGAACTAAACTTCAAGTCCAGTTGATCTAATTGAATACAACAGATATACCATGACCTGGATGAATGAGAACCTTCACAAGCATTAATACCAGTAATTCTCAATATTATATAGTATCCCTGTACCAACCAGAACTACAGTATATGTATTAATAATACCAGTAATTCTCAATATTATATAGTATTCCTGTACCAACCACAACTACAGTATATGTATTAATACCAGTAATTCTCAATATTATATAGTATCCCTGGACCAACCAGAACTACAATATATGTTTATCAATATGTTTTAGTTTTAGAAACTTATCCAGACCACTTTTGAAGCTATTCAGTGAACTTGACATTACCACATCTGCTGGAAGACAGTTCCACAGTTTCACCGTTCTCACTGCAAAGAAACCTTTCCTAACCTGAAGATGAAACTTCTTTTATTCTAATCTTAAAGGATGCCCATGATTCCTCTGATATACGGTAACCTATTAGTGGAAAATGCACCAGAGCGTTTGTAAATTATAATATAGCCCATTATTATATTTATAGAACGTAATCATATCCCTGTGCAATCGCCACTTTTCCTCTGTAAACAGCCTTTTTCTTGTCTTATCTGCCTACATAGTCAGGTGGTTGTTCGAATGTCGTGGTCGGAAGGTGAGTACATTGTGTAAGGCCACCATAAGTGTTACAAACTTATACAGGATTCTAAAACTGCTCTGCATATTCCAAATAAGTCCCTAACAGTGCTTTGTAAAGAGGGAGGAGTTCCTCAGTGGTGTGAATCAGAGAGATGGTGTTAGATAAAAATGAAAACCTTCCAGCGAAGGAGGAGTACTGTAGTTGTATAAAACCAGTCCCACCAGACTACTGAATCAATAATATATTCATGTTAATAGAAAACATGTTAAAGTTGCGTGAGGTTAAAACCATCTACCAGTGTTTACATAAAACTTCTATGTCTGGGTCCACTGGTAATATCTACAAAATATCTTCCTAATGATATAAGTTCTCTTCTAGCAGTCAGAAGGATCCCAGGAAGGTTTCCTGGCTCACTGCAGATCATGGTTTCTAATGCCCAATACCGTAAAACCCACAGTAAAGCTTTTTATGGTTGCGTCACACTGTACTTAGCCAAATATGCAGGGAATTTATTCTCAAAGTGACTCTGAAGCAGCACTCGTATCTCTGGGGAAATCAAAAATACATCATCTGTTCTTATTGATTTTTAACTAAAATTTATATATAAAAAACAACAACAAAACAAGTAAATGTTAGAAGAAATATCACTGCAAAACTTCATATGGATTCAGTGAAATTTCACTTAAAGGGCATGTCCACCTGCAAAATGAACTTTTCACATATGGTAGAGGACCCTAGCCCAACCCCAACTGCTAGGTTTGTTTGTAAAAATAGCGTGCAGAACTCTACTTACAATCCTTCAATCCCCTTCCACTCTAATCTCGGCCCTCTGCTTGCCAGAACTGTAAGCAGGGGGCCGGACCGGTAGCCGTGCCTCTGATTGGCTGAGAGGCAGGAACGAAGGATTGTGAGTAGAGTTCTGCACACTTTTTTAACACACAAACTTAACGGTTGGGATAGGGTGCCCTACCATATGTTTAGAGGATTTAGAGGTCAAGCAATGAGGGCTCCTGAGGGATGGGAGGGGGGGCTGGCTCTCCTGCACATGCCACTGTCCTCTCAGAGGACATGGAGGAGGCAGAAACCTTTAATACAGGGAGACAGCTCCTACTGTTCAGTTTCCTGGAGTTTTGACAGGCACTGCAGCAGAACCATAAGGAGCAGGGATGTACAGTAAGGATTTTTTAACATTACACATTGCAGCCAGTATGGGGTTAAATTTTAGTTTTGGGGGTAGATATGCCCTTTAAGCCAATGACAAATATCAGTATGTATTTTTGTGCTTTAGTTTTTGCTCACTGTTCCTTTATCACTTCCCCTTCATCTCTTTTTGAGGATCGTCCCAGTGGTGTGTTCTCTACACCATCCTATTTGTTCTCAACAAGCAGATTTAATAGAACTGGGTTATCGTTGTAAAAACTGTTGCCTGTCTGCAACATTGGTGACTTGTATACATTGGTCTGTAGCCAGAATCGTGAATCTGGTTTAGTGCTCAGAATGTCAGTTTCTGGTGCCTTTACGTAAATATTCTGAATTCTCTAGCATGAAAACCTATTTTAGGCTTTGTTCAGACATGTGGCATGTGGACTTTGGATGTTTTCCTGTCAGGTAAACACTAGATGTAACGGTTTCCTACCAGAAGCCGCTTGTGAATCACCGCAGTGAACAAAATGGCTACATGCCATTTGTCTGAAGCTAACCTTAATCTTTCTATACTGAAAAGTTAGTTTAATTTGACCATAACTGGAAACTATAATTCTTCCCACCCACCACTGTACATTTTTTTGTTAATCTGCCCCCTATTTATTTAGATATGCAATGTAAAACATCTTACATTTCAGCTGTCAATCAAGTGCCTTGCTATCATAAATTCTTCTGTGAGTAGTTTTTCTGTAGCTGGTTTGGTGACAGAGTTTTGACAGTTGGAATGCTGTATGCTGTGTGCAGGTTTGGCAGTTGGTTTGTGGGGAAAAAGTCAGGTCAGATGGAAGTGGGAGTGGTTAAAAGAGGGAAAGGGATAATTCTCCTGAGCAAAACATCTGCTGGATTGAAGGCATGCAGCAACACTCACATCTCAGAGTGTTACTTACAAGTATTTATTTACAGAGTAAAATGAAGAAAAGTCCCTTTAAGATAAAACATTTAGTAGTCTTAGGGGATTATAGTTTACCTGCTGGAAATAATAAAATCAGGCCTACCAGTAAATCCCTCTAATCCTGAATTAGCATCTACCGCAGGGGTAGCAACCAATATTTTACCCTTTATTCATTTTGCTTGAAAGAGCCAAGTAACTGTTCTTTCTATTTCTTCTTCTCTTTTATTCTTATTATTAGGACTGTATATGGTAAAACCCATGGTTTTCAAGCTAGAGAAAGGAAATTTGGTACAGACATGCAAGACACATATAGTCACACAATAGTGCGTTATTACCTAGATAAGGAATCTGTGAAAGTTTCCAAGTTATAGAGAATTTACAAACTTTTGTGTCACAGGCACAATCAGCACTTGAATACCTTAATTTGACTCCTGTAAGCAGATCCAATCAGTGCTGATTAGCTGCCTCATAATTGGATACAGTCCTAATCAGTGCTGATTAGCTACCTCTTGATTTGATTCACCTGTAAAATGACCCAATCAGTGCTGAATAGCTGCCTCTTATTTGGATACTGCTGTGTCAGCCACAATCAGTGCTAATTAGCTGCATCTTGATTGGATACAGCCGTGTCAAAGACACAATCAGTGCTGATTAGTTGCTTCTTGGTTGGATACAGCTGTGTCACAGGCACAATCAGGGCTAATTAGCTGCCTCTTGATTGGATACAGCAGTGTCACAGACACAATCAGTGCTGATTAGTTGCTTCTTGATTGGATATAGCTGTGTCACAGACACAATCAGTGCTGATTAGTTGCTTCTTGATTGGATACAGCTGTGTCACAGACACAATCAGTGCTGATTAGTGGCTTCTTGATTAGCTACAGCTGTGTCACAGACACAATCAGTGCTGATTAGTTGCTTCTTGATTGGATACAGCTGCGTCACAGACACAATCAGTGCTGATTAGTGGCTTCTTGATTAGCTACAGCTGTGTCACAGACACAATCAGTGCTGATTAGTTGCTTCTTGATTGGATACATCTGTGTCACAGACCCAATCAGTGCTGATTAGTTGTTTCTTAATTGGATACAGCTGTGTCACAGACCCAAACAGTGCTGATTAGTTTATTCTTGATTGGATACAGCTGTGTCCAGACCCAATCAATGCTGATTAGTGGCTTCTTGATTGGATACAGCTATGTCACAGACCCAATCAGTGCGGATCAGTTGCTTCTTGATTGGATACAGCTGTGTCACAAACCCAATAAGTTCTGATTAGTTGCTTCTTGGTTGGATACAGCTGTGTCACAGGCACAATCAGGGCTAATTAGCTGCCTCTTGATTGGATACAGCAGTGTCACAGACACAATCAGTGCTGATTAGTTGCTTCTTTTTATTGAGGAATACACTGTGTCACAGACACAATCGTCCTGATTAGTGGCTTCTTGATTGGCTACAGCTGTGTCACAGACACAATCAGTGCTGATAGTGGCTTTGATTAGGCTACAGCTGTGTCACAGACACAATCAGTGCTGATTAGTTTGCTTCTTGATTGGATACAGCTGCGTCACAGACACATCAGTGCTGATTGTGTCTTCTTGTTAGCTACAGCTGTCGTCAGACACATCAGTGCTGATAGTGTTGCTTCTTGATTGGATACATCTGTGTCACAGACCCAATCAGTGCTGATTAGTTGCTTCTTGTTGGATACAGCTGTGTACAGACACAATCTAGTGCTGATTAGTTGCTTCTTGATTGGATACAGCTGTCACAGACACAATCAGTGCTGATTAGTTGTTTCTTATTGGATACAGCTGTGTCACAAACCCAAACATTGCTGATTAGTTTATACTTGATTGATACAGCTGTGTCCAACCCAATCAATGCTGATTATGGCTTCTTGATTGGAATACAGCTGTGTCACAGACCAATCAGTGCTGATTAGTTGCTTCTTGATTGGATACAGCTGTTGTCACACCCAATCATTGCTGATTAGTTGCCTCTTGATTAATACAGTGGGTCACAGACCCATCAGTGCTGATTAGTTGCTTCTTGGTTGGATACAGCTGTGTCACAGGCACAATCAGGACTAATTAGCTGCCTCTTGATTGGATACAGCTTGTCAAAGACACAATCATGCTGATTAGTTGCTTCTTGATTGGATACAGCTGTTCACAGACCCAATCATGCTGATTAGTGCCTCTTGATTGGATACAGCTGTGTCACACACAATCAGTGCTGATTAGTTGCTTCTTGATTAGCTACAGCTGTGTCACAGACACAATCAGTGCTGATTAGCTGCTTCTTTGATTGGATACAGCTGTGTCACAGACCAATCAGTGCGATTAGTGGCTTCTTGTTAGCTACAGCTGTGTCACAGACACAATCAGTGCTGATTAGTTTGCTTCTTGATTGGATACATCTGTGTCACAGACCCAATCAATGCTGATTAGTTGCTTCTTGATTGGATACAGCTGTGTCACAGACAAAAGTGGCTGATTAGTTGCTTCTTGATTGGATACAGCTGTTCACAGACCCAATCATTGCTGATTAGTTGTTTCTTAATTGATACAGCTTGTGTCACAGACCCAATCAGTGCTGATTAGTTGCTTCTTTGATTGGATACAGCTGTGTCCAGACACCAATCAATGCTGATTAGTGCTTCTTGATTGGATACAGCTGTGTCACAAACCCATCAGTTCTGATTAGTTGCTTCTTGATGGATACAGCGTGTCACAACCAAATCAGTGCTGATTAGCTGCCTCTTGATTGGACAAACAGCTGTGTCACAGACACAATCAGTTGCTGATTAGTTGCTTCTTGATTGGATCCAACTGTGTCACAGACCCATCATGCAGATATCTGCCTCTTGATTGGATACAGCTGTGTCACAGACCCATCATTGCTGATTAACATGCCTCAGCAAAATAATGATTTATAGCCACTCACTTTGATTCGAGTATTTTGTCTCTGATCACACTCGTCCTCAGTGTGTAACTGGTACAGCAGACAATATATAAAATGTGCTGTTTTAGATCCATATTAAGTGCAACCTAAAAGAGACCAAAAATATGTAATACATACAAAAAAATAACTCTAGTACCAAACAATTTAATTGCATTTGGCTACCTCCATAAGTTGCTACTACACAACCTCTTTAAACCCTGATTAAATAAAAGCATCAGTTCAATAATTGGCCAAATTATTTTAATCCAGTCACCACTGCAATGTTTGCTTTATTTATCTGGGTCCTACTGCCTTTTTGGCTACATGAGCTGGACAGCTTCTCCCGTGTGGCCTGGATGCTTGAAGCTGACTCTAGTTAAGTACTTTGCTCAAAAAGCACATGACCTACTCTGGGTGGAGTACAATTTCCCAGAAGGCTTGGTCAAAAACCTTCAATGTACACACACATATTAAAAATTGGGCTGTTGTCATTCATATTAAAGTGCAACTAGAGACCAAAAATATAATACATACAAAAATATTGTATTCTTGTGCACTAGAATTCTATGAATAGAGAATTGTGTGAGTGCCTGCCGTCAGAATTATACTGCAAATAAATTTTTATTGTGCAAACCAGATTACTGCCTCTTGATTGCCTGTATTACAGGTGCAGGTTTTTAAAAACTCGCAGCACACGCAGACACTCACATTATTAGAGGTTTGTGTAGCCTTTCAAGCCAATTCAATGTTTATACGTAAACTTTCCCATTCTAGTTTATTGTGCTGGGCAAACTTTGCAATGTGCAATTCATATGCCAATTGTACAACAAGAGCATGTGCCTGTATGTGTTTATCATTTATCAGAAATTCTGGACTGTAAATAGACCAACATTTACATGAAGCATGACCCCATTATGGGTGAATTTGGAATGCTCCCTCCTTCCCTTCCCCTGGAGAGCACACTTGTTTAATTTCCGTAGAAAATTGCAATAAAGGCAGCTTTATTAAACGTGTAATTTATTAACAACTGTTTCTTTAAAGGACAACTAAAGCCTCAAAACAACATTGAATTAGAAAGCAGACTCCTTGTTATAAAAGCAGTATTCAGTATTTCACCCCTCTCATTTTGATATGGTTGTTGAGAAATGTAACTTTCTAACATGAGTTTTTGGGGTTTTTTTTCAGTGTTCCAGTATCGCACAGTGTGGTCACTGACCATTATGATCTTTCACATGCTCAGTCCTAGCAGGTGTCCTCTCCAATGAGGCATATGAGCAAAATGCTCAGGGTGACACCCCTGCTAAATTTTAGAGGCAGGCAGAGCAGAAGGAAAATAAACATAGCGCTAGTAGTACACAGGGGCGGCATTCAAAGTTTGGCTCAGGTGCAAAAACTCTAGAGACAACCCTGGTCCTAAGATACTACAGGAACGTGTAACAGTTGGTCACACCCACTACAGCCTCTAGCCAATTCTTTTTACAGGACGAATAGGCAAGGGAGCATGTGACTGAGGTCAGGGGTGTGGCCAGTCACTGTACATTTATTTCATCCAGTTCTTAAAGTGGTTATATTTACTTTAATGCCATTTACTGTAGCACAACATGTTTAAGACCTACGTGGTCTGAAAACCCCGATGAAAGAACACATAGGTCTGAAACATGTTGTGCAACATCCCTAATATATTTCACTAATGTACTGTGAATTTGATTCTCAAGTGACTTAATATTCTACTAATATTAAAAGGGAAGTTCAGTGGAAATACATGTACTTTTCAGAAAAAAGAGCAGTGTTTCAGTGTTTTTTCATCCCTATTACCTTAAAGGGGAACTGAGGTCCAAAAATGACTTTAGGTAAATTGAGGTAAATTGATAGGAATTGCTCCACTGAGAATTTCTGCAATTTATTTCCATTGTTTATTATGCATAGTTTTGAAGATTTTTGTGTGTGATATGGCAGCAGCATCACCAGGTCCCCTGCACTTCCTGCGTCCTGCTCTAAAACTGTCAGTCAATCTGTCCTGTGTCTCCTCCTCCCCTTTGCAGCCCCCCTGGTCATAATATTGAGAATTACTGGTATTAATACATATACTGTAGTTCTGGTCAATCCAGGGCTACTTTCCAATTGCCGTTTGGAGTCAGGAAGGAATTTCTCTTCCCCCACCCTTTCAGCTGTGTTTTTTTTTTTACTTTCTCTGGATCAGCAGTTAAAAAGGAGGATGAAAAGGTTGGACAAGATGGACGTGTCTTTATTCAACCTCAGTTACAATGTTACTATGTTGCCTGGAAGCAGGTCCTGACCTGTGTGTACCCGGCTGGAGATTTCTATTCTGAAAATATCTATCTAAAAAATCATTGAACGTTACGCCCTCTTTGTATCAAACCATGTAGTTTAAAGAGAGGGCGCTTCCTAAGGGATCCTCTGAATTGTATATTTTTTTATTGTGCGCTTAACTGTGTAATTTATATATACACAATAATAATTATATAAATTATTATATAATATTTGATTTGTATTAATAAAAAAAATGATGCTCTTTCAAATATTTTAATTTGATCTTAAGATTAAAAGTATACACAAATATATTTTAGTACAGTGAAAAAAAATGTCACCTATCTTCTGCATTTACAGAGAAACAATCAGACCCTTTTATTAAAGGGCATCTCTACCTTACAAAGTCATTTTTAATATGTTAGTGGGCATCCCTTCCCACCCCCAACCGCTATATTAGATAGTTAAATAAAGAATGTTACTTACAATATTTTCAGAACACGTGTCTTAACACAAATAAAGAGCTACATACCTAGCCTGTAGGGTCCACATGGTGTGGATCCTAATTAGATTTAATTATATTCAAAGAGAAGCTTTCTGTGTTTTATTATGGGCCAGTAGAAAAGACTACCAGGGACTGGATTACGCTATGATTGAGTGCAATATGAATAGAGATGTTCAGTTTCCTTCCATTTTCGGATTTTTGAATTTTTCGGAAAATTCGAAGATTCGAAAACGGACCCATAAAAGTCTATGGGAGAATTTTTTTTATTGTTTCTGTCCATTTTGAGGGACAAATAGTAATAGTAGGTTACTGTAAATGACACAGAGACCTGGGGAATGGTCTGGGGAACCTGTAAATATTACCAAAACTTATTTTAAAGGGGAAGTTCAGTGCAAATACATGTGCTTTTAAGAAAAAAGAGCAGTCATTTTCAAACCCAATGATGTTAACCTGCCTATTCAACATTTTGTCTGTGTAAAAATAAATGCAACCGAAATACCGACTTCCTGTTTGCAGGACCCCTAGTAGAGACCGTTATGGTTTTGCCCTTGACCCAGCGCCTGGGTTGATTTAGTTACTCACTAGAGATCTGAGCATATTTGACCCATCCAACAGCCAATCAGTAGAAATTACTGTTAGGAACATTCCAAGGAAGTGGTGCATCCTGGGAAGAAGAAGGACCGTTGGAACCTGAAATGTCAGCTCACTAATGTCAACAGCAGGTAATAGCAAAGGGCATGAAATGAACTGACTTTTGAAACGGGAGAGAATATGTAGAATAGCTAGGTATGCATAATACAAACCAAATCATTCCTCCCGATCGGGCTGTTTTCAAGCTTCCGCATTCTATTTTCGAGGGTTACCGAAATCGTGTGGTACTTTCAAGGGTTCGATTTTTGATTTGAAACTGGGTTCTATTCGAACCCACATTACATCTCTAAATATGAATAATGAATACTGTTTTTCATGCTGCAATATATTTTCTATATAACTGTTATAGTCATTGGATTTATTGTTTAAAAATCTTTTTAATTTAGTTGTTACATTCACTTATTTATTAATGTCATTGTCATTAATCAATAATAATACAAAATAACTGAATTTAAATAGTTGGAAAATACTGTGATATTAATCTCTGTTAAGATTAATTTAGATCTGTTCCTGTCAAACTGGGGGTAGTATTAATCCGCGTACACACGTATGATCTTACTAGAAAGGAACGGCATCCGACCGCGAAGCACACAGGCGTTGAACGGGTGTCTCACCCGATAATCGAATGTGTGTGATCGCACACACTCGGGGGTCGTTCTTTGATCCACCGTGGCATACACACCTGTCATTATCGACTGTTCGCTGCACGTCCTCAGGGGACGTTTGTTGGTAAGATCATACATGTGTACGAAGCTTTAACCCTTAAATATGGTGTTTCCTGTTTGAAGAGGTTATCAGACAAACACTTCCTTTTAAAGAGTCTTTTGTTTCTCAAGACTGGTGTAATTCATCTTGAGACATGATGTATAATTCCATTGTATCCTGAAGATCTGATATCTAAAAGATTTCAAAATGGAAAATACGGTTTTATTTATTAGGTTCACTGATTGAATAGTCACTATTGCAGTAATTAGCTGCACAGCTACTATATTTAAAGGGTATTTCCACCCCCCAAACTAATTTTTACTATGTGCCTGGAAATGGCTATAAACCTCAACCTCGCGAGGTTTATAGCAGTGACAGGTCCCCCTAAATATACTTACCAGCCTTCGTTTCCCCGACGTCTTCTGCTTGACTTCCATGCGCGGAAAAGGAAGTCAAGCAGAAGACGTTGGGGGAACGAAGGCTAGTAAGTACATTTGGGGGGACCTGTCACTGCTATAAACCTCGCGAAGTCGAGGTTCATAACCATTTCCATGCACACAGTAAAAATTAGTTCGGGGGGTGGACACCGTTTAACTCGTGTAATGCTTTATAGTTTGTCTTATTTTATTCATGCATTTGTTTAGGTTTAAGCAAGAAGAAAAGTATTCATTGACATTAATAATATAGTCAACATACTATGCAAGATGCCACTAAACCTTTAATGCACAATGATGCAATCTTGTTTTAAATAGTTTGTATACAATACAGTATGTCTGGTGCAAGGGATTTTCAAATTTGTTATACCTTGACAAGGTGGTAAGGGAGTGTGTCTGGGTCCATGGTCCTCTTGGAAAAATCTACAATTTTAATTAAACACGATTTATGCTGTTTTCATAGATGATACAGCTATCTGACAGTTAGATACTATAGCATTAATTTATTATTAATATTTTTATATTGCTTTAGTTCTCCTTTAAACTTTATTCATTATCTGCCCTAATCATCATAAAAGGGAGGCTAGATGGTAAAGTGTTGTTTTACGATTGGTAGTGGAGCACATTATTAGATTCCAGTCACATAAATTAAATTAAATTAATTAAAAATAAAACCATACCTGGGATATACTGTGAGTTTATATCACATTGACCATTTCTAAATTTAAAATGTATTTTACTAAATATTGTAACCATGTTTTATATTTTTTGTATAGGGATTGAGACAACTCAACTGCGAATATAAAATGGAGAATGAATCTCGAATGGTAGTGTGTGACCTTGGCAATCCTATGGTGGCTGGGACAAATGTAAGACCCCTTTAAATTGTATGTCACAATTGTTAGAATGTTCAGTATAGTTAAAAGAGTAATCCAGGCAAAAATGCAGTTTCCTGGTTAGAAACAGATGATAAAATTTTTTCTAGTGGTGTAACTACAGCCCTAATGATGGTGGGAATGGGACCGAGGTACCACGATCAGCTGTTCTAAGTTATTGAGCATGTGATAATGCCATACTGGTACTGGTGTTTTAAACAGCTGCTTATGCGCAACTTTACCTTTAAAAACAGCGCCGTATCAGGCCTGTGAATAGAAAGAGGAGTGTAATAAGAGCCTTCTTAATAAGAGAGTCACAGTGCTAGATTTTGCTTATTTAAAGGGGGGGGGGGGGGTGATAGAAGCCTTCTTAATAATAAAACCGTAAACCCACAGTGATAGATTTTGCTTATTTAACAGTGGTATAGGACCATGTTTATAAAGGATTGCTATTGGTCATTATCAATAGCAACGATAATAACTATTCTAGCGATGTGATAGTGGTGCTACACAGAATTTTATATATAATTCAAGGTAACACAACAAGGGCATCTATACTGAAAAATAGGTTGTTTTAAATTGACCATAACTATAATTCAACCCAACCACTCCCAACCTATTTCTTTAGATATCCAATCTAAAACTTCTTATATTTCAGCTGTCAATCAAGTTCCTTGCTCTCAAAAACTATTCTTCTGTGAGTAGTTTTACTGTAGCTGGAATGGTGACAGAGTTTTGACAGTTGGAATGCTGTGTGCAGGCTTGACAGTTGGTTTGTGGGAAAAAAGTCAGGTTGGATGGAAGTGGGAGTGGTTAAAAGAGGGAGGGGGGATGCTGCTCCCACACAAAATGTGTGCTGGATTGAAGGCATGCAGCAATACAAGTGCTACATACATGTATTCAATTATAGATTAAGATGAGGCAAAGTCATTTTTTCAGTAAAGTGTCCCTTTAAGCTTTTGGACTGGGCAGATTCCAGGTATGTGTCATCTTGTCAGGACAATATTCCAAGCAATTGGACCCCAGTGCAATGTGGGAAGACTTGAAACCTCAACTGTGAAAACTCCAAACCTTCAACTGTCAGGAGTTCAGCCGATAAACCTGAAGTGATTAAAAGCTGCCATTCACTGGATATTGCTTTCCAAAGCAAGGTCTTACATGAAAACTAAATGTTACTAAATTTACTTACAGATTATGGCACTTCTGTACTTCTGTAAAAGTCACTAGAAGACATACAGTAGTTATTAGTATCACCATTAATCTGAAGAATGAATGGGTAATAATAGAACAAGCCAGTTATAAAGTCCATTTGACTATACTTTTTTAACCCCTTGATCTGTCACAGTCTGTTCTGCATTCTCCAATGGACTGCAGGATGGATTGGGCAAAATTGTGACACAGCATTTTAATTCCTGACTCACAGGCTGCTGATTAGAGATCAAAAGGTCAGGAATATCTGGTGTAATGTCTGCCCATGTGTACGCAACCTATGGTAATGTTTAATTATACAGTTTGGGGGTTTGCCTTCTCCATATTAAATAAAATCCCATTTATTTTTGTATTTTATTACCCTTCCTCGCTTATTTTACTTCTGTGTATTTGGAGACCTGTGATTTGGTGGACAACTAGTCATATTTACTTGTGGTTAGATTGTGTTGTTTGAATGGAAATTCAGTTCATTGATATGTTACATTCTGTTTGGTTTAGATGTCTATTGGTCTGAGATTTGTTGCACAGCGATTAGAAAGTGACAATACAATAATATTCGATTTCTACATGAAAAGGTAAGTTCACGTTCCCTATTATAAAATGTATCGTATAATAAATAGAGATAGAATAAAGCTTGTACAAAATTGGTTAAATGTAACTACAGTATTTATAAAGGATTTCAAGTATAGGACACACTGATATCACTGGATTGTGATATTTTTTATAGCATTTGCCATCATCCTACCAAGAAGGTAATGCAGCATTCCAAAAGTTTTTGAAGAGAAACTTACCCTTGTACCAGGCTGGTCTCCCACAATCACACATCTGCAAGCCCATAAAAGGCTAGCTATTTATAAAAGTAGCCATACACAATCCAATTTTTCCAGACGTATTTTAAATAGTCCGAAACAATCAGAAATCCGATCTGAAGTACTTATCGCAACTCTCCACCTTGTTCCAGGGAACTTCCATAGATTTCAGCTACAAAACGACGGAAGGTCTGGTTCAGGTAGATGGAGAATTTTCCATCTTGCCCTGTCAGGTTTTTTCCGATAGACCGATTGATATCAAAGCACAGAAAAATGTTCTCGATAATCCAATCAATTTGATTGAATTCTTTGAATAGATCGGAAAATATTGATGCAGTGTATTTAGCCACGTCCGTAGCTCTTACAGCCACTTCTGACAAATAATTTCTAACACTCCCTCCTATCTCTGCCATATGCTCAGATATATTCGGTTTAGATCTGCAGCGATACTTACCTAGTCCAATGGCGAAAAGGCCAATGTAAGGAGCGGGTCTCCCTATTGGTCACAAAGCCAGAAGAGCAGCTGGAGCAGAAAAGTTAAAGTACTGCTGCAGATCTAGCGATGTAGATCCTCACTCTTTGTACTAAGTATGGGAAAAAAGAGGAGCAAGGTGGAGGTTAGTAAAGTAAGTTAGTAAATTTACCATTTTTTTGTCCTTTCTGTTGGAAAGTGATTTGGCATTGAAGGTGAAAGAAGGTAATGTCAAGTAGTCAGTCACTCACCACAATGGAAACAATTTCTCTCCATTAGAGGAAGTAGAAGGAAATGATATCACATATTGTAACTAAAGTCACTTGTGTCTTTCTGACACTAACAAAAAAGCGAGATGTGATTGCTGTGTAGTCTGACCTCTACTTTACACTGAAACGCAGTCCAGGAATGTGAAAATCCTATATTGTCTTGACATCAGTTATCACTTACATCCACAGATGGGGAGTAGGACTGGCTGTTTGATTTATTGTAGATAAGAGGAAGAAGGAAATGTTCCTCCTTAAAGAATGTGTGTTGGCCTGTAGGACATAACCATCCTGCCAGAGCCGACAATTTACAAAAGATGGTTAGTTAATAATGATCACGGCCATCGCATTTTTGCGAATGTTTTCAGTTTGGGGCTTGACAAATTGCTGTTAAACTTCCCATTAATTAGAAGTCATGGAATGTGTCCTGTCTTACAGTTCTAACAAGGACAACCCGAACAGTAACTCTGTGAGTCTGCAAATCAACATAACTGCGGTGGCCCAAGTAGAAATTAGAGGGTAAGTCTATTCTAAGCATGGATGTTTCTTCCAATAGTTCTTCCTGATCTATTTAATTTCCTTGGCTAATCAAACCATTTTCTGGGACTCAGTTGTTTTACTTTACCAGTGGCAGGTATCGGTATCTGTTATACACCAACGAATAATGTGACAATCACTTCCTGGCACTTGCACAAGAAATAACTAGGTGGGATCTAGCACTTTAAAGGGGAAGTTCAGTGCAAATATATGTAAAAAAGAAATGTATTTTTTCATCCCAATGACCTTAATCTGACAATTCAGCATTGTGTCTGTGTATAAATAAATGCAACCGAAATACTGACTTCCTGTTTGTAGGACCCCTAATAGAGACCGTTATGGTCTTGCCCTTAACCCAGCACCTGGGTTGATTCAGTTGCTCAGTAGAGATCTGAGCATGTCTGACCCATCCAACAGCCAATCAGTAGAAATTACTGTTAGGAACATTCCAAGGAAGTGGTGCATTCTGGGAAGAAGAAGGACCGTTAGAATCTAAAATGTCAGCTCACTAATGTCAACAGCAGAGAACAGCAAAGGGTATGAAATCAACTGATTTTTCAAAATGGGAGAGAATATGTAGAATAACTAAGAAGGCATTACACAAACTAACAATTTAACAAATATTGATAATTTCCACTGAACTGTCCCTTTAAACACCCGCTAATTGGCTTCTACATCTCTGATAATACTGTTTCTTTTAAAAATGTGTTTTTCTCAATTTTACTTACCAATGCCATGTTGGTGTGCTTGCGTGGTCCCTGTTTGGCATTTAGTACAATTATTATCCACTCTTACTCGAACTTCTGTGGAATTTGAAGGGGAACACTGCATGGGTATTCAGAGAACTGGAGAAACCCTTTTCTTTGCCCGTAAACAAATTATAATGAAATGAATGGCCCAGACACAACCAGAAATAAAAAATTGGATCAGGCTAATAAACAATGTTCTCCACTATGAAAAAATAATATACCAGCATAGAGCTTCCCCCGGGAAATAATGTATATGCAAGGAATATAAGAAACAGTATAGACAGGCAAATAATGATAATGTCAAATAATAAAACAAAAACAATATAATATATCAATATGTGTTTATTGAAATGTATACAATAGGCTTAATCTCCCTTACAGTTGGGTTTATTATACAGTTATGTTAAATATCACAAATAACATATATAATGTGACAAGCTTTACAACGATACCAATATTTGTACCATACGTAATGTTAAATGCTGGATTAGCAATGTATTTTATTACTGTTCATTGAATTGACACTTATAAAATGAATTTTTAAAAGTGTTTTTCACAGAGGCACATGACCCATAAAGTGTTGGATGCAATGTAACCCTCGATATATATCTACCAACATTGCAGGGATTATTAAGCTTTATCTTTCGGTAGGGTACAAGTATGATTGGGCAGCTTGGTGAAATGGCTAGTTACCTATGTACATTAGAGATCTGAAACCTCCTGTTTTATGAAGTGGTCAATGGACTCTTCACTAGGAATGTGAATATGATTAGTTCATCTGGGGCCGTAAAGAGCTTTCTAATTTGCATTAAAAGTTATAAAAATGTGAAATATTTATTGGTTTCACATTTATCTGTATTTTTTCTAACTGGCACCTAATTGAATTAGACGTTCTGTGTTCTATTAACTTAGTAAAAGAAGATCATATTTGCTGTGCTGGTGGTGGTACATGTATCATTTTATATATAAAATACCGTAACTGTAAAGAATGCAAAATATAATATTTCTATTCTATGTAACTGTAGTAAATGCATTACAGGAATGAATATATTTCATAGTGCTTGCTCTGCGTAGTCTCCAAACTCTTGGATTGTCTTTCAATGAAATACTTTTTAAACTACTCCAGCTCATTGTCAGTTCTTAACCCGGAGAGGTATTTTTCAAAATAACCTACATGTTGCCACTCTATACCAAAAAATGCAGAGAATGATTGTTAGTAGAAGTGAGACTGGATGCTTATTTCAACTCACTTAGTGAGAGACTGAGAAGGATCTGATGTGTTCAGGTGCTCCTTTTTAAAATAATACAGTTGATAAGATAAATCTAAATTAGACCAATATTTGATGTTATTACCACACTTTCCAGAAGTTCTGCAAAAACGACATGCAGTTTTTGGTGCTTTTACATGGTGATGAGAATCTGCCTGTTTTTTAACCAATGGTGGCGCCATGGATTTCAACTAAATCACCAACCCTGTTTGCAGAAATTCTGCTTAAAACCAAAAATGAAACACCATGTACCACTCATTATATTTATCGAATTTCATTTATTTCATCTTTTTGTTATAGGTACATAAAAGCTTTATATAGATACACTAGCAAAAGTGTGCCCGTTGGTGCACAGTGGAAATTATTTGTGTGTATGTTTGGCTGTGTGTGGATAGATCTATTGTCCAGTACTAAATTAAAGGGCATCTATAGTGAAAAAAACACATTGCCCCTTTGCAAAGTTAAATTCATGTGCTCTGTGCTGCCTTAATCCTATCTCTGTCAGTGACTTTGTTTAACCATGGTGTCAGATCTCTGTGCAGCACTCTCCCCCTTCCCCCTCCACTCTGTTACCTCCTCCATGTCTCAACTCGACATTCTACCTCCCTATACAGGGTATAGGAAGGTAGATCACAGTAGTATATTTGGAAATAATTGCAGATTCCAATGGAATCTGACATGAATTGTCAACTAATTAGCATGTGTGTGGCCATCTTAGACTATGAAGAATGAAGAATATAAAAGAAATAGATTTTACTGCAGAAATAAAGTAAAACTACAGTGGGTCTAAACAGGCAATAGGGGAAGTTGGAAATGATGTTTAATAGCCTGTATACTGTAAATGTTTATAAATATTAAAAGTCATTACATTTCACTTAAATTGTAACAGCAATGACCAACCAATGACTTGACCATGACCTGAAAATAATGGTTAGACATTGCCTGAAATTACACCAACACTTTAAAACTTTATTAATAATTCGATGAAACCTTCTTTGGTTGAAAAAAAGCCCAAAACTGTGTGGGCTTCATATAAAATTCAGTGCAGAGAAGACCCCAGTTTTATAATCGTTTCAGTACGGTAGGAAGAAGACGGGATCTGATTAGCCTGCAATCAGGCACAAAAGTAGGAAATAATGATAAAATGATGTCAATAGTGAACTGATAATGTTGTATGTCCACAGTTCTACAGATTTCTCTTTGTGCTAATAGCCTATGCCTGCACAACATTAATCTGAATTTAAAGTATCAGATAAAATCTAGGAAAAACAAGACAATTACTAAGAAAAAAAACTAATTCCAAATTGAAATAATGGAAAGTAAGGACAAGGGGAATAATGGTTTGATAGCATACGCAGGCTCCTGAAAAATGCTTGGTCTGCTTTTCCCCCTTTTTATTAGTACATATCCAGATCCTTGGACTTTGGTGACCCCAGAAAAAGTGCTGTAGATTTAGACAGTATGTGCTGACATCACAAATTGTAAAATAAAACAGGTTTGTCAATCCCAAAGGGAGAATAAAGAGGACTTCAGCAACTAGAAAGTGGAGACTGTTAGAGAAATTAAGGAAAGTTAAAAAAAAAGATAAAAACAGCAATAGCCAGTAGTGTAATCTTGAAATATTTGAGATTGTGTCTACATTTTGCAGTTCTTATACAAGGTTGTAATTATTTAGAAATTAAAAAATGCTAAAAATATTTTTTTTTATAGTTAGTGTTTTAAGTCTCTTATAGCTTTCGGTTGTTTTATAGGGGAAATAAAGTTTCGTATAAAATGTTTAACACTACTGTGTATTTCAGCCTTGTCCATGAATGACCAATCTGCAACTCCCAGCATTCTTTAATTGCAGAATCCCTTAGCTGCAGAATGCAACCAATTAATGTTGATAGTAGAGATGGGCGAACTTTCGAAAGTTCGGTCCGTTTTCAAACTTTCGAACTATATGGAAAGTTCGAAAGTTCGAAAACGGACCGATTAAAGTCAATGGGAGTCAAATAGTTCGAAAAGTTCTAATGAAATAATTAAAATATCAATGGTAACTTAATGTAAATGGCTGTGGGACCTGGGAAATGGTCTGGGGAACATGTTCGAATATCCAGGACATTCGAAAAATCAATTTTACTCTCGCGATATTTTCGAGGTCGTTCGCGCCTAGGTACCATGTACATTTTACTCATGGATTCGATGCTCGCGTATAGGCTTTAATGGACACTTTACTCGCGGATTCGCTGTTCGCACCTAGATACCATGGACATTTTACTCGCGGATTCGATGCTCGCGTATAGGCTTTAATGGACAGAGACCAAAAAATAATAATACATACAAAAAAAAATAGAACTCTAGTACACCAAACAATTTTAATTGCAATTGGCTACCTCCATAAGGTTGCTACTACAAACAACCTTTTAAACCCTGGATAAATAAAAGCAATCAGTTCAATAAATTGGCCAAATTATTTTAATCCCAGTCACCACGTCAATGTTGCTTTATTTATCTGGGTCCTACTGCCTTTTTGGTCACATGAGCGACAGCTTCTCCGTGTGGCCTGATGTTGAAGCTGACTCTAGTTTAAAGTACTTTGCTCAAAAAAGCACATGACCTAACTCTGGGTGGAGTACAATTTCCCAGAAGGCTTGGTCAAACCTTCAATGTAACACACAATATTAAAAATTGGGCTGTTGTACATTCATATTAAAGTGCAACTAGAGACCAAAAATATAATACATACAAAAAATATAATTCTTGTGCACTAGAATTCTATATGAATAGAGAATTGTGTGAGTGCCTGCGTCAGAATTATACTGCAAATAAATATTTTATTGGTGCAAACCAGATTAGCTGCCTCTTGATTGCCTGTATTACAGGTGCAGGTTTTTAAACTCGCAGCACACGCAGACACTCACATTATTAGAGGTTTGTGTAGCCTTTCAAGCCAAATTCAATGTTTATACGTAAACTTTCCCATTCTAGTTTATTGTGCTGGGCAGAACTTTGCAATGTGGCAATTCATATGCCAATTGTACAACCAAGAGCATGTGCCTGTATGTGGTTATCATTTATCAGAAATTCTGGACTGTAAAATAGACCAAACATATTACATGAAGCATGACCCCATTATGGGTGAAGTTTGGAATGCTCACCTCCTTCCCTTCCCCTGGAGAGCACACTTGTTTAATTTCCGTAGAAAATTGCAATAAAGGCAGCTTTATTAAAACGTGTAATTTATTAACAACTGTTTTTCTTTAAAGGACAACTAAAGCCTCAAAACAACATTGAATTAGAAAGCAGAGCTCCTTGTTATAAAAGCAGTATTCAGTATTTCACCCCTCTCATATTTGATATGGTTGTTGAGAAATGTAACTTTCTAACATGAGTTTTGTGGGGTTTTTTTCAGTGTTCCAGTATCGCACAGTGTGGTCACTGACCATTATGATCTTTACACATGCTCAGTCCTAAGCAGGGGTGTCTCTCCAATGAGGCAATATGAGCAAAATGCTCAGGGTGACACCCCTGCTAAATATTAGAGGCAGGCAGAGCAGAAGGAAAATAAACATAGCGCTAGTAGTACACAGGGGCGGCATTCAAAAGTTTGGCTCAGGTGGCAAAAACTCTAGAGACAACCCTGGTCCTAAGATACTACAGGAACGTGTAACAGTTGGTCACACCCACTAGCAGCCTCTAGCCAATTCTTTTACAGGACAGAATAGGCAAGGGAGCATGTGACTGAGGTCAGGGGTGTGGCCAGTCACTGTACATTTATTTCATCCAGTTCTTAAAGTGGTTATATTACTTTAATGCCATTTACTGTAGCACAACATGTTTAAGACCTACGTGGTCTGAAACCCGATGAAAGAAACATAGGTCTGAAACATGTTGTGCAAACATCACCTAAATATTTCACTAATTTACTGTGAATTGATTCTCAAGTGACTTAATATTCTACTAATATTAAAAGGGAAGGTTCAGTGGAAATACATGTATTTTCAGAAAAAAGAGCAGTGTTTCAGTGTTTTTCATCCCTATTACCTTAAAGGGGAACTGAGGTCCAAAATGACTTTAGGTAAATTGATGGTAAATTGATAGGATTGCTCCACTGAGAATTTCTGCAATTTATTTCCATGTTTATTATGCATAGTTTTGAAGATTTTTGGTGTGATATGGCAGCAGCATCACCAGGTCCCCTCCACTTCCTGCGTCCTGCTCTAAAACTGTCAGTCAATTGTCCTGTGTCTCCTCCTCCTTTGCGCCCCCTGGTCCCTCTCCACTCATGGACCCCATGGTCCCTCCAGTTGCAGGCCCCCTATGGCCGATTATCTTACAGCCCCGTGTGGCCCGCCCACTCATGAGTGCCTAAGCCCCACACACTCGTGGGTGCCTAAGCCCCCCCACTCACGGGTGCATAAGCCACACCCACTCACAGGTGCCTAAGCCCCGCCCACTCATGGGTATCTAAGCCCCGCCCACTCACGGGTGCTGTGGGTTACTCAGACACCCCCCCCCATTCCCCCCTACAGTAAAATTCTGTGGAAACAGCCATTCAGGCAGAGTGAGAAAGGCTGTTTTCACACAGTGAAAGAGAAGGGCTGTAGATTCCCTTACCTTCTCTGTCAGGACTTCACACAGTAGAGAGGAGGAGGGACTTCCTGTCTCCCTCACACACTGAGGGAGTCTGAGGCTGTGCTCACTTGTGGCACTGTTCAGGAGAAGCCTCAGGAATGTCACAAGTCAGCCTCCCACCCATTAACTTTCTGGTCAGTCATTTCTGTATATCTTGGGCTGTGGAGCACGTAGAGAGGTGGTTGATGGCTCGTTTTAAAGGTAGGAAACATTCATTTAAGTTAACTTGTTTGGAGACAACAGTTCCCCTTTAACCTGCCCACTCAGCATTGTGTCTGTGTATAAATTACTGCAACCAAAATATTGACTTCCTGTTTGCAGGACCCCTAATAGAGACCGTTATGGTTTTGCCCTTGACCCAGTACCTGGGTTGATTCAGTTGCTCAGTAGAGATCTGAGCATGTTTGACCCATCCAACAGCCAATCAGTAGAAATTACTGTTAGGAACATTCCAAGGATGTGGTGCATCCTGGGAAGAAGAAGGACCGTTAGAACCTGAAATGTCAGCTCACTAATGTCAACAGCAGAGAACAGCAAAGGGTATGAAATCAACTGATTTTTCAAAATGGGAGAGAATATGTAGAATAACTAAGAAGGCATTACACAAACTAACAATTTAACAAATATTGATAATTTCCACTGAATTGTCTATTTAAGTTTGAGGCTTGGGTGTATCACACGATTGATCCCGCTTGAAGTTGATATTAATACCTGCGGCCTGGGGACCTGTGTTTGTTTACCTTTCAGAGAAATGAGGTCAATGTACCTTGGGCCTATTCCAAACCCCTAAGGGTTACTATATGTGCTTTTAGTGATTATAGTTTAATGTTAGTATCTTCAGGTGCTAGTTGGCCTTATGTACACAAAATTATATTCAAAGATTTCCATTTATAATAAAATAAACAGGTGCATTGTTTTTGATTATGGGTTGGAATAAACAATATAACAGTGCCATGCAAAAAATATCTATGGCAGTGTGTGCCAGGACCCACTGGTGTGCCAGAGGTGTGACTGGGTATGGAGTATGTTGATAATTTCAAAGCAACATTAAGGACACAGTCACACAGGTATGTGGTAGAGAAAATTTGCATTGCCAAGTGAGACACAAAATCATTTGAGAACTACTGAATTGTGGGATACAATCGCTTTACTTTTGTAAAGTTTTTTTAAAAAAAAAAAATCTTATCTCAGTGTAGAAAATAAAAACATAATATGTACTGTACATCTCACTGTGAATAGAAAATATCAATGAAATACCCAATGTGTAAGTCATGTGACAGTGGCAGGCAGTGAGACAGACATCAGATAGTTGCAACATGGCATGTTGAGCTTCTCTCCAGGTGTTCTGCTGGGTTTTACCCTTATGAAATGGAACATGATCTGTTGAACACAACATTTCACCTATGACATTTTAGACTCACATGAATTAGTCAGCAGTAGTCAATGTATCCAGCAGAGTTGGAGTGCTGCTTACTAGGCATATTAATGTGTGCTAAAACAGAGGGCTAGCTTTATTTTACAATTACCCTTATCCCCTAGATTCCCATTATTCATACAGATGAATCCAATGTTTGTTCCTTGCACCAAGGAGGCTACTTTAGCTTACCATTAGTACAACTGCCACCACATTAAAATGACAGCTCTGCCTGCAGGAACTAATGGTCACCGTGCTTCTACGATCATTTGCGTTGTAATCTTGGTGCCTCTCACATTCATTTTCATTCAATTAGAATTGATTCGATATGTGGTTTCTTTTCTGAAATGTACAACCATTAAATGAGGCTCAAAGCCCGTAGAGGTAGAACTTAGACAGAAATATAATTTTCAAGAGTTCATGAAATAATCAAATGTGCTATGTTCTCCGTTAAATTTTTTGAGTAATGGGGCCTTGGGTTCAAGGACAGGAGTTAGAGCCGCAGCAGGGGGAGTCCTAATTTTCTGGCCCGCTACCCTTTGAGCTAGTTGGTTGACTGCTCCAGTTAACAGCCGTAATTGCTCTTGTATTTCTTCCATGAAATGTTATAATGAGATGCCCGGAGTCCCTGGGTATACATTCAGCATTTATACCCTAATCTATCATGCTATCTTCACCTATAAACAAGCCCCTGATCATCAGACTTGTCGCAGATCATTGTACACAGTTACCCCCAGGTCTTAGAATGCAAGGTATAGATGCTGAGTCCGGGTATACCCAGGAAAACCAGGACACCCAAACAAACACAGGAGCAGGAAGAAAATAACAATAAGAGGAGATATGACAATGGAAAATGACCAGAAATAGCTGGAAAGTAAAAATAACCAGGAAATACTAGAGAAGCACGAGGAACAACCAGCATGGACTAACCAACACTATAACAGGCAAGGAAACAGTAAAAGAGAGAGGCTTAAATAATGCAGAGGAATAATTGGGAATGGAAATCACCGAAGTGTGATGCATAGATTGGCTGAAAGAGAATTTCAAACTATTTGGATCTCCTCAATCCAATCACCTACCTACAATGAGATAAGGAGAGGAACCTGCGTGCTTCCCAGAGGCACCAGAGAGGACGAAAGCCGGTACGTGCCCAAAAGGCCTCGGACACGGGACAGAAGAAGTGGAATGCACACAAGGCAAGATGGAGCCGCTGCAGGAGCGTAAGCTTGGAAGGCGCCATTTCCTGACAGTACAACCTACAAATAGCAATTAATCTGAAATGTATAACCTATAAATGGCAGTTAATATGGAATGTACATCCTACAAATGGCAGTTAATATGGAATGTACAACCTATAAATGGCAGTTAATATGAAATGTACAACCTATAAATGGCAGTTAATATGAAATGTACAACCTATAAATGGCAGTTAATATGGAATGTACATCCTACAAATGGCAGTTAATATGGAATGTACAGCCTATAAATGGCAGTTAATATGAAATGTACAACCTACAAATGGCAGTTAATATGAAATGTACAACCTATAAATGACAGTTAATATGAAATGTACAACCTATAAATGACAGTTAATATGAAATGTACAACCTACAAATGGAAATGTACAACCTATAAATGACAGTTAATATGAAAAGTACAACCTACAAATGACAGTTAAAGGAAATGTACAACCTAAAAGACAGTTAAATATTGAAATGTACAACCTACAAATGCAGTTAATATGAAATGTAAGACCTACAAATGACAGTTAATATGAAATGTAACAACCTACAAATGGCAGTTAATATGAAATGTTCAACCTACAAATGACAGTTAATATGAAATGTCCAACCTACAAATGGAAGTTAATATGAAATGTTCAACCTACAAATGGCAGTTATATGAAATGTAAAACCTACAAATGGCAGTTAATATGAAATGTACAACCTAATGAAGTCAGTTAATATGAAATGTACAACCATAAATGACAGGTAATATGAATGTATAAACATAAATGGCAGTTAATATGAAATGTACAACCTACAAATGACAGTTAATATGAAATGTTCAACCTAAAAGACAGTTAATTATGAAATGTAAACAACATAAATGACAGTTAATATGAAATGTACAACCTATAAATGACAGTTATATGAAATGTACAACCTACAAATGACAGTTATAAAGAAATGTACAACTATAAATGACAGTTAAATGAAATGTACAACCTTAACCAAATGACAGTTAATATGAAATGTACAACTATAAATGACAGTTAATATGAAATGTACAACTACAAATGACAGTTAATATGAAAAAAATGAATGTACAACCTATAAATGACAGTTAATATGAAATGTACAACTACAAATGACAGTTAATATGAAAGTACAACTATAAAATGACAGTTAATATGAAATGTACAACCTACAAATGACAGTTTATGAATGTACAAACTACAAATGACAGTTATCTGAAAGTATAACCGTAAATGGCAAGGTAATATGAAATGTACAACTACAAATGCAGTTAATATGAAATGTAACACAACTAACTGCAGTTAATATGAAATGTACAACCTATAAATGGCAGTTAAATTGAAATGTACAACCTACAATGGACAGTTAATATGAAAGTCAACCTATAAATGGCAGTTAATGAAATGTACACTACAAATGCAGTAATATGAAATGTACAACCTACAATGACAGTTTAATATGGAATTACAACCTATAAAATGACAGTTATATGAAATGTACAACCTACAAAGGACAGTTAATATGAAAATGTACAACCTATACAAATGGCAGTTAAATGAAATGTACAACCTATAAATGTGCAGTTAATATGAAATGTACAACCTACAAATGACAGGTAATATGAAATGTACAACCTACAAATGACAGTTAATCTGAAATGTATAACCTATAAATGGCAGTTAATATAAAATGTACATCCTACAAATGGCAGTTAATATGAAATGTAAACCTATAAATGCAGTTAATATGAAATGTACAACCTATAAATGGCAGTTAATATGAAATGTACAACTACAAATGACAGTTTAATATGAAATGTAAACCTATAAATGGCAGGTTAATATGAAATGTAAACCTACAAATGACAGTTAATATGAAATGTAAACCTACAAATGACAGTTAATATCGAAAGGTCAACCTACAAATGACAGTTAATATGAAATGTACAACCTATAAATGGCAGTTAATATGAAATATACAACAAAATGGCGTTAATATGAAATGTACACACATAAATGACAGTTAATATGAAATGTACAACCTATCAAATGGACAGTTAATATGAAATATAACAGCCTATAATGGCGTTAATATGAATGTACAACATAATGCAGTTAATGAATGTACAAACTACAAATGACAGTTTAATATGAAATGTACAACCTACAAATGGCAGTTAATATGAAATGTATCAACCTATAAATGGCAGTTAATATGCAATGTACAAATCCTTAAATGACAGTTAATATGAAATGTTCAACCTATAAAATGACAGTATATATGAAATGTACACCTATAAAATGACAGTTATATGAAATGTCAACCTATAAATGACAGTTAATATGAAATGTTCAACCTAAAATGACAGTTAATATGAAATGTTCAACCTTAAATGACAGTTAATATGAAATGCAAACCTATAAATGGCAGTTAATATGAACTGCACAACCATAAATGACAGTTAATATGAAATGCACAACCTAATGACAGTTAATATGAAATGTACAACCTACAAATGGCAGTTATATGAAATGTACACCTACAATGGCAGTTAATATGAAATGTATCAACCTACAAATGGACAGTAATATGAAAGTTCAACCTCAAAGCAGTTAATATGAAATGTTCAACCTACAAATGACAGTTAATAGAAATGTACAACCTACAAATGACAGTTAATATGAAATGTACAACTACAAATGGCGTTAATATGAAATGTACAACCTACAAATGGCAGTTAATAGAAATGTACACACCTATAAACGGCAGTTAATATGAAATGTAAACCTACAAATGACGTTAAAGAAGTTCAACTCAAATGACAGTTAAATGAAATGTACAACCTACAAATGACAGTTAATATGAAAGTATCAACCTACAAATGGCAGTTATATTGAAATGTTCAACTACAATGACAGTTAATATGAAATGTACACACTACAAATGACAGTTACTATGAAATGTACAACTAAAATTGCAGTAATATTGAAATGTTTAACCAAATGACAGTTATATGAAAAGTCAACCTACAATGCAGTTATATGGAAATGTTACAACCTACAAATGGCAGTTAATATGAAAATGTTACAACCTACAAATGAAGTTAATATGAAAAATGTACAACCATAAATGACAGTTAAGATTGAAATGTACAACACAAATGGACAGTTAATATGAAATGACAACCTACAAATGGCAGTATTATGAAATGTTCAACCTACAAATGACAGTTAATATGAAAATGTCAACCTAAAATGGCAGTTAATATGAAATGTTCAACCTACAAATGGCAGTGATATGAAATGTACAACTACAAATGACAGTTAATATGAAATGTACAACTACAAATGACAGTTCAATGAAATGTAAAACCTAAAAATGTGACAGTTAATATGAAATGTATAACCTATAAATGGCAGTTAATATGAAATGTACAATCTACAAATGACAGTATATGAAATGTTCAACCTACAATGCAGTTAATATAAAATGTACATCCTACAAATGGCAGTTAATGTAAAATATACCACCTACAAATGGCAGTTAATATGAAATGTACAACCTATAAATGTTAAAGTTAATATGAAATGTACAACCTATAAATGACAGTTAATATGAAATGAACTAAAAATGAAAGTTAATATGAAAGTGTACAACCTACAAATGGCAGTTAATATGAAATGTACAAACCACAATGGCAGTTAATATGAAATGTACAACCTATAAATGGCAGTTAATATGAAATGTACAGCCTATAAATGGCAGTTAATATGAAATGTACAACCTACAAATGGCAGTTAATATGAAATTACACCTTCAAATGGCAGTTAGTAATAGAAATGTAAACCTATAAATGACAGTTAATATTGAAATGTAAAACCTATGAAATGGCAGTTAATATGAAATGTACAACCTACAAATGGCAGGTAATATGAAATGACAAACTATAAATGGCAGTTAATATTGAAATGTACAGCCTCATAAATGAAAGTTCAATATGAAATGTACAACCTATAAATGGCAGTTAATATGAAATGTACAGCCTACAAATGGCAGTTATGTAAATTATACCACCTAAATGGCAGTAATATGAATGTAAACTACAAATGGCAGTTAATATGAAATGTACAACCTAAAATGGCAGTTAATATGAAATGTACAACCTATAAATGGCAGTTAATATGAAATGTACACCTATAAATGGCATTAGTTAATATGAATGTACAACCTACAAATGGCAGTTAATATGAAATGTACAGCCTATAAATTACCGTTAATATGAAACGTACACCTATAAATGGAGTTAATATGAAAATGTTACAACCTACAAATACATATTAATATGAAAGGTACAAAACTATAAATGGCAGTTAATATGAAATGTTACAACCTATAAATGGCAGTTAATATGAAATGTACAACCTATAAATGGCAGTTAATATGAAATGTACAACTATAAAATGGCAGTTAATATGAAATGTACAACACATTAAATGATTCAGTTAATATTGTGTAAAGTTATATATGACCTATAAATGTGCATAGTTAATATGAAATGTAACACCTATAAAATGGCAGTTAATATGAAATGTTACAACCTATAAATGGCAGTTAACTATGAAATGTACAAACTATAAATGGCAGTTAATATGAATGTACAACCTATAAATGGCAGTTAATATGAAATGTACAACTACTAAATGGCAGTTAATATGAAATGTTCACAACCTATAAATGCAGTTAATATGAAATGTCAACAACCTAATAAATGGCAGTTATATGAAATGTACAACCTATAAATGCAGTAAATATGAAAATGTACAACCTATAAATGGCAGTTAATATGAAATGTACAACTCTAAATGGCAGTAATATGAAATGTACAACCTAAAATGGCAGTAATATGAAAGTAAACCTATAAATGCATGTTAATATGAAATGTACTAAACCTACTAAAATGGCAGTTAATTGAAATGTACAACCTAAAATGAAAGTTATATTGAAATGTACACTATAAATGGCAGTTAATATGAAATGTACAACCTATAAATGGCAGTTAATATGAAATGTACAACCTATAATGACAGTTAATATGAAATGTACAACCTATAAATGAAGTTAACTGAAATGTAACAACCATAACGGCAGTTAATATGAAATGTACAACTAAAATGGCAGTTAAATGAAATGTACAACCTATAAAGGGCAGTTAATATGAAATGTTAACAAACCTATAAATGGCATGTAAATGAAATGTACAACCTGTAAATGGCAAATGGCAGTTAATATGAAATGTAACAACCTATAAATGACAGTTAATATGAAATGTACAACCTATAAATGACAGTTAATATGAAATGTACAACCTATAAATGGCAGTTAATATGAAATGTACAACCTATAAATGGCAGTTAATATGAAATGTACAACCTATAAATGCAGGTATATGAAATGTACAACCTATAAATGGCAGTTAATATGAATGTACAACCTATAAAATGCAGTTAATATGAAATGTACAACCTAAAATGAGTTAAATGGAATGTACAACCTATAAATGGCAGTTAATATGAAAGTACAACCTTAAAATGACAGTTATATGAAATGTTCAACCTATAAATGGCAGTTAATATGAAATGTACAACCTACAAATGGCAGTTAATATGAAATGTTCAACCTACAAATGGCAGTTAATATGAAATGTACAACCTATAAATGGCAGGTAATATGAAATGTTCAACCTACAAATGACAGTTAATATGAAATCAACCTACATATGGCAGTTAATATGAAATGTTACAACCTATAATGGCAGAGTAGTTAAATAAATGTACAACCTACAAATGGCAGTTAATATGAAATGTTCAACCTACAAATGGCAGTTAATATGAAATGTACAACCTACAAATGGCAGGTAATATGAAATGTTCAACCTACAAATGACAGTTAATATGAAACATACAACCTATAAATGGCAGTTAATATGAAATTACAACCTATAAATGGCAGTTAATATGAAATGTGACAAAACCTATAAATGGACAGTTATATGAAATGTACAACCTATACAAATGGCAGTTAGTATGAAATGTCAACCTACAAATAGGCGTAGTTATTGAAATGTACAACCTACAAATGGACAGTTAGATGAAATGTACAACCAACATATGGCAGTTTAGTATGAAATGACAAACTATAAATGGCAGTTAGTATGAACGTACAACAACTAAAATGGCAGTTATATGAAATGTACAACCTACAAATGGCAGTTAATATGATGTACAACTACAAAAATGGCATAGTATAAATACAAACCTATAAATGGCAGTTACCATGGAATGTAAAACCTAATAAATGGCAGTTAGTAGAAATGTACAACCTTAAATGACAGTTAATATGAAAAGTACAACCATATAAATGGCAGTTATATGAAATGTACATCCTAAAGGCAATATAGAAAGAAAAAAATGGCAGTTACAATGGAATGTACAACCTATAAATGACAGTTAATATGAAATGTTCAGCCTATAAATGGCAGTTATATGAAATGTACAACCTATAAATGACCGTTAGTATGAAATTTACAACCTAAAATAACACGTTAATATGAAATGTACAACCTATAAATGACAGGTAATATGAAATGTACAACCTAAAATGACAGTTAATATGAAATGTTCAGCCTATAAATGGCAGTTAATATGAAATGTACAACCTATAAATGGCAGTTACCATGGAATGTACAACCTATAAATGGCAGTTAGTATGAAAAGACAACCTATAAATGGCAGTTAGTATGAAATGACAACCTATAAATGGCAGTTAATATGAAATGTACAACCTATAAAATGACAGTTAATATGAAATGTTCAACCTATAAATGACAGTTAATATGAAATGTACAGCCTACAAATGACAGTTAATATGAAATGCACAACCATAAATGGGCATTAATATGAAATGCAAAACCTATAAATGCAGTATATATATGAAATGAAAACCTACAAATGACAGTTAATATGAAATGTACAACCAAAATGACAGTTATTGAAATGTACAACCTACAAATGGCAGTTAATATGAAATGTACACCTACAAATGGCAGTTAATATGAAATGTACAACCTACAAATGGCAGTTAATATGAAATGTACAACCTATAAATGACAGTTAATATGAAATGTTCAGCCTACAAATGACCGTTAATATGAAATGTACAACATATATTAAATGGCAGTTACCATGGAATGTACAACCTATAAATGGCAGTTAGTATGAAATGTACAACCTATAAATGGCAGTTATATGAAGACAACTATAAATGACAGTTAATATGAAATGTTCAACCTATAAATGACAGTTAATATGAAATGTACAGCCATAAATGACAGTTATATGAAATGCACAACCTATAAATGGCAGTTAATATGAAATGCAAAACCTATAAATGACAGTTAATATTGAAATGTACAACCTACAAATGACAAATAATATGAAATGTAACAACCTACAAATGCAGTAATATGAAAGTAAACTAAAATGGCAGTTAATATGAAATGTACAACCTACAATGGCAGGTAATATGAAATGTTACAACTACAAATGGCAGTTAATATGAAATGTTCAACTACAAAGACGTTAATATGAATGTTCAACTACAAATCGCAGTTATACGAAATGTTCAAACCTATAATGGCGAGTTAATATGAAATGTTCAAAACTACAAATGACAGTTAATATGAACTGTACAACCTACAAAGACATTAATATGAAATGTACAACCACAAATGGCAGTTAATTGAAATGTACAACTACAAATGGCAGGTAATATGAAATGTTCATCCTACAAATGCAGTTAATATGAAATGTACAACCTACAAATGACAGTTAAATGAATGTACAACCTACTAAATGGCAGTTAATATGAATGTTCACCTAAACATGACAGTTAATATGAAAGATACAAGACAAATATGCAGTTAATATGAAAGGTTCAACCTACAATGGCAGTTAATATGAAATGTTCAACAACCTAAAATGCAGTTAATATGAAATGTCAACTACAAATAACAGTTAATATGAAATGTACAACTACAATGGCAGTTAATATGAAATGTTCAACCTACAAATGACAGTAATATGAAATGTAAAACCTACAAATGGCAGTTAATATGAAATGGTTCCAACCTACAAAATGTGCTTAATATGAATATTTTCAAACCTACACAATGACAGTTAATATGAAATGTTACAACCCAAATGAAGTTAATATGAAATGTACAATAATGGAAATGTACAACCTACAAAGGCGTTAAATGATGTACAAACCTACAAATGACAGTTAATATGAAATGTACAACCTCCAAATGGCGCAGTTAATATGAAATGTTCAACCTAACAAATGACAGTTAATGATGAATGGCCAAACTACCAAATGGCAGTTGAATATGAATGTTAAACCTAACAAATGGCAGTTAATATGAAATGTACAACCTATAAATGACAGTTAATATGAAATGTACAACCTATAAATGGCAGTTAATATGAAATGTACAACCTACAAATGACAGTTGATATGAAATGTACAACCTACAAATGACAGTTAATATGAAATGTTCAACCTACAAATGACAGTTAATATGAAATGTACATCCTATAAATGACAGTTAATATGAAATGTACAACCTATAAATGGCAGTTAATATGAAATGTACAACCTACAAATGGCAGTTAATATGAAATGTACAACCAATAAATGGCAATAATTTAATGACAAGGCAAGCACAGATAAATATGTGAGTACCATCAATCATTTTACTTGTTTTTAATTGTAGTTTCAGAAAATGTAAAGTTGTTTCAATGAGTGTAGTGACCCTTTAACACACAAGCCTAAAATCAGTGTAAAACACTTACTTTCCTACCTTCATAAATGTTTATTTCAGCTTTGAGAGCCACTTTTTGGTTTGTGCAATGCAGATTTCTTAGCTTGTGTTCATTTCACCCCAGTACTTTTTGTTTGTGTACAAACACATGGCCATAATGCAATCATAGGTGACACTATTTTGTAAAGATAATGGCTTCTCATGAGCTGCTGTCATAAGCCCAGGTCAATGGTCAATGTGTGTGTGTGTTGAGGCTCTTCATTAATAGCCCTTTTGTCATTTTTTTTCCCAACAGAGATTCATTCAGCACAGACCCATTTATAGTATCCAATATACTAACCTACAGTTAATATGTATGGACGCACAACGGATGCAACGAACACATCATAGTACAGTGAGTTATCCACCAGGGGAAGTTCATCACAGAGGAGGAATGCACTGGGGAAGTATTGCTCCAGTGGAAGGGGTAGGGATGTGGATGCGCTGGGTGGCAGCTGTAGGGGTTCACCGGGGGGGGGGAGATACGCAAGGGTGTGTGTGTTAGGAGAAGTTGGTGATTCTATCGAGAATTGGGGTTTTTCTGGTAATAAATAAACAGCAGTGAAAGGATTGTAAAACCCCAAATTCAACTGCAATTGCATATCATCTGTAGTTTCCAATGATTTGCATAGTTTTGTGTCATCAGCAAACGCAATTGCTCTCAATACCCACTCCATTGACAAACAGATTAAATAGAAGTGAGCCCAATACAGAATACGGTAGAACTTGGTCAACATAGACAAGCTCTATTGACAACTACACAGTTTAGTCGGACTGGACTGTTGGGGCCCACCAGAAAATCTGATAGCAGGGTCCCACCACAATGACTCCTATTGTTTATTAAAATGCATTACCTGCTGTCCTTTTGGCTCTGTATTTAAATTTTAGAAGTTTTCTCTGGTTTCCTGGGTGAATGGGCTGTGGGTCCAAACGGGGGATTTCCTTGTAACACTGTGGGCCAGTCCGACACTGTGATCCAGAGGAAGGAAAAAACACAGTATTAAGGAGGAAAAAATCCTTCCTGAATCCAATGGTCATGCTGAAATTCTTTCAGAAAGCAAAAGTTAAGCAGCAGGGGCTGGAGTATAGAGATGGACTCGAACTTGAACCCAAGTTCGAGCCGAACTATTCGAGAACTATCCCGGACCCGGATTTTCGATATTTTCCGGACTTTCGATAATTATCGAATGTTTGACCGTTCGAGGAAATCGAATATGCGAGTAAAATGCCTATTATACCTATACGCCAACATATAACCGCAAGTTAAATGTCCATTATACCTAGGCAGGAGCATCGAATCCGTGAGTAAAATGTACATGATACCTAGGCGCGAGCAT